>OY720636.1:61380501-62719641 GCA_963169105.1 Ceriagrion tenellum | reverse complement strand
GAGTTCTTAACATGGTTTCAACGACCCTACAAAGTATAGTTGGCGCTATGTAGAGGGCTCTGCTAGAGGCAACTAAGCGACAAAATGTAATTGACGTCAACTACATTTGCGCCGGTGACAGCCAAAAACTGGCAGAATGCGACGACTCGATTTTATAGTTGAGTCGGACGTATTAAGAGGACTCTGAAAAAATAAGAAAACCTAAAGGATCCATCATAGCAGCAATAAATTGAATAAAATATAAAGTTTATCTATCCACGGATTTCAAAAGAGTATTTAAAAAAATAAATATTCAACGGTCACCAGCTGTCTGCGTTTTGTATTAAAAATAAAAATGAGTGTATCATTAAGTAATTAAGGAATGGCTTCAATACATGGTTGAGATTTATTTTAAATACAGCCGGTCATTATATACTAAGACCGTGGATAAAAAAACTGGAATTACTTGAGTTAAAGCAACTTTAATGAGGAGAATGGATAAAATAGCTGTCTTTGAAGGATATAAGTTAAAATTTCGGAAATGCGAAAGCGGTAGAATAAAACTTTCTCAGTGAGTGAGAAATTTGTCAATCTGCATTACATTTAAAATATACAAAAGCCAGGCCAAAGTTTCTATCAGGTAGTTATTTACAGTATTGATAAGACACTCAGATATATAACGGTTAATCTCCAAGGAAATTCATAACTGTAAAATATTTACCGAAAATGAAAAGACTTAATGATAAGTTATTTTTCTATTGAGAAAATTTAAAAATATGTTTGCACTTATTGATTCCAACTCTGTACTGTAATGTCTGTACTGATATAATGTTACCTGCACTAGGATAAGAAGTCAATTTTTCAGATGAAACTAAAAGCGTGATTTCAGTTTGGCGCCCACGGGGAATAACATATAAATCTGATGCCGTGGATTGATTTTCTACAACGAAAACATGAAAGTCAATGGAGAAATCGCTCAATCAAAAAACTTTAACACCTTATCCAGTCAATTACAACAGAGTTTACCCAATGAATAAAGAAAACAAAGTGGAATGGAGACGAGGTAAAAATAAACATGACATATAATCGCTTTTACAAGAGAGAGCAGGTAATCTTCACAACTTGACGGCAAAGGGCAACAGAAAAAATGATGCAAACAAAGGGTGTTGGATGAAAAAAACGACAGGATTATGCTCTACCAGTTAAATTTGTTCTCATGAATAAGGGGCTAATAATTCAGATTAGGAGATATTGAGATTACGCGGGTATTCCCTTCAAGTCTGCACGGTTCTGCCGTGAAACTTTAGCATGTCATCACATCGCAAAGTTTCTAGATCAGCACATAATACTCCAAATACGTGTGAATAATGTTCAGAGAATATGAACTGGTAACGTACGGCAGATTAACTAAAGGGAAAAAAGGTCTCATCAAACTGACTTTCAAAATTTCATTAAAGACATTTTTAATATTTGTCGTATTCTTTTTAAATGTCCATTTCTTCTGACGCATTTTATTAAGCCAATTTTTCTAACAAAATTTTTATTAATATTGCTGTATTTTATAGGAAAGCGTGCCATATCGTACAGTGTGAATATACTTGACGACTACTTTATAGAAGAATTTCATATTGTAAATATCCTTATTGAACAAAATTATTCTTAGTATTCTACCATTATTACGCGTTTCACAGCTTTACAGCATTGTCGGATACAAAGAATATAACTGAATTTGCACTTAAGCCATGAAACACGACGTACAAAGACAATATCTGCAGAAAAGTACTAAGAGTTCTTTACAATATGGGTTGAATAATCTATAATTATATAATATGAACCAACATGGAATGGATTTTTAAAGGAGAGTAACATAACATAATCGGAAAAAATAATATATGATATGCAAACCCTATCTTACAAGGCATCAAAAAAACTCACGAGAGGACAGAAATGGGTCTCTGCGACGCCCATGCAGGAGATAGAAATACCGAGACCGAAGAGAGTCGCAAAAGTCTTATTGTCTAGTACTAGAAAAAATAAGATAAAAAACTCGTTTTTACATGGATAAAATGCAGGTTATTTCAATTTATTGAAGAGGTAAGATCCGGCCCGGATAGAGCCTATAAACATTATTCTCGGTTAAAGACACAAAAACCTAGATTTTTATTCTTTTTACACATTTTGTTTGCCACTTTCCTCTTGTCATATCCCTAACATCTAACTTCCAAGGTTTCGAAAGTCAAAGGTATTTGATTTCATTCCCGATCAAGGCGAATTATTTTTAAGGTTTGTACGGAGTTTCACCGGTTCGGCTGGGTCAGATTTTTCAATTTAAATTTTACCTACTTTCCGATGGCTAGGAGTTCAGAAAACTCCCTCATAGATTCATTTCCGGTGACAAAAAAAGTCATCAATTTATTGACGACAATTGACGATAGTAACTATACTAGGCCTTTCGTGGGTTTTCTTGATTATGAGCTGTTCGTTGGCGTCAAATCTAGTGACCAAAATTTAACCAACGTTTAATCACTTCCCATACATTACGTAGATGAAATACCATGATATTTCGTCTTCCGACCTCGCAGGTATCAATAGTAATTATAACAAATGCAGAAAGATGCAGAAAATTAGACACCCAGTTAACAAGCGATACACATTTGTTTTCTACCTCTTCCTTTTCCGCCTATTTCATGACTGGTGTCCTCATGCTCCCAGTTCAACGTCAGTGCATCGGGTTGCTAGGTAGTATGTAAATCATCACCAGTAGTCAACAATTCGGAGATAATTTTGCAGCAGTCTCCACTACGAACTTCAAACCGCTATCCGCATCATTCTAAAATCTATTTTCACTCTGGCATCCATAAAAATTTGTCAGCATCAACATTAGTCGTTCAATTCTCATATTGGTTGACTGCAGCCCTCCACGCTTCCTTATCTAACACCATCCATGGGGTCATTTACTCCTTACTCTTCCGTAAACTTCATTGTTTACTCAATTTTCTCGTTTGTTCCATCTTCAGCACCCTCCCAGTACCAGTTAGTGTAACAAAAAATTTTCTGATGTATTCCATATTCGATCTTTCCCCATATAGCTTATTCCCATGCATTACATCTTCCATGATATTTTTTCCACTATAATGTTACAAAATGTGTCGATTAAGTTTGCTTGTTTCTCTTCTTTAAGTGTAAATATCCCTCATTTTCTACCTCCAAGTCTTCTTGTGATTTCTTCGACAGAGATAATTTCTGTCAATTTGATATATTTCATATGAATTCATACGTAGATGCAATCACAGCCATCGAATTTACCAGATAATCAACAGGAAAACGGAACTTGGGCTCGAGCTCACCCTTAGACGGGATAAATATTTGTAAGGAAAATATTTACAATCTCGCAAGCAGTGAATACCTCATTCACCCTCCTAAAATAAGCGAGGAAAGAAACAAGAACACTCGGACCAACCGTTGTTCGGTCTTCACTCCATCGAAGTGAGGAGACGATGAAGCCCGATATTAGGAAGCCGTGAGGATGAAGGGAAGGAAGATATATCCATCCCGGAGAATATAGTCTGGCTGACCCCTTGAGGTCAGGGTAAACAATGGCTCGTCGAGGGAAAGATGAGAGGAGGGGGGCCGAGTATAGATGCGTGGGTGGCGATATGCGTAATATTTTCCCGTCCTTCTCACAGCACAGAACTCCGCCGTTCCGTCCGTCCAAAGATTTTCGCTACCAGATGCGCAGACAAGAGAGGAATAGAGGCACAAACAAGCAGACAGACAGACACACGCACACATGCAAAGAAACCCAATCCTCCCACTTTCAGCGCGAAGATAAAATAAGAATCCGTCGTCGTTCGGACTCTCCGCCATATTTTTCTCCACACTCCTCCTCCCCGAGTTCCCAAAACTTCCCTCTTATGGCCGTTTTCGAGAGGGCGAGTATTCCCCATTTCCCCTCGCTACGAAAAAAAATGAAGATGGAAACAAAATCCCACTGCTCCTCTCTTTTCATTTTTGAAACCCCACACACCTCTCCGACCCTCTACTTGTCTCCCAAGGGGACCAATAATATTGTGTTTCATTCACCGTACCCCCAGAATCCTTCCGTATCCCTCTTTCCTATCCCAGGAACACCCCCGCCAGTCCTCTTCAAGAGGAGAAATAAAAGGAGGGTGGAAAAAATAAATACATGGAGCAAGGGCCGGTCCCGAATACAGTTTTTCCTAATACGGTTCGATACCGATGTTACGCTCGCTGATATTCCGATGCTACTGATCCTCAACTGTTTTAACGCATGGCTACATTAATTAGTGAACGTTTTAACGATCATTTATTTAAAAAAATGTTCTTTGAAAATTAAGACATTTAATGAAAATAAAATTTTTTCAACACGCGAGTTAACACGTGACAACAAGAAGGAGAACCCGTAGACAATCTAGTATAAAATATACTACTCTCATGCACTGATTTTCAACTTTAAATTTATTAACGTTGCAGTGTGTTAGAAGGCCATAGAATTCTGAACTAGCACTGAATGTTATTGATGAATTATCAGCAACCAACGACTCTATCAATGCCTCATAATCAGAGAATTACCCAAAAGAAAATGTATTCAAGACATTCTTCTGGTGACTGCGACAGAAATAATTCCACAGCATTCATACCAAAATATTGTCTCATCTCCCCTTATTTCTCGCAGTTGCTATTCCAGCACCCTTCTTTTAAGGAATGGTTCTCTTATCTACCCGGTTAAACACCATTGCTGCAGTATATAGAAGGGTTATATGTTTTTCATTTCAAAACTATTTTCATAGGTATATTTCAACCTCCATAATACACCTAAGGTGTGGTTTTTATTTTGATGAAGAAAAATATAGATTGAGCATACTTTTGAGACTTTTGGACGATATAATAGATCGCTCTGCTTCCTGGATTGGAACATTTATACATATGGCTCCCTACTATAGATACGGAGTAACTTGGCTGAAAAACAGTAAAAATACCTTACCACTGGCCACTGTTATATCGGAACAGGGTGGTATAGCCAAACAGGATGGAAGACTAGGACAAGGTGGCGTTTTTAGCAGTGGGAAAAGGGGGGGACAAGGTTGTGGTTGCAGCCTCTTCGGCGCTCCCATCCCAATGTCTGTCACTTGAATCCCCAAGTATAATGTCCTCAAAAAAATAAAATGAATCATGGAAAAAAGGAATTACGCCCACAAAAAATTCCTTAAAATGAAAAAAAATGAGGTGTCGAAGGCAGGAAACAATCCACACACTAGTCGTACCCTACAATAATAGAATTCACAAATAACTTCAAAAAAATAAAAGATAACTACGTAAAAATCCACGTAAAAAGTTAGCTGCACCTATAATTGATAACCTGATCACCAACAAACCCCAGAAATAGAACGGATGAAGTGAATTTTGAAGATTATTTATCACGTTTTGTGATATGTGATTATTATTTATTATACGACGCATGGACGGAAAAAGTACTTCACTGTGCATAATTCTGAGAAAAGGAGACCTGTTTACGTACGGAAAACTCTTCAAATAAATTTGGTCACACTAACAGTTTACATGCTTTAATGTACGAACAAGGAAAACTAATCAAATCAAGGTGAATTAAGAGGCAAATACGTGTGTTCCTTTTACAAAAATGGTATAAAATATTGAAGGTGCCAGTCTTATTGAGGAAAATTTCTTTATGATCAGGGTGAGGAAAACAGTTATCAAAACACTGGCCAGAATAGCGATTTCATGGTTCATTTGATGCATTTTAAAACTCAAAACAGGACAAAGGTCCTAATTTCCCGAAAATGACCGCAAAAAAATTTCGTTCCACGGTGAGACCTTAAAGAAATTGAGGGGAAATTCTATAGTCGAGCTAAACATCAAGGACTATTTCCCGATTTTTTCGCTGAATTTTTAAAGGTTAAATCTGGATCACATTCATACGTGTATGTGTAAGAAATATCATATCGGTCCACACTAAGCACAAACATCGACTTTGGATGGTATGTATTGGGTGAAACCAGAAATACGTGAAACACTCTTTCTCCACCCAATCAGAATACACACGTAGACTCCGTCGACTGTTTTCTCCCATCCCAACAACTCCCGTCTCAGCGTGCCTCTGCAAACCACACTCAATTTTCCCAGCATGCCATTATCGGAAATCGAACATATCCAACAGTGGGGAAGAGAGAGAGAGAGAGAAGGGAGAGGGCGAGGAAAGAGTTCAGTGGGGAGGGAGGGTGGGAGGGAAACAAGTGAAGAGGGGGAAGAGAGAAAAGAGTCGCGTCTTTCTCTCTCAGAGGAGGAAGACACAAAGAGACTCGTGAAGAGAGATGAGGATGAGATTCGAAAGAGAACAGACGTAGAAAAATGGTCCTTGGAACAAGTTTCGTGGGAGTGGGGGGAGGAAGGAGGAGAAGATGAGTTAGGAGATGAGACAAAAGAACGAGAAGCGCAAGGCGAACGTAACGAGTTGGATGTAGCTGTATCGAGGACACAGAGTTGGATTTATAAAAGAATACTTCTGCGTAAGCGGGTAATATTCAGAAGCCGTTGACGTGCTTGAAATATCCCGCCATGATTTTGTCTCTGCATAAATTGGTATCATATATTCATTAATTAACAGTTTTCGTAAATTTAACCAGTATTAGTATCCTAAAATCATGTAATTTCTAACTCAGATATTTGTTAGCCACCATTTGAATAATATGTAAGGTATTATTTCACAATTTACGAGAAAATATGTAAACATGTAAGCGAATTATTTAGAAATACATGCCAGCTTATACAAGACTACATGGTAAATAATATCAGATCTGCAAAACAGAAAATCGGTATCATGCAATTTTTCACTCTTATATTAATGCACATAACTCATGAGTACACGTATGAGAAATTATGCACAAATATTTATATAAATAAAAAAAACTCCAACCTCTTTTACCCTCAGACAACCAAGGGGGAATAGAATACCCTAGGTGACATTTTCAATCGCGGAAATTTTGAGTTTTTTAGTGAAGTAACGCTTCCTAGTACTTATTCTTGGATGATTTTAGAGCGTATTTGAGAAGAAATCTTTTTCATTTTCAATAATTAGTTCGAAGACAATTCCTTTGGGGTAACCAGATAACCCCTATGGGAAACGTTAAGTATCGAAGCAGTATCACAAGTGAATCAATTCAAATATGTCATACAGGAATTCAGTTCAACTAATACTAATTTGTAACATTCACTGATTCCAGAATGAGGATTTCTTAATTTTAAAAGGTTTTTGAGCAATTGAAATGGTATTTCTATGGGTTATTCTATTTTTTAATAATTGAATTTGTAATGTATTTTGTATTAATTTTAAATAAAATAATGATTATTCCTGAAAAATATTCTCAATCTTTAATTAAGGTATTAATTAACAGATACACATATTTCAACTGTTGACGGCTCTACTTTGTGGAATAACATATCGTGGGAGAATTTAAAACACTTAGTAATATTCCACAAAGATTTATTTTCCCAACCGGTTTCAACGCTGGTGCGTCATTTTCAAGGGTACAATTCTCCCTTTTTGTAGAATTGTACCCTTGAAAATGACGCGTCAGCGTTGAAATTGGTTGGGAAAATAAATCTTTGTGGAATATTACTGTGTTTTAAATTCTCCCATATCATATACACATTATATTCAGGATAAACCCTGAATGGTATAATTTTCATGTTTCATAGTTAATGGGTTAATCATGTTACCCCTCTTGGTAGTGAAAAGGCGTCAAATACCTTGATAGTTTGAGGGTTATTGACGTTACATAAGTCGTCTCACGCATTGTCACCACGGACATGGTGGTGCGGTCGACGGAAGGCTATGAATAGATCCCACTTGCTACGTTGAAAAACGCCGATTAAGCTTCGAGGAAAGTAATTCCTTTGTTTGTTTCGAAAGATGACAGCATTATATTTACATAAAATTTCATCTCTTATTTATGATTTGCCACTTTGGATTAGAAAACGCGGTTATTTTTTCAAGGTAACTATACCGCATTCATTCAGGTCTCTCATGGTGTTGCACAAAAATTAATGCGCTAGCACACTGGATTCGCGAGACATACGGCGCAGAGTTTTTTGACGAACCCCAAAATGGACGCCGGGCTCCGCGGGCCACAAAGCGTGCCCGTGGAGCCCGGCGTCCACACGAATACGTGGCGCGAATTTAAAATCATCGCTGCCTTTTTTCATATACCTCCACGGGTATGAAAACATCTTATCAAACTGTGAAATCACTCACGAAGTTCTAGCGTCAAAATGCTTTTCGAATGACGTCTCATCGCTGTTTCTGTTCTGAAAAACATTTTCGAGTACATTTAAAGGACATATTCAATTGAAAAGAAGGAGAAAAAGGATGGGCCATCAGTAGGAAGGGAAGTGCCCCTTAGTGTCTTTTGTTAAAAATAAGCTATTAACCCATATATGCCCAGTGGGTCGTTTTCGACCCACGGGATAAAAAAAATCCTAGTCTCTCTAATTTTAAGTATTTGTCTACATTGTTGTTATTTTCGTCTTACAGGGAAGCAAGTGATTCATTCCTGAAGTAATACTTCCAAGGATATATTTTCAAATCATTGTAATGTGGTCATAAAAAATTACTTCTCTTTACCGCGATTTTCGAATAACTTTGACGTACAATGAAACCAATATTTTCCAGGTCAATCAAAATGACACGACAAGCTACAATACTTTGTATACTCAATTTCATTATTCCGTGTTCAATTACCAAATTTCATGTCTCCTGTGTCTGCCACGGGTCATGATATTGGTGTGGGTCGATTTCGACCCACTGGGCAGATAAGGCTAGTTTGTTGGGCAAGTCCAGACGTGCTAGGTTGACCAGAATTCGAGCGTTCTCTCTGCTGAACTGCGCTAAGATTCTTTTGGAGTGCATTAGTCCAAATAAATTTTGGCATGGCAAGGTTAGTATATAATTTCCTAGAGGGAAACATTTTTTTCGTGAGCTCATCAACTAATTTATATCTCTAATTTAGTTGCAAACATCTGACTACAACAGAAATACTTCACGAGCTAGAAGAGTTGGATGAAAAAGGTGTAAGAGATGAAGTATATATTTACATAACTCCTCCAGAAGATGGAAACGAAACATGTGAGGATTCTGGGGACGATGAATGTAACGATCCTGATCGTCTTTGTGGCCGGCAGCTGCAAGCGGAAGGTGACTTCAACATTGACATTGAAGATGAGCCTGGTGAAGTTGATGAGGAAATCAAATTCTTTGAAGAATCATCCCATTCTAAAAGGAGAAGGAAATCAACTAAAACCCAAAACATAAAACGGAGATGGGTGAGTTGTGATCTAACTACCCCTGTTTGTGATTCTTGGAGTACATGTTTCACACCTCCACTGATTTTATCCTCGTCCAGTCACCCATTAGAGTTTTTCGAACTTTTTATTGATGACAACATCATTACGAAACTTGTTGAGTTTACAAATCAATATGCAGCATCGAGGAATAGGTGTGTGCAGGTTTCGAAGGAAGATATTTATACATTTTTAGGCATACTGTTTTTGTCCGGATATAACTGGCTCCCAAGAAGAAGAATGTATTGGGAAGAAAAGGAAGATGTCTACAATTCACTGGTGTCTAGAAGTATGAGAAGAAACAAGTTTGAGGATATATTTATGAACATCCATTGTGCAGATAATAGTACATTAGACATATCTGATCGTCTCACAAAATTGCGTCCAGTCATTTGTGAACTGAACAAAAACTTTTGTAGATTTGCGCCTTTAGAAGAATCTATTTCTATTGATGAGGCTATGATTCCATACTTTGGAAGGCACGGATGCAAACAGTTTATTCGGGGAAAGCCGGTGAGATTCGGTTACAAGGCCTGGGTAGCTGCTCTCCGCCTAGGGTACTGCATCCAATTTGATATCTACCAAGGGAAAGTAAAGGAAAAAAGGGTTTCCACTTCATCAAGAGGGCTCGGTGAATCTGTGGTGATGGGGTTTGCTGAAAACCTAAAAAAAAATTATCCACTTCTGAATTTCTCCCTGTATTTTGATAATTTTTTCACTTCTGCGAATCTAATACGCGAACTAACGAAATTTGGCTATGGTGGAACGGGAACCGCTAGAGTGAACCGAATTGACAACTGCCCCTTGCAGGATGTTAAAGTGTTTAAAAGAAATGAGAGAGGTAGATATGACTGTCGTGTATCCCGGGAGGACAATATCAGTGCAGTTAGGTGGATGGACAATAACGTCGTCACAATGCTATCTAATCAGTTTGGCGTCGAACCTCAGCAGATGGCAACGAGATATTCAGCATCCGTAAAAGGAAGAATTGAAATTCCACAACCCCACGTTATTGCCATGTACAATCGAAACATGGGTGGTGTAGACCAAATGGACAATAATATCTCTAATTACCGTATTGGTATTCGTGGGAAAAAGTGGTACACGCCCATATTTCTCTGGATGATGGATGTATGCATGAGTAATGCATGGTGTCTCAGCAGGACTTATGATATGAAACTGGACAGTTTAGCATTCAGAAGAGAAATTGTAATATCAGTATTGAAGAAATATGGTATTCCACCACAACGAGCAGGACCAACGAGCAAGTTTTCACCTCCAGAGATAATCCGAACGAGTGGACCGCACCATATCATTCTCACAAATCAGTCAAGAAGAAGATGCGTTTTATGCCGTAGTAAAACAGTAAAATCATGCCATAAATGTTGCATTCCTTTGCACGATAAGTGCTTTGAGGAGTACCATAAAAATATCTGACTTAAAACTTTGAAGGAAATAAACAATTATTTTATATGAATAGTATCTTTAAATATTTTTTTATTTTAACAACTTATCCCAAAATAATGTAAATTAAATAAAATTTCACTTAAAAAACAAAACACAACAAATTGGAAATCATAAAGCAGTTGCAACTCAATAACTCTGAAGAGCCTATTAGAAAACGATCCAATAGTGAATTGTGCTATGTGTGTCCTAAATGTGCTCACCAATGCCCAGTGGGTCGAAAACGACCCATGTCAAAATTTTTAAACAAATACTTCAGGATTTTTTTCAATATTTTTTCTGTTGTCCAGAGGAATGATAAGTTGAAAAATGTAAATATTGTTAAATTTTCATGCAAAAAAATTAGTGGGCATAAATGGGTTAATGGTATTGCAGTTAGTGATGGTTTGGAATTTGGAATTTCTTTCCACAATGCCATCATCCTTAATCAAGTCGCCTTAATATTTATTTCAAACTATTGAATAAATGTAATGATCACTAAATCCCGTCGCCTATCCAAATGACCCATCATGTGATAAGTTATGTAGATTAACATTACATAAAATGTTTTTGATGCAGCAGATACAGAATTGCAACGTAAATGGATACCGCAATATGAAATTCTTGACGTTTCAGCATTGACATGAGTGCATAAACCAGGCAAGACATAAGTTATGGAAAGTTTACAACAAAACTTCACTCTTACCTTCGCTTCAGACCAATTCTAACGCTGAGTTACAAATTTGGTTTTCCACTTCATGCTACGTATAAAGAATTGGATGATAATTTGGAATACGATAGAGTTATGAATCTTACTAAAGTCATCCCATTTATTTAAAAACAGACATAAAAGCAGGCATTCCGTTCATATACGTTATTCACGGCAGTAAATAGCCGTACTATTAGCCAAGTTGTAGGTGGCAAAAGTAACATGAGTAAATTATACTTTGGCTGATATATATTATATGTATTAGCATGATCAATATCATTTATCCAATAATCCAAAAATATATATCAAGTTTCAGCGGATACAGGCATACCTGAGCCAGTTGTGAATGCATAAATATAACGCTCGAGTTTAAAATACTGATGGTATTACTGCTAATGGCAAAATATGGATATTTTATCGTAAAACAAGTTATTATATCACTTCAGTGACGTACCGATAGTAACTACTATTTCATTCAACGCGCGACAGTATTAGAAGGTAGTGAAAGAAAAGAACAAAGAGACAGAGAGGAGGATGAGAAAGATGAAAGGAAGCTGTATTTAAGGGATGCAAGGGGGGGGGAGTGCAAGTGAAAAAGAGTCCAGACCATACGAATGGCGTGCGGATTTTGAATACCTCGGCGAAAGGGGACGAAAAAATGTGATGGAACCGCTGCTAAAATTCGGAGACAATAGCAAAAACGTTTTCATCCTTTGTTATCCTTATTATTTATTTATTTTCTTTTTAGAATTGTCATTTCAAAAACCGGTGCGTGAGGCAGTGAATTATTAATTCTCTTCCCCAAAGGTCTTCCTTTATGGCTGCAAACCACACGAAAATCATTGCATAAAACGAAAAAAAAGGAAAATATCCTTTTTCTTTTCAATACAATTTAGTTGAGGAGCGTCGAGGCGTTCATAAAGAATTAATAAACTTAAAACACGGTCCTGTGGCATTGCCACAACATTCATGGTGGCAAACAATACTTTTCAAAGCCTATGCGTCATCTTCAGATAGGACTGACAAATTTGCATTTAAATGCAGAACACAGCAGCGGAACACGGTTTACTTCCATGTGTAGAAATGGCTATCACTGCCATGTATTTATTCCACTCTTTAACGCCTAGCGTTTACATGATCACAGCAAATATTTCATACAATTAACTTTCACTAATTAATGTACTTTAAAAATTTTGCACATAGTAATGAGGAATATGTAACAATATTGCAATGTGGTCTTTACATAAAGAAGAAATATTTGGTCGATTCAACCGCATATCAATATATATTATATGGCTTTTGCTGAATGTGGTTACCTCCAAAATTCCGGCATTAATGGTTTCATCAACCTTGGGAGTGGGAGCAGTAAGGTTAAATTTGTCGATCTTTGATCATTGCTGAGAAATATAATTTGCTGTTTATAACCAGGAGTACGAATATTTAGGTGGATACAATTGAAAATTTACCGGAGGAAAGATACAAAATAGCACCATTCGGACTACCACCTTGATTGTTAGATGTTTAATTCAATTTCCTGCTAGATGCAATCATTGCTACAGATGCAAATAAACCTTCCCAAAATGCTCCACTTTTGTATCTGGGGAACGAAAAAAGTAACGAGAAATTTATTTCTGTCATTCATTTCCAATTTTATGAGTTGATTTCATACACGGACAGATGTTTGCGATTGTATCTCAGGGCCCCAGCCCCAGTAGCCCCAGTTTTACTTTTTTGCAAATGTGCGTTTGTATTTTTTTAATAATCACACAACAAAATACGAGAAAGCCTAGCTTTCACTTTACAACAACTATATAGTACTAAAAAGTAATATTTTTCCAAACACTCCTGCATTAGGTGTCACAAATTTTCCGAAGTTTATTTTTTGTCAATTAATCATTGCTTGAATTATTGAGATTTTACATAACTTTCAATTGATTAGGATGTACCTGTTAAAATTCTGTGAGAATAAAAAGTACATATTCGGTTAACTTTACTTTTTTTCCACAATTAATATACATAACTGAAAACTGCAAAAAAACTTGCAGGCATCATGCCGCATGAATACCTTTATGTATTGATTACATTGAAGTTGTATACAAGCAAACTCGCAGCCTATAGTTTAGCAACAAAACAAAGTCATATCCGTATATGAAATTAAATATAACAAGTAATAATTCACCACGATATAGCCCCAGTTTTACTCCAAAAATAAAAAAAATAAAAAAGTCCAATCATGAATCATTTTAGCAATTTAATACTATTGAAAAATGATATATTAATGACTTCTGAAGCAAAAAATAACTCTTCAGGGCGGGGCCTTAATAAAGTACCATGCATTTTTCATCTTGACCATATTCAAAAGTCTGCTCCATTAGAAATAGGGATTTCTTTGCGACCATATTTCAAGTTAAAAAAAATAATTTTATAACTCTGGTTATCTACTGAGGACACTCAACTTTCCAAACGGTGTAGCCATAATATTAAATTAATGCAGAAAGTATGACGGGGAGCGCTTACGACCTCCGTTAAAGGAATCCAGCCACAGACGCGAGTAACGGTTTGGAGTTGAACTAACCCCTTCCTTCCGCGACCATAATGCACCAGCCTGAGTACAAAATCGCATCGCAGCTACGGAGGAACCAAAAGGATAGCAGCAGAGCAGGTGGGTACGAAAACGGAGTGAGTAGACCACAGGGATCCAACGGAGGAAATTGAAATGCCACGAGAGGGGGCGCCAACGTCTTAGTCCCCGCGAAAATAAAATCCTCCCAGCCTTTTATTTTTTGAGGCGCCGATAGAGAGAAAACGGAATCTCATCTCCTTATCCAGAATTCTCATTTCCTGGTGATACATGGAATAATTTTTCCTCCATGCCCGCGAGGTACTGAGGCCTGCGGATTACATGGGAAATGAATGTCTTGCACCCCAGCCATCTAACATTCCCCTTTTCTTAAGAATTTCAACGTTATGAGCTCAAAACAACAACCTAAAGTGAAGGGAAATGGCAAAAAGTATCCAATTAGACGCGTACGTTCCACCAAAACTGAAGGAGAGAACAATACTTGATACTAAGCACCTAATGGGCATTCAAGCCTGATTCAGAATGGCGCCAAGCAAAGATACGCTTCCTCCAAGGCATTGTGGATTCGCCTTCGTTTTCCGCCTTCCTGTTTTTGAGGCCAACTTAATAAATCGAATATCTAATGAAGCCTAAGCCAAGGCAAGTGATTAAAAAATATAGAACTTATGAAAGTATTGACTTTTTCTATTGAATTGAAAAGCAAAGTTTATTCCTGGTTCATTCCTAGTAGATTGCAGTCAGAATATGCGGGGAGAAACGTCATTGCTTATTTTATTTGGGTTCTAGATTTGGATTTAAATAATATTTCACTCGTTTTTTGCGCTATATAATTCATTATGTGGAGAAAACTGGTTAGAATGTTTTGACGAGTTATAATAATATTTTTCAATGTAATTTTCTGAGCGGTGGAATTTACGTTCCCATTGCAGATTATATATTTCCTTCCTACTCAATGTATTTTACATTGAGCGTTAACATCAAAGGTTTTTAGAAGTTTAGATAACTTGGTTAATTCTTTCTACCTTAATGCATATAAATTACCTCTTATTTCCGTTTTGAATCCCAGCATTCTTCCATTTCTATACCATGTCGTAAGCTCCAATCAAATTTTTCATTCACTTAAATTACATTGAGAAGATTTCCTTAGCTTTCTTTCTTCCTACTACAACACCTTGAGCCAAAGGTTTGTCTTTTTTCAGCCGACCTCTTCTACCTGTCCACCAATCTCCTAATTTGCTGAACCTAAGAAAATAATTCTATATTTAATCATCCCTAAGCTACAAAAATCAAGAGCTCCAAAACTAAAATCTCATGTTTCACAATCAAATAGACCAATATAGGATGAAGGAAAATATAGTAAGAAAGATGAATTCATGCATACCACGTTGTGTAAGACCACGTGAGCATAGACAGCAAGTAATGTGCAACAAATTAACGCTCTAAGTTTAGGTTGAGGAAAGAGAATTACATACACACCTGTGACCAAGTCATTAAAATCAAACCTTTGTTATTCACTACAAGTTTGTTGATGCTCATTTTTTGTCAAAGGGGACACCAAAATCCATATCAATTTCAATAAACAAGTGAGATGCGCTAAGAAATAAAAGATATAATGAAAATAATCAAAAGTATGAATTTCACAAACGCATCATCGCGCATCATTAATATCCCTTATTAATTTTAATTGTTAATAACTTTATACCAGTAATTTGAAACTTAGTATAAATTAAAATGGAACGGGAAGTGACAAACTAAATTTTTAACCCCCCTAACGAATCAATTTCATTTGATATACGCTGCAATCACATGAAATGTATAGCATTGCGAGCCATTATTATCTAGATAAGTTGAAAAGAATAAATTCACCATGCATGGAGAGAGTGTTTACAACGTTTACCATTTTATTGGGTCTTCAGGGTAACTGATGCGGTATGATTTAGCAATGCATGATAATAAATTCTCTACATAATTGCATTAAGGTCGAAATAAAAAAATTAATTAAAAAGTAACGTAGATTCAAATCAATTGATTGCAGCGTTACGGTGTGGAACGACGAGAAGTAATAACTCATAGTAAAACATTGTACTGTTCCACTATGTTTTAACGCTATCTAACGGTTTTAACGTCTATAGCGTCATGCCAAATTGTTTGACTTAAAAATGACGCAATAGACGTTGAAATCGGTAGATAGCGTAGGTAACGTAGATTGTTAATGAATTCATTTTTACGGATACACGGTCCATGTTTGGAGAAAAATATCACATGCACATTAAAATCCGTTACTAGGATTTTGGATCAAACATAAAAGCCTTTCACACCCAACATAACTTGAAAGTTAAAAATCAGAAATATGATGGAATAAAAACAGAAGGTTTTCTGGAGTTTAATTAGGAAGGTTTAAGGAAGAGATGAAAAACGGACGCGAATTGAACGGCATTGAGCAGTAAAGTACAAAAGTCCCATTTAAACATCTTATGTAACTTGAAGACTCTATTTTAGCTTATTATAAAATAACTAGGTGGCTTTTTGTCACATTTCAACCATCATCTGACCAAAAAAGTTTATTTAAATGCATAAAACTCTAGTTTGAGTGACTTGGTGGTATTCCATGTTTAAAAATGTTACTCACCAAAATTCTACAATACACATATTATATAAACCTAACACGAGCCAGGCTTCGAAGAATGGTCGTCATAATAAGGTTTACATCATCATTGAAGATTATAACTATTCATCGGGGTCAGGTTTCTTTTATATAGTGTGTGGTATTGTAAAAGTTTGGTGCATGAAATATCATATACAGATACCCAGTCGTGATCAGAGCAAATACTCAGATATCCACGATACGAATTTCTTTCTTCAAAACGAGCTCTCGCAGTATTACTTTTTCAGAATAGATATATTGATTCCCGAGTCATTGGTGATCGCATGAACCTTTATTTGGTCATAAGGCCATCACGTTAATACTTATTTTAAAATTACTTACGGGACCGAATTAATCTTTCGGTAGTTTTAGTAATTCTTTCACTAAAACCTTGCTTCGAGATGGAGACACACAGCGTATTTAGTCTATAGGCATATGAAGTTAAAACTTTCGGGGCATGGAGAAAAAAATAAATTTTTCGGTGGCAAACGTTGAGTTAGGCAAATGCATCGCGAGTAATTTGTACGTGATGTGGTCAAACGTCAAATGAGTACCTGGACGAGCGCAAGGATTGAGTAAATTCTCTTAACCAACAAAAGAATCTTATTTGAAAAAACTTCCATGCTGGTCACCAACATCTTTTCCCCACGAAAAAAAATATTAAAATCACCATTAAGAAGATGGCGGCGTTTAACGGAACTGGCGAGAGTAAAAAAAAACCCACGGGAAATGGCGGCGGATGAGGCGCGGGCAGAGCGCTCTCTCTCTCTCTTTTTTTTTAACATTTTCGTAAATATTGTCGTCCCCTTTTTTGAAAACCTGCGGCTCCTCCCCTTTCATCCTCCGGGCCCCCGACGCCCGAAGAGTCGGGCTAAGAGCCTTCACTCAGCCAAGAAAAATATCTTCCGTACGCGGTATTAACGCTGGAAAGAAAATCAACAGCTTCCGACAACGGGGGCTGGAGTGGATGGATGAGAGGGGGTTGGGAGGGGAAAAAGAGGGAGACGGAAGAGTAAGGACGGAGGGAAACGAGGGTGGATGAGAAGAATGCAAAAGAGAGAAAGAATGGCTGGTTCTTTGGTGAGTCGAGCGACAGTCAACGTCATTTGTGCAAGGATACTGAGTATGCTACTAGATTTTCTTCCTGAGACATCACAGGTTCGAATCCCAGGACGAGTAGACACTGTTGACATTTTACGGCAACGCTGATCCCTAATTGGATACCACGTGGAGAGCAACTTCAGTATACTTGCTAATTTTTTCTAATTATTTACTTTGTCTTTAATTATTACATGTTACATTTATATTGCAATTAGACAATGTCTGATGTTCATTTAACATTGGTTTAGGAGGAAATAATATTAATAGGTCCCGTCGACAGACCATAAGGACGGACATAAATGTAATATAAGTTCAAATAAAATAAAATAAAATTAATAAAAATTAAGTTTAAAAAATACGTATACCTACATAAAACATCAACCTCTTGTTTTTTATATGTAACATCAAAAAAAAATATTTACATCCCTATGAAATGGTTTTGTGAGTTCTTCTGGTAATTGATTCCATTGAAAGACCTCGCGATTTAAGAGGGAGTAATAGGCAGCATTCGTTTTTTGCCTTCATATTTGAGTTTCAGTGGCTGGTCAGTTTTCCCACAAACTTTGGTGGTTCCAGCCTCTTCTCCAATTTCAACCAGGCTGGATGTTTCGTATCACTGTTGAAACGAAGTGAGGTCCCATGGCGAGATCCCTTATGTAGTTGTAGGAAAATTCCAACATCCTGTCTCTCACTCTATAGCTCACTGAAGACATTGACCTCCGACATCCTTCCTACGTTAATTTGATATGCATTCAATCAATTTTATCATTTTAACGAAGACATTTTAACGAAGTATCACGATAAATATAATTTACAAATCCCATTGGCTGACGTCTGCTGGGGCCCCCATCAATCACAACACGTAATTTAAATTTTCATACAACTCACGCTACTAAAAGCATCATGTATAAACACTTGCCTTAAAAAGCAAGGAACGTCCTCAATTGCGTTGCTGGATTCCCGATTTGGCAAACTACTAATAAATAGCCATTTTTTTGGCACAAAAAGGATAGATGGGTAGGGTTGCAAGAAAATAAGAAGTGTGGTGGAGGGAAACTCGGCTTCAGTATCAGCTTGATGACATATATATATATATATATATATATATATATATATATATATATATATATATAAATCCTGCTATCATTTTGGCACCCGTTAATGAGCAAGTTGCATTTGATCTGGCGTCCGAGTGTAATTTGGCTGCCGTATACCGGACGCCGGATTACAAACGTGTAAAAATCACTGGAATCGACTATTTACATCATGTAGACCCCATTTCCGAAAATTAGTATGGACGCCATATTGTTAGCAGTATGTGCAAATTTCGTATATTGTTAGTTCAGCTTAATTCCGGGCCGAGTGGCGCTGACTGCGGCGTATAACTCGGTCGCGGTTATCTCCGTTCAGTCTGCGCAGCAAGTGGCGTCCTCGGTTTGGCAACATCGCTCTGCCTCGCGGCTGTCTGCAATTCTCTCACCCAAGACTGTTTCGAGTTTTGATGCCTCGGTGAGTGCGTGGTAGCGGAGTGCTCGTCATCCGGCGCTACCGCTCCAGTTTTTACTTGGTCCAAAGCCAATTACGTGGACTTGCGCAACGGTAATTTCAATAACAAAATTATTGTTATCATGGGACCGCAACAGGTTGTCGCAAGAACAACTCTTTCAGGTGATTAAGTAGAAAAATAATGGATTGTGTATCTGGAAAGCCACCTTTTTTATATTAATACTTGGTGCGGAAATTCAAGAATAATGCTAGAATACAACTAATTCTTTCTTAAACCTACCTCTACCTTCGACAAAAAGTATAATACAGTACCTTTGCTCTCAAACTTGTACTTGTACTAGTAACCACTCGCAGATTTTCTCGACTAGTTAAAGGCGAATACTTCGTTTTGAGTTAACAATTAATGCAATGAACGATGGTAGTCTTTCTAAGATGAAACAAACATTTAGTTTTTATCAGTATTTCAAACGATATGGAAAGAATGGGTGCGGAAACTTTTTATCAGCGAATAAATTATTATTTCAACATTTGCTGCTCGTTAATATATGATTTTTCCGTATATACTTCTATTTTCCCATTAGGGAAGAGAAAAACACTTTGAAAAACCGAATTTGAAAATAATTGCATGTGCTAACCCTAGCGAAAATGAGAGCGTGTTCTGAGCGTTTAGGAACGAACCACGGAGGTGTTCATAAATTGCGAAGAACGCGCTAAGAACACCACCCCAGTGTGTTCCTCGAGCGTAAATGTGAATGCCTTGGAGTGATCTCAAACACACTACAGAGCGTTTAGCTACGTTCTCGAGTGTTCGTGAACGCCCTGTGAGTCACAATCTTCAGCGTTTCAGAGCGTTTACGTTCATTTCAGAAAATCCTGTCTAGATGATGAGAGCGTTCATCAACATAATGTAATATGAACGTTAGGCACTCATCTTGGAATTTGGGAATTTGTCATAGTAAAATTATTTTTATAAATAAACTTTGTGCCCTTAAAGACCTTTGAAGTTATTATTTTATTACTTCGCAAAACGGTAATCATATACATCGAATAAATTCTTACTGGCTAAGGGGTTCGAACTAAAGACCTTTCACGCAGGAGAGACTTACACTCTACCACTACTCTATTTCATATCTGGATTGACTAAGTGTATTTATGCTTTATAAAGAGTGTAGTCGCTTCGTTAGATATGGCTCTGCTCTTAGTACGCGATTTCAACATAGCTGACGTTTATGACCTAAGGCTGATGATTTATAAGTTCATATCTGACGTCAGGGATGCATATACGGCTTTTCTTTATAACAAATTATTATTGGCTTTCTAATATACATTATTTCGAAGTAGAATTGAGAAAGAAATAAGATTGAACCAATTTTCATGCCGCGTTAGGCCACACTATGGATGCTATTATTAATTTATTATTAATATTGAATATGCATTTGGGAAACTAGACACCCGGAATTCACGGCTCGCAAGCGGCGGATTTGGATTTTTGTGCTGTGTGGGTTAGCACAAAGAAATAAAAAGGATGCATTTATTCCCTTGAAGACTACCGGAAAGAAAACGGCTGTGTTTTCACTAAATGCACTGATGAAGATGGACTGCTAAAAGATATCCATTAGATGTCTATTAGATATTGATGTTTGAGGATTGGGTGTGCTTTGTTATTTCTCAGAAGCTTATTCTCACAATAAATTTGTTAGTGGAGTTGTAGTTATTCTCACAATGGATTTGCCATCAAAATAGTAATACTGCATCATGGCTTTTGGAGCGTTCCAACATGTTTCAAAACATTCTCGGCAGCGTTCATCTGCGTTCCATGACAGCTCAGTCGGACAGCGTTCTTGAGTGTTCCAGAACATAAATGCAAACACTCTCAGTAGGCGTTTTCTCGGGCGTTTCAGACCTAGGTCTTCGGAACAGCGTTTACGAACGCATGAGAACAGTGAGGGAAACACAGATTAACGTGGATGAACATCGACAAACACTATGAAAACGCCAAAGAACGCACAGGAACGTTAAAAGAACACCTGTAAACGCACTCCAGCAGTGTTATCAGCCTCCTTCATTTTCGCCAGGGAAATTGTTAGAAAATTGTGTTTACAAACATTTTCCAGAAAAATTTTTTCTGTTCTCGTCAACGTCAATTCCGCATGGTATCTCATGGGGTGAAATGAGGGGGTGAATGACGAATATTTAAATATCCTCCAGTCGACCGCTAGATCTGCTGTCACCCAATTCACATTGAAAAGGGCTGTTAACCAAAATTTACATTCATGATGATATAATCTATCGAATTCATAAATTTTCAAAGCTCTTCCTTGCGAGTCCAAATATCCTGTTTTATAATTTGAATATAAATGGATCGCCTTGCACTCATCGCCTCACTGCAGAAATAAAAAAAACAATTAAAATATGCTCAAATTGGCAACATAAATCAAGCTTCTAAGGGACGAATTGGGGCCTCCCGTATGTAGTCCTCTTGGTGTGAATCTCGAGTCATTTGTATCGAAAAAAGCCACGAAAAAGTAATGCAATAGACGTGGGACACGAAATTTAAACGTTTCCCTGACGAAGGCCAATAAAAAATATAAAAATGAAGCGATGAAGGGTAAACTGACCGCACGCTCTCATGGTAAAATAATTCGCGTCTCTATAAGTGGAGTGAGATCTCACTTCATTTAATACGAGAACTGCCTCCATGAGTAATGCGATAGCCATGAAACCCGATATGGAGACACTTCCCTGGCAATATAAATCAAGCTTCTACGGGACGAACTGGGGCCTCCCGTATGTACTCCTCATGGTGTGAATCACGAGTCATTTGTATCGAAAACAGGCACGAAAAAGTAATGCGATACACGTGGGAATACGAAATTTGAACTTTTCCCGGGGTAAGGTTACTTTAAGAAAATGAGGCATTGAAGGGTAAACTGACCTTTCGCTCTCATGGTAAAATAATCCGCGTCTCTATAAGTAGAGTGAGATTTCATTTCATGTTATACCAGAACTCCACGAGGACTCCATGAGTAATGCGATAGCAGCGGTAACCCGATATGGAGACACGTCCTGATATGGAGACATCCAATTTCAAAGGCATTGCCCTCGACGAAATAGACATTAATTAAAATGATGAGATCCCTATTGAAGATGATGGAGGTGAAAAAGATGATGATGATGATAGGAATATGAGCGATGTAATCGATGATTCATTCTCAAGTTTCGAGCTAGAAAAAGGGAATGAAACCAGATCACCTAATATTTCCCCTTGTACTTCGAAAAAAACTTAAAGGATACTCGTCCCATGGACAGAGGAGCAAAAACATATTGTGGCATCATGTTTTAAGAAACACATACAAAACAAAATACCCCCGAAGAAGAGAACTTGGTTAAAAATTAAAGTTTTTATACAAAACATTTATAAAAAGATGGATTAGTTACGTACGATGATATTGTAAAAGTAAATTTCAAAGGCAAAATAGCCTAAGCAGAGTTTTGAAACACTAGTTTAACCCAAAGTGAGTTTTTGTATTACTCAATTTTTTTAATATATCAGTACATTTTTTTAAATCAAATTTTGCGGTTTCTTTTCTGCCTCATAAAAAATTGTACCACTGATTTTGATCCACGAAGACCAGTTATTTAATTAGTAAATTTCATTGATCTTGAGAATTTTATTGTGTCTTTAATTCTAAATCAAAGGGTGTTTGCTTTTTCCTCAAAGTGGCATATTTAGTTGATAATCCAATATAATATTGCAGTAGTGATAAAATAAACTGCATAACCCCTTCAATGCCAATGTATTTATTTTGAATATTGACAAAAATTTTCCTCTCTGCAGAAGTGAAACCCGAATTAATTGATACTGCTTTGCAATGTTTATCCTCATAGAAAGGTGACTTTAATTGATGGTATTAAAACCTTTGGCTCAATTATATGTACAATTTATCCTAATCTTACTTCAGCCAATAAGGTTTGAAAACTGCGTTACTCTTCACTATCCATAAGTTCAGGCATCGGCAGCTACTGAATCCGCGAACAATTTTCCAGCTAAAGATACACCAGCAACTGAGATTTTAAGGAAAAGGATGTCGGTAAAGAACCAAATAATGGGGGTAAAGTAAGTGGTTTTTAAACTTTTTTCTAACGTAAATCTGACAATGTACTCAAAGATACCAACTAAAAACCGCCTTTACCGCGAAAATAATTATCGCTTGTCAATTTTTTTCTTTTGTGCGGAATTGAATCTTCTTTATTAAAGCCTCGGCAGTAGTTTTCCATTGTTAAAGTTTACCAGAGCCTATCTATATTACCTAACACTTATGCCATTATGAAATCTTTCCCCCGGATTATCTCCTCCCGCCCCACGATTTTGTGGAAATGCATCTGTAAGGTAATGCAGGAAGTGAGATTTTAACGAGATTTGGCACCCTATTGCATTTTAAGTGGCAGTAGGGCAACAAATAAAAGTTGTTCCTCACCTGCTTTCAGCATCCCATTATTTATTATATTTTGAAATTCACGGCCTAGGGTTATCTTCCTGTTTTCATGTCCAGTAAAAATGCTTTCCTTTAGACGTAGCTCTTCACTATATGCTGTGAAAATATTTCCACTTAGTACTGGAAACTTCTTTCATATTTTCTCAAAATTTTATCAAAATTCTTAATCAGTCATTACTTGATAAGCAAAGGAGGGAGAAGGATTTCCTTTTGACCAACTAAAGGATAGTAGAGTAAATTGTAATTTTCTAGGTTATACATTCTTCTTTAAGCCACAGTTTTTCAAGGAAGAGATATTTCCCGTCTTTGCTGTCCCATAAACATTAGAATAGTTATATTTTTTGTGGAGTCATGGAAGTTGTGAAAAGTGAAGTTAAATTTTAAGCCCCCACCGTAATTATACAAGTTCTGATTCGCGGCCCACGTCATCGCGTTGTCATCACGATAAACACGTTGCGTTTATCGTGATGACAACGCGATACCCTTGCTTTATAACAAGCAAGGGTTTTGGCATTCTTCTTCTTAAATGAAGTTTAACTTACTCTTTTTTTTGCATTTCATATGCAAAAAGAATATAATTTAGCATTCTATTGACTCATGTATTTCATGGTAACATTTTAATGTGTTTTAGTGATAGAAGAAATGCCAGAAAATATCAAATCCCTTTCTAACTTACGAAAATTAATTGACCCCTTTTTCAGCCGCTTATGTTTCATTTTTTTATTATTTTTCACGTAAATTATTGTATTTTAATTAAATTCAACAACTATTCTAAACTTGAAACGCGAAACTACTGGGATAATGATAAATACAGTTTGAGAGTCATTCACGGATATCGCGTGTCCACACATAATGAAATAAAACGGCGAATTTGGTGGAATGTGACATAATGGAAACTTATTGATTTACAAATCCTTATTAGAATATTAAGTGCATTGTGAGAGAAATATTTTGTATGCATGTTGCTTAAACCGTGTCGGCTAGTTTTATTGGAAGAATCTTGGTGTAGTATTAGGAAAATCTTCGATCTTTTCCCTGCAAATCGATTTCGTGACACAGTGCTGCGTGATAGCCCACCGCGGACTTACCTAGTTGACTGCGCCAGTCAAATTCCTCTCTCGCTTTCCTCTAGGGGTGTTTCTAGCAAACCGAAACAAAACTGAAATACATGAATGAGGAGAAAAAAAGATATTGATTTCAATAAAACTTGGCTAAGTATGCTCCTAGTGATACAATGTTTACCCCTATGCTGATTATAATCGTTGTTTGGCAGTTGTAGTACATTTAGTCAATAGTAGTTAATAGTTAAGTGCAACACGTTCACCCATTTTATACAATAGCAGCTATAAACTGCAAAAATGACAAGCTAGAGCGAAGTTTCCATGATAGATAAATTTGGCAACAGCGCAGGAAGGCAAAATGATATCGCAGTGGTAGTAAATATACAAAATGGATTCCAAATTGATGATCAAATGTAAAAAATATACTCTGGACGCCATAATGATTGGTTATGAAAGGATGCCAAAATGTTACCTGTCTGTACGGATTCAAGGTGCACGTATATCTCCTGTAAAAAAATAGTTGTCGCAAAACAAAATAGTACACAAGGGCGGAAAACACTCGGTTGTTCTACATACGCGATAAAATAGAAATATATATAAATATTTCTGGTGGATGCCAAAATGTTGCAGAGTGTAAGGAAGGCAAAATGATAGCGGGATGTATATATATATATATATAATAGAAAACTTCGTCACAGGGTGACACTAAACATAAAACATATAAAAAAAGCAAACTCACGAGTTTAAAATTTTCGGTGGGTCGCCCGCACCTTCATCAGTGATAGAATGATAGAATTCCATATATATATATATATATATGGCAAAGACATAAAGAATAAAGAAGAAGAGCGGAACATGGTAAAGCCGTCCTGCCGTGGAATTGGCGCCCTTGATGTTGTTCGCGGGAAAAGAGCAAAGAGAGCGAATGTAAGGAAGATAAGGAAGAGGGCGAAGAGGCAGAAGGGAGAAAATGACCGAAAAATTTAGAAAAAAAAAACAAAAGAGGGCGAGCAAGCGTGGGGAGGAGGAAGGGAGTGTAGGGGAAAAAAAGAAGACGACGGAGCACCCTTGGAGCTGTGTAATGGGTTCCGTATTCTAATGAAGGAGTGGGAGGAAAGAGAGTGGGTGGGGGAATAGGGAAGGGGGGAGGAGAGGATCCTGGGATAATCTTCACATCTTCCCTGCACCCCACTCCCTGCCAATCCGTCCGACCAGCACCCCCCTCCCCCACCTTTTGACAGTCCCCCCATCCCCGTCTAAAATGCCACGCTCTCCCATTGTCCCACCAAACCAGCCTTCACCACGCCGGAGACAGGCAGGGGGAAGGGATAAAATTGACAAAGAAAGCGAAAATAAAAGACCATCCTTTATATAAACGCCACAAAATTGTAACAAAAAATATGAAAAAATAAATATTAAGAGAAAACTTACGAAATACTAACGAGGAGGGGGTATCAGTCATCATTTAATGAAAATTATTTTTGCGTTTTAATTTTAAAGAGAGAGTCAAGTTGGGTATTTTCCAACTCGATAATTTGGTTCCGACAATGATTCCGACACTTTGCCTTATCAGGACGAGACTAATAACACAACTTGGAGTAACTACAATGATAATCACTCAAGTCTTCGATTAAGTCACATCGACCAATGCGGCTACTGCCACTGATGTGCAAACGTGTCAAAAATGGTCACATACTAATCTAAATTTAAACTGTTTGAAGCATATAAAAGAATTAATATGTGTTAAACTGAACATTAATTGCGAAATTTAATTTAAATAATCCGAGGAGAGGACGACTCATGGGCAAAACTTCACAAAATTTCGGTTAACCCGCAATGTTTAGTGAAGCAAAGACTCAAAATAGCCGTCATTTATAAAACTTACTTGTCAAAATATCATATTAAGGTATTTTTATTTTCCATAAAAAGGTACATACGACATAATAACATAATATTCTCAGAGTATATTTGTGGTTAAGTATTGCATATTGACATGCCACTGTATTGAGAACACTTTTTCTCTCCAGTTTAATCTTTCAATGCACAGAATAACGTCTAGATATGAAATGATTAGTATATTGTTCAATGCTAATTTATAATGAGCCCATCCAGGCAAAAAATGGCCAAATTAATTTTATTCTTGCAGCCATACAAGTATCGTGATTTTAGCACACAGCCCACGATACAAATGAAGAATGACTTGCAATATTAGTTGTCCAATGTTACGGTTATGGCGTCCATTTTGAATCCTTGCATCACTACGTACTGAGGGATAAACGAATACTTTCTCAAGTTATGCCATTGAATCGTCTTTGCTTAATCTTGTGAGGTAAATTTTGAAATTTAAGTTCGGTTAATCATATATATATATATATATATATATATATATATATATATATATATATATATATATATATATATATATATATATATATATATATATATCCATTTATATGCACCAAGCAAGTTGGAAGTGACTCATGTATAAGGAAGATGGCGAGTGAAACTCTGATATATGGCAAACTTAAAACAAAAGTTAATGTGGATTGAATCGCATTCGCAATTTTACATGTAACTAGTCGAATGGTAGCTCTAAGAAACCTGTCCCAGAAATCATAAAACTTCGCTTCGGAGCGCTCAACTTAGAGTACCCAAAGGGATAGCTAGATCATGCTGAAAAATCTCCCTATTTTCTTGGTTCTTAGGATTCCGCGGGACTGGAGGGATGATCCTGCATTTTTTTCCAGATGATACTTGCCGAGGTAAATACGTGAGGTAATAGAAATCATAAAGGAGCCAAAAACAAAAACAGTGAGGACGGATATCTTCTGTAAAGTGCCTGGAGAAGAGTGATTCCCATCTCACTCAATCTGAGAGCAGCACCATGACAATCGCGGGAAAGTATATAGGCACGAGAAAAATGCTTCACGAGACTTCAACCTGAAGGCACTGTCAGGACAGTCAGTGAAACTGTTGCCCCGAAAACCACTTACGCAGAAGAACACTCGGAAAAAATGTAGAGATAATCTCCTCATTCATCTGCCTTCTTAGCTTGCGAAAAAATAACACAGCAGGAGCTATTCTTGGGGAAGAGAATGAAGATATCACACACCCTCAAAATCGCACACGTAAAAACGTTTAGAAACATACCGATTTGCCCTTTTCACGCAAACGAATGTATCAAACATTTTGCCGTGAAGGGGATGCGATCTGGGGACGAAAGGGAGGGAGAGTGGCGACGCTGGTGGTGTAGATGTTAGAGAAAGAAGAGGTAAAAAATGGTTACATTCCTTCCGAGGGATGGAGGAGTTGGGTGGGAGCGGAGAACAGGATAGGCGAAGGCTGAGGGAAGGAACAGAATTTGACCGATCGCAGCACCTGCGAGACACTGGGTGCCATGGCGTGACTCTTCAAGAGGCGTCGGTGGAATGGCGTGTGGGGGCGTTAAGAAAGGGGGGTTGGCTGAGGGAACTTGGGGGTGGCAGAATTCTCCTTTCTCGTCCATCCAGAGTTGCCACATCTGGATTCTTCATAAAATAGCCAGCAATCCATTCATTCGCTTGGTTAGACGGCCTTACATTCCACTTTCATTTGAGAAGGATATTCCGCTCTTAAGGGTATATTAAATATTTTATTCTTCGGATTATTTATTTATTGGTTTTTGACATTGCAAACTTATAGCTCATTATTCATAATCAACAATAACAAAGGTATTCCTTTGTTTCATAAGCAAATACTATTGGTCTTCCCAAATGATCTAGTTTATGTCCTATATTTGACTCAAGAATGTTTCGGAAGAATCCAGCCATAGCTACGCTGACGGCTGAGGAAAAAAAGCTACGAAGCAAATTGGCGATTTGGAACCGTTTAATTATAATGAATGTAAATTATGGGGAGATAATAGCCAAAGAAGAAGATATTTCATAGGGTTCAATGAAAACTCTGAGAAGAAAAAGAGAAATAATTGTGGACAAAATGGTTTTTTAAGGTGACTTTGGCTGGACGTTGAAAGTCAAGAAAGTTACTAAGTTACACATTTTTATTAATTCAGAGTAGAAAACCCTGTTTCCGCTGATGAAGTGGGTCACCTATTGAAAACCAAAATTACGGTACAATATATGCAGTATATGCCATTAATATATATTTATAATTACCACATTTGTCCAGCCATAGAAGCTGACTGCCGCGCGCCATTTGCTTGCAACTACCGCATTTTGACTTCAATTACGACAGCAATTCGCAAATTAATTTGAAAATATGAGGTATTATGTCAATATTTAATTTTTTTATTTCAAGCTTAAGTATGATTTTCCATCCAAATTAGCATTTTCCCTCTGCAATCAGAGCACTTTCCAAATGAGTCTATGTTAAAATTTACACTTTTAAGGCTGATTTACGGTACAACTAGTCTAAAAACCCTATTTTATTTTCATCTCAGTTTATAAAACGCTCTTCAAAGGTTCGAAATTCAAATTTTTAGAGCATCTGAAAGAAATCAACCTGTAGTCAGAGCCACCTTAAGATGAAAATAAACATTGAAGAGAAAAGAATTACTAAGAAAGATCAAGTAGTTACTACTCCATGAAATTTATTCGGGACGTTTATATGAGGATTTATGAAGGAAAGCAACGATCAATAGATATGAGAGAGGAGTGGAGAGCTACATCAAACCAATAAACGGACTGAAGAATGCCGATGATGATGATGAACTATTTTATAAGATTCTGTAAATGATGTGGTGCTAAGTCTTCCAAAACTACATCTTGTAACAAAACAACTATGCTGTAAAGTAATTTATTAGTTAATTATTAGTAAATTGAAAGTGTAAACTATGAATATACATAATGGATTGTTGACTTGTGACCAAAATTGTTGCCTTGAATTCCGTTTATTTGTTTTTTGTTTTTTTTGGTGATTTTTATTATTTTATTATTTATTATTTTGAGTGAGCGTTACATTAAGTTTTTCTTGGTGAGTGTGAGTAGCAAATTCCGAATACACAAACAACTTTTTTGATTGAGTCGCCGTCTAGTAATGAAAGATGGCAGTTTAAATGTAAATAAAATCTACAGATTGTAAATAATCACGTCTTACCAGTTTTACTTACTTTCAATCATAATGCAGTGGATAGAAAATGTAGTACTACACGCGGGTCGTAATTACGCTCTGTTTTAATATTGTCCGGTCTACGGATGTATTTAATTCCACTCTAAATTTAATTACACAAATACACAATTAACTTCTTAGCACTTTGTGAATATCATTCCATGGCAATTCAATAATAACACAAGGTGAAAAAAGTGGAATGAATTAGAAGACGGGTACTATAAGGATTTCATTACCAAGATCCGACAATATCATCTATGGATGAGAAATAGCGCCAATAACTATCATTTTAATAACAACTAAGGGAGGGATTGTTGAACCTACTCCGAGGCCACACATGAATAGTAGGTTACACATTAACATCCACATCACTCTATCTAGATCAGTGGTTCCCAAAGTGGGCGCTACCGCCCCCAAGAGGGAGGTGCTTTCATGTAAGGATGTTGCAAGCTGCTGGAGGCTGAGCCCTTACCGCTCATACATGTTCGGGGATGAGTAAACTATCTTTCAGTTGGATTTGAAATAAACAATTGTATAATCAGTGTAAATTTCTCGGGCTCGCCACCGGGTAAGATTTTTTTACCCGGTGGCGAGCCCGAGAAATTTACACTAATTTAATTCGCCGGGAAAGTGTAAAATCATACAATTGTATAATCACAATTGTATTGGCTTAATTTTTATGAACTTAATTGGATTTGATCATGAAGTCCCTGATTTTAAAGCTTAAGTTTGGGGGCGCTGGGTTGAGGTTTGCAGAGAAAAGGGGGCGGTGGCTCGAAAAAGTTTGGAGAACACTGATCTAGATCATACCATCTGATTCCAACGGCTCTCAACAGGAAATGAACCAAAAAAATGTAGCTGTAAATTAACAGTTAAAAATCCACACAGCAGAGAAAAGGCCCACGATGGAAGTTTCATATGCCTCTTACACACTTCCTGTAGTAGATATTTCCTCTCTAGCAATTACATGGTAACAGTTAGGTCTGAAAAATAGCCAGCTATTATCTATAGATTCAAGTGGTTCACATTTTTTCAATCTTTATTGAATATTCACCACAGTCTCACGTTGACAACAATTAACAACGGCTATTTACGATTCGACTGAGAAGATGTTTTTTCTAAGTAGCGCCAAGGACTTAGTGACCTAAATGTGGAAATTTAGGCAACACATAGCCTAGGCAACGATTCCAAACATTTGAATCCATTATGTATATTCATGGTGTTAATCATGGCCCAAGAATGCGCAACCAACGCCCGCGAGTGAAGGGACTAGAGACGGTGTTTTGAGCGAATGTTACATTAAGTTTTTCTTGGTGAGTGTGAGTAGCAAAATGTTATCGTAAGAGAAACGAGTGCTATAGTGTATTACAAAGTATTCTTTGAACAGTTAAACGTGTGTTGTGATATATTACTAAATATTCTGTGACAAATAAATAGAAAGCTACAATCTCATAATGAATATTTAGATCCAATATCTGAGTTATACTGTCTAATACTGAATAATAAAAATTAGCACGTAAATTAGCTCTGAACTTAAATATCTAACATTTTGTCGTTGGCAAAGCAAATGATTCCGGAATTCTAGTTTTATACCGTTAATACTGGAATATTTTTAATTAATCCATGAATGCATTACTAGGTAGAGTTAATTCATAATATCTACGAACAAAAACTAGTTTCAGAACGGTCCGCTATTTTAAGTTTAATCAACACAAGAACAAAGGTAAAATTACCAGGCTTCAATTGGCGGAAATGTGAGGCAGATAGCATCTAGCCGCAAACTTGCCAGGAAACCAAAGAAAATTTATGAAGCTTTTTTGAAGGTGTAGTCTAATATAAATAAGTTTTAGCATTTATAGACTAATATTGAGAAGACACAGCCGTGGCACCTCAATAAGACATTTAAGAAGTTGAATCACGCGTTTGATAAAAAAATTACATTAGGAGTACGATCTCTTTTGAAGAGCTACAAAATACTGTCCCAATACGCAACGCCAAATACTTCTGATTTAAGACCAATTTCGGTTAGACAGCAAATATATGCTATTATAATATTGAGGAATAATGCGCAACCCGATAAAAATACTTATCTTAATAAATAAAAACTCCTCGAATCGTTCCGGAATATGCCACCTTCGGAACATAAATACTCACGCCATCATGTCTTCCGAAGTTGGCACCCCTTCCTTCGTCTGCCAGAGGTGCGGCAGCGGCGTGGACCGCCGGATAAAATTGGATTCTCCCGCTTCTCTCACTTCCAAAGCGGGAGAACTACAGGGGAGGAGGAGACAGAGATGGAGAAGGGGTACGCCATGCGAGGGTTAGGTTTAAGGAAACAGTTCTAAAGGAGGAGGTGGGTTATGGCTTAGAACGCAGGGGTTGGTTGGAAGCGTGACTTGGGGGCCAGAGTGGCTGGCTAAACCCATCGCACGAACCCAACCACCACCTCCTAACTCTATAGTTTTACCCTCACCCCCGTTTTCACAAAATCTGCCTCAGCTACCCTCTCATGTCTCTTCCCTTCATTCTTTCGTCCTTGTCTCCGTATTACAGAGAGCCAATACCGTTTCCTTCAGGCTCCTACGCGCTAACTCCACACCCAACCCACTCTTTGACCTCGCGACTTACATCGCAGCGGACTGCCTTCAATCTTCTCATCGGGCAGACCTTCACAGAACGGTTGATTCCTTTTCCTTTAACCCGTATTTTTGCTACAAATTCATCTCCGTGGTCCATTGTGATTAGTCATTAAATCCGGAATCCGTACCTACTTACGTGATCCGGTTGATGTAGGCCATCATTGGTCGTTCATCCCTAAGATTGATTGACTGCAGCTTTACCCATCGTTATATAATGCTAGGTTTATTACTTCCAGGTAGCTCTTCCTACGTCCTTTCCTCTTAATTTGGTTCATGATCTTATTTCTGAGTCGTCTTTTGGGGAACTTTCACTCTATTTTGCCTTCAATAATCATCTTCACAAACCCATTGTGTCTGTGGATGTAACAGTCCATCTGGTTCTTCTTTTCTTCATGGTGTTCCATATGATCATTTCCTTTTCTACTCTTATGAGCACCTCATCATTTCTTATTTTGTCCGTCCATTTAATCTTCAGCATCCTCCTCCAGCTCCAGATTTTGAAGTCTTCTTCTTTGTTCTGATACACTTTTCCAATGGTCCATGCTTCCGATCCATAGAGTGCTAAGCTCCATACGAATGTATTCACGTACTGCTTCATGGTTTGTAGTCCTATCTTCTTCGAACGCAGCAGTCGTCTTTTTCCCATGAATTCCTTATTACTTTGGATATTCTCCGCTTGATGTCCATTTTACTTCTTCCGTACCACGTGATGGTACTTCCGATATAGGTGAAGGAATCCACTTGCTCTAATTTCTCTCCTGTCAGTGTGACTTGTACATTCAGCTTCTTTCTTTCACATACCAGAACTTAAGTCTTCGTCTTATTGATTTTCATGTTGAACTCTTGGGGAACTTGGTCCAATACGTTTAGTGACCTTTAAAGGTCGTCGCGATTTCCAGCTATGATTGCAATAACGTAGGTATAATAATGTCCAATCGTACGTTTCAACCACGTTCGCCGGTTTCATTGGCAAGTCTGAAGAGTTTTCCACCAGGAGTCTTCAGGAACAAGAGCAGATATTTTATCCAGGCCTCATTCACCCAGGTCTTTCTATACCTTCCCCTGGTCAAATTAACCTTTTGTCATACAATATTGTCTTCCAGCCTTGACGTGACCACCTTCTCAATTGGTCTTTTTTTGCCATTTAAATTGCATTTTAGAGCGTAGGATATCATCTCTCTTCGCTAAAGCATTAAATCGTATACCCAATAGCTTATCTTTATTAGGCTGAGAGCCCTCTGCCATCAAATCCGTTGTCAGATTGCTCACGGATCATTAAAAGCGAAATATAATTTTTGCGATTAAATGTCATCGGGACAGTAGAGTACTTTCAGAAAAACATCGTGCAAAACCAAGCAGGTTATGACTACAAGAAGACATCAAATAGTATCGCATGCTATATGAAGTAACAAATTACTTCATTAATTCATACATATATATATATATATATATATATATATATATATATATATATATATATATATATATAACTGCACTTAGGATCACTTAAGTGACGAATCTATATATATATATATATATATATATATATATATATATATATATATATATATATATATATATATATAAACATATGTCACAGGCGTGACTGGCAGACACACAGAAATCACAAAAAGAAACTCACAGCTTTGTTTATATATTTCGGCGGACACAACCGCCTTCGTCAGAATATTAGTAGGAATATATATATTGAATATTCTCGCCTCCCTTCCCCCTTCCTCCTCCCCCCTCCAACTCAAAGATCTTTAGTTCTCTTGTATTTATTTTTTCCAAGCTTTCTCTCCGCCAAGACTCAATAAATCCCACTAACTTCTTCTATCACCTCTGCTCATACTACCTCTTCCTTTCAAATTTCTTCCACTTCCCGCTTCCCGCCCCCACCCGTTCTCTCTCTCCCTCTTCTCCCCTTCCCCACTGTCCCTCCCCTCCCTCCCTTCCTTCCACCTCAGTCCTCCCTTCATTCTCAGTCCTCTACGTTCTTGCGACCAAGGTGCTAGTAGCACCTAAATATCAAGAAACTCTCTGTAAGTGTGTTCACTTTTTGTGTCTCTCTGTTTTTATCGTCTACCTTCCAGTGGCAAATTTTATATATATATATATATATATATATATATATATATATATATATATATATATATATATATATATATATAATCTTATAAAAATTCCACGATCGTGTTGTACTAAACACACTCTTGAATGGCGGTGAGGCTTGGACTGCTACTAATTAAAATCTAGGAAGTTGAAGAACAACACATATTTTGAGACTTCATTGCCCGGTGCAATTAACTATGAAGGAGAAAATATGGGGAAAATACCAAGGAAGACCGATAATTCACGACTAAAGCTCATTCATAGGGATAAAATATGAAGAAAGTAAGTATAAAATATGTGGACTGTGAAGGAAAACTATCTATAAAGGGGATGGAATGAAAATGAATCAGCGGATGGATTCGGATGGTGAATCTACATCAAGTCTCTCTCAAAAGACGAAAAACTTTTCATTTTTTCTATATCTACGAGACATACAACTCGGCGAGCCACCGCATGAATGCTTGGTAGGGGGTGTTAGGATACCAGCCGTGTAAAGGTGTAAATAACAAGGTTTTGCGAGGAAAATCGCGGATTGTATTTTGAAAAGTTTGGATAAGTGGTCAGCTTTTATCATGGTCAAGTATTATGCGTGCAAAGAACGAATTTATGAACTTATCTCATCGGCTCTTATAATGTATCTTTATTATTTTATCGCTTCTCTCGGACCTAGAGATGTAGTGTGGTGTCTAAAGATGTAGTATATCGCTCTGGATCACATCTGTTCCTAATTTCTCATGCTAACTATGCGTAGCGTGTAGCTTCTGAGTTTCCAGCAGCTCCAGTGCTTGTGTATGTATGCATAGTCCATAGTTTTCTTAAATTTTTTTTGTACCTTTAGAAAGTAAGTTTTACTTTTATTTGTTGATATCATATCTCATACCTGCAAATTTAATCAATTTAACTCTTTTCAAACAATTTCCTTTTGCCACCACGGACTGAAATTTTTCCATGTACACAGCGTGTCAATCCATTCTGAGGCACCGGCCAAGGACAATGTATTCCGTCCATTTGCTGAGTTCACTCTAACCTCTCCACCCCTCAAGTGCCCTACCCATTTGTCCCTTCCCACCCACTGGCATCTCCTATCTTGCCCAAAATCCACCCTTCAACCCGATTCCGTCCTTTTGACGAAAAGGGATGCGAGGTCCTGGAATTTTAAATGGTTACCCGGGAAACGTGCCTTGGGTTCCGGGATGCTAATTTTTGCCCAGGCGTTCGGACCATGAGATGAACTATGTGTAAGGTACATCGACTGAAAACAGAATTGATTCTGGCCGACAGGATACCCTATTAAAATCCTGCTAGATCGTCCGCGTATTGAGAAGCATGCGGTGAAGGAAGACACGGAAAAATATGTTACTAATTGCCGGTGAAGACGTCAAACGGGCGGTGAAGTAAAATTTATTCCCAGAGTCAGGATCTTCACTGGTGGTATGATGGCTGGCAGAACTATTACATCCAGTCAAATCTACCTCAATATAATGAGAGTAATTAAAATTTACTGTGGAAATCCCGTGACGAGAACGACGGCTTTAGAAATGATGTTTAGCAAGATATCATTATATTTATTACGGAAGTATTTTATAATTCACACTATTCGTATGCTTCGTAATTTTTAATTCTTTAAAAATGTTATAGAATAGAAAAATGTAAACCTTCATGGAGTAGAAACGACTATAATAGTATTTGAATCTTCTGTTTGGAAATGATTCCATTTTCTACAACTCGTATATATGTCAAATACTTAACTTTAACTTACATATGTCACGAATATTCTACGACTCAGGTAAGTGGATTCATTCATAGCTTCAATTAACAATCCCTAGCCTTCTATAATCCCATAGAGGATACTCAAGCCAACAAAATGCTACCGGAAAACTGCTAGTTTGGACATACGGTTGGCGACCCATTTAACCCATGTAACTCATCAACCTGTCTTTAACACATTTCCGCCCACCGTACTCATATGGCTATACCCTGATGCGCCGAGTGCATGACGTTCTGTAGGAGGAAATGCGAACTTTATCGCAATTAACTTGTCAACAATGCTTCGTAAAAGGTCACGATCACCAAAATATTTTGCATGAGTACTTTAGGTGAGCATGTTTGTAAAATTCAAACATTCATCAAAATCACAAGCCAAAATTTTCTGGGCGGAAATGGGATTATCCAATAAAATCCCATGTCTCATATATTCATAGGAGTATTTACATTTTCATATTTACAATTGAGAACGGCCACCGTGATCCAATCCACATTAAGCTTTTATTTTAAGCTTACAGTATATTTATAGAGATCATTTTACCATCTTTCTCATCCAAGAGTCAGCGCCAACTTGTTTGGTGGATATAAATACATGAATATATGATAAACTGAACATTAAGTTAGAAATTTAATTTAACAAACCGAAGTGAGGACGATTGATGGGCAAAAATTGACAAAAATTCGTTAATCTCACTGTATTTAGTGTTGATAAGGATATACAAGCTGTTGCGTTGAGAAAACCTTGAAATATGTCACCCCATAACCTACATGTTTGCATCCAACAACTATGCAACCGCCGCAAGAAAGAAAAACATTCCCTTTAACCAACTTCTCTTGAAGTGAAATACAGGATATCAAGGGTGTGTCATAATGCCACCTTCACTTATCTTGGTGTTAATGAGAAAGGAGTTTCTTCAAGTCAAGCCACTGGTAGAGGCAGGGAGAAACTGAGAACACAATTGTCAAACGTAGGTAACGGATAACCAACGGATATAGTAATATGTGGCCGCTGGAAGGCTCAGTGGTTGATCGGGAAACGTGGCTTGAACATTCGTAAGACTAATAAGAGGAAGTCAAGGTCCAGCAAGGCCATGTAGTACGATTATGGCTGCAATTTAAGCATTTTATTCACTACATCATAATTATTGGGAAAAAAATTTGCTCAAAGCATGAACAGTATTCTTCATAAATATACCACTTAAATAAGAGAAACTTTCCTTTCACCCAAATTAAAGTTACATTCCTCCAAAACGCCTACGTCCAAGTGGGTAATAATTTAAAACAGGTTCTATTTGATAATCCCATCAAGAGGCCATCTCTATTGGTTACTGTCTTCACCCGCTGTTTACAGTCTTATCCCAATGATTGTTCGCTAGTTAAAAAAAGTTCTATATTCATTACCCTACTTGACTTAAACCTTACACTTTATATAATCCACTCTATTGCGTCGCATTGAATGTCCGCTTCTCTTGAAAGATGCACTTCACATTTCTTCTCTTCTTTTTTGTGCTCCTAGTATTTACGACTCGGAGACCTTATGATATTTGCAGTCGGTAAATATTACTTCTGGTAGACGCGACGGAGGCTCTTGCTTCCTTGAGTCGTTCAGCACACACGACTGAGAGATACTGCCCTTAGCTTCTCCCACGGGCGCTAGCGCAATTCCGTTTCGTCTCCGCCTAAAATACAACGATATACATTTTTTTACCCACCCACCCTACTTGCCTCAAACATCGGCACATCTCGATTGAAAACAGCGTGCGCGTAGAAAACGATAAGCGAATCCTCACTCCCTCCATTCCACACACGAGTCTCGCAGTCCGTCGGTTCTTCTGCTTTCGCATGCCTTATCTCCCGATTCGCTTCCCGCGACGAGAAGGGTACAGAACTTCGTTCCGACTCCCGAGAGTGTATTCCCAGCCGGACTCGTAACCAACACGGAAGCATTTCCCTCTTTCCCTCTTGGCGAGGGCGGAAGCGGGAGTTCCGGGATTTCCCAGGGGATCGCCTTCCTTCCCCAGTCGCCTCTCCGACAGTCCTCCCAGACGACTGCGCCCTCTCTTCAACCCCGCCACCGCCGCCGTCGCGACGGGAGTGCATCTGACGACGCAGGGGCGAGTTGGACAAGATACAGCGAGATGGGTGGAGAGAGGATTTAACTGATAGAGCTGTTTGAAGTGTACTTCAAATGAGGACGAAATTTTCGTCAACCAATCTAACTAGCGGCAAGTTAAATATAATTTTCATTCGTGAAATTTGTTAACTAGAAGAGACAACATGGGCGACATATGAACGGAAGAGTATTTTACTTCGAATTTCATTACGTAATAAAATGAGGAAGTGGGTATAATCTCCTGGGGTTGGAAAGTTATTATTTTCCGCGTTCAAAATTGACAGAGTACATAGGGTGATTTTACAAGAGTAAATACACACATAAAACTAAGTTTAATGAATATAGCGCTGCTAAATAATGGAGAACCGTTACTTAAAAATTATATATTTGGCGTGTTTTATCGTACTTAAGGTAAGGAAGGCATTCTAAAAGGAACCTGGAAAATTTGACATTACCCACTTGTAAATATGACAGAAATTCATTAAAAGTTATGCATGGGACATTCTTATGCAGGATTGTAGCTTGAAAGATAATTGACAAACCCTTGTGAGAAAGGTTGTGTAGGAGTTTAAACTTGCTGATAAGATATGGTGATATGAAGCTTAACATATGAATTCAGAATGGGAGAACAAGAAACGGGAAAAAATTCATTTATGACGTAAGATTGAATAAATAAAGCAACTTTAATAGTCAGGTTGAGGGAATACAAAGTAATACGGTGGTTGTTTGACAAGAAAATGTGATACTGAGCCGCAGGAAACTAATCTTCGGATTTAATGCATGCTGGTGTTCTTCGTGGAATTCAGTTAGGCGTTGAAAAAGGACCAGTTTTTAGTGGATTTTTAGGAACGTAAGAAATTTTAACATAATGATACATTCATATATCGAAATGCAGCCTCGAAAGCCGCCACCAGGGCAAGTATCGGGAGGTTTTTGATCACCTACAGTCACGAAAAGGGCAGAAAGTACAGGTTTCTTAAGGAAAATAAGATACAGATAACGGACAAATAGTGAGATGTGTTTTTGTACATAGGCTGCTCGATCCATTCTTATCGCTGTCACTGACAGAGAGGTTTTTTTCTGCCTTTCTGTAAGACGGAGTATTTCTCTCAGTTCGACATTTATTTGAATTTCAGCGATGTTGCATGCATGCAAGTGCATTGGTAAAATATATAAATAGTACAGAGAAAGGTATACAGGATGTAATTGACTGACCTATTTAAAATATATTTCAAAAGACACTTTACACAAATTTCACTTTAGCCTTTCGATAGGGATAAATTAAACTTCGTCTTTCGTACAATTTGATCCAGAGCGCCGACAAATATTCATTACAAATTAAATGCAAAATAATGAACCACATCTTTACTGAAAGTATCCGATTTGAATAGTCTCACCAGTCAAGGCCTCAAAGACCTATCCCAAAGTATAGCTTCAGGAGGAATTAAAAAGTTTGTTTTTATTTGGAAAAGCCATCATTTCACCAATTTGCTCTAAAAACTTGAGCCTCGTCTACGCCAATTCTGATCATTATCCTAACTGTATCGTGATGAGGGAACGATGCATATTTTGTAGTAATCTTGAAGTTAGATGTGAAAGACAAGGTAAGCACTGTTATGACTGCAGGAAACGTGAGGAGAAGTATTTCAACCCGACATGTAGGAATAATCAAAATGAGGAAATAGGTAAAAGTTGGCGTTTCCATATTTTCAACTCTCAATTTTCATTACGGTGGTATCATTTGAAGGACTTGACATAGGAAATCCCGTGTTTAGCCACGGAAGCGAGAATATTATAGGAAGAGGAGTTTTCTTGCCTCAATGAAAACGAGAAAAAGAGAAACAGCGGTAGGCGAGGTAAAACCCCGTATCGCACTTAATATACACACAAGTCCGCGTAATGTTCTCCCCGAATAAAGGAGATAAGAAGTTAATTCTTATTATTTTTTCCGCAAAGGCGGAGCGAGGAGGAAATTTTCTTCCTGAGTCGTCCGGGGAGGTTCTTAATAACCTCGAAAGGAGTTTATGAGCGGTTGTTTTAAGGCCCTCGGACTATGGCGCGTCTCCGGATTCCACCGAGTCTGGGGCGACTAACCGAGATAACCCAACCGCATTGGATGGCAAGAGACTACGACGGAGCACACCTTTTGTTTTTAATATCATCTCGGTGCCTGCGAAACGCAGCGTCATTTCCTGCAAAGCAATTACTCCTCGTACCCCTGAAATCTACACAGCCAGTTCCAGAAATATATACATATATATACAGATACAACGCGGGGCACCAATGCAGGAACATTCTGAAATCCGATCGCCAAAATATGGAAAAAAGTTTGCTATAGCCTCAACGTGCCGTAAAAATTCTATATGACCCGTGCAGTAATAATAAGGAAACAGAACACCCTGTATTTTCTAAATAATATCTGCCTAGTATCTTGACATTATTTTCCATCCTTTTTTTAACTTCACGGCATCACAATTTCTGTCCCGTAATTTAGCGCTCTAATCTCTATATCTATCTATTTATCTAATGTCTATCTAAAGTGAAATTCCGCTTCCATCTTTCGTTACGGAATTGTAATTTAAATGTTCAGAGTTAAAGGAAAGTTGTGAAGTCATGCAGAAACTACTTGTAGGTATAGAATGATCTGCATTTTTCAAAGATTTTGAAGATAAATTTAAAATCTGAATATATTTAAAACAGCTCTATAATCACTAAAATTGGGTCGCACTGTTATTCATTTGAAAGAAACTCGATCAAAAAATGTACGCTTATTCTTCAGCATACTAATTCACATTTTAAAAGCCCTAAGGTATGAATATTTTTTCTCGACTTTCGACTTGTAATTACGTTCCGTAGCAACATCGCTAAATAACTTACATCACTCACGTGTCAATCAAAATCTATGTAAAGCTCATAAAGAGATATTTTGTCGGGAATACTTAATACAAGGTGGCAAGTTGTAATTCTGACTTTAATACTCTCATTAAATAGCATTAAAGTTGAATTATTTCCCCAACAACTTCATGTTAACTTCTTAAAGTGCTTTAAAGTTTCTGAATGTGACCCCATACGTAATTATCATTGCATTAAAAATGTAAAATTACCCAATTAAATACTCAGATACCACACAGACATTTTATCAAAAGGCAGGATCAAAAAATATGTGAACAAACCAATAATCTTGATTAAGGGAAACTTCTGGAGAATTTCTGTTCTCCTGCATCCCATTCAAGATAAGTACTCGAATCAAGAAAGGTGAGCGGGTTATACTTCTTGTCTTGACTGCTGATTAATATCTCAAGCTCGAAGTTTGCATCGATGGTGTAACAAACAGAAGAGGTAAGAATTCCCGTCGGATTTACTTCGGGCTACGGCGAAGTTTCCTCAAGAAGCTCTGCGGAGGAACGAATATTGCAGACCTGGCACCGCTGGTTACATATTTAACCGTTTCCATCGCCTCATGTGATAATCTGTTTCACTTATCTATGCCTACCTTAGGTTTCCAGACGTTTCCAGTCAGTGTTAGATAGTGGTTAGAGACGGCGGCCCCTATGCTGAAGGACGTAGGTGCCATTCCCAGTGGCGAAAACTTTCCAATAACATACTCGAAATATCCAGAACACTAATAATATTAAGTTATTCTCAAAGACTCTTAACACTTGGTTATTACAATACGGAAATACGGAAAACCATTTCTAGATTCCTGGCGTTGAACGGTTACACAATGTACAAGCCTGGACTTTAAATGGTATTCATCAAATTGATTTGCTCATGTTATATACACGTATGAACTTGCATGTAGTTGTAATAAAGACCAACTGATCCTCTGCAAATTCTGTTGTTTATTATTGACACTCTTTATTTTTATTACTTTTTTGCTATTGTTATTCATATGATGAATATATGTATGTTTCCTTTTTATTTTTGTATTGTATTCTGACGCTATGCTATTCCTGAAACATGATGGTGCTCCAAAAATAGACTAACCTTATGGGGCGCATGTTAAACATTGATAATTTTGAATTTATTTGGTATTTACTTACTTTAATAAAATAAAAATTCATTCACTTATCCGTAACTATTTGAACGATTAATCTCGGCCGTCTACGTAGTAAATTCCAACATAAAAGCCCGTCTGCGGGGTTACTGAGGAATCAACATTGAAAAATTCAATAATCCCACCATAAACTAAGCATATTTCCTTAAAAAAAACAGTAATTCACCAACATAAGCCATACCTAATGACATTTCAATAAGTGAATAGTACTCGCTACAATGTAAAAACACGTTTAGCGCAAGGTTGTTAACATCAATATCGTTCAACATCGATTGTATTTTTCCTTCGATACAGGTTTTCGCAACGAACATAAATCCTCCATCAATGTGAACATTTGAATGTTTTCTCTATAAGCATAGCATAGGATATTCGACGTTCATGATATTTTATCAGTGCACTTGTGTTCGAAATAATAGCTGGCGCCGCATATGCGGAGGTTTTCTTGGGTGTGTAATGGTGGCTATTGCTCACTAAGCACATTAATGGCAACCGTGTGGAGGAAATGGTAGCAAAGGCCCAGAGCTACGGTATATCGATTCGAACGACCCTGGTGAACATCAAAAATAAAAAAAAATTAAAGCTATTTCTTTCGACAAAGCTAAATTTTATCAAACGACACATGATGTCACTTAACTCCATCTGTTCAATGAGTGACTTAATTTTGATTTGTGTCTTTTGCCCAAGGGAACGCATACGTCATATTTCATTGCGCTAAAATGTTTGTGTTGGTACTTATCGAAATTTTTTATCAAAGATGGTCCTTACGTAAGTTTTAGCGAACAATATTTCAATTCATTGTGACCTTACGTTGTGGATCGACGAGAAGGGATAACTCATAATAAAAATGTTCCTCCATGTTTTTAAAGCAGAGTACCGGTTTCGACTTCTATAGCGTCATTTTCAAGACCAACAAAAATTCATTGTGGCCTGACGTTGTGGATCGACGAGAAGGGATAACTCATAATAAAAACCTCGTAAAAAAGTGTATAATTGCTTGTGAAATAGCACAATTTTCCTTATCCTCGTCATGAAGAAATTTCATGCATACAAGCTGGAGACTGTCACCAAGAACGATACATGGGAGAAACAAAAGGGACAAAGGAGCACGTCAAATCAATTTGGAAGATGGTCCAAAATCGCCCGTGACTTCAGTAAATGTTACAAAATTGTCCATTGCAGCTTTTCAGCATAAATCGGTGAAATGAGAGAAAATCAACGATACAGAATTACAGAGATGTGGTAAAAATGGAAAACATACAGGTAGTAAGAATGAAATCCATTGCGCCGACCACATTTTAAATAAAGACATAAATCTAATGTAAATATTATGTAAACTTCAGCGAACAGTATTTAAATCAATTGACTGTGGCATTACGTCGTGGAAATACGAGGAGGAACAACTCATAATAAAAACGATGCATAGCTCCACTATGTAGACCGGTTGGGCAAAGAATATGAAAAAAAACAAATCATTGTGCGGCAGAACAATTGTGGCTTTCAGCTTCAAGTTTTTTTTTGTAATCAGTGGGGGATTCAACGTACCAGAATAACATTAAGATCACATCCTTCATAGAAAGAGTCATGCGATAAGCAGGATAGGAACGGATTGAAACGAAGTTCAATAAGACCCTGGCCCCGGAATTTCCGGGTTCGTAAGCAAGGGTGAGGAGAAGCAGGGTTCACGTTGGGAACTTCGATTAGTGATGCAGGAGCAAAGGGTATTCCCAGCCCCATGTCCCTTAGTCTGCTCTGCTCAGCCGCTCCGGCTTTTTTTTCCACTACGGAGAGTCAAATGGTGCGCGTCAAATCACAGCGGGACTCAGACCGGATGACCGTTTCAGGGCCAGATAAGATCGATCCGGTGGTCCTCATTTCTGGGGAGTTCCCCCCTATCTTCGGAACTCGAAATCGGTTGCGCTCCGGGCGCGGAAATAATCTATTGTCGGCGCATTCGTGAAAGAAACGGAATTCCCTATCTGCACTCATTTCCCTCAACACTTCCTGGAAACGTGGATGGCATTGAGGGTATATTGATTCCGATTGATGCATTTCAATAATGGATCTTGCGTCGGAAAAATTACGAACGGATGCGACTGATGAGAATTTTTCATTAATATCAGTAATATTTTATTACATATTTCCCGAGATCTTAACTAACATACTCATGACGCAGCTGTAAACAGCAAGACTTACAAGGAAGTGCCTAATATTAAATTGAAAATATGGAATACGTAAAGTAATTTTAGTAGTAAAATTAATTAAAGAAGAATTATTTCCACAAGGAAAAAATATATTGAATTAAGATTTGCCAATACCGACTTTTCCTCGTGCTAGTGCATTTGTGCCTGATTGTTATACGTATTGTAGAATCTAGGTAAATGCACTGCAGGAAACAATAAGGCTAAAAACATGGAAGATATCTGTCTATTTGAGCGGTATTGCATAAAAACGCCAATATTTTGGTATCCGTAGAATTGAGGATAATTATAGAGCACTATAAAGGTGATATATTGAAGATTCCACGATCAATACTTTAAAAAGTAGCAGGTAAAAATTTCTCCAGAAACCATGCCCCATTGCACTGTCAAGAGAAGAGAGTAATGTCTGTGATTCCTTTGAATTTTTGGATTAGGAAACCCATTACTCCTTTGTATTAAGCTTTTCCATAGAGATATATATTAAATATTGCTCTAATTACTCTAACTGGAAGGGATGACGGTTTATTTTCAACGTTTTATGCTTCAGACCTATGACTGTTTTATGTCAAAAAGTTATTCAGTAAGCTTGACCATGAAATATTAATAACATGAGTGCACGGGATCGCGCGCTGAAGCCCTCAAAAGCCTGCGCAATGTCTTGAGTGCTTGACACTTGAGTACAGTCAAATTTTCAGAGCATGTTTACAGGACAGCGGTATCAGTGTAGGATTCAATATGCCTAATATCAAGATTCTTGAAAGCCTAAGAAACTTTTAATTAAAAAAGGCTATCGATTTTGAACATCGTAAGATTTTTTTTACAATTCCTCATAAGATTCATGGGATTGATTAGAGGGAGTTTGTCCAGATACAGCTTAGTAAAGAAGTCGCGAAAAGAATAGTAAAGGCACTGATGCATAATATGCAGCCGCATGAGCACTAAACCCGGAGGGAAGTGAAGGATAGATTGGAGGTCTGTACAGAATAAATAGGAGAAACAGTAGAGCCGTTGGGGTCTTTGATATTCATTTTTAGGTAACATTATTCCCATCAAAAATGCAGGTATTTGCTTAAGTTTCTGTTGTGGAAACTCATAGAAATCAAAATATTTACGTTTAGTGGTAAACCATTGGAGTTCTCATCATGATTTCAAAAACAATGTACGATTCCATTTTTTTCACGCGGCTCGTTTAAATTTAAACGAAAGAGCAATTTAGGTCACCAGATTCCTGATAACAAAACTTATACGTGCCAGGTATAATCCAGCATGTTTCCCAAATCGTTCTCTGTGTACACTAGCTGTAGGAATACACATTCGCTGTAATGATTGTCCGCGATTTTGAGCTCCCCGGATTTACCAGGGTTACACTTTTTTACCAAGCGGTTACTCGGTGAAAAGACCTTCCGGATCCATAAGCTTCACTCCACTTGTTGACTTTTTTTATTCTCAATACCTACACATCTCTTTCGGGGAAAATTTTTACTCGCCAGCTATTTGGCTGCTCGTCGGACCAAAAGAGGCAACTTCACAACCGACTGCTCTCAATCGCCTGTAGAATAATGGGTAATGGGTATATGCACTCCTAACCGCAAAATCTCATGGCTGAACTTAAGATAAAGGTCCTTCACCTGCAGTTTCATGAATGACTGCTTCAAAATTTTGCTATTGATGGTGTTTTTCTGCCAGGAACACGCTTCTCTAGAGAATTGTTTTTTACTAGGTCTGACTAGGTTCGACAGTTTCCGAGTCGTTTGCTATCCAAAGGTTATACAAATAGACCATATTTGCGTAAAAAAGGCATATGCCATGTATATTTACGAAAAATATGCCGTATACGAAGAGTCTACGGCGTTTCCATATTACTTTTTGTCCACATGAAAAAATAAATGAATCATTTGACCATGAGTCAGTCGAATTTTGAACGCTCTTAAGCAGTTTTAAAACAATATTTTATAATTAACATGAATTTCCTCATTTTTAATTTTCAAACTCCGCGGCAGTAGCTAAAAATATAGAGAATATACAGCTATATGCAACTAAAAGGGGCACAATCTATTCATCTATATGCTGATGTAAATCTGATTTATTTCTTTCACATGAATTCGCTCACAGTAAACGAATACGGTTTTCCGATAAAACAATAGATTGCATTACTCCAACGCTAGTATAAAACTTGTTAACAAAAAACTCGCAAATATTTCCAGGCTTTTTCATCATGCTACTTGGAAAATGGAAAATCAACCAGCATAAAATGACCTAAAATCATCATTAATTTTGGATAGCAAACAGTAACATACCAGAAAAATGACATCATGCTATGCCCCCATGAGCCAGTTTCCGAACCAGTACATTACAGCCTAACAGCAAAGCCAGAAAAGTTATTTTTAGCTAGCAAAGAGATGGCAATGAAGTATTTGGAAATCTCTCATTCTAAGAATTTCTCATTAAGTTGCACGAACTCCGTTACCCCATGCTTTAATCGAGAGTTTGTCTTGAAGGATGTCTCAGACAGCCACCTCAACGTACATTATTCAAACCCGGAAATGACAAGTTTGCGAATGTAACATCCAAGTAAACTTCGTGTAACTCATGGTAATACAGAAGGATCGCGACGGCAATCTGCCACAAAGTTCTGCTGCCGTCCTCGGCACAGCTTGCCAGTCAACATCGCTCCATTAACCGGAGTAACGGTCGAAAACAGCGAAGAGGTGGCCCGAATGATCCACGAATTACGCCCACCCCTCGTGGGCGACGCCACGCACGCACAATCCATAGATTCCGGCGGTAAGAGGAACAGAGATAACGAACCTTATCCGGGCGGGAAAAATTATATACGCAAAAATTCCCACAAACATTCACTGAATTTTTATCTCAACAAAAATTCCCTTGTTGGAACGGTCTGCGAGGGGAAAAAACGAGTGGGAGAATATTGGGGTATGTGGAGGAACCGTGGCCGTTATGCGATTATGACCAAGGTGATTCAGACAGTGGCGGCCTGTCAACCTTTAACAGGGATTTCCCTTCCCAATGATCTTATCTCATCTCCATTTCCAACCTCACTCACTCCACCTGCAAACTAGGTAAAAAGCTTTCGGTACTATGAATTTTTTTCCAAATCCTACAAATAAATACGATTCCGATAGATTAGCTCTGGGAAAATTTGACCCTCACTGGGTAAAGTAGGTTTTGCACTTATGCTTAATGTCTTAACGTCATTATATAGCTAATAGCACCGCATGAAAAAAGGTAATGTATAGCTTCTGCATGAATTAGTACCTTGAATTACTATTCATCATTCGCATGAATCAATGTATCAGTATTATTTATCTAAAATTGCACAGTGCACCGTAGTTTGTTTACTACAACACTCACCTAGTTTTTGGTTTGACCGCGTATCTGACTGCTTTTGGACTCCGCCTGGCATATGGACGAGCGTACGTGGTTCTGATTTCAGCTGGGATGAATGTGGCATGCTTGGTGTAGAATTAATCTGTGCCACATACCCTAGTGGCCGGTACCAATTTCATAGATGTATATATGTAGATGTAAATGCGACGCATGACGCTTTTCGTGACGATACCTAATTGTGAATTTTTAATGTAATGATTTAGTTCTATAACTTTTTAACAATTTATAAAAATTAAAAAAAAAAACAAAATAACAATTAACTTCTTGATCCGTTTCAAGTCATACCGTCTAAAAGTATGCCATATTTCACTCTTACATTCATGTTCACAGCCACAAAAAATTGCTAATGATAACGGACGGAAAATTTTCGCATTATGAAAGTAATTTACTGAAATTAATTCAACCATGTTCCATTTCTTCAAGATAAATTGATCTTAAAAAAATAGAGTAGTTTTTTTGAATTGAGGAATTATGTACAAAATGAGGCTTTCCTAAATTACAAGCAAGATAAATTTAGTAGAAGTACATCATTTCTCAACTTTTTAAAGAAAAACGTTTGTTTTTCAACAAAAATCCATTTAAGTTCGGTTCACTGAAGAAGAATTTAATGAACCATCGAAAAAACTATCAACACATTCTGAATCCTTGCTTGGAGGAAACTAGGTTACGTTGGACATTAAACTTATGAAACTATTGTGATCAATGTAGCCAGTTGGCTCTGTGACATCCAACCATTCCGTGCATACCCAATACTAGGAAAACCTTTTATTTGGACTCAGTGCCTGGTAAACGGTGTGGTGCCAAAATATTAAATGAAAGGCAAAAAACAAATATTATAGCAAATTAACGCCGAAGCCTTCGACAAGATAGATAGTGGTAAAAATAATGGCAAGTCTTAATCTGATTCAGTTATCCGCGTTGTTATCTTATTGAGTTCCACCATAACACCAAGGCCCAGTCAAAACAACATAAGTTTATTTTCTCGGTATGCAAATGGACCGTAATGCGCACGACAATCGAGGATGCTCACGCGAAGTACCCTAAAGGTCAGTCTGGTCTACATATACATTACATACTACCCTGCGAGCCACCACATGGGCGTGTAGCAGAGGGTGTTAGGACACCAGCCGTGTAAAGATGTAAGGGATAGGGTTTTGGGAGGTGAAATGGTGACGTGTATTACGGAAGAGTATTTAGTGGAGCTCAGTATTATTTGTGGTCACTTATTGTCTGCGGAAAGAACTAGTTTTTGTACCTATCCGTTAATGGGAATGTTATATCTCTTATTTTATCGTTTGTTTTAGACCTAGAGAAGTAGTGAGGCATCGAAATAATATTGTGTCGCCCTGAGTCACGGTGCTCAAACTCATACCGTACGCAAAACCATAACTCTCGATAATCATAAATTTAGAACGTATTTCTACGTCATCTTGGAGAAAACGTTTCGCATGCATCATGATATTGGGCTCAAGTGATTGATATCGTCGTTGAGCACATTTACGTAGGTGGTGAAGTGACAACATCCAACGAAACAATAACTAAATATCGACTTCTTACTTTTTCTTCTTCGACTTCTGACTTATATTGCTTGCCTCTTGTTTCCCTTCAACAAAGAACAGATATTTTCTCTCCATTTATTCTTGATTAATTGCATCAAAACTTTAAGAAATTAGAAAACTTTTGAGACTACATCGGTAGATTAAACAAATCTGAGCAATTAAAGAGGATGGACACAGGATGATAAGTAAGTAAACCATTTTCTCAGTACAAATCGTGAACACAACAAAACGGTTTAAGGGCCTGATGGGAAAGAAACATGTTTGTAGTTAGAAACACCTATCTATAACGGATATTCACGATCATAGTTATTATTCCATAAGACCCTGTTATAGCTAAGCAAAAAACAGCGATGCATAAATTTTACGAGCCCAAATAATAGCTGTAAATACTACGTAAATTATAGCAAACTTACTGCAAACTTGGAATGCTCACCGACATCAATCTGACATAAAACTTAGTACCAATCAATATACTTCCATCATACACTTCACCATTTCACCTCTTAAAACCTTATCCTTTACAAATTTACGCGACTGGTGTCCTTAAATCCCCTGCCACACGCACATGCGGTGGATTAGAGGGTAGTATGCAGATGTATACATATACTTAAACCTTTAATCTAACCTAAACCTTAATTATTCTTACTTTTTATTTTATCGCACTATGCGTTTCGATGTATAAGCATCATCATTGGGTATATGCGTGCAGGATGATGACTGATTGTGTCTGAGAATAAAGTTGAGAGTAAAGTGTAATACTCAGGGGCGGGAGGTTTTTTTAAATATTTATCAAGTTCACTACACTGTTCCACCATATCTAGCCAGACATGATTGCCATCAATCTAGTTTTATTACTCCAAAGCCTTTTTATTTCCACCCGTTCTACACGAATCTAATCCTACCGCCAAATAATTAGCACTCACTCTAGAGCAACATACTAGGATTTTGATCTTCATTTACTCATTTTCACGTTGAATTCTACGTAAACTTGGTTGTAAGGGATCTGTGATCCCAATATGCGGAAGAAGGAGGCTGAATGTTGATGCCACCCTGAGAGAAGATAAATTAGACGAATTGTATTCCTTCACCCATCTAGGAAGCACTATCACGTGGGAGAGAAGAAGTACTACGGACAGCAAGCGGAGAACAGCCCAAGCTGACAAGGCGTTCACGGGAAAAAAACAACTGCTGTGCTCAAAGAGGATATAATACAAACCAGGAAACAGATCGTGAAAACATTCGTATTGAGCGTACCACTATATGTTTCGAAAGCATGGACCTCCGGAAAAGCTGACCAGAACAAACTAAAAGCTTTCGAAACCTGGGTGCTGGTAATAAAATGAACGGTCAAAATGAGAAATGATGAAGTGTTCAGAAGATTAGGAGAGGAAAGAATCATATAGAACACCATAGAGAAAAGAAGAACCAGATAGATTTGACACATCCTGAGACAAAATGGGTTTGTGAAGAACATAATTGACGGTAAACTAGAGGTAGAAGTCCCAAGTGAAAGACCCAGGAATAAGTTCATGGACCAAATAAAAAGGAAGATACATAGAAAGAGATGCCGAAAGGTAAGGGACCTAGCATTAGATAGGAAAGGGTGGAAGGCAGCAGTCAACCAATCTTAGGATTGAATGACCAATGATGATGAACTAGAGCGACCGTTTTTTATCAGCGTCTGTACTTTCTCTCAACATCCTCGCACTGTAAGTTCTTCTCTCTCCCATATCTTCCCATATTCGTCTCCCTAATTCTCCTCTCGACTGCTTCGGACGAGGAAAAAAAGCGAAAACCAATTCAGGGAGCAGCATGGGTACAAGCGCCACTTAATCCCATCCGACAAGATTTCTCATCGAGCTTTAAAAATTTTCGGGATGGGCCGTAAGAAATGAGGCGTGGGTGAGTGCGCTCCGTGGAAGGAAAGGATGAAGGGAATAGTGAGGGGGAGGGGGGTGGTTGAAAGGCTCTTATTTGAGCTCTGCAGCGTGTGGATTTGGAGAAGAGAAAAGATTTTCTTCTTCTTCCCTCTCTCTCATTTTCCACCACATCCAACGGAAGGAGGGAAGCTACGGGGGAAAAGGGTTTAAAGGTTCCATGCCTAATAATAATAAGTTCCATCCCCACCTAACGTTCTTTTTTTTCTTTGAAAAAAAGCCTCACTCCCTTTTGAAAACTTCGCCCTTCTTTCCACCTTTAGTGATTTCTTTATCCCTTCATATTTCCTCCGCTCCATTCTTCTTTTACCGCAGGACTTCATAATAATGGGTACTCAAAGCTACTTAAAATTTAGCGCAAGAGCATAACGTAACTTTAGCTCGGGTTTAGTTCGCTCACGTCTTCAAACCAACCGATGACAGTAGCTTTCATACAACTTAAGTCGAAAAATGCTATTTTTTTAACTTTTATATTCACCTTCGATAAAAAAATTGTCCCAATAAATAAATGCAGACTAGTTTTTCGTCGCTAGACAACTATTAGAATGAGGAGCATTGCACGATATCCTATTTTGCACGATAACTGGTTTATTTCCAATCAATGTATCACAATGTAGACTTGAGGTGTGAACATCTATTTCTCATAGAGCCCTCTCGAATTTCATCTTAAAGGAAGATATCTTGGTGGTGTTACTAGCTAAAACACCTGACTGGCAATTAGGAGATCCGAGTTTGAATCTCGGTCATGTTAAACGATTTATTTCATAGTGAAAATCAACCCTTAGTGAACTTGGGTTTATTTTTGTATTTCAACTTTTCATCATGGGTGGCACTACTTCACCCACTATAAGAAAATCTTCATCGTTTGATAGAAAAACGTTGACAGTCACCGTTAAACATTGCCAACATTTTTTTAAATCAAGGCCACAGGTTTTTTCAATACGAAATTTCGAGTTGGAAAAAAATGCAGATTAGGGGATGAGACAAGAAGAAATGCCTTTACCATAAATCTGGCTATAATAAACTTTAAAAATGACATATATTAACGCTTCAGAGAAATCTTCATCGGGACAGGTTGCGTTTTCTCATAGCGTCAATAACTAATTTATTACGCAATCACATTCGCACGACCGCACGGATGGATATTTTAAAAATATATTTTGAAAGACAATTGATGGAGTGGGATTGAAACCATTGAGGATCATTTTCACACAAGAAAAATCCCGTTGGTCTACTTAAAGAAGACGCGAATTAAACACATTTGTTTTGGAGTCAGACACGGTAAATAGACCCTTGAGCATAAATTAGGCAAGCTCGTAAAATGCGTCTCAATGTCTTGAACCAGTCTTGGTCACGACATGGTATTCCGTTGTTCATTCTTGCCAAATGTGAATCTACCACAAGTAACGCTATGTGGGTTATGTTCTTTGCGAAATGAACTTAAAATAAGCTATGTTCTTAAGTTGTATTGTAGTTTTCTGTGAGAACATCAAGTAATAATAATCTTTACAGGTGCCCTAACATGAACTGGTCCTAATTATACCCTGTTGTTGTCGTCCCTATCTTTTGTTTTTATCATAAGCAGACCTTGAGTAGCGTTTATTGACCGTCCGTTCCTGTCTGTTCAATAGAAATGAATATAAAACAATATATCATAAAAACAACACAACTAATCGTCACATCATCATCATATGCGGCATCAATTAAGTTTATTTAGTTTATTATTTTAAGTCATGCCTCGTGTTTTGAATGAACAATCTTTTATTCCTCCAAAACTTTACCTCTTATCTGCTGCTATTTCCACAGTGGTCGAAAAAAACGGTGGGACTTATTCCACCGCTATTTGCTCTCTCTCCCTCGATACCTCTACATTTCTCTCTTCCTCGCAGGGCTTTTAAAAATCCACTCTACTTTCGCGAGGAAACCTTCTGGTCTTCCCTCCCCCACCAAGCCACCAATCCCTGTGCGCCCGGACCTAAGGACTTGGCTCTGCATCCTGGCGTGCCGTAATGCCATGACTCGCCGACTCCAACTCAAGTCTTTTCCCTCCACAGATCTTTCCTTCTTTCTTCCCATTTGCTTTGTCTCTCTCTCTCTCCCTGTCCATAGTCTCCCTCTCCGACGGCCTCACTAATTATTTCCCATCGGATGACCCGCCCAGCGTTCTTGCGGGAGTCCTTTACCCCGGCGAGGGCCGCGCCATTTCCTCCTCCCATCCCTCGCTCCACTCCGCCCTCTCACGGGTCTTCGTATTGCCCTGCCTCATCCTCCTCCTCCGCCACTTCGCCCGCCGTCTCCTCAACTCGTTAATCTGTGATGAGGCTCGTCTTTTTCCGGCCTCACTTCTCCTCTCATCCTGCCCTTGTGCCTCACTCTCTCAAGGTCCTTCGCCCTCCCTTCCATCCGAATGCCCTTCGCCATAACCTCTTTCCCCTTTTCCCTTTTTCCCTTCACCAGACCATCGTTGAAGTCAGGGGGAGTAAACTCGGGCCCATTGCTTTAGTACCGTCGCAAATTTGTGTGTTCCGCGAGATGTGGAGGAATTTACATGGGTGGGATTTCACTTAGGATCTACAGCAGAGATTGAATGAATGAACATCAGCGTTCCGAACCGAAGATTAGCTCACTGAAGTTCTTTCACGATCTTTTCTGATCAGCTTTCGGTTAATTCTTTCGTGTTTACTCACTTCTGCATTCCCCATGACCAGATTAATGCATTTTCAGCCTTATTCACTTCGCTTGCGAGCTCGAGAATTTGGATGAAAGTGCCCTCCGCGATCAATGCACTAACAAATGCATAATTTCAAAAACACATAAAAGTGAAAATTAAACATAAGATAGCAAATCAAGAAATATATTCCCGCCGTTTCAATTGCCTTTATGGTCGAAAATCCTGGTTCGACTGCCGATTCGGTATATCGATACGTCTGGATTCTTCGCGGGTCCCTTATTTTATAATTTCGCCAATCTAAGTTTTATGAGCATATGTTGAAGAACATCATGGAAGGTGAAATAGAAGGAAAAGTCCCCAGAGGAATAGCCAGGAATAAGTTCATGAACCAAATAAATAGTAAAATACATATATATAAAGGAATACCAGGAGGTAAGGGAACCAGCATAAGATAGGGAAGTGTGAAGGACTGCAGTCAATCAATCCTAGGATTGAACAGCAATGATGATGTCGATGTTGCTTCATGGCTTTCGGGATAACTTCCGCGTTGTGTCATTTTTGAAGAGATGAAACTGACACATTACAGAAGCTTCCCCAAAAGTCATCAATACCGAGAACACTCCGCGAAAGCTTTCACAATAACATATGTCAATCGCCAATTATCAAGGTATAAAATAATGATGCAGAAAATTCATGAGGAAAATACAATGAAAATCGATCCACCAGAAGAAGCTATGCACCTGGTCTGTATTCTCAATCATACCATACATATCAAAGTCTGTGATGAGCCTCTTTCTCCCTCACATTTCTCTCTTACTGCCTTTATTTTCAAAATAACTTTTTTCCTAGTCTGTTTCTCTCGTCCTTCACCATACTATAAACCTGTTCCCTTTTCTCCAAATCTCCATCAAGTTGAGAGTAGGAAAAACGTGTTGCATGGTACTCTTAGAAGCTAGCACATTTCGGTACAGCGATGAATTTATGTGAGAGCAACTCAGAATCAAAACGCAAATAATGCATCAATCAAACAGATGCATGGGTAAAATGATGTACACCATCCATGATGTTTAAAAAAATCATACCCAAATAGGAAGAGAACCTGGATTTTTGAAAATTATTATAAAAGTGACATCAAGAGAATACATGCTCGCCAAACCTGTATGACCAGACATTGTAACAGTTATGCCAAGTGGATTTAACGAGTTTTCTGGTACTAAAGATAATTGGTTGCAATCTCTGGTCCTACAAGTTCGGCAAGCATATATTATCTTGAGATCAATTTTATATTAATTTCAATCGTTCCAGTGAAAATTAAACTAAGGTAAATATACTACTGTGTTCTTTCAGCAAGAAAAACTATGCAAAGATGAATACAGAACGAAATATCAAAATAAAAACGCCATGTATATTCTCTTTATTCACAAAAATATCCCACCTCCAACATGTAAACTTGCCAAGTTAACTGCCAATATTAACTGAAACGTAAATATTTTTGGAAAGCAATAAACTTTATGCCAAATGTGATATATTTTTCATAACAATCGAGGAAAAATTGAGAATGACGAGAATTAAAGAATTAATAAATGGGAGAATTACGTGTTGGTTATTACAGGCATCAACCACGGTAAACATGGGTTTAAGTAATTGCGATGGAATGTAATTGATTATATTCGGATTCAACTTGACATAGGGAGATCACTCAACGTGGATCACTCTAGAGAGTTGGATGGGGACCGTAATCCCTTTGTCTTTCGTTAAACGCTGCCAAATTCAGACATAGGTTTTCTTTCTACCTTCATATTTCGTCTTTATATCTTTCTCCCCAACCTTAAGCATCGACTCGAGTGGCAAAAATAGATAACCCATTAGGCTTGTCCAGATTGGTATAGGAAATAAACCTTCCAACGTTAGCAAATATGGTCCCGTCATTCAAAATGCTATACTGATGATTAGACATAGTAAAACCTGAGCCTGAGGAGCTATGGAGAGAGTTTGCCATAGGCGTGAAATGGAAAAAACAAACAAAAACAAGGAGGGAGCTTAGACAATAATCTCATTCTGCAGCAAATATCAATTCTTGAGATGACCCTTTGCCTTATAGTTACTATGACACTGAATGTCCAAGGACCCTCCAATCAACAGAAGAAATACATATCATGATAATAGATTAAATTCTAATGACCATAAACTAATTGAAAAAATTAATCACTACTGCATTTTCCTCATTATTGGAAGCAAAGTAAACCCTGGAAGCTTTTTTACAAGCCTGGAAACTCATAAAAGTGGTGAAAATGTTAAAAGAGTATATTATGGATGAATGTGTGGAGGACAAATGACGAAGGGTTTGGAATAGCTTACAAGTAGTGACCCCTAGAAAAAAGTAGGATAGAGCAAAATAGATAGAAGGGAAATTGCATGCCAAAGACATTTAAGAGGGGGAAAGTAGATGCACGGGGGTGAGGAAGACAGATATTAGCATACATCGATGTGATAAAAAGAGGTCGGACCTTTGCAGAATGTAAGTAAAAATTGCATAAAGAGGAAGGTTCCTGAGATTAATCACAAGATTAGAAGAGGTATCATTAACCACACAGCAGTGATGTGAACCTTTGGGAAATGAGTCGACATATCGATCTCCTGGACTGAATAGGAGTTAGGAGTTTTTAAAAAGATGACATCAGTTTTTTCTTGATAAATCTAAAAATATCAGCGTTTAAATGGAAATTTTTAAATATCTATTCCAAGTTTTTGCTACAAAAACAGTTGAGATGCTTATATTCAATCTATATTCCGCAGTATCATGGAAAGACTTGGGCTTTGTTTTTCTTTAGTTGAGAAAATTAGCCGTCAAGAAGTATTGGTACATATTCATTTTCCATGATACATCAGAAATTCCTAATCCATATTTTTAGTATATCTCCTTTTACATAATACCATAAAAGAGGCTTTATTTAATACACGAGTTGTGACGTCCATTGAATCAAAAGTAGCTATCCCTTTCAGTTCGGCTTGACGTGTTTGTACGTCATGGTTGTTTTTATGATGGTAATGATGTCACGTCACGAGTACCGTAAGTGTTCCAGCCTTCACTAGGTCATCTAGTGAAAAATGGAACACTCACGGTACCCATGACGTGATAACACGTCATCAGAACCAGCGTAAAAATACCATGACGTGATATCACGTCATTCCGCATTAAAAGGTCTATACGTAGCAATATGCCTACATAAAGCAATTTTTTAGCTCTTATATCCGAAAATCAGTCAAAAATATGAAGTTACGGAAGAGGATGAATAGCAAAATTTCATTTTTCGTCTGCATCACTAGAAAGAATATATCGTCGGTTTAAGATATCACGTGTCAACGCTCTAGGTCATACTCCTTTTAAACCTGTTTTGATTTTGAAATAATATTGCTTTTAACTGTTAATAAACTAAAATGAAAAAGCGTTCCAAAATAGCCTCAATCTATCCTATTTTCCCCTTGAACCAATTATCAATCCCCTTTAAAACAAAAAAGAAACACAAGCAAGAATGAGAGGCTAAAAACCTCTAAGATGCCTCAGCCTAGATGCAAACGCCTGAGAAATTACGCAGCGGCAATAAATGAAACTCTCTAAGATGAAATACCACCGTTCCTGATGAAGTCACGTGTAAATTGCGGGAATGAAAAGTTTAACAACTCCAAACTCACATTTTTGCTTTCATCCTGCCACCGGGGTTATTTTCTCCAAGCTTCAGTCCGTTGAAATGAATTGCGTGAACTTTTTTCGTACCCTGAGCGCATTCCTCAAGACTCCATCACTCCTTCCGAGGCATTTTCCATCAATCCCTGACGGTCCGCCTTCCTCATTCTTTCCAGGGACCATGAGAAAAACCCTTCCTTTGCTTAACGTCCCTTTCCTCAGCCTCTAACCCTGAAAGACGATATTCCCCACCGGCTTCCGAGCTTTCTCCCTTTTTCCAGCATCCGAAGGAAGAAGATTCTCAGAAAGTTTCTTTGACGGTCCCTTTACATGGTACATTGTATTGCACAAGCGAACGTATCATAGAATGTGCAAGAAAATGAATGTAATTAGATCAGATTTTACTCCCCGTTCTGTCATTCATGCAATCATACAATTCGCCACTTTACACAGTACCATTTTCTTCATGAAACATTTCATGCATTCATCAATAAAAGATACCGTTTAAAGCGGCCTTTGAAATACTGCTATCAATAAATATTAAACCGCGTTGAAAATTAATCTCACAATTTTCCGTAAAACAGAATGAATTGATCAGGTGTACTTTTTTCTCGATCAGATATCACTGTCAAAATGTTCGAAGAAAAATTTGACCGAACGGTTAATGGAGTCGTGGCACAGTAAATTAAAAGAAAAATACGATCTGATTCTAAGATTTCAATTCTCTATATGGCTTTATAAGTATGATTCCAATTACAAAAGCCTAGCGTGTAGCCTCCGAGGCTCAAGGGGCTCCCACCTTAATCCCTCCAAAAGTTGTGAAACTACATGTTGGCTCGTTGCAGTTTTTAACGAAGCGAGCTGCTTTTCTTTGTAGTGTATTAGTTTTTTGGTTAAATCTTTATGGTCAGGGTCCCAAATGCTCGCAGCCTATTCGTGGTGTGGCCTAATCAGAGCAAAATATCATCTTTTACATCTTTTACATTTTCATCTGAGGACCTTCCAATTATACGAATAGGGTTGAATTTTGCCATGAAAAAGAAATCATTAGATTTGACCGGGATTTGAACCCGGATCTACCAACTGCCGGTCAGGTGTGTTAACCAGTTACACCAACTTTACAGTGAAACTCGCCATGAAAAAATCACTAGACTTGACCGGGATTAGAACCCGGAACTCCCATTTGCCGGTCAGGTGAGTTCACCAGTTACACCACCTTGATGTATCCTTGGTGTAACTCCGAAGACGGAGTGCATGTCAACCCCTGGAGTATGTGCACCCTAGTGAGTGACTTTGTACCACATCATTTGTTAATACAATGATTCGAAATTCCTATTATACGATTAACAAAACCCAGTTTCTTCATTGTTGTGCCTTATATGTTTTGTATGTGTGTTCCTTATGATATGTCAGAAGTGAAGTTAATTTCAAGAAATATTACTATATCTTATGTTTCTTATGTTTTCTTCACTCTCAGTGTAGGTATGGCAAGTATGTGATAACTTTCGTAGGAAGTGAACTGTGGTGTATTTACTGATAATTAATACTCCCACTCCCGGCACAACGAATGAACGTCGTTAAGGTCATAAGACAGAACTTCAAAGTCTGCGCCTTTGCTAATTCCACGGTAGATAACCTAATCATCTTAAATTAGTTATAATTTACTGCTAATTCGAGAACTTAGTAGTAGCAAAGTAGTATCGCATGGCGAAGCATTGCATAGACCAATTGTTCAACGTTACCACGCGATAGATCATGAGCTTAACCCGTCAACATCGTTACAACTGAGGCCATTTACGCCGTTGAAGACAGGTGAAAGTTGATAACGGAAGGAATTTTTTTGGAAATGGAGAAAACATTAAAAGAAATTTGACAGTCGAAGGCATAAGACTGCCATTAGCAGTAGGGAATCCAAAGTTTTTCCGACGGGCGGAGAGCTGCAACTGAAGTTCTTTTAACACAAATCCTAAGTGGCGGTCAGCATGCCAAATAATATATGAAAATACCATAATTACTTCATCAACATCGACTTTCCCGCATATATTTTTTATGTGTGCTCCTCACGAAATATCAGAAGTTAAGATAATTCCAAGATATTTTATCATATCTGAAGATTTTATGTTCACTCCACCCACAGTATAGGTATGACATGGTCTTCCAAGAGGCCCAGCCTCAAATAACTCTTCAAAACCCCTCCTCCCCTTTCGCTCCCTCTCATACTCACATCTCCATTCCCATTCCCCACTCAATGAGACGGGGATTCCCCTCGGCTCTTCCGCCATTCCTTTCCTTGCAACGCCTACACCACCCATGCATTCTTTCCATCCAGAAATCCTCCCCGTTCCTCGTCTTTCTCGCAGGAAATTCTTCCCTGGAGGTTGCCAATTAGGAGTGGGCGGAATGGCGGCAGCTCTCGCGAGGAGAGAAGAGATATGTAGGATTGGGGCGAGAGAGAAAATGGTACCCCTTCGGAGGAAGTATATATGCGCGATGGAAAGGACTAGGGAAGAGGAGCAAGTGGGCCTCTCTGCTCTGGGCGGGGGGAGAGGAGGGGTGCAAAGGAAATGGGATTTTTTTCCTCGAGTTGGGCGATGTGGGCACATGAATGGGATCGCAGAAAGGAGGTGGATGAAGAGGGGTAGGGGAGGATGGGGTTGGAGGCAATTTTGAGTCCTCCCCTCCGAAGACGGAGTATATGGAAAAGGGGGACGTGAAGAGTTGGCGAAGGGATGGATTGATATGGTTAAGTTTATACTGATAGGATTCGTGATTATTGGCGTGTAAGAGATTATTTGACTCTAAACTGATTTCCGCTCTCACGAAATGGAAAGAATTTAATCTCCCCTGGGGACGCCCGAGGCAAAAGAAGAGGAAGAGAATGAAAAAAGTACATATATATCTGTCCTTACTCGGGTCTCTCATCACGCGTTAAGGAATTTTCTATTTCTTTAAAGTCTCCCGCGACTTCTAACAGGCACATACATTTGATTTTCATTTTTTCCAACTTTTCAAAATAGTTACAATTACTGAATCACTTAAAAAGAGCTATAATATCCATATTTAATGGAAAATTTTACTAAACCTTAGGGATAAAACGCTAAAAACACGCATCATCATCCTCTAATGATAACACTAATATATTGAAACCGGGGTCTTGATTATTTGCGTTTTATCTATGTGGTGTAGTAATAGTTACAATTAAATATGGCTACGGAAATATACCAAAAAGTTATGTAAAAATACCAAAAATGTATGTAAAATATCAAAACTGTATGTAAAAATACCAAAAATGCATGAAAAATACCACAAATGACCAATGATATTGTTATATTTGTTATAAATTATAATGACAACTTTAAACACATACACGTTTGATTTGAATTTTTTTATTTAAAGTTACTCGTTTCAAATTCAGGAATCTTTATGGCAACTGATAACACATTTTTTAGGGGTGAAGATTTTTATTGAACAGACCCCGAACTCGCTAAGTATTTATTTAAAAATAATTAATGCACATATTTTTTCCAAATTGAAGAGTTTCGTAACTTTCATACTACCTATTGACATGTAATGAACTTATGTACATAATTTTAATTTTTTCGCATAAGTTACTATTCCCAAATCTATTAACAGCCAGCTCGACTGATAGAATGATGGTAAATCATTTTCGTTCGGTGAACATAAATTAGAACAATTTTGTGTAAATATCTGAAGTGGTACCTGCCTGTGAATATGAGCAAACTTGCAGCTTTTGTAATAAAATTGTGGAGCATGAAAATGTCCTACAGAGTCCCCTATAAAAATGGCCTCATCCTTTTGTAATACTCTTTTCCCGCAAAGGATTAACCAAGGGTTTTTAGTAATTAGAAGTTTATTTCGGACCGCACCGCTAAATTTGCAAAAATTACGCCACGCCCTCCTCCATGCATAGCATAGCATAGCATCCATTTCACTCCAAGAGAAGTCATTATGGCACCCCCAATTGACCACAGACGCTAGACCCAGTTTCGTTTATTGCCGTTCTGTAATTAGAGCAGCGCCGAACTGGGGCCTAGTGGTCGACAGAGAAAATACTCAGCCTCATTAGCGGCAAGCAAACGAAGGTCAAGGAGTTAGCCCGCATATCCTGCGCTAAAACACCCACGGCTGCCAACATCAAAATACCGAAGGAATACAAATGACATTAGCCCATTACAGCGAAGTGAGAAAACTTCTGCCCCTTAAGGATACACAATGGGGTGGTGTAATCATTTCATTTTTGCTACCGAAAGTTCATGCAGGAAAAGAAGCACTAAAGATAGACACTGTTTACTTTTAAATGAATAGTTCCCCCTAAAACACTTAAGCAGGACACTTTTTGGAGGTGCCCTGATAAAGACAAGCCCCCATAATTTACTTTTAATACACAATCAACTTCTATATACTGTGTAAGCACATAGATCATACTATTTCCTACTAACTAGTTTCCTTTCACTCATATAATCTCTACAAAATTCAATCTTCCCCCTTATTTTAGAAACCACGCTGCCTTTTTTTTAATATTTACCCAAGCACAGTTAACTTTTATTGAAACCAACACCTACAAGACCTGAGATATTCCTTGCTCTTTGTACATGAGGCATTAAGCGTAGTTTTATATGGTTAACAAAGGCAAGGTACTACCTCGCGACCTCCCCAAATATGAAAACCCGGTACTATGGGCAAGTGATTCTAGGAAATTTATGCTACTTTTTTCTTGTACAAGAAATGTGCCATGCCAATTTTGTTAGGTTTAGCTGAGTAATATGCCGTTCATTTTAAATATACAATCTTCATTTTTAAGAAATTTATCAATGGCTCACAACCCAATAACGTGATTAGGAAAGAGAAATATTGCCATAGAACTGGAGACCGTGGTTTTCTAAACGACGCAGTGGAAGTTGGCTGGCGTACTTGTACCGTTTTAATTACTCCTTAATCTTCGGCGGCCTGAAGTGAAGGCTTTCAAACTTTATACGCGAAGAAGCCTCTTTCTTACGTGAGATGGTGATGACTCAGGACGGAACAAAAATAAAATGGCGGGCACATCCCGAGCGAAATTTTACGCCAGTTCAGATCATCCGCGGAGTGGGGCCATAAAATAATTTCGTATCTTTGTTTTTTGGACTCTTTGAGTGTAAGGGAGATGGGAATAACTAGAGCGAAACTGAGGGTTCTTGCGATGAGAGCAGAAGGGGAGGGAAATATAAAACCAGGACGAGAGGGTTACGTAAAAGGAGAAAAAAAACAAGGGTGAAGACGGCGGGGAAGTTGAGAGGAAATTTCGTTATGCGGCGGGAAAATAATATATAGTCAGAGTACATACTTTGCGTTCATTAAATGCATTTAATTGTCATTGCCTTTTCATTTTCGTTAAAAAATAACTCCCATTAATGACAAAATACTGGATCTTCAATGTGAAAATGTCAAGCTTTAATGACCTTAAATTTGAAATCTCCCTCGTTACAAACAATTATGTCGAAAATTATCTTAAGAGGTTTAAATAAAAATAAGATAATATTCATAGAATCTGAATAAAATACAAAAAGAAGATAAATTATGTGGTTTTTTATCAAGCAACGGCAGTTTCATTAGTAGGTACAGTACGTTTGCGAGAGGTAGGTTCTCTCAAAGAGAGCTGGAAAGGAAACCACATCAGCTGAAATAAAATTCCTAAGAAATGAAGAATGGGGCAAACTCAAGCGCTAGAGAGAATAATATGTCCTTACCTTGAGATATGTGGTACAATAGTGATTTTCAGTCCATTTCGAGGGTTTGAGTCAAATTATAGCGCTAGTTTTCTTTAGCCGATGTTTTGGAATTAGATCCATCTTCAAAACAATTGATTCCATCATCAGGGTTAAAATTTTTATGTACATGACATGAAGGAGGTTCATAACCATATCAATGTACTTACCAATAATGTATCACTCATATCCCCGAATCAACAACCTTGGAAACAAGCAGTTACAAAATTAATTCCAATGGGCACACATATTTTTGGCCTTACTCATAAAAAAGACACCACTTCACATTTGCACTTTTCATACACGTATGCGTTTGAATTCCTATAACAATAAAAACGCTGGCTAAATCTAGAAAAAAATAAACTCTTGTCATCAACATAGCAATTTAAAGGCCCTAATTGAGATACATTTATTAAATCGTGGTACGTTTTGCTTAGCTTTAATACTTCAGTTTTGTTTACTGCAATTTCGAGCTGCGTACATCATCTTTATAATTTGTCGCTATTTTTTATAGGATTCATAGTCTATAATTGCAGCACTGTCTAAGTCAAATCAATGATATTTAATAATCAAACACTGAGCCAGAGCACTGGCTAATGTTTTGTTTGATATTTCTGATCTATGGTTAAATATCCTATTTTTTAAGTGTTGACATGTTTCTCCGATATATCTAACTTTGCTCGCTAATAATTAGGATAGGATAGGATATTTTTGGGGAGGCGACCGACGACTAAGGTCATTTTCGCCATAGGGGATAGGTAAGGGAGGAAGGGTGGATAGAAACCCGGCGTCGGCATTAGCCTGCTCTTAACGAAAGGCGCCAAGGGCACCACGGTTTAACGTCTCATCCGACAGGCGGAGTACTTCACTTAAGCGCCCTCCACAAGGCACACAAGTAGGGATCGGGTTTCCTCTGAAAAACATCCTCCTTCGCAGGGATTTGAACCCTGGCCCTCCGTATGGTTGGCCAGTACTCTAGCCACCACACCAACCCGATCCCCGCTAATAATTATTATTTAATTATAAGTCATCCCAGAAATATCCATTATCGGCAGTTAATATGAGATGACAATAAGTAATTATACAAGAGGGAATATTTGTTATGGAGAAGAAGTAAGATAAAACATTCGAGATGAGCTGAAGTACATAAAGGGCCCACACTGAAACGAAAGTCTCTTGAATGCGGGAAGCAAGAAGAAAAAGTAGATTGTTCACAAAAAAACAACTCCTAGATGGAGTTATTACAAAAAAGGTACAGTAAGATGATTACAGAAGGATTTAAAAGATAAAGAATTCCAAGGAAGTCAAGGAAGGAGACGTAGAGAATATTCCTCTATCATATCTAAGAATCATATTATTCCGACATAACGTATTTCATTTAAGTCCTACATAATTTTCCGGAGGAATTTCGTTCTGAATATTCCAGTGCAATTCATCACACTCATTTCTTTCCTTTTCTTTTATCCTTTCCAGAGGCAAAATTCAATAGGAAAAAGAAAGTAATATCAAAAGGGATGAGTGCGGAAGGTTTAACATGAACACGTATTGAACGCTCACAGTAAGCAACGTTGGCTCTAAAGAAAAAAGTTATTTAGTGGCATAGGTTTTAGAACATGCCCCGCAACACACGGAAAATGAAAATAAAATCTCTATCGTCTGCCAATTACAACTAATTATCACTAATAGCACTACGCATTTTTAGAAAAAGAGAGGGATAGAGTCAATTCTAGATGTTTTGTGAGACATAAAAGGAAGGAATATTTCATTTCCCCTCCGCATCGCTTCTCCGTCTTGCTCAAAGCTTTGGAAGTCTCAAGGCAAAAGCCTTTTATAGCGATGGGGCCGAAAACTTTTCCGAAATGATGGAAAAATGGGCAGAAAAGGTGTAGGGAGAGATTGCAGGTCGGTGTGTGGGTGTGGCAAAGGACTGTGTGACTTTGAGGGAAAGAGAGGAGAGACGGGGATGGAAATTAGAAGAATGAAACCTCTGGGTGATTAGAAGCTCGCCCCTATAATTCCATTTACGGAAACTCTCGAAGAATGCGAGGCACGGAAAAGAGAGAGAGAGATAGATAGATGGGGAGCAGAGAGATAAAACGAAGACAGGATATGAGACGGAGATAGAACGAGAAAGACGGAGAAAGAGTCGAGCAGGCAAGCCTTATATCTTTCCTTCACTCGCCAACTTGTTCTCGGCGAGTTATTGGCTCCACCCGGGAGCCAAATGAATAAAGAATTAAAAAATGAAGGAAAGACTACGTTATGAATTTCAAAAGGAGGATATCTACTGGGGGTATCTATGCAAAGTTGATTAATTAATTGGGCGTTTGCTGGAAATATCGGGGAAGAGATTATTCAAAAATCATGGGACTTGAAGATGGGATCCAATGGTCAATAAAACGGATTAGGTATTTTCCTACAACGAGCGCAGATATTCCTACCCTTAATCAAAAGGTATAAAATCCACTCTAGTCTACAATCTATGGATGAATTGGTCGTTATTATGAAGGGAAATTTTCTGCGACGGCTGGGATTATTTTTTACTCCAGTTTTTCTGATTGTAAGCTTTCAAATATTTATAAAACAATATTTGAAAGTACAGCATACAAAAATTAAATAATTGTGATTATCAGACTTCGTGACATTTATTACTTACCTCAATCTGACCCTCAAAATTTCTGGAATTAGCTCTATTTTTTATTTAGTTAATGATTTATCTTCAAAACAAACAAGCAAACCAGTTTCTCAGTTCTTTTCCCGAATTACAACTTTCACACATTCAACGTACTGCTTAAACGTACTAACGTAAAGGCAGTAAATTTTTTCCATTGTTTAAATTTAATCAAGTACACAATAAATACTGATTCCAGGTAGTGTACTGAATTTAAATACCAGCAACTCTTCGTCCAAGAAAACAGACTGCAGAATATGAATGAAATAAGATGAATATGAAATGGGAAGTATACCTGGTATCGTATCAGATGGTAAGTATACCGGGAAAAACTATATTATTTGTTTAGCCAATATTTTAACCTGAAAAAGAACAAGCGCACCCATTGCTCAGTTACTTTACCGAATTACAACTATCATACATTTAACGTTCTACTTGCACTATTAGCTCAGTTTAAGTCCGTAAATTCCCATCCCTTTTTAAATTTAATCAAGCACATAATAAACACTGACTTACATATAGTATATGAATCTATATGTCGATGACTCTTCGTCCAAGGAAACAGATAGCTGAGTATGAATGAACTAAGATCAATTTCAAATGGTACGAATACCTGGCATCATATCAAATGGTAAGTATATCTTGAACAAACTCTATTAATTATTCAGCACATACTTTCTCTTAAAAAAAGAAACTTACCCATTTCTCAGTTCTTTCACCGAAATTCAACGTTTATAAATTAAATGTTCTCCTTGAAAGTAGCTAATAAATTTAAGTCGGTAACTTCTCATTCTTCTTTAAATTTAATAATGCATAAAATAAATACTAATTTACATTTAGTACACTAAATCTAAATATTGGTAACTCTTATTTCAAGGAAACAGATAGCTGAATATGAAAAGACAAGGATGAATATCAAATTGGGCCCTAAGTGGGATGCGTTAATTAAAGGCCTGCTGAATAGCAGTAAACGCTAATCAAGAGACGCCGTAATTACAGAATGGACCGACACGATGCAGCTTGAAATTACTGCTTGCACATTGGCAACCTGAATTGATGTGCGCTCTCCCTAGGTCGTTTTCCATTCACTAATATTTCATTCCTCCGATTAAACGATCAGATTCATTGAAATAGGAGCTGTTGCTATCATAGAAAGCCAAGAGAACTTCCCTTAATGTCTCAAAAATCCACAGAGTGCGATGTATTTAAGGTAGATTGAGCAAAATATCATTTCACCTAGAACTCAATGAATCTGGTTTAATTTTGAAGAAAATTATCCCTCCCTTCCAAATATAACCAAATATCAACCCCTTACCGAACTACTTTCCGAGATTTTCGACGAAAAATACCAGCCATTCTGCATTGGAAATCTGCATGCATTCCAGGGAGACATTTTTTTTTTTTAACTGAGTAGTTCATAGCACCTAGATCTCGTCAAAAATTATCAGTGCGTTCTATGTTTGCTGTGTCATGTATTTTTTCCAATAATTCATATAGTCACTGCAGTATTTTTTTCAGGATCGTAAAATACCTTGAGTAGTGGACGAGTTTGAAAAGGACCGCGAGAAAAAATAAGTCAAGTTCAAGACAAATTTAGATATTTTCATTTAATCATTTAGAATTTCTGTTATTTAAAACTGAATTATTGCAACATTAAAATGCAATATTTAATTCATGTGTTCTACAGCTGTTTAAATTTAAGCGAATTATTTTAATATGGTCTTTATTATGACTAGGTAACTATCACGCTAAAATTACCTAAAGTCCCGAATATCCATGCAAGAAAAGTAAGAGAACAGTAAGAAAGAGACAAGGAAAAATGGAAGCGATCGTTGGTAATAAGATGAAATTCTTACCATACTGTCCAAATAGAAAATAATGACAGAAAAATTCGATAAATCAGCATTATGATTCTCAGGAAACATTTCATTTGTAGAAAAACCTTTAGTATCAACAATTATAATATTCAATACCGAAGTCATAAATACTTTCAAGGATATGCATAAGCTGTCAATTACAACGCTGTTCCCTTGACTTGGTATTTTAAATGAAAGTTATGTTCTACTTGCTTGGAATAAAAAAGTTACAAGTTATCATCATTTTATTTACAAATTCCATAAAGTTACGCCTGAAACCACCAATTATATCAGCATTACTAATAGAATGCCACTTGATAGAAAAAAAATCTTTATCGCACGAATTTTATGCGTCTAAAAATTTTCAGTAATACTTAGAAAACTTCCAATAATATTTGAGAGATAAATGCTCCAAAAACTTTAATGACTTCATAAGCCAGAAATACAAAAAATTAAAATCTTCCATAAAAATAATGAAGTAAAATTAAAATCTCGGGCGGATTCCCAGTAATTAATTTAGGGTTAACAAAAATTGAAAAAGCATCAAAACAGCACATACTTAGCATTAGTAAGACGCTCTATTGCAGTATTTTATTTGATCACCAATCTTGATGGCTAACAGACCGATTTAAAGTTCAAGTGGGCGAAATTTTGAGTTTGAAATATAAAATTTCATACTTTTATTAACATCGAAAAAGCCTAAAAATAGCGGAAATAACACATCATCATCAATTTCATCGGATGGACGGTAATTTCTCATAATCTTAAATTATACAGAAAAAAATGATTTTTAAAATTAAGAACACTAAGCATAAACCCGATAAACAACGGTCGCGTAATGCATTTCTGAATCAGCAATCGCTGATCTCAGGTAATTTTACCTCTCCACTCCACGACGATGATATAAAGCCAGGAAACTTTTGCGACAAATAGTCATTTGTATGAGATGATATGTTTTTTCCAGCTTAGATATTATGCAGGTTCTTACTACTACATCCACCCGGCTTTGATGACTCATAGTGGTTATCAACTAAGTTTTATTCACCTCTCCTGTTTCACTGTCCGGTCTGCCTCACTGGTGCAGAATTAACTGCACTCAAAATGGAAGTGGATATTCTCCCGTTGCCTTCAACTTCAGCATTTTTATGTGAAATGTTTTGAGTAACCTATGTCCTCGTGGACGGTTTCTAAGCATTCTTTAAGTGTTTTGAATGTATTAATGGTAATACGCCAACCAAATCAGTTGAGGGTCGCAGGTTTAAATGCCACAGCCCATTTATGTCTATGTATTTATGTGTCTAGAGGAATGAATTAAATACAGGAGCCATGCCTGAACCAAATACAATGGCGAGATACATGCATTTTCCTTGAGAGTAAAATTTACCAAAAAGGTAAGAGGAAGATACAGAGGACTTTCAACTTGTATCCAACTGCCAAATCAGCCATTACATTAGCACAGTCTGAGGATAGCTTAGGCTTGTAAATCCTGTTCACTCGTATGATTCTTTCTCAATTTCCGTGATTAACGAATGATAATACCATGTTTCCTACATCTACACACTGTCCTGCGAGCCACTGCATAGGTGTGTGGCAGGGGGTGTTAGCATACCCGCCGTGTAAAGGTGTTGAGGATTAGGGTTTGGAAGGTGGAAACGTGAAGTGTATTATGGGAGGGTTTGAGTGGAGCTAATTTTTTATCATGGTCACTTGTGGTGAGTGGAAAAAACAAATTTTTGTATCTGTTCGGCAATATGTCACTCTTATTTTATTGCTTCCGTCTGACCTAGAGGTGTATTGAGGAATTATTGTGCATGGAAAGGGCAAATATTTGAAAGTATCTGTTCGGCAATGTACCTCTTTCAACTTATTGCTACTGTTGGACCTGGAAATGTAATGTGGCGTCGGAATAATATTTTCTGTGACGCTCAGAAACACACCTGTTCTTAATTTCTCAAGCAAACTCAGCCTAATGTGTAGCCTCCGAGTCTTTAGGGGCTCCCAACTCAACTTCCCAATCCCTCTAAAGGTTGAGATACACTATAAGTTCGCTCGTAGCAGTTTATAAAGAATAGGCACAGCTTTCCTTTGTATTTCATTACTTTGAATTAAGGATGAGTCGAATCCAAATGTCGTTTCTCGACTCCACCGATTCTCAGGATTAAAATCGGTATCGAGAATCGATCGCCTAAAGTCGATTCCGATTCCATCGATTCCAGAGGGATAAATATTTAAATCAAATTTCATTTATCACATCATATTTGTCTCAGTAATTTTGGGTGTTGGCTATCAATTTGTACTTTTTATCTACCTCAATAAGCTGAGGATATATTTACTATTTGTTCATAAATATACTTTTTGAGCGCCTTAATTGTCTTTGTTATTTTATTTCAGCTTCTTACTTTAATTGAAATAATAGTTGTACGCTTCTGGTATATCAATATCCCACCTGTTATTAAGTATGAGAATAGATGGACTCGGAATCGAGAATCGGGAATCGATTCAAAAGAATGTTAATCGGAATCGAAAAAAAATGGAATCGACACATCCCTACTTTGAATCTTTCTGTCCATAGTCACTAATGCTTGCGGCTTTGAGGTGTGGCCTAACCAGAGCGAAGTAGCACCTTTTTTTAGTTTTTCATCCGAGGACCTTTTTATTATACGCATGAATAATCCTAGTTTCTTTAGTGATGTGCCGCATATGTTTGGTGTATGTGTTTTCCATGATTTGTCTGAAGTTATATAGGTTTCAACTCCAATTATGAGTCAATTCCCCGTCTCCTAGACTTAAAATCCATCATACCGCACCTTTTTTTTCTTGTTTAACTTTTACTCAGTGGCTGGCAAAGTTATTCTATCATATTTCCTTTTAATCTTCAAGAAAATTTACGCAGCGTACTCCTTATGACTTTGATATGCTAGTACTATGATTCTTGCACCGAACGAAAGATCTCGGAGGGATCTATGACTTTAAGTTGGTGGGGAACGATTTTTGTCTGAAAACTGATTAGCGTGAGACATTGCAAAGGTATACTTTTAAGCAATCATCATTGGTCGTACAAGATCTTAAAATAAGTTGACTGCAATCAACGAATTAAACAATTAACGGACCAAGCATTACCAAAATAAATTGCGGAAACAGTTGATATTTAGCATAGAAGGCAACACACATTACCCGATGACAGATTAAAACAAGCCTTGAAGACAAATGGACGACTTCAGAAAATTGTTACGCTCCATCCGAGTAAAGCAGGAACTTCCCAGATAACAATCGGGGCTCATAGGCGGGTGCATAGCATTTCTGCCGTCAACAAGTAACATTTTGGTAGCATTCATGCTCCCTGAATATGAATTTGGCAAAGCCCTGGAAAGTTTTAGCATTAATGCGATGCTCGTGTTCAGTTTTCGATGATACACATGAAATGTTAAATTCATGAGAGAATTTTATGCTATCTAAGCACCAGGTGTAAATGTCGAGTCTATATACTAAATTATCATCCTCTCACCGCCAAACAAGCTTCCGAGAAACTTTAGATTCACTTCGCTTTAAAATAACTTTCATTTTAACGCATGTTTCGTTAATGAATACCCCTCCCTTTACATTCCCGCACCAAGCCGCTTTGCAAACAAACAAGCGTCCATCAAAATTTTAGTGACCCTAAAACTTTTCGAAAGAATGCCGAGAATTATTATTTCCATCCCCCTTCCCAGGGGAGAATTTTCAATGGCCATACAAAAATATGAAAGTGGATCTCAAATTTTTTATATAGTGAATTTTAATCAAGCTCAGAATACCGTACTCAGGTGAACAAATAGGTGTATTGTATCGCTTGTTTTTTTGAAACGCGCGTGTGATATCTTCTAGCATTTTGCGCAGGAGAAAAATTTTCATCCCCCAGAACGTGTAGATCTTTATTTTTTCTCAAATTCGGGTGCACGATGTCTACCAACAATTTTTACTCGTCCCATCAGTGAAATCCAACGCGCGAATCAGAGTATTAAACTTGATGGCAAGGCAATTGGAGATAAGAGGTGAGTGTAGGGCTGTCTACCGCTGGGATTGACTCCAGGACGAACGGGTTCGGAACATAATTGTTTCCGCGTTCGATTGGGGACCATAATTCATGGCGCCATTAGGCTTTAATAGTTAAAATATATAAAGTTGTTAAAAAAAACATACCTACGGCCGTGAAAAAATTAAGGGAATGAGAAAACCAAAGACTGTAAAATTGATAGGGACAAGATTTTGGGTAGGCAAGTGAAAGTAATGGTTTCAGGCGTAACTTTGTGGAAGATATTCATGATTGCAGATTTCAACGCTTTGTACTTTTCATATGAGATATTTATTTTCACGATATAGGCTTCATTTTTGTGTTACATCATCAGATACTTTACAACAGGGTTAAAATTCGCTATGAAAAAATCATTTGACTTGACCGGGATATCACTCAATTGTCATAGCAAATTTCAACCGTGGTGTATATGCCGTGCAAGTGACTTCGTACCACATCATTTGTTAAATGCCATGTTTGGAAAGATACTTTACAAGTTTTTCCATATAAATATATAATCTCTGAGGCAAGGGAGGTGGAAATAGGGGGTAGTAGTCAGAAATACAGTCGATTTTATCTCACAAGTTGTCCTAGAGGTGTCTTAAACAAAATTGTAACCAGTCAAAAAGCAGTTGGGCACCTACAAAAATGTTTTTTACATGCTAATATTAGTCTTGATTGAGCAATTTTCTGTGTTCAAATGAATTGAGGAAGAGATATATTACAGAAAATTGAACGATTGACTCCATGAAAATTAGCCTAATACGCTTATAAAATCTAAAAAATTATAGCAAACCTAATTTAGTACAATTCCTATTCATTTTCATATAAATGCCGTGATGAAACAGGAACATCCATAGATTGGGATATTAGTACCCTTACCACAAGAGAAAACGTATAAAGCCCATCATGGTTCATTAAAATTCAACGTCCAAAGCTACGAGGTAAAGGTTATTAAAAAGATATGAAATCCGCTGATGAAGGCAGCAAGGAGTAGGAATCATGATTCTGAGAACGCCTGCGATGTCGACTGTGAGGATATCCGGAGGAATTTTGGATTAAGGACGGAAGACGGAAGCAATGGAGAGAGAGAGAGAGAGAGGGAATTGGGCCACAACCAGCCCTTCTCGTCCTTCTCCTGGGATACCATTTCTTGAGAGGATAGCGGAGGCAAGAATGCGGAAAAACCTCGGGAGAAATGAAACTTCCAATGCGAAAAACGCTATCGTTTGAGGGAGGATGCGAAGAAAGATTTATTTACAATTGAATTTTTAAGCGGTTTTTTTCATCCTCCGGGGTCTAAGATTGCCATTTAACTCCATTTGCTATCGCCTCGCCCTTCTGAGGGTTGGATCCAAAGCCCCTAACTTATGGCTTTGCAGGGAGAAGGCTCTTGGAGGTTAGATATCCCATTCCGCCTTCAACCGCCAAACTCGGCCGGAGGGATTAAGATGAGACGGCGCGGGGGGATGGGGGGTGGGGAGGGAGGTATAGCTATCCGTGGATTGGGAATGGGATACCCACAAGGGCCCTGGAATATCGGCGCGAACGCCATGCGAATACCGAATTTGAATCACGTGTATGAGAAGATTCCAGCCGAGCTTGAGTACGAGGCCAGAAAGTCATTTAAAAAGTGTTGTTTGGTGGCATTGGCGCAGAGCAACAATACTTTCATAACTGTTAGAAGCACACCGTTTAAGTTAGTTGCTAAGCGAAATATTTTACCTAGAAATCAAATAATTTGGTCTTATTATAACGAAATATATATCACCCTTCCATTGACATCAAAACTTCAACCCCTTACCACATTACTTTACGAGATATTTGCCAAAATACAACTGCCCTTTTACAAGAAAAATTGTAAGTGTGTGCACTTCAGAGAGACCATGTATTAAAAATGAGACATTTTCTACACTTAGACCTCGTCAAAATCAACAGTGTGTAGTTTGTGTTTTCTCGACTATTTTTGAAAATTAATCATACCGCAGTAAATTCTCCGGTATTACAATAAAACTTCCGTTTTGGTGATGTTTCCAATGTACCGCGTGAAAAAAATGAGTCAAGTTAAAGGCTTACTTAGATAATTTCATTTGATTGCTTACAATTTCAGTCACGTAAAACTATTTTATTACACCATTACTAATGCAATATTTATTCGTATGTCTCACAGTTGGTGAAATTAAAACGTATGTATTGAATATGGTCTCTTTTATGATTAGGAAACTATCTAGCTCGCACCAATTTAAGTTAGTTGGAGTGAAATAGTTCCCTAGTCATATTGGATATCATTTTCGACTTATACGTCTTGATTTCAGCAGCTGCAGACTGCATAAATTTAGTATTACATTAATAATGGTGTAAATAATACTTAAATATTACTAAAATTCTAAGAAATCAAATAAAATACCTATAAAAATCTTAAACTTGACTCATTTTCTTAACTCGGTAAGTTTTTAACTCCTTCAATGCAGAAGGTTTTTTGGATCCTGAAAAAATTACTGCGGCAACTATGATTTATTTTCAAAACTAGTTGAAAGAGTTGCTTGCTGCACAATTTTGATTTTTTGACAAGATCTAGGTGTTAAAAGTTCCTTTTCTTTAAATGAGGCCTCTCTGGACTGCACACGTTCATAGTGTCGATTCTCATGCAAAAATGGGTCGTATTTTTCGACTAAAATCTCGGATAGCAGTTCGATAAAGGGAATTTACATGAAAAAACAAAATATTTGTCTTTGAAATAAGATAAAATTCATTGATTTACAGGAGAAATTGTACAATATTCAAATTATATTCAGTGCTGCGAGCGTAATAACTGAGCAAGATAAATAAAAATTCTCGACGACTTTCGAAAAAAGACCAAAAATTCTTTTTCACTGTCCACTATTTGTGTCTTCATCAGAAAAAGCGGCACACAATGACACTTTATTGAAACGCGGCTCATTTTCTTCTTTTCGATTCCCATTCCCATTTTCCTTCGCTTTTTCAAGGCTATTATTCTCATAATCTCTGCTGTACCACAGTGGTACGAATGGAACAAACCCTAATCAAACATATGTACAATGCAGTAGTTTACTGCAGTGATATGGACACATAGAAGAAGAATTTAACATCAGCTTACTACAAAATCAAAAAAAAAGAAGAAATTCCAGGAACATGAGCGAGGATAATATTGCTAAATGGACTAAACTGCAAAAGAGGAAATATATATTAATAGCTTCATTTCCCATTTCAATTTTTTCCTATTTTTTGTATGATTCCCTCGTACAATTGATTGAGAAACCCACTGAAACGTCAAGAACATCGTTGAAGGCGGTGGTTAAGTTGAATTCCAATTTTACGATCCTAATTGCTGGCGCGATGAGATCATTACAAAATAATGCTTAGCAACAGTAATTTCAAAGATTTCATCAGAAACTGTAGGCACGAGGTTTAATCAAAGAACAGAACTATATAAAAATATAGGAGAATTTGCAGGAGTGTCACAGGATGTAAATCCTGCAAATTCGTGCTTCAAATTATCCCGCATTAGGTACGTCTGTCGTTTTCCTTGGGCCAAAAGCCAATGCTCTCACAACAAGGAACAACAAATTATGTTCACGAGGCTAGGGATTAATCACTAAAAGGCATTAATTTGAACTAATAGTTTTGAAACACTATTTTGAGAACCGGGTAGGCGTTAGCTGTTTTAATCACCACATCGGATTACGCCAATGAGTCACATGAACACCATGTCACTAAACCTTCCATCAGAAACTTCACATTCACTAATAGAACCAAATAGACCTGACTGATTAACGTCTAGCACAAAATTACCCGGAAAACGCATTCAAAAGCACCACCACGCGTCTACGCGTACGCATAAGGGAGAGACTATATTTTTACGCAGCACCTCGTTGAAACCGCCGCAAAATTAGGTGCGAGAGATGCTGAAGAAGACGGCACCTCAATTAAGTCGGATTATGTTACTTGAATCGGCCGAAAAAGCTAATTACTCGAGCTTCGATAATCCGAAGGAGTAGTAGGTACTTCCAACTTATGCCGGTAAGCGGGGCCCTGTCATCAGCGTGAGGGAGTTTGAGTGCAGTCAATCAGCATAACCGAATGAGAGGAAGGTTTAGAGTGTTTGAGGCAATCGCAGCGGAACGTTATAGGGTCGTTGGAAGGAGAGCAGGATTCAAAGGGGTTTTCGCAGGCACAAGGGTGGAGTTTCCTCGCTCCGGTGAAAGAGCAGGCTCGTTCCCACCTCTTCAACGAGCAAACCCTGCCGTCACCACTTCAGCAAACCTTCCCAAACATCCCCCATCCCGAACTCCCTCCCGAGATCTTCATCTTTTCAACGCACGTGTTATCCCAGCCACTCACACATTCCAACATAGCCATAACATTTAGGGCTAACTAACTAAAAGCGAACCAAAAGAAAGAATAGAAGCCTTCAAAACCTGGTTGTTGGAGGAGATTGCTGAAGTTAAAATGGACGGAAAAAATAAAAATGATGAAGTGTATGGAAGATTAGAAGAGGAAAGGACCATGTGGAACGCCATATAGAGAAAAAGAACAAGACTGAGTGGACACATCCTTAGATATAATGGATTTGTGAAGAACATAATGGAAGGTAAATTAGAGGGCAAAGTACCGAGAGGAAGAAGACCCAGGTATAAGTTCATGGACCAAATAAAGAGGAAAGTACATAGGAAGAGATACCAGGAGGTAAGGGAACTGGCATAATATAGAAAATGGTGGAGGGCTGCGGTCAACCTATCTTAGGATTAAACAACGAGTGAAAAGGGTACCTACAGGGTGGTTGCGATGATCAAGTATGAGAACAGAGCGGCATTTCAATTGTTACTACTCTTTTTGAACTTACTTTGAACTACTCTTTTTGAACTTGAATGCTTGTAACACCTAACTGTATACTGCAACCGCATTTGTGCCAATTCAACAAATGTACAAGCCACAAATAAGATACTTTACTAGCAAACCACAGTAAATAAAACCAAAAGATAGTCAGCAACAGATAAATATCACTTAATGCAAGAATAGAAAATGTGATATCAATCAGAAAAAATAAGAAGGAAACAATGATTCCACAGATTATTATGCAAATACAGAAAATACGCCAATAAGATACAAATTTAGGTTAGAGACATATATGTTCATTAAAATAATAATAAAATAATTTTTCCTTAAAAATAGTCCAAGAGGAAGAATATTTTATCGATAAAGGCAAGGAATTCCAGCCCAACTTAAGGTTTCTCGGGAAGACTTGTAGGTTACTGCCGTAATAAAATCAACTTACGCAACTTTTTGGTGATTTGGACGCGTAAAGTGTAGCAAATAATATATGAATCATCAATAAATGTGTACATTAAGATATCACACATCAAATAAGATCCAAAAGTTTCCTGAAAAATAGCTACTATTACTCGAACAACTCTTGAACATGACATTGAAGGAATCAGCCAGCCGATCGGATTAAAATTCGATTCATCTGGCAAATTATAAGCAAATTAAAGTCAATCGCAGGGGTACATACACACCAAGGGTGCCAATTACACCAGCAAGCCTATGCTTGATGGTGTACCTGGCAGCAAACCTGACCGACAATAGGGAGATCCGGGTTCGAATCCCTGTGAAGTCAAATGATTTTTTATGACAGATTTCAACCCTTGGTGTTATTGAATCCCTGTGAAAGACTTCGTTCAATATCATTTGTAAATGCATTGATTGGAAAGAAACAAATTTATGTAATAATAGTTTGTTATTAAGGAGGTATTTTGATGAATTTTGCTGCAGCAAAAATCCTTACTAGTTTCAACCAGCTAATCAGTACAAATAGTAGACATCACATGCCTAACATACTCCAATACGAAATCATAATTCCAACGAATTGCATCTACGTACGAGCTCAGTTCAATAATTCTCGCAGGGTGTTTAGTAGACCTAAAAATAATTAACAAAATGCACTTAATTGTACATTTTGTGATAGTTCTTTCACTGACTTGTAAATTCAGCTTTCAGATTGATGGGTAATGTGTAATTACTGTCTCAACAGGCGCCAATGTTCGGTGATACGGGCACGAAAAATATAACAAATAATTTAGGATTCACAATTAATAGTCTACACTAACGTATCAAATATAATAGGAGATCCGAAAGTTTTCTTTGAAATAGCTTTGATTACTCGAACAAATAATGAGCATGAAATTGGAGGAATATCCCAGCCGAGTGGATATGATTAATATTTTATTCTTGTGGCAGTACATAAGAAACATGAATTGATACCATAAGAGTTGGTTATTAAAGAGTTACTTCGTTGAATTTTGCTGCATTATTACCTTTATTTTTAAATATTAATCGGAAAACAAGAGTGAAAACTACGCATCGCATGCTGCCAATCTCCAATACGAAATCATAATGCCACCGATGTTTAGATATGTACATTTGGATGGTGACCCTTATTTGGTTTGATTTATTCTTTCGGTAATTTTATTCTTTTTATCAATAATATTATTAAATTTTAGTCCCAATATGATTTCTACTTTGTTGGGGTGAGATGGTCTTGGTTTAATTTCTAATTTGTTGGTTACATATCATCAAAATTTCAAGTCTTATCGAGTACTCACGATCTTTGCAAAATGAGACACGTAGGCTGTAAAATAAGCCCCATAGATATTCATAAATGCAATTAACTACACATTTTGTGATAATTCTTCCACTGCCACGCAAACCCATCTTGTAGATTGATAGGTAATGCGTAGAAGTAGACAACCGAAACCGTCCGCCTCGCACGGGACTCAACGCACATCCGCTCATAGCTCATCCCTATGCGCTCTCTCATCAAACTCCTTCTCCACTTCTCTCATCTCCGACGCAGCCACCGTATTTATCTCCCTTCCGCTCCCGAACCCCCAAAACTCCGTCCCACCCTCCGCTAGCACCCGTCAGGCCATTGCTCTGGGAGAAATTTCCACCCTCCATACCACTCCACCTCCCCCCCCCGCCCTCCGCCCTAACCCAATCCTTTTTCCTCCCCTCGTAACCCCCACTGCCACACGCTTTCGGTGCCTCATTTTCCACGTCTCAGCGGCGTGCTAATGAATTGAGACGAGGAGCGATTGCTCAAGTCTTTATAGACGCGAGCGCACTCGCACAAAAACTCTCTTCTCTGTCTGGCACTCTCTCTCCCTCCCCCGGTGGAATGGCTAAGGTAGAGAAGGCTTCGGGATAAAAGAGGCAAAGGGTGAACTGCCTGCCGATGGGGGAAGGGGCTGTCGGGACAGGAGCAATGAAAGAAGAAGGTTCGGAAGAGCCACGTTCGTTTGGCATACGTATTCAAGCATCACAGATCTTTAGAATGAATACCGCCGAACGAAATCCCCAATTGGCTACATCCAGTTTGCGAAGTGAATTACCAACCATCTCATTCCCCTTCAGTGTGTAATGCTTCTTTCGGAAGATAGTTGATCCAGCGTAGGTTCGAAAATGCTTGCGACAATGTGTGATTGATTAGATGTTTTTGAAGTCACAAAGTTGACTGACCCTTAACATATTTGGTTTGTAATTCGTAAGCTGGTAAAATATATACTCGTACTTCTCAGGGAGAAATACAATATGAAAATAAATTGCAAGAATACCAAAGTAATGAATAACTAATGAAGAAGTGTTTAAAAGAGCAAAAGAGAGAAGGACATTATGGATTATCATTTAAAATATAGAAAAATGAATAGGGCACACAGTACGTCGTAATTATAAAATTAGAACAATAATTTGAGGATTGATTGAAGGAAGAAACGGTCGACCAAGACTAAGACTGTCCTACATAGAGCAAATCATGAGCGATACGGGTTGCACCTCTAATGAAGAGATAAAAAGGATAGCAGAACGATAATCGGAGTGGTAAGGTGCTGCAGACCAACCTCAGGGTTGGTAACTTAAAAAAAAGGTGTTATGTACAAGTTTTGTTCCCGAGTTCCGCCTTTATCTCACTAGAACCAAAAACGAGTAGGTATATTTTATGTCCAGTTATAGGAACGACACAGATGTATTCTATAAAGAACCCATAGGACCCATTAACCATGGCAACGATTCCCCAAGTGTTGCAAAAATATTCCATAAATTTATTGGTTTCATGACTTATGGCATTGAGTTATGAGTTCCATAAGTAGCCAAGATGGCGAATGCGCAATAAATCACTTGGAGGTTAAATTACTAGATAAAAGAGATGTTTTGAAACGAAAAATCATTTTGATCACTCTTAATGACTAATTATATGCATTAGCAATTATTTATAGGCAAAACTTTCATACATTTACCCGGCGGTTGAAGGTTAGATAAAATATTTGAAGCTATTAACTATTCATAAATAAGTTTCGAAAATATTAGATGAATTCCTGCAACCCGAATACTTTTATGAGATCTATGACCATTGATTACATACTTAAATGTTTTCGCAACCGGCCGTTAGACGGGCGTTTTTGGCGAGAGACCTCTACCCCTCCCAGGTTTACACGTCAAAATTGGCATATCGAGTGATACAGAACCAGTATGCTGGCTAACCGGTACGATCGTCATTATACTCGCAGAGCTATTTGATTTCATAAATAATACATTTTTTGTTTGTTTTCCTCTCCCGGTAGGTTCCAGTAGCATCCGACTTTTCCCTTAGGAATTTTAGTCACCGTTATAACGAGACTTGCGGAAAACAGCATCTGCTGACGATGGTCAATAATTTTTTGGAAGAATGGATCAACAATAGATGAAAGTTTACCGACAGTTGCTATGGACGACTCTCCTCGTAGATTCATTGGTTGGTCAATCGTAAGATTGGTTGACTTCAGCCCTCCACCCTATCTAATGCTAGTTCTATTACCTACTGGTATCTCTTCCTATGTACTTTTTTCTTTATTTTGTCCTCATTATTTTGTCCATTTATTTATTCCCAGGTCTTCCTCATGGGGCTTTTCCCTCCATTTTACCTTCAATTATGTTCTTTACAAACCTGTTGTGTCTCAGGGTGTGTCCAATGTAGATTACTTTGTTAAAATATAGCAGGTCGAAGCAACGGTATGAAAAAATTTCCCAGCTTCGCATGAATAAATTTAATGATCACAGAATTCCTGCACTGCTCGAAGTATACTTGATTCTATGAGTACGTACATAAAGTATCAACTGGTAAACTCAATATTTCGTTGAAAAAATATCGTGTGACTCTGGCTTGATTACAGACTCTTAATATTACCTCGTGCTTAAAATATCAGCGTCACAGAGAAAATACTCTACTCCCAAATGATCCAATTCACTAGATACTCCAAAGTTTTACATTTTTACAGCACTCCAAATTAGCACATTCTCTTCCTCCCTTGGTCTTCCTCGACTACTCAGCCCAATCACTTTTCTTCTCAGCAATATCTTTAACAGGCTGGTGTGACGAAGAAAGCTTCCAATAATTTTTCTCTCCTTTGCAGATTTTTATATCAACATCATTTCCATCCAACTTGACTGCTCTATAACCTGATGGAGACGACCAGCAGCCGAGATAATTTGCTCCACTGAGGGTTGGTTGTTAAGGGAATTGAAGTACGGTGGGAGAGAAACCTGGTGACTCCATTCGCCTGCTCTCGACGAAAGTCTGAAAGGGAATTACGGTTTATCATCCCATTCAACGGACCGAGTACTGCGCCTGAAGTTCTCATCGCATGGAACCCAAGTAAGGATCAAGATATATCTATAGAAACTCCAATTGAAAAGCCAGGATTTGAGCCAGGCCCCTCCAATTTGGCAGCCATTACTTAATCCAACACGCCAACTTGATACTTTCTCGTCGGTAATTCTCTCCATTTTATTTTCATAGTTCTTGGAGTAAACCAGATTTCCACCTCTTTCCCCTTCTTTGTTCTACCGCAGTTATCTTTCCTTAGTCACATCAATATAAATTAAGGGATAGTGATTGGATTCCCATTTGTTCATATAACTTCATAAATGACATTTAAAAGTAGAGGTAGAATAAAAGGCTATCAGTTGATGACGAATTGAAATGAGTTGAGCTAGAATAAAAAAGAGGAGCACTGAATAACTCCCCTGAGTTCCCATAGAACCCAAGTTGGGATCAAGATTTTTTAAATCGATACTCTACCCAAGGGAGGATTCGATCCAGGCCCCTCTAAATTCGGAGCCATTACTATATTCAACCAGCCAACTTGATACTTTATCGTCGGTCGATCTCTCTTTTTTATCTTCATAATTCTTCGAGTAAACGAAATTTCCACCAATTCTGCCCTTATTTGTTCTACGGCAGTTATCTTTTCTTTGTCAGCACGATATAAATTAAAAGATCACAGTTTTATTTCAATAGCTTTTGTATTACCAATTTAATCAAATAAAAAGGTATTGATAGAATTACAGACTATAAGAAGTTGACGCATTGAAATAAGCTGTGCTATAGTTTAAAAGAGGCACAATGTGTAACTCCTTAATACCAATATAAAAATTACTCATGATGAGAATGAGCTGTGACGAATGTCATATCCGAGTCAATCAAATTAAAGATCAAACTAAAGTAGTATGATACACTAATCATAGGCTTGTATGCAAAATTCAGCGAGATGTTCCATTTGCTTGATAGTACACCACCTTCCATAGTACACCCCATTACACTGCCTTCGAGTTCGCCGGATTAACGGAATTTCACTCGCAGCTTCTCATCCATGATGCAGACGAGCATTCAAATTTTAGCAAGAGATCATCGCGAATACTCCTGCATTCACGATGTACAATAGCACGGAACAAAATTGCACCATCGCACTGACACGGATGCGAAACATACAAATCGCGCCGCATAATACATTATTCCATAAAACCCCATTCAATTCGCTTGGTTGCACTCAAGTCGCCGAAATAACATCCGAATTAAAACTTTGGCAAAGCACGTAATCCCAGTTTTACATTCGTGTTGCATCACATGCTTCGTAGTTTTCGCATCGCAACACAAGAGAGCAAATTATATCCGTTGACGATAACTTGGTGGAAAATATACGAAGATATATCCATGCTAGGCAGTGACAAATACTCTGCCTAACCTTTCAAAAATTTTTTCAATATTTCATAAATGTCGCAGTTTTGGAATATTAACAAATTTTGCAAAATTTTCGCTATTTTCGCTAAATTGTTAAAAATATTCGCTTAATTTTCACCATGTGAATTAACACCATGTGAAGAATTAATGTGCTTAGAAACAGAGATTTTCGCAAAGTCGTGCATTCTTTTGAAATTATCTTTCCAACATTATCTAATTAATCTAATTCTGTACACTTCCATAGTGTTGAAATTCATCGTGGACAAATTTTAATTTCTTAAAATACTAGTAAAAATTTTATTTCCTATTTTTGTTGCTTATATTTTAGCGACCAATACATGTTTTCACCAGCATATTCTGAGGCATGGTTACGCTGTTATTCTCTTAAAATAGAAGTATATTACAAGTTAGCTGTCGCTTGTAAATAATTTAATCAATTGGTATACAAGTTTTTTATTGTAATTGTGATTTATTAAAATTAATTGGTAAACTAACATACTATCCCCTTTCATATTGGCAATCGATATAAATGTTAATTGAAAAACTGACTTTATAATTAATAACTCATGCAATTTTTTCAACTTCTCTGGAAAATGATACTCATTGTCATATTGACGCAATCTCAGAATTAACCTGATGGTAGTTGTTTATCCCCAAAAAGCTCACCTTAGAGCTTATCTATGGCAAAAAACTGCATATCATTGTGAATCAAATTATCACGCGAACGATACCCCACGGTAGAAAATGGAGAACTTGTCCCTTTGGAGATCCAGAGAATACACCGGGATAGGACCAGATTGTTGCTTGGGTTGTAAATTTACAGTACGGCCGACTTTCCATCCCAAAGACTTAGGTACGAACCCCAGCGTTTTTTATCCGGCAGAGAGTTTTCAATGGAGTTTAGATATCTACTTGGAATGGTATTTATGACGAAGTATTCTTCCGCCAGACGGAAATCTAGTCCCTTTGGATCATATTACAAATGGAAAACCATTACTGACATCATTTATCTCCTGCCTTTCTCAATTCCCAAAATAATTTAAAAAATATTACCCTAATAACCTGCACCTTAATAAATTTGCACTTTGTTTGGAACAAATTTTTTATACCAAAATTATTTTTCACACCTGGAGAAAACAAAGGGATGAAATACGCAGATAAATCTAAGATCATGGTTTGGTTTCCGGGTCAGGCTGATCCTTTTCAACAGCTATTTCTGAGCATTCCAAACAGACATCAGGCAGTAATTTCCATCTCGAAGGCAATCACAATTACTGTTGAAACCAATTGTTTGAATTGATTAAAGGAGTAATAAAATATATTAACTTATTACGTGATGTGCATCAATTCCAAAAAGTTATTCCAGAAACCTTGGCTCAATATCCACGTCTTCAACAGAGTAATAACCTTAAAGCTGGGTGTCTACTATGAGAGTTTTCTCTCTCGAGAGCTTCTATCGAGAGTAACTTGCCAGTGTAAATGTCTCTGAGAGCGAACTCTCCGAGAGTTGACCCGACTCCCTGATAGTTGCTGAGAGGAAGATCTCGCGAGAAAAGGTGTCCAGTTGAACACCCTACCCTGTGCTCTCCGAGAGCGACTCGCCCAAACTCTCAGGAAGCTTCGCGTGTCTGTTGGTCGCCCTTCTTGAAAAACCATCGAGGAAGTAGATAGTGCGTAACATCATTAAGCAGCAGGCTGACAGCAGAAAAAACAACCGTATTGGTTATTCCTGCTCTTTCCTTACTTTCATATCGACAGATCAAAGGAATGGACGAATTAGCGAATGAAAAACAAGACTATTCATCGTCTACTCAATATTGAAGGCAGGTAACACTTGACACATACATTGATTATTTTATGCTACCGATTTCACTCGATTTATCTTAGTTTTAACCGGGTAATATATTATGCTTCCTTCGTATATATCAAATAATCATGCTCGCTTCCAGATCCCGTGAGCATTTTACCACTTCTCAAATTATATCGTTTAGGAACCTTAAAAATAAACATGTATTTTATTGGCAAAATATTTAGACAAATATATAATAGATAGGTATGCTCATATCGTTTACTCATTGTTATAACGCTTATCTTCCAGGTTTACAACAGCATCATCCCAAACCTGTGGAAAAATTTCGATCACATTGCATCTTATCTCCTCTCTTCGATAAGTTGCCAAACCAATGAGCGTAAGGGGTCGGAGACGTGAGTGAGACCTATCTATTATGTATTTGTCTAAATATTCTACCAATAAAATACATGTTTATTTTTAAGGTTCTTAAACGATATAATTTGAGAAGTGGTAAAATGCTCACGGAATCTGGAAGCGAGCATGATTATTTGATATATACGAAGGAAGCATAATATATTACCCGGTTAAAACTAAGATAAATCGAGTGAAATCGGTAGCATAAAATAATCAATGTATGTGTCAAGTGTTACCTGCCTTCAATATTGAGTAGACAATGAATAGTCTTGTTTTCCATTCGCTAATTTGTCCATTCCTTTGAGCTGTCCTTTGGCGGGTCGGAGACGTGAGTGAGATGACTAAGCACGCAAACCTCGTAGAAGGAGGAGTATAAGGGTTGGGTGCAGCGTCGACGGTGGTGCTTTGAGGTGGAAGGTAGAGGGTGGGAGACATGGGCAGGGAAAAGACGAGGGGAAGGAGGTATGAAGAGGTAGTTGGTGGGGTGGGTAGATTGTAGACTTCCCCTAAGTGAGAGAGTTTGGAAATGAATGGGATTTAAAGCTATCCTTTAAGGTGAGATAGTCCCCTAATGGGTTTATGCGTTTAGCGGATGGCGGGACTTGAGAAACGCTGAGTCGAGTTTAACTGCGCACAACGGATGACTCGGATGAGATAAATCACGATTATTTAGCAAATTTTAGTTAGTTTTTAATGAAATAATCAACCAATTGGCTGGTCAAAGTATCGCAAGAAAGGGCAAGGAGAAAACTAATTTGATAGTAATTCAATCCGACCACATATGCTGAAATCGCAAAAATTAATTTTCACAATACTCACCAATGCGTAAATCCCAAAAAATGGCCATTTACTCAGGTTGAGGGAGTTTGTGCGAAATAAAACCCAAATTATTATGGAGACCATACTCGAATCATACGTTTTAACACCTGCAGCTCAAGAAAGCATAAATAAATTATTGAGTTATTAATGACGCAATTATATGTATACTTCAATACGAATGAAATTCAAAGTAATTAAGTAACTACACTAGTCTTTAACTTGACATTTTTTCGCGTGGTACGTTGTAAATTCCTTCACAACAGAAGGTTTCTTGTGATCCTGATATAATTACGGCGGTTACAATATGGTTTATTTTCAAAGATAGTTGAGAAATCTCATAAAATACGCACTGTTAGTTTTGTGAAGAGATCTAAGTGCTAGAAATTTCATATTTTTATGTCTCTCTGTAGTGCATACCTGTACCATTTCCCATGTAAAATAACTGGTATTTATCGTCAAATATCTCGGAAAGTACTGCGGTAAGAGGTTGATATTTTGATGTTTTCGGAAGGGTGAGGTAATTTTATTTAAAACGAGACCAACTCCATTGATTTTTAGGTGAAATGATATTTCGCTCAAACTACCAAGGGAGAGGCGTACGTTAGGGGAAAATAAGGGATGAATACCCCACTTTTGCTGGAGTGTTTTTATTTTGCCTACATGTCATGAGTGACCGAGAACGATTTACAACTGAACTCATTCTTAGTATACACTTGAGCAATCGTAGAACTTGAATACCAGCGACATCACGTCCGTGCAGCAAACGTGCGTCGTTTTAACGTGAACGCGGCAACACCCATGTCTATCAACAGTTTGACATGTATTTTAGGCCCATTATAAATAGGAAATATCAATTCATAAGTCAAAGATGTATTCCCTCATAAAAATTTGTACCTGAGCCAATTTTTCCAGCCACTTATTCAGCCAAACAGGAAGTGGAGATATGATCTATAGTTGTAAATATGAATGCTTCACAAAAGGAGATTAGAAGCGATAGGTTACAGTTTACGAAATAATGCTAAAATTTATTTTGTATACTATTTAATACTAATAAAAAATTCACGTAATAAGGAGCTCAGAAGAAAAGACTAGACGCCGATGTAAAAGTGCTAGGGTTATTGACAGTAATCTGTATATTTTTATTTAGATAATAAATTCGATGCAGAGGGAGGTACATGCCTCTGCATCACGTACTTACTTGCCACCCTGACTGAAGATTATAATCAATGGTTATGATTGGTATATTTGGTATAATTCATAGCCTATCGTTTTCTTTCACTTCCTTACAAAAGAGAGTGGAGCATCCCTTTCATTGGTTTGAATTCAGTCGCGTAGCTTTCTCCATTAAATATTTAAGAGGAGTCCTTTCATTGAGAGACCCAACCCTGGTTTTTCAAGCCACATGCCTAACATTTATTTATGACCACTCACCATCGGTTCTCGCCTTGATAACACCACAGGATGTTGAAAATAGATTTGATATACCATGAAAACGAAACCTATAGGCTTTTCCCAGAGACTGAGGTATACTTTTTTCGTCCATCGGACGAAGAGGCAAAGGACTGAAGTGCGTATTAAAAGTTTGATCGCAAATGACAGCAAGCAATTAGACAACATGGAAGAACTTCTAAATTTTTTAGAGCTTTCCAAACAGTCTGTATCTATCGGTGTATTGGTAGATTTTTCTTGCGCAATTAAAGTTACATAAGTCTTATCTGTGCTCGACAAAGAGACAGAGAGTAATTTAAAATATATAGCCAAGGTAAAGGTTGTTATAGATGCCTTGTGCTGTTTTCTGGACTTGCACTTTGGTATTGATTCATATAGGCAATAATTCAATAAAGAGAGGAGTTTTTTACAATGTAAACAAAATATGAAAAACATTTGGATGAGATGAGATGGATTCTTGCTCTCAACCAAGAAAATGCTCTTGAAGGAAAATACATAGCAGCAGATTTTACGGCGACAATGGATAACGAAATTGAAAAATGCTGGGAGTCATCGCTAAATACCGACAAAACTGTTTCCAGTACTTAAGTATGAGTCAAAATGGGAAGTAATATTTACGTGCTCTTACCACCAGAAATCTCTACCCTCGTCCTTCTCACTCTAAATGTTGTTATAAAGGAAGTTTTGACTATATTTGACTTATATTATAATAGGGTTCACGTTAGCAGTTGGTGAATTCATAGTTGATTACAGAAGAATAAACATAGTTTTCTCACAATATACTATTGCAACAAATGAACAAGCTAACGCGGTATGTACATTCTTTATAGAACAATCTTTTCAGCTTTAACTTAAATTATAATCTTTTCACTAACTACCTGATCAGATATTGTAAATTCAGCGCCAAGTTCAGTGAATGCGCGTATTGTAACGAAGATTACCAGGGGTTATCTTCGTTACAAGGCAGTATCAGACAAGGGAAATAGGTCGCACGATGTGACACGGAAAAATAAGAAAGCTGAGGCACCAAAAAATTTAGGAGAAAGTGCCCATGTAATTATCCATGAACAATGAAGGCCAAAAGGATGGAAGCGCCAGTAAAAAAGTCCTACGCAGACCTAAGAAGGAAAGATGCAGGAAAAAACTCTGAAAATAAGATAAAAAGATGGTAAAAGTTTGCTAGGATTTTTCACCGGATCAAGAGATCCTTCTTAACTGATGTTTTGAAGGTCGACTCACTATTCACTACCAAAGGGTTTTAACAAAGATACCTACAAGGAAAAGCCCAGTGAATGAAGAGCAAATCGTTCGAAAAACATCGGTATATATTGATTCATTGCTCTAAGGCAAACATGTAGGATTCGTTCATAATTGTATGAAAAGGTTATGCACTTGCAAAGTTTTGCATATATTTATTTAGCGACCGATTTCGATAAAAGGTATCATCATCAGGCTTGGTAAAAAATAGGCCTGACGATGACATTTTGTATCGAAAACAGCCGCTGAATTAGTATTTGCGGAAGCGTGCAAATGCAACTACTTTCTGGTTAATCAGTGGATATGGAGCTCTAGTGGTTGTCAAACACTAGAGAAGCCTTTCTTTGGACGATATAGCCAGGAAAATATCCGATCATTCGAGCAAAAAGCAAGTTGGGTACTTTTAAAGACAAGGCTTAAGTATCCGGAAATGCACGATAGAAGGAGGAATAAACGGATAAGTTAAAAGATGGAAAACATAAGCCAAATTATAAAGGATGCCAAAATGAGAAAAGAAATAGTTTAGCGGTAAAAATGGTGTAGAGATGTGCGTCAAACACGTCCTCGGATTCTTCTCTACTTCTTCTCGACCCAAAGGTTGGTAGGAATTCAAATCTTTCTTTCGAGCAAGAGCAAGTGTCTTAAATTCAGCATATCACCTCCTTTCTTCAACCCCATTCAGAAATTTCTACCTGGGTCTTCCTCTTTCTACACATCCCTCCACCATTTCTTCCTTCAAGGATCCTCTTCGGATTGAGGACAGTTAATTAAGATAAAACTCCACTGTGTCAGACGAGATACTGTGGAACAGCATCTTCAATGACAACCGAAAGAATCGTTCCGTTCACTTTTTTACCACTTGGTACTACTCATATCTCGAAATCATCATCAGGTACAATCAATTTTGTACCTGATGACGATTGCGTGGCACAAGTAGTACCAAGTGGTAAAAAAGTGAACTGGACGATTTTTCCGCTTGTCATTTAAGATGCAAATCCACAGTATCTCGCCTGACACAGAGAAGGTTTATCACAATTAGCTGTCCTCAATCCGAGGTACAAAAGGGTACATCAGGTACAAAAATGATTGTATATGATGAATTGTGGACAGTTTGAGATCTTTCGTTTGTCATTTCTGACTACGATGATACTCAGGAAGTGAAAATGTCAATTCAAAGTGAAAGGGAGGAAATGAGAGAAATACTATGAAATTCCTCCACGAAATCCGTTCTGACTAAAATCATAGCTCCCTTCAACAGAGAAAACCCAAGCCATGTCTCCGCCGCCCATCAAAAGCATTTTCTTCCGAGAACCAGCGCCTTTCACCCCTTCCCCACCGCTCCACCTTCGGAACAGGGCCGCCCGCTTCTCGTACCCAGCACCGCCACCCCTACTCCCCCTTCTCCACCATGATGTACGGCGGCACCGCCCTTTCATTTGAGGAGGGGCATGGAGGGGGGAGAGAGAGAGAGCAGCTGCTGAGGAAGGTTTGGTGCTTGGGTAATGTATCACCCCGTGTTTAAAGGAGGAGCAACATCTGTGCAAGGCTAGAAGGGGGCTGAAGGGGGAGCAAGGATGAAGGAGGGAATAGGTGCAGAAGAAGTGGCGGTGCGGGAGTCTTGGGAGGAATGAGAAGACAGGGGGAGGGAATCAAGAGGGCGAGAACTGGAGGAAGTGGGTGACGGATTTGATAATATGAAATCCAGATTCATTCGGGTTGATGCGGTGGCTGGAGAACAAGGTTTCCCTTCCCGAGGTTCCAGGTTTAAATCCTGGCACTGGTGGAGATTTTCTCGAGCTAAGTTCTGCTCCCTTCAATTGTATAATTATGCCGTACGGATGGATTATAACACTGTAGTCCCCTTGTTGAATTTAGTGTTACCTAATCTAACGTTGGATTTCTCCTTATCCTTCCAACTATACCCAAATTAGCCTTTTCCCACCTTCCTTGATAGCGCAAGCTATATTAGATATCTATCACCTCCTCGGATAAGCAAATAATCAGGACCCATTGCAGACTAGACCCTAGGCTGAAGAGAAATGCCATCACCATCAAAATAATCATTGGGTATCTAACCGCTGTCATTAAGTTTTTGGACTTTCACATTAATAACATGCCCCCAATGTTATTATTTTCGGGCGGCAAATCGTTTATATTTCACTACATGGCCGACTTAGTTTTGACAACTTGTGACGTCATGAACTTAGTTACCGTTACTAATTTACCATTTTACATATATCATCTTTTGAACAATTCATTGATTTCTTTGGTACGCGTTATAGTTACAAGATTATTAAAATTTATTTGGTGCACTCACATTTTCAACACCGACTTTTGACTTTCACTTAGCCATACCCGTATGTTGCGATAAGAGAGGGAATGTTGAAGAGAGTACTAGATCGGGGAAAACTGGGGAAAAGAGGAAGAAGGAAGGGAGCGAAAAGGTGATCTGGATGAATTGAGAAGAGGGAGACGATATGAGGAATTCAAGAGAAATGTAAGGCCATCCATAGAAGTGACAACGGAAGGATATGCCAGAAAATGGGACGTTAATGAGATAAGTTCTGTCCAAAATATCCACCAATCAGCTGGTAGGATACTAAAGCGAGTGAATGAAATGAATACCGGAACTCGCCACCACCTGCATTCCAGATCCACGATATCAGAGGTTTCTCGTCAGAGAAAAAAACAAATATCGATTTTCAAACATAGCAGGTGAAATACGTTTAAAATGCCACGAGAAAAAATCAGGAATCGAACCAATGCGCAAACGACTACGCTATCCTAGCTTCATAACTCTTGTGGCAACTTTGGGGGATACAAGAGAACCTGAATTTGATTTTGGATAGGAAGGTGAAAAAGTATAAAAAAATGATCAAACTTGCCGTTTTAAAGCTTTGGATGTTAAAAATACCTGAGATAATTGAGTTTTTGCTCCAATCTACTCATGTTATCCATCTATGCATATGTTTTTGAATTTACTGACTGGACCGGTACTTCCTTATTTCGCTGATTCTGTTAGTTAATTAGATGCAGAGCAAGGTAAAATCAATATCCTTCAGCTGTTCTACTAATAGTAATCTCAATACTACATTAATCTTGGAGTAGTCCATTGGCTGCCGTTTGTCCCACAATTTACGGTCACATCTAGGACGTAAACGCATGGTAGGTGAGACGTTAAAGTAGATTTAGCCTATGCTAGTCAAAATAAATACTAAATTATACATTTTTAATTATTGAACTGAAAAATCCTGCATTTGATGATGAAATGGGATGCCAATTTAGACCCAACCTAATTGTGCAAATCACCTCAGTTAGTAGTTTCCTTTCCAATGCATCGATAAAATTCGCGTTCTACTTCTTCCTCTCACGCCATCAACTCTTCTATCTTAAATCTGTTATGCTGTTTGACTGTGATCCATTCCCTCCTCATGGCCGAACTTACGAAGTGCACTCGTTTATCCACGAGGAAATTTCGGTCCAGGTTGAATTTTTCTCGTAGCATGTTCAACGTATTTCACCCGCCTGTTTTAATATTTTCACGTGGCCAAGCACGGTATAAGAGCTGGGAAAGCATACTGTTGTTAGAGTGTGGCTTCTGTGAAGCTCCCTTCTCCCTTGCATTGCCATCCTGGATAGCCCGCGAGGACCTAACATCTAGTTCCATTGTATTCGCCAAAATTTCCAGAAGAAGTGGAGTCTGGATAGAGTAGTGGTCTGCGCATTGGTCCGGAAAACAAATAAAAGATACAAGTTCCTTTGTAACTTTGTGGTATTCCATATTTCAGAGAATTTAATGACAGCATTTACAATACCACATACTCAAAAAACACACAACCCGGGTTTCAACGCATTAAGTGTCATCGTCAGGTGTTATTTTACCGGGTTTACAATGTGGTATAAAAAACTTGGTGGGGGTGAGCGATTAGGGTGGTGTGGATGCGGGATGAAGACAGGAGCAGTAATTGGCGGGGAGTTCACAAGGGTAAGGGGGGAGGGCAATTTGGGAGGTGAGCGTGAGGATGGGAGATAAGGACGGGCACAAATACTCATTTATAATCTTCAAGTCAAGGTCAAGCAACGTCTTTAAAATTTCCACCTGCTCAAGTGAGTCAAGTTCACACCTATGGGTTAAAAAGCATAAAATATTGAGATTAAAATCACTGTGGTAGTCATGGTTTGAATGATGTTTCGCAAAATTACTCTTAAGTTCACCATTGTGTTTGCGGATCGTATGGTTTTCAAGTATGTGGTATTGTAAATTTTATCACTAAAATCTCGGAAAACCAATGGTCCGTGGCTCGATTACCGGCCATAGCCGAATTTTTCTCGTGGCAATTTCAAAATATTGATTTTGGTACTGAAATTTCTGTTATGAGAGATATACTTGATATAATCGCCGTCTGAGTTATAAGAGTGTAGGTGAAGAGACAGGCACATTTGGTAGCGTTGGCCGAGGAAGTGGAACCGCTAGAAAGCGTCGAGAGTACTAGGAGAGGCTTCCGTATGACATGTCACTCACGGCGCCAGGCTGGAGAGGTTGCTCCCCCGGCCCTAGTCCTCAAGCTGGCGAGGTCTGAGGACGAAGGGTTGAGTGTAGGCAGCGAGTGAGAGACATGCACATCAAGAGAGGACGCCACAGCAGAAAAACACCGCCGGACGACAAATACCTCCTTCTACAGGGTCCCACCCCACACATATGCAGCCACGAAGTAAAGTGCGAGGCGCAGGAAAGAGCGTGCAGAAAGGGGGCGTTTGGACATCAGCAAAGAGAAAGAGAGGGAATAAAGAAAGAGGCCCAGTAAATAGGGATGGAATGACAATTTACGTAGATAGGTTCGAATGGGATGACTCCTCGCTCCCTTTTTTTGTACAACATTTACGATATTTATATTATAATAATAAAAGATGCGGCCAGACTGACAGCTACAGCCCTTCTGGGCAAACATATATGCTAAAAATATGTAATCGACTGAACCCATCGCCAGGTAAAATTATTAAAATCGTGTAACTACCGTTCATGAAAATTCACATATTAAAAAAAAATATGGCATAAGTAATTTGGAATAGGAAGGCGAAAAAATACCGATAACGACCAAAATTACCGTTCCAAAGATTTGAATGTTAAAAATACATGAGAAATTGGAATTTTTGCACCAGTCGACCTATTTTATCTATGTATATATTTTAGGATCTAATGGCTGGACAGGTACTTCCACATTTCGCTGTTTCTGTTATTTCTTTATATGCGGACCGAGGTAAAAATAACATCCTTCAGCCCTCCTACTAATAGTAATCTCAATACTACACCAATCTTGATAAAACCTATTGGCTGCTATTTTTTTCACAATTTACGGTCGTATTTAGGTTATAAATGCATGATGGGTTAAGGTGGGGATGGCGTTAAGGTGGGTTTGGCTTATGCTAATCAGAACAAATACTAAATCATACATTTTTAATTGTTGGACTTAAAAAATCCTGCTGTTGCTGATGAAATAGGTATTTATTATAGGTAATGAGAAATATTTAGACCCCACCTAATTGTGCAAATGACCACAGTCAGTGGTCTCCTTTCCAATATCTCAATAAAATTTATCTGTGAAGATCTCAAAGGTCTTGGTACACAAATTCACCGCATTCCTGATGTACATATCAGATTTCACGAAGTGATAAGCGTCGTTTGGGTTAAAAAACCTCGGTATAAAACGTCGGTTGGGTTTTGGGGGTTGGGTTGAAACAGTTGCGTAACGGAATCCGACATTAGGGTCTTGGATTAAAGTCCGACAGCCAGGAAGATTTCTCCAGCGTATTCCATATCCCTTCTTGATAGCGGTAAAGTGACCAACTAAAGATACAGACCTTTGCTATCGGGTGCCGTGTTAAATTGTTTCCTCTTGATCTCTTTCGATTAGAATAGGCTAATGCCGGCAAAAAGTTATTCTCCTTGCATCTACCTCTACATCTACAAGCACACAGCACCCTGCAACCACATCCAGGGTGTGGGAAAGAGTATGTTTTCACCACCAAGGCTAAAACATTATCCCACTAAGGTTAAAAAAACTGACCAAATATGCACGAAATATTTAAAATGTAGATAAGAAAAAACCTGAAATCACTTGTCTGGATATGAAATTACACCAGCTGGCGCTCATTTATACGCTGCTTTTGAAAATACGAATATAAACTCACTCTGCAATTGCATAATTGAAAAGAGACTCGAAGGCTATACTTGAATTATAAAACATGTGCTTGAAACTGTATTTTGTATATGTAGGAAAAATTCTCATAATGGAAATCAAATAATTAACTACACTGTCAACTAAAAAAAATTAATTATTAAGTCTCAACATGATGATGATATCTTTGTAACGTTCGCGGAAAAAATGGAATTTTAAATCAGTCCGCACTGCAGTCTGTTTTCATTATTTTACATTAAAATGATCTTCTTTCATACTCTATATCGGGCAATAACTTTAAAAAATGAACAAAACTCGTAAAAATAGTTTGCCACCGGCAATAACAGACCTTATGGGAACTTTGTCAATGGTAAGTCATAGCACTTGCAAATGTCAAATAATGCAAATTTTTACCGATGGTCTGATAGCGATTCTCATCTCACTTACCTCCCGAATTCCCAATGAAAATCGACCAACATCAACCAATCCACCCGTCCGTAACGGCTCAAATTACCACAGCCTTCGGTCGCGTCCCCAAATAACCAACGGACCAATCTCCTTCAGACACTCGAGGAAAAGTAGGGCCTGGATGTGTACGACGAGGGGCTGGAGTGCGAATCTCTTCAGGGGCCCAAGAGGCGGAGGCCGAGTCGAGGAGGGACGACCCTTGCCATCCCAGCGTGGACTCAGTTGACGGATGCGTGGGTCTCGAAGAGCCGAGATGGAAAGGCTGGAGTGAAACGGACGGAGGACTCTGTGAAAGTGGGCCAGCGTTAGAGTACGCACATCACGGGGACGAGTGACTGGCTGGCGGTGAAGGGCGTTTGAGATGCACTGGTCTTTGAAAGGCGCAACAGCACATTAGGCAAATGAAACTCTCGTGACAGGGATCCAAAGTCCATCCCTCGGGGCATGCATAGCATCAATATATAACATTTTCAAGAACGTTCCTTTTTTAGATACTGCACCATAGGGGTGAGAAAAGTCGGAAATTTCATTCTTATTCACATTTCAAAATATACAGGAGGAATATTGGTACTGTTACAATTGTTCCACTTCATGGCATTGATTGCTCGGAGAAAGCAACACTAGTGCGAGAGAGTAGACTATATAAAGGAGAATAATATATAATGAAATGATGAAACGGGGCTGACTTGCTTCTCTATTTCGGTCGGCATCATGGGACCTTGCGTTGTCCTTCCCTCAAGGTAACTGCTTGTCTGATACACAAGACGTTCTACCCTCGCACTCACACAAAAGAAAAAACTTCCTATCGTACAACAGAGGGTAACTCCTGGGTGGTTTTTCACCACTCAGGACATGGGTGTTGGTGTTTGTCTATTGTTAATTGCTACCTCATTGGTTTCCGGCTATGGTATGCTGGGATGTTAACGCAAAAGGTTGTCTTCCCTCACAGATCTTAGGTTAGCGCTGCCTTTACTTACACACTTGAGACTAGGGAAGAACTTACCGGGAACTGTTACCTTGAGCGAGAGCTATTCTAGAGTGAGAGACCCTTAGCGTCAAAAAGCCTCCATCGAGTATGAGGGACGCCATCTAGATGATATTATACAGTCCTATTCCTTACCAAAGGGTAAGATACGTCCTCTAAATTCGTATCCATTTTCCGGAGCTGAGATTGTGATGCGTCGACAGCAATATGCTACAATCGTAACACGTTGACCATAGGTGGATATGCAGCCTCATGGTCAATGTGGCATAACCACTAGCGATACCGTGCTATGTAGCCCCATATCAATTGATAAAAAGTATTAAGATATACGGAATACATCGCAACTTTTGTAACGAATAATTCATGTCTCATTTTGATGATGAAATTTGAATATCGCAATTACCCAAAACTTTAGTTTTTTGGAACTTTGAACCCACTTGACACATGTTCTGCTTGACAACTTTTCTCACACCTGTAAATGCTAGATTGATCAGGCACTTACCTTTATTACCATATTTGTTCATTCACACGCATTTGATTCCGCAGATGGGACACAGCTGCCGCTCAGAGTGTTGCAGCCCCACCACCACACACGAAGCCAGTCCGGCAAACAGAATAGCTGTCCTTCCACAGGCCTCAATTATGAACGAGAATTTCGAAAAAAAAGCCACACCCTCCCGCGGCTTTCGTGGCCAACCTTTCAGTCATACAGCATGGCCCGCGGGTGGGAGTGGGAAGGGGGCGCCATTAAAACACGTGACAGCATTCTGATGAGGATGGACGAGGCAACCGCACGAAATGTGGCGTGGATATCACCGTACTCCCGGAAAGATGACTCCAATTTACACACTTCGCACCACTTGATCACGCATAACGAATGTTTTTACGTCGCGACCGCTGTTTTCCAAGTTAACAACGGTCTTGTAACGGTCTCTCCGTGACCTGGGTCAACGGGAAAAAAACTGCGGCCAATGTGCACGGGCGCTATTTCGAGGCGTGCGGAACGCGTGAGATCGTTAATTATGGTGTCCAAATTCGCAATGGATATGGATGGGGAAAAGAGAAATGGATGAGAGGAGGGATAGGGGAAGGTTAAATGGAGTCCGCGCGCCCAATTCACTGGAGATTGGGAGGGGTCACAGACCGATACGTGGATCCGACTTTCCTCTTTCGCTATAAAACTCCCATTTCTAATGACCCGACGAAAGGATATTTTAATGACGGAAATTTCAAAGTTGCGGTAAGGTCGTACAGATTTTACCATCAATCCTCCTTCAATCCTAAGGTTGGTTGACCGCAGCCGCAATATCTTCCAGATCAAATGCTAGTTCCCATTTCCCCTGGCATTTCTAATGCACCAACAAGCCTCTTCATTTCGCCTACATATTTATTCTTTGAACTTCCTCTGAAAACTTCTCTTTCTATTTTTACTTCAATTGTATTCATCATATGTCCATTGTGCCTCACAGCGTGCGAATTCTATCTGATTTGTCTATATAGTATTGTACAATGCATCCATGAGGTGCTTTCGCCTTCTACTCTTCTCAATACTCCTTCACATTTTTCATTCTTCCTCTTGATCTTCAGCACCCGCCTTCATAACTAGGTTAAATATTCCTTCCATAATGTGCCAAGCTCTACGTGAATGTTATCAGGCATGGTTTTCTCGTTTTGCACTTCTTCCGACCCGGACCAATGTATTACTTAAATTATTATGTTGAAGAAAAAAAATGATCAAACGTTTTCAAACGCTAAAAACATGTAATTGGACTATTTTGATACAAAAAAAATCAAAAGAAAGGTTATAGATTTGAAGAAACATTTGAATAAAAGTAAGACAATACTTTAGTCACTAAGTCGAGAGGGCAGAGGAAAGAAGGAAGTGGTACTGACAATCAAGCTCTGTCCACTTTACCTCATCAACCTTACATTTCTAGGTACGACAGAAGCCATAAAATAACACAGATACATTACCGAACACCCTGGCACAGCATTTGTTATTTACACGCAGAATATGTCGTCATAATAAAAACTGAATTCTACTCAAAAAAGACCAATTATACACATAACCATTTCTTAGCATTTCGTACCTGACGGAGCTACCAAGGTCGTGACGAGTACCCAGATAAGAACCCAACCTGTCTCCCTTTTTGTTTTTCTATTATCTGGTTTTTTTAAATTATTCAATGCCATAAATGTAGAGTAATCTCATTTGCAAAAAAATATAGTCTTCTTCACCTCATTACCCAGAAAACAACTACAAGAAGGATTCATTGATTGAATTAACATTCTTGAGAGATATCAAATGTGAATTATCCAGCACTCTCGCAGGCGTGCAGGTTGCTTCAGTTTAAAATAGTGGTTCCTCTCATCGCCATCATCTCTACTGCAATACACTGGAAGTCATATGAACGCCGGCAATTAGGAGCCACCATGCTCGCTACCATTAAACCCTAATTACGTAAACGTTGCATACAGATAACTAATAGACTTGGAGAAGAAATGATACCCATGCATAAGAGAGTCATCATAGGGTAGGAAAGAATACACGGCAAACAAAGTACCAATGATGATGGTGTTATATCTTATTTTCTCATTTATTTCCTCTTCATTTCCCTGACCAAATATTTCACTTCCTCCTCGATCCATTTCTAGAGCACCACCCTGAATACTACCTTCTTCTCTCTTCAAATACACGTTGCCAAATTTATCTCCTCTCGCGAAGCATTTAAACTCTATTTTCTTGAGCTTCTCAACTTCACCTCGTAGCAAACACAAGCCCGCGTACCCCAGAGTCCGTCGTGGAGAATGCCGTTTTTATGCATTACATCTTGAATTTTCGCGACCCTTCATCATAATTTTTTTCCCTTTTTTTCACTCGTTATTCCACTTCAGAGCCGCCAGCCCAGGACTGTGAACTACAATGGTGAATCTGGAGGCTAGAAAATATATGGCACCGCCCCATTTAAACACGGCTTTCCCGAAAATTCCTTCCAAGCGAGTCCAATGGTTTATGTGCAGAGCGCACCTATTCTTCATAGACGGTATATTGCAGAGAGAAAAAGGTATAAGCGCCTTAAAATTGCCATACACGTATGTCTAAGACCCGAGTCCAATCATTTTAGTGACTGTGTTTACGAATAAATAATAACAATACCAACTATGTTTAAATCCACAGAGTTCTTTAGGTATAGGTGCAACTAGTCTCAACGCTACTGCGCCATCTTCAAGTTTTTGGAAAAGAAGAACTCTGTGGATTAATAAATAACTATGCGAATTTAAACTTACTTGGCATTGTCATTATTTATTCAATAAAAGAATTCTACAGGGTTACGCCTGAAAGGATTGAATTCACATGTTTTCATGTATTTTACAGCTTTCGGATCACTGATTTTATTCAACGAATGAAAGAATTATGGCGGCCGAAAATAGATTTAACGCCTTTATAATCGATTCATTAATTATTTCAGAGCACAACAATATAAAAAGAGAGAAACAATACGCAAGGTTACTGTGAGATTGAGAAAGGGATTACATGAAGTTGTAGACATTCTGCATTAATTTATAAACTAAATATTATATACCAATTTTAGCCATCCTGAAGCGTTGCCGAATCGCATGAATAATTGTGTCATAAAATATGTTGCATTATTTAAAGGACGACATTAGTCTATTGAACTAGATATAATTTTCATCGAACTATTATTTTGGTGTCTGCTGAACATCTTGTTAATAAAGGACAGCAATAAAAATGTTATTACCAAATGATCACGTTAATATGGATAACACTTAAGTTCGTGGGTAATGTTGTAACGGCTTTTGGTTATGTTTCAACAAACAAACTGATAAAAATATTCTAAATTTAACGATCACAAATTAGCACAGTTCCTGAAAATTATAAACTTGTTTGTTGGTGGTTAGAAGATAATCAGACACTCAATATTTATCGGCATATTGGAGTAAACGACACTGTATATTTAAAAGGATAAAATGATTTTGCACGAAAATGTTGACACAATTTTGTCGAGAGTTGTATTTGAAAACCAAAATGCTAGGTGTAAGTAATCCATATTTAAATTCTATGAAATAATTTTGATGATTTGTCAACGGCACTCATTTGAAAAAGAAAACGAGGAGTTCATGGCCACATTTCATAGAGGAAGCATACAGGGTAACCGCTTTTCCCCGAAAATCCAAGAATGAAGTGCGGCCCGCGCTACCAGTAACGCTAAGGTTTCAGAATACGGAAATTGCTTGGAACACACAGTGACGTATTCCGGAAACATATGACACTCAACCTCAGCGTTCTCTCCATCTTCACTTCAAAGGACGTGAGTCAGAAGGAGTTGAAAAGCATGTGAAATACTACGGCACACCTGCTTCTGACAAAAAGTATTTTCCGAGAGAAGCTAAAGGATTATTTTTTCAGAGAGAAGGAAACAGAAACGATGTGCCCGCCGACTGAGCCAAAATTCCATCGCTTTCAGAGCCGACCTGAAATGGAGCATTATCGGTAAAATAAGAGAGAGGTGCTGAGAAAATATTGGGTCACGAGAGAATGCCGCTTTGATAATGGAAAAGCATCAAAGGGTGCGCTCGGGTTGGTTTGCAGGAGATAGAAATAATGAGAGTTGAAAGAGCTCAGACACTTCTCTGAGGGAAGAGAGTGAGCGATGAGAGAAAAGTTCATCTATTTGCTCATAGCGTGAGAATCGGGGGCCGGAATGGAGGGGGGCAAATATAATAAGTAGGTGAGGAATAGAGAGCTACTTGCATCCAATCAGATTACAGAAGACTACGCGCATTTAATGATGATACTCATCATTCTATATTGTTTTTGAGTCAACCATCATGGATATTGTATTCTGTGCATGAAAAAGGGCTGACAGTTTCAGACCCAACTTTCATAATTTTGTTTTCACCCAAGCAAACAGAATTTTTCAAACTAAACCACAAAAATAAGCAAAGTTTGACGCTAAAACCAACTGGATGCGGCAAAAGAAATCCATTCTTTCACTTCGCAAACAGCATCCCTATTGGCTTAGTACTACTTGAAAGTACGATCACCAACGAAGAACTTTCCTTGTTTCAAGTCTAGTTGTACATAGTTCTTTGAACCAATTTTTGGTCCGTCCCCAGCCTCAAATAGTGCGTGTGATATTAGACCTAGAGCCGAAAAGTGTATTGCATGCCTGGTGTAGAATATCCCCTGCTATTCACCATGAAGGTGTCCTGAACGGTATTTTGTAATTAAGAGATAATGGTATTTAATTTAGATTTTTTTATTGAGCACCTGTGCATATAAAGGCTTCAGAGAATAAATTTATCGGATATAGATATAAAGTAACAATTCAGGACTGAAAAGATGGACTGTTCCATGATGGAAGTAACAAAAAATATGGAGTACATTGCCTAAAATAAGAAGTGTACTTTACTGCTATTTGTAAAGAAGTACAGTGAGACCTACCTCCGCGGCCATCTCTCTGAACGGCCGAATTTTTTTGGGAACGGAATGAATTTCTCATACATTCAACCTATGTAAATTTTCCTCCTTTCCGCTGTCACCTCACCGAGCGGCCATTTTTTCATGTGTCTGGTGGTGGCTGCTCAATAAAGATTTCACTCGACTACGTCATTATGGAATACGTATGCTCAATATTACGTACACAATACATAGTGAGGTACAGAAGTATCCCTCTCCTTGTCGTATGTTATTCCAATATGCTGGAGCTTGCCACGTGATTATGACTTAATATAACGAATCAAGTCGTGAAAAAAACGTATTATTTTGAAGAAAAGTGCAATGTCTGTTTCTTTACCTTCATTATCAAATGCGGTTCATTTGGACTAAGTCTTTCTTTCGGCCGAAAATGTCACCATCTCATACTCACAAGCACCATCAACTGTATGAAAAGAAATTGAACTGAAGAGACCTTATTTTGCTCTAAACAAAGACGTCAATGCTATTATTATTTGCCATTCTCTATCATTTTTCTTCTTTCTAATGAACATACCACATGAATAGATGTAAACTCCGGCAAAACTACCATTTTGCGCATCAATCGCTAAAGGAATTCCATTCCATATTTTATTCCTATTTCTATGTAGATATGAAAAGAGTACCACCAAATCTACAGTCTCTTTAACATGTTACCTCCAACTTTCAAATGAATCAATAGCCTAGCTACTATTAAAATATTTTTGAAGGCATATCAAATCTCCGAAAGGAAGTTTATTGGAGGCAAGCACCGCTTATAAGTGTATGGGGTAAATCCTATTTCAAAAGCTACCAAAACACCGCCACACTTTTCCATTTCATCAAATTCAGAAATGATATCCTAATAAACACAGGGCAGTCTCATTCAAAACCCTATTATTGGAATGCCAGCAATTTATGTGAGAGAATTGTCTACAGTTTTCGTGATGCTGAGCTTTCCATAGTAACTGATACAGACCAGCTAAAAACCTCATGAATTTTGGCTTCTAGGTTTAATAAATTTCGTATAAATATTTCTCACTAGCCTTTTTACATTTATTAATTCCTCGAGCACTCGACGTCGAAAACCAGACCTGAGGACGGTGGAAACTAAGATATATTAAAAAAGGGATCATTGTATACTTGCAGAGTTGTAGCGTGAGTAGGTATTCTTATTAAAGAAATGGGAAGAGAAAATCGAGGTAGTGATGACACCTCTGAGTTCGGATGTAGAAAGACTAATTTCACTCACCGAATTTCTGAAGCTCTCCATCTAAAGCGATCAATTCCATGAAGAATCCGCCGCATGGATACAAGAGTCTTAAATGTCAGCTTCTAGAATAACCATTGTAGCTGCAGCTTGCGGTGGTGAGGTGCTGAGGATATGGAAAACCAGGAACTTTCAAAAAATTAGCAGAAACGACAACCACAATTTATAACGTTCAACCATAGTTGAAGTAAATCACAAAAGCTACAAGGATATCAATGTCCTAAAATTTGAATATAATTGAACTGATTAATATTGCTGCTTTCAGGTATTCTCGTCGCGTGTTTAGTTTTTCTGACTACAGTTTCCCCCCTCTTCCTGGGGGCGTCTTCAGGTCCGTTGGACATTTTGTAATTACAAAATTACAAAATTTTGTAATTAATTACAAAAATGTCCAACGGACCTGAAGACTCCCCCAGGAAGAGGGGAGAAACTGTAGTCAGAAAAACTAAACACTCGACGAGAATACCTGAAAACAGCAATATTAACAAGTATAGGACTCGCGGAAGCCTTCAAAGATAATTGAACAGACTTTTTTAATATATTAACATTTACGGTAATATATTTCCCTTTTACATTTAAATAAAATTCAAATGAAACGACCGTGAAATAAATCCATGCTGTCTACTTTCAAATAGAAAACAAGGCAAAGGGAAATATAAACCGGTGAAAATAACAAGCTATATGAGAAATTATATAAAAATAAGTAAATAAATAATAGGTCTTACGTTTTGCCAGCCTAAAATTTGTTCCCGACATACCGTAACTATGAATAAGGGACGCGACTGCAGAGAAAAAATTGACGAAACAGCTTTTGTAAAACAATATTCAGCATGGTCAAAAATGTGGATATTAAAATTTCATCGCATTGCAATAAATCTTCTGCAATGAGAAATGCAATGAGAAAAATATCCGTTCCCCTCCTTATGACAAATTTTCAAACTAATATTCCCAAAATATTAGAATTAAATTATTTTAAAATATTTCCAAGTTTTTCATTTCAAGCACTCACAGGGCTCCTTCAAAACCGATGCTGCGCATATGGATGTTGTGTACGGCTGATGAAACGGAATCCACGAGAGTTTTTCTCAATCGTTAAAAATTAAAATCCTAGCAAGCTGTCGTAGATTTGCTATTGCCTACTACGGTTTTCTTAGAACCACGCTTTAACAACACGGGAGATGACGCCCAAGGGAATGACCAGCGAAAAAGAGTGAGATGAAACGGCAGATACGACATATTTTGTGAGTGAGAAGCAAAGAGAAAAACTTTGGGTGGAGACATCGTGCGGCAATGATTGATGGGTTAACTGTAACGAGTTCCACGACAGAAACGCGCCACAGCCATAAAATCGCCGGAGTACTCAGAAACATGCGCATTTTGTAAAGAATTCCATTTTCCATTTGTGCTTCATGAGATAAATGTAGTTAATCTCATATGATGACGATTGGGTTTATATATTTTACCATGCTATATGAATGGCTTTTAAAGAAAGGAAGAATGGCTCTCGACTCTCATCCAGAGTACGCTTGTCATAAAAATTAACCCTCTTAGAGTCACCAGGCTATACGTCAGATTCTCAGACGTTTAGTGACAAATAAAATGTATATACTAACTAATTAGTATTCATTTTATGTTGATGCTATAATGAAGAATTATAACATTATCAGCAATGAGATACATACAAGTTGGAAGACTTAACTGCTAATATTTTAAAATAAATATTTAATATTACATATTTTACATTTATTTATGAAGACCTAATGCTTTTGCTATGCAGTTCACTGTTGCTATTGTTCACCTCGGCTTGTCATCGTTGAAATAATGACAGTTCCTATTCCGTTACATGAGGCTTCAGCACTGCAATTTGCTGGTGAACCGAAAGGTGTCCAATAAATAATTTTATACATGTTTACTACCTCATTTGATATTTCTGAAAGGTATAGTATATATGCACATATAAATAACCTGGCATATATGACGTTGTGAATTAACAGAAATGTAAAAAATGGTTTTCCTATTGACTCATGGCCAGATAAGGTGAATAACTCCTTTCTCAATATGAACGAAACACCATTGAATACGAAATACAGAGGAAATATTAAAATTTTTAAATTAAAAAAATGTTCACATAATTTCTCCATCGTTACCCATTAACGGAAATCCTTGTTGAAAATTGGCTTTTGTAGCACTCACCTTGCCTTAAAAAAAAGTAATATTTCCTTCCTCGCCGATCCGGTGACTTTGTCACAGTGGTTTTAAAATAGTAACAGAAAAAGATCACAACAATTGCATGTCGTAGAATGCAAAATTTTCCAAAACTTTTCCACATTTTGATTTTGTATGTACACGATTGAAATCCTAAGGTGCGAGGACATGGAAGCAGCGAATTCCATGAATAGTCGTTGGCATATCAACACGTATAATCCCTCATTAATGACCAATTAACCATCACTCAACAATTATCGGAAGGATGATGGAGGATGCGAAAACACAGCTAAACAATTGATGACCGGAAAATAGTAATCGCTTGAGATATTTGTTCGTGTTTAGATTTTCGTTAATGGTGGGAAGGGGAGTGGTGAGAGGAAAAGGTTTGGAGTATCGAGGCGATCATGGAGGAGGACGTGAGATGGAAAGGGTTGAAAAAAATTAATGACCGAGTGGGATAAGGGCACGGGGGTTGGGGATAGGGGGGAGGAGGGGATGGGAGGGTTTAGCGGGTCGGGAAGGAGAGTCGAAGGGGTCAATTATGCGCGGTCGCTGGAATATGGGTCATATTGGATCGATGGTCCGGCGATAATGAATTGCGATGATTGGATTAAACGGCCAATAATGTCAGTTTGCCGAGGAGACTTGGTGTTTGATCCACAAACTCATTAATCTGCGAGTGGGGGTAGGTAGGAGGAAGGGAGGGCTTGGGGGAGGAGGCGAAAAATCGGGGGAGAGGGGGGCGAGAGGGCTCAGGGTTTCGGGACGGTTGGTGGGAAGGTAGTAAAGATAGAGAGGGAGAGAGGGGATAGAAATGTTGGGAAGATGGGAGAAATATGAAGGTATGAAGAGAAATGGAGAAGGAATACGGGAGAAGGTAATGGAAAGAGTAGGAAAACTGGGTTTTAAAGGGTGGACAGAGAACGAGAGAGGGCGAAAGGAAAGAATAGCCCCGTAATTCCCCTTTGACATGAGCGGCAATTAATGAAAATTTCCGTCCACGAAAGGTCGTTTTTCTCGCACGCATTTTCAACGTCCCATTTCGCCCGACGTTTTTCCACAGTTTTTGTCTCTCTCTTGTTTTTTTAATGCTTCTTTTCACAGTTTTCAGGAGGAAAAATTATTTTTCTCTCCGTTCCATATTTACTCCGCGTTGTCACACCAAATTAGTCATTCTAGTCCCCTTCTCTCTCTCTCACATACACACGTCAATAAAAAACAGTCGGTGGGGTCCATTGCGGGCCTCAACAATAATTACGGCGCGAAAAAATGGGAATGAAAAGTATTTCCCTGCGATGCGTTTTCAGGAATAAAAGAAATTGTAAAAAAAAAACTTCGGAAAATTGGTTTTATTATTTCGCATCGGCGGGCAATGGCTGCAGTTAATGGCGAGGCGAATGACAAAAGGCGGAGGTGTGACTGAAATTAATTCCGCCTCCATGGCTGAGTACAGGGATGTAGGCATGGCTGTTCCAGCTAATTGAGGAACTATTAATGCTTACTCTGTCATTTGCGACGAGTGACAACTGAAAAATACTTAGAAATTGAAATACGTGAAATTCTTAGCCTTGCCAATTGTCAGACTCACACAGAAAAATTCACAGAGTTTTATAAATTCACAATTTTAAATTTTGATTAAATAAAGATGGATAGAAACAATTTTTGCTAAATTTACGCCAAATTCTCTCTTCTTCTTGGTTTTTAATTGATAAGTAGAAGTAATAGCAAATCAAACAATCTATGCACTAATCTGTAATCCCACATTTTATACGCCTTAAAAATAGAAACGCTTAAACTATCATTTTGAATGACACACTAGATTTACATATTATTACCTTTACTTTATACTTAAGTTTATTTATTTTTACTTAAGTTTAAGAAGAATTACTTACTCAGACGTATTTGATGGAATAGATGAAATTTAATAAATACAGGCTAAATGTTGTATGGCATGATTAGTGTCCGAAGCGGGAATATAATGATTTTAAATCTCCTGAAAAAAGGTCTTCTTAAAACTTAAATATATGTTAGACAAGCTGTTTAAATTGGTAACACAATGGAGACTTAAGCAAATAATAAAAATTAAAATACTAAATTGGAAAATTAGGATTGTTTTCATTTGAGAAGTACGGAGCTTGTTCTCCAAGAATGTTCATCAATTTAACTTCGTATCCTAAAATTCTAATCAGTAAATTAGCGCAATAATACGCCTTTCTGCTTATGCACAAGGTAATACAGCTAAGAAACTCTGATTATTAATTATTGACATAATTAAAATCACACTCTTTCGCAATGGGGCTACACTTCAATGTGTAGCCCCATGAGAGTGTGGATGGGGTAATTGCTTGAAGGAATTTATAAGTATTCACACAGCAATAGAGTTCATCCATAGTTGACATGCAGAAGACCCAAAGAGGATATCATTAAAGTTTACCCCGTAATACTTGGGCTGATAAGAACAACAATTGATACAATGAGACACGAATTCGTATTTTATAAATTAACGTATGGTCCAATAGATTAGAGTCTGGAGTGTTACATGGAAATTCCCTATTTGCTCCATAAACGAGCTTTATTTGTTCGAGATTATGAGCGATATTTGTGCATTATCTACCAAGTCTATCATTATCTAACAAGTTAAAATGTAGGGAAAAGTCGGTTTCTAAACTTGGTTCCATGAAACTGCATCACCTATACCATTTAAGAAAGTGCACTTCTGTTGAGTTATAAGCACTAAACTTGTTTGTGCAATTTAACCGATAAGACAATCATCCAAAGGTAATTGACTCCAGGTAAATTCAACTTCATCGGAACTAATAGTTATGCCTAACGTGACATAACAAGGCAACAGTAAACGAATACAAAAATCACAACTTCATTACTCAATGGTAAATAATTCAATAGCAACATTAATAATCTTAATTATTTCAAACTAAAGTTGACACAATTCTAAAGTAGATTATTTGATAGTTTCTCATGATGGGATCGCACAGTCAGCATACCAGTTTATGATAATCGCCAAAAATGCTAGTGAATTTGTCGTATATGTTAATAATGAAAATCAAAGAAGAAAAGTATAAAACTTGTAGCCAATTCAGCCTATTGTCTTCTAAATTAAGGGACAATAATTCGCACATTCATTGGATAAGCGGTATCTTAGCGATATTTAGGGATATAGGTTTGATTCCCAGTCCAGGCAAATGATTTATCCGCCGTGAATTTCACAGAATTAGTATACGCCTCCTTGGTATCCAAAATAAAAATGTCATATTTTTTGCCGTTTCACTTGATTTCAGAATATTTTGTCGGAAGGGCAAAGGAAGGGTGTTTGATGCGAAGGGGTAAATAAATGCTTTTACCAAGTGACTCAGTAGGTAGTCATTTTCTTAGTCTCAGTAGTCTAATTTTATGCTGAACATTAGTTTTTCAAGGGCTTGTGGGAGATTTTACTGCATTGAAATATACTGTCCACATCGGTAAACAATACGCTTCTGTAAGCGACATGCTGAAGCTTTGGAGATTTCTGCAAGTAAACATGCAGAGTTATTTTTCATCAGGAATCCACGCCAAAAGCCGCTGGTTGCAACTTTTTCGTGCAATTAATATGCCGGTGTAAACCCACCGTTGCACTGTTTATGTAATTTAGAGTATTACAATTAATGTATCGATTTAAAATAATTTTATTGAAACAAAATTAGGTGATTCAATCCTATTACTTCGGCTACAATCTTTCACGTACCTCCTTCCACATTGGCCGGCAGTAATTACACTCCAGAAGAGACTCTTCAGCAGTAACGCAAAAATCAGACCGTGGCCTCTATGTGGCATGTGACAACCGCTAAAGGTGAGGCCGTGGGTTCGACTTCCACCAGAGTAGTAATTAAGCCACTTAGGGCACTGAAATTTATGCATAATAATAGACATGATAGTTCAGTGGTAGTCATTGCTGATAGTAACTGCTTCGACATGCAAACGTAAATAAATAACTTATGGTAAAAAGAAAATTCTGTTGAGTTGACATCTAATAGGTAAATAACTGAAAATCAAACGGTAATTAATGATTTTCAAATAATTCAAATGAAAACGGCAATTTGGTTCAAAAAATGATGTTTTATATTAAAGATCTTATGGAATTTTCATAGTTTTACTCATAAAATGAATATATATACTCACCATGTCTTACTTTAGAGTTTTACATGAAGTGTAATTTGTCTGATTAGTTACTAAATGATACATACCACTAAGCCATTTCACTGGAATTATTTTCGAAGCCTGTAAAATTTGGTCAGTATGGCGGAGATGTTTTGATACTGTTCTTTCTTTTTTCGGGTGTTTGCTCTTTCCAATACTTTAGGGTTCAAATCCCTACTGAGGAGGATACTATGTAGATGACACCCGATCCCTACTTAAGTGTCGTGAGGAGGGTATTTTAAGTGTAGAACTCAGTCTGTCGGATGAGAGGTTTTACTGTGGTTCCCTTTCGCTAAGAGCAGGCTAATGCCGGATTTCTCTACACTCTTCCTCTCTCCCCGTCCCCTATGGCGCAATTGACCTTAATTGTCAGTCACCTCCCCAAATATCCAATCCAATCCAATGGTATTAAAACTACTTCACATTTCAAATTATACGCTTTGGGCCTTTTACACCATATGTCCATATTAGGGTCGGCTTCAACAATGCTATCGGTCGTCATGAAGACAGAGAGCCAAAAACGCTGCATTTTCAACAATTTTATGAATGTTTGTTCAAAATTTACAGTAATTCAGTTAAAAAACAAAAATTCACTACAGGAAAAAATTGTTATTTAATTATCTTTCCAATGGTTTTTGTTGCGACTCTCTGCAATCATAATTTATAATTTTAATATGCAAAATAAAAGTGGTCAGCAGGCAATAAAAATGAACATTACATGTATTTCTTTTGGAAACGCATTGACTCGTCTGGGGTCGAACGGAGGATCATTAATCACACGAAAAGTAGCCTATTATCTGCGGAGGAAAAACATAAAATAGTTCTTCAAGTTTAAACGTTGTATTTCATTTAGTTATCGAGGAGATAGCGAGCATATACATACGCATTTATATTCATACATACATTCTGCTTTATATATAAGATTTCCAGTCTTCCTTTCACTTGCCTGAACATCTTACTGTACTTTAAGTGCACTAGAGTGTACTAGAGTATATACCTTTATACCTAATATACCTTTTTTGGCACCGCTATCCTCACAGCATGTCCAAGAAAACGGCTTTCCATTTCATGTGCAATTTTCCATTACCACGACAGCAATAGAAATAAAACGAAGCAAAAAAATTGCCGGTCGTAAAAGCTAAAGGAACCATTCTGTATAGAACCTCGGATCGATAAGCGTGAATCGGAAACAGGGAGGAATTATTAATAGTTCTCTTAAACACTAAAGGGAGAAGTTGAAGGTGTCTGTAGAGTAATCGATAGACGAATGGGGATCAGGTTGGTGTGGTGGCTAGAGTACTGCCTAACCGTACGGGCGGCCAGGGTTCAAATCTTAGCAGAGGAAGATAATTTTCAGAGAAAACACAACCCCAACTTGAGTGTCTTGAGGAAGGCACTTCAAGTACAGTATTCTGTCTGTCAAATGAGACGTTAAACTCCTTGGCGCTTTCGTTAAGTGCAGGCTAATGCCGACGCCAGGTTTCTGTCCAACCTTCCTTCCTCAATCGTCGTCCCCTATGTCACAAATGACCTGTCGGATTGTCGCTCACCTCCCGTGAAATCCAATCCAATCGAAGGAGGAACTTATGTTACGTTCTGTCTTACAGTAATAAACTACAGTATACACTTTAATTTTATTCCTAATGCGCCCTAAATTTTATCATTAGAACAACAATGACAGTTTCAACCGACCAACCACCTCCCTTCAAATAATTTAATCCACGCCCAGTACAAATTGTTTGCGATTTCATTCTCTCTACATAACCAAGCGAACAACTGGACCGTGAGTTAAGACCCCACCTAGGTAAGTTATTTGACTACCATGAGAATGGACGTTTTTGATTAAATAGAGTAATAATGATAGTAATTAAATAGGGTATAGCTTTGATTTTGATTGCCTAAGAATAGGATACGCCCTAAAACTCATTATTAGAGCAATAATGGCAGTTTTAACCTGCCAACCACTCCCTTTCAAATCATTTAATCCACGTCAGTTGCAACTTTTAGGCAATTCCATTCACTCTACATGACTGAGCAAACGGCTCCCCCGCCCTCCCTTCATATGCTGGTACCTGCTTCTTTATTTCCGGCACATCAACGTAAATAAAGCAACGAAGCAACGAAATTGCCGGACATAAAAACTAAAGGAGCCATTTTGTACATGGCCTCGGGCCGATACGCCCGAATCGAAATTGGCGAGGAATTATTAATTCTTCTCTGCAGGAATAACGGAGGCGGGTTCGAAGGCGTCCGTGCAGGTGGAGAAGGAAGAGAGAAAGCTGGACGACGCGAGAAGCAAGAGCATCGGTTGAAGGTGGTGTGAAGAAAAGAGGTTGTAAGTGAGAGGTGGGGGTGGAAGAGTCGACGTGCAGAATCAAGAATGCATGAGCTCGAAGGAAAAGGAAGAGAGAGAGAGGGGAGGTAGACATGCGAGGGTTGGGAAGAACGGGAAACAGAGGGGTGGGGTGGGAGGGATTGGGGGCGATTGGAAGGGAAGGTGGATGGCGGAGGGTAAAAAAAAATATAGAACAGAGAGAGAGGGAGCCAAGTGAATGGGATAGGGTATAAAAAAGTGTTGGAGAGCAAAAAATAAATGAATAGAAAGAGATGAAGAGGGGGACGAAAGTAGCGGGAGTTTGAGGGTCAATTTGGGCCGGAATGTTGGGTCAGTAGGTTAACGGGAAAGGGTTAAGAGATGTCCGGGGGGAGTGAGTCAAAGAGTGGGAGGGGGAATCCCGTCGGGGGATCGGGATGAGACGAAAAGATTGTCGGGAAAAGGAAAAGGATATTCCCCATGGGGTGGATGGAGAGTGACGGTGTGTATAGATCGAGGAGGGAGAGGAGGGATAAAGGATGTATACGGTTTGCCAGCAAGTGTGGATAGCAAGAAGATTGGAATGCTGAGGGGTTGAAACTGAAAGGGCGAGCTATTAGAATGAGACAGGACTGCGGGGGTTGTTATGGAATTAGGGTTGTACAAATAACCAACTACATTGTACACCAGGGTTTAAATTTGCTATGAAAAAATCATTTGACTTGACCGAGATTAGAACCCGGATCTCCCATTTGCCGGTCAGGTGTGTTAGCCAGTTACGCCACCAAGCCATCTTCCTTCAAGGCGAATTTCGAGGGGGGTTTATGCGAACTAGATGTTCAGGCCTCAAGTCTGCATTGTAGCACATTAAACCCACCTCGAAATTCGCCTTGAAGGAAGATGGCTTGGTGGTGTAACTGGCTAACACACCTGACCGGCAATTGGGAGATCCGGGTCCTAATCCCGGTCAAGTCAAATGATTTTTTCATAGCGAATTTCAACCCTGATGTATATGCACCCGTGCGAGTGACTTCGTACCACATCATTTGTTACACGCAATGTTTGGAAATTTCAACTACATTGTGCTATTTTAAGGAGATATCATCGCGAGATATAAGCAGTCCAGGCAAAGTTTACAACACTTCGTGATGAAATGGTAAAGAAGATGTAACGTGGTGCTAAGCGGTCATATTTAGCAGTTAAATACCACTAATGGCAGTGAAGGCTTTTCGGGCTCTCTAGCGTGTATTTACACTGTCGCAGACAACAGTTTTGATGGCATTACAGCTGTCTTCTTCAGGCCAGAAGTCACCAGAAGAAGACAGCTGATGTACGCAAATATATTTTGTTCACACTTCTGACCCGAAGAAAACAGATACAATGCTGTCGAAACTGTCATCTACGACAACGAAAATACGTGAAAGAGAACCCAAAAAGTGAATGGTCTGAAAAAACTACTCCTTGGAAGCCTTCGAGTTCAATACCACCAATATTGGTTTTCTGCTGCTCTCAATTCTCCTCTCCATCGAGTACCACCTTCCCACTTAGTCACGTTAACCCTCAATTCATTCATACATCGTGCTATAAAGTCATAGTGCGATGAATTCTTAGTAGGCCGTATGAAGTGTAATGCGTTTCAACTTGATACACGCGATTTTTGAAATATTGCATTAAGGAAATGATATGGTACGCAGTCACGTGCCGGGATACAATGGTGTAAACCATGGGGATGAAATACACCATGAAAAAATCCTTTGACAAAACTTTCTTCGCAGAAACACCCACCAAATTCTGGTTTAAACCCTCATACAGATTCCAGAATTTTGTCATTTGAAATTGGCTGTTTGTAATTGAAAAATCATTAGTTATCCATACGATAAACGCTTATTTGCATTGGAACATAAACATGTCTCTAAGAGTAATATTGGACAAGATCAATCGTAGAGTAAAGGTTTTGACGCATAATTTGCCAAAGATTTTTTTTTGCACTTGTTAAAGGGTTTATTATAAATTACATGGAAATTGTTTTGGTTATAGAAGTCACTGATTTTAAATATTTATCAACTACTATAGCAAAAGTGACGTTGCGGTCACTTGAGGTTTATTTTGCTCATACTTCCTGTCAACTTATATTTCCGATGGTATATTCTGAATTATGGAAGCGACGACCTTTTTGCACTTTTCAAACGCGCATGGCCCAACTACCCCATTGTTTTCTTATCACAGGTTCTGACAGTACTTCCGGGAAGCTAAGTCAATCGTCCAAACTTATTTTCTTTCTATTGAATCTTTTGTTCACTAAAAATGACCTAGTGCAGCAAATCTACACTCGTCTAACAGATTCATTAAAATCTACGTGGCTATTTGCTTTCTATCTCTGTATAGTGTAGGGTTGAATCATGTGATATATCTTACCTGTATCTCACTTAGTGGCATTATAATTCAAAATTATGCCTTGTTTTCTTTGTTTCTCTGTATCAATTATTGTTATATGCATTGACGACGACAAAATTACAGACTTTCCCTTTTTAGGGACATATGATAATAATGTCATTGCCTAGGTGAATCCAAAAGTAGACGAATGCTCGGAAAGAGAGCAATAAGGAGGAATATTCACTGGTATAAATTTTTTTCTAAGCTCCCACTATTTTCAACCCATGACTTTTTAATTTTTGATTCAGGTGAAGGGTTGTAAAAAATTATCCTGAGCTATATTGCGTTTGCTCATACTTCTAGCGTCCAGTACGCTTCTTTCGCCAAACTTTGGCAATTATATTGCCCCGTTTACTTTACACATACATGGAATGACTTGAAGCAGATACTCTTTGGAAAAATCGTCTGCTCTAATAAATCTTCATTCCGTACTTTTCTGGCTTGAATGGAATTAAGTACCGATAAGGACAATGGTCTGAAAATCCAAATAACACAGCCTCAGTGCTATGTCGACAGTGATGAGAGCAGGGAGATAACACTTTCCCTCATTCAAATGCATAGCAATGCAACTGGACCTAATAGGTGAACTGCCCGAGGGCTCGTGGGGGGGACCAAAAAAAAACAACACACGTAGGCCAGACAATTTATTTCAATTATAGCAACAAGGGAGCACGCTAAGTCGGGAGGAGAGGAGGGTGATCAACAATGAATGTGGAAACCAGAGGAAAAGGGGGAATGGAGGGGGAAAGGTGAGGCGGCGATACCTGTCGAGGACCGGGCAGCCGATGACCGTGCACAGAGGCGTCGTGCCGTTGACGAGGGGGAGCTCCTCCAGGCGTCTCGGCAACACAAGCTCAACAGCAAGACTCCCCCGAGCGCGGACTCCGCCTCCACTTAAATACGGGAGGTCCCATCGGACTCGGGGCCCATGCCCCACCAGAAAGACCGAAAGCCCTCGGCCCAGGAGCACCGCTCCCGACTCCCCCCCCCCAGGGGGGAGGGAGGGGGGGGGGGGCTCGCTATCGGGTGAGGTGGACGGCTCGTCCTTGCGTAGCACCGCGGGAACCACTCTCCGGAGGTTGGAGGGGGGGGGGGGGGGGCGCTCGCTAACAGGCGAGGCGGACGGCTCATAGGTGCAAGCGTCTTAGGCCTTCTTTCCGACCTAGTTTCTTTATCGACCAACTACCATTATCTAAGAGTATTTTGATGCAATCTGCTGATATATCTAAACTGGCTTTTTGGAAAGTTTTTTTTTTAATGGAAGAAGAGTAGAGAGAAACCCGGCGCCACCATAAGTCTACTCAAGGAAAGTCGTCGAAGGAATCAATTTTCAAAGTCTCATGGGAGGACGAAGTATTTTACTTGAAATGCTCCCAACAAATATGCCAAGTAGGTATCAGATTTCCTCTGAAAAATGTGCGCCCTCATGAGGACCCTAATTTAGATCTCGAGTTACCGGGATGAGAAGACAGAACTCTTGCCATTACTCCCGACTCATTTTCCGAACATTTCGATGTAAGGTAGTTATCAGTTATATCATTATATACGATCGAAGTGAATATTTTAAAACATTGCTCTGTTAATAAAAATGATATAGGGGTCATTCAAGTATTACGAAAGACGTTTTTGGGGGTCGAAGGGGTTTGGGATCATCTTACGTTGACTCATGAAGAGTGGAGGCCCGGGGGTCTGGAACCAATTTACATAAGATTTTTGTCCGTCTAGAAACATTGCATCGTTTCTAAATATCCCGTGTGTTTTCCAAGTATCCTGTGATTGTTCACGGCTTCATTACCTGTAGTACTACTGTTTCGCTCTTTATGTAAATGAATATGGTACTCCAATACTGCATATTTATACGATATACAGTGCTCAAAGCTGTTAGATGGCTTCTATGGAAAGATGAAACAGCAGAAAGCGAGTATTTAACGAAGATTTGATACAAATTCTAACGTCTTAAGTAAGTGAATACATATTTAAACAATCTTTGAATTTTCCACTAATATTAGTAAATCCATATTGAAACAATCCTTGTACTTTTATACTATTTATTAAGATTGTTTTAATATGGATTCAAGTATAAAATGCTTCCAAAAAGTGACGCCTGAGGGTGTAAACTTTAGTCTTACGTAAGACTGAGAGGGAGGGGGGGGTGGTTTGAGAAAATCTTACATTGTCTTACATAGAGAAAAGGGGGAGGTTAAAAATGGCATGAATCGTATCACGTAACTCTTCAACTGCCCCTTATCTTTTTTTGGCATTTAGATGATATGTGTAGGTACCTCACATCGAGTTTGGAATTACCTAGGTACCAGTTCCTCCCGTCCCCGTGAATGTAACCCGACTTATATAGCTGGTGTCTCGTTTTCTCGAACATATTTATTTTCACAAATTTCCGATCTCGCCCTCCAATTACTCGAATGAAATAGATATATCTCGTCGAGTTAGCAATTACAGACCAAGAAAATTAGTTATGATACCTGATATGAGAGAAATATTTCCTGGTTTCGAGTTCTCAGGGTCATTAAGTATCGAGATTCTGCGGGCTCGATTACCATTGGAAAATTTTACCCAATATGAGCCCACAGTTATATTAAAAGGTTACGCATGAAAAGGTGAGTTTCTAGTTTCCTCCTTCGCCTGAGTTCCATACCTTTGTTTGATTAGTCCGAGTTGGCCTGTAACTTTATACTCGGAGTTGGGGAGGAAAGCTTGTCATGGAGTAAAACGAAGCATTAAGTAAGTTTCATTCGTGTAAATAAAATACGCATTATTGAATACCCTGGTGCTTAAAAGAATATATAAATTATGGCCATATTTTTTCTTGAATTTTATGTGATTTAGCATTGATCATCTAAGTTTAGCAATTTTATATGATTCTTCGTGATTAGTCTTTCAGCTTGCAAACTCAAGCCTAACTTAAGGCAGCACAACCTAAGGCAGCTCAACCCTTTCACTACAAAATGTTTTGACGGAGACTCAAAACATTTCATGTATCGTTTAATATTTTCACGAGTTTATTTATTAAATACTTATGGGTTGTGTAGTTTTATACCTAAATTTATTTTTAATGTGAAACTTTACGGAAATTTAAATATTATGTGTAGTAAAATTTATCACGAGGACGATCTCAATATCTACAGTGAAGGAAAAATATTTTGGAGCTTGTGATAAAAATAAAAACTTCTGAGACAATGCTTGAAGAAAATTATCCCAAGTTATATTAAGTTTGCTCCCATGACAAGGAATATCAACGTCCTGTACGATCCTTTATCCTAAATTTGGGAGTGCTCTCGCCCCGCTTACTATACCCACATATGGAGTGCCACGAAGAGGAAACTCTGTGGAAGAAACGTTTACCCAAAATACTAGAAAAGTTTTTAGCGAGTAGTTTAATCATCTACTCTGTAGTCTATGCCATTTTCCAGCCTTCTCCGCCACGGTAACTATACTATCATTTGGCAGCTTTCCTTAAGATACTACTGTTAAAACAATGAATGCATGTAAGTGATGAATCACCGAGAAGAACTGTGAAGTTATATCTTGCAACAAGCTATGATCAATGTGAAATCTGCATCTACATACTACACCTCGAGCCGCCGCAAGGGAGTATGGCAAGGGGTATTAGGACGCCAGCCATGTAAATATGTAAAGGAGGAAGTTTTGGAAGGTGAAATGATGAAGTGCTTATTGACTTGTTTCGAATGGAGCTCCGGTTTTATTATGGTCACTTGTTGTGCGAGGAAGGAACGAATTTTTGTACCTTTGGGCGCCCTTGGAACATTGAAACATGTCCACTCTATCGTCCTCGCAGTCCACGCACAGTTTCAATCGGCTCGGAAATATATCTCTCTTATTTATTGAATCTGTCAGACCTACAGATGTAGTGTGACATCAAAAATTATAGTTTCTGCCTCACCCAAATAACAAAATGAGAACTTACCAAGAAATTAGTCGTTTGATAAAATAGAGAATGGAGGAGAGAGATGGAAAGAACCAAAGTCGGAATAGGCAGTAGCTTATAACGAAATCGAATTGTGATATACTACATTGCAATCCAATGTGCAAAATCATATCATGTTTTAAACTTCATATACGTCTAATTGCGTCTTTTATTATTCAAACTTTAAATCGAAACACTATATTTATCTCAACATCGCACGACCCGATGCGGAAACCACGAGAGCACATCGGCGAGTCGAATACAGGACAGACGATAGCGTAAAAGGACCAGAAGGAGGGTTTTTTTTCAAAGGACGTAGGACGAAGTGAATAAATGAGTCTCCGACGTTGAGGAATGGACGAACTGACTCGTAATGCAGCCCTCTCTCACTCCATCTTCAGATACCCAACCGATTCATTCCTTCAGAAATGAAGGCGATAGAGAGAGGGCCCCGATGGAACATTGAAACATGTCCACTCTATCTTCCTCGAAGTCCACACACAGTTCCAAACTTCCTCAAACAGGTGCCCTCCATAAGAACGGTCTCGCGCACCGTAATTTTTCACGATTGATTTATTATAGAGAAGATATATATGTTTTTAGGACGAGAAAGATGCTAAATTTGAAATCAAAAGCTTCCTATATACTTATAAGCATTACCAAATAGCATCTGGTGTTGAAACTGGGTTGGTGATTATTCATGATACGAAGAGTCACTACTTATCTTTAAGCATAATTCTCATAAGCATAAAACTCATAATTATTAATTATTGATGAATAATTATTGAAAAACTCATAATTATTATCATTGATGAATAATTATTGAAAAACTCATAATTATTATCATTGATGAATAATTATTGAAAAACTCATAATTATTAATCATTGATGAATAATTATTGAAAAACTCATAATTATTAATCATTGATGAATAATTATTGAAAATCGAGCTTGGAATATTAGTATTAAGAGGCAGTAAAACTTTATTGAAGTAAATTGAGATAGATAAAGACATTTGTCTCAGATTTTTTTGTTATTTGGATTTCAACCATCACTTTGAAAAGATGGGAAAATATTCAATGTCGCGGAAAGTATTTAAATAATTGTGATATAACATAACTGCCATAGAGGCGGCTTTTTCAGACAAATAAGTGGAGACTTACAGACTGGGATTATAAAATATAAGGAATTTTGGGAGTTACCGCCTATTTAATGAAATTCAATGTCACAAAAAAATTCTTCATTGGTCGTTCCATCCTAAGATTGGTTGACTGCAGCCGTCCACCCTTCCCTGTAAAATTCTAGTTCCCTAACCTCCTGGTATCTCGTCCTTCGTAGTTTTCTCTTAATTTGGTCCATGAACTTATTCCTGGGCCTTCCTCTGAGGGCTTTTCCCTCTACTTTACCCTTAAAAAAATTATGTGGTTGGAAGTATTTGGAATAGATTGATAAAAGCATTTAAATCTTCTTTTGATTTTCATGGTTGTTAGGGGCCCCTGAGGGAACCATTGGGCGATCAGTGAACATATTTTGAATACTGAACATGGAAATGATATCCTAGGCTTTAAAGCGCTGGGGTCATTTTTGATTACTTCGACTGATATGAACCTTTGAGAGGAAAATGCAAAGGAAATGAAGATAAGATTTTGCCCTCTCCTTGACCAAATATTGGAAAAAAGTACTATGCAAATTAATGGGTGAAAACCTGAACACTTTCTGTTTGAGCTCGACGGAACTTGAGAAGAAAATTTGGGATTCATTTACCTACAAAAATATTAATGCACACAGTCACAAACATTGTCATCAAAGCATCTGCTTTATACTGATATCTTAAAAGTATTTAACCAAAAGCCCACATGCTTACAGAATCGAATTTTGTCAAAACATCGTAAGCTTGAGGCAATGCTGCAAAAATATGGTTCACATCAGCAATTGCTCCGCCATTTTTAAACGATGGGTATGGTCTGATATCACATGCAACGATCCCACGTTAATTCCATCATCAACGGCAAGTTACTCGGTCTTAAGGAGGTTTCACCGAGACTATGTGAGTCAATACAATTACTATATTCCAACTTTTTTCAAACTGACTACGTGGGAGAGTTGTTGAAAGTTATTGAAAACCAAGACTAAGGCACAAAAAAGCCAATGTTTCAACGGAAAAAATTTTAATAAATACTTTTTTAATAGCCATAGATGGCGACTGTAGAGCAATTTTTCTGTAAATGCCACATTTTGACTTACACTTTCACAGTATTTAGCCATCAACTCAAAAAGTAATAATGATGATGAATTAAAGATAATGATGGATCTACTACACCTTTGGCCTCACGTTTGGAGCAAAAAATTTGAATTAATTAAGATGATTTGTATCGAACCTCAAGTTGATCGTCATGATGTAACCTTAGTAAAGATTCTTCTATATCTTTGCCTCCAAGATGGTCGCCTTTTATGTAGGAAAAGAAATCCCATTAATCTTTATATCTATACATTTTATCTAAACGCTAGGTGCCGAAAAGTTAACATTATGATGATCCAGCCTATTCTGACCTTACACTGGCTCGTCGGTGACAAAGCATTAGACATATACGTAAAATATCTTTCGTAATAATTTAATATAGAAAAATAAAATACTCTTACATTAATTGCAAACAGATTTATACACAGATTTCAAATAGATTTAATCTTGTTACTTGCTACGGAAATTTGCAAATTACCAATCTTTACCATACGTTTCAACAAAACAAAATGATAGGTAACACCCAAATAAGTTATTGAACCTGAGTCACTCCACTCTATCAAACAGGTAAATTATATTTCAAGTGCCTAATTTGCACTTAACAAGTTGAGTTGTTGACCAATGTATTCTATCAGTAAAGATAGGTTTTGTTGAATGTCAGAGAACCTACTCCCGGTTTTCTATACTTTCAGGAGCCTATCTCCCTCTTGTATATCTTTTTTCACTTCTGCATACCATCTACCGTTCTTCATACCGTCCATGAAACATATTTTCTTTCATCCCCTTTCTCGATTGCCCAACATCCTTCTCTCTATCACACTCTCTAGAAAAAAATGCAAAAAGTTGAGCTAAATACCCTTACACTACCAAAATATCCTTAATTCTAATTACAATCGTGCCTTTTGGACTGTACGATACACCGGTCAGGATCTCGGAAGACACTGCTGAGATGCTTAACAGGATGTCCACGGCCTTCTTGTGTCTCTCATCCTATGTAGAGGTCAGCTATCCTGGACAATAATTTCCATTCCTTTCACCAAGAGCTGCACAGGGTATAAAATACTTTTCAACTCTTTGGTCAACTGTAAAAGTACAGAGAGAAGGACTTCTGCGACCTTCCTGTTTGAAATTGGTAGAGCAAGTGCCCTCTCCTTTCTCTCCAATACTCGTCACAATGTTAACTTCACGGGCAACAAGCAAATATTCTTGTCGCAATTTAAGCCGCTATTCATCATCTACATCTACATACTAACCCGCAAGCCGCCTCAAAAGGCGTGTGGCGGGGGTTGTTAGGACACCAGCCGTCAACAAAAAAAATCAAAGTTCCGCCTAGCATTTATTTAAAGTCCTTAATTGTTCGGGGGAAAAACGAATTCCCATACCTATCCGTTCGGCAAAATATCTCTCTTAGTTTATCGATTCTGTCGGACCTGGAGATATAATGTGCTTCTAATATGATGTTCTCCGTGTCGCTCTGAAAGATATTCATTCTCAAGTGCTCAAGCAATCTAAGCCTAGTGCGTAGCCTCCGAGTCTCTAGCGGCTCCCACCGTAAATCGTTCAAAATCTGTGTAACGCTTTCTGTACGGCCGTAGCAGTTTTTGACGAATCGCGCAGCTTTCCTTTGTATTTTATTAAGTTCATGGACTAGGTCTTTCTCCGCCGGATCCCATATGCTCGCTGCATATTCAAGGTGTGGCCAGACGAGTGCGAAATAGCACCTCTCTTTCACTTTATCATCCGAAAATCTTCCCTCAACACGCTTGACAAATCCTAGCTTCTTCAGGGCTCTGCCACAAGGTCGTTCAATCCTAAGGTATGTTGACTGCAGCCCTCCATCCTACCCTACCTAATGCTAGTTCCCTTCACCTCCTGGTATCTCTTCCAATAACTTCCAATTAATATTCTGATTGTTATTCTTTCAATTATCTAATGAAATCAAATACTTAGAAAAAATCTTTATTGATCGTCCCATCCTAAGATTGGTTGACCGCAGTCCTCCACCCTTCCCTATCTAATATTAGTTCTCTTACCTCCTTGTATCTCTTGCTGTGTACTTTCCTCTTTATTTGGTCCATAAACTAATCCCTTTGTCTTCCTGTGAGAAATTTTCCCTCCAAATTACCTTCAATTATGGTCTTCATAAACCCATTGTGTCTCAGGGTGTGTCCAATCCATTTTATTCATCTTTTTGTATGGTGTTCCATGTGGTCCTTTCCTCTTCTACTCTTCTGCACACTTTATAATTTCTTATTTTTCCGTCCATTTTATCTTCAGCATTCTCCTCCATCACCAGGTTTTGAAGGCCTCTAGTCCATTCTGATCAGTTTTTCCAATGGTCCATGCTTCCGATCCATAGAGTGCCACGCTCCACACGAATATTTTCTTCTTCTGAATAGTACTGTTTCTTGGTTCTCATAATTAATGCCCTTGCTTGCATGTCAATTACTACATTATTACTGGCTGGCGGACAGAAACCATGGCAAAGTTATGTCGTTTACCCTTCCTCTGTTTGGGTGCACTTGCATTCAGGTAAGCTACAATGGCATTGACTTGTCATGTAACAAGAATTTTTTGAATTTAATAAAATTTTCCGGAATTTTTACAGGCTTAAATATTTTCTAAGAAGAAAATGGTATTTACGTTTGATACTTATTTTATTTATTTATTCTCGCACTCCCGAAAACAGCTCAACAGAGGCCTTTTATATCGGGGGATTAACAATCAACAATAGACGAACAACACCCATGTCCTGTGTGGTGAAAAATCACCCAGGCGGGACTCGATCCCGCCACCCTCGGACTGGCAAGCAAGGACTTAACCCCGCCGCCATCGGGGCCGACAAATATGAAAAATATGAAAAATGGAAAATAGGAAAAAACTAATTTTTTTCGTTTATTTCACATAATTTTGTTGAATACCATGTGATTTCAAGTTCAGTGTGCGAGAAACACCACCTGAAAAGGTAACACCTTGTCTTTTACACCAAACTAAGAATATTTTTCCTACAAATACCCATGAAATGAATAAAATTTCATTTATGTCCTCTCTCGGTGGAACCACCTTAAGTGGATTACGTTTATGCAGTAGCAACATTAGGTCTGGTGAAATCCCACTCATTAAATTTGACAAATGATGTAGTTCGAAGTCACTTGCACGGCTGACCGGTAATTGGGAGATCTGGGTTTGAATCCAGGTCAAGTCAAATGAATTTTTCATTGCGAATTTCAACCCTTGTTATTAGATCTGGTATTCTACGAAAACTACATGAAGTTCAAAAGACTAGTCTAATTGATGTAGCATGTAGCCAAAACACAGTTAGTAACGATGCACTAACAACTGTGAGAGGTATCCAACCTATTCAATATTCAATCGAGGAAAGAAAAATTAAATCAAGACTAAAATCACATAAACAGGTAAATCTAAATGGTGTTCATCTTGACCCAGAAGATAAATGGTGAAGAAATAAAAAATAATAAGATCCAATTTCATACAAAAGTGGGAAAAGGACTGGAAATCAACCGATAGGGGAAGAGTAATGGAACTAGTCTTTCCTAGTATAAAGGTAAGACTAAGAGTAAATTTCAACCAAAGTAGAGCCCTGACTGAAATCTCCTGTTAAGCCAAAAGATAGTAACTGACAAAAAAATCACATTTTGAAGTTATTTCGTAATTTTCAACCTTGAGGATTTCGAAAAGCTAAAAAAATCCGTATCAGTAGCGCTTTGCCTGATATCACGTTCTACTTTCACCGCATCTACAGTGTAAATATCCCTTTGTATCCACAGTATACAGGCCAGGTATTAGTAACTACAAATATTTCTACGTGAGTATCTCATTACCTTTGTATCCTTACGGTTTATATTCATTTCATATTTCCCGCAATGACAACCTAACCAAAACGAAAGCTTTTAATCACTGCGAAGATGTACAAGATGAAGAATCGAAGCCCCGAAGATGAAAACTTTAGCATGCAATAACTCAGAACCAAATTTGATGCAGTTACTGTCTTTTAGCTCAGCAGGGCAGTATTGCTCTAATTCGACCAGATGATCGAAAATATCTGCGAAGGACACACTGCCCTCTCATCTAATTATTAAAACGCTGCAAGGATGACGCCAAGGTTAAATAGAGCATGAAAATATATAATTTGAATGACAAAGTGACGAATCTTTCATCCTCTCTCCGATGCCCTTACAACCTCTGCTGAACATTAAAAATAAAACCGGACCATCTCCGAGCCTTCCTCTTTTCTCCGTATTTTAAAGGAGACACAATGAAGGCGCCGCTGCCGATGATGAACATGGAGTCCCAGGAGGCACCCAAATACGGGACCCAAAAAATGCGTGGTGGGTGGAGGGAGTACCTGACCCCGAGTGTGGGAAAAAATATTTCGGTTAGCGGCGGGGAAATAAGGGTCCACCTGCACGATGGCTTCGAAAAACGAGATTGATAACGGTTGACAGCAGTGTTTTCCTGGGCGGGACGAACTTCCCGTTTGTTCTCGGAACATATCACATTAATGCCGAAAATAGTAGGATGGATAATAAGCATTATTACTCCTTGGACCAAAAGGTGCAACCACTAATTTGGTTCTAGGGCAAGGAGAAAAGATATCAGCCTGAGAGTGATAGGTATGGAGATTTCTTCCGACCAAAATGCACTTATCCGGTTTTCTGCTCACGAAGATCATCCTCAAGAGAGGCACAACCGAGTTTAACCATCCATTTTTTACCGTCAAAATAAAGGAGCAGATCATTTATGTCTCGCCACCATCTTTTAATGATTTTCCGCTCTCCAAAAAGGTCCAAAGCTAAAAATTTAATGCGTGCACGATACTCCAGTTTATCCATCTAAACATAAAAACATATCTAACTTAATAACACGTTCAGAGAAAACTAATTAACTCATCACCTTGAAACCTGACGCAAATTGTAGTTATAAGTTTAAAAGTGTAATAGAATATGTCAGTATTATCTATGCCGTTTTATAGGTACATTGCCAAAAACATTTAACCTTGCCTTCGCCTGGCTTATTTGTAGATGTAACCATAGCAAAAAGATATTGTTTGACTAGTGTTAAGTTTCTCATCGGGTTAGAAAAACGGCAATATCCGGTGAGAAACCAGAAGTGATTTCGTCAACATTTTGTCGGAAGACACCAAGGTTTTTAAATTGTTTCGTTCATCACTGCAGAAGTCTCACCATCTAACATCCTAGTAGCATGAGAAGTCACTCACTTCCAGTCTGTCTCTAATGCGGAACTTTGAGCTCCTCAAGCTTCAGCCGTGAACAGTCTTTTTATTCATGTCCGTTTCCACGCCTCTTCTTAAGATCTCACACACGCAAAACAAGTGCCGCTATGGATTAGTCATCATCTCAGCTTTTTCTGCATTAAAAAATGTAATAGCCACTATGAAATTGAAGATTAATTTTGATCAATGATGGAAAAGTAAAAGTCTTCCTTCACAAAGTCTCCACAAAGAGTGTGTGGTGGAAGACGACGCAGCACTAGATAGCTACATAGCGTCAATATCATTAAAAAAAATATTTGCTTCGTAATGAATGTACTGTTATGATGAGTAAAGAAAGGTAGAGACTCCGCATGTATTGGCGGCTTCTTATCATCATTATACTCATACAGAATGGAAAATTTATTACAATATCTGTGATGCCATTTGCTAGTATTATAACATGATAGTTGTGGTTCAGGCTTCCGCGGGGATTGGATGAAGAACAATGATACTCAAACGATATCGTACTGTCTACCAAAATTATTTCAAACTCTTACAACACGTTTTTCAACTGTCTAGCAGTTGTCATCTTATAGTCATCATCAGGTAAGACAGTTTTGTATGTTGTAAGAGTTTGAAATAAATTTGGTAGACAGTACGATATTGTTTGAGTATCATTGTTCAATATGCTGTTCTACAACATCTCGACTGAGAAAGTGGAGTTGATTGGATGAAGGTTGAGTCTTCCGTTCTCCGGTGTTTCCTCCGCATTGTTTCACCTTGAGGACGATATTTCGTCAGATAACCTGCAGGCTTCCTCAGGTCCAAGTGAAATATCGTCCTCAAGATGAAACAATGCGGCAGAAACCCCGGAATACGGAAGACTCAATTTTCATAACATTATAGCACTTAAAATTTAAATACGAATTTAATGCAATGCAAATATATGGTGCATGTTGGTAATAACCCACCCCTTGCCAAACACCCTTGCGGTGGCTCTTAGAGTAATACGTAGATGTAGAATATATTGATTTCGGCTATTGACAGGATATCTACCAGTTTCCATTCCCGACGGCCCCAGAAGGTTGGGAATCCGGAGTCCCGTAGTTTTGAAAGATACAGAGGTTCGGATGGAATCAGGTGGTGAATTTCGAAGCGGGAGAAGGAGAGATGGAGAGAGACAGGGGCGGATATTTTAAAGGCCACGAGAAAGTCACAGAACGGGGGGTGAGCTGTTGAGGAAAGGGGTGATACCCAGAGAGCGGTGAGGGGTGCAAGGGTTGAAAAGCCTGGCGAGTGGGATGAGAAAGGGGAAGAGAGAAGTCAGGGTTCGGAGACCTTGCCGGTCGTTTTCCACCCAGATGCACGTCAATTCCTTATCCCGACGGATGGTTGACTTATCCATAATGCAACGCTCTGCCGGATTCCTTAGGATAAACCCCTATCTCTTCACCCAAACCTAGATTCTACCCCCTCTAATCCCCGTCCCCCAACCGCCCGACCTCCTGACACGCCCCCCCATACACGTTTGCGACCCCCTCCCCTCCCCAACCGGGTCGAAGAAGCAAAACCTACCCCCGTTTCAACCACTCCACCCCCCTCCCATACTCCCATTCCTATACTCATCCCTTCATATCTCGCTTCCTCTCAACCTCCCTAATTCCACCCCCCTCGTCCTATCTCCGCACAGTTTGACGCGGCACGGAAAGGGCGAACCGGGAGCAGTTATGCAGTGAACGATATCGCTAATTCGGCTAATTCCAGCTCGCGCGGCAAACAGACACGATGAGGTCGGCGGGAGCGTTGCTGCTCACTTCCCGGAGATTCGAGCTTTCGAGACACACATACACACCTATCCACTTCGCGTCATCAAATTCATTCTCTATCTTTCTCTCTAAAGAGAGCGGAAGGGAATTCGTCAGCGGTCGTATGCCCCATAGAGGCCAGGACGTTAACGCGCTTAACAGCGACAAAAACCATCAACAGCAGATACTAATACGGAGATTAATTTACACCATCCGTCCAATTCTCTATCTTTACAACTAACCGCTAAAGTTGGAGTCAGTACAATGCAAATTGAAATTGGTCAATGGTCAGTATGTCACTGATGGTGGCGGCGTGTATCCGTCCGCCAACACAAGGGTCGCGGTTTCGAATTCCGCCTGGGGAATTATTCTCCGCTCCTCCGGGCTTGGTTACCCGCGTTCATTCATTAGTTGTTCAATCCTAAGATTGATTGACTGCAGCCCTCCACCATTCCCTATCAAATGCCTTATTTCCTAGTATTTTATCCTATGTACTTTCCTCCTTATTTGGTCCATGGACTTATTCCTGGGTCTTCCTCTGGGGACTTTTCCCTCTATTCCATCTGCAATTATGTTTTTCTGTTCTTCTTCTGAATCATTGCAAGGGTTTCATGGGTAATGCTAATTAATTAGGCGTAAGAGAGGACTTTATAGCCCTTAAAACTCTCCTAATGAAATTTTAGGGCAATTTCTCAAAAGATCAGGTAGTATTTTTTGATAGGGAGAGTGGTCAGAATGTTGGTCTCTCGGCTAGCGTCTCTGGCCAAGTAAGCAAGAAGCTGCATAAACCCCCAATTATTTGAATTGGCCCGTTTTCCGACCCTAGAGGAGGAATTTTCGACCCCCAAGTGACATATAACCGGCATATTGAGGCTTGAAAGGCAGCTTTCATCGCAAGTGTAATTCCCTCTCCAAAAAATATGGTCGCTTAAACCGAATTAAAATTAATGAAGATTTTGATAGTCTTAATTGAAATTTGAAACTTTGAGGCAAACATTCTCGCAGAATAAAAATATTTATAGTAGTAATGTCCAGGTGGATGGGCCACTTTTTCAGGTATTATATTTCGTTCAGAGAAACAAGTGGCAAGACCATCCACCTTTCGGTAAATAAAGTAATCGATCATGTTTGAAGGGTTCTGTGTATCTTAGTCGAATATTTGAGAAAGATAGAAGGATGAGTGAAGACATTTTACGGCATCAGAATACCATTGGTGTGATCTGTGGTAGTACGTGGACAGTATATAGGTATATATGTTTGTGTCGAGAAGCCTAAACGGATGTGAACTTATGTTTTATCCTTCAGACGTTACTACTCAGCAGCAAAACCTCGATATACCAGGATAAGCATACGAATAGAATAAATAAACTCTAAATGAGATTACAGAGAGGTTTTTGTCACCAAATTAGGATAAACAGAGTAAAAATGTATGAATCATGTAAGAATGTAGGTTAAATGCTCTAGAATTGGGCATGGTATATGAGGGGAGTGTGATATATAACCATCATTTCTAACGCCCCACTCCCAAGACATTTCCGTCACGATTTAGTATACGTGGTTTAGTACCTTATAGGACCTTTTATCTATTCTATTTATTTTTTTATTTTTCGCCGGCGGCGGCAAAGAACTGGTTTCCATGAGCTTAATGTTCACTGGAAAATGCAAATAGCAAGGAGGGGTGATTTCAGCCGCTATTTTCAACACGCTTGTTTTCTTCTCATTAAGTAATCTTTGGAATGCAATTAAACTTTCATAAACCCACGGAAAACTACATTAATAACTCGTATAAATGAAGCAAAAAAGTAAAACCTATACTATACTTAATCCTTAAGATTTAAAGACTAGGATTTTGCTTTTTGTATCCGAGCTTTAGCGGAAAATGAATGAATGAATGAATGAATAATTTATTAATTGTCCTGGGGATATAACCCTTAAGAACAAAAGCAATTTACATTTTTTTGAGCAACATAAAGAGCAAAATCAACAATTTGGACAGTAACATAATGAAAAAATTAAGTATAAATTAATACCATTTTACAATGCTGAATGCAAAGTTTTTTTGGAAATCATATCATATAACAAATTCATCTGCATACATTTCTGGATTTACATTAATTACAACAATATGCAAAATTAAAACAATATGCAAAATAATAACAAAATTTAGTGGTAATAAAGTAACATGTTAATGTTTACTCCCTTATCAAAGGGAATAATCACCTCCCTTCTCACAAAAAACTATTACCATTTCTTTTACTGAACTACTCTACATTTTCTTACCGAAAAAGAATACCTACACATTTCACCGCGCTTGGTGAAATCTATTTATGGATAAACTCCTTTAACCATAAAAACTATTGAAATAAACAGAAATATTAACCCGATGAGAGAGCCATCAACTTTTTCGAGTCATTCCCAGATGCCACCATGTAAAGAGAATATTCCCTGCTTAGGACGGAGTGTCAAAGATTTGGTGGAAATAGCACGAGACGTTTGGAGTATGGATTTATGTCCTGGATAGATGCATTCAATGCAACGACATTAGATTAACTATGGATACATTTATTACGTTTTTTATTATAAAATCAAAATGAACAAGATCGATTAACAGTTACTAGGGCATAGTAATCCAGGCTTCGGTGAAATGCCTCCCGAGGCTTTATAAATTCCATCAATTGGCACGTCTCGTTCCCATTCTTATCTTGCCTTTTTTCTTTCATGCATTAGGTTTATTTTTAAACTTCACAGAGATGTCCACGTGACCCCCTACTACAATGAACTTAGATGGCTCGATGTTAAAACCCGAAGGAAATATTTCCTCGGATTCTACTTGTATTGCTTATTTCAAGAAAAATCCCCTGAATATTTATTCGACATGTTTTCCGTGAAACCTTCCACTAGGGATATGTGCACTAGATGTGATCCTGAGTATCTTTACTTTCCTAGTCACCGCACAACGAAGTTCCAAAATTCTTTCTTGGTCACTGCGTGTCATCTCTGGAACACCCTGCCCAAAAACATAAAAAATTGTTCTTCTGTTGCTAGTTTTAAGATGAAATATTACAATATGTTACTTTCTGACCACTAAATGTTGTTATTATTTTGCATATCGTTGTAATTAATGTAAATACAGAAATTTATGCAGATGAATTTGTTATACTATGGTATGATTTCCAAAAAACTTTGCATTCAGCATTGTAAAATGGTATTAATTCTTACTTAATTTTTTCATTATGTTACTGTCCAAATTGTTGATTTTGCTCTTTATGTTGCTCAAAAAAATGTAAATTGCTTTTGTTCTTAAGGGGTATATCTCCAGGACAATAAATAAATTATTCATTCATTCATTCATTCATTGGATTGGTAAGATAAAAACACTTCACGGCAAAAAAGTACCAGTAAAGGGAAAATGCCCTGATTTCTATCACTTATAGCTGTCCACCGAAATACTCCAACGTTGCGCAGGTATAAGTTGGCAGTAATGGAATAGATATAATAAACTTCAGACCAAAAAAACACTAATAGTTTACTGATGAACCGTGATGGGATATTACGTTCGATAATCTTATAATTCTTTTCCCATTACCTGATATTCCAAGGAGGCAATACCACATTATTGTGGGAATGTACCACAGGAACGCGTAAAAGAATAACCCAATTGTAGTCATCATGAGATGATAAAATTCTTATCCTTGGCTACGCTTTACTGGTATTTTTTTGCCGTGAAGTGTTTTTATCTTACTTTAATGCATGAAAGAAGAAAGGCAAGAAAATGATGGGAACGAGACGTGACAATTAATGGAATTTATAAAGTCTCGGGAGGCATTTCACCGTAGCCTGGATTACTATGCCCTCATAACTGTTAATTGATCTTGTTTATTTTGACTGTATAATAAAAAACGTAGTAAATGTATCCATAGTTAATCTAATGTCGTTGCATTGAATGCATCTATCCAGGACATACGAGGTGTGTTCAAAAAGTAAGGTGACTTTTCAAATTTCAAGGGCAAGATACATTTTATTTTCAATTTTTTTGTATTTTTTTGTGTTGGCACACATTTTTCAAATATTCGTTTACAGTTTCAACAATATAACGTATTTAGTTTGTAATTGACAGATACAAATGTTAGACGTGTTTTGGTGTGCTCGCAGATTTTCTGCTATAAAAAAATTTTCTGCTATAAAGAATTTGCATCAAATTTTGAGTAAAAAATGGAATTAAGTGCTCCAAAACACTTAAAATGTTGATAGTGGCATACGGTGAGTTTGTTCTGAGTAAAAAAATGTTTATAAGTGGTACAAGCTCTTCCAAGGTGCCCGAGAAGATGCCAATGACAAACCTCGCTCTGGACGCCCCAGCACGTCAACAACAGATGAAAACGTTGAAGCAGTGAAGAATATTGTTTTTAAAAATCGTCGAATCACTATTAAAAAAGTTGTAGAGGATGTTGGCATATCGGTTGGCTCGTGTCATGCAATTGTTTTGGATGTTTTGGGCATGAGACGTGTCAGCGAAGTTCGTTCCGAAACTGCTTAATTTTGACCAGAAGAACCGTCGCATGAGCATCGCTCAGGAGCTGTTGAATGACGTCAATGATGATCCTGATTTGCTCAAAAGGATTATAACTAGTGACGAATTATGGGTATATGGCTATGACGTCGAAACCAAAGCCCAATCGTCCCAATGGAAGTTCCCAAGAGAACCAAGATCGAAAAAAGCACGGCAAGTTCGATCAAATGTCAAGGTTTTGCTCACAGTTTTCTTCGATTACCGTGGCGTATTGCATCAGAAGTTCTTACCACAAGGTTGTACGGTCAATAAAAAGTATTACCTTGAAGTTATGCGCCGTTTACGAGAATCAATTTGAAAAAACGTCCGGCATTGTGGAAAAACAATTCATGGCTTTTGCATCACGATAATGCGCCTGCTCACTCACCGTTGCTTGTGAGAGATTTTTTGGCCAAAAACAACACCAAAATCATGCCCCAGCCACCATATTTACCGAATTTGGCCCCCTGCGACTTTTTCCTGTTCCCAAAACTGAAGAGACCTATGAAAGGACGGAGATTTGCAACGATTGAGGAGATAAAGACTGCATCGCTGGAAGAGCTCAAGGCTATACCAAAAAGTGCTTATCAGAATTGCTTCGAGGATTGGAAAAAGCGTTGGCAAAAGTGTATTATATCTTACTTTAAAGGGGACAACTTGAATATTGAAGAATAAATAAATATATTTTCATAAAAATATAAAGTCACCTTACTCTTTGAACACACCTTGTAACCCTACTCAAAACGTCTCGTGACCAACTGCGGATGTGATTTGCTTCAACAGGGATGAATTGGAAGCTAATTACACGAAGCATATTTTAGTCAGTAAAGCCAAGTGTGAAGAGATTCTCCATTAGCCAGCTATGAGCAAAATGTCCGTCGTACATCATCCCATCAAGCGTATGGAGTACCGTACTTGAAGAGCTCTCCGCAAGGCAATGAAATAAGAATTGGGACAAGGGACAAAAAAATAGATAATTTCGTGATCCAGATGCGGGATCTGTGTGGAATTCCAGCACGCCAGTGAATGTATCAATCTAGTCTGCTCTCTTTATTACATCTCAATTCTACGATAATATTTCCTACGGGCTTAAATTTTATTGGCAATAACTCGCAGTAATTATGAAGTCACCAAAATTTCGCCTAAATTCTTGCATTGAATATTCACCCAAAAACAAAAGCACTGAACAAAAATGTCCAACATTTTAATTATTTTTAAAATAGCAATAGATTTTATAGCCGAATAATGGGTATTCTAGCTATTAGCGGGAGTTACGATGAGCTATGATCTATTACAGCGAGTAATCTACACCACTCATTACATTCAAACTGGAATCCTGCGAATTTGGAGCCTACACAACGGCTACCACAACCATCGATCGATACTTGGATTTTGTGGGTCTCTAAGGTCCAAAGAAATAACAGCTGAGACTAAAATTATAACTTGAGTGCATATCAAATGAAGAACAAAAATGCCGAGTCGTTCTTGAGTTGATATTGATATGTGATTTTACCGAGTTTAATATTGTGGCTCCTATAGTTTTTTCTCGACATAGAAGATTATTTTGCAAGAAATTTTAATACTACTGTAATCAGAATTTTAATGCAGTGCCCTTAAGAGGATAAAAAGGTCGGAAGCAAATATTACATTAATTAATTAAATAAGTGCTTCTCGGGTATTCCAACGAATAAGAAGGTTCATGTCTCTAACAATTTGCTCTCCATCTTCTGGGGTTCTAAATGCCGTCATTTAGAACCCCTAACAATGCAGTGCATGTCGTTCTCCGAAACCTCGGGAGAAATGGACCTTCCAACCCGGTGGAATACTCGAGAAACATTTATCTAGCAGGTAAGCTGGAAAATCCTAAGATCTTTCATTGATTGACTAAGTTGAATATTAATTGACAAAATATCTCGTAATAAATTTAAACAAGAATAAAGTTAATCAGATAGCCTCAAAATTATTCAAGTTTCACACACTGGTATGAACTCAGGATCTCAGAAAGCGAAGTTACCAAAAGCGCCACCGCACTTACCAGAAATATATCGTTCACCAATTTTGTATGAGAGTCGTGCGTATTTTTTACGATCCGAAAACCTCATTCACTCTTCCTAATCCTCCTTTCACAAGAAAAGAAGACCAGAACAAAAGGAAAAGTGGTCATCCGTAGAGGACAGGAGTGAGAAAATTTTATGGAAGGAAGGAGAGGAGAGTAAGAGAGAGGTAAGACGTGAGTAAAACGCCGAGGATATCCTTCCTCCATCTAAACCTCGAAATGTTTCGGGCATCGTCGTCGCCGAGAGAAGAGGCGATGTTCCGAGGCCCCTCTCCTCTTAAGGAGGGGTCCGGTGACGGATGAGAGGGCACCGCGCCATCGTACCACTTTCAACACTCAACACCACGCCTACACCCTTCTCCATGCCAGTCATGCACCGCTACGAATCCGCGGATCCGTTAGTACGTCAAAAATCTTCGTCGACGATCCCCGCCGGGGACGTCTAGCTCCCTACCGAAGGAGAACTGGCGCATATACATGCATCCTCTCCTCGCCGCCTGCCCCATAACTCCCTGAGGGATGATACTACACGTTTTGATGCGCCGTTCTCGTGTCCGAGGCCACATTCTCTCTCCGTCTCCTCTTCCTCTGTACCAACTCCGGTCGTCTGCCGAATCGAGTGGAGTGCAGCGCCAAAATTGGCCTCCAGGCGATGCGGCTTTTTGCGACCGGCCCGACGTCTTCTCTTGTCTCGAGATCTTTTTTATGCTCTTTAAGCCCTCTCTTCTCCTTATGCCAAACGCCGCTTTTATTTTGGGAGACAGGTTAGACGTGTGAGGAAAATCCAGTGAGGAAAGGGCCGCTTTGCAGTTGTTTAGAGACGGAAACTTCCTGAATCGTTGTGAGAAAATAAATAGGAAAAATGTTCGGAGTACCCGATGCGGTGAACGAGGTCTTTTACATGCATTGCATATCAAACGTCTAATTCAATTTTTAGCAAAATATAAAAACATTTCGACACTTAATGCCAAACTAAGCCAACGTAACAAGTATATATCTTTAGCTCCTCTGCATAAAAAACGTAGTCAGCAAAAATTATCCGCATAATGAATCAAACAACAACTTTCATCAATCAAATTGACACATGTCAGGCGCACGTCACTTGCACGCATTATTCCTATTTGCACGCATTCTGGCAATTATAAATAACGAAATTATAATCAAGGAAGGATCTTATAGGCGAAAAATATTGTCACTCAAAACTAAATGCCGTATGACGCTACCAGATAAAAAACTCCTCACAAATTTACTCTAATTGATATGGATATAAACAAAAGACCCCTTCCATTAAAACCATACTTATTTCCTTCACTCACTAGTCACTCAACAAGAAAATTCAAAATCATAAGGGCCACCAATTCTGGAGCTCCCTGGAATTTGCATTCCAAACCAGCGACCTTGAACCTCACTTCTTATAATCACGGCGGGCATTCGATTCCAAATTATTCATCTTCCTTGTACCACATTCTCTTCCCATCACGTTTTCTGTGGGAGGGTACGCTCCTCCCACGGAAGATGTGCACTAAAGTCGATCCCCCAAACAGCAAAAGAGAAAGAGCGAGATAGGGCGTAAGGTTTATCCTTCACGGCTCCTTCAACAATCCATCCCCACAGTCCCTTCCTCCCCCAAACTTCGAGCGCCTTTCCTAGCAACCATACCATCATCTCCACATTCCTGCACCACACAAACACATGCAAAACAAAAGCAAACGCACACACACATAGGAACGTTTCCCCACTCCCTCGGTCTTTCTCTCTCGCTCCACAGTAACCCTTGCATGTGAGGGAAATACGTGATTCCGGGCTCATGAAGGGGCTTTTCGACGCCTCACGATGGATGAATGAGGCGGTGAAACAGGAGGAGGGCGGAGGTGAGAGCGGCGGAGTGTCCGGGAATGGATGGTTCCCTTCAGTTCGGGTACACGCACTGAATAGTTGAACGGGTGGCAGATTCCGAGATGAGAGGGAAGGATGGATCGGGTGGGTGTGTTAGGTGAGGAGAAGGGAGGGGTACTATATTCATGTGACACCCTTGGCGTCGATATGGGAGAGGGCGTGGATGCCGAGAGACCCTGTGAGTGAGGATGGAGAACGGCGTTTAGGGTTCCAGGGTGAAGTGTGACATTGAAGCCCCGGGCGGGAAAAGAAAGCAATATGCACCAGAGATTTATTTTTCTGCATTGCTTGGATGCAGCGGGAAGTTGGCGGTAAATGGAGACAAATCACGCACGATACCGGAATGGAGTCGGGTTCATAATACTGCCATCTTATTTCACCCCACTTTGCTTTTTCTCGAAAATTCCGCATAGCGAGAATACGAGACGCAAGGACCCTCCATTTGGTGACCTAGAATTATTCATTCTCAAACTTTTGAGCGTTTGTGATATTATAGCTTTAATACTGACACAGGAAATGCTGCGCTCAATATATGTCGCGACCAGATATGGTGCCATCAATTTATGTTATTGCCAAGGAGGTCTATTGACGTATAGAGTTGGACGTATATTGTAAAGTGCATTGCGTCAAGGCTGAAATATATTAATTTGAGAAACATGGAGATCTTCTTACTTAACCAACTCCACATTGGTGACTTCAACTAGAAAAATAAGTAGTTAACATTTGGTGAAAATGGTTTTTCCGCACAACGACGAGCTACAACGCTTACGAGAAGAAAACACCCAGCTACATCAGCAACTAACAGATTCAAATCCACGATGCAGCTAGGACACCGAGCAAACCCCACCTACAGTTCGTCGTGTCGCGGTGAAACTTCCACCATGTGATGATAAGATGTGAGAGAAGCCACGAAAATGGTGGGTGATTTGTACAACTGAGTTAACAATTAGCAGAAAGTCACGGGCCATATCTAGTTGGGACATTAAAAAATGTTTCACATTTTGGGCGTTCCGTCTTATAACACATTAAGTACATAGGGAGTTTCCCTGAATAATCGTCAAAAAAGATACACCATTTACGTACCTATTTATACATGTATGTGACTGAATTTTAAAAGATTGAAAGTAAGAGAAAGACAAAATATATTTGTTTGGTCTTGCTTTAAGGCTTTCTGCTTCATAAAATATTAAGTGCTTGGGAATTTTAAATACATGATTGTTAAAAATCTTACGCCATTTACGTATCTTTTCGTATATGTGTGTAACTGGATTTCTTAAAAGGGTGAAAGTAAGAGAAAGACAAAATATAGTTTTTTGGTCTTGCTTTAATTCACAGCCAGTATTTAGGACTCATCATCAAATGAATAAGATGGTAATCATGTAAATATCCAAGAGTATCATCGTATTCGTCACGTAATGTAATGAAAAAACAAATGTTATCAAAGTTGTTGATTAATACTAGATAGTTTGGAATCACTCCTGACAAATGGTAAACAGGTAAAATTACTTTAAGACCAAGGTTATTAAAGCCCACTAAGCAAGCGCCAGACAGTTGACCTTAAGTCTTCTCACCTTAAGTCTCTCAGCTTCATTTGACCGCCATGATAAAAATAATGAGATACACATCGAGTTAGATACTCCTTATTCTCCCGCAGAACTCCTTACCACAGTAAAACGATCAAAAAGTTTATAGCTGCCATGAAATAAATCATTCAGAGATGCATAATTTAAATACCATATTTAAAAAAAATGGATTTCGATCTTCCTAATACCAAGAAAATAACGCTTTTCTTTTTGGTTATTTTCCGTTTTATTCTACTCTTTTCCTTCATCTGTTTTCTTCTTTCTTCCGCCCAGAGTTTCTATCTTCAACATCTACATAATACCCCGCGAACCGCAGCATGGGCGTAGGGGAGTTAGGACACCAACCAAAAGATGTAAGGGATAATGTTTTGCGAGGTGAAATGGTGACATGTATTATGGAAGTTTATTTAGCGGAGCTCATTTTTTATTTTGGTCGCTAAATGTGCTCAAAAAGAACGAGTTTTTATACCTATCTGTTGGCAATGTAAATCGGCAATCTGTTCTTCTGGAAATCCTTGAATTTTTGCACTATATTCTAAACTTAGTTACTATATTTCTATACTCTCTCTTGCGTTATCTACATTTTTTTCCAAACCTTTCTCTCTTGGATGGATATCACTTAATTACATGTCCGTTCGCATTTTACCAAGGGCAATAGCGTGAAATAAGCACACTTTTATTACACCTCTGAATATACGTCTTTCTGGTAGCCCGGAGAGCACGAGGAGGCTGATACACAATTTCTTACCGCACCTCGCTTAATCATCATTCAGCAGTTGCTGAGATACGGTATGGGCGGGTCACTTGGTTGCGTGAGAGCACGCATGCAGCGAATGTGTGTGGCTTCGCTCCCCAGAGATACTCACACCTGAAACATTCAGTGCCCATCAAATGGCGCACCCGCCAGCCAGCTCCAGCCAGACGTGAACCCGGAACACTCAGGTCGGTAGCCTAGTTTCACCCGCCAATTAGGCGCATCCCGTCAGGATTAATTAGTTTGCTCATACGTCTTGGTTGGTATAAATAAAAACTAATGAAGTGTGGCAAAGACTAGACAGCAACGCTCCAATTAGATTACAAAATTTACAATTCATTGAAGTCTGTTGATTTACCTGCCTGATTATTTCCTCGCCACCTGAAAAGTTTAACTGTCTTTTCAAGATGTTTGAATAATAAATATTGCAGTTATGACAAAAACTCTTTTGAGCAACTTGGAAAGTCATCAAACAGTAAAAAACGACTGCTTAGGAAGTATACCAATAATTTTCCGTATCATTCTGTATCATAAATTTAGGAAGAATACCATAAAAATGTTGATTGTCTTTTCAAAACGATGAAATGGAAAACATTTAACACCAAGCCAAATTTCTAGAAATCCTACTTCATACAAAATTTAGAGAAAGATCATCTACATCGTCCAATCACAGCGCAGAATTAGGACAACCCAGCACAATATAAGGCGGCCAAAACAGTTTCTTTCCACCTTCGACCTGAAGACGGTAGCAGGATAGCTATCGAAACCGTTGTCAGCCAAAGTCAACAAATGCGGATGAAAAACCCAAAAATGCGGAACACTAATGGACAATGTCGCAAAAACCTTGTTAAAAATGAATTAAATTGTAATTTTCCATTCATTATTTATATAAAACTGACCAGTTTCGGTGTCACAATATAATCATCAGAGTTGTAGTGCCTGTTCAAGTAATATCAGCGTAATACATAGGACAGGACATAGGTAAGAAGTTAAAGAGGGGAAATCTTTGAGAAGGAGAGAGGATTAGGATTAGGAGGAGAGATTGTGACACCGAGACTGGTCAGCTATATTACAACCGAGTGGATGCTTATAAAATTAGTTATTCTTTATCTATCAGGATTACACAAAGTTATTTCATCAAGCACCACGTTACTTTCTTGTTTTTAACCCACCACGTTAACTTCTGGTTCTAAATTCTTGGACTACAGTTCATTTATCGAAAATATTAATGTTACCTAGTTCACCGTTTGCGAGGACAAAATTTTTTCATAGGAGAAAATATCACAAGAGTATTATGCTGTACGCGGGAACATTGGGAGTAGATGAAATGCAGCGCCCAAGCACTCGAGATCAGACTCCACCATCGTGGAATGCTCTAGAAAGGGTCCTTCTGATGGAGCTCTTTGCAACGTAAGTCCGTGAAGAACTATTTATGCCACCGTCACCCAAGTTCCTCCGTGAGGCAGACCCCAGCGACCTCCAGGCATAACACACTCCACGAATTATTGCTGTGTAAATAAACGTGAGGAATCCCTCTCGTTCTACCACCACCTTCTCATCTTGTTTTCCGCGTCCATTCATTCCAGAGCGCGTTGATTTCCCGACCCGGCATAACAGGGAAAAATTTATGGGAGAGCCAGGAAGGGGTTGGAGAACATGGAGCTCCCACTTGAGGACCACAGCTGGTTCGTCAAGAAAAACATTCTGACTGATAAATGGACCCTTGGAAGCGTTGATATCTCCTATTTCGTGAACAGTATTAAAAAATCGTCCCCATTTTACCGCAACAAGTCTGCTTCGCATTTTCGATATATCCTCCATTGCTCTTCGGGTTTATAACTATGTTGACATTAGTGACGATAACATATTTTAATGACCCCATTACAGGTATTTATTCTTTTCAGCAGAGTATTGGTCATCTAGGTAACATTTTGTTATCAAAAATAATTACAATAGAAACGTGTTTCAACCACATGTAATCTTACAATTAAGATTGTATTGGATATTTGGAGAGGCGACCGACAGCGAGTCATTTGCGCCATAGGGGACAGGTAAGGGAGGAAGGGTGGATAGAAACCCGGCGTCGGTATTAGCCTGCTCTTAACGAAAGGCGCCAAGGGGACAACGGTTTAGCGTCTCATCCGACAGACGGAGTACATCACTTGAAGTGCCCTCCACAAAACACTCAATTAGGGATCGGATTTTCTCTGAAAAACATCCTCCCTAATTTGAACCCTGAACGTCCGTATGGTTAGCCAGTACTTTATCCACCATGCCCTCCCGATCCGTCTCTTAGAATCAAAAACATCAGCCAAAACCCTTATGGATCGCTAGCGTGAAATACACCATCTTTGCACGATTCTCAACTCGTTGCAGATTGGATATTGCGAAAGGCAGCATCTCAGTCATGCAAATTTTAAGAACGTGAGATAATATTGATCAGGTAGGATAAAACACTCGGTTAACCATCCATCCTCACGCATTTATTTAAAAAATAGCGTTAAGTAGGATATATAGAGTTAAATATAGAGTTTAATTAAAACCAATCACAATGTCAAAACAGTTTACAAGCAAGAATATGCAGGTGAGACTCTCATAAGATTCCTTAGCGTAATGGATCTCACCAGCACCCTCAGAATTTCCAGACGCTAGAGACAAATTTTGTTTCATTATTCGATGGGGTAAAATCTATCTGTAATATTGGTATATTCAACGCAATTAAAACAACTAATAAAGAAAATAGTGAAGGTGAATGAAGTGATTTCATGAGAAACTAACACACACAATAGAAAAATACTAAGAGCAATTCATAGGAGCATACAAAGCAAATACAAAAAATGTAGTATGATCTTATATGGTATTATAACGAAACTTCTTTTTGAATAGCAGACATTTATTTGCTCCCTGAGAAATCATTTTTGTGTATGCGTTCCATTCGACTTTTCCTAAGCATTTAACCATTGGTCTTCTTCAAGAGGTCCTTCATTCCTTCCAACATTAACTATGCCACATATGCCATTGAGGAAGAACGGCAATAGTTAGCAAAGGCAATTATTGTACACTATTATGTATACACTAGTATGTTACACATAATTAATGCTAGTGCATGCGGCAATTAATTTTTTTTAATTTTTAAATCATAAATAAAAATAAAATCCTCCAAACTACACCGTATAAATAGAAATAAATATTCTGACAGCTTTATCTTTACTGGACGTAATTTCTTACAGTTGAACTTTTGCAGAGAAATAAAATATGTTTTTTTTTGCCATCAAAGTAAGAATTAGTCAAATATCCACAGTTTGCATGTTAAATAAACACCAGGAAACGATATATTTTCAAATGTGAAAACTTGGCCATGACCATGTCTGTGCTCAGAAGGGTGCGATTAGTTGAAAGGAGTTCCAAGATAGGCGATATTTAAGTATTTTTTAGATTTAAATCACTTACATCGAAAAAATCTTTGCTTAACCCAAGGGCATACGATGGTTTCATCGTCATCAGACTTTAAACATCTACAACCACGATTCATTCCACTGACGTGACCTTTACCATTATTGAAATCAATAGTCGATAGAATCACGCAAATTCGTTACACGCCCACACAGTGGATAATCAATGAACTCCGTTCAGTAAATAAAATCAAGAATCGAGCAACTTCATCCGAAATTCGGATATTCTACGATCTAAAAATAAGACGGGCGAGGCACGTAGTTGAAAGATATCGGGTTTTACGCAAGAAGAAAGGATGAAAATAAAATCAGGATTCGCTTCGAAACTTTTCCGCGAAATTAAAAAGTAACTCATTTGGGTGCTGGTACGGGGGAGGGAGCCACCGACCCCCTTCCCCCGTCTCGCCTCCCCTCAGGCGAGACGAGGGGACGGGGCAGGTGGCGGCAGTCGGCAGCCTTCAACCCCCCTGCCTACGCCCTCACAACGGGGTGGTGGACGGCAGGGGGTGGCAGAGGAAAGAGATATATGAGAAACCGGTGGGAGAAGACAATACGCCGGTAGGGCGAGACGTGAGGCCGAATAAAGAGGGCTGGGGAGAAGCAAAGATTAAAGGGATGGCAACAAAGGAATGACTCTCCAACGATAATGGGAGGCATGAGGCGGAAAATAAGGAGCAAAGGGCGGGGGCGGATAAGGTTGGGGATTCCAAAGATTGGGATGAGGGAGACAAATAAAAAGGAGAAAGCATTTCCAAAGATTTGATTTTTGCGAGATGAGAAAATGAGAGAGAGAAAGAGGGAGAAGAAGGAAAATAATGCTTGTCTCCAAGAGAGGATGAAGGGGAAAAAATGAGTGGGTGAGGCCAAATACGAGAACACGGTGCTGTAGGCTGAACTAATTGAATGAATCATGCGTTTGCTACTGATGCAGCCGAGAGCTGGTGACTGTATTCTGAGATGGGAAAGATACTTGATCTTAAAATTGTAATTCAGATTGCAGAAAAAAAGCGACATTTGGATATAGAAACTAAAAACATCTCCACTTTCCAAAGGGAAGTCAACAGAAGCTCTTTTCAGTACACTCTTAATTATCCAAGTTCCAAATTATTGAGATTCCGTGTTGTTCGAGGTTATAAATAATGAGATATAGAGCTATTTTATGCATCTAGTAATTTAAATTAAGGTCGTGTGACGAACAGCATAATCAGTAGCATGGCAACGATGTTTTTGGAAACACGTTTATTAAGAGTTGTAATCCTACTGAACTTGCGTGTTCAGATCACGTCGGGGTCACCACTGTAGGTAATTTTTAGGCCGAGGTTGTTCCCTACCAAAGGTTACTTTATCAGTTCCGTTTCTTCCTTGTTATTGAAATACAGTAATCTTTCTGTAACAACTCTCTATAAACATGTTTCCAAAAACATCGTTGCCACGATACTGATTATGCTGTTTGCCACAGTTGCTTGACCAATATTTCAACTGCCTATTTAATTTTATGATGTTGAAAATCAAAATGAAGATAATAATTTGCACTCTTCAAATATTTTTTAAATTTATATAAATTAAATAACTGTAGAAATTTTCTATGGATTGTTTTTAATTTTTCCGTCCGGTACTAGTAACCTGACGATGCAGTAAAGCTATGAAACGCGCCGTACTTAGCATTATCTTCATCATGGAGACTGATGCTAATTGTTTTCATGAAGTAACGCCTGACGCAATTATGTTTACTCTATTTCCAATTTTTTCACCATCTGAATGTCATCCATTATCACGACATGACCAATCTGACGGATACACATTTATTCAAACCCTTCACACCTGGCGTATCCTTTCACCGTTATTTCGAGGCTAAATCATTCACGACTCCATCCCTCCTATTATTGCCAATAACAGATATCAGACACATCGTGCTCGCCAGATTTAGATGCGCACAGGACGAATCGAAATTCAACTCCTTGTTCTCTCCAAGGCAAAAGAATTTTTCAAAAGTGATTCCTTCCAAATTGAGAAAATGATAAAATAGAGGAAGCAAAAGAATGAATGAATGTGTGTGTGTGTATGAACCGAATTGAATAGTGAGGGCGGGAGGAAGGTTGAGGCATGAAAACGAAAATATTGAGGGCGAAGGTAGGGGTCACATGGTCTTGTAAGCTCAACTAATTGAATGCAACCTTCCCTTGGCGCGTTCAAGTGGCCGCCATTTTGTTTTGTGGCAGGAGGACTTGGGAGCAAAAATATTACCTTGTACGGACTGAAGGGAAGAAGCACTCAAGCTCTCGTTTCCAAAGCAAATACGACTCGCCTCCGAACTGCAAACAAATGAATCTCTAAAAAGGGGTAGGCGGGGGGGGGGGCGAGGGGGTGAGGGAATCCTTAATTAATTTGAGTGGGTGCTACAAATATTATTATGTTTTTATCTCTCAAGGAGTCGGATCGAAATAATATTACCATGACGTGGGCAGCTTTGAATTGAACCACGTTATTAACTGTGTAAATATGATTAGCTCCGGATGGCAGACACCTAAGTTGTTAAGCAAGAGGACGAAGGATATAAATAAATATATAGTCAGCTCTCTAGTAAGAGGAAAATTTTGGAAGATGCGGTGAGAGAAACAGAGACGAAATGTTTATTATGAAAACAAGAGCTCGAGGAATGCCCTTCAAAAACATTAAATATAAAATTCCCATCCCTATGATTTCCAAGTGAATTTACCGTTTTTGTTATACGATTTCAAACCAATTTATTAGAATCCTGTCATCAAATGGCATACCATAAGAATCCCAAGCATTTACGTTAACAAGATTACAAACCATGCACACAGTATACCACTGTTAAAAACATCACCAAAAAAAAACAACCATCCAAAAATTGTGAATAAACTACGCTTATTGAAACACAATAACAAACACCTAATGGAAAAGGCGCCACATTTTAGCCATTTTTCCAAAATAACTAGAGATTATAAAAGTCAAACTATTACACAAAAATATTAGATTACGTATATTTAATGAATTATGGATAAAAAAAGAGTCTGTCCATCACATTTAAAACAAAGATAAATGTGAATTGGAAAATAAAATTGAATAGTGATGTAAAAAATACTATTTATTCATGTATTATTCGAAGCAAACTAAATCATGGAGGCAAAAATAAAAATAAAAATTATATGCAAACCATTATCACGTGAGTACGTGGTAAACCATCGAAATTATTCAAAGAACTCCATAGGAAGATATATTTTTTTCCCTCCTGTGACGCAGAAAAACTTGACATCTCGTGATGTCCGGAGAGGACAGGTCGGCATAGAGGGAGCAGTTCAGATGAAACCTGTCAGAGAACAGAGTTACCCTATATAAAGAAGAAAATTCTTTCTCACTCACCATGGATACTGTCAAGGGAAAGATTCATAAGAAAAAAATTAGAAACTGTAATTACTCAGTAAGAGAATGAAAGATATGTGTGTACTCTGATAGTTTTCTTTAATTGAATAACGCCATTGCCTTCCATTCGTTGGGGCAGAATTCTTCCTTGGAATAATCAGCGGTGAATTCTACTCTTCCTTCTCCTTGGGGGGGAATGAAAATGGGTATCCTTTGGCCGAGCGGTTGGAACAAAAATACTAATTAAAATATTGAGAAGGGAGCTCAGAAAAGAAGCGACCGTACATGAGGCAAAGGAGAAGGGAGAGGGAGGAAAAATTTCAAGGTCTTGGAAAGAGCAAAAAAAGAAAACTGGGCAGAATTGAAATGCAGAGTGGAGAGATAAGAAGGCAAGAACTGGAAGGAGAAATGAGAAGTCAAAATATTTGGAGGATCAAGAGAGAGAGGGGTAGGAAAAATAGAGAGACAAAGATGTGAGAAGCGAAGGGGGCAGAGGATGGGACCCTGTGGGACTCTTGAAACGGCCCGCAAAGGGGTCACAGGGGAACGGGGCGGTAGTCCGCTCCAAGGGACACAGAAGGACCGCAAGGGTTGGACCCTATGATGTTTTGAAATCTTCTCTCTCCACATGGAGACCCCAAGCCTTAACCCTCCACCATAGCACCCCCACTCCATCCCCCCGCGGCATACATCCATACATCCACGGCCACCTTTTTCCCTCCGCCCCCTCTATACTTCTTACCCCGGCCGAAAATGTTTGCCACACGGTTGAGCATCAACAGGGCAGCACGCCCGGTTCCCCGCATATATTCCGTCCCGAGCGCGTTCCCATCCATCCGGGGCCATGCCGCAGCGGGCGGTGCCCGGAGACGGGTCTCCATGCGGAAGACGGCGCTCACTGGCGGGGCATTCTGGGTACATGCAAGGGGACGCCAAGGATTGGAGGTGGGGTATTTTTATTTAAAGAAGTTGGCGGCAGGTAGAGGGAGTTGGAATAAAGGAGGGATTGTCCCCTTTCAAGCGTTTAGGCTTTATAGGAGGGGGTAACAAAAGACGATTGTTATCGAGGAAGGGAAGGATAGCAATTAAAAGTATTATATGACTTATGACTATGAAACAATGCGTGAGAATAGGAGAAATAAAAGATGCACGCAAGGATAAAGAAGTATGGAGGAAATTGTTATGAGAGGACTATTTTTTTAAGGCAATTGAGCTATAACTAAGTCCATTGACTTTGCCTACCCTCACAAGCATTGTTGTCATTGGTATGTGCGTGTACATGACTGGATGAGTATTCGACCACTGCCATAAGACAGACAGAAATTTAGCATTGCAATATATATCACCATATTATAATATTCTAAAACACATAATAAACGTAGTGAGTAACCCCACAAGATAGGTACAATAAACCCGGGACCCATACATTCTACGAACAGTTTAATCATTTCATAGAACACGTGAAACTGCGGGAGATTCATGTCGAGCACACAGTAAAAAGAATAAGGTCACATGATAGCAGAGAGTAATATTTATTTCTAGCTGTGAGCAGTGCCAGAGAGAAAAGGCCCCGAAAATCAGTGAGCTTACAGCCTAATTCATAGCATCTCCCTTAAAAGCCTGCATAAAGCTAACGTCTTCTTGCAGCGTACATACGAAAAAGCAAAATGATGTAAATTCTAGGAATCATATATAACAAAAATGCATCAGTGAAAGTGGAATGGTACTCACTTCCAGCTCGCCACAGAAGAATAAATCGCCATAAGTGTCCGAAAACAAACAGCCAATATCAGAAGGTTTTGTAGAGGACTGTTCTTTAGATTTTAAAATTAAATTATGCGAAAGAAAAACGAACGCGAATTCGCAAAATTTGAGGTAGAAAAGCTAGATAAATCTATTTCATTTTCCAAGGTGAGATATGCGAAGTAAATAGATATCATAACAGCTCACAATAACTTCCGTTGACTTTAAATTAATTATAAAAAAATTTGAATAATTGAGAGAGTAAAATATTTAAACATTATGGCAAATTAACTGTATCTGAGAATCAACAACACTCAGGTACCAATCAAGGAAATAATTCACTCAATTTAACGATAATGACTAGAGTAAAGAAAATTCCTTCCCAAAAGAAAATTCCTTCCCAAAAATAAATTAGGAGGCTGGATTCAAACAAATTAGACTTGCAGATATAAACTACTGTGTACTCCGAAAACTGCAAGCTTGTACCCATATTATATCTCTACAATGGCATAAACCATTCCTAAAGAGTATTATTGCTCAGAGTATGAACACTTTGACAGCAATTGAGTGGTTGCGATTTAAAACACAAAAAAATGTATGTTAAATTAGTAAATTAAAAACCACCTAGGTGTCCATGCTACTTTTTGGTAAATTGAAGTAAAATCCGAATGAAAATCATAATTTATTTAGACCAGTAGCACATTGATGCAGAGGGAAGTTAAGTAATATGCTTTTCCGACAAATAACAAAATACTTGGCATCCACTAATGCACTTGTAAAGTGCTTCATATAAACAAAAATAAAGAACTGGAAAGAAAAAATTTCCGCCAAAATGAGGGCCAAACCTAAAAAGGCCTTTAAAAGGACTGGTTAATTATTAACTCTATTTCATCAAAGGATATTCGCTTAGGATTCTCATATTTTTTTAATTTTCTGCATCGTAGCGCTTGAGCAACGTTGTGTTAATTAATATTCAAAGAAGAAAATGAAGTCATGAGTCTGAATACAAAGACAGAAAAGCTATATTTAATGAATTTACCATAGAGTAAAAAATAGTTTGCACATCAACCATGAGTGGTCCAACCATCATTGGTCACCGGTTCACGGTTCAGGCTGAAAAGATTAGTAACCATCCTCTAAATCACATTCCGCATCCAAAACAAAAATAAAAATAAATGGCTAGGGAAAATGGTGGACTCAAAATTAGAAAGAAGATGCAAGCTACTTATTACACTCCATCACAGCTAAACTTCCAGCCCAAAAAACTTAGGGATTTTTAGAAATATGCTCTCTAATAACTTCTGCAAAGATAGGTGCGAGTCCACCCACACATTACATCTGAATAATGCTGTGTTATTACTCGCTCGAAACGATGAACCATTATAAGATACGAGTGAGTAAATTTATTACATACATTACATACTATCACGTAAACGCACGTGATAATTTCATATTGTATTAGCCCAAAAATACGGACGTTAAGTCGTCAGGCTTCGCTGTTCTTGGGGAACCAGACAGTACACCTGTTTTATGCGAGCAAGATACGGAATTCCGCCAATTTATTATTATTCCTGATTCAAACAAACACAATAATGGCTCATTAGATTAACTGCCCATTAGTTTATCTGCAACTATAACAAACTAACGAATTCCATCAGCCAAACTTAAAATAACATAAACTGAGCTATTCAAAGCCATTTGAAGAGGGCATACGTAAACATCATCTGAGCGTTTAAATTTGAGTCAATCAAAAACCAAGATATAATATTAATGCTTTTATACTTCGTGCCATTACACTTCACCTCGATCTTCTCGAAGCAGTTTGATAAATTTTCCTGTTATTTTTTCATACCGGTTTGATATCGGCTACGTTCAGTACACTCTTGATCATCCGAGTTCCCAATTGTTGAGGTTAAGTATAAACACTCGCTAAGGGATTCAAACCTATGGTGTGTTAGTTTAAGGCCAATATTTTATTAATCTGAACTTCGTCTTTGTAAAACCGATATTGTTAAATAAAATCCAATGAACAAAAACGAAAGAAAAATGATAATTACAACAAAGATACACTTCCAATCAAACGATTCAAACCATAAAAATTGAAAACGTTTAAAACGTTGCCATTACGTAATTAAACTACACATTCCAGAACACCGCACACAATATAAAATATTTAAGCCTAAACTATGACGCCAGTGAAATTGCAATCGCCCTGCAAGTGATTTGAGTCAGCTGGCCGGCCGCACAAAATGGTTTGATCGTGGACGTTCTAGAACGTCCTGCGTCACTCGATAGCACCCACAGGACGTTCCAGAACGTCCTTACGCGTTGAACGTGTTTTAATATTGGAGAAAATGTGTATTTAAAGAGAGGGTCTGGTAATATTTCCGCATTCATTCCTTGTATTCTATTAGTCATAGTTGAGTGAAAAATTAAATTTCGTTCCCATCAAACTTTGAAAATACGACTATCGCCAATTTTCTTCAAACTTTGAAAATACGACTATCGCCAATTTTCTTGGGTGACATTAATTTCATTTGATTAACTCACGCCCAAGTAAAACGCACATAGTTCACGGCAGTCAGCATTGCTTGAGGGCATCCATGTCCCCACTCCAGTCATTATCCCATTTCTTGGCAGTGATTTACCGCCATGTCGGAGATTTTCCTCGTGCTACAGATTCATGATTCTCAGTCTTGCATCGGATATGCTATGATTGCGAGACGATGCACTACAAAGCCCATCACAAGGAGATACAATGTTCTCGATTAAGAGGAACGAATACCTGGAGGGATCAAGAAATCGAATGGAAACACAGATACACGAAATGCCTATCCTAAAATATTGGAAAACAATCGTCATCTAAATGACAGCACGTACGAAAATAAGTATGTCACAGTTTTGTGAGTTGATTTTTATCCACACGCAAGTTCTTTCAAAGTTGAGAATTGGATATTTTATACCTATTCAATGACTACCTTCTCAAAGAGGATTTATGAGAGATTCACAGGAAAATAATATTTGGTGGAAATACGGGGGAAATGCAAAACTCGGCTCCCTGATACCAACTGATTTCATTTTCACACATTTAGTAGATATTATAACAGAGTTAGCTCACATACTTCTTCTTAAAACCCTCAAGAATGAAGTCGAAGACGATTACAATAATGACCTTTTGAAAACTTTTCTTCTGAGGAGTGGACGCAAAATGTGGATAGTGTAGTCGGATAAAATAATAAACTGACCTCAGGTTGAAATGGTAGGCTTCGGCTGCAAGAATCTTGCTCTGTAAAAACCAAAGCAAGCGCACATGTCCTGATTCTCATCTCAACGGTTTTTAATACATTCGCAAGGTTTTTATCACATTGATAGAATGAAAAGTGGAAGAGAAATTATTATGCAAGGGTTTGAGAGCAGAAAAATTCCACGCTGCATTCTGTCGAAGGGTATTGAAAAGTCTTTTTCAGCTCTCACCAATTTTGTCGTTATAAATAACCGCGGATCGGCACCACCCAACCAAAATGTCCAAATCCCCCTCACATAGCTAGCGGCAACTCCGATTCAGACGTTAAAACATTCTCGTCAGAAAACCACTCAATCGGTGGCGGTGAAATTGAAAGCGTCAACCCGTCCCAATTCGTTCCGGCTGCAGATTAAAAAAAAAGCCTACCCTTCTCCATATCGATTGACTAAATATAACCTTTCCATTTTCTGACGCAACCACTCAACCGGCTCGACAGCCATTTTACCTCCCGTCTTCCGATGAAAAAAAAGTAATCTAAGTCTCGCATTTCCGAGAGTTCAGGATAGTGAGCATCCATTCTGACTAGGCCCACATCCCGAGGTGTCCACAAGATTTTATCTTACTCTACGTAATTTTAACAAGAAGTTACCAGTGACTTTTTACCATGACAATATTAATAATTATAAAATTAAAATCATGATCAAATTTTCGGGTTTCCCACCAGGTCAGATACTTGGCCCACGTTTTGATGGCTGCCTCTGTCATCGTCCTCAGGGCATGAAACTATGAACAGTTATTAGACACGATATAGTGGTTAAAATACAATTCACTATAATATTTAATGCAATATGGTTAAAATATATTACAATAGACAGTCCTGAGAATGATAGCTGAAGCAGACATCGAAATGTCGGTCAACAAGTACCTAAAATGATGGGAAACCCAAAAAAACTTCATTAATATCGCACCCCAGGAAAACACCATATCATAACTTAAATCATGTTACCCGTATGACGCATATAACTAAGATGGGGCCATTAGTGAACAATTAATAAATAGTCTAGATAGGCATAAACAGTTCAAATTCAGGCACAAAATGTGGCTTATTGCCGCGAAAATTCATGGAACATTTACAGTTTTGGCTAAAATACACGACTAACATCAATTCGAATTAACTAAGTGAAAAGAGTACACATCTGCAAGGAAATCTTCCATTACATATTTCAATTTTGATTAAAAGATAAGAAAAAAACATTTTTTGCTTGTCTTTGAATAAACTGCTATTTTTTATAAGAACCAAAATAAGTACAGAAATAATATTTTGGACATTATAAATATCACCTCGAAGTGGATAATAAGCCTTTTCTTGCAAGCTTTTTGTCTCAAGTTGAACTCCAAATTCTTTGCATCAACTTCCATTTGAAAAGGATATAAAATTAATTATTATCGCAGGTAAGCTTCATTTCTTAGAAAACACGACCTTACATAATCGCACACAGTGCCATGGAAAGATACCAAGCAGGTTTCCTTGTATAACAAGAAACTTTTTTGTATTTCTCCATTATGGATTAAGAAGTTTGTTTAAGCGCTGTTAAATATAATAACAGCTTCCTTCTCGTGAGTATCTGAGGACCGATTAAAGAGAGGGCAGACAGGTAATATAGACCACTATTTTACGATGCAACATTACGAGAAATTTATTGACTTGATGTTTTCACTTCTCTGTAATCTCGTTTTTGTGTACTGACAAATGAGACAATTATGTGGCTATCATTACCGATGAATATAAAAATCTACCAAAAGGTAAAGTAGGCCCGAGCTTGCTTTTTTTCACTAAATGGTCCTAATTCCACCGAACATTTACGTGCGAACTTTCCCGCAACATTTGAAAGAAGCCAACAGGAGTGATTCCGTACTTGTTGGGCACGCTTACCGAGTGGGACACCGGACATTCAAGATTTCAATGAGAAATCTATGTAAAAACACTGCCAAAAATATCTTCATTAAGTTTCTTCAAAGATTTTCACTAATTCTATAAATGATGATGACTCACCTGTTTAACTGAGGTTTTTTGCGTATTGTATCGTATAAGGATGGAGTGAGGCGTCTCCTCGTAATTGTTCTCGACATAAAACATTCATAGTAGAGCACTAGGCCCGATGTCCCAAACAAATTAATTAAAACCCTTGAAATGACGTCAAGATGTTGAAATCAATCGGGCAAATAAAACATTTTGGAATTTTACTTATCGTTTTCTTAATAATGGCTTATCTTGTTTCCAGCTTCTTTTACTTCAGTCGGTTATCAACTTATTAGGCTCCCCACATAACCCAAAAAAGTCATCTTTAATGGGTAAATCTATCACTCATAGAAGCTTAACTACAAGACTAAACATTTTATCTTCGCCTAATACTTGCACACCATTTCGTGAAATATTAAAAGATGTGGATGGGTATAAGAATTTTACCGAATAAAATCAATATTTTGCCAAAACGTTCGCGTCATCCAATAAGGTAAGCACATACGTAAATTTGAAATCACTCACCCAATTTATTTGGATTATTTCCTTCTTTTAATGAAAAATGCGCGAATGATAGTACTATACTAATAAAGGAATGTAATGTTAAGGGGCCCTCGACTTTTGCTAGTGTAGGCCCCTTCATTCCTAATGGAGATTCCTGACCCTCCATAAGAGTGGTCGGCAACGTTTTCTTTCAAGTGGTTTTTTTCAATTTTTTTCACAAAACCTTTTGCTGTCGGGTCACATCACTTCTATTTTAGATTACGCATTATCTTAGAATACAGAAAATAAAAACCGTATACAGATGGGATAATCCATAATGGGTCACTAAAATTTTCCCAGTGGGTCACTAGGTGACCCGCGGGTCATAGGTTGCCGACCATTGGAAAGAATCTTCCTTCCAATCCAGCATCTTAAAACCCCGCAACTTTTATTCATACTCTATCTTCGGATTACATTTCTGCGTCAAAAAACGCCAAACTCCGTTTGTAAAAATTCACGAGAAATTTGTGCACATGCTTAAGCGACATTTACATAATCACCCTTCAACTATTTGCAGACGCCTCAATTGCCAACGCTTCCCTTTTACTTATAACTTTACTACGAAGTCTATTTTTATCTCCATCGTATCAATGAGTAGACGATAATATTCCAATCAATCCTAATTTCTCATTAAACTGCTTTACCCCGTTTCTCACTATTTATTGGGTAAATATACCTTTTGAGAATACGCCAAGGCACGAGAAACGAAAATAGCACCAATAGATAGGACCCCACGTCATTTTACTGTCATTGAGTTCCCACACGACCTTCCTCCCTCCAGTCATCAGCCTATCTCCCTCATACTCCCCGACGGTCGTTGAGACCCAATCGGAGGAAAGCGTCGAAATGGAGATCAAACGAAATATTCAGCAGCCAATGAGGGTGTGACAAGACTACGGGAGACTGGAGAGGAGAGATATCGCGCGGGAGTTCTTTCAATAAACCGATATTTACAGCTTGTCAAATGATCTTTAATTACCATTCGTTCGAAGAAAAATCGGCTAAAGCGAGAGGCTGCATGGGGGTTGGGAATAGATTGAGAGGGAGTAGCATCCTCACTCAAAAGCTTCTCTTTCTCTCTTCTGTCTTTGACGTCTTTCCTGGGACGATTTCTTCCTTTGCACAACACACTCTCCATTCATCCGTCCCATTTCCTCCGATCGAGATCCATCTCTCGCTCTTCAAATTACGAATCCGTTCTAAAACTCGCCCGCACTTCTCCGGCTCCGTAATCGTCTTTCTCAACTTTCGGGAGACGCGAGGTCAAATTAGTGAGCAGAGTAAATTGGAACCCTGTTGTGAATACGGCAATTAGGACGCCGATACAATAAAAGCCCAGATTCAGGTAACGAGTGTCAGGGAAGAAATGAATAAATCTACAAAAGCTTTTCAGTTTCAAATAACTAGAAACAGTTTGATTTTGATTTGAGAACATGATTTAAGAGCATAGTAAAAGGTAGTCGAGCTTGAGAACACGAGACAGATGAAAAAAATTCACAATTCATCAAACGAAGAAGTGGTCTCTTATCTCTCAAGTTAGGCCGATGAAGCGGACAACTGCGAGGAAGAAAGGTTTTTAAATTTGACCAATCAAAAGCTACCTTGAATGGCAAAAGTGTGTAACAAGCGACTAGGATTACGCTGAAGTGGACAAAGTTAAGTTAGCAAAAGGTAGTAGTAGTCCTCCAGTTTAGCGAACTTCGAAGGCCAAGATCATGCTGCACATTATGCCAGTTACTAGCCGACAAAATCGTCTGTATTCAGAGGAATAGAACGACCTCTCTTTTCGAATACCTCTGTATTTGAGCGGATCCCAATAATGTTTTGCTATGAGAACGAGTAGGAACGAGTGATTCCAACGTGGTAGGCCGTTGTTCACATGGATTACTTTTTAGATAGATCCCTTTCCTTGACATGAAAATCTCGAGGACTTTACCCCGCCGGCCCCGGTGGCGTCTGCTAAACCGAGGGTCGCGGGTTCGAGTCCCGCCTGGGTGGATTTTTCACCACCCAGGGCATGGGTGTATGTCAAGTTCTGTTGGTCCGGTCCCTGGAAAACCTGATGACAGGCTCAGCAGCCTATCGGGATTCCTGGGACATACGGGCCAACAGAGTCGTCCGGCAGCAAAAAAAAAATTTGTCGCGAGCGACCACAATTCCACAAGAAAACAGACCTCATGCATGAAAGTTCTCTATTGTAAATCTATTTGTGAGGATATGAAACCATTTTATGACTCTTTGCGAGGTAGAATATAAAATTTCAATGGTGAACTTAGGGAAAAAAGTTGTTCTTATTGCTTCATTTTAAGTCACAAATGTAGTTGTATTTTTTATTTGAGCGCAGTTTACGTTACGTTATTTGGCTCCATATTAATTGGATGATAATTCTTCACCAAATTAATTTTTCCCCTCTAATACCTTTACCTTACCTTACTTAATTTTTTTAATAAATGGCCACCTTTTCAAGCAACCATAGCTTACCAAAATGACCTCAAATACCTACTTCTCCTTCTAAATATATTTTACGAAGATCACAAATCACGATGATATATCACGAGTTTCAAGAGATCCTAGATTAAAAAATCAATGCAGTTTCAAGTCTTTCACTGTAGAGATAAAATTTGATAACTTACCAAAACAAAATGACTTAAAATATATGAAGTACCTAATTATTAAGATGCATAAAAGTGAAAAGAGGAAAGTGGCCTTACTTCCTTGGAGGCAACGCTTTAGATAATCTCATCATAATCATGAACTCTGATGATAAAAACTATTCTAAGCACCTAAAACAATGAATTAGCAGGTGTTTTGTTGAGAGAGATATTAATATGACAGCAGAACCTCCTCCAAATTTTGAGTGTGCTTTTGGCCTGATTTGACACAAGGAAATAATTGCAAAATATCTTATGATATGACTTTATGAAGATTCTCCCTACCCCATAAAAGGATTACTTTCATCCCCTCTTACATCCTCCCTTGATCCACCCTAGTACCTCCCCAACACACGCTCCCTCAAATCTACAGCCAGCTTCTTGAATAACGAATCACATCTAAAACATACCCGCAACTTCCTCTCACCCAAATGTCCTTTCTCCATTCCCTCTGCCAGAGAGCACTCATGCGACGAAAAGTAAAATCAGTCAATGTCATCTAGGATTTTTTTCGGACGAGCAAATCCGTAAAATGGCGAAAAATTCTATTTTCCCAATTACGTAGGATCAAATGTATAAAACAAAAGAGGGATTCAAAGGAGACGTTCTCGAGCGCGCTCACTTCCGGGGTGGTGGCACTTCAGAAAAGCTCCTTTGAAAGCAGCGATTCCAATAATAGTTCCCTTTTGCGCTCCCAGAGTTCCGAGTAAATAGGAGTCTCGTGGCGAAAGGCAATTAGACGCAGATACGACAAGCAGCCAGCATTCTGAAAGTGAGAGTTCTCAGCGCTTTCATTCACGTATGGAAGAAACTGGGAAACTTTAAAAGCTCTTTAAATATCTTTCTCGGACTTCGCACCGGGTAATGTTTTCGTAATCCGCCGACGTTTCGGAAAACGACTTGTTTTCCATTTTCAAGGCACGTGTTATTTCCGCCGTGACCGTTTGTTATAGTGGTCACGGCAGAAATAACACGTGCCTTGAAAATGGAAAACAAGTCGTTTTCCGAAACGTCGGCGGATTATGAAAACATTACCCGGTGCGAAGTCCGAGAAAGATATTTAAATATAATACACCGGGAAAATCTTAAATCATGTTTTAAAAGCTCTTGTTGCTCACATTTTTATCCATAATTTAAAATTCTAGCCTTAAAAGGAAATCACAAAATCCTTTGTGACATGAATTTTAATACATCTTTCTCTACTGTGTTTTAATAACTGGGAGATATAGTCTACAATTAAGACATTTAAATTATTCGGCTTTATTATCAGTTGCGTAGTTACTGGGTTATATTCGTAAAATTTTGCACTCAAACACAATAGTATGTACTATCTACACGGTCAAAAAAAGAAGATGCCATATCAGAGTCAGTTGAGCCAATCACATGGTTTTTATACTTTAATAATGCTTTCAAACGAAGAGTCAAGCTATTATATCAAGCATTTTGTCAGTAAACAGTAAACCTAAGGTACCATTGGAATTTTGAAATAACTAAATAGAATCGATCGAAATAGCTGATATGAAACAATAGATAGAATTGATTACACTTCTAACACATACTTGAAAAAAAATTACATGGATGAAACGCGCACCATTTTGTGATTTACGGTGTGTCGTCACGACCGCTAACCAATATGCAATAAATAGGGAAGGCGGAATTACATTGCCGGGAGCAAGTGAGACAATAGACTCCGCAATAACAGTCCATGCGGAAGGTATAATTATAACATCAAAATACTAAATGAACTTTCAACAGCAACGGGAATTTTGCTGTTTATCAGGAAAGCCAATGGGATCAATTGTTGTTTCTATGATTTTGCATTTCCGCGAATATAATGTGACAGTTTGACCCTAGAGCCACAGGTGTTCCTTTCTGTGATGCTCGCCGTGAAACTAGGCTAATTATGTGCTTAATGAATGTTTTATTTCGTATTTTCATCTCCAAGTACGGAATCTCGTCCTCCGATCTCTAAAGGAAGTTGAAGGGATTTATGTAAAAATTGTATTCAGATATGTCACTACTTTTATTAATAAATACTAAGATATGTCGGATAACGAGTTATACCTAATATTAACCCATTCAAAGGTAGACGAATTATTTTTTTTCAAATCAACAGGCTTCCTTTGAATTAAAATCAATTGATTGTAGCGTATCGTTGTGGATCGACGAGAGGAAAGAACTCTTTAATAATTTTAATGATAATATTTTTTTTAACTGAATAAATAATAATGTTATAACTCATAATAAAAACAATGTTCATTTCCATCAAAATGATGAGGTGAGCTCTTACGGCTGGACAGATAACAAAATAAAGGGAGTCTCCAATAGCCGCAAACAATTGGCACCACTTGTCAAACATCGCCAACCATGCTCTGTTGGTTTGCCGGGATGGGAATTCCACAGCAGAGACCAACTCCAGCCTCTCCACCAGAATACTCTCCTGTGGTGGTTTTCGGGAAGGTTACTTCCTCGAGGGTTATTAAATCAACTGTAACATTTGCCATTTAACTTACATAGGACAGACACGACATACGTTACTAAGCAGATTCAAAGAACAATATCCTTACCCATCCCCATCCCTCACTACAGTAATAACAATCCCAAAAAGTCTAGCGTAACACAGCATTTAATCAAGACCGGGCACAACGAAACAAAAGATAATTTGAAACTTGTGAAGCACAAAAGCAATAACTTATTAGACGCTTACGAAAGCATCTATATTTTTAAAAACAAAGGCAATCTCCTAAAAAGTGACTATGGACCCATTCTTCATTACTCCCTTATCTCAGTTTTGAACTTTGAAAAATTTGTCACTTGTCTTAATGGACGCAGTTACGCGCTAACTTTCTTTCCCCCCCCCCTCTCCCTCCAACGTTCAACTACGTCCGTTACTATCCCCGTTTCCCTATTGGCTTACATCACTCCCCCCTCCTCATTATACCTTTATATTCATCATGGTTGTCATTACCCTTCCTAACTTCAACCTTACGCTGACGTGACGCTATTCCTTCGGATCGTTGGAGAGGGCGAAATACGCGTGGCCAAAATACGCGTATTCGACCCTCACTCTCGTCCGTTCTTGTGTGTAGATTTTGACCACGCTTCTTTGGAGCAGTTTCTCCCAGAAGTTGGGCCCATTTGTGTGTGTGTGTGTGTGATTTTTAGTGCTTGTGAGTGTGTTTGTGTCACAAAAAAACCAGTTGGCGTTAACCAGGCATCCTTAGTAGTGTCCCATTTGCCCTGCAAAGGATCCCAGGTTAAACCCAATGTATCCTTAGCAGGGCCCCATTAGCACTTACGAAGGATCCTATCTGGGTTGTGTGTGTGCGTCTGTGTTGGTTACTGGCGTGGAAGTAACCTTCAAGTAAACCACCACAGGAAGGTATTCTGGAGGAGAGGCTAGGGCTGGTCTCTGCTGAGGAAGTCCCATCCCGGCAAAACCAAAACAGCAAGATAGGTGATTTTTGACGAGTTTTGCCAATTGTTTACGGCTATTGGAGATTTCCTTCATTTTGTTGTTAAATGCACATTTCCACTATGCTTTTAATGCTGTCTACCGGTTTAGACATCTAAAGCGTCATTTTCAACACAACACATCGCTTTTTGTCTTGAAAATGACGCTTCAGACGTCAAAACTGGTTGGCAGCATTAAAAATACAGTGGAAATGTACATCATTCTCAATAGGAGTTGAGCCTTCCTTTGAGATGTATGACAAAAAGAACAACATTCATAAGATGCATTGCTCAATTTAGGTAACTTTTGAAGAACTTAAAGAACTCCTACCGCTAAAAATTGACGAATACGAGAATCCTTCGTCAAAATATTTCCTTCGTATCTCTCTCAATCCCTCTAAAACACTCATCATAAGATAGAGAGGAAGGAAGTACAAAATATTGTTCATTACGTATTTCTATGTATATTGCCAACATTTTTGTAAGTATACCAATTGTATGATTCTCACAGACTAGTTCAAGTTCTTACTCAAGTTCAAGCTCTTACAGTTCCGGAAAGCAAGAGAAAAACCGAGTTTTAACTAACAAGAAAACATCGCCCGACGGATGTTAAGGATAAAAATGAAACTATTTTTACTTAACAATGGATTTAAAACATTGGAAAAGAGTCACGTCTTTCTTCCCCTTAGTCCGGGTTCAAGAGAAAATTTTAATTAAATTAATTCGTCTCCCTATAAAACTTTATGTTACGCGGTGTGTTGTAGAAAATTCCGTAAACTGTCCACAAAAGGGCCAGTTGAAAATCCAGGAAATAGGTTAAAAACGAAAAGAAAGGCATAGTTAATGTTGTACATGGGTGGGATCAAGCGTCTTTCATTATTTCGAATCATATTCGACCTAAAAAATATCGTCAATAGAGAGCCTCGGTCCCACGCCATCAAGTCAAATAAGTAGCCGGGCGAGGACCTTAACTCCCACGGCCACGACAGATACCTTATGATCACTATCAAGTAAAGTAATAGAGTTGGACCAAACAGTATAATGGGAATTTTCTTACGAACCCGGTACTAAGGGGCAGAGATCTGTGAACCTTTTCCGGCGTTTTTACTCCAGTTTCAGATAAGACTTGTTTTGTCTGCATCCTTAATATCCGTCACGTGATTTCTCATCGTAAGAGAGTTTACATAACTTACAGTTTCTCGAGAGGATTCCCTTAGTTATTCGTTAAACGACAATTATTATTGATATCATCTCAAATGGAAGAAAACGGTAAAATATGAAATCAAAATGTCACGCTTACTGTTTCAGGGATGTGAAAGCTCGCCCCTTATCACAAATTTTGAACTTAGCCATGATGAATCTAAAATAAAATATTCACCTCTTCCAACAAGAGAGGAAACGCAGAATTTAAGATATTGAGCACCATCTGATTCCAAGAAATTATCAATATACACGCAGTGTTTGCATGTTTCACTTCAAAGTTAATGAGCATTCTAAATAAACATTCCGATAATCCACTTCCGTGATTGATGGGCGATAAATTAGTCAAAATGTACTAAAATTATATGATTAGATTTGTTTAATGGGAGACAGGCTAAACTTACTAGAAATAGATTTCTGATGGGCGTCTCAATCATTTGAAGACGGATCATTTCACAACATCAAAGGTTTCCAGCTATGCCACGGGAGCATTAAACGTAGACTCTACAGAGGCTGCCTTTGCCAGGGCGACGACCCAAGCATCGCATCATCGCAAAGCACTACAACAGATACTTCGCGCCAAGACTTGAGCTACGTCACCCAACCTCACCTCCTCAGTTGCGCCCTATCACTCACACGGCTTCCTACGCATGCCTCCCGCGTTAATACTGCATATACCTACTCCTCTACCCTCTATCCGGCTCTCCGCGCCTCGACTATCAATATGTATTAGTACAGGGATTCGACATCCGCGATAGATACGAATTCCATGATAATACTATATTATATATTCAAAATACAGCATCTCGAAGAAACGGGGTTAAGTTAAATCATAAAATGAAAATCTCAGTTCGCGAAATATTTCCATAGTTGAAACAAGAACACAGCTTTATGTTTTCCACTGATTTATTAAACTGAACACGACCAGATTCGGCTGCTAATGACCAGTTACAGGAAAGACTCATATGTAATCTATGAACTCATCGCACCCATAAGGCATGGCAACCATTCAATAGGTGTTGCAGAAACATTCGATTAGTTACATAACGAAAAAAAATTTAGCCATTAAAAATATATTTGTGAAATAGATTGCATAACATGCAGAGCAAATGTTGTACCTTAATTTTGGTTCTCAATAGATAACCCATATCATCAGCAAAAGTCGGATTTTTAAAATCTGAATTAATAATGATATTATAACTCATAATAAAAACGAAGTACACTTCCATGTTTTTAATACTTTCTAACGGTTTCGACGTCCATAGCGTCATTTTCAAGAGGAGCAGAAGATAAATTACAAATAAGGACCTAAATAGTAGCGTGTAAACATTAGCATAATGGGGATACAACGTATAAATGTTAGTATAAAAGACTCGCATTTGTAATTTTCCTTCTGTTTGTCTTGAAAATTACGCTATAGACGCCAAATTCAGTAGACAGCATTAAAAACATTGTGGAACTTTACATCGTTTTTATTACAATTTGTTCCTTCTCGTCGTTCCACAACAAAATTACATAGTCAATTGATGTGGTTAAATAATAATGTGGAACTTAGTATTCATCTTGACTCACATAGCCAAGCCAGAGTCACTTTTTACATCATATCGGTCCACTTGCAAAGCCCCTTCGACCAACCACTATTCCCGACACCGTAGTCCTTACACCAGTAGCCCTGATATTCACACCGCACGCGCCCTCTTCCCATATTCTACATTCTACACTTTCTCGCGACGCTATCTTATTCTGGACCCAAACACTAAAGGCCCTTTAAGTTTATCCCATCTGACACAGGGAGTATTGACAGTAGTCCCCCTTTCACGATCGCTTTTTATCCCTGCCATCGGTTAAAATCTTAAACCCCGCCTTACCTGTACAAGAAAAAGGACGTGAGAGTAGAAGCCATTTTGAAGGATCGGATAAGGAGCAGACATAAAGTTCACCCTTTCACTACCAGCATTGATGATATAGTAAAACCAAGGAGATATACCCAACGAAAACGTGAGCCTTGAGAGAAAACGGCTTTTGCCAACGGGGAAAATCATATTTTTCGAGATTTCACAACACTCCACTCGCGTGCACCGTATCTATAGAATGATATAAAATACTACCTCAGGCCCATAATAGAATAAGTAAGGCTAAGGTTTGGAATCTATCTCACTTTCTAATATTCAGACGGTTTGGCTTTTTAGTTCTCCTAGCCATTCCAATAGAATTACTTTTATTTAAGACGATTCAAGCAGTTGTGGTTAAATATGATCTTATTCTTTAAGTAAAAGTGATACACGTTGATTTCAAGCACGACTATTGCATAGGGTGTACAGTACGCTCCAAAAAAAAAACCTTAATCCTATGACTCACTCAACATCCAATCCTATTCCCGCAGAACAAACCCACCACCAACGTCTTCCCAGAATGATGCATTATCAATCTGTAAAACGAGGCCCCAACTGAATGATTTTTCTTTCCAAAAATTAAAAAAAATCTATAAACCGATTTGTAGACGGTTAGGGGGTGAAAATGGCAAACCAAGAAAATTTTGCATTTGGAATGAATTGGCGGACTAGCGGAAGAGGCAGGTAGGTGACGGTGGTTAGTTCAAGTACTAGACCCTTGCAGGCATTACCTAACAGTGCTTCAACTTCGATTCCGAGTTTCACTACCTGTTGGTTACACTATTGTAACCCTCAGTGGTATCACAATAGTATCGCAAAATATCAGTTTCGTGCTGCCTTGGTTTACAATATCGCCGCGTAAGTACTTTTTTGTGTCACTCAAGGAACTATTTGAGGTTAATAATCAGTTAATAATTCTTCTTTTTTATCGAAATGGTTTGAAAAGTGAAGTTAGAAGGGGTGAATATGGTACATTGAAGTTTTATGTCTCTATTTTTTCGTTGTTCCAAGTGTACTTCTCCACACTTTGTTGTATGGTAGTGATACATGGGTATGTCAGGATAGACACATGAGTAGAGTAAAGGCCGTGGGTATGAGTTATCAGAGGAGTGTTTGCGGCAAAAGTAGGATGGATAGGCTCAGGAATGAGTGGGTAATAAACTAGAATGTGGGTTAGATGCTCCAGTGATGGACATATACCAAAGGTGTATGCTTCGTTAGTTTGGCTATGTTGAGAGAATGGATGATAGTCATAACGAAACAGATATATAAGAGTGAAATGAATGGTGAGAGAGGTAGAGGTAAGCCGAGAGTGTTGTGGTTGAATGCGGTTGAGGAAATTCACAAGAGGAGGAATATTAGGAGTTTTAAAAACAGAAGGGCGTGTAAGAAACAGAGTTTGGGGGTAAATGAGGCAAAAGAGGTTTTCAAGGATAGATCATTATGGTGAAAATTATTGAATTAGAGTTAGGTGTACAAATACGTATTTATGAGTTAAACTTTGTGACTGTGCCTTTGTGCCCGGAAGGGAACGTCGTGATTGGTATGTGTGTAAGTTACAATTTTTCTGGATGCCAAGAAAACCTGGGGACCGTTGGTATAGGCGTAGATTATAAGGGTGTGGCAATGGGTGACAGTTTCATCCCCAATATTTAGAATGGAAAAACTGTTGTTATGTTACTAGTACGGTAGTACCAAGTTTATAGGGAATTTTTTCGTAACAATGCTCAAGATATTTCCATAAATGTATTGAAATGAAGTAATAACATAGAAGGATAAACGAAAAATAGGCAATATAAGTAATAATTCTGTGGTTAAAAATTGATCTCAAAAGGCTTTTGACTCTAAGAATGAACGATTAGATTATCCTTCATAAAACCATGCGAACGCAATCAAAGAGATCGCCAACAAAAGATTCAGTGACGATTGCAATCATTTTAAGAAACGGGCAGCGCTTTGCTACAGACAATTGAAAGAACACAGGAAGTTGATATGGCGTTATCGAAGGGCGAGAGTAAGTGGGAGTCTGAGCAAGAAACTAAGGGGGAGAAGTTGAAATAGAGACCAATGTCTACGAGTTTTAAAAGAAAAAATTTGATTCTTCCTTCTTTCCACTTCTGGGGTTAAGATGGTATTATTTGACTCTTTCTTTCTACCATTATGTTTGTTAGATAGCAAATATTCAAAAGTGAAACGATTAATTGAAAGGCTAAATTTCCTCAATAAAATTTTCATTAGAAAAATAAGAAAGGCTAATACATGAGATCAAAAAGAAACTAAAAAACTGTACTTTCTTCACCCCGGTTTACGCTACTTATGGACGATAAATATTTTCAAAAATTATCGTACATCTTTGGTGTGAAAATGATACCTCTATTTTTCGTTGGAATATGAGAATACAGCAACATTTATAATATTTATTTGTTATGTTAATTTGTCCATCCGCACGTACATCTTCTGATTCCAATTTCTGAAAGTGCTGTTCCACCTCATCTCGCCAGAAAAGTTTGGCTTCATAACCGTTCGAAATGGAAACAACCATAAATTAATCATTCACGCTTCTTTCGGTAAACACCCTTCGCTATGGTCGAAAACCAATCGCCCACTTTGATCGGGACTCGAACCCAGACACCTCGATATTGCGTCGAATGCTTTAGCCAGTAAGCCACTGAGGCGTTTTTCTCCGTTTTTTAGCACACGAAAAATTCACAGGGATGTGAGGGAGGATGATTCTGCGATTGCAAGTAACTAAAAAAATCTCTGAGGATATTTTTTGGTATAAACAGTGAATAAAATCACCTCAGTAGCTTAGTTAGCGTTTTTTGGTGGCTGAAGGACTCGGCGTGGCGTTGGAGGACCCAGGTTCAAGTCCTGGTCAAGGCGGATGATTTATCCCCTGGGGAAATTCTCACTTAGAATGTCGAAGAGTCAATTTTTGTGTTTCAGTGCACTTGCGGATGGTACCATAAAAGGTATTACCGTGGCAACTCCCGGTATCCTCGAGCTTTGAACATTGACCGCGCCAAGTTCTTGAATCATTATTTATAAACTGTTTTCACATTTAAAAGCATCCATGCACGCCACTTCTTGCGTTTGCACCGGGAAGAAGTGAAGCTGGCGACACGATTTTGTATCTGCTTGAAAAAATATGGCCAAATTTAGCATACATTTTCACCCCAATGGCGCGATTTCGATTCCCAGTGTAATACCGAATTGAATAATCAACCCACCTATCTATTCCCATTCACCGTGTTATCCATCTCCTGCCCTTAGGGCTCCGACAAGTTCCCACCCTACTTTCAACCACCGCCCACCTGGCTACCCGAATTTTCTCTTCCCAATCCCCCGCTCCCCGCACCCAAATCCCCTCCTTGGTTCCATCGCCTCAACCCCCACACCCAATCTACCGTCCATGGCAACGAACCTCCCGCTCCCCTGCCATTACACTGCCTCCGCACCCAACCTCACATCAAAGCCTTCTTTTCCCGACGCCCGCACCCAGAACACCTCCAGGCGCACCAACCACTCCACCCCCCCCCCCGTTTCGCCGATTTAATCCGCCGTCTTTAAAATAAAAAAAATGTAGGGAGCGCTCCGACGTTGGGAGAGATTGCAAAGAGTTAGACCGGGACGGGGGGATGTGGTTGTGGGGTGCAGGAAGAGCCATTTCCCTCCTATTCCACAGGGTAAGACAAAGAATGAGAGGGAAGCATTGGGGGAGGAGAGGTGGGCGGTAAGGGAGGTGTTCTCTCACAGGTAACGGGGGGGAGGTTATGGCCCTCCCCCCCCCCGTTAGACTGGGCTGGCGCAAGGGGGGGGTGCTGAGGGGCTTTTCTGATTCATTCACCGTCCGCCCGTAAAAAAAGGAAAGGGAAATGGAAGCACCTTATAAAAAAGCGAGAAAAGAGTGAGGCTGAATGGAGGAAGAGAAGAATGGAGAAAGTAGAGATGAGGCGAAACATAGTGAGGAAGAGCCCTCGCAAAAGATCGTGGAGTCTCCACTTGCCTTCAAGCCGCAAACTGGACTAAATCAGTTTGATATAAAAACCCATCGCCACTCGCTGCTAGTGTCAACGAATAATCTAAACTTTTTCCAATAGAAGTACCTACGCACATTCATTTGTGTTTTAGCTGTCTGGTAACTTTAAATCCTTCGCGCTGAATAATAACGGCAAAAACTGCTCATCTCGGACAAATGCATGATGAAACCAACTAAGACCATATTACTGGTCAATGCGTCATAGTATTATTTATGCAAATAAAGGTTGCAGAAACATTTATATTGTAAACAAGAGAGAGTGCAAATTATTATTTGCACTGTCATAAACCTCTCTCCTTATGAGCGAATGGCATGGAGGGAAATAATTATATAACAGCAAATATTACTATGATTCTCGAATGACTTTTGATTACTCAAAAAAAACAACAAGTATCCGAGACAACTTCACGTAAATACAACTTTCCCCACAATCCAAAATTATTCGTGAGAAAGGACGCCTGGCACGTTTAATGGTTTGAAGGATTCTGCAAAAATTTGGATAATGTAGGTATGTCCAAATTCCACGTGAAGAAAATGAGTATTTGAATTTTGGATTTACCAATTTAAGAAGAAGGAAAAAATAATGCGGTTAATATAATGACAAAATATCAAGAATTTATTCGCTGAAGAGGGGATAAAAATGCGTAAATAACAATTTCGAAACTGAAAATTTTCATTGGGGTATCGAATCACATATTTATTCAAATATTGTTGACCTAGCTTTTCCAATTATGATACTGCGATGACGACTGAATAAACTATTGTCACGTGTATTGATCAGGTCCGTCGGTGTCTACAATAAAGCTAATGGTGAAGATGGGCTGGCTGAGAAGGGAGGACACAAGAAATTTTTATATTTTTGTGCCATAGATTTTAACAGGGTACGTTGGCGTGGGAAGGATATCAAGTAAAAAAATAAAGAGTGAAGAGAAATCCGTGGTCTGCATTAGCCCCCTCTCATTGAGAGGCGTCTAGAAGTGCCGATGGACTGAGTACTGAACTTGAAATGCTCTTCACATAGCAACCTAGAAGGAATCATGGTCCCAAAGATAAAAAAATTCGGCTATTTGTTGGGTTCAAACGAAGATTTCTACGATATCGGAATCCAATGCTCTAGTCACCGCACCAACTCGATTCCCGTGAACGTGGAATAATCGGAGGTGACGAATAGGTGAGAATGGACAGGAAAATTGGTTTTATCCGTGATTTCGGAGGGTGATGAAGAGCTTTACGGAGGAAAGGGAGGCACCTGGAAAGGTAGGAAATACAATCGATCGGACTGCCACACCTCTGGAAACGAACATCCCTCTTTCACGCCCAGTAAACTCTCGCCTTTTTTACCCCACCCAGAATAAGAGCGAGTGAAGTAGCGTGAATAATAACCCACTCCCTCTCTACGCCTGCAACCCTAATACATCCCTCAAACCTCTTCGACTACTTGTACGAGCCCGGCGCAGCTCCGCATTCAACCCAGGCATTCACACACACCGATGACTTTTCCTCCCATCTATATCCTTGAGTTCTATCGAAATTCGGAATCCAGGAATTCCTCTACGACTGCGGAAGCAGAGTTCTTTCGGCGTGGAAAACCTCGAAATTGAAGTATACACAAGCGTTCTGAGATAGCCCTGAAGAAATTAATTTCAAGTCCTCATATACACACTAAATAAATACAGTAATGTAAACCATGCCGAACCAGCCGGCCTTGTTAATCGCCAAATTTAGTTATTCGCCACCTACTCCAATGGTCATAGGTTCAATTTCCACCTTGATTAGCTTTATTGCGTCCAGATGTAAAATTACTGTGAGCGAGAATGGTAATTTCCAATTACAGTTCACTAAACTACAAAACATTGGAAGAATAAATTTTTGTTATAATACAACAATAATAATTAACAGTTACATCATGCAGTGTTATAGCCAGTTACCAAAATAGCTGGTACAAGTGTTTAAGCAGAGACCTATATATTTATGTCAGATGGGGAATGTTTACCAACAGAGCTACTCTAAGAGCTTTTTGTGATGGAAACCATAAAACAATGTGTTATGCTGCTACATTTCATTCTCCGCGTCTATTTCTCAGTTATACTTTGATTTCCACAAATTTATAGCCGTTTAAGTTACGTAAAGCGTGTGACACGGGCTGAGTTATCACCAGCATGATCTAAAATGTACATAAATAAATACCAGAGTCAATAACATTCGTAAATACATCGAAAAGTTGCTTAAAATTAGACAGGTACATATCAAAAACAGGAAAACTAATATTTAGTAGAGGCAAAGAGGGAGCAAGGACGGAGGTTGGACCTCCGAACGTCTAACTGGAGTCTCCTTAGCAGGCTGACTTTCTAATGCGTTGATTTTACGACAGCGGCATTCAACGCGTTCCTCTAGCTCAAGCTCAGACGCGCCTACGCGTCTAACTTCAAGTAAAAAAATGCCAGCTCACGCAACTCGTTCGTTCTTGAAAACTCGTGTTTTCACGATGCATGTTCCCGCGCGAGTAGATGCCGGGCAATTTTGACCATTAAAAATGCACCGTGTGTACATAAAAAACATTATAAAATGCATGAACGCAAGGCAATAAAATAGCCCCTGTCTTATTTTGGAGCCTTTGTCCGTGCATCTGTCCTGCCACATACTTGCGCGGGTGCATTCATCGTGTAAACAAGCCCTGTAATAAGATTTAAAATCATCTGGAAAGCACGAAAATCTACTTGAGAAAACACAATTTTTAACTCGTTCCATATGCATTCCGTACACTGTTATAGCGCACCGCACACCCTTCATAATATGTACTTCCGTTTTCGAACAGGGCTGGCTCGTTAATCGTTTACTCCATCACACTCAGATTGCTTATTGTCGTCAAAAACCATGATATGGCCAATCAAGCTACTACGCAAAGAAAATTAACGATACTTCAGCGAGGAAATCAAATTGTTTAAAGAAACACTCTCAAAGGTACACTTCAAAGAACAGCAAAGATATACCAATAATGTGTATTGTTAATAAGTTAATAACCCGTAGCATTTCAAGGAAGTAAAAACTGATGACTACACAAAAATGTCTTTCCTCATATGAGTGCAATAATCCATTAAAACAATCATTTTATTGAGCGATGATAATTCAGCCTGAGGCAGCAGTATATTCTCTCGTTTCGTTCTTAACTGGCCGAAAGGTTATTGAAAGATTCACCGGAAGAAAAATAGTGGAATGTATTTATGGTCTCAAGCAAAGCGTGACTTACCAAACTCGGCTGCTCCGCTGAAAGGCGAGGGGTCGACCTTGTGATAAGCTCTCTTGCACACTGCTTCTGAGTGACTGACTGTTGGAAGGACGAGCAAAATAAGGAATACGCTTACAAAAGAAAAAGTCTCGATAGAGGTCAGTGATTGAAAGCCACGCATTTCCCTCTGGTGGTCATTGCACGAATTCAACGGGGCGGAAATCCCTAACAGATGTTTAGCGTGTATTTGGGGGTTTTCGCGGAGTCGTTGAAACGGCAGTGAAGGTTGACGCTGAACGAAGAGGACAGGCAACTGTGCAAATCAGCTCTGGACGAACCCATTTGGAGTGGGCATTACCATTATATGAACTCCGAGGAGGAATATGAATCGCTAAGTGAGCCGCTACTTTCACAGACTTATCAGAGAATACATTCAACGGTATTCAGCGAGATATTGTGGAACATCATCGTGAATTTTTAAAATAAAAAACTTAGCAATTTTTATGTTGTAATGTCCAAACCGAGTGAACCTTAAAAAGTTATTTTTTTTTAAATTATCAGAGAGGCTACCAAAATCGTGAAAGCGACGAAAAACATAAACAGAGAAGATGTTTACCCCATTTCCAATGCTTGGGAGAGGGTTATGACGAAGAGAGTAAGAAAGTAAGATTATGAGAGCGCACCCGGATGAATAGGCCGAAAAACATTCCCTTTATAAAGCGGACACGAACACCAACATCTTCACTTCAGACCAAAATAGGTAGCTGTAATGCTACCGAAACAGGCGAAACATGGAAAATTACGTGGAAGAGATCCCGGAAAACTTTTACTGCCAAAAATTAAAAGTATTCTTTCGCGTTTAGAAGTAAAACTACACACATGTAATCCAATTATTACGAAAAAACTTTATCTATAAAAATCACTAATGAAATTACTCCAGTAAAATTTTTCACAAAACCGTAATAATATCGCTCCAACCACCTAAATCACTTATACGCGTTCACGCTGACTACGAATTGAAACCCAAATCCAGACGAGTGACTTTCTTCCCACTTCGAATTTTGCACATTCGTCTTTCCCTGCTCCACCGTAGACGCGCCTCAAAGTTACACTGCCTTTTATCTCGAGGAGGAGGAGGAATGTATGGCGAGACTTCTCTCAGTCGGAAGAGAATTCGCGAAAGTACGAAAAAGGGCGAGGGTATAACGTAGAGAGGCGCATATATATTCGGAGATGGAGGGAGAGAGAGAAAACGACACTCTGCAGGAAACAATGTAAAGGATTCGTTCTCGAAGCGCCGGATGAGTTGCTCAAAAGTTTTCGGAGGGGAACGTGCACACGAGCAAAGAGGGATTCAGAGAGGGATTTCGAGGGAAGGATTGCGCAAAAGAGGGGACTAGATGTATAGGTGATACCGCGGCAGCAGCGGGACGAATATCAGAGGTACGAAAGCCAACGGAATGACGGGAGGATTTTGTGAGGAGAAGGACGCGCATGAGGAGGTCAGACACAAAGAACGGACATGGTCATGAATGGACAAGCGCGAGGGAAAAGGTGTTCGGCTAGGGGAGGAGTGGGATGGTATGCGCGAGGGTGAATGGATAGGCAACTATAAAGAGAGGCCGGCCTTTAACCGAATGAGCAATTTGACGCGCATCACAGGCCGCGGAACTTTCCGGCACCTTGCCAGCAACGATTGTGACTACGAGTCACTGATTATGGCAGTCTAATCTTCGATAGAGATAACACAGGTCTTCAAATATATATGGCATAGGCTGTCAATCATTTTTTCAGAGTAATTTGGGAATTAAAGAGTAGCAATCCTCTGCTTTGGATACATTTATTTTGACTAGTTTCCTCACGCGGAAGCATCTTTATGAATCAGCAAATAGAGCAAACACCAGATTGGAAACTGATTGACAACCAGAGAGGAACATTTAAAGCGCATTAATTATTTTCATCATCATTGGTCGTTCAATCCTAAGATTGGCTAACTGCAGCCCTCTACCATTACCTATCTAATGCTAGTTCACTTAACTCCTCGTATCTTTCCCAATAAAACTGTCTTCTTGATTTGATTCATGAACTTATTCCTGGGACTTCCTCTGGTCCTTTTTCCTTTATTTTACTATCAATTATGTTCTTCCCAAACTGATTATGTCTCAGGATGTATCTTGCTCTTCTGTTCTCTATGGTGTTCCATATGGTCCTTTCCTCTTCTACTCCTATGTACACTTCATCACATCTTGTTATGTCCGTCCATTTTATCTTCAGCATCCTCCTTCAGCACCAGGTTTCGAAGGCTAGTCTCTTCTGGTCAGCTTATCGAATGGTCCAGGCTTCCGATCCATACGGAGTGCTACGTTCAGTGCAAATATTTTCACATAATCTGTCCTATTTTTTAGTCCTATCTTCTCTGAGAACTGTAGTTGTCTTTTTCCCATTATGTTGCCCTCTTAGTTTTGGCTATTTTCCGCTTGATGTTCGTTGTACTTCTTCCGTCCCACGTGATGGTATTATTTATGTTCTTGTTTTTGACCAATTTACTACAACACACGGATCTTCATCTATATATTAATCCGTCGGCGGAAGGAACGAGTAGCAGAGGGTGAAGTGAAAGTACATCAGCCAGCGAAAGGAGGTGGAGAGAGGAAATAAAACAGGACGGAGTAGAGGACAAGACTAAATTGTTTGCTAAGGCAGTATTCGCTCCAGTTGAGTTATGGCTCATAATACAAGCTGGGGGCAAAGAATATTCTACCCACCAGCTAAGCAGGGTCTTATCCTATCATGATACCAATCTATTTATCTATCAATATACTAATTTGAAATTTATGGAGCACGATTGAAATAATAACCTCTGTGTAAAACTAAAAGAGGTTGATCTGTGTTTTTCATATAATCTAAACCCAGAATGTCAACAGAAAAAGGGCACTTAGTGACATTTTATCGGTATTGCAACAATGTAATTTGTAATGACTAATTCAATCCTACAACAGATATTATATGTCCCATTCAAGTACAGCAACGCAAAATGTCTTCCAAGTTCAACGGTTTAAATATTTTGAGGATAACATGTAACTCAAAAGAGTTCTGGGGCGTCACTTTTGGTCAATGTTGAAGAATGACCCCACACATTTACTATCATTAAAATTATTAAATGAAAAAAAATATTTGACTGCTCTTAAATTTATACTTGTGGTTTTACTGGTATGGGAAAAGCCTTTTGTCTCGTAATTGATATAAGGGAGTTCATAAATGGAGTGGTATCATCGCTTTTAAAATTAGGACAGTATTCACAAGGCGGGCGCACTCGCATTCGTATTCCACCCAAATGGAACTCTCGGTATCACTTACTCAGAGTTGCTATTTACACCCTATCTATACTCATTACCTACATATCCTTCAAGTTTTACAACATTGAGCTCGCCTTGTTAAGAGCAAAAACGATTTTATCTGCAGTTTTTCAGCGCGCATGATTGTTATTTATACTATAAAAAATATTAATGAGTGAACTAGAATTGGAACCGGATCATGGCGTTTTCCAATCACTGACACCATATACATAAAACACCAAAAATATCGTTGTTAAAAATGTATAAATCATAAATTTAATGGAGAATATTCTTTTAGGTAAAAAATAAAACAAAGTATTTAACTTTAGCGTATTCTGAGTAACTCTGGTAATAAGAAATACAGGATTGTGGGAGTTTATGCCCTAACTGAAATTACAAAAAATAAATAAGAAAGAAAAATAATGAATAACAAATTTTAAGCATGCTTTTCTAAAAAAAGTTATTTTAATATTTTAAAAAAATAAATATCTTAACATCGTACTAAAAAAGGAAAAAATAATATATTTTTCCGAGGAAAAAAAATCGATGAAAATTTGGCCTAACACAGGAAATAATTTAATTCAATTCAAGGAAATTAGCCACACAATGACAAGACCACAACGAAAAGCGTGGTACGCTCTTTCATATCCGATATCAACAAAAATTCATTAAATATGAAGATTTTGGCAATCAATGGACTAGAGAACTTCAATATACATTCTCTAGAAAATCTTTAAATGAACTTAAGTAAAGGTGCAAAATATGAATGAGGTCGCACCCCATGCTTTACGTTGTGGTCTTATAATTGTTTGGCTTATTTCCTTGAATTGAATTTTATTATTTCCAGTAATAGGCTAAATTTCCATTCACTTGAGAAAATATTATTTATTTCTTTTTTGTACGATGCTAATAAATATCTTTTTCTATATTGTTTCTTCTTAATTCTTGTCTTTTTCTCTTCTGAATTATTTATAAATTTTTTAGGTTTTATTCTTAATTGATAAAATGTCTAAAAAACTACTAGCTGTTTTTTAAAAATTTTACTAACCAGGACTGTTCACTAAAATAAATAGCCAAGCTGAGGACTAGATACGACGACTCTGCTAAATCCACGGGACAAGAGCCAAATGCCTTACCACACTCGAACTCGATACATCAATTCTGCAAAATAAAGTGGTAATTATGTAGAGTAAAATGTAATAAAAAGTGGTAACCACGGACCCATTGACCTATGGAAAAGCAAGTTAAAGAAAAGCATGTAAAAATACGGTTTGGTCGAAAAAATGTAAAATCGCCAAGAAGATAATAGTCATTAAGGTCCTATATGGACGCAAAAAGTTGATGAAATTTGATTTTTTCCCAAAGCCGAACATTGCAAAAATGACCTCGCCTCAAAAGCACTAGAGGAATTTTTAACTGCCTTATTCGAAAGAGCCCTAATGAATAAATCTGACATAGCAGAATGGTTTGAGAAGGATTGAGGGGATTTCACTGCTCGCAAACATTTCAGTCCACCGATCAACTCTCACCACTGTGGAACGCTATCATTTTCTTTCGTTTATCCGTCGTAACATTCCATTTGAACTCATAAGCGGCCATTTCTGTCCAGTGAAAGAGAATTAATCATCCTGAGCGGTAACCCACTTGGATGACAATTTCCAATTAATTACCAGGGAATGAAAAATAATATGAAAAAAATAACCGGCCGTATAGTTCCAGGATCCCAACGTGGAATCCCTCCCTCCCGCCCCCCAGCAATTCAACCCACGCACTCGCTAGAAAGACCCGAACTTACCCCTTTCCGGCAAAGTTAACCCCCGACGCGCTAGGAAATCCCAAATAGTCCCTCGCATCGTTGAACCCATCGTAAATAATACTTAACAGCCCGAATTTCCAACAGCGCGCACAGAGAAAAAAAACTCGGGGAAGGCCAACCGGGATTTTAAGTTTTGGGGGCTGGTGGGATTTAAACGGTGAGGGAGACCCGCTCCGGGGAGAGAGAAAATTTTGCCAGGAAAATGAAAACGCTAGGTAGGTGGTGGCTGGCAGGGGGTGAGAGGAAAACAGTTGATGGTAGTGAGAGAGAGGGATGTGAGAATGAGGGTTTAAAGGCTGGAGCGATGTGCTATGGTAACCAGCTGCGCGGCAAGTGAAAGAGAAAAACTTGGAGACTAAGGAGACATTTGAAGGAGTAGCTGAGATAGTGAGGTGGAAGGACTAGAGAGAAATCTACGAAATACCGTGCAAGCCACCTCTAGGATACGTAGCACGGGGTGATTCCACACCAGGCATGAAGCCCTCATCCCAGCTGAAATCGGAACCGCGCCATAACATGGAAATGAATATAAAAAAGCCATTCAATGGAGAATATTACACAAAATATAAATTTAAAAAGCTTATAATTTACACATATTAAATACTGATAAGTATTTAAAACTACGGTTCCTTACCCGAACAGCGAAAAATTATTTCTCTGTCAAGCATACTCCCCGTCCTGTTCCTAGGTCTCCAATTATATGAACTAACACCAGTTGTATATAACTTTCAGACTCTCCTGCAAATTTATCATTGTATTTATACCGATTTGACGTCAGCAGCCTACTATTTCCTTAATAAGAACTACGGTAACCCCATAACGGGTATCTCCTCAGGGGGGCCTACGCTCTACTACTTTGATAATTATGCAAGTTCACATGCAAGCATATTTTTCTTAAACATACATATTTAAAAGAATAATATTGCTACAAGTTATTTTAGGGATTCGTATTAAATTAACGTAAAATATATCCCCAGTGCAAAAGTTGCGGTTATTTTAGGCTGAGAAAATTAGCGCAAATTCTCTACTGGAAATTAAATCTACATCTATATAACGCTCAGCAGACCGCCGCATGGACCTTAGGACATTATAATTGGATAAGGAAGGGAATACGATAAAGTAATTGAAAGTAAAAAAGTACATAAACGAAACTTTTATCGATTGTGAGTCTACACGCACCAGATTGGTTTTACTGAAGCCATCACTAATGTGCGGGAACAACAAAAGTTTGCTGGTAACAGTCCATATTTACTTATATCTAGAAACCATACAAGCCAGATCCAGGGTGAGTGGGATAAGGTGTTTCTATACAACTGGATATTTGAATATTTGAGATATATCCGATCATTTAACTAAGGTGTAACGTGTTTCAATCACCAATGGTTCGAGCTTTTGATGCATTTTCCTCTCTCGTGACAATCTCAGCCACTCATCTTGATCGAGTTTTTCTAACAGAAATTTTGTTCACTGTTGGTCATTTTGTTGAAAATACATATCAGTCAGCTCCAAAAGCAATGAAGAGGACAACAAAGACCTTTAGTGTGGGTCGCAACGTCAATATTGTTTGTAAGCGTGACGGATGGCCAGTCAAACAAATATGTAAAACGAATTAATAATATAAATATCTTATTTATATATTTATATTATTAAATATCTTGGATTTACCTTTAATTCTGATATATAGTGGGGAGCTCAAAACAAACAAAACATTTGCGGCACAGCGTTTAAGAGACTAGGTTTTGTTAAGCGTGCAATAGGAAGGTCCTTGGACGACAAAGTAAAAGAGATGCTACTCTGTTCTGGTTAGGCCACAGCTAGAATACGCCTCGAGCGTTTGGGATCCTGGTCATAAAAATGTAACGAAAAATATTTATAAAATATTAAGAAAAGCTGCTGCATTTGTTAAAAACTGCTGCAAGCGAACATATGGTGTTTCACAACTTTTGCAGGGATTAAGGTGGGAGCCCTTACAGACTCGGCGGCTGCACGCTTGGCTTAGCTTGCTTGAAAAATTCAGAACTGACGTGATTCAGAGCGACACAGTGAATAGGTATCATCATGACGCCTCACTAATCTAAACCTAACCAGCGTGTTCCGTGCGATATAGCATCGCCAAGCCCCCTATTCTACGGGATTCTCCGGAAAAATTAAATATATATGAGTTGTGGGTCCCTTAAAATTTTAAACTCATGATGGTGCATAGCAATTATTTAATTGAAATTAAGAGGAACTATTGTTCATAAATCTAAACAAGGATTTGCATATGCAGACAATATAGCACTTATAACACGTAATCTGACTGATCTTGAGGAAATTTTTAGTACTTTAGAAGACACTGGTAAAAGAATGGGACTCAGAGTCAATGAAGAGAAGACCAAATATATGAAAATGTCATCTTCACAGGCCACCCGAGACCTGCAAAACATAAGAATTGGAAGTTATGAGTTTAAGTGGGTCAAGGAATTTACTTACCTGGAAGTCTTGTTAAATAATGAAAATGAAGTGTCAGATGAAATCAACCACAGAAATATGGAAGGCAATAATGCCTATTTTGCGAATGGACCTCTCGTCGAATCAACTTAACTGTCTAGGAACACAAAACTGAAAATTTATAAAACCCTGATAAGACCAGTAGTAACTTATGGTGTTGAGACGTGTACTCTATCAAAACACGATGAAGAAATCCTTAGGAAATTTGAAAGAAAGATAATAAGGAGGATCTATGGCCCAATTAAAGAAGGAGAGAGATGGAGGATTAGAATAAATATGGAGATAAATGATATTCTAGAAGAAAAATACATAGTTAGATTGTCCAAAGCACTACAGCTGGCATGGTTGGGTCATGTAGAAAGAATGAGAATCGAAATATTGCCAAAGTTAATTCTAAATAACAAGATGGAAGGGGTCAGGAAGAGAGGTAGACCACGGAAGAGATGGCTACAGGATTCTGAAGAAGACTTGAAGGAAATGGGAGTCACGAAATGGAGGGAGAAAGCCTGAAGAGGAAATGAATGGAGGCACTTTGTAGAGGAAGCCAAGGACCACACCGGGCTGTAGAGCTGTGGATAATGATGGTGTATAGCACGACAAGAAAGTTTGAGAGCCTCTGTACAACATATTACAGACAAATTATGTCGATGATTTATGAAACTCGCTTGGGAAAAGCAAATTTTTCCGGCATAGCAATGTGTAAGTTGTTATAGAGCTATTTAGCATATTATTGGTACTTTCATCATCACCATTCATCAATTCAACATGAAATATCAATGTCACACTGCATTAAGCAAAGGCTGTTCTTCATTTTGACTAACAGGGCAAGGGTAAGTCATAACGGCACAATCCTATCTTTGATTATTACCCCTCCCCCGCTTACCACCATTTATCTTGAACAAAATCTCCCCACCCTTCGCTCTACTTCTAGTAGAAATATTAGGAAATAATAAAGGGCTACTTAGTGTAAGTAAATTGATAATGAAATCCAAGGTAAAGCAATTTTTGGCAACAGTGAAATAGCGCGGAGTAAACCAAATACGATTTTCAAAGAAATAATGTCTCTAAACGATTTTTCTGCTGAATATGTGGAAAATATTTTTCTATGTAAGTTTCATAATAAAAGTGTCAGCAATATTTATGTACTACCACTCAGCAGCTGCTGCAACATTTAGAATACGAATAAAGATTTAACTTAAGAAATAATGAAAAACAAATAAAAGCTGCGCGCTGCGTTAAAAACTGATTCAAGAGATCAAATAGTATTTCACAACTTTTAAAGGGAGTAAGGTGGGAGCCCCTAGAGACTCGGAGAATACACGCTAGGCTTAGATTGCTTGTGAAACTCAGAAGTGGTGTTTTGCAGAGCGACACAGAGAACATTGTCATGACGCCTCACTACATCTCTTGGTCTGGCAGGAGCGATATAATAAGAGAGATACATTTTCAAACAGATAGGTATTAAAAACTCGCTCTTTCCACGAACAGAAAGCGACCACAATAAAAAAACTGAGCTCCACTAAATACACTCCCATAATACTCGTCACCATTTCACCTCCCAAAACCTTATCCCTTACATATTTACACGGCTACTGGCGTAAAACCCCCCGCCACACGCCCAATCGGCGGCTCGTAGGGTAGCATGTAGATGTGGATATATATACAATATATGGAACAGAAAAATAGGCAAAAATACTTGGTTTAAAGCAACTATATAAGTGGAAGTTACGCCCGTATTAAAGACGACTAAAAAGATCTTGGTCACGTGAGTTTTAAGGTGATACGGAAGATGTTATTTCAGCCTTGCACTGCTCACCGAAGTCTAAGAGAAGAACAAATGCGGGAAGTAAAAAGAAGTCGAAAAGATTGGCTCGAAGACACCTTCCACAGCTCCCTTAAACTCAGTAGGAAAATTGGGGAAAACTACATCTGCATTTTACGTTCCATGCCTCTTCTAATCTTTCCAGTCTTTAAAAAGAAGTAAATACTAGAACTCTTCGTAACCTGGTGCTAGAGTATGACGCTTAAAATAAATTGGACTAAAACATGAATAATGATTGAGTGTACAGAATAACAGAAGAGGAAAGAGAGACCAGGAGGAGGTAAGGGAACTAGCATTAGATAGGGAAGAGTGGAGGCCTGCAGTCAACCAATCCTAGGATTGAACAATTAATTCAACTCTGGCCCCGGTGGCGGCGTGGTAAAGGCCTCGCCTGCTAAACCGAGGGTCGCGGGTTCGAGTCCCGCCTGGGTGGGATTTTCACCACCCAGGGCATGGATGTATGTCAAGTTCTGTTGGTCCGGTCCCTGGAAAACCTGATGACAGGCTCAGCAGCCTATCGGGATTCCGGGGACATACGAGCCAACAGAATCGTCCGGCAGCAAAAAAAAAGAAAAAAATATAATGACCTTTTCGAATTCCTCTTTCCTATTCCATATCTTTCTTCATGGGTGGCTTCTCAAATCGTCGCTATACTCTATTACGGCAGAGATGTATGTAGAAGCATCATGGTGTAATAGCAATAAGTAATGAATTAGTACTCAATATATATGTGAACTTTTGTGTTTCAGACCATGTTTTCGACAGCAATTGTCATTATAAAGGAGCTTGCAATAATAATAACTGCCGTATACATTGTCGGAAACAATGTTATACACAAGATACACGGGGTACAAATTCATAAAGCGACGAGCACCACCTCTATAAGTTTACAACGAAAACCATTACTTTACGCAATAAAGAATCACAGGTACTAATCAAGTCATAAAAGTGCATGTAAAAGGCAAAGAAAGTGACAAACAACGTTCATTCTTAGTGAAAGCAATGCCTTATACACATTTGGCAAAAAATATGGAAAATTTCGGTCTCATTTGGGCTAATCGTTTTCACCGTAAAAAGAGTAGAGTATGAATGGAAGTTTAATGTATACTCTCCAAAAGAACATGCAATTGAGTGGACAAACTATAATATTACAAGTCCTCAAGCATCAGCAAAAGCCAAATAAAACAGAGTCAAATTCTCCTCATAAACGACCACAATCAAACAACCAAGACCAATTAAGTCGAAACTAAAAACCGTAATGCAAGCGGCCTATGTCAAACTGGCTCAGAAGTTTTCTCTTCGATGACCAACAGGCGCTGGCGAGTCGGGAAAACATAATTCAGGAAGATCTGCGTCACAAAGGTCCTTCACGATTTCACCCAACCGATTATACTTTTCGCACAGGAATCCCCGAGTCCTCAAATTTTCTCAGTTACCATTTCCGTGGACTCAGCTCAAAGGAGCATCGATAAAGCGATCAAAACCCCCTCCCTCGGCTTTACTTGAGGACTAACTCTGGCAAAAATTGAAATATAAACAAAGTGCCAAGTAAGGAGTAAACATTTTAACCCGTCTATAGCTATAAATAGATGGAGATGAGACGAGGTGACTTGATAGAAGTTTCAACAGAGGGAGGATAAGGCGAGAAGACGGGAAGAGACGAGCAGAAGGCAAGTTTCAGAGGAGTTGAAGACAGTACAGAACAGGTGGGAGGCAAAGCAGGAGAATGTAGCAAGTTGTGAAGGGTTTTACATGAGGGATAGGGAAGTTGGAAGGGGGGAGGGGAAGGGTTAAGAGCGAGAATAGTTTTTGGACGAAGGGGGATGCGAGACGTGGCAAAGGGGCGTTCATGGGGTGGGCGGGGTTTCCGAGACGCACGTAGGGTTTGGCGCGCTGATTAAAAGGGAAGGGTAGATTCGGCGCAGAGGGGGGCACCGCGGGTGGGAGAGAACGTGTGGTTGACTGCGATATGGGGTGCGGGAGTGGGCGTGGATGAGGGAAAGGAGAAGGAGAGCCGACCCAAAAAAACCTATATATAAAGCCGCATCACCCTGCCGTGACGTCAAAGACTTAAACCGACTTTTCTATTGTCGATGCTGCGAGGAGGGAATATCTACTCTCACCGCTTGAACTTCCTTTCTGGCCTTAGAAATATATGCATGGACATTTACCGTTAGCATCTTCTTAGCATTGACGAAATTTACACAACCAAGCCATGAAAAAAATTGAAATGGAAATTTTTTATAACAAAATACGAAAAGGAGAGGAGAGACGATCCACTCAAACAAAGCCATTATATAAAACCGCATCATCCTGCCGTGACGTCAAAGACTTCAACCGACTTTGCTATTGTTGATGGCGCGAGGAGGGAAATTCTGCTCTCTTGTTTAAACTTCTCTCGTGGCCTTAGAAACATATGCATATCCATTTACTGCTAGCATCAACTAAAAATTCAAGAATTATACACAAACAGGCCATGAAAAAATTATAATACGTATTTTTTTTCATAAAAATCCTCTAAAAGCAAGCAATTTTTCAGATTAGTTTTGGATCATTAATGATGGCAAGAACAAAGCTTTCGAATATATATATATATATCTCAAATCACTTTCACCACCGGATTCAAAATTATCTGTCGCTTAAGCAAAAAATACTCGAAAACAGCAAAAACGTGATTTTGCCTACTTTTGCATGAGTGAGGTGCATGTAATAAAATCGAACTATTTGCTAAGGTTGTCACAGTAACCTTTAATTATATTATCTACCTCACTCGACCATATAGAAAACAAAAACCTCACTAAGGAATAGTAAGAGTTGTGTGACTAAATCGGCCATAACATTGTTTGCGCCAAAATAATTTCACCATCCCACACAGTTGACTCACCAACTGCCTTAACTCTGAAGACCAGTTCCGTATAATTGCTCCGTACTCACGTCCGAATCTAGTCACAGGAAATTGGAGGGTGGTGGCTGCAAAGGGAGAGCGCGATTAAACCTACGACGTGAAGAATAGCGACGTGAATTAATGGGACATAAGTAGTGACGTCGGTCTTCTAGGCTGCTTTGGACTTTGGTGTTTTCAAGCATATGATATCGGTTTTTTATCTGAAACGATCTCTAAGAAGTGCAGCAATCATTGTGAATTTATAAACATTTATTTTAGATTGTTAATAAAAAAGAGGAGATATTTAAGTCTTTAATCTATTTAGGCTATGCTGTAACATATGTGGAATTGGACATTGTTTTTCTTCATCAGAGCAAAGAGCCGTCAAAATATGTCGGTATTTAAGGAAAGGATTTACTTCCATTATTTGCTATAAATTACTTATTCATATATTTTGCATTTCATCTTTTACATTGGAAAACAAAGTAGGTGGTATTTGAAGACACATTTGGTGATGCACAGTCTGTTGGACTGAACGCAGCTATGAGAAGCAATATGGTTACACGTATTGATTTTCGGCTCGCATACCGAAGAACCATTATTAAAAAGGAAGCAACTTAGGAGCAGGAACTTTAATATTCCTTACTTTGCTTAAGTCACTAGAAAGATTAAATTGCCGGTGTTTAAGTCCGGGTGTCGCCATTCAAGGGTTAAAATTGTTGAAGCGCCAGTCGTGTGTCATAAGATGCACATTAAGATGAATTTCTAAACGAGTAGTAAAAAATTAATCTTCTATTTTTCTCCACGTAAATACACATGTTTAAGCGGTGAAAATTTCCATGAATGTTGTCACATAAATGATGCGAGAGTTATATTTCGGAATATTCGCCGGAATTAAATTATTCTTTTACTTGGGTTAATGGCACAGAATTCAAAATTGTATCAAAAATCCTAAGAAGGAGTAAATGAGAAAAAGAAAACTGCCATGCTCAACGAAGAAAAGACTAAAAACCAGGAAACAGTATGCAAAAACATTTGCGTGGGGCGTAGCACCCTATGGATTGGAAGCATGGAACATTGGAATAGCTTACCAGAGCAGACTAGAAGACTTCGAAACCTAGTGCTGGAAAGGCCGCTCTACATGGTACATTTTATTGTACAAACGAATGTATCACAGAATGTACAAGAAACTGAATGGAATTAGAGCAGTTCTATTTCCCGTTACGTCATTCAGACAATCGTACAATTTGCCACTTTACACGGTACAATTTCCTTCATGAAGGAGTATGTAGATTCGTTTGTACAATGAAGTATACCGTGCAAAGCGGCCTTAAGAGGATGCAGACGATAAAATGGAAGGACAAAATTAGACATGATGAAGTGTACAGAAGATAAGATGAGGAAAGACCATATGGAAAACCATAGAGAAAATAAGAACCAGATGGATTGAACACACCATGAGACACAATTGGTTTACGGAAGAACATAACTCAAGGCAAATAGAGGGAAAAGTCACCAGAGGAAGACCCAAAAATAAGTTCATCGACCATTTAAAGAGGAAAGTACATAGGAAGAAATGCCAGGAGGTAAGAGAACCAACATTCGATAGGGAAGGGTGGAGGGCTACAGCCAACCATTCTTAGGATTGAACGACCGATAAATGAATCAAAATTCAGACGTAAACATGTATTTCATTACTCGGCATTGTGCCTTACTATTCATCACCAACATATATTTAAATTGAACGGATAATTTTGCGTTCAGAAGAAAATCTGTACAAATGAAAGAAGATTGTTTCTAACTATATGCAAAGTGCCATAAGAGTACGTTTTAAAATGGCATAAATTTTCCCAGCCATATCGGAGCTGTGCATTTATTTTCGCTTTTATCTATAAATATTACTAATAAGAACACATCCAACGTTTCACACAAATCTTTACAGAAAAAATGCTCCAATCACCCACTAAACCATTTTATATTTCGTTAAACCATTAAGTTAAAACGGTTCGTCTTGCGTCATTGGCGGGTGCGGGAGAAACATTTATTGGAGCTGAGCGAATGCCAGAGTAAAAAGGGTTTTCCATGATTAGGAGTCAAAGAGAGCGGGTAGTCGTGAGGGCTTTCAATCACCTGTTTACCATACGTTAAAGATCAAATCCGACTACGAGCATAGACCCTGAGTTCGAGGAGTCCCTTGCAGTGACCGCAACGACTACTTCATGAAGACAAATCATACCTAGTGGCGTAGCTAGGGTAGGTGGAGGTGCAAGGAGGACATCTATCCTGAGTGCAAATATTTGGGGGCGCCAAATTGATGTTACTTATTTAACAATTTCCTTTGGAATTTATAATCCCAATTAAATGCACTTCCTGGAACTGTGAAATACCTTTCCGGACGTCGACTGTGGTATTCATCCACCAAGGGTGTCAAGTTCAACCAAGGGTGAACGATAATTTGGCATCTGTTCATATAAATTCAGCTCTTGTGATATTGTCATAACAGAGGCAACACACTGAAATGGTTAAATTTCGTAATTACTAGTTATATACATGAGCTTCCCCGATATGGCTGTGTTCTAACTTCATTGACGTTACGAGACAGCTCTTCCTATGAAATGCACCGGAGACCATTTTTACACAGATGTGCCCAGCTACTCATCAAATTGCCGAAAAAAGCGGAGAAATTAGGATGAAGAATTATATCAAACATCATCACAGTTTCGACAACCTGATAGCCGTCACTGTTATATTAAATTCAGTTTTACACTTTTTTTCTTGTAAAATATCACAAAATTTAGCAATTTATCGCTCCTTCATTGTTTTTACATGGTAATTTATCCCATTTTCACGCTTTCAGTGTCATTTAAGAGAGAAATTTCAGAATAAATTTAAGCGTTCCATATAGATTCCTGAGGATATCAAAGAGCGATAAGTTACTCCATTCTCCTCCTACCCCAATAATTATTTATAACATACCAATTGAAGAGAAGCATATGCCTTTTCAAGCAACGAATAAAACCCTCTGGCAGAAAAATAATTAATTTGAAAAATGCTATAATAACTCACAGCGTATTTATTATATTAAAGAAGAATTTTTTCAGGGTGGTATAAAAAAGTTAATATATTATTTCTGCCTTTGCCAATAATTAGCTACGAGGGAAAGTTGCTTGGACGTTAGATAGTTCATAATTGGTCTCCAACATAGTCTTTGACAACGCAGTCACTTTGATAGGCTGGATCACAGCTCAACTAGCATTAAGCCCAACGGCGCGTGACATTTGCATATCAGAGCAGTTGTCTTTCCCTTGGCCCCCAGCGGTTACCCAGGAAATACTGCGGTACGCAGCGGATCAAACAGCTTAGTTCAAAGTCACAGCTCCTTACCTCATCTCCCGGGGCTCTATCAGCATAAGACAAAATCTGTACCAATCTAATTCCTTTACTTAGTTGAATGAATCTGAATAAGACATCAGAACCTTTGAAAATAAACGTTTGACTCCCATTTACATTTACAAGGTAAGGAAAGTATTTATTTAATGACGTTGTGTGAAGTCATTATTATTATTATTGTCTATATTTCTGGCTGATTATAGATTAGGTTAATTATATTAAACTCCTCTAATGTCATTTCAGCAATGGCCTCTCATTATTGTGAAGGTAGACTCAACTTAATTTGTTCATAGAGGCTATCTAAAGCTCTCTTACTTTTTGTACCAATAAATAGATATTTGAAAATTTTATTCTGGAAAGTAAATAAATTATTATTATTGTTAATACAGTTAACATCGTCCCTCATTACTCAACACTTGCATCAGTTACATGCTATAAGGATTTATCTCTTTCTTCTAGTTCATTCAATCGACTAAGATCGAAGATCGAAGTCATTGTCCATAGTTCTTGAGATCAAATAAAACATGAACGCAATCGCCTAAAGTGATACTTAAATCTATCATGTGAAGAAGGATAAGTCCGCCAACTTCATCTTATAAACAAAGACTAATAGTTTGGCCAAGTATCTTCTTGGTGAATCAATAATGTTTCCACTAGGCTTATTAATCACCAACTTTATTCGAATATGTTAAAGTTCATGATTATGAATTTTTGAGGAATTTTGAGGTATCTAAGAGGAAAGAGATAAACTTTCATTTGTAAGCGGTCTCATTGAATAAGAGCAAAAATATTGTACTCGAAAGAAATAAATTTCACTTACATGCATATAAAAATTATCTGGATACTTTAATTGATTATATAGCACAATATTGGAAAGAAACACTTGAGAGATTAAAACTGAGACATGCCCTTCAAAATAAATTTATTAAATACCAATGGCCTCTTATTAAAACGATATTTTACGCCAATAGAACAAGGCACAAATCTCCACACTCTCATAAAAATGCTAGCAATAACTTTCAATCAATTTTAAAACTGATGGGGGATAAAATTTATTATGTAATGAAAAGGTAACCATCTTCTAAACCAAAGTCATTGGATGTCGCGTGAAAAAAGAGATCGTCTAAGTTAAAGTCAAACGACATTAGTTTTTTAGTCCTTTAAGTATCAGGTGCAGCTTTGCCCCGGGTCTAATATTTCCTTCAAGGACAAGGCCCTTGGAATTTTATTCTGTAATTCTTAGCTATCTGCCAAGCGTTTCAACGCACTGCCTTTAGGGATAATGTCTTAAAGGTAAAAAAATTGCCTATATTTTTATGATTACTCGAATATTCAATTCAATCGACCCTCAATAAATCAATATTCAATCAACCCTCAATAGAGCCGTAGAGGATTTCTAAAGCCAATGCGACGTTTGAATAGACGCTAAAAACAAACCGAACGGAAAATTACGTCGATGCAAACATGAGTAATGGTATGATTTATGTAAATGTCTTTCAACACAGAAGACACTAGATTAACCGAGATCGGGTAAACCGGCATTCGAATTGCCAGGGATTTCCAACCCAAAGGAAAGCCCTTCCGCAAATTCGTTTCATGGTTATGCCAGCATTAATATGCATACTTGTTGTACATTTGACTGTGGGGAAAGGAAAGAAATCGACTCGGCATAGAGGAAGGGAAATGGGGAAATGCAGGTAAATTGAATCGTACAACGCACCAAGCCAGAGGAAATTCGGGTGATAGAGCAGGCTGGTAAGAGAAGGCTGGAGGAGAGAAGCTGATTATTCAACTGGGCTTATGCAATTAGCATCGAGGAACTTGACGAATATTCGCTACCGTTCCTTGGCACTTCCCTCCCACGTTGGCCAACCTCCCTTCCTCCCTTCAATCCGTCGTTCCTTTAAAATAGTCACGCGTTAATAGCGAGCGCATACAACCAATCTCTCCATATTGTATGTACATTTCCCAAACTAAAATTCTCCCTTACTTGTGCCACCAACCCGTTTACATCCACATTCTTCAACTCATTTTTATATCCTACACCACTACATGGTCAGGGTATATAGATTTTATCACAGCAGAAATGTAACGCATTGAAGTATGCGTGGCAGGTATATTTTTTTAACGAGGAGAAAAATCTTAAAAAGGCACCAACCAGTACTATTGGTAGTTTAAGATTTTTACTGACTATAAAACTGCCCTTTATCTTCTGTATCAAGTCTGGGTCTAATCTTTCGAGTATTACTACAGCCTTGGCTTTTTCTTCGGGCTCCTCATTGTATTAGAACGTTCTGTTCATTTGCGGCCTTTTCCTTAAGGATCTTGGCCACCATTGTTTTAACTTGTTTCCAGGGTTCCTCTTGTTCTAGGCATTTGTGGAAAATGTTGTCCCTTGCGTCCAGAATAAACCGCCATGATGCGATGCTATAAGCGTTCCGAGTATCTATTGTCAGCACCGCAGGGATACATCGATTTCTCTTGGTTCCATTTGCCGCTCTATTTACCAGCCTCGTATCTTTTAGAATAGCTGTAGCTATTAACTGTAGATAGGCTCTCTATAAAGCCGAACTGGTTCTCGGAGAATCCCCCTGTTCTTTCAATCTCAAGTTTTAGTCTTCCTAGTAAAAGTTGTTGAAGGAGTTTTCCAAGCGTATTCTGTAAGCAGAGTAGTCTGTATGAGGAAGTCAGGTTATCCGGTTTTCCTTCCTTCTTCGGCAGGATCAATCTCGCTAACTTCCAGATGTTTGACAACTCTCCATTCATGAATCTCCATGTGTCTTCAATATGAAAATGTATATGTAGAAATGATTAGCATAACTTTACGAGTCCATCTAGCTAGATTGTTAGCTGGGGGAGCCTTCGACAGGAGCTCGGGCACCTGGACCTTGAAAGCTCTATTGTGCCAACACCACTTTTAATCTGCCTGCCACATGTGGGGACAAAAGCCCCACAGTAAAGGTATGAAAGGCTACCCATCCAACCCTCGTGCAGGCCCAACACTGCTTAACATCAGTGATCTTAGGGGAACTGGTGTTTCAATGAGGCTAGGCCCTTGCCCAGTTCAACTAGATATGTCCGTCTGTCTGTCTCTTCGCACGATAACTGCCGTAAAAATTGAGACATCGAGCTGAAATTTGGGCCATAAGCCTCTTGTAGTCCACAGATGGCACATTTCTCAAATGAGTTGGATTGGACCAAAACCACGCCCACCTCCCATACAAAGTGAATTTGGGGAAGTGAAAGTAATTTCCTTCATAACCTCAAAAGGTTTCAAATACTCGATTTGAAATTTGGAATATAATATTTTGTTAAGTTAAACATACATTTCAAACAAAAGAAAACAAACACCTTTTTTTTTGTAAGTCTGATCACGCAGCCAGACTTACTCGAAATTGAAAGTGGTGTAGCGTATTTAAGCTTCAGCAAGGCCGAAGATAATTTCTTTACTAGTTTTAATTTTACTTCGCCAACGGTTAAAACGTGGGGCAGGATGTAAATTAGCCCCATTCCTCCGTCAGTCAGGCAAATTCTTAAGTCTACCGTCCCGCTGAAGCCTTCCGTTGTAACCCTTCTTTTCATATCTCATCACTGCTCCTCAAAACCATTAGCTTTGTTCATCCCATTAACTCTTCATCTCAAGGTTCAGGCACATTCCTCGATCCTCTCTCGCGCTCACGTACCTACTCCTCATCTCTTCTCCTGCTCCGCCCACTTAGCACTCCTCTTATAACCTCCTTTTCTTCCACTCCTTCATCCAAGACTTGCCGTTTGATTCTTTTTTTCCTCGTTTCTTTATTTTTTTTAAATGTCCAACTGTTGCACCGTCAGCTATGCTCTTCCCTTAAAAAAACCCTCCGTTCCGGCCAGAGAGAGAAACACGACGAGGGAAAAGTTTTTTTTACTTCTTTCTTTTTAACCTTTATCCTTCAGCCGACACCCCCTTTTTCCATCTCGTTTTTCTGACTCTCTCACGTTATCCTTTTCACCACTCGCGTTCCTCCTCTCTGTAATTCTCTCTGCGTTTTATTTCGTCCACGTGTTCAACCCGTCTCGTCCTCACCTCGTTTCAACATCTCCTTCTCTCTCTCTCTTCCCTATTTAAATGCGGAGGAAATCCTTGACGCGATAATTCATTTTCTGCCGTCCAACGTTTGCTCGCTTCTGCTCGCGGGTCATCCCATCTGTCCGTCCAAAGAACATGGTTTAATTTTTTTTCGGCTCGCCAAGTGGCTTAAACGCGTGGCACGAGAAAGAAAGCGCGAGTCTGGGATGCTTCATGTCCCTCTCTAAGTCGCCCCGCTACTTTTTTCTTGTCCCTCGAAAAATAAATAACCTTGTACAGTATTCCAAAGTCGGCGGAGATGTCGGATTAAAACGGGCACGTGGATGCCCCAATATTTTTCTAACGAAAGTGGATCAAATGTATAAGGCTCATCATCTGGCATTCCAATTATTTGATTTGGATGTATGAATTAAAGGGAAAATAGAGTCCAATGGGTTGGAAACAAGTTAAAATGAAAAAATGCAAAATTTTTTTAACTTTATTTCAACACTGATCGAGCAATACTACACCTCTGGTCCATTTGAAGGGAAAATAGTTGAGATGATTTATTGAAATCTACCTTGACATTTACGACAACGTCAAGGGATTAATTCAGTTATTTTCATGACATAATTTCTGAATGACACGTTGACAATACCTTCCCGTCAATTTCATTCACAGCTTCATTATCAAACACGAGAAATAATAATTCTAGCAGATCAGCTGCTTCATTAAATTTTTTAAGAGTCACACACTCATTATAGCCATACAAGTTAAGGAAAAATTATAGGCATAAAACAAAAACTACCCTAAAAGTTATGAAGCATACATAATTGTAATCATATTTCACTTCCAGGTAACATATGAGAGCATGGGTTCACTCAGGTATTTAATTCTTCATTAGGTACAAACCAACCTGGTAATGGTTTTCAGGGGTATCACCATCACGATAAAGAGTAAGTGTCTGAGAGTGCTAAAAGTGGAAGAGGCATTTAGTTTCACACAAAGAGCCATTGGCGATCCAGCGTCTCACTTACAGTTGGTCATTTGCCCCTCCATCATCGCGTGAAAATATCACGTGTAGCTGAACGTTTCAAGGAATAAATGAAGAGGAATAAGATAGTGACGAAGCCCTGGGGCCCATGGAGTCTGGACGTCCGGGCCTTCCTCCCAAACTTATGGATTTATTAAAAAATTGGGCATTAATGGTGAAAGAAATACAGTTTTTATAACAATTCATTCTGAATTTATTAATTGTTCAGTGGGAACAAATTTTTAAATAAATATGTTATTAATTTTCACACAAAAGCTTTGGGTTTTGTATTCTTCCAGAAGTATGAACTGTAAAAAATCTTTAAAAATTGACCATTACGTCACAGTGTCAAATGCACTCGCAATTGCAAATACATAAATTTGTACCTAAACTTAAAAATTTTTCCTCCATTGCTTACACTCCACATACACCTGAGGAAACATCCAGACATCACTGCATGGAAACAGCATAAATTGCAAATATCTACGATTATTTAACGATGACCTCGACATTTAAAAGGGGGCAATAGCAGATGGGAGAGGAAAACAGTCGCATGATCACCCTTCCCAATTTAATTTGCACGATAAAAACTCATCTTCGCTCCACGCCACACCTCGTTGGGATTCCGCCGATCACCCTACTCCATAATATTACGACGCCTTGGAAATTCATCTGAGGGTATAAAAGGCGACCGGCGGCGGGTTGGATAGTCGAAACAATTTTCATTTTCCCTCCACCTCCCCTTCCTCCGCATCCGGTTTTTGCGGAAATCCGTCCCGCTACATCCGAATGTCGGAATGAGTTCCAACCAAGTCACGTTCATTCTTCTCCCTAAAGTCGTTTTCCCCTCATTTTTTTCGGCCTTTCCTCCGCACACCCCCTTCACGCAAATCCCTCTTCCAGCTCTTTCACCCACCTCCCTCCCCACCCACACCCTGAAGTGTCTTCCATCTCCTCACTTTTTCCTCCAATTTGGAACTCCAATAAGCTCCGCATTCGTGCCGACAAGACCTCCTTCCCTCCTCCCAACCAACTCCTCACTCCCGTCATTCTTCTTCTCCTTCGTAACACGTACATCCACGATCGCAATCCCACGAACAGAGGCCTCCGTATCTATAATCAGAAAGCCATGGAAACGCCTTTCATTCATTCTCCCCTCCCTGCTCTCCATTCCTCTCGATTCCCTTTTCTCTTCTTTTCTTTGAATTATTCTCTTCGCTACACTCCCTCTAAGTGCGAGTTGGAGGTGAAAGGAAAAATTACAGAACAGGGAGGCGATTACGGCTCTTTACAAGGCGTACGCTCGCGCTTCGCTAAATTAAATAGCTATCATAGAATCGAAAACGAGATTGTTATGAAGTTGGTGGTTTCCGGCTTCATAGAATTTTCCAGATATTTTTTAATAAATAGAGTAAACTGTATTTTTCCACAAGGAATTTAATGATTTAAATTACTTTAATGACACTAAATTAATTGTGGAAAAACTAAGTTTACTCCATTTATTAAAAAAAAAGATCGTTATGCTCCAACTTTGAAAGGTGCTTTAAAACACTAGTAATAGTAAATGAAGTTTATTATTAGGACAGCAAAAGTGCGCATTTTTCTTTTGAAGCGATCGACATTTTGCACTACGATTACTACAATAATAGAAGGAACGGTAGTCTCACCCCATGCTATGGAGATAAAATAACCTGACATCATGTTGTCGAGTCATGATGGCCATAGGGATCGAGTTGGTGGGGTAACTAGACTACTAGCTAGCCATACAGGTGGCCAGGGTTCAAATTCCTGCAGAGGAGGATATTTATCGGAGGAAACCCAATCCTTACTTGAATGTGGAGAGCACTTCAAGTACAGTACTCCGTCTGTCGGATGAGACGTTAAACCAAGGTCCCTTGGTGCCTTTTGCTTAAAGAAGGCTAATGCAGACACCGGGTTTCTATCCACCCTTCCTCCATCTTCCCTGTGGGGCGAATGACCTTAGCTGTCGTTCACCTGCCCAAAGTTCAATCCAATCCAAACCATGATGGCTATGGTGATTTTTTATAAATCAGTTAGAGAAGAAACAGACTGCTTGGAAGAGTAAACGGTGGAATTTTGAGTAACAATCATAAATGTAAGAATTTAAGCAAGAAAATTAAGCAAACTGTTCTACGGTCTGCAACGACAAATGCAGAGGAGGAAAAAAGCAATTATGACGCAGATATTAGGAACGGTAAGACATAAAAAATCTACAATGGGAGGTAGAACTAGGAAATAAGCAAATAGTCTAAATAATATGTACCTAACTCACTGATACTACAGAATATACTATAAGCATACAAAATAGTCCTATGTTCAATGAAAAACGCACCAGATACGAAGCTGGCACCGAAAGATTAAACGGTCATGTGCATGTGTGTATTTCACAGCAAACAGAGGACAAATTTGTTTTTCCAGAAATAGCAAAAATCATGAACAAAATTATTTTTTTATCTTTTGACGTTGGACCGATATAAATGGGCAAAATTCCTGGGACGGGTGGATCAGGAGGGGACGCCTAAACTCTCCCACTTTGGCCACGCCATTGTCGTTCTCCGCCTTCTCGCCGACCCCCAACGACTCTCCCCATCGGCCACCGCTCACCTCTTCCGCCCAAAACCACTGGAATCCTCAGCACTCGGCCAAGCCTTTACAAAGAGCGGCTTATTAAGGTAGTTAAGGGATGAAGGGACGCTTTTCCTTCACGCTCCCCGGGTCGGCCGGACAGCGATTGGCTCAAGAAGGAAATTTCACATCCCGCCGGACTTTACGCCACAAAAATTTTATCTCGCCTCACAAACTTGTTAAACATTGCACTAAAACTTCGTGGAAAGTTATCAAACGAAATGACTCGAAATTTTCGACTGAATGGTACTTATGATGTCATTCTTTTACATATGTACAAAAGCCTTTCTGTAGCCAAAATACTTCTCCAATTTTCAATGGTTTGCCTAGCACATAATTTGACCGGATACATTTTCGACATTTTCTTCGAAGAACCATAAGACAAGTAGAAGAAAAGAAGTAGAAGTTACCGCGAGGCATGGTAAAATTAGAAGGAATGATTGCACAGCGATAATTAATATCAAATAACGTTTGGGTACACATAATGTATTACAAATTGTTTTGCGTAGATGTTATATGTTTGGCAGGTGCTGATAGTAGAAATGCAACGGATTCGATGCATTGTCAAAATTTCCTTTGAAAGTTACGACAAATACTTAACAGAGGTTCATCATTGATAATTTTTGCATAATAGAAAAGTTTTGTTGAATTTATGCCATATTTTTAGATATATTGGATCTCATTTCATTGAAAAATTAGGATCACATCTTTTTTGAAAGCGTATACAAAACGAGCGGAATAAAATAAATTAGTGAGTAGGCGAATAGAACACCATTATGGTTCTTGATGCGTTAATTTCGAGTTTTTATTTTATTCTATTGTTAACTTCTCTCATCCTATATAAAACTTATTTTTTCATCGTCTTGTATATCATTTGATAATGAATTATAGACCTATAGTAGTACATTAGCATGGATAAGCATCGAATCAATATTTGTCCAAGATTTTGAGCTTCACTAGGACACAGAAGATTCTGCTTAATTACATACTTAGATACCGATCAGAACATTAGAGAAAAAGACTTTAAAGTGGGATGGTTAATAATTTCAATTTGTTTTGCGAACGATATGAGATCAGATTAGCTGCAGTTAAGACCACAGTTAGGTTTTTGGCGAGGTAAATAAATACATTATTGAATTTTCTCTCTGATTCTTTTATCATAATTTTTTTTACACCATAAGTACATGCTATAGGCGTATGGTGTATCTCTTATATCTCTGCGTATTTTGCGAGGTATATAAACCACTAATAATAATAGTTTCTGTTACAATGTCAGCGTATGGTGAAATAAATGTTGGGAAAAATATCCTGAAACTTTAACAATCAGAGACAACTAAAAAATAGCTGAAAGTTTCGAAGTGTGTTAGTTTGGGTAAAAATGAGGATATTTCTAAAGGCATTACCAGTATCTTAAGTATTATCTCCGAAATTCGACATTCATGAGGTATTACGCGGTGATATTGAGCCGCTAAATTATGGTAAAAACATAACAATGATACCATAGGATATGGAACATCTGAGATGAATTTTATTCGGCTACACCATTAGAGTAATTCTTTCATGTCTTTGCTGATGCATCAATACTCGTCGTTTGAATTAAAACCTGCTGGATGTGTGAGTCATGACGGCGAAAACTCACCTTAGGCCACAAATATCTGTTGTGGCTTGCATGGTACTACATTCAAGAGGCTTTCTGAGTTTCTACTTAGGAAGTGACTAGGCAAAAACCGTTCCACCGAGCAAAAAGAAGTGAATGCTCCCTTAGGCACTCAAATATACAGTTCGAGAGAGAAAAGATGGACGCTGAACCGATTGTACTCGTTGGAGCCAAAGTTTAATTAAAGGCAGTTTCTCATAAGCCGGATTCATAAGAGCAGCTGAGGAATTTAGACGATGAGAGAACGGATATGCCACGCGATACGGAAAATGATACGCCGAGAGAGCGCAAAGATTGTTTGGAGATGAATGGGCAAAGACAAAATTTGGAGTTCCTCATGAGAAAATACCATGCAAACAGCATCGGAATGTGGATGATATTTGCTCGTGAGAAACACTGGAAAGAAGATGAGAGAAAGCAATTGGACACGCTCTGGATCGTCCGAGCTTGAGAAGAAAGCTTTATATGAGAATAACTGGAGATGCAAAAAAACGGAACGGCAGACTAGTGTCAGTACCTGTAAAAAATCAATACCAGACAGGTAGGCAAGCGTCTGTTGAGATGACAGGGAATATGGAAGAGCTAGGAGGAAAGAACGCTGGGGCTGCCAGCATGCGCGCAGTTCTCTGAATGTGCCGATAGGAGAGTAGGAAAGGCAGACATATTTACATGTATATTCATACACGCCGTACAGAAGAGTAGAAGAAAAAAGGACCATATGGGACACTATGCAGGAAAGAAGAACCAGATGGATTGGTCACACCCTGAGACAATGGGTTTGTGAAGTTGATAATTGATGGCTAAGTAGAGGAAAAAGTCCCCAGAGGAAGACCCAGGAATAAGTCCATGGACAAAATAAAGAGTAAAGTACATAAGGAAAGATACCGAGAGGTAAGAGAACTAGCATTAGACTGGGAGGGTTGGAGGGCTGCAATCAACCAATCTTAGCATTGGACGACCAATGATGATGACATACACGCTAACAATCCGTCACGGGGGTGTGGCGGGGAGGATTAGGTAACTGGCCATGAAAAAAGGGCTGGATAAAGACACGGAATAGGAAGAGGGAAAGGTTGGAATATGACTTTAATGTAAAGGGAATGTCTTAGTGTCCCGCTTTATTTTTGTCGTAGTCATCAATGGTATCTGCACGGAATTAGGGAATTTTTGTACTCATTAGTCAAGCAGTGAATCTCTCTTATTTTATCACTTCTATTAGTTTAAGAGCTATATTCATTGGTCGTTTGATTGGTTGACTGCAGCCCTCCACCCTTTCCTATCTAATTCTAGTTCCCTTACCTCCTGATATCTCTTCCTATGCATTTCCTCCTTTATTTCGTCCATAAACTTATTCCTGGGTCTTCCTCTGGGGACTTTCTCCTCTATTTTTCCTTCAATTATATTCTTCTAAAATCCATTGTCTCAGGGTGTCCAATCCATCTGGATTTTATTTTTTCTATGGTGTTCCATATGGTTCTCTATACATCTGTACACTTCATAATTTCTTATTTGTCCGTCCAGTTTATCTTCAGCATCCTCCTCCAGCACCTTTTTAGAGATATAGTATAGCTTTAAATACTCTGCTCCACCCTGAAATTTACATACATGAACTGTACAAGTTATACTAGCCCAAGCACGTGGCCTCTGCGTTAATACACCAGCCATGAGGGAAAACTGCATTAAAATTAGGGAAGCTGTAAAAGGATCGAGCTATTTTCATGATTCGAGCGGAAAGAAAATAATCTCCACCAAATACGCGCTGTTTGATGGACATTTGATGGACGAATATGTAGAAATGCATGTCATTTTAGCTACTTTTTTTTATACTTCTGTGGAGTGTAGTTGACGTTCGGGCTATTTCAATCCGGTTGGAACTTGCGCCAATTTTTTTTTACCACAGAAAGATAATCATAAGACATTTCCTTTTGCCGTATGCTCTTCGTCATTAATTTCCACTAAGAACGAAAGAACGTATTTTGCTCGCACCTTTACCTCTGATGAAAGGAAAACGAGATAAAAAGCGTATCGATTGTTAAATTTTTAGTTGGAATGTTTTATCGTCATGATTTACCAGAAGATGAGGTAGTAGTTTTGCGACATCTGCAACTGAGTAGCTTGGGATCATGCAAATTCCTCGAAAATTGATATGCAGACAAACTTATAAGTTTCTATGATAATGATGAGCAATCAGGCTAAGAAAAGAAGTTGGTTTAGGTGTCATGTTTTTAGCAAATAATGGACAAATATTCTTCCGATGAATACAGCTGGAAAAAATCCATAGTATCAATTTTCGACTCAGATAACTTACTAAGTAAAAAAAGAAGTACGCCTTAAATCAAACTCTTAAATTTGCATACCTAAAAGATACCATCAACAAGGTTCCGACTCAGCACGGTTGTTTTCATACTTTTCAAGTATTAGTGGCGGACCTATATATTAGACTATTAGGAGTAAAATTATTTATAAAACATAATCAAATAAAATCTATGCAATGCAAAAAGAAATGAATGACTCAGTACTTTTCCTGTCGTTTCTGACGGGTTATCTACATGTGGAATCATAATAAGAATTTATTGAAACACTCTGTCAATTCTACGGTTACACGTAAAGCAAGTCATTATAATTTACTTTGGCCTAAAGATATCCAATTTCGTTCGCATCCACACTTAATACCCTTTAAAATTATACCTGACGTTTCAATCAGCCTACGAACAATAGACATCGCTTCTACGAGAATCAAACTATATCCCTTTTCTCCGTGCGTAACCCAGGCCTTTACCACTCGAGCAAACGCGCGTTCGTCTTCCATGCATGCATATTCACACTCCAGATTCTCCGCTCCACTCAAAAGCGCCCGCCAGCCTGCTTCAACGCTTCGTGATTTCGGGTCGCATTCTCATTCCCCGGGTTCCGCCAGAGAGATTCCATTCATGTATTAGTTCGACTCGACTATGACTGGAGCCGATGAATTGCCACGAATTGGATGCGCAAAAGGTGTATTTTCCGAGACCGAAAGATGTAAACGAGTTACGAGCGCTTTGTCGATGGGGGCGTAAATCGGTTGACGCTTTGTTCCGGCGGGAGATGAGGGAGATGCGGGTAATTCGGAATACGCATCGGTCGCAGTTCCTCCTCCCTCTCCTCAAACCAACCACACACACTCCACTTAGCCTTCACGCACACATATGCCTCGTGTTTTGTGAACGATTGCCATGAGGATTACATCCACAAAACACGCGATGGAAACTTCTTTGAATCCAAGTTTACAGACTTCCCGTTATCAACTTCAAGAAACAATTACAACAGCAAAGCTTCGCCTCTAGCACTGGTAGTTTCCTCGCAAAAGCCTGAGGTAAATGCGCGGAGATACCGATTTTGTTGCTTAAAAAGTCCTTTAAAAAGAAAATAAAATAATTGCACGCGAATGAGTAGTAACCATATTCCTCTGTCACGGCATTTTGAATACCCTGCAAGTATGCGCGCAACATTCAAATAGCATAACACAGCATACTCAAGATGTAATCAATTTTTCACGACCAGTATTCATCTTTTTCAACATCTTACCCTGTAAGCCACCTTGAGGGTGTTTCTGCAGGGGTTAGTTATCACCAACATGCATGTTCATTTCCGTTTCCTACCAGCTGATCGGTAGGTTTTTGGGCAGTACTTATTCCAACGTTATATTTATGACATATCGTTCTTCTTTCCCTCCAATACGTGATCCGCCATTATATATCTCTTATAATCCACATATCCTCCTCCTTCCTCTTCCACGCTTTCTCTGTGTTCTCCTCTTCATTACCCTCTTCAGCATTCCCTCTCTTATAACTTTTAACTAAATACATCAGGCTTGGCTATGTGGAACCTCTCCATATTTAAAATTAAAATACCCTTGTAATGGACCAATAAATAGATTTGTTGCTTATGACCCGGCTTTCGTCACATAATGACATCTTCAGGTGAATATGACATTATGTGTCAGGTAAAGATGTCATTATATGACGTATCACTCTCCTGATGATGCCATTATGTGACGAAACCCGGGTCGTAAGCAATAAATCTATTTAGTGGACCATAAATAGAGTATTTTAATTCCCTCTTTTCTTAACACGTCCTCCATTCATCTCTTCTGCCTCCTCCAAGCCTCCACCGCTAGTTTCCTCTCCTCTTTAACCATTTCCCATACCTCTTCGTTCGTCCTTATCGCCATGAAGCTCAATGCAAATGTAACGTTCATCAACATTCACCATAACGTAGGTGCAACACTAGTTTGCTACCAATGCTCCAGAAACTATTGAATTGATATTTTATGCAACCACTTGAACGGGATAAAAGAGTCACGCAGGGATCATGCGAAACCTGATGTTAGCACTACAGGGCAGACTTAATTATTCCACTTAATATCGGTCACACTGCACTGTCCCTAGAAATATATCATTCTGAGCTTCATTTAAAACTTTTCACAATAACTGAAGGAGGTTAGAATTATGAGTAGAAAAATTCTTTTCACAGGGAAACTGGTAATCAATGAGGGGAATGATTGATATTCGAATTCACTTGTGCCATTAGGAATGCAGTAAACCCTCACAAAGCGCGAGGTTAGGTTCCCTGAAATCGACGATTATTTTAAAATCAAACATGAAATGTTTGAATTGAATGTGTGGCACAAATATTAGATGGAAAATGCAGGGTTTCGTTCCTCTATCCGAGCACACACTTTTTTCCGACTAACCTAAAATCCGGCATCGTGTAAAATAATTTCAAAGTTGGATATCCTTAGCCAAAGTTTTTCCCATTGTTTCTATGAAGAGATGCCCAGTTTAATCAAAGACCCATTTCTAAACAGCAATTTTATTCTTAAATTAGTCATTTGTTTACTATAGATCACATTACTAGTGTGTCCATAAAGTTAATTGCTTCAGCAAAAACTGTTGAAATATAAACTACTGAATACTAAACGCGCAGCTTTTAATGTGACCAAAGGGGATGAAACTGTCATCAGTTACTAATATTTCTTGCCGGACCATCTATCGCCTGAATAAAATACTACACCCAGGCAGATTTTACTTTCAGAGGGACAGCGGGTAAGGAAAGAGAAAATGCTCGTCACTCAAAACGGGAAATAGATACGAAACTTACGTGTATCGGGAAACAATCATTACTAACCTTTAAAATATGTAGAAATGCATGCCTTTTATTGTTACCAATTCACACCAAGCTTAAGCTTACATCCTTAATGAGAGATGAAACAAACCGGTGAATCTAAAAACCCGAGAAAACGGAATAATGGTTAAGAAAGAGAGAATTGTAATAGCAAAGATGTCACACTCCAGTATTTCCTCAAAAATGGTCAAAGAACGTGCACAACGTTGCCGCAAATACAGAGCTAAAGATTAATCTCGTATATATTACTAAAATGATAGTAATAACAGTCATGAATTACGATCATGTTCACTCACAATTTGGTATTAAATGACAGATTTGCTTCTTAAATCATATTAAAAATCCCAAACAACAAGCAACAAATGGTAATAGCACGTAGTCTATCAGTTTACTTCGAACGTGGCATCAAAATCCGCATATTACCGAGGAAATATATCGCGTTTGGAAGTAAATGTAAAATAACTATGATCGCGACTAATTGAAATCGTGTGTAGCTAGACCGCGCTATGAGAGGGTATACTGTAGTTACTATTTTGGTTTGGGTTGGTTATGAACAGGATTGGATATTACACTACACTGCCTGCTAGCAGAAAACCAAGCTATATTTTCACCGCTTAGCTCCTTAAAGGCTGAAATGGGACAATCACTTGTCCGTAGAAGGGATGTAGATCAATCATATTGGAAAGAAAAATCGCTGCATTTGATCAAACGGTAGAAATCTTGGCATCGGTGGACAACTGATGCTGCTATAAATACGGGATGGATGATATTTATATCTAATGAAAAATATCGTCATTCAGTCACAAAGTTGAGCGATGCATAAGAAAGAACTATCCATCATAAAAACACACACACACACATATATATTTACTTTAAATTGTTTTTGTCTAAAGGAGAAAAAGTCATTTTTTGTATATAAGTATTACTTTGTACTATGTTTACTTTGTTTATTGTCAGTTTCTGAAATGAGCATGTAAAAAAATCTTGTTTACTCTTTTGTATTTATTTCTTCTTATTTATTTTCACAAGATATGTTTTGGCCACGTGTCATATTCAATGATGCATATTTATAATTTAAAATAAAAGTTAAACTTTTGTGTAACTAGCCTCGCATTGAATTTAAGGATGGTAGCTTCCACACTGGTTTTTTAATCATTGAAGCTACCTAAAGCTCCTTTCATTGTTTTGTAACAAAATTTGTACATTGAAGTAATTTGGAGTAATAAATTCATTCATTCATTCATGTCTATATTCCTCTACTTTCGATATCGCCACAGCAAACGTTGGTCCGCATTAACACGGGGAACGTGTGATCAGGCGCTTTTGTTATGTTCTGTTAAATGTACAAGTTTCCCAAAATTCCTGCGTTCTATCTTCATTACACTCGAGGCTCCGAGAGTTTACCCTGCATTTCTAAACGCGTAATCCTGGGTGACGGCATTTGATGCTGGAGAAAGTTATTCTGAGGAAAAAAGCCAATATATTTGACCTCAAATCCATTCACCTTCAATGATACTCAATGGTAATTTATCCTCTAGGACATAATCCCCAAGCGTAATCCTGGGCAAGCGGGAGGCTAACTGAAGTTGTGACAACCTTATTTCGCTCATGAGTTAGTATTTAATGCACACTAAATGATCAGACTCTTAATATAGACCTGTGCTTTCTGCGATAAAATCAAGGCTACACAGGAAAATCATCAGTCAAACTGATCAAATGATGATGACATTAATTCCATGAAATAAAATTGGGGTTTGAAAATAAATGAGGACCATTAATTCACTGCAAACATCTGGAAACGTGCGAACGTATTGATTCAGACCTCACCTAATAAGACCACCATAGCTGGTGGGTGATGGATGAGGGATCATTTCATATACGTACCCTAATTCGGTCGGATGAGAATGGTGAGGGAAAAAAACGATCTGAACGAGGCCCAGAAGGTAAAAAAGAGAATGATTCAAGGGGTTTTGAAATGAGAGCCGAGAGAGAGAGAGATCGAGAGGATATGAAGGGAACTGAGGGGACGATAGAGGAACGGCGTGAGAAAGAAAAGGAGGATAGGAGATGGGAATGGGGGGCGGGGTGGTGAGCCAGTAAGGGGGGGAGGGTAGTGAAGTGCCGAGGTAGGTGTCCGGGCAGAAGGGGGAGTGTCAGCCAGGAGAGTGAGGAGGAAGAGATGCGGTCTACGCGCCAGGGGGTTGGGCCGGGGCCCCAAGTATACGTGCCGGCCGAATGGAGAAGAGGTGAGCGGCGGACTGAGAGCTTGGCCTCAAGCAATCGCCATAAAATCCTCGAGAGGGCCATTCAAACTGCTCCAGCTCTCCCCCTACACACACACACACACCACAGAAAACCACTCGAATCGGACCCGGGACCGCCGGAACCAGGCGTAGCAGTGTGAGGGAGGAGGTTGGTGGGGGCAGCACTCCATTCAAAATCCACCCCCTCTTCACTTTTCCTCATCCACCACTCAATCCTTCCCCCCAGCCAAAAAACTCCCCAAGTCCGCCATAGGGGATAACCATTAGGGAGTCAATCCTCACTTACGTCCTATTCCCTCGGAACTGTCCTAACCCAACCCCCCACCCGCCCCACCACCGGAGAGAACGTTCTAACACGTGACCACCCCCCATGCCTCCCCCTCACAAAATGCTTTTCCATTCATTGCAAGCCAATTTGGAGAATCTGCCGGTCGGAGGTGCTGGGGAAGGCGAGGAGGGAGGAGGCTAGTACCTAATGGGAATTTTTGAATGGTGATCGGCCCTGCGTGCCGGATTCCTCTTAAACGCTCAATGCGTCCACCTTACATATATATACATGCACCATCCCAACTCTCCTCACACAGCCAGGTCCTTTACAGGTGGCCCCACACTCCCTCTTCCTCCTCCAGATGGAGTCACTCTCATTCCTAACTTCCTATCACTTACCCTCCACTGTCAATTCCCTTCCCAGCCTCTCAATTCAAGGAGCCAAACCATTCTCCTGTTACCTCTCCCCAAAAGCCCACTCCAGATCTCTCAGACCCTTGTCCTCGATATTCCCTCCACCATTACTGTCTTCTCCGTTACCTCGCTGTCCACCACAAAGGACATCAATCAAATTGAATGCAGGCGATGGCTTGGACATGGGTTAACCAATCCTCATTAGAAAGTTTAACTTAGAATTCCTATTCTCCTAACATTTTGAAACCGACGGGAAGCAGAACGAGAGGATCGTGTATCCTGAGAACTCCCCAAGTCATCGAGAAGAATGATTTTCAAATGTAACTTCAAATGCAAAATCATCATCATCTTTGTTTCATTCTTCTCCATTCTTCCCATTGCCACGGTAGAACAGATCATGGAATACAATAATGGATATAGATAGTGAAACAGAAAGATTTAAAATGTCGTTTTTCCAACGGTTGATGAGAGACCATGACGGCTGCGTTGAGACTTTGAAGTAGGTTAGCTGACAGGTAATGTTGATGATTAATTTAATTACCCCTCAATGCATGTTTTTAAATCTGCTGAGTAGTGCTCACACTATGTTTTACATATTCTCTACATGACTCTTGTGCCACGTTTACATAGTTACATTAAAGAATAAGTTTATGGTTTCTCTAGCATTTGTAGCATATCCATTATATGGTGCATGTTGTTGAATGTTAATTTCTTCACAGTAGTTCATATTAGGGACAAGTCACCCCCTGCCAAGCACTCTTGTGGTGGCTTGCAGGGTAATATGTAGATGTCCCCTATACATTACTAGCGTTATTACATCTTGGTTGTTCTCTTTCCTATATCTGTCTGTATTTCGGCCATGGCTTATCGACGATATACCGTACAAGCAACCAATAGGATGTGCGGTACAGTGTGATTCCACACCAGGCATGCAGCAGTCATTCCTGTTCAAATCAGATCCGTGCACGTTCCCCCCCGCCGCTAGACAAAGGCCAAAAGCAGTCAGGACAGTCAAAACCAATGCGTGGTCAGACCACAACCTAGGAGGTTGCACCGTAAAATAGCATGCAACCAAGCTACACTAGTTATGATACTACAAATGCTTTGCATTATTAATACGATTGATAAATAATTCAGCAAGGTGCTAAACCATGCAGGCATCTAAATTATCCCGGAAATGTTATGCGGTGTTAGTTGTTAGAAAATATGGTAAGATATTCAGCTCAAGTACAAAACTTACTCTACCTAGTGTGGATCAAAGTTTCATAGAACTGATATATCGCAACTATTATGGCTCATTACTGTACGTGGAAAAAATAATATTCTAATTTCATTGCTTCTAAAGTCTATTTCCTTAATTTTATACCTGTAATGGTCTGTACCATAATAGTTTGTCTCAAGTAAAATACGCTGAACGACCGGAAAAAAACATTCCAAATTACACTTTCGCAGAAAATTTAATGAATAAGACCATGGGTCACAATACTCGCAAGGGGGACGAGAAATCTTTTGTGCCTGGCGTCTTAGACAGCTCGGCCATCCTGACAATTAATCCCTTGGCCTTATCCCTTAGTCTTTCCCGTGCAATCTTCCCTAATATTTTATCCAATGATTATACCGTTTAAAAATGTATCGTGCCTAAGGTTGTATCCAATCCCCTTGGTTCTTCTTTGTTTTACTACAAACGCATTTATTCTACAGTTCATCAATATCTGTATCTTCGGTCTTCCTATTGTTCTTCCTATTGTTCTTCATATCTTGTACTGGTATATCAGTTTTACTTTTAGATGTGTATACGCCACACTAGTCTTCACCCATACCCTCCCAATTATAATTATTAAATAGGTACTTTTTTACATTTTTTCTTTTTATTGGCATTGGTTTTTAAGGAGTATATGAGATTTCCTGCAGCTACAGCCGGAAGTAGGTGGGACAAATCAAGATGGCGATTTCTGTCCGATTGAGCGATCGCCACAGGGCTCTCAAAAACAAGTACTGCTTGCAGCTAGCAGTCGCAGATCATGCCTTTTCTAACCCGGGATATCAGATAATTATTAGTGATGCACGATTTTTAACCATGGAAAAGTGTTACTTCATTCCGGAGGCTACTGAAATAGAAAAATTAAAAGAAAATCTCAATGGAGATGACGGGTACAGATTCCTCAATATCTGGAAAAGACTCCAGAATAAAAACACGCCAAAATCAGGGTTTTCGAAGATGATTGGCCGAGCTACCGGAAGGCCACCCTGAGAACGGTATGTATACTTGCTCATCTACACCAATCTACATTCGGACGTGATCAAAAGATGTGGCCAACATTGGGCACGAAATGTCATCAAAAAGATAAAGTAACGCAGTAAAACCTGGAAAAAATGGAATTTCCTGAGTTATTTAATTGGTAATAAGTCAAGAGTAACGGTTTCTGGCGTAACTTGGTGGAATTCATCCATCATGAAAATAGGAAAAGAAGGTACTGCAACTCCACATAAAATTTTATTTCACGACCCGGGTTTTGCCACAGTGCAGCATAATCAGGCACAGTAGGTATAAAAAAATACACTGCACATACTGATACAGACAGCATTGGCTCGAAAGGAGATTTACAGTGGGACACAAGAGGTAGAATCTTGTCAAAAGTGGAGGAAAACACCCTTCCTTAGTAGAATCTCCCTCAAGACACAACAATATCTACCAAAAGGAGAAGTAAGAGCCGCCTTCTACAATAGAAACACTAAGAAACATACTTGGGTCTAATAAATACAGAAAAAACACTTTAGAACGAAGCGGAGTTAATGAACTCTGCTGCAAGGACTATATAAGTGTATATATCGGACAGACGGGTGGACCTTTCCATACCAGGGTCAGAGAACATGAAGCCAGCTTCAGAAAGAGGTACGATGCTTCACAGTTCGCAAAACATTTGGTACCACACAACCGCCAGAGTGACTTCATCCCCAGAATTTTTCACGGGAATTGCTATCTATAATATTTTGCGTTTAAAAAAAATACGAACGATGAAATGGCGGGAGTTGAGCATTTTTTTCCGACTTTTCGACCAACTTTCCTCCAGAGTCGGGGAGGAGTAATAATGAAAATGCATGCAAAACGATTGGGGAGGAATACCCGCTGGTAAAAAAACAGTTGTCATAAAAATTTGCAGAATTCTACCATAAATATAACTTCTCCTCTCAGTCTCTCTTTTTGACTCATCATTTCACACCTAACGCGCACCTGAGTGAGGCTGCTTCCTCCACGCTATCCCACTGTTTGTCCACTAGTAGGATTTATATCAACATTTTGGCGTCTCACTGACGATGCAGGGACTACGAATGGGTACCGCTGTACACACCTAAGCCAAAATCTAGACTAATAAAATTTGATAAACTCATATTGAGTGAATTTGAGCAGGAAACATACATTTTTAACCCAGTATCCCATACATCGCACTACTAAATGAGGCAACATGAGAGAGTGTGCACTGCCCAACCTATAGGCATTAAAATTTCTTCTTTCCATACATAATAGAGCGAGATACTTAAACAACAAAAATATCAGCATGGAGTTTCCCAGAGTAAAAAGCTAAAAGAGTTAAACAAGGACAAAGAGTACTATTTCCTAAATTTTCCCACTCTTGCTTACTCTGGTGGAACACCCGAGTAACAGTCATTCGCAATATTTGCTTGGGAAAAAACTCAGATCTTTCAACGTGCATTTCATTTTGCCTTCTGCTTCATGCTATCCCATTTTCCTCATCTTTCTTATTTTCATGACTCGTCCAAACGTCCCCTGCTACACACCCCTGTGGCGTTTCGTAGGGTAATACATAGATGCTTATGACGACGAAAGATATTCTTAAGTCCCCTCATATCGCTAACACCCGATACTTGTACATTAGGATCATAAATACATCCGTATATCAATGTATATTATTGTTTTATGGGTGCTCATACAAATGATTAAGATGAGGCGAAAGCCCTGCAATTTCATTCCTCTCATTTTGGCGGATTTTGGCTGCGAAATGAAACCACAGGATATTAACGGTTTCGCATATTAACGCCCTTAATCCTTTGAGTAGTGAGTGTTTTTTCGTTTTTCTTGACTCCATAAGTGACTTTTTCCAAATATAAATCACTTCTGGTTACAAGTTTATTACCTTGAACACACGTTTGTTTGATAAACATTCAATAAAAAACAATAAGATCATACATTAAACAAGCAAAATAATATAAATACAACAATTTTACTGAATAAGATCCTAAATATTGTGGCATAAAAACAAAAATATTAACTTTGAGGAGGACTAAAACCAGCTTTTAATGCACTGACTTCCGTCAATAGAAACAAGTACATGTGAAATGCACATACTCAAGGCTGAACGTAGAGAGTAGAATAATGGAATAGGTGGCAGGACTCTTCAGAGACACTTTATAGTAATAATGGGACTCACCAGCCACCAGGAGAGATGGATAAACATTTTACAATGCATCTGAATGGAAGGCGTGAACGTACACCTTTACTGCTCCAGTGAAAATTTGAAAGACCTACATATACGATCATGCTCTCGATGTCCAGGAAGCACGAGGACGTTAATGACCGTTGTTACTGCTCAAAAGGTTAATAATTGCCCATTGCTTCAATTATTATTTTCTTTTACAGACAAATTCAACATGCATTAATGATGAGTACAGGTAACACGCAACGAAAATTTTCCCAAATATCATATAGTACCGATCTTATCCTACTAATTCTTGCAATTTGCATAAACGAACCCAACTGAAATTTTTAGAAGAGTCTAAACCGTGTTGACCAGAAAAGGGGTCACGAGAGTGACCCAAATGTGGGTCAAATACAGTATAAAAGCATAAAAACATTTTGCAACCCGAAATTTTTTTGCTTAAAATTTGGAGACCCCGAGAACTTTGCTTTACTTCCGTATTCCATTTTGAAGACTCTCGTTAAAACCAGGTTAAAACACAATGAATACACGCCCATTGTTGAATTTCGAGGCTTTTTTAACTCTCATTTTTACAAATTTTTATTAATGTCCCACAGCTCAAGTAAATTTGAGGTGGTATGGTCCCAAACAAACATATATTTTAAGGAAAAAAATATAATAGGTTAGCATACAAGTTGCGCCTCCTTTGAAGGGGACTAACAAAACGAACTCCGCATTCACGAATTTTGGATTTTGCCTGCGTTTTGAGGTGAAAACTGAAAGGCCATGATATAATCAAGCTTACTTTTGACACCGGTGGTTTAAATATATATCATTGGTGGTTGGCATTACATTGGTGGTTGGCATAACATTGGTTGACTACTACCCTCCATCTTTCCCGGTCTACAGCTACGAGGGTGGTATGATAATTAATGAGACTTGAAGCAATCTGCCACTAATGAATCATAATCTTGATGTTCTTTACATTGGCCATCTTTAAAACGGCCACGATCACAATTTCAACCAATTCTGTGTGGCAGCTGTTTGAAGTGGACAAGTTTGTTCATTTTTGTAAAATGGAAAAAGAACAATATCGGTCGGTGATTCGCTTTTTGTATTCAAAAGAGAAGACGCGTGAGGAAATTAAAAATGAGTTGAATACTGTGTATGATGATGCCTTATCTTCAATTTACACCATTGAGACATGGTATAACGAGTTCAGAAATGGCCGAACATCCGTGTTTGATGAGACCCATCCAGGACGCCCAAATGAGGTCACCACGGAGGGAACCATCAACAAAGTCCGTGACATGTTGCTGAGCGACGGCAGATTGAAGTTGAGGGAGATAGCTGGGACATGTGGCTTGTCATTGGAACGTGTGCACAATATCATGCACGAACATTTGGGCATGAGAAAGCTGTCGGCCCGAAGGGTACCGGGTTTGCTAACTGTGGACAACAAGCGAAATCGTGTGACCACTTCCAAGGAGTGTTTGGCCCGCTTGAAGCGCAATCGGAGGGACTTCTTCATGCGTTACGTAAACGTAGGCGAAATATGGATCTACCATTACACACCAGAAACCAAACAACAGTAGAAGCAGTGGACTTCTCTCAGTGAAAGAGCTCCGAAGAAGGCAAAAATGGTCCCAACGGCCGGAAGGGTCATGGCGACCGTTTTTTTGGGATTCTCAAGGTGTGATCTACAAAAACTATTTGATGAAGGGAAGAACGATCACGATACGGCATTACAGTGATTTATTGGCCCGATTTGACGAAGAATTGAAGAAAAAATGGCCCCGTTTGACCCGCAAAAAAGTGCTCTTTCACCACGACAACGTTCCGGCCCATACATCCCGAATTACCACGGAAAAATTGGTTAAATTGGGCTACGCGGTACTGTTGCATGCTCCGTATTCTCCAGACCTGGCCCCCTGCGACTTCTTTCTGCTCCCAAACATGAAGACTTGGCTCGGGGGCAAACGCTTCACGTCGGATGAGGAGATCATAGCGGCCACGGATGAGTGTTTTGCAGAGTTCCCGAAATTATATTTTTCTGAGGGCTTGAAGAAGTTGGAAACCCGTAGAGAAAAGCGTATCGCTCTAGAAGGGGACTATGTCGAAAAATAAAACAATAAAAATGATAAAAAATAATGCTTTCATTGGTAGGCTCATTAATTATCATACCACTCTCGTACTTTCCTTTCTTCTTGGTAGCTTTTCCTATGTACTTCTCTCTTTATTAGGTCTATGTTAGATGCGACGTATAGGAATAGACATCTTTGCACCTTCAATGGAATGGCGGCAGGAAGACGCCAAGTTTCATAGAATGTGCATAGAGTAGAGTAGTCAATGAAGGAAGATGAAAAAGAACTCTTCAAATAATAAGTCAAATATATGTATTTCTGCCTCTCACGCCACCAGTAAAAATTGGAAACTATCTCATTCATCGGATCTTCATTGGGTTAAGAACCTTTGCGTCGGCAAAAAGATTTTTATCGTCTTTCCAACCGATTACGTCATCTCACTGGAGACAGGATATTTTGGGTTCTTTAAACGATAGTGGAGAGCGCAGCAGTTCCAAGGACTTCCTAAAAATCAACATCAAATTAGGCTGCCGTTACGCCAAAAACAGAAAAGGAGACAATAAAATTGCAGTTTCTCGATATCGAGAAAAAAAGCGATGCCGTGCATAATTGCGAAGTTATATGTTTCCGATAACAGCCACCCGTTTTTAGCAGTTGATCAGCATATTAGAATGATTTTTTCCCAAAATAGTAAGAACAAATATTATGATAAGGATGAAATGAGACAAGCAAAAATTTAGCATTGATCAGTATTTTCCAAAAATGAGCAACCTGTGATTATTCAGGTGTGATTTTATACAAATATCCACATATCGACGCAGGTTCATCTTTTTTTTTTAGCTATTTGATGCTTAGACTCGACTTGGATAAACATTTTTTTTAATTTGCAAGAGATGAAAAGTGCTGATTCATACATAGAAAGAGGATATGCGGTAAAAAACACAAAGAGGAAAGATGTTCTGAAAAGGTTATTCTTTCTTCCCTCTTATACCAAAACCAGGCCAATCACTCCTTCACGGGGTTTTACCCATGAATGAAGTTTCCCTAGTCCTTGAAAATGATATCAAAAAGACAAAACTTTTGACAGTGGAGACAGGAAACTGGAGACAGTTTTAATTGCCACACACTAAATATGGTTCCAACTATACTATGTCAATAAGAAAACCATGAAAGACCTGGGACAAGACCTTATTTTTTAAACATAGTTCGGTGTGTGATAGTAAAATCTGTGTGGAAATATAGAAAAGTTCTCTTTTTCAGATAATGACATCGCCTTGTCCTGACTCATTCTATGATGATATCGTATGTCCAGCTGTAGAATATGAATCAAGTGACAAACATGCATCATATTTTATGGATTGTTTTCAATTTTGCGGTAAATAAAGTCAGTAACTGCATCTAGGTGGTTGAAATTTATCACTGCGCATCAGTTTTTACGCATCTCTCACCCAAACGCTCACACGGCTCTGGCTGTATCTCTCTCCAACTGGAGAGCGACTTAAAAGGTCGACTTCCCTCTTCTTACGCTCATACAATCCACTGTTTATTTGTACTTTCTTGCAATAAAATACTTAAAATTAGCTATCGCTCTTCATCTTTAAAAGCAAGAGCAACATTCACGGTCATTGATGCGAGTAAATATAGCGAATGGCCTTCAGAGATGCAGGAGAGGGAGTAAGTTTGAAAATGATTTCCCGACTCGTACTCTTTATCACACACATGAGAACCAAGGACATGATGCTGATAATAAAAATCAGCATCGGAAGCCATTAGCAATCACAGTCCCAATATTAGCAGTCACAGTAAAACATCAGATATAATGCGGCTGAGATATTTTGCCAAGCACCCGGATCTTTTTCATGAAAAAAGTTTACTCCGAATCTTGAACGCGTGCTTTATGTAAACCGTTGGATGAATCCAACAACTGCTCTGTGATACCATCAATATTCTGCCACTACATGCATCTACGAAATACCGTGGAAGCCAGCTTCAGGGCCTGTGGCTTGAAGTAATTACGCACCAGTCAAGCAATACCCATCCCAGGCCAAGGTCAATCACGCTACTTAGGCCGCTTGGTGCAGACCAAAAAGCAATCAGGAAAACAATGCGCAGCCAAACAAGAAACTATGAGCGTTCTTCGTTGGCGAAAATACGGTGCAAGGGTTAGACTGCTACCAGTGACTAATATTAATAGTTGAATAAAATCATGAATACTACGAGATACCGTTTCTTGCAAAAAACAAAAGGATATAGGATATTTCAAAGTAGATGAGGCGATAGTAAGAATGGTAATTTATTAAAGTGAGATGAAGATGACAAATAAGTTGCGCAATTTTTTAATATGTAGATTTTCTATTAATAGCTTTTTGTACCACTATTAAAGTTTTTGTCAAATTTATCTTCATCCGAGTGTTATTTATCAGTAATGTAGTTTAATCCCAGCTATTTACTAGTGCGTAAAAGTGCCCCAGTGGATGTGTAAATGTGCCCCGTACTCAGGACACGTTTGCGCCCCCGACATGAGTTTATATTAGTTAAATTTTTACAGTTGTCTATGATATAAATTAAAAAATGTTCATGAAAAATTATGGCCTAATAACTGGTATATAACGCTAAAAAGTTAGGTATACTTTAGAATAGCTGGCCAAAAAAACTAGAAAAATTGTAAAAAAAATCCGTATATACGTGCCCCCGTCTCCCCTTCAAAATCTAACTTACCGAAGTAGAATTCAGTCACATTTTCATATATCAACAGTCATGTGCGCATGCAAAACCTTTAATTAAATTGTAGTCGCGTAAAAATTATTAAAAGTTCCTTAAATACAGGCAAAACTGAATAAATAATGCTAAGTATCTCCACCAGTGAAATTATGTAAATTTTCGGTCGTGGCAGGAGTGATCTTTAACACTACTCCACCCAGAATACGAGTTCACCCTCGAACGCGTGTCAAAATGGTATTTGATAAAAACGCCTTGTGTTCATCACGTAACGTTTGATTTCGTGTAGTTGGCATGCGGAAATAATAACGCTGTAATCCTATCGCTCCCGCGTTCTATCTCTCTCTGATTTAATGCATGTGATTGAGTCTACCAAACTAGCAAAAGAGTTTTTAAATGATACAAAAGAACATGGTCCGTGGTGAAAATGCTTCAATGGTCCCTGATAAGCAAAAGGGGTATTCAATATTGCTCTGTTGATCATTGCGGATCAAACTCTTGCATTCACCTTTTCCGATGAACATTTTTTCAGGCGCAATGGAAAAATCTGTCGGCACGGCATTTACAATGAACAATTTCCATCGCTTTGTTCCATTTGCGCCTCACCATGGAAATACTCGACGAGCGTTCCATAGAAATAATTTCCTCGCCCACACAGATCAAGTTTATGACGTTAATCGGACACGCGATATCGAATGTGAGAACTGCGGCGACAAGCAATCGTCCCACATTTGTGTAGAAATGAAATGTGATATTGATGACCCCCCCTAAGTCCCAATTCACTCTCATGACAACTTCATAACTCTCATTAAACATCATCTGATTGGAGTGATATTGACATATTAATGGTATTGATACAAGGAGCGCTTACACGGTATTGTTATCCATTTCCCCTCTAGCTTTCCTCCGACATTTGTGAGCATTAGAGAATGTACCCTCATCATCGACCAAGATCGTTTGAATTGTTTGGATGTTTATTTGATACTTGAATTTTATTAGGCATATTTTTATTGACTTACATTAACCGATATTAAACAATATTATATATTCCAATATTAACACTTTGCGTGCTGTGATTTCAATTTGATGGTTCTCTCAGAAAAATTGAGGATTTTACACGCTTACCAGATTTTAAAAAAATACTCTTCAATCTAAATTAATGAACTTTTATTAACAACTAGCAAAAGGCACCCGTTGAAACTCAACGGGTGTGAAAAACACTGAATTTATTATTTACAAAAGCCATAAAACCTGAAGAATACTAAGCGGTCTTCTTTGGGTCGTCTTCTGAGTGAATGAACTTAATCGCTTCCCTTGTGTACATACATATATTTGCATTCAATGACTTATTTCAGTCGGGATATTCATTTTTGATATGGGCGTTGAGTATCTTCAAACAGGATTGGAGAGGAGGGGTACAATCCAGCGGTTAAAAATGCCAAACGGATCATTTGCAGCAGCAACCATGCTCATTTGACCAATTAATTATCCGTTACCTGTACTGCGTCTTAGGCGTAAAGGGTAGCCATAATCATTGGTTTCGGTTTTTAAATCAATAATATATGTTGATTCTTTGAGAAATTGTCAATTTTCCTGCATGGATGGCGTTCATTGAGCAGAATACACCGTTCTTCTTTCGAGTATGATGAGTGTAGTGACGTTATTATAGTCTCCGCCATATTAAAACTGATTGAAGTTTCGAAACAGACGGGTCAATATTTGAACCAGATTTATAGCTGGGTACCCTTCCGTGGTTTGGCTAGGATGAGATTTGTGCAGTTCTTAGTGTAACCCGATAAACACCACTGGAAAGTGACCGACTTAGTATCTTTTGTTTCTTGATATAGGTATTCTTTTTTGGTATTTTTGTGTTGGATTTTTTATTTATGTTTTCGTTTAATGTATATAAACATTGGTCATCATTAAAGCATCGGTATCAGCTCATTGTAAAATAAACTTAAACATTATATTTACGGCTTTCCCTTAGGAGTGTTGAATGTATACTTATACAACTAATATTATAAATGTGAATTGTAATTATGCATTGAATTTATCGATTACCCACCTAAGCAATCCATCATGGGGCCCTTAGGACTCTGGCCCCTTCTTATACAGATATTCTCTCAACATGATATCATGGGCCTGCAGGAGAAAATGTTACGAAGCGTGAATATCTTTTGAAAGTCAAATCTTTGGTTGCCAAGGAAATATGATATTGTTGATCTCAGAGAAAATGTGAGATTTTTCATCTAAAAACATAGCTTTCATGTTTAAAAACATGACGAAATAGAAAATAAATTGTGAGAATTGGTATTTCATTTAATTAGCCATTCGATAAAAAAATTCCAGCCCTCTATCTTGAGTAAAAGTACTTTTAAAAATAAAAAAATTAAACCACTGCACCGAACCCAATGATAAGCATGGACCACCAGAGGGGCCTTTGGGGGGCCTTAGAGGACCCTAAAGGCTTTTTAATAGAGCCAATATTTCTCACAGATATATTTTCTATCTACATGCCAAATTTTTGCTCAATCAGTTCAGTAGTGTTTTCGTGATTAAGTAACAAACATCCAAACATACAAACTTTCACATTAATAATATTGGTAGAATTAAAATTTTTTTGGCACTTCGTGGTCATAAGTACGCCTACCAGAAAGACTGCAATCATACCATTACGTCCAGCTGCCGCTCAATAATATTCCATGTACGTCCTAGTAAGTCCATCGTCCTTCCCAGAAAACATAAGAGGACATACCATTACGTCCACAGCATTACAAGATGAAGGTCTGAAAGGTCATATAACAATGACTCAGGAAGAAGCTCGGCGAAAGCCAGATTTCAGTTGCGGTGAAATGCACATAGAATTGGATAGGTGGAGGAGTGCGTTTGGTGAGAAAAATGGAAATACTGTGCTAGTTATGAATGAACGCAGTGGAATCGATTTGAAATAGATGGATAGTTAAAAATAAAAGGAAGAACTCGCGAGCAATTTAGAGGATATGCGAAAATATTTCAGAAGAAAAACAGATATCCAAAGTTTGGGGAGAATGCAATAACATTTTAACAGCCGATAACATGCACCAATAATTCTACCCTTTGGAATTTACCTACCTCAAAAGTGAATGGCTTGATCAGTAAGCACACATGTGTAAATTTATGAAAATACACTCGTTGTTGTATATGTGTACACTGACAACCCGACACAAGCCCAGCGAATTACAAAATCTGAAGGTGTACTTATAATGGGAAAAAATCATAATGATAATTCTGTTAATATATGGTCAGATGATTCATACATTCATTAATTGTTCAATCCTGAGATTGGTTGACTGCAGCCCTCAATCCTTACCTCATTAATGCTAGGTCTCTTACTACCTGTTATATCTTTCTATGTACTTACCTCTTTATTTGGTCCATGCACTTATTCCTTGGTCTTCTTCTAGGAGATTTCCCCTCTATTTTGCCATCAATTATGTCCTTCACCCATGGTTGGATGACTGGAAGTAAATTAAACATACAAGGGTCGTTCAATAAGTTCTTAGAAAATCCAAGAAATGGTGCTCGTAGTATCAAATATGGTTTGTTTTAAGTATGTGACATTTGTTCCGTGATACGCCTTGAAGACGGACTAGTTCCGAAAGCTAGCAATGTAAGTGTGATCGTCTCTTTTTTGTGTATCTATCTCCTCCATCCTATCAACATCGTGTGTTCATCGCCGCATGGCTGACTCCAATCCATCAACCTATATATATATATATATATATATATATATATATATATATATATATATATATATATAAAACTACCTTCTAACATTCTGACGAAGGCGGTTGTGTCCGCCGAAATATATCAAAATTTCTGTGAGTTTTACCTTTTTTTGTGCTCTATATGTAACTGCTAGTCACGCCTGTGACGTTTTTTTTATATCTGTGCACTACAAGTGTTTTTCGCCAAGTGGATATATATATATATATATATATATATATATATATATATATATATATATATATATATATATATATATATATATATATATATATATATATATATATATATATATATCCATGGTTTCATTTTCATTTTTGATTGAAGCAAAGGACTTTTGTTTACTTATGAACATGGAAAAAAGTGAGTTTCGAAAGGTGATCAAACAGTTATATTTTATTTATATCAAGGTTTAACACCGAAAGAGATCAAAGCAGAGTTGGATGAAGTTCATGGTACATCTGCTTTTGTATTTTCAACTGTTTACAATTGGGTAAATGAGTTCAAACGTGGCCGAACATCCACAAAAGATAATCACCATTCGGGACGTTCAATGGAAGTGACTACTCCCAAAATGATTGGTAAAATTCACGACATGGTTTTGACTGATCGACGAATAAAAGTGCGCAAAATAGATGAGGTCACAGGCATATCGTATTGTACAGTTTTTTCAGTTTTGCACGAAAAATTAGGTGTGAAAAAATCTCGGCAAGGTGGGGGCCGCGTTTGCTCTCAGTGGAGAATAAACGCAATTGGGTAGTCGACTCTGAGGCTATTTTGGTGCTTCTCCGTCGCAACCCTGACGAGTTTCTGCGTCGATACATAACAGTGGATGAAACATGGATACAATACTACACTCCAGGAACAATCAAAACAGTGGATTTTTGCAGGGAAACGGGCTCCAAAGAAGGCGAAAGCGGTGAAATCAGCCGGCAAGGTGATGGCCACGGTTTTTTGGGATGCACGCGGAATCATCTACACCAATTACTTGAAAAAAGGAAAAACAACAACTGGAGTGTATTGGGCGTCATTATTGCACTGGCTGAACGAAGAAATCAAGAAAAAACGTCCTCATTCAATAAAGTAAAATATCCTCCTTCATCAAGACAATGCACGGGTGTGCACCTGCTCAGTTCCGATGGCCAAAACTGTGGAATTAAAGATCCAATTATTACACCACCTACCGTATTCACCGGATTTTGCCCCCAATGACTTTTTATTATCTCCAGACTCGAAAAAAATGGCTAGGCGGAAAACGGTTGTCATCGAAAGAGGAGGTCATCGCCCAAACAGATGCCTATTTTGAGGAACGTCCGAAATCCTACTTTTTGGACGGCTCAAAAAATATGGAGAAATGCTAAAACAAGTGAATAGAGTTAAAGGGAGATTACGTTGAAAAATAAAAAAATACACAAAATAATGTATTTTTCTATCTTTTTCTAAGGACTTATTGAACGACCCTCATATCATCCACAGATTTTACACTTCCAGAAGTGTATCATGAAAAATTCGCCCTTTAAGTACATCGCTAGTGCTACGTAATGTCATAAGGATTTAACACCTCGGGCTCAAATGTTTCTTCAGCCATCACCGTTTTACATCAATTATTATTTCTATATAATTTTTAAGTAAGAAAATTGATTAATACCACGAAAACATTAGATATTTTCCGAAGAAAGGAAACGCTACGCAAGCGAGTGAAGAAGTTGCTCATTTCCGAATAAAAGGCCCTCTTTCTGCAGGAAATGCGAATGACTGCGCGAAACTCAAGAATAGTTCCACTAGTTCAATTTCAAATCCCCAATACATTTCTCGGATGCATTTCAGAAGTGGTTAAGGGGGTCCCGGAAAGACAAATAATTTAAATTCCTTCGGAAAAAATAGGAATTATTTCCACATCTCCGGATGGAATTCTTGGATAAAAATTAGGCATATCCCATAGCGATCCGGTGGTAAAAAAATGATCCCGCCTACACTCTCACGGAGATATCTTTCCTCTCACAGAAGAGTAAGCAGTTATCGGTCCGAGATGATAAGAGCGGATTCCGAGAGACTAACGTCTATATCCAACCCCCTCGGGGTGAAAGATTAAAAGCGAAAAAAAATAGTGACGCTGAGGAGGAAAAAAATGATAAAAATACACGGACAGATATAAGATCGTTCACCTCCATCCTTTTTGCTTCCCCTTGCCATTCGCCGAGTCTCGTGTATGACAAAGCAATAAGTGAAAGAAGGGTGATAAACTTTTTCAATATATCGCTTGCTGGTTGTGCCAACTGCGCGCTTTTACAGCCCACCCCGTTTCCTCCTTCATCCCTTGACAATGTCGTCACTTCCCCCAATTTCCGCTTCTCCTTGCTTTCTTCTACCCCCTACCCCGGCTCTATTTGCTCTCTCTCTCTCGCTCTCTCCACCCCAAGACCTCCCCCCACCCTTTCTGTCAGGGATTTCCGGCCGTCCTCGCTTTTCCCATAAGCTACCGCACCTTGCCATTTCCTCGCATGAAAAACAAGCAATGGAGAGGATTTATTACGAAAATTTATTCGTGCATCAACGTAGCCACGGCAATGGAAGGATGAAGTACAGGTTTTTCAAGTTTAAATAAGAGAAAATTTGAATTCTTCGGGCTCTTTCCTGCGTATTTCCTCTGTAGATGACCGTTTCGACAGCATTACAACTGTCTTATTCAGGTCAGAGGTGAAGATGGATGTGATTGTGTCCGTTATTCCCGACAATTCAGTCATGTGCACTGTCATTGGTTACTTCCTTCTCTTTTATAAAAATTCTTTTCCAGGCATCGGAGAAGTTGCAATCATCTTTTCCGTTGTTTTTATGATTTTAATGGTCTCTTTAATGATATAATAGTGATAATTATTGCGTCCGTTTTTCCCCACAATTAGGTCGTGTGCGCTGTCATTGGTTACTCTCTTTTTTATTAAAACTCTCTTCCAGGCATAGAAGATGGTGTAAACACCTTTTATGTTGTTTTACGATTTAAATGATCTCTATAAGGAGTATGAGAAAGTAGCGGTTCTCTTAAAAATTGAAATCGTAAAAACAACAGAAAAGATGGTTATACCATCTCCAATTTCAGAAAGAGATTTTTCGTAAAAGGAGGACAGAGTTACCAATGACAGCCGACCAGACTGATTTGTCAGGACAAATGGACACAATCACATCCATGTTCCCTTCTGACCTGAAGAAGATAGCTGCAAGGCTGTCGAAACGGTCGTCTACGACAACAGAAATACGCGTAAAGAGCCCGAAGAGGTAAATTGTTTGGGTAAAATTAGGCTGCAATGGAAAGGAATTTACTTTGCATGCTAGCATAACTGAACTATAAAAAGTATTCTCAGTGATGCACGAGTTGATCCTTATTCTACTAAAGTTAATTAAATGGCAGTTATGCAATATCAAAATCCAGCATATACCTGTCATAATGTAAAATTAGTCTAATATGTAACTACACTATAGTACATACATACATACATACCCATCACGCCGTTCCCTTCCGGAGTAGGCACTGTCAAAATGCTTCACTCATTAATACATAATTGCACACCTAACTCTGCTTCAATAATTTCCTCCATACTGACCTATACTTGCAAACCTCTTTTGCCTCATTTACCCCCATACACTGTTTCATACACGCCCTCCTGTTTTTAAAACTCCTAATACTTTTGTACCTAAATATTGTAAATTTTGTAAAATACCTAAAACTACTAATACATTTTGGAAAAAATCAAATTCCAACCACACTAAATACCGGAATATCTAATAAAACAGTCCCAGTGGAATCTACTATGTTTTCATGTCGTTCACAATATAAGTTACATTCTAAAAGTAACCTTCATGCTGTATACTTCTCTACTTTTTCTTATGGCCTTATTAACCGGATTTTATAAGATTGGCGTATCAGCCTCAAACATAAGCAATGATAAAATCAATGGTTGGAGAGTTCACTTTATGGAAGTTGTTCATCGTAATTGTAACCTTGATAATCGCCTGAAAAGGCTGAAACCAATCGAATTGTGTTTTTAATGTATTGGTGACAAAAAAACTTCGTTTCATTGTAAAAAGTCGCTTCATTTGAAAGATAATAAATGACATTTATCAGACGTGGTGTCTCTTACTCTAAGGCGCGTTTACCGAGTTGATTGAATAGTGTATTTAAAGAGCTAATTACAACATGAAACATGATTGAGGGTTAATTAATTCCTTCTGTGGAATCACACGATCCCTGGTGTAGATCAACCTTTTCCACGCATCCTTGATTTGACATGCAAGGCATTGTACTGTAAACCGTAAACTTAGATGAAATCAAGAAGTCAATTACACCATCTCACAGCCAATTTGGGATAAAAGCGGAGTTTTAGGAGCTGAATTATAGTTAAGTAGCCCGTTCCAATCAAACAAAAGTGAACTCAACTCGAGTTTCAGGGCTAATATTAGCCCTGATGACGATGGCAGAGAAAGTCATTGTCATCAGGGGTCCACATCTCCGTGCGTCCACGAAATATCTATCATCAAACTGTAGCTAAAAGTCCTGTAGCTAAAAGTTCATACGTGGTGCCAGGAGTAAGGACTAGAGCTAAATCTTTGTAAGTGCACCATAGTACATTTCTGTACATGTGCGTGGTTCGGACTCAGCTGGAATGAGGGCTTCGTGCCCGGTGTAGAATCATCCCGTGCCGCAAACTCTAATAGTAGCTTGTACAGTATTTCGTAGATTTATATGAAACTCTGAGTAGTTTAATAAAATTGTCTACGTTAGTCTTAAATGGGACTTATTTTTTCATGCCATAAGTTTGAAACTCCTTCAGAGCGGGAGGTTTCTTCGTGATCCTGAAAATATTTCAGCGGCGGCAAAGTGAATGCCTTTCAAAAAAGCTGAGAAAACATAAAAACTATACACTGATAATTTTTCGACGAGGCCTAGATGTTTGAAATTTCTCATTTTTTAAATATGGTCTCTCTGGAGTGCATACACGTACCTACTATTTTCCATGCAAAATTGATGGTATTTAAAAAAAATGTTGGGAATTAATTCGGTAAGGGGCTGATATTTTTGTATCTTTAGAAAGGTAAGATATTTTTCTTTGAAATGAGGCGAAATTCATAGATTTCTAAGTAAAGCGATTTCTTGCTCAAATTACCTTAATGGTACTATATCCGTCCTTCAGTGGCCTTCTCCAATGTTCTTCACAATCTTCAGATCCTGATATGAATCACCCATTTATCTCAGCCATCCCTGACCTTTTTGATGTATTCCGTCCATCATCTTCACCTCACCCCTCGCGCAAACCCGACAGCTATTTGAGAAAGAGTTGAAACAAAAGAGTGACGAAAGCGCGCCGTCAACTTCTTTTGTTTTCTGCCGCTCCTCCGGCAGTTTTGCGAGCGCAAACACGCCGGCGGCAAACCCCCGCAGTTTTCCGGACCGCCCCTCTCTTTTAATCCTCTTGTCATTTATATTCACACTCAATTATCCCTTACACGCACTAGGGCATGTCACTGCACAGTTGTACACTCCAACAAATTGGATAACGATGCCCAGGTCCCGGCAGTTGATTGCATTTTGCGCCCGTCTCGACTCTCTTTTTTTTTCGTTTTTTCCCTCTCCACTCCCTCCCCCGGTCGCGCCATGTCCGTCGCCATAGGAACATTTGCATGCGATGCACACACTCAAATGCGATTAATCGCCGAATTGAGGTAAAGAGTCGATAATTTTTTTTCTAAAGATTAACCGTAATTCTTACCAATTACGCAAATTCGATGCTGAGCGGACACACATTAATTCTTAGTGAAATTATGTGTTCCCAAAAACGATAGTGGCGATAGAATGAGGGAATTGGTTCTCTGTGCAGTGTTTTCCACGGATATGTAATGACCGCTCACCGAAGAGAATCGGGGACGAAAATGTTTTTGAGCGGTTGCATGAGGGTTTATCAATTTGAAAAGGACATTCCACGGCTGAAAGAGCAGCGATTATGGTGAACGCTCGCCAAAGGTATCGCACTTGACAATAATCCATCTCCAAATTCCCTCATCGATTTTACATCCGGTTAAACTCACCGTCAAACCCTACCATGTTCTTTATATTCGATATGAGCTTTAACATTTTGAGTGGTAGGAAAATAATGTTAGTCCTCCTTTATTTAGGGAGAAGAACGATGGACGTACTCGGACGTCCATGTAATATCAGTACACAATGGCAATTGGACGTAAATATACATCAGCAGTCTTTCTGGTGGACATAAATATGTCTAACGAGGATCAATAAAAACTTTAATATTAATTATGAGTTTATAGACCTAGATTTAAAAGAGTCTTCTTTCACAATCCAAGTTGGTGAGTAAAATCCTTAGTTTTTCTGACAGGACCTTTAAAGCCTAGCACGCAAAGTGTTAAACAACACACACGTTTCACGATGCCTCGGTAATCACTACACCAGAAGCAATACACACTACGAAGCACATAAAATGGTTTGATTATTGTTAAATAGCACTAAATGCACAAATTTTTAAGAAAATAGTAACCTTTTTTCTCGGCATAGACGGGATGAGAATATTAAATATTATCGTGGTTACTCTTCAATGGGCCTTATAACCTACTCTATAATATTAAACCGTTGATATTTTGAGTAAAGGTCTCCGCATTCACATAAGGATCAAGTTTTTCTGGGTTTTACACCTAATTAATTCATATCCCTTCACGAGTTTTGCCAATATTCCAGCTGTGCATTTATGGAGTTAGGTAACTGTATCTTTGAAGAAGCTAGTTGGAATGTAAATGAACCTGCCGTTTAACCGCATGGACCCACGCGCTATAGAGCCGGGAAAATCTTGACCATATTTGCTGTCTGTTGGTTTTTCAAGATAATTTCTCACAGGCTATTGCTGATCTTGATCCAAGCATTAATTTTTCTCACGACGTTCCTATTTTATATTCTATATACTTCTCGTTTCTTCCTTATTTCCCTCTTTTTCGGCCGTGGAGTTGACTACAATGAGGAATTTAAGTGGGTTTGAGATCTACTTCCAAACTTTTCCCTCTTTCATCGGAGTGTCTGCCTCGCTGTTTTGTGAAGCCTATTTTCTACAGTCTTGAACGCATGAGGCCAAAATATCGATCATGTTATATTTGGTTAGAGGAAATAATCCAATTCTACACTTATTAATATCCAATAGTTTTCAACCAGCAAGAAATCGGACATTTTATTTGACGTCACCATGGGTTACGAGTCGTAACTTGAGACATATTATAAGCTTAAACCTTTGTATTTAATATTTCCAGCACCAACAATATCCATTGCATATCTAATATTACAGAAAGTTTGTAATCTTATTATCATAATCTTAGAGCTTAGGCAGTAACTCTGCACGATAAAATTTTATGATGCGCAATTTTTCCCCGTTTACTATAAAACAGAGTTCAATATCCCATTATTTCTGTAACTTTTCAGATTCTACTACCCTGCCTACCGTAGATTTATTGAGGTATCTCACTCCTTACTCCTAGAAACATTTACTGTACTCCAGATTCCTCTCCAGCAGATTTTTAATGACGAAATTGTATCACGCGATGTATTATTATTAACAGTGAATAGTAGAATATTATTCTCATCTAAATGCAAATTAGCTGACTTGATGAAGTACCCCTCGCCAATGCATTGAAAAGAGAGCCTAGGATATGTAGTAAGCGGAAAATTCTCCAAAGAAAGATAAGGTGGAACAATACCAGCATGCTTGAAAAGAAAGAAGCGCAGCTGCTGACACTTTCATCATAGCCATGAGTTGAATTTCATGCGGATAAAGACATGATATCGGATGAAAGGCAACTTCAGAAAGAAGCTCGAGGCAAGGCCCTAGTCAAAATGGAAGCGTTTATTAACCTGACAAGGACATTAAGGAAAACACTAAAAAAGTTAAGGCATGGACAGCCATAAATGAATTTACGAGTGCTACAAGGGAAAAAATCCTCTAAAAATGCCTTTCATCTCAGTCAAGATTAATATAAAAAATTAAATGAACATTATGCTGTGAAAACCAAAGAGAAAATCCACTCAACTATAATGGGAAAAAAATTCTGCTAGACGTTTGATGAATGATTGTGGGCGACAAAGTCATGATAAAAAATTCATTAAGCTTGCGTCACACCCTGAAAACTTTCCTTTTAAACTGCCCTTAAGTTAAACAAAATAATGACCCGATAAAATTTTTAAAAGGCTCTTAAACTGAAGTTTTTATGTATTTTTTTAAAAAGTAAATACTATGATAAAACCTTACTTTACACCGTACGATTTTCCACAGAGTAAAGGGTGTAGATATCTTGAGCACAATAACTATTCATTGTGAAAAAGTCTCCAGGAAGTAAGGAATATTATGTAATAGTAACTTTTAACGTAATGTATTAAAATATCATTTTAATACAAATTCTTCCATTTATTTATTACTTAATTGTTTTCTATGATTTAAGGCAAACAATTCCATTGGAGTTTCTTTTTAATGCAAAAAAGATTTAGTAATATTTGACTGAATATATATTTTAACTAATGACACTATCCTACGTGCTACACAGGTGGACCTAAAACATTCAAAGTACCTACGAGATATGGGGTTTAATCCGCATTGTACGTAAAGCTAACTAAAAACGTAAAATAATCAAAATTATTATCTTAACTGCGGCTTCTCTTTCATTTTAATTTTGTGTTCTTTTCTATGAAAGTATAAGTATATAATTTTCATAGGGAGGAAAGTTCTGTCATCGGACCTTACCAACGTTCATTCGTGGAACCAGGAAAAGGGGTTAGAGTTAAATAGTAGAAAATGCACCACAGTTCACTTCCTGCGAAAGTCATCACACAAAAGCCATACCTACACCGTGGGTGGAGTAAACATAAAGTCATCAGACTCAGTAAAATATATTGGAAATACCGTTTCGTGGGGGTCACACATACAAAATAACTGAGGCACAGCGTTAAAGAACCTAGGTTTTGGTAAGTGTATAATAGGAAGATCTTCGGATGAATAGTAAAAGAAAGATGCTACTTCGCTATGGTGAGGCCACACCTCGCATAAGTCGCGACCATTTGGGACCCTGGGCATAAAGACTTGACCAAAGAATAAATAAAATACAAAGAAAAGCTGCACACTTTGTTGAAAACTGCTACCAGTAAACATATAGCGTTTCACAACTGCTAGAGGGATCAAGGTGGGAGCCCCTAGAGACTTGAAGGCCGCCGCGTTATCCCTTTATCCTTTAAGCCTCACTACATATCTAGGTCTTACAGAAGCGATAAAATAAGAAAGACACACTGCCGAACGGATAGGTACAAAAACTCGCTCCTTCCGCGTACAATAAGTGACCATAATAATATCTGAGCTCCACTAAACACACTCTCATAATACACGTCACCATTTCACCTCCCACAACCTTACATTTTTACACGGCTGGTGACCTAACACCCCCTGCCACAAGCCCATGCAGCAGCTTTCAGGGTATTATGCAGATGTAGTTGTAAGTGTGCGTTATGGGTATGTGCAGAATATAAGGTGGTATTTTAAAACGATATCGCATTGCTACAGAAACAATTATTTATGAATTATTCACAACGCTTTTGATAGATTCTGTGACATTATTATTTAAGTACGCTTATCTTAAAATTATTGACTGCATTTTTAAAGCTCTGATCTTCACAGGCATTGGTCATATTAATGCAATAAACATGAATAAAATTACGTTACAACTATGGTTATGATAATTACAGCTCATAGTGAACTGAAGACAAATCAATAATATATAGTTTAACACGCTTAATATCAAGGATGTTTTTTACGTTCGTATCCATAATTAAATAGTGTACTTGTTACAATTCATTTAGATTTATAAAATTTTTGACTAATGCAAAAGTGGAAGGAAAATCATGGCATTTTACTCTGCCCTTCGTGGTAATTTACAATTGCGACCAAATAAATAGAATCGTCACAATCATATATTAAAGTAAAACAACTTAACTAGCCCTAACAAAAGAGAAGAGGTACTTAAAACAACCCTTTTATATCCCAACAACTGAGTAGGTTTAAAATTATCTTAAATATATAATATTTATGTCATCAAATAACTTGGGAATTAATTTATCAAATATTCAACTTACGGTTAACTCATGAAATCAAAAAGATCAAATTACATTATCAAATCAATCCCTGAATGTTTATAATCCTCAAAATCAGGAATTCTTCCAGTATTCATGATACAAATTATGCCCTTCTCTATTAAAACAGTAAAAAAGGTAGTTATTTAAAAACACTAAACGATATTAAACGACTCATTTCTGTAATTATCTCGTTCAAATTATTTATTTTTAATCCAATTCGTTTTCCGTTGCATTAATTAGACCAATCTCTCTAAAAAAAAGAATAATTAAGGTTATTTTAGAGAAAGCTTACTTCATTAATAATATTACTAAACAAGCAGGAAAATATCAGAACATGATTAAGGTAAGCATCTTAACCCGTGGCAAAAACATTAATTTCTCGGAACTAATTTGAAATTAAAAACATGAAGACGCGAGAAGGAAAAGTTGTAAAAAAATAAGGTCCTCATGAGAGAAGATATATCACCCGGTCTTTGAAAAAATATCAAACATCTTCCGGCAAGAACTACACAATCAAAAAGGAACGGTCCCCATTAAGGTTAGTGTGAAGGGTGAAGACAAGAGCTAATCTAATTTCACTTTTAAGTTAGAAACAGCTGAAGGGAGACCTCAGCCAATTGAATTAGTCAGTAATTTAGATGTACTGGATTATAGTTACCAAATATTCATCTCTTTCCTATTAATAAACAGCTGAAATATCGTATCTGAATTCACTAAATTGAATGGCTATGAGAGCTATGACGTAACGTTCTTTTAACAAATAGCTGCCTCTTTTTCCCGCCGCTATGTCAACTGAAATTGAAGGATTTGGTTCTTTCTCGCGAGCATGCTGATAAATATTTCTCTAGTTTATAGCCGGGACAGAATTCCCATTGCTGGCAAGTTTCGATGGATTTTTCCGCCATATGATCTGGCACGGAGGTCAAATCTCATCAGATTTTGGCACCTTTATAACCTTTGCAAAATATGGAATCCAACCCTACAACGAATGTGAAAGACCAGAGGAAGAAAAGGCCAAATTCTGACCAATCAGATGAGACTTGACCTCCACGCCAGACTACATATAAAGCCAGCTAGATACCTGGTCCCACGTTATCCCCGATGACGATGGCAGAGAACGCCAACCAAGCGTTGGCAGCAATGGTCATCTTGACATGGCTGGAAACCCGAGAGGAATTTATCAGTCAACTGATATTGATGACGCTGGTGGATTTGAGTTAATAGTCACGACTAAGAATTGCATATTGTGGTGTAAGTAATTTTAACTCTAGAGTTTAAGTAATGCTGTTGTATCAGTAAAATAAAAATGTAAGCCACCGAGTCGTTAGCAGCAATGGTCATCCTGACCCGGCTAAACACCCGAGAGGAATTTATCAGTCAACTGACAGTGATGACGCTGGCGCATTTTAGTACATACATAGTCACAACTAAGTATTGCACGTTGTGGTGTAAGAAATGTTAACGCTTAAAGTATGGTAATGCTGCTGTGTTAGTAAAATTAAATTGTAAGCCAAAATAATAGAGAGAAAAACACTAAAAACAACATTTTACAACGAAAAAGAGGGGAAAAATTTGAAATTGATGCTACTACTAGCAAGGAACGTAAACTAAGGAATAAAAGGGGACCCAAAACATTTCCTTGCTGAACACCGGATGTCACGCCATCCTACTTGCCTATCCTCGCATCACGTAACACATAAACCAATCTCCCTCACTTACACATAACCTGGCAGACTCATTCGATCGATCTCGCAAACCATTCGCAGACAATACCCTCAGATTTCACCCTCCCTCGCACCCGGGGATCCCTTTCTCGCTGACTGCTCTCCACATTCTCGCCCCTAAACGTTCCGTTCCTCGCGTGATCCTAACCAATTGTGCCACATCCCCAGCCGAAGACTTCAAACCCTCACCTCTCACTGCGACCTATCCCCCCTATCGTCCCAAGCACCACCCACTACCACCAAATATCTCCCTAACGGACTCCACGCACCGCAAATCCCTTGCTCCACTGGAATCTGCGCTCACAGCAATGTGTCGGTTAGTCGGTAGGCACTCCCTGTACGATAGCCAAACGCACCTTAAAAACTAGATGCGTTCACAGTTGGATTCCTGCTTTCAAAATTGGAGGGACTTACATGAGTAGCGTTCATCCTGCCATTTCCATAAGTTTCTCATGAAAACTTTTCAATATTCACGATGGAGAATCATAAGTCACGTATAGCACTTCGCAAAATGAATAAAGGGGGCTAGGAGTTGTTTTTGATTGGATGGCTTTATTAACATCGCGGCAGAGAATGGATTACGATACCATTTCATCAAGTTTTCAATTACCGAGACATAGTGAACGTGAAGTCGTTTATAGAGACTTTTCGTCATCCAAGCTATGACATTATTTCAGATAATTAGTGCGTATCATATCACATATAAAGTTGATGGGTTGTAGTTGACATTTTATGTTTCATTGAAGCTAATATTTTATGTAGCGGAATAAATCGCTCGATCATAACAAAAGTTACAGTCGTTTAATATACTCTCTGCTTACTTAAATTAAGTAGAATTGTTAGTAATAAAGCATATTTTAACAACATTTATAATTCTCATGTGTTGCATCATATTCATCTATGACATAACCCCAATAAAATTATTTAAAGTTGGCCTACTTTGTTCAGATAAACTCAACACATGACGACGTACAAGGAGAGAACAGAAAATGATAGCGTTTACCTTCTATATTAAATTACTATTCTCCTACCGCAATAGTGTGTTACAACTAATATTTGGTAAATTTTCTGTGTATTCTACTTCTTCAAACGGTATTTATTGTAAATAATGAGTTTCACGAATCGGTTTTAACTGTGCTTCCACGTTATAAGGTATCAATAAAGTTATGCCTCGCTCGTTTATGCTAAAGCTAGTTTAAACTGACGACCGTAATGCTTCCTCTTTACCAGTTTTCAAAAGAATCTGCCAACAAACTATACACTTCACGCATCACTTTCTTCCTTCATTTAAACGAAACGGCAATAAAAGTATCTATAGCTGAAAACAATTGCTGAAAAATGCACTCATTTCCTTTGGAGTACCAAGCGTTACGGAAAAAACAAACTCATAAATATTCCTCTCCTGCTTAACCTCATCTTTTAAAAAAATATTACAAAGTCTTAGAAGTAAATACAAATAACGCGCAGCATACAGAAAAAATAAACGCAGGACCTACCAACTTAAAAGGGCTATTTATAAGACCAAATAAGGTACTTAACTTATAGAAAGGGCAGGGAAGCCCAAAAATTAATACAAGGAAAAGAAGTTTATCACGAAAGAAAGTCAAAGGACAAATTCCGAAATAACAGCCCCAACTGATAATTGAGGCAAACATGTCGTCTCATCTTTTCAGGACCTGTAGGCTTGTGTTTTATTAAAAAAATTGTGCAAGAATACAATGGAGTAACAACAGCGTAAATCTTCCCACTATAATACACAGAATATTATATGTCCATTTAACTGAAACATTACTGTGAACAATGTGAACATCAAATTGTACAGTTTAAAAGTTTTAATCGGATATAATTTTTAAATATGAGGAAAACCCTCATGCACTCCAATGTTTTTATCACGTGGCTCAAAAAAACCTTTACTAGCTGCAAAAAGTTGATTAAAAATAGAATCCTTTCCATTAAATTGCCAAAGTTTAACTTCAAGTCATTCCAATACACCCAGATTCCGGCGTTATGAAAGTGAATACAAAATGGGCATAACAATGTAAAAGATTTGGTATTTTCCTGGTGAGTAACATACGTGAAGTTTTACGGATCACGACCCTGTGTAAGGGAGCACTCACGAGGCCAAGGTATCATTGCCTTGATGTAGATGGAATAGTATTCTGTCAAAACGTTGACAGCAGCCAAATATTTCACCCGGTGTGAAACCCGAGAGAATTTCACACTCATTACGATATATTTAACGGGGTAGGTTTCGTCCTCGTGGAGCATCCAATGCAGTGCCTTTGACTCTCAGCACGGGCGCTAGGGTTATGTTATCATATAATGGACTTTCCTTGTTTGCCTAGCTTTGCCCAAATGACCTCAGCTGTCAGACTACCTTTAAAATCTTAACTACGCTCCGCGGTGGCATAAATGATGCGGAACTCGGGAGGGGACGGCCTTGAAATAGCTGCTGAGTTACTATCCACGCGAAATGAGAACTTTTATGGGCGACATTTGGCCCTATCGCTTCTTTTCCATCTCGAGAAAGTCCCTTTGGATTAAAGAGTGTACAGCAGAATTCGCATTCTTAAGAATATATCTCACTTTGAGTGATGTGACCTTGTAAGGGATGGCGGCATTTTTATGGACTCATGCTTTATCTGACCTCGCAATGAAGACATTCACTCCTGCGGCTATCAGCCACCATCTTACCCTACCTCAATTCCTTCTCGCTTCCCGGCCTTTTGTCCAAAGGTATTTTTTGCTTCCCTCCTTCTTCCACTTTCCTCTCATCTTCCCACTCCTGAATCACCAAAATCCTTTTTTATCCAAGTAAAATGGATGTTTCATGCAAAACCAGTGGCACTGAAGATGATATAGGATCTGATTTCAAGAATTTGTGTCCATTGGACATGAGGATGCAACTCCTAACTGACTGACCAACCGCCAGGCGTACAATATTTGAATATGCCAAGCTATGGAAACATATATTAGGGTACTGTTTTAGAATTAGCTACTGTCAGCAAGACTGACAGAATTTGAAGAGCGGTACAAATATCTGGCATAAATGAGACAAGTTCGGATTGCTTCAATGTGTTCACATTGCCATCACTATAAAATTAAATTCGTTGTCTGGCTTGTTGATAGTAGAAACAACCAATGCAGTGAACACCAAAAAAATGCTAGTCATTATTTAAAAACCGCGGAAACCTACGATTGAATAACCGAGAAATATGTTGGTGAATTGCTGTCAGTGTTTGAAAGAAAAACGGTTCTCGTTTTGGGCAAAAAGAACTAACTCATATCTTTCTATGTTTTCACTTTAATCTCAATTTGAATTTGGTATCACGTAATGTCACGTACAATATTTTGTCACATGTCATTTGTCACAAGTAATGTCACACACAATTGAATTTGTAGTACAATTACCTTATTTTTGTAAGTTCTTAAGCCAGCACAGTGGTAATATTTCTTTTTTTTACGCAGCTATTTTGTTTGTATATTTTTCATATTTTGTTAATCATGGTTTGATGTGTTCCTTTCCGCATTAATGATTTTGAAATTAGCCTAAACACACGCTCAATGCCTTATAGGCTATGTTTCTTCCTTAATACAGGAAAGAAAATATTTGTAATGAAACATGTTAGGAAGAATAAACATTATCATTATTTGAATTTTGTTGTTAAAAGCTACAATAGTTGAATAAAAATGCAGTATTTCTCTTGAAATGTTTCTGCACATGGCTATTATCGTTGAAAAAAGTGGTCTTTAAAAACGTACATATTTGGTATAACCTACAAAAATTGAACCTTAATTGTTTTATATAGCTAAAGCAGTTAAAGCAGATTCAGCTAAAGCATAAAGATTAAAACAAATACAAATAAACGTAGATTTCGGTTTTTTTATTTACACTGACTCGGTTGGATCTTCTTAATTGGTAAAGGTCACCATCATTAGGTTTTTTCATGGAAAATGAAAAATGTGCTTAGTTGAATGCTTGCGTTGCTTAGTAGAATATATCGGGAGATGAGTCGGAATGTGTCGAGCGAAAACGTTTCCATTCATTTCCCATCACCTCCAGAAATTACGTAGATGTCTCTCAAAACATCTTCGAACCTCCTCCCCGCTCTATACTCTATCAGTAGAACTCTTCCTCTCCTCTGCGTCCCATAATCTCCTTCTAGTTCCGTTCTCCACCAAATTCCCTCCTTCAAATCCACCGACATTCACAGAGCAGAAAATCGGTCTTCATACATGGTAGTTCTAGGAAGCGACAAGGAAATACTCGCTGAAAAATGACGAGTAGGCAGATACGAAAATATTATTTTGGCGCATAAAACAAGGTATACATAAAGCTTGCTACGTTTCTTTTTGGGGTTGATATCGGGAAAATTGTAAATTTAGTAAAGGATACTTTAAAAAATACTTTTACTTCCCGATTCTCAATTAATACTGGTCTCAGCCAGCTCCAACGACCGAAAACAGGCGATCAATCACGGCACGAAAGATTTCACCCAGGAAAGTGCGGGGTATAAGGCTGCATTTAACCGATCGTGGATTAAAGGGTATTTTACCGTGACTGTGTAAGTCAAGTGTGAGTCAAAACAAATACTGAAGTCCAAATTTTTAAATTTTTTTCTAAAAATCCAGCTCTCTGTTATAAAATTCGTAAGTTATCAAAAACCAAAATGTAGGCACAGGAAATATCAATAATTCCACGGGCATATTTTGGACGAACAATTTTTTTTAAGTCATAGACGTCGACTGCAGCGCCATTTCTACGGATTTAGACTTCAATTTTTGCATTAATTAATAGAGGTGGGAAAACGCGTTCAGTTTTGGGAACTCGTTTTCTCTGGACCAGTCTTATTCGGGACCCGTTTCTTTCCACTCGTTCATCGGTTCTTTTTTCATCGGTGGTAATACATCTTTATTTTTTTGTGTTCTCAGTGTTTAAAGTAAATAAACCAAGAAATACTTGGTAAACCTTAATGATGGCGTTTAAGAACGTTAGATGCAACAAATTATGGACGGTGATACTACCAACTTTTTATAAGATTTCCGAAATAGGTTTAGTATTTATTAAAAAATACTGCTAATTACACTGCTAGCAACAGTAGATGAATTTTTGAAGGATTATAAAGAAGATGTTATCTCTTAAAGATAGGAGTGGAAGAGTGAAAGTAATGACGGACCGAAAAGAACGAAGGACCGAAAGGACTCGTGGACCGAAATGATCGTCTGATCGAAAGGACCGACGGAACGAAATGACCGATTGCCCGAATAGAACGGACGTTCCATGGAAGTCGGTCCTCGGTCCTTCCGTTCAATCTATTGACTCGCTCCTACAGACATCTGCATTCACGAACGACCAACCTAAAATAATTAACTTACAACTCTATACATTAGGCAGTTGAATGCAACTACTTCATTGTTAATCAACTTATCGAGACTTTTTGCTCCTTTCGTTCATTCTGTGAAAATGGCATTTTTATTAGATTGTAAAATAATATTTCTCCTCATGATTCTCAGATTCTCTCATTGAATACCATGTAATTTCAAGTTCAATTTTCGGGAAAAATAGCGCGGAAAGGTAAAAGTTGGTTGTTCTCATAGATTGAGAAAATATCCTATGCTGAGCGAAGTATGATCTGGGATTAAAATCATGTAATATAAGCAAGCATACGTGAGCTTCTTCACTTCTAAAGGTTATCCTTGTTGTTGCAGCCACGACTTCCAACAATCTCTTTTTTCAGCCTTCCTCTTCATTTCACTGTACGAGGTGCATCCCATTTCCATCGCCAATACTTTTAGGTATGAAGTTCTCGGTCTATAATAATTCCATAACATTTTGTATGAAGTTTTCGTGCCTGAGTAAGTGTCCGATGAGCTTTACTTATTTTTGTTTCCATGCACGTGAGCATGTCATGTAAATACTCGTAGTATGATTAATGTAGCTCTAATTAGTGATAAATACAAAGAGAAAAGCCCTGGATGTCAATTTTGTGACCATAGTACAATCAGTCTCTCAACCACAGAGGTAGAACATTGTTGCCTGGGAGGCTAGACGTAAGCAGAGAAGGGGATAAAAGAAATTCGGATATATTGGGTAGAATGTTGACCAGTCTTGAGAAAGAGGAGGCCATCAGGGAACAGAATCGCGAGACTGAGGAATTTTCCAAGTATCCAAAACATGAAACTAATGACATTATGTCCTTTCTCGGAGGAACCACATAAGCAATAGACAGCAGCATACTGTTGCTACGCCACAATTCAATCATATCAGCCTCGATACTGTATCAGGTCCCTCCTCATTCGCCTTCCACCCTCCTGTTCCTTCGGCGATCGCACGCTGATTCCTTTCTGCCTTTCGTGGGGTCCTTACCCTCCTACTCACGCCTGCGTTTCCCTTTTAGGGAAGGACTGTCGGGAGGGTTACGAGCGATCCGAGCCGGGAGCCCTTGGCTTAGTGGTGAGCGATGCGAACCCACCCTCGGCGAAGTCAGAGGGACTAGGGGAGTGCGTAGACGGGGAAGGTAGGTGGGGGGAGACGGGGGTAAGACTCAGCCTGCTCAGACCGCGGGGGGGCATTCGTGTGGTGGAGAAAGGCGGCTGCCACCTCTTTGGGGGTACTTGCCGCTATGGAGGAACGAAATGAGGAGGACGGAGGGAGAAGAGGAAGGGAGAGAGAGAGAGAGAAAGAGAGGGATTGATAGAAAGGGAGAAATGGGTGGTGGATGAGGAAGGGGTGAGAGCAAGGACGCAGCGAACCGTAAATTCGACGGGAAGGTCGGTTCGACTGAATTGCTCCTTCACGAGAATTCCTCTTCCCCTCTCATCTCTCCTCTCTCAGTGTTATTACGCGTTTTTCACCAATAGTTTGTGAATTTTCATTCAAAAGTTTTATTTACAAATTCGTATATTTATACAAATATTCATCATCATCTTCTAAAGGCCGAGTCTCCCTCCAATGTAGTAATTTTCCAGTCCTTTTATGTTGTCACTCCTATTCTACCCCGCAAGCTTTTGGGACATTGGTTAAAAATATTTAACTAAAAACAATTAATAAATACAAAAAAAGCAGCCTGCTTTGTTGAAAACAGGTGCGAACGAATGTAAAGTGTCTCGTAACTTTTAGACAGATTCAGGAGGGAGGCCCTAGAGACTCGGAGGCTACACGCTAAGCTTAGCTCGCTTGAGAAATTCAGAACAGGTGTGTTTAAGAGCGATGTAGAGAATATTATCATGACGCTTCACTACATTCCGAAGTTTGACAGAAGTGATAAAATATGAGACATACATGGCCGAAAAGATAGGTACAAAAAGTCGTTCTTTCCGCGCATAGGTAATAAGCTAACTATATAAAACCTGAGATCCACTGAAATCACACCCATAGTACAAGTCACCATTTCACTTCCCAAAACCTTATCTCTTACATCTTTACACAGCTGGTGTCCTAACACAACCTCCCACACGCCCATATGGCGGCTCGCAGGGTAGTATGTAGATGTAGTACTTTTAATGTCATCCAGGAACTTCTATTTTGGCTTACCTCTGCCTTTTTTCCTAGTAGTTTTCCCTCCATTTTATTTCCTAGGAAGTTGTTATGCCGCAGAATATGTCCACAAATTTTATTTTTCTTTTCTCCATCTCTTTCATTATATTCTTTTCCTCCTTAATTTCCCTCAGAACTCGTATGTTGGTTATTTGTTCTCACTATCCTTCTCCAAATCCCCAATCCAATTGTTTCCAACCGAGACTTCAATTTTTCCCTTTGTCCAAGTTTCACATTCGTATAAGAACATAAACACGTATAATGACGCATATTCATATAATAAAACACATTAGGTACATTAAGCGATCTATTTCCATGAACACATATGCGCAAACTGTTAGGATTATAAACCAATGTATTGCTTCATCATCATCAGCTCTACAGCCAGGGGAGAGCCCTGGCTCCCTTTTTTATAGGCGTCCATTCCGATCTTATTCTTTCCTTCTCTTTCCATCTTGTAACTCCCATTGCCTTCAGATTTTCTTCATCATCTTACACTCTTCGTTTTCGTGGACTTTATTTCTCCTTGACCACGTCCATCTTGTTGTACAGTAGTCGTTGGAGCATTCTATGTTCACCCATTCTTTCTATGAGGCCATGCCATACCATCCACAGTGACTTGAAGAACCTCACTCTATATTCACCTCTTAATACATCATTTATCTCCGAGTTCAATCTGATTCTCCACAACTGACCCTCTCTAATTGCAAAATAACTTCTCATAATTTTTATTCCAAATCTCCTCAGTATATCCTCTTCGTTCTTGGAAAGGATCCACGTCTCAGGGGCATGTATAACATCACGCCTGTAGGGTTTCATCCTTTAGCTGCTCTGGAAACTGTCAAAACAAGATGACCATACAATTTATGGTTGGTATGACTACCATTTTATCATAGGGCGAGAAAATATTAGCTGTTGAGGCGTTCTATTCTTATGATCTTGATGGCGGGAATGGAAAATGATTCTATACTGGGAATTTTATATACAGAACGAGACATGGCAATGGTTTGAATATATGCATACATATGTACTTAAGTAAGTCATGTAAATAATCGTAGTATGACTAACGTCCCTCAAATCATCGATAAATACAAAGAGAATAAGCACTGGCAATCTATTTTGTGATCATAGCACAACCAGTCTCTCCAGCACGGAGGTAGGCAATTGTTGACTGGGAGTATAGGCAAAAGAGGAGAAGGGGATAGATTGGATAGAATAGTGAGCAGGGGTGAGGAGGAGGGAGAGGCCTTTTTGGGAAGAGAATTGTGGGAAGAGTTGGCTGTGGCTTGAGCGGCGAGGATTTCAGCACAGCACTTCTTAGTCCATTTTCATCCGGGGCCATTATGTCTGCTACAATACTGGTTTTCTCAGTAAACTTCCCTCAAGGATTTGTACCCCTCTACCGCACATGTATATTCTGTGCCAATTCATTATGAAAATAAGCCTTAAACTTTCTTACTCTCAAGATTCTTTATTCAGAGCTTACGTTTTAACCCTCAAAATGTTTGCACTTCCAATGTAACGTAGGTGACTCATAGTGAGAAAGGTAAAATATTAAGTACATTATAAGCCAACACTACCAGATATTTAAAAAATAAAATTAGAGATTGATATGATAGAACTGTTCCATATAAAGAAATAAACATTTATACGTAATTTCTTAAGTTACATTGACAACGCACTTTGACTTAAAAATCGTCATTTAGAGCTTAAAAACCTTTTAAAATACGTAATGCGTCAAAATAAAATTTACTTAAGAGAAAAATTTTCCCATTTTATGTTGAATAAGGTCTGGCGCAATGAGCTTTGATACATGGTAGAGGCAAAAAGTGTTGACAGATTTTATATTAGTTAAAACTCAAACATGTATGATGAATTTCCAAGGAACGACGCAGAATTTTGGCAATTAGTGTACTGAAAGTTTGGCCGTTTTATTACATCTGGAAAATGCTGACCATAAGTTGACAGAGTCTTTGGCAACCATCATATAAAATGACATTTTGCGCTTTGCACATTACACCAGGTGGTCGGTAAGTTGATACGGTGTTATTGATGGAAAAACTGGCTAGTTTTCCTATACTGTCAGTTTATAGTTTCCTTTACTATCTGTGTCAGCTGGGAAAATGGTAATACAAAAAATGATAAAAGGAAGGAAAGGGGAAACCTTAAACAAACACCTAATTATTTACTTGACGCATACGAAAGTCTCTACATACACAAATTTAAATCTAACATAGTGAACAATGATAAAGGACCTATTCCATACTATCCACTCTTTTCAATTTTAGAGTAAAGTTTTACCAATGGTCAAATGTTCAACGGCTCCACCCTCCCCTACTAACCACCCTCCGCCCTAAATACTACCTCTACTACGGTTACGTCCTCCTTTCACTCTGTTTCTTCCTAACGTGCGCCCTTCCCCACCCTACGGTCATTGGTTCCTTCCCCTTTCCTTCCATTTATCATTTTTTTGTATTTATACAACGTCTGTCCTCAGTATGTTACACATTCAACCTTGTGTTTCCAGTGTTTATTTTCCCTTCAGTTCGCCGAAGAAGGCCACTTTGTGGCCGAAGTACGCGTATCCGACGCACACCCTCGTCCGTGTTTGTGTGTGTATTTGAGCACGCTCTTTTTGAGCAAGATTCTCCCAGAAGATGGACCCATTTGTGTGTGTGAGTAAGTGAATTTGTGTGTTTGTGAGAGTGAATGTCGGAATAACCTGGCATTCTTAGTGGGGTCTCATTAGCCCTTTGAAGGATACCACGTTATAACCCCAAGCATTCTTAGCGGAATCCCATTAGCCCTGGCGAAGGATCCTTTTCGGGAGGTGTGTGTGTGTCTGTGTAGGTCACTGGCGAGGAAGTTACCTCCCCCTAAACCATCACTGGAGGGCATTCTGGTTGAGAGGCTGGTATTGGTCACTGACGTTTACGTTAAACCAACACAGTAAAATTTTCTCTTTTTCTTTTGACGAGTGGTGCCAATTATTACGGCCATAGGAGATTTATTCTTCATTTGTACTAGGTCCAAATTGGACAAAAATTAGTTATAACTTTTGGCAGGATAGAAAAATAATGAGCCACTGGATTGTACAGAGTTATCATCTCAAACATGTTAGAAAAAATAGTATGTACACAGATCCTTGTACCATTCAGCGGCATATAATTCTTCCAACCAGCCAAAGATAACAACTCATCTTTGCCCAATTTGAACCGAATACCCTTTTACATAGATAAAACAGATATTTAACCAGAGATTATTAAAACGGAATTGGGTTTTTTAACCAGAGTCGAAAATTAAGATGGAAGAGTGAAAGGAGTTTTTAAAAACCCGTAGATTTTGCGAAATAGAGTGAAATTTGTACATACATAATGCAGAAGTAACAAGTACTACTTTCCCCTAAAATAAAATTTTCTTCCAACCAGGTTTTCAATGTTAATCCATCATCAATGCATAACTTCAGGTGGAGATAATTTATTAACATTATAGTGGAAAAAATGCGCTTTTTATATCTTTGTTCATGAAGGAATAATATTTTAATAAAATACCGAAAAATAAAGTTTTTTCAACGAAGCATACCAACTTGTGGGATTGTTTTTCAGTGTAGAAACCTCGAACTTAGCCTTTCACACTCATCCTCGATAATTCTAACTAAAAAATGTACCTCCTCACTCAAATTAAAGGGTTTTGCTGGCTAATGGTCTTGGTGGAAGAAAGGAGGGAAGGAAAATAGGATTAGGACAATGGGAACTATATTTTTCTCCCCAAGCCAAATCAAACTATTGATTAGTTTCGCTGAAAAGACTAATGGGGTTCGACGGAAGATAATTCTCGAGAATGGGGCAGGGATTGATGGAAACTAATAGCAATCTTTGTCGCAATCTCCCCGTGAGGATATTGAGGGTATTTTTTTAACGAGAAAATCCGAGGGAAAGGTTTGCAGCTGTAAGGGTTATCTCCAAAGAAAGTGGAATTTAGAGAGGGAGCCGCTGTGTAAATCTATCCCCTGACGGAAAACCATTATGATCTTCGTGAAATATCACGCTGGGGTGAAAGCTTCTGGGCAGACGCTTGAATTTTCTCGTGTAAATACTTCGGGACCAGAATAAATTTTCAATCTATTATCTAACATTGAGACAACCACAAAGTGTTCCTGGAGGATGAACGTGACGTATTGAAAAGATTTCATCAGTAGTAGTTACACCCATGGTTTTGTGCGATGGTTGTGAAACGTCTTTCACCATGATTCACGAAAGGATTTAAGATACACGATTACTTTAAGTGCCGAACATTCTATTAAACTTAACTAGCACATTCCACATATGAGTAATTGCTTCAATATTTAATTTTTATGCTTCTGAATTGACATCTTTTAACCCTTGAACGAAAACCTGTGGCAACAGGCTTTTTCACCAGACAAGCTGTTTAGGATGATAACTTGCGGCTGATTTTCAGGGACAATATCTCCGCTAATCCATGCCATCTAGACTTTTGCGCCGCCGATGGTTTTGATGACCCCGCCGCCGCCGATGGATTTTGTGCGGCGCGCCGCCGATAGCGCCGCCGGTCCCCCATGTCGGCGTGGCGGCGCGCGCCGTCATATGCGGCCATGTACGAATCATTGCGTCTAGAGCATGGCTTCTGCATTTGATTACACTAATTTTTGCTGACTCCTCATCATTATATTTCCTAACTTTGTCAAACATTACTCACCTCAGTTACACAGATATCCGTGCAGCAGTATTGACAGTCTTTCCTTAATAGCGACAGTTATCCGTGCGTTTAGGGAGGGAACCATCTTCAAAGACTTCGAGATATCTTTCCAAGCTTATCCGCTAGTTTGCACGCTAGGGCAGTATCCGGTGTATTTAAATAAAAAAGTCGTATTTTATTCTTATTTCAATTATTTTCAAGCATCCTCTCTCATTGGAATTGTAACATTTGTAGGCTATATCAAAATGTTAATTATACACAGTAAAATACCTTTGTTCTACTCCATGTTTTAAAATATAGCACCACTTTAATTCAGCCAAAGTTGAGGCTTGAGGGTACCGAGTGAAGACCGCATAAACTCTTTATCTGCCATGTGCTCATTAAGGGCCATGCGCCAGCGTGGGCCTTCATTTTGAATGTCTCCGAGCTCAGAGTTTTGGAACTTATGTCGCCCTCAGAACCTCTAGCTCGATCCGGCCCATCAAGTGGGTGAAGGTATGGAACGAGCTAGAGCAATAGAAACTCCTGCACGCGGCTATGTTTCAGCATTGTATGTGACTTTAAAAAGTAATTTCTTATGAGTATTTTACCGGTAAAAGATAGGTTTAGGTGACTTCCAGAGAATCTCCTTCTTGTTTTCTACACTTTTAGGGTTCTATCTCCCTCTAGTACTACCATTTTTTCCTCAGCATACGATATACCGTTCCCCATCCGTCCAAGAAGCCAATTCTCCTTTATTACCTTTCCCTGCTTGCCCAAAATTCTTCCCTCTATCACGCTGTTGTGCAACTCACTCCCACAAGACATCTACCCTGCCTATCCTAGATTTAATTCAGAAGTTTCTTCATTTTCGGGGTAGGAATAAGCACTCTGGCCATACTCCTTCCTCGTAGATCCATCAAATTAGTTTAGAAAAAGCTTGCCTAACATACTTAAATTAATTAGCAACTCCGAAGGTATGATCTCCACTCCTACGGCTTTTCTTGCCTTCATATCTTTCAATGCTTTATCTTTTTCACCGTATAATTCCGTATCATTGGAAGGAGGTTATCCTCATCTAGTGTTCCCTGATCCTTCACCTCTAAATTAGTTTATCTACTATCGCTCTTCCAAGTATTCTCTCTACCTAGCTTGAATATCTTCTTGCTCGATTAATATCCTACCTGCTCTGCTCTTAACATTTGGTACCATTTTCCCTCCCTCCACGCCCGATAGCAATTTTATTTTATCGCAAAACGCACCCTTTTCCCCATCTTATTGCTGCTTATCCATCTCCTCGCAGTGCTTTTTCCACCAGTTTTCCTTTGCCCGATTGGCTATTCACTGAAGTTGATGATTACACTTATTGTGCTTCGTCTTACCTAGTTCAGTGTTGGTATTTTTTCACCTCCTTCTCTCCTCTATTTTCCCATATATTTCTTGCGTAACCCACTGCTCCTTAACCCCCTCTTTCCCACTTATCCTTTCGTTGTTCCCGCCTCTCTTAATATGCTTGTATGTATATTCTCCCATGTTTTCTCCATTTCCTTTGCTTTACTTATGTTCCATTCCACTTGCTCTTGGTATTCCATTCTTTTTTCCCCTACCAAAGCTTCAAAGTTCCATCTGTTTATCCACCTACTTTTTTAAATCTGCAATCACATATCATCATAACTAAGTTATGATTCAGGCCTGCATTAAAAAAAATTCACCTGCCTTCTCGTCGCTATCATTTCTTGTTCCTAATCCATACCCTCCCACTTCATACCCATCTCTCACTTCCCCCACTGCGTTCCAGACGCCCAAGGCTATTAGCTTTCTCTTGTCCGGGAACTTTCTGATTATCTACTCAAGCTGTTTATTAAGCCCATCCACCTCTTATTACCCATGGTTGCTTGTGGGCATGTACACCTGGGCTATAACGAAAGTTGTTGAGCGTACTTTTATTTCAGCCACTAGTATGCTGTCGCTCTGTTCAATGTTTACTACCCTCCTCCCCAATTTGCGTTCAATACTATAGCTATCCCACGTTGATTCTCATCCCCACAACTATAGATTACCCATTAACTATCACTGCAACAGTCTCCGCTATCCTTCCATCACTCCTCGCTCAGCTCCAAGACACCCACGTCCTCTTGGACAATCCGGCAAACCGTTTTGACGCAGGAACCGTTTCAGCGGAGAAGGCCGTTAGGGCACACTCGCAGTATTATTCTTTTATCATATGTAAGGGAGGGCCCCTCCCATTCTTCACTTGGTTCTTCTCCTCCTCCCCAACCACCTTTAAACTTACACCTATCCTACACCCCCCCATTCTCCTCCCATCCCCACCTCCTCCTCAGCAAAATTTTGAATGTATACACGATCTGTTTTTGTGTCTGTAACCATGGTTGTACTAAACCTTATCTAGTGGAAAATTACCATTACTGTGATTCATAATAAGAGAATGAATTAATTTAGGAAAGAATAAGTGCTAGCTCTGAGATAATAATTTAACTCTTTAAAAGATAAAGATTTCAAAAAGAGAACAACTGTTACTGTGTGAAAAATACTTTTTCAGTCATTCTCATCAATCTTCTTTTTCACCACAGGAATAGCTAACAGCAATGCTCTTAAATTCATTCCAATTTTGCGCGGACATTTATACTACCCAATTGTTCTTTTTTCCAAGTATTAAAAGACGATAGGTCTGAAAAAGTCAGACCGAAAGCGGAGAAGGTATCAGGTAGAACACGGTGGAGTAATATTTGTAGGGTCATCAATTCCGGTGCCATAACTCCGTGACTGATAACGCAATTTTAACGAAAGTAGTCTCGTTCGATAGAAAACCAGAATACAAAATGAGCATACTCTATGGATGGCGTCGTGCACGCGTGATGCACAAGTAGCGGGCTGCGACGACTAACAAATACATTTGTAAGATGAGTGCAAATTTTAGCTAGCTAAACCTCGTGATGTAAATATATTAACGGGCAAATTTCGATGAAAATGGAATATATCGTCTATATTATTTTAGGTGAGTTGACTCACAGTGCGCAAGAACCACTCATATTTATTCACAAGGGTGATTAAATATAAATGGCGAGACATTCGTTTAGCATATGCTACAGATAAAAGTATTTTACATAATTGGCTTCATAAAATGGCATCCTCTTAATTTTCGTCTGTTTTCATGAGTAATCAAATTATGACATACTGTAAAACATTTTCATAATAATAACATCGGCTTTTACCGGTTGAAACTCATTTATAATCGAGATAGTGTACGCTGCTTTGCAGTAGTAGATCACTATGTCAGATGGAATTAGAGCAAATACTTCACCATTTTCATTGGGAAAAAAGATGATGTATTTGCTCACTGAGCTGATAAAAATCATTAAAATGCAACCAAAAAGTTTATTCATCCATGATGACAGTTAACAACAGGCATAAATAGTACCTATTCAATTAAATATACATGAATATACCTAAGTTTTATTTCATAGTAGGAGGGAATAACATATTATTCAAACCAAAAACAATCCGAAGATAGGAAACGAAAGTAAAATTCCCCACCACCTAAATATAGTAGAGTTTCGCCATTGAACAGACCTCATAATTAACCATTCAATACCTATATATACGTGCATTTGTGCTCCATTTTTTTGAGATACCAAGAGCAAAGAGCGAGTTTTGAGTAAATATTTCAATTGAAGACCCATAGGCACCAAGTGTTTAATAGGGTATAGAAAAAATTTGTTTACCGAAAAGGGAGTACCCACGGCAATGTACCGGACGTAGCTATGTTGGATATTTTCCTAGGAATAGTTTTCCAGTTCTCCTCTTGAATCTTAAACTTCAATCGTCCTACCTAGATAAGACTTCTAAAGGTTTCATTTTGTCTCATCTATCAGCACTACTCTCGGATAAATTAACCTCATGAGATTGCATGGATAACTATTCTGAAGCTATGGAGAGGTTGAGAAATCTCATATTCAGTACACCAGGGACGCAAAATCCCTTGCGTACCTCTCAGATCAAGACAGCAACGAGAGTAGCAAATATATCTCAAGAAGAATGCGATTGACGCGGAAAAAATTCTCTCTCTTTCATTTTAACCAAAAATGGAGGAGATTTAGACGTACTTTAATTAAAAGAGGGCGACGTTTTCAATATTGATGCCATTTCAAATTATTTCATCGGAACAGGAACGCTTACTCTATTTCAGCAGAAGTAGAAAACAGGTTATCATTTTACTTCCTAATCTCACCAAACAGACAAATACAGCTGGCCTCTTATCACAGTAAGGAATTTGCGGATTTACCAATAGGAGCAATATGAACCTAACCTCGCTGATGCATAATTTTCAAAGGATCCTCTTCAATATTTACTCAGCAGCGAATTTTAATCATCTTAAAGAAATTATTTCATTCAACTGCCGGTGAGATGTCATTTGAGTTCAAACCCCGGACATGTCAGAGGATTTTTTCAAGGGAAATTTCATCCCGTTTGGTGTAGATCTTATCATTCATGAGCGTTTCTGTGTACCATGTCACCGTAAATATCCTGCTTTATTATATATCCTACACATTATATTCAAGCTCTGATATTACTGTGTTTGTTATATTTTATGTTAAATTATATTTGGATAATAGGTAATGTTATTTTAGAGAAGAGAAATTGTCAATTAAATCACCTCTGTATTATTTTGTTTTTTATTTTGATTTTTTGGAGTTATTATTCATTAAGGTGCCCCTCAAGGCTAAAATCATGTAAATTATACTGTAATGTTATCAGTCGTTATTTTACATATTTTTTGTGCTGCCTATTTGAACCTTGGGGACATGAGATCCCAGATCCAAAACAAAATTATCATTATCATTATTTTATGCTTTAATTTATCCTTATACCAATAAGTACGGCCATAATCTTACCTATAAGATTTCTGTTTTTGGCTAAGAAAGAAATTTATCCAGTGACCGATTATCTACAAAGGCTCTAAAGAATGAGCTATATCTGTCAAACTTGGAGAATTCAACAATCCGGCCGAATCGTTCGAGTAACAGCCCGGCTAGAATAGTGGTCTGCTCTTTGGCACGGAAAGCCGAAAAATCGCGGTAGGTATTTTTTAAAATAGAAATTTTAGGTTACATATCCGCCATACTGCCAAAATGTTATCAGGTTTTAAAACGAATGGAGCGCACTCTTACGATGGTTTTTTTTGACACCTTGGTCTTTTTTTGACATCGTTTGCCTTATACATGTAAGATATTTTTCAAACCTGTCGTTTCATGGAGTTTTTTAGCTGTACATATTTTCAGACTAAAAGCAAATGAGTGGAATGAATATATGAAGAGCCGATGTCTAGGAAGGCCTTTTCTGACTCTGCGCGGATTCACAAATGGGCGAAGTGCGTTTATCATCTTCAAATGGTACGTGGAAAGGCAGATTTTTGCTGTATAATGAATTCTTCAACTCATTCCAGGGTCAGAAAATTAGTAGAATTTGCTTTTTTTATTAAAGATGATGGTTTAATCTAATAAAAGAGGAGAAAAATAGGTAAAAAGCAAGTGAATACAAGATGGAGACACTTTTTCTCGTAGAAGACAAAAATAAAAAAATTATCATCTCCAATGGGCCAAAGGTTTACTTTCGGGAAAGTAAAAAATACGAAGATAGTTACTATATCCAAATCTACTTATTACTCTGCAAGCCACCACAAGGTGTTTGGCAGGGGGTGACATTACACCAACATGACCTACAGTGAAGAAATTTACTTTAACCAACACGCACCACAGAATGGGTATGCTGCCAATGCTAGAGAAACTACTAAAACAATCTAGACTGTAAAGGCAAGGACACAATCAACGTGTACGTGCGACGCGAGACGTTAACAGGACAACAGGAGACGGGGAACGCAAGTCAGCGGAGACAATCGACGTTAACGTGGCCCGGAGTAACAATTGACTAACGCAGGCGCAGCTAAGAGATCAGGTGTAAACAAGTGTGAAAGTAAATAAGTTGTCTTCGCCAAGAGCTATCTTCAGCAATTGGATGAATCTGCCGACAGATGGCTCCCATTCCCGGATTCTCAGGACTATTCTGATTGGTTTTCCGTGTACGGGACACGGGAAGAGATGAAAGTTGCCCATTTCTCGCGTACACGTACTCCCCGTACACGTTGATTGTGTCCGTTCGCTATACTTTCCCGTCAGCCATCTTTTCGCGTATTCCCGTTAACGGCTCACGTTACACGTACACGTTGATTGTGTCCCAGCCTTAACAATGAAAACGTGACAGAAATTCATGCAGGGAACATGCAAAACATGATGTTAGCACTACTCGGTAGATTTAGAAACATGCATTAGGGTGTATATGATGAATCCGCTTAAAACTTAACTTTTTTAAAGCTTGCGGCCGAAACGGCTGCAAATCGTTGCAAGTACTCCGCGCAATTCAAGCCCACATCGGAAATCTCCGAGATATAAAAATGAAACACCCTTATCGGTGCAGCATACACCAATGCATTTTAAGGAAATTTACGCCAAAAGATAAAACTGCGAGGGTAAGAGCTTCAGTTAGTCGTATTAAGGTATTATTTGGCATAGAGCGTTTAATAATTATATTTGGCACCAAATTTTGGAAAGTAAAAATTAAAGGCTTTTTTTGGACCTCTCTACTTTGTATTATGACTTGATTGCTCTTACGAAATCCTAACCGTTTGTCATGAAATGATCAACTATTCTGAGACAATCTATGACCTATAAAACTCTACACGTGTTCATTTCGCAAAAAAATCTTCAGTTTCAATGCGCTCCATTACGACTCAACACGCCGTGAGTTACTGAATTCCATCTCATAATTTTGCGCCCCATATTTCATGGATGCCGGAGTTACGTCCACAAACGTCACAGTGTCGCATATTCATGGCAAGAGATATTACACTCACGGAGACAGACGTGTGACTTCATATTCCCTGTAATATGAAGTCCCAGAAAGGCTGCTCGAAATGGCTGAAATTTGGGACAGGAGAGAAGGAGAGGGTATAAGAGAAGGGACAAAGAGAGTGAGTGGGAGAAAGAGAGATATGCTCGTATATTGCTCCATTCGTCTACTACGGGGCTTTATTCCTGAAATATTGACGACATAGAAATGTAGAATGCATAGCATTCATCATACCTGAAAATCCATGATAGTAGCATTGGCCTCTTGAATTCCGGCTGCTCGTATTCATCATTAGTTTATCAATCCTAAGATTGGTCGACTGCAGCCCTCCACCCTTTCATATCTAATGCTAGTTCCCTTACTTCCTGTTATATATTCCTATGTACATTCCTCTTTATTTGGTCCATGAACTTTTTCCCGAGTTTTCCTCTGGGGACTTTTCCCTCTATTTTTCCTTCAGTTCTGTACTTCGTAAAACTATTTAGTCTCAGGGTGTGCGCAGTCCATCTTGTTCTTCTTTTTTCTGTGGTGTCTCAATTGGTCCTTTCCTTTTCTACTCTTCTGTACACTTTTTCATTTATTATTTAGCACGTCCATTTTATTTTCATTAACCTCATCTAGCACCAGGTTTCAAATGCCTCTAGTCTTTTCTGGTCAGTTTTTCCAATGGCTACTCGTATTAATTTACTGAAATGTATGAAAAATTACATGCAAATGGCACCAAATATTATATCCTCAAGAAAAAACAGTATACAGAATAAGATATCATGGTAACAAAATTTATAACTTTATTATGTTTTCAATGATTATTATTATCACACACCGAACAAGATGTCAACAGTACTAGTTTTTCATTTTCAAGGCAGAGTATAGTCGAAACCTAAATCGGTGAGTGATGATAAAAAAATGTGAGGAAACATAATATGGATCTATATTCCGAGATCATGATATCTGTAACCCTTTGTACAAGATATCGCCTGATTTGTTAATATTTTATCGTTCATACAGAATTCAACGCCTCAAAATTTTATGTAATGGTGAGAGCTTTATTGTTTTTTTTTCTCGGAGCAAATAAATTTACGCACAAGTGTTTCGTTTTGCCTTATCATAGATTTCATTTTTCGATCCTCTAGTATTCATGATATTTTTAGATTTGATGAGGATGTTTCAATTATTCACATGAGGCGAATACAAAATCCTTTTGGAAAGCACGAGGACATTTTGAAATCTTGTAAATAGTGCAATATCATTTATAAATGGAATTGACAATTTTTCGTAGATACATTTTTTCAAGTTAAATAAATGATCTGCACAAAGTACATCATAGCTCTGTTCTATCAAACCCTATTTTTAAGTACATTTTAATGCTTGATGAATAATAATTATTGGTGTTGACACACACTGAGACCAAGACGTTGGTAAATAAATAATACAGAATGATATGGCCGATTTATTCATTTCTATATACGTTCAATTTGTGCTATAGATGTACCATTGTTTTTTCTTCAACGCGTAGATTGCGTTTTGACGCATAAAACCACAGTGGGGATCCGAAAAAATTGGGCCATAGTTCTACATGTCCAAGATTAGGAGTCACTATTGAAGGGGAAACTGGCAGGATGAATGATTCTCATTGAAATAATCACAATATAGTGGAAATTATCTTTGCTATGAGAAGCAATAATTTCCTTCGCCCGACCTTTCATCTGTCAAAGACCTTCTCACTATGGCTACATCCTTGACGGCGTAAAGCGTTCCTAGATTGGAGAGTAGCTTATTTGCCAAGTATTGCACTGATGACTCGTATTTAAACGGGACTCAAATGCTTAACTGAATACCCCAAAACCCCACCAGACCTTGTTGGAGCTTCCTAATCTTACCATCCTATGAGGTCTATTCATCGCGCACTGTGTCCTGATCTTCCTTCCATCCGTTGAACCCTTCAAGCTTTCTCCCGCCACACTTGGATCTCCAGCACTCAACTCCCAACCTTTCCTATTCCGAAGTCCCTTTGATTTCAATTATTTATACCCAGCCACAGATATGCCATCGTCTTCCTCTCAGCATTTCCTTTCCTTCAACTCCCTTCTCCTCAGTATTCCAGCTTGCATTTTCCCTTAGCATTCGAGAGGATCAACTTCCCCGAGGATATTCGCCGCTATCAAGGTCTTATTGAGTGAGAGCTCGACAGCTTCCTTTGGCCCTCAATAGTGGAATATTGTCCTTAATCAGCCGCCCACGCATTTCTAATGAATACGATCTCCGCCTAAATTAATGTTACTAAAGGTCGCGATTGCGTAAATAGATTTTTCTCACCTATTCTTCTACAGTGTTTCTAACCAGGCTGGTGGTACGATGAAGCAAAAGAATAACAAAATTTAAACGAGGAAGTATGCATTTTGTGAATTGTATGCACATACAAGAATTATTTCCATGGAATTCTACACAATGTCCTCACTTGCAGGAAATATCGGGGATTATTCGCAAACTTAAGCTCATTATCTCACGAGCTGCTATTCACGTGGACAGCGACACTCTTTTGTGCCAGCATTATACAAACGACGATGAACTGTAGGAAACCCGTGGAATTTCACATGCGGAAAAGATTCCAGTATTATGCTCAGTTACGCTTATACATTAAGAGACGAACGAATCAATAATTGACTCGGGGAAAAAATTTTCCCACTCATAACCACAACCCAAGCCTAAAAATTCACAGGGATCGAATTCAAAATCATTTTATTTTACCCATGAGCGGCGACAGTAATACCTAATTTCGCTGGCTACATTAAATACTATAAATTATGTGATACCCATGGAATCGATTGAATATAAAATGGACGGGCAAAATAAGAAATGATGAATTGTTTAGAAGAGTTGAAGAGGAAAGGACCGTTTAGAACGCCATGCAGAAAAGAAGAAACAGATAGATTGGACATACTCTTGAGGCACAATGGGTTTTTGAGCAACACAATTGAAGGTAAAAAAGAGGGAGAAGTCCCCAGAGGAAGACCCAGGAATAAATTCATGGACCAAACAAAGAGGAAAGTACACAGGAAGAGATACCAGGAAGTTATGGTACTTGCATTACAGAGGGAAGAGTGGAGGGCTACAGTCAATCAATCTTAGTATTGAACGACTAATGAATGGAATCGAGCGACAGAAAAGGATTCCAAAACGAGGTATGGGTTTGTTTCTCAGGAAAGCCTCACCATATCAACGATTCACGCGTGGGGTCTTTCATAGTCAGGCTGCTGAGCCTCAGATAGAATAGGTCCAAAGAGAAAGAAACGAAGAAAGATTTTATATCAGTGGTGGGAACAAGTTTCTCTTCTTCATAATCACCTTCGTCATAGAACGCATACCTCATTATATTTTCTAGTTACCAGCAATTCTTGGGGACAGCAACGCTAGATTTTGCTAAAATTATACCAAGAACTATGAACAGTTTGATACCGGTGGAATAGAGCTATCAAAATTATCCTGGTTCAAGGTTGCGTTATGTTTTTCACGAGTGGAATGATCTTCGCTGTACTGACGATTGACGTGCAATCTTTATATCAAAACTGGTGAGCCTCAGAGAGAATAGGGCCAAAGAGGAGGATATGCAACAATTTATGTCAGTGACGGGACAAATTTCTCCTATTCAAAGCCTACTTTATGTTTCGTGCAAACCTGATTACATTTTCTAATCAACAATTTCCAGGGACACCGACGCCGGTGTTCGCCAGAATCATATCAAGAGTTGTGAACTATTTGATATCGGTGGAATCAAATACTCGAAAAATATTCCAGGGGGAGGTCGCGAAAGATTTTTCACGAGAAGCCATGATAGGAACGAATCTCCCTGTAACAACGTTTGATGTGCGGTGTCTTTCGCGTCCATTCTGTTGAACCTCAAATGGGATAGGTCCAGATGGAAAGAGACGCACGAATTTATGACAGTGACGGGACAAAATTTCTCCTATTCATAGCCACCTTCATGATTTAATGCAAACCTCATCACACTTTCTAATGAGAAACAATTGTCGGAGACAGCGGAGACATCCAGTTTTCGCCAAAACCATACCAAGAGTAATGAACTACTTGATAATAATTGACTGAAGCGATCGAGAACATTCCGGGGCAGGGTAGCGTAAGGGTTTTTACGAGAAGTCACGACAGGAACGAATCTCCATGTACCAACGGTTGACGTGCGGAGTCTTTCGCGTTCATTCTGTCGACTCCTAAATTGGATAGGTCCAGACAAAAGTGACGAACAAATTAATGTCGGCGACGGGTGGTTTTTTTCTCGCTCATAACAATCATCCAAGCCTCATCATCCACAGGCTACGCCCGGGATTGAATGCAAACCTCATTTCATTTTCCCACAAGCAACAATTCATAGGTGGGCGGGGATGGTAACAGGGTGCGTTTCGAGCAGACTAATGGAGGAAAATGTGGAGGGTGAGCGAGATTAGTGGGTGTGGGGGATGCACGGGGGGGGGGGGTCAGAGGGTGGAGGCAGAGAATAAACAATGCCGCACCGGAACAAAGGACTTCGCGCGCACACCTACTCACTCCCTCATGGTTTATTCTGCGGACTCATTTTGCCGCGTCAAATCTCTCCTTTCATTCTCCCTCTCTCTGCGTCTCTCTCTCTCCATCAACACCACATGAACAGTACGGTCGCCTTCCCTTTTAATACTCAAACTGCCTGTTTTCGCGATAACGTTCGTACGTTTCAACGTTCGCGGTGTCAATTGTATTAATTGAATTTTGCCGTTGCAGAGGGGTAAAAGGGGCCTTTTATTTCTAGATCCCCGTGCGATCGGAGACACGCCAGGGAAAAATTGAGAGAAAGGCTGGCTCCCTTTGTACAAAACGTGCGGGAGAAAAATTTGAAAAAACACAAAACTGTGGATCATCCACATTAACAGACGATCGCGGCGTTAATGCACTCCGCGAGGGCAACGCTCTGGGATCGTGAGTGGCACCAGCATAAAGCAGGGCGGAAGATAAAATAATGTATCATCTCTCGAAAGCGACAAAACATCTATCCAAGTGATCAGTAATAATTATTATGGATTGCTGCAGAGAAATCCCTCAGTAAATCATTAGTGGAGTTAAATTTCATGAATGTTCAATCTTTGAGGGACATGACAACAAACTCGTAGTTCTATGAAATAAGCTGAACTTTGTAAACCTACAACAAGGCAAGCATAATGGGAATATAACCTCTCAGTTATTGAAAGAAAAAGAAATATTTTCATAAAAACCTAACTTTTCACTTCCTTCCGGGCCAGACATATTCAATAGATCTTTATTCTCGGCGGAATACCAAGAAAACTGGCTTTGATTAGTACGATTTCCTTCTTAGTGCTCTACCCTTGTCAACCTACCGGATAAACTCGTGTAAGAGGCGCACCTTTCTTCCCTGAAATCGCAGCCGAAAATGATGGTGCGTCTCTTACACGAATTCCCGCTCGTCATGGCTTACAGCAAAATATAATATGTAAACGTTAAATACAGTTAAAAGACCCATACTCACAGCGACTACGACTTGTGCATAAGGAAAATGGTGGGGGAAAACGTCATTTAAAAAAAAGTGTCCGGAAGGCTTTGATAATGGCCGAAAGTTCGAAGTTAAGCCCGCAAAACCTCGCGATAGGAGGAAAAAAAGCCCCAAATTTTTTTCTTCAACTTCGACGCTTAATAAAATGGGTGCGCCTCTTACACGCGTTTATACCGTACTTTGTTTCCGCCATGCAAATTCTCTTCTCGCCCTCTCGTTCTTAAGATAGTTTGAGTGGAATATAATTTCTCCTAAAATCAATGAATCCTGTCTCGTTTTAATATAAAATATCTCCCCTTTCGACGCTACCAAAATATAATCCCTTAATTTCACTACCTTCCGAGATATTCGCCAAAATATACCAGCCATTTAACATAGGAAATGGAACTCCTTATGGGCATTATTTAAAAAATAAAAAATATTATACCTAAATCTCGCAAAAAAACTAACAGGGCGCAGTTTGCATCTTTTCTCAAATATTTATGAAAATTAATCACATTGTCAACGGAGTCATGCTTTTGGAACCAAAAGAAACCTTCCATTGCTCAGGAGAATGAGGCTAACTGCAAGGTAAATGTAAATGTGGAGAGCTCTCTCTTTCATACGACGACATAAAGCCATTGAAAGGCTGCATTTTTATGGCAAAAATATAAAAATATTTTAAATAAAATCATAATACTAACGAATGCTAGAAAAACTTGAACTACGTTTGTCGACGTTAGAGATTATAAGTCCAAGCCAAAAAATTTGAATGAATTGTTTAAGAAAGACTTCAGTGTTCTGGATGAAAAAGCATGTTTGAAATTACACGTCAGCGTCATGATTTTGAACCCATGTGCGCCGCTGCATGAGTAAACGCATTCATCGTCAAAAAATATTACGGGAAAGTCTGAGCAAAACTGGCTACCTTACGTGATGTAACACGCTTGTTATACGACTGCCCTGTCACCAGCATTTCCTTTTGAAGCATAAGACAGTCAAGGTACTTCACGCAGGAGTAAAAGAAACTGTACAAGACATAAATGAAGCACATAATGAATTCTGAGCGGCAGGATGGCGTGTTTTGGAAACAAAAGAACGTCTATGACACTTTTCTTTTATTTGAGCATCATATTTATAACTTTATTTGCAAGAAATTTCCATCTGTGCAGCAACAACGCTCAGTTGCACCACGAGCCGACGACTTTCTGTCCGACCGATATTTTGGTCCCTAACAGCGCATGATCGCTCTCTTTTCTATCATTAATTAGGTTAAATATTCAAGTGCTGTGCGGGACCTATTCCTGAGGTCTGATCGGGTCGACGCGGGTATCAAAATTCTTGTCTCACGCCGTAGCACCGATTAAGACTTACCCGACTCGAAAATTTTGACTTTTTTTGGTCCACTCTAACGAGTCGTGGCACAATCGCTCAAAATAAAAGGTCTCCGCGGAAATACGTCTTTTATTCTTTGGGAGACAAGTAGTCGTAAATTAACAGACAGACGCTACTGCAGAAATTGGAGTACATAAAAGAAAATGAGGCATACTCGCTTCACCAAAGTAAAATTATTTTCGAAGAAATAACATTTAAATTAAGATACCTAGTGTGTGACTTAAATAATCTACTTGTGGCGGTGATTCTTATGTGAAATCCATTCGAAATTTTTCAACTACACCCTTTCAACTTTCACTTGAAACACTTTGAAGCAACACTTCCCTCTAGTATTTTAAGTAATTAATGTTCTAAAATTATATTTTTTATAGTAAAAATATTTAAATATTACCGCAAAAGCAATGCATGGTATAATTTCTGCTTTTAATTTAAAATTTACACACCTTAGATGCGATAGACCCAAATATCCCGGTATATCATTCATTCAACGTAAGTAAAACTTCACTCAAAGTTGCAATTAAGCTGCTTCAGTTTTAAAGGAATGTAGTATTTAAGGTTAATTGATGGAGATCTTTAATTATTGAAGCCGAACGAGATTTTGTACACACTGATGCTAAGTAAATTTGTGTGGACAACAACCATTGCACCGGAATCTGTAATATAACGAATTGATATGAATTTAATTGGGGAGACATGAAATTAAGAAGACAAAAATAAATGTCATTTGTAATGAAATCGGTAGAAACTGAAACATAAGTCCACAGATAAGGTATAATGAATATAAAATTCGCTCAGTTTTGTATAGAAAATAGAAGATTTAACGACGCAATATAAATGGGCGTACCTCTGCCTCTTTCAACAAAATGTAACTCCACGATTAGACTTTATATTAACGAGTAAATAATGGCATGCATTAAATTCTGCAAAGGCTAAACAATATTTTTAAATATTTGTTGTAAGTAAACTTGCCTCCAACGTATTTATTAGGTTGGCTCGACGTCAGGGAGAGAGTAAAACGAATGAGAATCAATAATCGTTCGAAATATCGTAATATAATTCGAAACCAGACTTTAGAAGGTAATTCTATTTACAAAAATTCAAAAATTTATATATATATATATATATATATATCTATATATATCTATATATATATATATATATATATATATATATATCTATATATATATATATATATATATATATATATATATATATATATATATATATATATATATATATATATATATATATATATATATATATATATATATATATATATATATATAATCGTTCACTCATTCATGCCTTGGGGAGTGTTTGTTCATATAAACCCCCGCCGAGTCCAGTGGATTCTTTGTAGACTGGGTAGCTCGGTGGTCTGAGCAGTGGACGCGACATCCAAAGGTCCGTGGTTCGATTCCCGGTCCAGTCGAATTTTTTCTGCTTGGAATCGGCCATCATTTCATCTTTACACCACCATTGTGTTCGTAAATTTTATGTGTTCCTATCCACTTTCTTTCTACCTTTCTGTATAAATATTTATGTGAGTATATATATATATATATACATATATCTCACGATATATATATATCTCACGATAAAGAGCTTGAAGTGATAAAATTAGCAATAAAATATTATCAGCTCACTCACAGCTGACGAAACGCATCCACTTACTATTAATTGAACAACGTATGCCGAAGTCAGAGATTAAAAATATATTATATTACTTCCAAACAACAACAGCTTTGTAATTAGAAATCACTTTAGTCTCTAGTATCCCATCATTCTTGCAGGTCTATTCTCTCGCAAGATTTTGACCAGCAATGGTTATAGATATCTTACTAGGCCAAGAAGTGTTAACTTACCAGCTCATCAGCAGGGTTTGGGCTATCACTGCAAAACCCAGTTCCTGCCGTTATTCGAATCAAGACGCCACAGAGTCGAAAGTCAGGTGAAGTAGCTGCAACAGGGTCTACCCCCTGAACTCTCTCTCTCTCTCTCACTGCGAATAAATTGAGTAATTAAGAAATCAGGAAACGGATTCCACAGACAAATACTCGCTTCAAACCCCAAAAGCTCTTCTTACTAGACAGGAGGTCGAACTGAATGTGTTGAGAAGTCAAAGCGGGAGGAATGAACAGAAGGTAGAGGTAGAGGAACAGGCGGTAGAAAATTGAGGTGGAGAGAAATGATGTAAAAGGCATATGAAAAACATCCATGATCTATACAAAAGAGGCGAAAAATTGCAGAGAATGCAAATTAGAAAACATATGTTATTTCGGTGAGAGAAGAGGGATGTATGGTGGTACCAAAATCATGAACCGCTACTCAACTAAAGAAAGGATACAAATGTCTAAAAATATTTCTTTGATATAAGTGACATATGATGGGTAACGCCGGAAAGTTAGTTCCGGGAAAAGGTACTGGAAGGGCTAACTTAATTAGCAATTCATTTATTGGTTCTTCAATCCTAAGATTCATTAACTGCAGCCTTATACCCTTCCCTAACTAATGCTAGTTCCTTTACCTCCTTGCATCTCTTCCTATGCACTTTTCTCTTTATTTGGTCCATGAACTTATTTTTGGGTGCTTTTCTGAGGATTTTCCCTCCAATTTATCTTCAGTTATGTTCCTCATAAAATTATTGTGTCTCGGTGTGTGTTCAATACATCTTGAATTTCTGTATGGTGTTCCATGTGGTCCTTTCCTCTTCTACTCTTCTGTATTCCTCTTATTTTGTCCGTCCATTTTATCTTCAGATTCCTCCTCCAGCACCAGATTTCCAAGGCTTCTAGTCTTTACCAGTCAGCTTTTCCAATGGTTCATGCTTCAGATCTATAGAAAGCTACGTTCTACACGAATGTTTTAACATACTGTTTCCTGGTTTGTAGTCATATCTTCTTCTTCGAGCACAGCATTCGTGTGATCGGCATTATGTGGCCAATGCACACCACATGAGATTGTGTGCTCAAAACCAGGCATTATCAATGCCGCATTATCATTGCCTAAACTTATACATAAATGCGATCCTCCGTGAGATTGTACGCTTAAATGAGGTTTTTCTCCGCTCTTATATTAATGTAATATAACCTCCCCAGGGGGCACCGCCTTTTCAAAGGCACCTTCAGTGCCGGGCGGGGGGGATTGCGTGTGGTAATGATGTCAAGGGCTATGCCGGCGGTAGCATAGCTACTGGCAGGGCCTCCCTTGCCGGACAGGCCTTGACTAAAATGCAGGACTAAGTGTGCCCCATCACACAGGGCAGAGGGGGCTCTTATGCAAAGAGAAGAAAACATCTATAGGGGAGTAAACCTTGAGTACAAATCCTGGTCCTCCAGGTTGGGGGTTAGGTGTGGGACTAGCAATCCTACACTGTAAAAATTATCTCGCTACGAAACCATAAAATATGCCTTGGATGAATTAGGATGGATCTAAAAGATATCGACCTGGCAAATAGACAAGGACTACAAATATATGGAAATTAGCTACATGGAATATCAGAACAATGTTGAAACCTGGGAAAATGATGGAAATAGTAGATGAAATCTCTAAATATAAATTGGATGTTATAGCCCTTCAGGAAGTGAGATGGGAAGGAAATGGGAGAATTGATAAAAAGGACTTTACCACGTTATATAGTGGCCCCAGTCATAGAACCGGATTGTATGGAACTGGCTTCATGATTAATGCAACGGCGAGGCAGAGTCTCATAAAGATTGAGCCATTAGAAGACAGACCGAGTAAAATGACGATAAAAGAAAAATTCCGTAATGTTGACATTATATCAGCCCTTGCCCCAATTGAGGACAGTCCAGAAGATGAAAGGCAAATATTTTATGATAAATTGGAAAGAGAATGCCAAAGAAACAGCAAAATATCATACTCTTGTGGTTCTTGGAGACTTGAATGGAAAAATTGGTAAGGAAGACTTCCTGCATTTTGCGGCTGGAAGATACTCCCTACATGATGCGACGGGTGAAAATGGAAAGCTACTCTGCCAGTTTGCCCTGTCATTCAACATGATAATTAAAAGCACTTGTTTTGAACACAAAAACATACATAAAGGTACATGGAAAAATCCAAGAACAGGAATGAAGAATCAAATAGATCATGTCTGGTATTTAAGACACTCGTCTTCTTTATTAGATGTAAGAACTGCTTGAGGGCCAAATTACGACTCAGATCACTACTTAGTGAAAGTAAATTTTAGAGGACGACTAGCCCTCTTGGAGAAAACCAATACGCCAAGAAGTTGTAAATGGAATAGTGAAATTTTAAGTAACCCTGTGCAAGCCACCAGGTACAAAGATGAAATAAGTAGGAAGTTGAGAGAGAGTGCTGAAACAGACAGAGGACAATTCTGTGGAAGAGGAATGGATAAGAATTAAATAATCCATTTTATCGACTGCAAGGGAAATAATGCTTAAAACTAAAGTAAAAAGAAACTCAGAGTGGTTCGATGACGATTGTAAACATACAATAGAGGAAAGAATAGGAATAGATGTAATATGTTGCAAAGGGATACCAGATTAAATAGAGAGAGGTATAGACAGAGTAGAAAAGGAGCAGATAAAATACTGAGGAAAAAGAAAAAGGAATATTTAAAAACACAGATAGAACATATAGAGGAACTTAATGATGCAAGTGAAAGCAAAAGGTTCTACCAAACAGTTAAATATATGAATCAGGGGTATAAACCTAAATTGCACTCCTGTAGAAATAAAAATGGCCAAATTATTGGAGAGGAGATTGAGATATTGGAAAGATGGGCTGAATATTTTGATGAATTGTATAACAAGGAAGCAACACCAGGAATAGAAGAGCAAATTCATTGTAAAAACTACAGAGGCATCACGTTGTTGAATGTAGCATATAAAATTTTCACTAGTATCCTCCTAATACGAATGAGCACCTATACTGAAAATATTCTGGAAGAATATCAGTGTGGTTTTAGGTCGGGAAAAGTACCATTGACCAGATATTCTCAGTAAGGGAAACAATAGAGAAGTGCCACGAATACAATGTCGATTTACATATTCTATTCATTGACTTTCAACAAGCCTTTGACAGTGTGAATAGGATAGAAATGCAAAATGCTATGAGAGGGTATGGTATTCCAGAGAAATTGATCAGATTGGTTTCATTGACACTCAAAGAATCATAATGCAAAGCTTATATTGGGGATAGAGTAAGTAGAGCATTCAAGATGACCTCAGATGTGAGACAAAGGGGTGCACTCTCAGCTGTCTTATTCAACTTAGCTTTACATAAAGCTATGAAAGAATTGAAATTAAGAGGAACTATTGTGCATAAATCCAAACAAGGATTTGCATATGCAGACAATATAGCACTGATAAAATGTAATCTGACTGATCTTGAGGAAATTTTCAGTACTTTAGAAGACACTGGTAAAAGAATGGGACTCAGAGTCAATGAAGAGAAGACCAAATATATGAAAATGTTATCTTCACAGGTCACCCGAGACCTGCAAAACATAAGAATTAGAAGCTATGAGTTTAAGGGGGTCAATGAATTTACTTACCTGGGAGTCTTATTTAATAATGAAAATGAAGTGTCAGATGAAACTAACCACAGAGTAATGGAAGGCAACAAAGCCTATTTTGTAAATGTACCTCTCCTCAAATCAACTTAGCTGTCTAGGAACACAAAACTGAAGATTTATAAAACCCTGATAAGACCAGTAGTAACTTATGGGGCTGAGACGTGGACTCTATCAAAACACGATGAAGAAATCCTTAGGAAATTTGAAAGAAAGATAATAAGGAGGATCTATGGCCCGATTAAAGAAGGAGAGAGATGGAGGATTAGAATGAGTATGGAGATAAATGATATTCTAGAAGAAAAAGACATAGTTAGATTCTCCAAAGCACTACACTGGCATGGTTGGGTCATGTAGAAAGACTGGGAATCGAAAGAATGTCAAAATTAATTCTAAATAGCAAGATAAAAGGGGTCAGGAAGAGAGTTAGACCACGAAAGAGATGGCTGCAGGATGCTGAAGAAGACTTGAAGGCAATGGGAGTCACGAGATGGAGGGAGAAAAACAGAAGAAAAAATGAATGGAGGCACATTGTAGAAGAAGCCAAGGCCCACACCGGGCCGTAGAGCTGTGGATGATGATTATATTAATATAACATCCCCCCAAATTCTTGCAAACAAGTAGTGAGCTCGCATTCATGGGATATGTAAAAATAGACCTTATCTGAAATTATTTTATAATTTTAAACATAGCATAGCGATATGAGTACCATTTTATAATCATTCAATTAGGCAATTTAGGTGATTATGTAAACTTAAATGTTAGGAATTAAAACTTTAGGAAGAACGGTATATTTACTATGATAGTTAGGAAAAATCATATTTTATATTGATGAAGGCCATTTTTTTCCTGAAAAATGGCGCAAAAAATGGATAAAAGATTAATCACCGACCGGCAGAGTATATCTCTTATCGAAGCAAGCAATTTACAGTAAGACACATGTCGCAACATGTTATCTATATCACAGTGCACCTTTTTGATAATCCTCAGAGGATTTACAGCTTGATTTACCCTACGATTACAAAGCTACATAAATTTAGCATAATTATCTGTCCTAAGAAAATATTTTAATACGCACAAAATCCTTCATCACATCTTTCGGAACTTTTCTGACCACATCATGATTTGGTATTCACAATCCTATCTACATGAAGATCTCACATGCAAACAGGAAGTAGGTAGCAATGCTCTTCAAGGAATAGGTGCAATAGATCTCTGGTCTTATCAAACACCTCCAATTCCTTTCAACTTATTCTTAATTAAGGAAGTAATACGTGCGTATTTAATGATAACAGCTATAATCATAACTTATGAAGCTAATAACGGAAAACTCAGATAAGTCTCTATAGAAGAGTCACATCTTTCCTCTTCATATGATACAGAACATGAAATATGACATAATATGAAATGACTGGCGCACTTGGTACGAGGACAATGCATTAAAACCTCAAAAGTTTCCAAAATGATTTCCGGGGCATCCGCCACCAGATATTGCATGGAATGATACGGTAATAACTCAGAGGATTGAAGAAAATAAGGGGAGATGGCATTAAATCACAAAGTTACCGGAAAAAGAGATTATGGCTGAATCTGGGGAATGCCAGTATATAGCGTTCAATTTAAAGGAGGTAGAAAAAGTGGCTAAGATTAAATAAAAGGTAATTACAAGTAGAAGGCTGCGATTGCAGATGTTTTTCATCAGCGATGGTTGGTCAAAATTGAGGCAAGAAACCAGCTACCTCTTCATCTGAAGAACAGTAAAACCAGGTTCAAGACACCTGACACCTGAATATCAAACTAAGATGATGCAGCTAAGTGTTTGTAAAACTAATCAAACAGGTGATGAAACAGTAAAATTTTGTTATTAGTATTTTAGAGCTATTTGGGAAGTTTATGCAATCAATCGCCAACGCTAGTGTATTACACTTATTTAATTGTATTAGTTGATCTTCAAAGCCAGCCGCGAGTATTCCCACAGGGTTAAAATTTGGACTGAGTTTGTAGGCCCTTTCTGAGCATTTCAGTGAAAGTCCCACTCCTGAACGCTACTGACGAAAGCACTTCGATAAAATGGTCTTAATGATAAGCTCTCAAACTGAAATAAGACACAGGCAACGTGAGAAATAGAGAAAAGACTGATAAAAACAGTAAATACTACATCGAGATAGAGACAGACGAGGATGTTCAAAACATGACAAGGGAGGGGTGGCACAATTTCGAAAGGAAGAGAGATGTGCGTTAATAGCGATGATAAGATACAGAAAAATACGAGGAGAAAATAAAAAAATAAGAATTTAGATAAGGATGAGTAAGCGTTAGGGAAACTAGAGGATAATATAAAAACTTAACGAGTGAGATGGATACGGTTAAATGTTGTGTTGGCATAAGGGCAAGGGTGATGGCTCTGAAGAAGGAGGAGGAATTACATTTTTGTCTGTTCAAGAAACTACTCATTCTCATACGCTCTAATGGCGAATTGTACTCAAAATTATATTTGACCTAGTCAGTATTTTAACTTCATTTCTGCCAGTATTCAGCATCTGTCTTAGCGACTTTCGTCAGGCAGATTTCCAAATTCATATGGACTTCGCGACGTTTTCTGGGTCTTACCCGAGGTCATCTCTAAACGGAATTTTCTTCTCAGATCTGTTTCACCATAGTCATAGCTTCTCATTACGGAGCACGCCCATCCCAGGATTAATCTTCTAACTTCTTTTACTCTGTATGGTGATCAAATTAGACCCCTAAACTATATGATATATTGCAAAATCAAACTGCTACCTTCCTATGTTGGCCAAAATATCTTGCTCATGACTTTGCTTCCGCAAGTTTTTCATTTTGTCTCTGCATTAAAGGCCACGGTTCATATCTTGATTCCATATGAAAGTAGCGTAAAGATAATAATTCAATAGATTCTGAGCTCTGTGTGGAAATATGATAACACTGATGTTAACTAACGGTTTTTCACGTAAAAACTATGTAAATGAGCGCTTTTTTTGTTCTGTTTTGCATCGCAAAAAGTTCTTTTTTTATGGTCATATGACAGTTAAAACATTAACTCTTAAAATCTATCAAAAACATGGTCATATGACAGTTAAGGCATTAATTCTTAAAATCTATAAAAACATAATCTAGATCAAAGAGTGCATCATGTTTACTATTTTCACGACAGGAATTAGTTTTGTATTTTTGCGTTGTTGATATCAATTCATAGCGGCTTAGTTTCTTTAAAGTGGCCTCTCCAGTTTTTTTATTGTTTTCTTTGCATTCTGTTAGCATTGCCAAGTTATCTGCATAGATAAGCACCTCCCACGGAACAAACTTCCCTTAAAGAACTCCGGCGATATTGATTACATTAGAACTTATACCGCAAAAAACTAGAACGATACTTTTCCGGATATATGGATTCAGATTTTTTCACAAATGCTCTGCATTCTCTGAGCCAATGCGAGAAAAATATACCTGGTGATGAATCAAATACCCGTTTCATTTCACAACCAAATGTCTCAAGCTTAAGAAGGCGCAGTTCGAGAAACCTCTTTTATTGCTGTAGCACATGTGAGACTGCTGGTGTGCATGGAGGGTGATACATCTTTTATTATCTGGCAACAGAAATCATTCCATTTTAAAACTGCGAGCTGTAAAAACCCAGCGTTTCATCTATACCCACGTCGGCATAATACTCCAAACACTCCTTCTCTTCTTCACTGCGCTCCATAGAACACTCCTTAACAAAAAACTCTTCCAGTGTTTATTTTCCGATGGAGTATCATGCTACGCTCATTTCAAGGCCTGTCGCCGCTGGACAAGACGCCGATTTTTTTACACTCCTCGCTCCGTCTTGGAAGGAATCAGAAAGAGGAGGGGACCGAGGATGAGACACTGGGGTACTCTTTTTGAGGAGGGCTGCTCTCCAACTCCACCCGATTCCAGTCCAACCCGCTAGGAGCCACTTCCAAGCCTCCCAAACGCCCCTCTCCCTCGCGAACCATCACGGCAGTGGAAAACGCAATAAAAAGTGGAAGCTCGAGAGAGATAGAGAATAATAGGCTGTTTTACGACGTGAGTAATGTCGCGCAGACGACTAGAGGGACTAGGACCGAGAAAGGGAGTGTAGGGGAGAAATGAAAATGGACCAAGTGGACCACTACAACGCGTTCAAGGTTATTGTTTCTTTTTTCCTCCTCCTCTTCGTCCTCACATCCCAACCCATCTTTTGGCCGCCTGCCATTCCGAGAGGACATGTCCAGTTAGTCCTCCGGGCGTTCGGGGTGTGGGAGGGGGAGGAGGGAGCGGATAACGTGTTGGGAGGAGCGAGCAGTCCTTGATGTGGACAGCGCGAAACCGCATCACTTGAAATACGGCACTCATGATAATATAACCACGATGTTATGAGCGCTCCGAATCAATACTAACCGGGTTTTACACGACATTCCGATGACAAAACGCTCTTTAAATGCTTTCCCGGCGAATGATGTGACCAAGCTGGACATTAACGCCAGGCAATATATATTCATACGGGTTTCGGTTACGTGCCCCGCAGGGAGGAGCGGAGTCTCTTTTTCAAACCCGTCCTGAATGGATAACGAAGGGGGTTTTGAGCGCGGCCTGAATCATGAAACGAATAACCCAACCCTAAACTTCGTTATCAAGCGCATTTCGGGGGATTTTACGTCATACAATTAGGTCATGAGTTTTCCCCCGAAGCATTCAATCTCATGGTGGTTTGGCAACAATGGCAATCTTCCGTCCTCCTCTGTCTTCTTTAACCTCTTGACGTCAAAGCTGGACTTCTCTCTTCTATAGAATAATTTATGTCACTCAGATCAAAATTAATATTGTGAATTAGAAACGAACAGTTTCACGACTAGGTGCCGGGAGACAGATTTTCGAAATGTAGGAACAACTATAAAGGACGACTAAAACAATACGAAGCCTTGTAAAAGCGTAAATAAAAATTTTCAGTAATAACCAAAGAAAAAAACGCACGACAACTTAGAAGTAATTTTTAAATTTCTACACTGATAATTTTATTAATTACGATCACTTACTACTGCTGATTACAGGATTTCAGCAGCATTTATGTAAAAGAGGCAGAAATTTTGAATAGGATTTATAATTTCGTTCGAAATACGGATGAGATCGTGAATCCTAGAAAATTACGAGAGGGGAGAGCTATATGGTCCTCTATGAGGTAAACTCTTAAGTTGTTTACCGAAAGGTTTTGAAATTTTATGATCAATTGAAATTGAAGAAATTAAAAAAAAATATTTTAAATACTACGGTTTTGGGAAACTCATATCAATTTATAATTTAGATCCTCTACATGAAATTTTTTTATCTGTATGCCGCATTTTAAGCTAACTAAAGTAATTCATTTGACCATACTTATTTTCAAGTGAAGTAGGACTAAGGATAAATACCTGTCATTAATATCAAATGTGGAGAGACAAAACTAGGGTAATTGAAAAAATTTTACTATCTGGAAAGGATGATCACCAGCGATGGAAGAAGCATGAAGGTGGGCATATTCACCCACGCAAAGAAGTCTTTCTTCGAAACGAGGATCCTGCTTAACGCTTTCAACCCTCGCCCACACGATCGTGCGGGCCCGGTTTTAACTTTTTCCTGGTGAAGCTCAATGATCATGATACTGCCTTTTTGAGATTACTGAGAAATATTTTTTCCATTTATCCCTGAAGGAAGATCTCAAAACATCAAAGAGGGCCATAATAAAATGATGAAACTTCAAGTAAAATATCTCACGGCAGAAAGGGTTAAATCTAGCAGCACAAGCCTTAAAACTTTGTAAAAACATACGTTTGGAGCATAGTCATTTATATTACTGAAGTCTAGGCAAAGAAGTATCAGTTGAAAGCAATCAATGTCGTTCCTGAGGTAGTACGACAGGTACCGCTGCACTGGGTCCCGCACCTTCATGGGGGAGAGCGACCAAGCTTTCCTTGCTCAGACGATTTGGGGAAACCCGCACCCCATTGCGTCGATCTCAACTCATTACTTACACTCTTTTTGGATCTTTTAAGCATAGCCTGAAATAAGCCGACTAGAGTGGCTTTTTTGAGGGCCCCACTCCCGGAATGGTACTCGACATAAAAAGATCAATTTGATAAGAAAACGGATTTTTTTCAACCTAACCGCGGTTTGACCCAGCATTGCCATGCGCCAGGGTCAAAGTAAAGCCAATCCGAGAAGTAGTCTTCTTCTGAGTAAAGTAACCATCCGTGAAATTATCACGCCATTTAAGAACCACTCCGATACGAAAATTTTAAACCCATTGGCGTACTTTTACACATTCATATGGGTAATGCTAATGACAAGCACATCCGCGAGACATGATACGCCCGGCGCCATGTCTGGGAAGCTGTGCCTTCCTCGGGCATGAATAAGTATGAGTATGCACGAATAAAGCAATTGGCATAGTGACGCGTAGAGTCGCAGTTCTCCAACCTTGATGATAACTGATAGTGACGGTGACAAAAACTACGCAAATCTCCTCATGAGCTTAAAATTTAGTCATTAATAAATATAGAAGGTCGAGTTCACTTGGAGGATGGTGTACAGGCTTTTCACTGGCGCGCGAATCTCGCTGGTAGGAGAAATTTTCAAGTCGTAATCCGACCCTAACTTCGAGGCTTTGAGGGAAGCACTTCAAGCCAAGTAAAACAATCCATCGAATGATAATTAAGACCAGTCCCCATTCCGTCTTTGGATATGTAAACATTTGGGGGGCACTTACCATTCCTTCTGCCTTGCCTTTCCAACCAGTCATGTAGTCTTTTGTAAATGCTTTTTTTAACTCGCTTAACCATGAATCCATGGCTATCACTTCATTTTACCCTACATACTTACCACTTCATTCTCTGGAATTTATTAAAGAAGTTATAATAGTGGTAAAGCATCCAATTCTCAAACCGTGGCTCTATCAGAGTGGTTACATCGAGTCTGGCAAATTATTTTAAGTGAACAATCTTAGGTTTTTAATCCTAGTTAATAAAATATTTATAAAACGACTTGTTATTTTCTAAACATTTTATTAACAAGGACTAAAAAGTCAAAAAAAATTTAAAAATGAGAAAAAAGAATATTTAAGCATAATTTTCTAAAAGAATAATTAAAAATCAAAAAAATGAAATATCTTAACATCGTACTAAAAAAATAATATTTTCTGAAGTGAATGCAAATTTAGCCTAGTACTAGAAATAATTAAATTCGATTCGAGGAAATTAGCCACACAATGACAAGACCTCAACGAAAAGCAGCTGTCGCGACCTCATTTATATTTTGCACCTTATCTTAAGTTCATTTGAAGAATTTCTAGAAATTTTATATTGAGGCGCTCTATTCCATTGAAAAGCAAAATCTTCATATTTAATGAATTTATGTTGATATCGAATATGAAAGAGCGCCCCACGCTTTTTGTTGTGGTCTTGTCATTGTGTGGCTAATTTCCTTGAATTGAATTAAATTATATCAGTACCAGGCTTAATTTCATTCACTTGGGAAAATATAATTTTTTTTAGTACGATGTTAAGATATTTCTTTTTTTAGAATTTTTTATATATTTTAGGAAAGCATGCTTAAAGATTCTTCTTTCATTAATTATTTCCAGTTAAAAGCGCTGATTCTCGCAAAACAGAATCGAAATAGACATGCTATACATATGATAAACAAAGATACTCTAACGATATCGTAGTCTACCAAATTTATTTAAAACTCTTACAACACGTGTTTCAACTGTCTAGCAATCTTACCTGATGATGACTGCTAGACAGTTGAAACACGTGTTGCAAGAGTTTGAAATAAATTTGGTAGACAGTACGATGTCGTTTGAGTATCATTGTTCAACATGCTGTTCTACAACATCTCGCCGGAGAAAGTGGAGTTTATGCTATACATATCCCGGGAAATGAATTATCTATATCTAACGGTTAACTTTCAAAGTTTACTTTTTCAGTTCCAATACCAGCTACACCAGAAGTAAAAATTATGGATATGAAAGAGATATTTGATTTCACAAGAGGATTCCCACCTACTTCAAAATAGAAATGTGAAACCTGGAATATTTCCGCGGAACAGCAGTTCTTACTTTGAATGTCATAATTATGTTATATCTGTCCTCTCTTCTCAAATAAATATTCCTATAAATATAAACAAATGAGGTCTGAATCTGAGACTGGCAAAAGAAAGTTGTGAATTACATCACTACGTTTGTTTAAAAGTCACTACTGTATTGCACCAACTAAGATAGTCATTAATTAAATTAATCATGTAAAATACAATTACGGATTATATGCGATAATTAACTGGAGAAATATATCGCCACGCCTTTGAAAGTATTGAAATTAGTTATTGCCATAAAATATACAGTATAGAATAGAATGAATGCTGAATTAGATGTAATTATATAACTAAATTCTTGATATGGCATTTCGTCATTTAATTAGAGGGAGATCTTTGTCGCATTAGTTATTAATGCTAATATGTTTTAGCTTATCAATTTACAAATAAGGAGACTCCCGGTGAAGCCAAAATCCTCTGAGTATATCATAAACCTTACTCATTATCACACCGGCTTAGCAGAGACATTGATCTAGAAACTGGAGAGATAATTTAATGGGATGCCAATTAGGGACATAAGCCACAAAATCAACTAATTTTCGAGGAATTTTTTAAGATCGACCTGAAATTTATCCCATTCCTTAGTTGCTGAAGGTTAATATCCGAGTACCCTCCAATCAGCAGACAGAGCTAATCATCCTCCCAGAGATGCATTTGTTCTGTTCAATCAACCCTATAACAGAGGAAAAGACAAATAATTGACAGCGTGGTTAAGTGAAAAATCCACATAATCTCGAGTGAAATATGACGCAAAATTTCGTGCAGCAACTCTCATCAACACACATTAGCTTAAGTGGATCGGGTTAGTTGTGAACAGAGAGACAATCAATTCAAAGTGATTTTCCTGAAGCGACAGTTGAAGGACTTAAAAGACAAGTAGAGACTCCTATAGACTCTATGTGAAGCTGGAGCTATAAAACTTGATTTCCCTTTTCACGAACACCGAACGTAACAGAAATGAAAGCCCTAAACTTTAAAGACAAAACCTTGGAAATCTAGAAGTGAAGTGGACGGGTTGATCTTAACATAGTCACGCTAATAAGTTATTATAATGGTCTGGAAATGTTTTCGAGGCATTTTTCCTCGAGGTTATCGGAAATTGCCCATGTGATTTTATTAAGTTGACTTATAATACGCCCTCTGAAATCTCCATCACTTAGCGACCTGTTGGCATTCGGGAAATACACATATCTAGTTAAACTGTTCAATAAGTAACGGTATGGTGCTCAAATCCAAAGACAATATTTTGTAAGCTAAGGAAGTAAAGTAAACAGTTATTTGTCCAATATTGAAGTAACAACATGGAAGTTACAAAGAGAGGAAGCATCTAGGAAGAAATAACATTCTCGAAAGATATTCTGTTATCAGCACCTGTCTATTCAGCATCGCTATCTGTTATTCTGGTCACCATCTATACAATAATCCATCGTAAATTTAAAATCATTTCAAAGAAGAGAAAGAAATAAATTCACTCGTTGGTCGTTCAATCCTAGGATTGACTTTAGGTTGACTGCAGCCCCCCACTCTTCCCTATCTAATGCTGGTGCCCTTACCTCCTGGTATCTCTTCCTATGTACTTTTCTCTTCATATGGTTCATTAGCTAATTCCTGGGTCTTCCTCTGAGGACTAATACCTCTATTTTGCCTTCAATTATGTTCATCACAAACCTATTTTTTCTCAGGGTGTGTCCAATTCAATAAAAAAATAAGAGTACGAAAAATATGATGGACTTGTTTGAAACCACAAGCGGCGAGAAGATAACCTATAATTTCACATGAACCGTGAATGGCTGCTGTAGAGAAATATTATCTAGTCTGAAAATACCGGGCGGTATTGATAATGCATAAGAAATACATAAATCTGAGCCGCGAATTGATCCACACACGCACTTTTAGCTTGCCGAACCAATGGGCAGCCCACCACGCTCCCACGGCATCACTATCCACGTAACAATTCCGGAAGATAAGCGGAACTAACTGTATAGCCCTAACGGTCGATCCGATGTTCCATTCGCGGTCCAGATGGGTGTATTTTCCGGGGCAATTCCTTTTTGCCCATTTTCTAGATAGATAATTACAGAATGACCTTGTCAATTCTGTAGGTAACACTATTTATCTCGGCGAATTATGACACAAATGGTCCAAAGAAAACAATAAGGAGCATATTTTGACGGCGTCAGTACCTCTGTGTTTGTATATCGTACAAACCCAGTTATTTTCTAAGTTAATACACAAATTCAAAATTAATAGATGAAAATTTCCAGGAAAGGAGACCTTTTTGAAATGAAATTTGAAATGAAATGAGATGAAATTTTCAGGAACAACATTTAGCCACATTTTTTCTGTCAATTAAATAAAAATGACAAAAAAATACAATCGAGATGTATAGTCTATATCAATCGGCAAAGGTTTAAAAATGACACAAAAGGGAGAAAACAACTACAAGCAATAATAAAAAAAAACGTTCCGGGACGGCTTTTGTAAAAAAATAAATACCCCATGAAAAATGATCACCTTCCAGTCCCGTTTGCAAAATTGCCCTTAAAATCAGATAAAGAACACAATGATCTCTCTCGCGGGGTCGAATTTCGAGTTTTTTTTATAACGCTTTCATACACAAATCTACATCCATGTACCGAGGCCAAAAAAATCAAGGATTTTTAGTCCCTACACGGAATGAATTGAATACAATAAATATCATGGTTGGCATTCTAAACACGTTCCCTAAAAATAAGAAAGTAAAATAAATTCCAAGTTGATATATTTCGTGTACGCAGTCAGCAGTTTTTAATACGGAAACTGAAAGGACGGTTTTAATTAAAACTTACAAAATTGCAGCTCGGACATAAGGCCTAAAGTGACGAATAGACACGTAGACTTTAGCCAAAAGTGACGTTAAGCCAGTCATTCACAGTCCAAGCTGCCAATCTCTGGGCATTCAAAATATTACCTCCTTTCCAAAGTGATTGGGAAGGGAAAAAATTATGTTCCTATCTATTGAAAGCATTAAAGAAAGCAAAAAATGTTCCACAGCTTTGGTTATATCTTTTGGCTACATACCTAAAATGTTTCACATCATGTAGAGGTAAGTACCCGTTAGAGACTCGGATGCTGCGTGCAAGGCTTCGTTTGCTTGAAAAATCCAGAACAGGTGTGTTGCAAAGTGATAAAGAATATCATTTGAAGCCACACTACACTTCTTGGTCTGACGGAAAAGATAAATTAAGAGAGATACACTACCGGACGGACAGGCATAAAAATTCGTTCTTTCCAAGCGTAATAATTGACAACATAAAAAACTGAGCTCTACTTAAAACAATCCCATAATGCACCTCACTATTTTACCTCCAAAATCCTTATTTATCATACGGCTGGTGTCCTTGCACCCCTTGGTACACGCCCACGTGGCGGCGGCAGGTAGTATTTAGATGTAGATCTGGATGTTATGCACTATATGACTAAACAGCTCAAATGAGGCTCGGAACTACGAATAATCAACTTATAGATCTAAATCCACATATTTCCTGCTTTACGCCAATGAATGAAAATTCGTTATTGTATAACAGAGCTAAATTAATCCATGGCATAAATTATAGTTTAACGTAAAATCCGAAATTCACCCATGAGTTGGTATTCGGTAGCCTGAACGCCAAATGTAGGCAGCGGGCCACACTCAGTGTTAAATATTCGAAACAATGCGCTCAAGTCTCTTGAGGACCACCAAAACTGCGAACTAATTGGTGCCAAGGTGACATTAAAAGTGTGAGTGAGATGGTATAAAAATGATCAGCCTTTCAAATTCAATGTTCATAAACATTTCTTAAACCATGAAATCATATTGGCTTACGAATTAGCTCTGGAATTACTCAACTCCAGACGTCACTTTGCAACTGAATGCCACTAAAATTACACGCACAGCAATAAAGCACTAAGGATTATTCCTAGGCTGCTATGTGCAGTTACATATTTTTAAATTCAGTATGATACTTTGATATTTATCAAGAATCATGTAGGATAATCGAATGAAACGTATGTTCTCACTTTAAGGGGAAAATCTGTACATATGTCATCGAATCATTTGAATCATTTTGAATTATGTCAAGTGCTATTAGGGTACGTGTTGAAATAGCATTCAATTTCCAATAAACAATATCGGTAACATTCAATTTTTTCACTTCTATCTATACATATTACTAATGAGTCCATGTATACATAGTTTTACGCAAATCTGTACTAAAACGATAAGCACTACAGCCAATTAAATTATAAATTAACATAGGAATAATTCCGTTTCTTCACTGGGACATACTCCTTACACTGGCGGAAGTTTCGAACACATCATGCACACTGTGAATGAACTAGATCAAATACTGATAGTGGCGTATTGTATTGTTTATCTTGTCAAAAAATGGCGGTGAATCACGCAAAAATTCCAACTCAAAATGAAGCTAATTTGCATCTTTTAAGTAAAAATATTTTTTCCCTTTTAAGTGTGATCTTAATTACTAGTCATGTAAAATAATTGGTATATTTTATGGCATGGTTAAAGCTAATCCCAAAGTTTTAGGAGTTCTAAATATTTATATTGTGCTATCACCAACAGCAATAATGCTACATTGCAATGATTAATCTGCCTAAATATGTGCACTTTGAAGTCACGTCCTAAGGCGGCTTTGTTGTTCTAGCTGCATGTGCGAGTAGGCAATGTACGAAATGCACATGCATGAATACGAAACGCCCTCAGATACTAAAAACTTTCTTTGAAGTTATGCGGTACGGGTAACACTGACTAACGCTAGAAAGTACATTGACTGGCGTAAAGCCTCGTCTACGCCATCAATCTACCAAGTTTCAATCGAACATTCTCCAAAATCCTAACACAGTTCTGCAAGAATCCCCTCGGATGTTGTCTGAAGATTGCTGGAGGACACGGGAGAGGAGACTCAGTCAGCACACAAGAAACTATATACATATATGTATACACACACAGACATATTCTGCAATATGATAACGGGGACAGATATTCTCCCCCTACACTTAATCAACGCGTGTCAATATTCGTGTCAGGGCAACACTGCGGGAGGAGGGAGACACACACCCAAGTTTGAAATCGCAAATATGCGAACGTGAATTTCCTCACGTAGGAGCATTAAAATGACGCTTTTCCCAAGTAGATTACGACGGCTCAGCTAGAAAGGGGAAATGTGAACGGATTCCGCAGCCGAAGTTGAGCCGAAGCGACAGGAGAAAGTTTTTTTAAGGATAGTTTGTCCCTCAGCCGCGTTCCGCTTTCCCTCCTCGCCCGCTCTAATGTTATCTCCCCTTCACCTTTCACTATTAAAATCATTCTGCTCCTCCCTTCACCAGCCTTCTTTCGCCTTTGTTCCTCACTTTTGTCTTTAAGTCTTCCTTCATTCCCCTGCTTTCCTTTTCGGCGGCCAAACCTATTTTTCCTTGGACGCCACGAAGAGAGAGAGAAAAAACAGATTCCTTGGCAATTCTCGCGCCTCAATGAACGCTTCGAAAATGTCGCGACCTGTTTTCAAAGAAGCAGTAATTCACTTCGTAATTTTGTTACATTCATAATCGAATCGTCTCGCGTCCTTCTGGAATTCACGAGAAGCTTTCACCTTACTCCTTAACACTCAAGTTGTTCTTCCCTTTTGAAGTTCGATAGAAAATAAAATTATAGCCAACTCGAAGGAAATATGCAAAAGTGTTAATCTAATTCCGTTGAAAATACTTACCTTACAAATATCTTCCCATCTCAATTTTCCAGTGAGGAATTTTTATGGAAATAGAATTTTTATGATCGAGTGAACAATTATGAGGTAACTAATCTAAATAATTATTTTTTTAAACCTACCCATCGGAATGCATTTACGATAAAAAGGTACTCAATAGACTATGCTACCGTGCGTAAGCAAAACTAACGATTTCATCAAGTTTAAAAAATAAAAGCAGGATATTAACGTTAGCCTTTTAGAACAAAATATCCAGAGAATACTTTATACATAGGTAATGGTCGATACCGGTGGCTATATGTTTGAGCGGGTCAAATAATTTTCAGATTATCAATTAAATGTGTCAATAGTTCCTTATGTATTACATTTAAGTTCCACCGATTAATGCATCTTCAACACATTTTCTGGAGTGAAAACAACAAGAGGCTTAGACTTTAAACATTGCGAAAAAGTCTTTTAAAAACATTAAGCAACCACCCGCAGTATTTATACTTGGAAACAATTTAATCTTCATACCCAGAAACGATATGAACATTGAATAAATTTATTTTATAAACAAAAATATTTCAAACTAAAAAGAGGAGGTATTTTACGGCATATTCTTAAGAGAGGAGCGTAGATAAGGTGAATACTGCGGAAAGTATTTAAACTTCCCCTTCAAATGACTAGCAAAGAATGCATTATCTTCTTTAGAGACATAAGAGGAGAGTGTACCAATTAAAAATATCTTATTCGTATAAATAAATGAGGACATGAGAAAAATGTGTAGGAAAAGATTTTCTCAAATGTAATTCTCTTGGCTTTACTTCTTTAAAAGATAAGTTGGAATAACAAAATTAGGTGAGGTATTAATTGCCTCACAGAAACACGAACCATCATATTCTTTTTTTTTAATTGACGCCAATTAAGAAAGAATAAGAGAAATAGCTTCATAAATCTTCTAAAAGAAGACGCACTTACTTAAAACCCACACGAAATTATCCAATTTATGATTACATAATGAAAATCTGAGGCTTTTCCGGCGTGAGACGTTGAGAAGCTCTATTCGGAAAGCTCAGAAAATGATGGATGACTCGGCCATCGAAACATCGGCACATATGGAGTCTTTCACACGGTGGACTTCCCAAACAGCTTCTCGTGTGCATTATGGTTAGCATAGTGGAAACCCTTCAAAGAAGAAAATCTCAAATTTATTAAAAACATTTGATCAGTTATCTATACTAAATCTACTAAAGCCAATTATTCCCCTCAGTATTGAAATATTGATGTTAGATACGGGCATGGTGTGAGAATGAAATTGAGTGAGCTAACGTTAAGAAGGAGCTCTGTAATAAGTTATTTTCCCAGAACCTTGTGCAGTTCTCTCTTCTGTCACCCAATAAACGAGAAAGCAATTACGTATGTACTTCACGAAAACCTAATATTGAAACTGAATTAGTTGATAACTATGCAGATTATAAGTTGAGAGAATAAATGTACACGTTTCTAGATTTTCAGAAGCCTCGAAGTAAGAAACAAATATGATATGAAAGAAATAATTTTACCGATATAGATATATGCTTGTCGGTAATGCCACATCGAGATATGAAGCAAAACTTATCAACTGATATTAGAATCTTAAATAACCAAGCAGGCAAGCTGGGTCTCCTGGATTCTAATAAGTATCTCAGGAAATTCCCTCATTCTAAAAAACATTTTTCCCCAAAATTGTCGTTCTGAAAACTGTTGATTTCGTGCTGGTTCTTGCTCGATGTTTGTGGAAATTACTATTTGTCACAGAGGAAATAGTTACTGGCTTTACATGGTGGTAGTTATCCGTTATGGACCAAATAAAGGTGACTTTTTGAACTCCACTAGAGGTTTATTAGCACAACCCGGGTTCTGACACTTTCGGGGTTTCAAGACCTATGTTTCGACATGAAGATGACACAAAGTTTAGTAACCCGGGTCGTGCAAATGAACCTCTAGTGGAGTTCAAAAAGTCATTTTTATTTGGTTCATTACTGACTTTACTTAATTAGTCATTTAATACCACTCTTCACTTGCTTGTCTGAATGGAAGACGCACAGTTAAAACTGTGCTTCTGTTATTAATTATAAAAGTTAAACGGAATCTAATAAAAGTCTCGATTGATTTATTTTCACAATTTCTGAAAATTTAAATTCCGTCGTACTTAAAATAAGGAGAAAGGGATATAAAAAAAGGTTAATTTCATTTGATCGCCTCCCTCAGTATTCGCATAAAATAGCTACATAATACTAATTACCTTTTCCATCACAAGTTGGATGACATTTATCTGAAAGACTTCCCGCATGGAAACTCTACGAGTACTTTTCACATAGTTACAACTAAGCAACCTTATCAAATTTGTCACAGAGATTTCTAATAGCAAGTATCAACAGATTTTCGCCGCTATGACCAATAATAATCACGAAAAAAGGAAAAATTAAAGGAGTTATTGTAATATCCACATGGTTTTTATTCGTACAACGCGTTTTGATGATTATATCGTCATCATCAGGTACAATAATAATCACGGCCTGAAACGTGCCCGAATCGACGCCATCATCAGCACCAAGTCTCAAAGGGATAAAAGACAGACATACATCTCCTCTTGAGGCAAAGGCGAAATAATCACAGGGTAAAAACGCTTCATCTCACTCACGGAAGTCATCAGCACTCTTTTAAGACGTTTTATTCGTTCCCACTCCGGTTTCGTTGAGGCAATCCATCGAGAAACGTCCGAGGGAGAGGGATAAAAAAACGAGGGATAAAAAGTAATACTTTAAACGAAATCCACGCGCGCCTTCGAAGAGAGGGCGATGGAAAGATAAAGAGATCTCGGCCCAATTAAAACGTTTTCACGGATAAGGGTTAGGTTTAAGAGCGAAATGCGCATGGAGGTGAAGTTGGGGAAGAGGAGAGTTTAAGAGCGAGAGGCGCGTGGAGGTGAAGTTGGAGCAGAGGAGACGAAGGTAGACGAAATGTGAGGGGGGAAGGATGTTTGAGGGAGCAATTAATTCCCCTCAATGGTCTATTACTTCGACCTCCATCCACTCCTCAGCTGTTCCCGAGAAGCGAAAGAAGACGGAGAAGAGGACCAAAAGGAAGAGGAAAAAATAGGATGAGAAAAGAAAGGGCCAGGAGGAGAAGTAAGGTAGGGTCAAAAACTGGAAGACTAAAAAAAGAGACCGAAGGAGAATCGAGGACGGTGAATAAGGAAGAAGGAGAGATTATATGAACTCCGGAGCGGGAAGGATGGGGAAAAGGGAGGGGCGCAGCAGGGGATGCAGGAAGGGAAGTGGGTTTTTGAGACTCAAGGGAGGATTGCGGACGTAAGGGAGGAGAAAAGGACGGCGTTAGCATAGAGAGATACGGAGAAAAGGAATGCGAATCGTTCCTTTCCTCTTGCCAGTGGTGGGGGAAGGTGGGGGGGGGAAGAAATAAAGTTGGCCGGAGGGACGTGAACCGAACTCTTACGTGCGTCTGAAGGGACGGAAAGGAATGCGCATGTATGTACACCCGAAGGTCGAGGAAGAGGGAAGCGAAGCGAAATACGGATGGGTTTGGGAGGAGCCTTGGATATGCGGATGTGGGGTGGATAAGAGGAGGGAGGGAGGGCTATGAAACACGGTCGCCCAATGAATAGCCTAAACGAGGAAAGGCACTCTCATTCGAGTCAAACATTAGGCTAAGGGCGGTAAAAACGTCCCTGTCTAGAAACATCAAATACGTATAATAGGGGTATTTTAGGATCCATGGCCTTAAAATAGCAACAAAGGCAGACTAATTGGTGAATCTAGCTCATAAAATCACGTAGCCAGAATTATATAAATCTCGAGTTGAAAACATATTTAATATTTCCTTTCATCAATAGAGCCACATTCACCATAAAGATGTCCTAAAGTATCTAAGCCATATTCGTTCGATTATTTAAGTAGTCTGAAATTCGCATAAATATTTATCGTATATTATATGTGGACCCCAGAAGTCAAGGGGTCTAAGTGACATTTTAAAAAAAGTTAGGTGCAGGAATGGGATGTGAAAATAAAAATCTTTTCGGTGGTAAAGGGATCTAAGTGATTTTTTTTTACAGATGCTGTTATCTAGGGTAATGCTTCTTAACTACTTAGTGGGTTGCACCAAAAATTTTCAACTTTGACTTAAGTTTTCTCAAAACAACGCTTTTCTTACTTAGACCCCTTGACTTCTGGGGTCTTCATATCTTGTCAGGCATATACATTTAAAGATGTCAGTCATACCTCATCTAATGTGAGAACGAAGACATCCGCGGTGCTCTACGTTGATCTCCTTCATTTTTCAGGATCTACCACGTATTTTATTGTATAGTGACAACAGTTTCGTTTCGTCACTTTCGTCTTCAACCTAAAGACGCTGACAGTAGTGTCAGCGAAACAGTTATCACTGCACAACAAAATACGCGGTAGATCCTGAAAAATGAAGGGGATCATACCTCATCTAAAATAAAGAGACTTTTTACAAATAAATCACACTTATCTTCCCCACGATGAATGCCCGCACCATGCTGCTTAAAAATTCATCCAATAGAATAAATATGTTTACAATGGACTAAATTAAATTAATAAATATTGGAAAATACGCAAACACCACAACAAGCGGCCTTATGAAAACTGGTTTCTTCTACACATGGACAAGCGACCAAACGTAACAATTGTTTGACATGAAAGAGGAAACATGGTCTAAATTTTATGACAAATACTATTTGATATAGTCGGATACTTTAATACTCAGATAGCAAAAAGAGCAATAAGAATAACATTTTAAAATGTTTATAATCCATAAGCAAGGTTCGATAAATATTCTAACGTAATTCGAGTTGAGAAAAGGACCAAATTGATCGATGAAATTAATAATAGTACAGGCTATTTTTTAATATAAGTACCTAAGTATTATTATAGAACATTTGATATAATACTTATATATTTGATATAATAAAAGCATAAATTCACGGTTAAATATCTTCTATAACATATAAAAATACCTGTAGACAAGAGAAGATAAATGACGAAATCATAATGTACATTAGCGCTGCATAATACAAAAGCTAATGTAAAGCGCAAACGGCCGTATTAAATGGGTCAGTTGCTTGGTAAATGCTCCAACTATTAAAGCACCCAGAGAAATTTTTCGCGAAACAGTTACCCAGAAGAATTCAATACGGAAAATATTTCTCACTAAGGACTGCATAATTTCACGGATAATTTTACGCACGACGGCCACGTGAGGAGGATTATATTTCATAAAAACACAGGCGGTACTTTCATGCGTCAAGACGCGATCCACTCCATTCTTTGAACTTAAAAATAGCAAGGATGAGGAAGGTAACGGTAAAATATAAAATTTCAAAGTAAAGCGAAAGATTTGACAAAATATAGTGGCACGCGATCACATGATAAGCATTTTTTTCTGGAACTCTAATGGTTATCTACCACGGTTGCTGACAGCAAGCAGTTTCTTTTATTTTATTTGTTTATTTATTTGAAAAGTCCCAAAAACGGCACAAAGGTTTTTAACATTGGTTGACTACCAAACAAATCAATTATATGTATTAACAAAATATAAGATAATAACACGCATAATAACAGAATATTCTATTTCTAGAATTGAAATTTCTATAATAGAAATTTCAATTCGGTACCTCACAGAAAACTATTATACAAATTACAATCATGCGGGTTAAATGAACAAGTACTAAACTGGATACGTGACTTTCTGAGTGATCGTAAGCAAAAAGTAGTTCTTGACGGAATTAGCTCTGATATAATTAAAGTGACATCAGGTGTCCCGCAACGAAGCGTTATTGGCCCACTTTTGTTCATTATATATATATACACACACACGACCTCTGCTCCCGAATTAGCAATAAAATACGTTTATTTGCCGACGACGCTGTCATATACCGCGAAATTAGTGATCACTCTGACTTTGAAATTCTATCATCGGACTTAAACAACGCATGCGTGGAGCAAAGAGTGGGGACTAGAACTTAATCTGAGCAAATGCACGGCGGTGCATTTCTTGCGTAGGTCGTCCAACTACCTCCATGTATATGTTGTGGATGGCGTTAGCATAAATGCGACAGATAAAGTAAAATACCTGGGAGTTACGATAACTGACACATAAGAAGTATTTGTGGCAGAGCCCTGAAGAAGCTAGGATTTGTCAAGCGTGTTGTGGGAAGGTTTTCGGATGATAAAGTGAAAGAGAGGTGCTATTTCGCACTCGTTCGGCCACACCTTGAATATGCAGCGAGCATATGGGATCCGGCGGAGAAAGATCTAGTCCATGAACTTAATAAAATACAAAGAAAAGCTGCGCGATTCGTCAAAAACTGCTACGGCCGTACAGAGAGCGTTACACAGATTTTGAACGATTTAGGGTGGGAGCCGCTAGAGACTCAGAGGCTACGCGCTAGGCTTAGATTGCTTGAGCAATTGAGAATGAATATCTTTCAGAGCAACACAGAGAACATCATATTAAAATCACATTATATCTCCAGGTCCGACAGGTTCGATAAATTAAGAGAGATATTTTGCCGAACGGATAGATATGGGAATTCGTTTTTCCCCCGAACAATTAAGGACTTTAATAAATGCTAGGCGGAACTTTGATTTTTTTGTTGATGGCTGGTGTCCTAACACACCCCATCCACACGCCTTTTGAGGCGGCTTGCGGGGTAGAATGTAGATGCAGATGTAGATGAATATGGAACAGATAGAGAAAAACATAAGAAAGTGGACGGAGACTTAGCGTTGAGTTAACAGGGTAGATGGGACTAATATGCAAATACTTTCCCCACGCTTCCCATTAGACGACGTTGAGGTTTATAGTCCGTGCTCTGGAATTAGAGGCCCACATCTAGGGTTCCTCTTTATAAAGGGAAAAGTACATCTGAAGAGATACCGGGAGGTTAGGGAACTAGCACTAAATAGGGAAAAGTGGAGAGCTGCAGTCAACTGACCTTATAAATGAACGACCAATGATTTTTACGCTGACGTATCGGTCTCCCATGCAGCATAACTTTCTCGCGATCACTTATACAGAAATTAGAGGGCAGTGATTTTTTTATAGACGTTAGTTAACTTCAAGCAATAAAGTAGTGACCAAAGACAGGAGAGAATCCAAATAGCTTCACTGCAAAAGGGCAAACTTCGGCTGATCATCGCGCTAAACAGGAGAGAATAATGAAGTGAATAAATTTTCGATGAAGTAAAATACTCGATGATATTTTCAATTCACTAAACCAAACTACTCTGATTTTGCAAAATATATAAATATATTTGCACCGCAATAAATTGTATTGTTCAAGAACTCAACTTTATCAACAACAACACATTTATCTAACAGCTACAGGAATCGTGACAAACATGGTTGAAACGGTTAAATTAAAGTTAAAAAAATAATTTCCGTGGTTCATTGGTAATGTATTCCGCTAGCTTGGAACTACTGTGACACTTATACCTTTGACAAGGTAGTCGCGATATACATTCTCAGAACAAATAATTTATTGCATAAAATTGAAAATACTACAAATACTTTGGATCATTCAATAAGACTTTAGATTTGTATACCGTATTTGTTAACATTTCAAAAGTATGAAATGCAATAAGCATCCACGTAAAAACTGTTAAGATAGGCTTACGCGATTCCATTCCTTAAGGAAGAGCACCAAAAATTACTAGATGAACAATCTCCCAGCGAGAATACACGTAAAAGATAGCGAATTGAGCAAACACATTCCAGCTAGAGCGAGTATACAAAAATTTTCATAGGATCCACAATATTATCGTAATATCGAAAAATCGCTCATTTGGGCTAGAAATCTGGGCAACTTTCCGAAATTGTTGAACAAATTTCCCTTTCAGACTCAATTCCAAGAAATTTTCTGGCTGCGGAAGGGTTCTTAACAACCAGAGTAATTTGTACGTCAAACACAAGTGATTAATAAGCGATTGCGCAAAGAATGAACAGTTTTTCGCAACCGTTGTCCAGATGTCATTATTTTTCTGATTTGAAAAAATGCTGGGATGAGTGGAGCTCAAAGGCCTTAGAAATTTAATGATCAAGAAACTCCAAATGGCCGTAATGTAGTAGCACCACATGTGGGGAGACATAAGCACTCACCGAGAGTCATTCCGCGTTTGGCGGCTCCAGATGGCAGGTGCACATCCCAGTGGTTCTTTGCCGATGCTGTTGTAGGAGTATAAGTAGTTTGAATTAGGGTGCGTCAACGGATAATGCCGCTAGCACAAAGATGTAGGGGATCCAGAAGAGGTGCACTAATGAGAGCACACAACCATACGATACACTTAAGACAAGGGAAAGGGGTAAACGTGAGATTCAGTGCAAATACGGGTATTTCAGCCACAAGGCGTCCTTCTTTAACGTACTAAAAGATGATCAGTCAGTAATAATGCAAATGACTTAAGTGCTGGTGAAGAAATAATGGCTTGAATATGTAAAAATCATCAAGTGATTCAAGGTAATTTTGATGTAATGTATCTGAACTAGACATTGAAATAACTCATAAAGCGTAAGAGAACATAAAAAAATGTCCACCAGTAAGACCAGCGACATAGTTCAGCTGAAAACTAAAGCTGAGGATTAAGTTATAGCCATTGTTTTACGTAATGGTTAAAATAAATATTAACCATCGACCGCCAGTGAACATAACTCAAATTACTGTATTTTAATGGATATTTCTTTGGCATTTCTCCTTGAAATTTGTAATCAGAAAAGAAAGTTGCGTTGTCAACGAATATTAATGAAAACACAGTTAATTTTATAAAAGATAACTTCGTGCAATACGAATAAAAAACGTGCACAATTTTGCCTCAGAAAAATTTCACCGCGGAAACATGTCCCTTCTCTGTTTTTTCGGCCGCAACATTTTTTCAACCTATTCAGAGCTCCTCTCCGCTTTGAATGTCTGTCAAAGATTAGTCAACTTTTAATATTCATTCTTTTCACAGTGGATAATTATAGTTTCTACCAAACTTATGCAACTATTAATTACCTTTAAGGGAAATGTCATTGAACATACGATGAGCGCGGAAAATTCTCTAACATTTGCATAATGCATTCTACAGCATGAAAAGAAACATCATTCACGTACTAAGTTCATAGCAGGGCTGCAAATGACTATCTATCATATTTCACAATATCATAACTGATTGTTCGCCAACATGGAAATTAATTTGAGATATTATGCAGATCATGTGCAATAGAGCGCACTTCAATTGTTCCAGAAATTTCAGTGCCTACCTCTTTTCATTAGTGGTATTCATGCAATGATATGGCTTTGAGAAGGCCGAGCTGATATGTTTTGCAGCTTTTATCCTTCTAGCTGAAATTCATCTCTCTCATATTCCTTAATTTTACCAACTCCCATTTTGTTTATAGGAGATAGTGGGAGTGTTGTACGAACAGAAAGGCCTCGGCTGTCGGAATTATAAAGCATTTGATAAATGCGGAGGATAAAATGGCCCTGTTGTATTGTCGTTGTGGCATCAAAGATGCAATGCGAGCATCATTCGTACAAAGGGTAATCCACGAATCCAACAGTTTCCGAGAATTAAACCATTATTCAGGCTTTCATTAGCGTAATTAATAGTTGCACGTCTCCCTTTAATTTAATTTTCACGCCACAATTCCTTGTAAGCGTTCGATGCCCCCTTCGTATAATCACAAGGTATTCACCAGTAGCGAAGGGAAATGTCATTGAACATGCGACGAGCACTGAACATTGTATAACATATATATAACCCATTCAACAGCATAAAAAATATCATCCACGTACTAAACATTCTGTAATTTGCCTAAATTCGTCCTGCTCTTCGATGAAATTTAATTATGCCGACGGACAAAGCGGTTTTGCATCGATTCACTCTCAACTCTCTCACTGGGATATTATTTTTTTTCATCTGTGCTGAGAATGTAATGGGAATAAATACGCCAACTATACCAAATTGCATACCAAAACGGTGCAAGTATTTAAAATATATTTTGACTAAGGATCATAGGCAACCCGGAAATAGAAATAAGTAAAGCAAAATAAAATATTCGAAGCATGGAACCGTATTTACATTCATATATCGCTTCTTCATCTTACGTAAAAAAATTCTCTTACTGAAGGAGAGGAATGAAAAGTAAATCTGGTAGTTCATACCGTAAGTAAAATTAAGAAGATGGAAAAATTATGCGAATGATATAGACAAAAAAGAAGCTCCTAACTGACGAGAATTATTGAGGAAAAATTTAATGTTGAAATTAATTATTGTCTCAATTTTGTGAATGAGTATCACATACTAATAACAAATTCGTTCACTTTAAAGTATCTTTTACTAATAATTAAACAGTTCTGTTAATTTGTGGTAAATTGGACGATTTTGATGGCAAGCAGAAATAATTTCCGACGATAGATTTAAGAATACGAGAACTCTCCTGATTTTATGCATTTAAACCAACAAATCGTATACGATTGATGCAATTGTTTGATGTGAAGTAACTTATAATAGGTTTTTCTTCAATAATTTACAATTTAACGGAGGTTCAAATTTCTTTAAAAAATTCAACTATACGCTACAGAATTCGGCTGCTTAAAAGAAATGCGGAAAAATGTGATCGAGCTTTTAAATAATGTCAAACGCACATTTAGAGACAAAAGCACATCTATTTGGATTTTTAGTAGTCCTAAACAAATGCTAATAATCATTAAATTACTGCATAATAATCCATCACCACTCTTCTAGCCAAAAGCAGGAAAATTGAACGAACAAATTACAGAATAAGAATTAAGGGAAGAAGTAGCGCAGGTCACTTCATATGACAGTGGCAGTTTCCAAAATGTAAACTGAGTATACCTAAATTGTTTTCCGATTCGAGTAGTTTAGGAGCTAATGTATGCAATTTCATAATAATCATAGCAAAATGTATGAGACACATTAGACGAATTAATGGAAAATCATATGCAATCGACCAATGTATGAATATAAATTAAAACAACTTCACTGGCAATCGGAGGATGTTGAGAATACTGGTATCACTTTTGAAGGCATTTAAATGAAAATTTCGGGGAATATTCACCAAGAATTCCACCAGTCACAATAATCGATACACTGGTAAATTATTTTTGAATTGAAATACTATTTCAGAGAAATATTATTATATATTCATATATGTATATATTGTACATACTGCTGTAATAGGTTTCAAATTAAATGTAGATATCGATCAGATAAAGCAATGGAGTTGTGAAATGCGTGAAGGATGATGAATCAAAATATCATATGCTTATAGTAAAGTGTAAAGTATCATTTCTGAAAAACAATATTCTGCGAAGCGGTCGTGGAATATTTACGATCACTCAGTAACCAGATCATGAAAGAATAATTTGTCAGTAAATGAGAGAAAATGGGGAAAAGTTAAAACCCACAATAGTATACAACGCAAAGACACACTGCCAAACTAATCTAAAACATTCGTTCTTCAATAATTTAATTCTCTACGGATCTACTGTAAATATGGATAGGATACCCGTCACGAATACTTACTATCTCTATCCAGACTGATGTTTTTATAAAGATTATACTACCGTTCTCCCAACGTATTTCATATTCCCTCATTACGTCGCATCACAGAAATCAAGATCTATACTGATCTGACAACTTCTCTCATATTTAGCATTTATCAGTGAAACAGAGAAATATGACTTAGAGTACATCCTACTCAAAGCAAGTGAGTGTTTTGAAATATTTTTGTGTTCCCATACGTAGCTTTACAAAAAATAACAATCGGTAAATGATAGTTGACAAATAGTGCACACTTTCGATCGATTGCTTTTACATTTTCAACTGTTTTCAGTTCACTCCCTAAGGAATACAACCGGTCCGGCAGGACATTCCGGTCAAAGTTCAGGAAATACATACATACATACCAATCACGCCGTTCCCTTCCGGGGTAGGCACAGTCACAATGTTCACTCATTAATACATAATTGTACACCTAACCCTGCTTCAATAATTTCCTCCATACTGACCTATACTTGCAAACCTCTTTTGCCTCATTTACCCCCATACACTGCTTCATACACGCCCTCCTGTTTTTATACAAATAATATTTAAGTAAAACCAGCATTTTTCAAACTCGTTGATTGTTAAGTATTCCCTGTTGTTAACTTCCTATAGCTATTGAAATGTCTTTCGTTTTGATCGCAAGTTTCTACTTTTCTAAAATTATTGCTACAGTATATATTCATTTTTTTTCTGGCGATGAAATACCTCTCTTTTTTCACAACGAAATCAACCCAAAAAGCTAAATTTATACTTCCGTTCAAGTTTCATACACTGTTTAAATGATTTCACTCAAATGCCTCACTCAATAATTCACTGTCTCCAATGATTCTCTAAGAACTGATTTCGTGATGAAATTACTGCAAGGTAAACATTTAGATTTGTTCAAAGGTAAAGAATTTTAAATTGGGTAAGCGCAGTAATATTTATAAATTCAGTGTCTTCAACGATGTCATAGAAATTGAATGAAAAAGGCTGTAAGCCTTTATCGTGAATGTTAACTTTTGGAAACTCCATCCTAGACTAATAAAAGCGATACAACTATAAACGAAATATAAGGTCCTCAGTTGCTTCTTTTGACATAAATATCGATGAGTTATGCGCAATAATAGACACTTTATACCAATATCCACAAGAACAATGCAAAGGAACGTAAAATTAACCTCATGCCACTCAACGCCACGTAACAAGTTGGAAAGAATTAATATTTTTCATAGGAAGGCAGAAATAGGAGTACGATAGTGCAGGCGGCGGTTGAATACGTATTTTACTTTCGTCATCATCACATCACACTTAAAATGGTAGATTAACCTTGAAAAAAGGCCAATATACCTATGTGATCATTCTGTAACCTTGATGCCTGATCCTGATGCATTGTGGAATATAACAGAACTTTCATTTCTAGATCTTATGTCCATTCTAGTTACATTTATTGACCTGTTAACACATACGTGATTTTGAACCTAACATTTTACATGTGTAGTGGAAGAGAATAAAACCAGATTCCATATCACATTATGAGATCGCAAATTCTGTAAAGAATAATTTTAACCAAGTATGCGACCTCACATTTGGCTCACCATCACTGCTGGTGTCAATAACCTACTGATGTTATTTATGTCATGCCATGGAAGATGAATGATTACATCATAACTTTACCTTAGCAATTGTGTTACCCTTCCCTCTCCATCCCAAATATTAATCTGACCTTCCTCTCATTCTTTTCCTCTTACTTTCAACCAACCCTCTCGTTTTCTTCCCTTAACTCTCTCTCCCTCACCTCCCTCCTTCCATTAACGGTGTGCATACATGGGCAATGAAAGAAAAAAATTATATCTTGATAATGACATAGTATTTTCATATTCATGGCCGCTGTAAATTTAAAAAATGGAATGTACAAAGTGCATTTAGTTTCACGTCTCACTTATTTTTACAGCCTTAAAATTCAATTGTGATGGAATCCACTACCTATTATTTTAAGATAGGATAGTAAAGTATAAAATTCTACGCAAGAAATTAACAGAGATAAAGATTGTATGAAAATGAAGGAAAATACCTGAATCCAAAGTGATATGATGCAAATTTATAAACAACTTGAGAACAAAATGAGAAAAAGTGAGAAAAACCTTTCCTCATTTGCTTAAGAAGTAAGTAAATACAGACGTTTTTTGGATTTGTCATGAAAACAACGGTGGCTAATTGTCGAAAGAAAAGGCTCGTTAGAAGCAAGTTCTCTCTTCCTCCTGACATTTCCTTATTTAGCAAGTCTCAGAGAGGTTGAAGTAATTAATTTAGTGACAACAAGGAAAGGAATTTGAAAGAACAAAGATTGTACCATGAAAAACATGCTCTTTCTTCAGTTCTTCTCCCGGCAGGATAACTTTGAAACGAGGGGAGCATATTTATTCTGCAACAAAATGCGAATGAAATAACAAGCAACAATAAATTTGCTCCGTGTGACGGTATATCTGTTCTGTTTGAGGGAGATGCTTTCCTTTTTATAATAGAGGGAATACACCAAGTTTATATTTTAAGTTTCAAATTTGAAATTATAATAAATATAGTAGTTTTTGTTGTGCTTAAGAGTTATTATTATCACTAAAACTCTCAGAAAGGAACTAAATAATAATATATTACGCTATTATATGATTTGCTTAATGTCTCAACGCTGAACATGACGTCAAACTCGGAGATCGTTTTGCGATTCCCTCCAAGTTAAGTCACTCAAAGTAATAATTGCGTTAAAAAAATCAATTAGGAAAACACACGAATTCCTAAACGTAGCATTTCGAACATTATCCATGGGACCGACAGTTATTATTGTTCATAGATTATGATAATATTTTTTTTCACGAATGCTTTTATTTTTTTAGAAAAACGGGATGGGACATACTTCTGAACCCCATGATAAAGCACAAGTGTCGTCACTATTAATTTTCTGTAAGAAAAATTTTGATATTTCATGCATAGTTTTTTAATTCAATGTGGATTTACTTGTACCTCTAGGAGAGCCTGTTAAAAGAGTAATTGTATATAAAGTATATCACTAAAGTATACAAAATTACCATTTCCCCTTGAAAAATTATGTATTCACATATATATTCAACATAAGCGGAATATGTGGATGATATTTTAAATTATAGGAATGATGTAATGTCTTCCTATATAATGGGACCAAATTCATTGAACACTATGGGTTGTAAAGACTCCCTCATAAAACTTTAATACAGTCTTTCACGTTTTCCTTCACCACACAGCAGAATCACATTCAATAATTAAACAAGTGTCATATTTCGGAAAATAAATCGAACCTATACGGTCCAAAAATAGCCGAACTTTTTTTTATTACAGGCCAAAAGTTATACTTGTGTCGTCTGGTTGGTGGAGTTGCATTCCTTACTACTTCACGAGTAAACTTATTTTTCCGTTGGTTAATATTTGTCTCGGTTTCCGTAATACCACTGCTTAAGTGGAAGGTGTTTTTGTCGCCAAGCCCATTATTTCATTACCCGAGGAACAACATCACGACGAAAAATTTTGCGTGAACGTTTGGAAATCTTTTTCGGAAACCTTCCTACTTCAAAATAGGTTTACGAAGAAAATTCTCTTATTCGTACGAAGTGTAGTGAGCGGTTTACCCAATAAAAATTGAGCGTCAGTCTGCTCAAAGTACGGAAGACATTCAACGTCCACTGATATTAGTAATACCAAGAGGGTTAAAATGAAATGGAGGAGGCATTATCGTGAACGCCTATGAGCGAAGGGGAAGCAAGTATAGGGTTGCATGGGAAGGATATTGTACCAAGTAGGAAGTATATTGTGCCGAGGTCTACTAATCACAAAAGATCCCATTACCAGAGGATTTCAACTTCGATCCAGGGTAAATCAAACGCCATCTCAGGAAACCTAAACGAGAGAAAAATCTAAACTCTGGTAAGTACAATAGCGGAATTGGCTTCAAGAATAAAAGGGAAGTCACCTCTAATTCTCTTCTTGAGTAACAATCAGTAACTTGATGATGTGAATCATGACGGCCGTCATCTGAGGGTCAGAGTACTTGATAGAGAGTTTAGAATCACGATTGGGCTAATTCATGGCATTGTCACTGAAGAATTGAACGTACATCGTATTGCAGCAAAGGTTGCTCCTCGACTGGTAACAGCTGAACAGAAAGACTTTTCTTCCCCGTGACACTGTGCCTGCCACGTCAACCTTGTCTTGACAGTAAGAATTTGTCACGTAAAATACAGGTGATGCCAAAAGAAGCATTCCAGGAATGTATAACTAAGCGGAAACAGCACTGGAATGAGTGCCTAGATAAGAAGAATATTTTGAAGGATATGAGAGACAAAAATTTGGATGTGCAGCAAAATAATTCTTTACAAAAATATCGGTTATTTTTCTTAGCAGATCTCGTGCATGCATTGGTACTGATGATACTTCGCTATTTTTTTAGATAGAGGAGATATTTTTCTAAATAGGAGAACATTTTCATGCAACTTAAATAGGAAATAAAGATGCCCTTAAAATCGTCCTCCATGTCTTTTTTTTTCAATATAAAGCTTCAAAAACGTCCGTAGAGAAGTTTCCGCGTCGACAACAGTCAAAAAAGGAGAGAGATGGGGGAGAGGTGGGGGATACCAATCCAAGAGCACGTTTCGGCCATGAGAGGAGGAGCATGAGACGATCGACTACACCTCTCCCAACATACCACCCAAAATGTCCTCTTCCCCCCCAGTCTTCGCTTCATCCCAAAAACATTAAACTAAAATGGTTGAGGGGAGGAGGAGCGTGGAAGGAGGGAAGCTGGATCGTGCGGAGGAGGCCAAGAGATCGCCCGAACGTGAGCGACCTCTCTCTCCCTCCTCCCCCTCCCCATTACGGCGTGTGGTTCAGATCACATGAGAGTATGTGAGAGAGCGTGTCTCGGGATGGTGTGTCTTTTCGTGCGTGCGTGGCGGTGGGGGGGGAGGGTGGGGAGGAAGAGATGGGAGAGCGGAAATACGTGAGGAAACCGAGGACGGAAGACCTCGTCCTTGGACTGGTGGCAAAAACAAAAGGGAAGAAAACGGGAGGAAGGAAGGAAGTCGAAATACCCTGCAGGAGCCATCTATCTATCACTGAAGTGGGTTTTCCCTTCCTCAGAGCCCAACATGTTTCATTTTCAAAATACACTCCACTATAACCTCAAATTCTTAAGGGAGCTACAAAATTTGAACGAAAGACAACATTTTTTATGAAGCTATTCATTGCAAAAATTTGCACGCGCTGATCTACATCGAAACGGCTTTTTCTTTCCTCCGAGCGCAACATGTTTCATTTTCAAAATATACTCCACTTAAACCTTATATTCTCAAAGCTAGAGCTAGGTCATTTGGTCGCAAGACAACACTTTTTGTGGGCATATTTCTTGTAAAAAATTACGTGCGCTGGTCTGCATCCAAACAACCATAGTGCATATTTAAGCGCTGAAAAACGTTTTAAATATCGTGACATCAGTAAGCTTTTATCTATGGTAAAGAAACACAACGTAATTCATATAGAGTTATTACGCGGAAAACTAGCAAAAATAAGAAAAATCGTAAATGCTTTCAGCTCAGGCAAATTTAAAAGGAGACTTACATTTTACTCAACATTGACTATTTGAAATGGCTCCTAAGAACATATTGCAATAAGAATTACAAACATACACGTCTCACATATTCCAATATGGATTCACAGAAATATTTAAACCATTTCATAGCAAAAATTAAGTGGACTAAATCGGAGAAATGTCAAAATTTTGTCACAACTCACTATCGCAAACAAGCCTGACGCATTATCCATGTTTTTTCATACTTAAATGTGGAATAAATTCACTTTAGCAATGATTATCAATACCTCAGTGTATTTAAAAAAATGGCGAATGTAAGTAACAGCTAGTAATTAGCCCGGAAAAGGGATCCCATTTTCATGTCAAAGATCTGATTAAACACCGAGAATGGCAAAAACAAAAGGAAGAAGACGGAATTCACCTTACAATTTTACCTCAGAACACAGTATTCAGAGGAGTTTCATGACTGCCCACGCTGTAATGAATTGTACATCAGCACAGGGTTAATGTTTGTTTAAGGGACATGTAATGTCGATTTACAGAAATATTTTATCCATTTAATAGCATAAAAATGAAGTGGAGAAAATCGGAGAAATGTCTCATTTTTGTTACATCTCACAATCGCAAACATGCCTTTCATATTATCAATGTTTTTTGTCATGCTCCAAGGTGGCATAAATTCACTTTAGCTATAATTATAAAGACCACATTTTATTTTTTTTTCAAACTGAAAAATGTACGTACCAGCTGGTAATTCACCCGGAATTCAATTGTACGAAGCTTTAAATTAAATACAATTCCAATGTTTTGATGAAGATAGGTGATGTTTTTCTATTTAAGCGAGGGTATAAAAAGCGAATATCGGGTTCCTAATGGTTTGTCTTTGGTATATCAGGCACCGGACATTGGGAGAGACGGTAATGGAAAAGAAAGTATATCAGACGATATTGTCATAAGAGGCCGAAATCTTGGGCACTGGGACGCGAGGATTGTTGGTAAACAGAGAATGTATTGGCCGCTATACGGCCGATGAATCTTCGGAAGGAATTTTTCTCATTTTGAAAAGTTCTATGACTTTCTTGATTTTACGTACTACAGTCCATAAAAACCAAAATATTCTCCATCTAGAATGACTAAGGTTAAGCCTACCAGAAAATGGTCAGACAATCGACATATTGAACGATACGCTCCAAAAGAGATGTTTTTCTCGGAAAATTGACCATGAGAAATATTTACAAAATTGATCCCAAGCTTCAACATGTTCCCTCTCCATTTCAGGAGGACCAGTAGCAGCTCCGTCTTCCGAGTGTTTTAACCTCCTTGAGTGAAAGGAAGGAAACAAAAGAGAAAGGGTACGGAAAATGAAACTAGTTTTTTTTTTAAGAAAGGCAAGATGTACAAGCAAAAAAGGGGGAGAGGAGAGGAAATGGATTAGGAGAGGGTAGAATATGCGTCATCATATTGTATGGGGAGCAAATTAATGGGAAAAACCCGAAGCTGGGGAAACAAGGACCAAATTCCGGAAAAAAAGCATGGGCCGTGTAGACATGATTCTTCCTCTGGAAGATATCGGAATTGAGAGATACATTTGGAAGAAAGGGACACTCAAAGGGTGACCTTGGCTATAAGAAAGCAAAAATGCACATCTCGTAGAATCATAACAGGGTGGGCTTAATAAAAACTCTAGTTATACTTCCCATTTCACTTTGCCCCTGTCCTCCTCCTATACCTAAGTGGTTGGAATATCCTCCCTTTTATCTTTTCCTCCATTCATCTCCGTTTTGGTCTTCCTCCATCTTGTATCATCTCTTTCTTATGCAGAAATAAAAAATCTGCAATAATCCACAGAAATAAAATTTATTGAGACCTAGATTTCAATATTCTTACATCATCACCACCTGATGATTTTACATTACAAAAAAATTTGAGTGAGGTTATTTACAAAACATTTTTCTCTTACTACTTTAAAGTGAGGAGAATTGTTTTACATCACATGCAATACTGTAGAAGCTCTATTATATTCAATAGAGAGCTATCATATTCTCAAGCGCCAAGAGAGCAGTAACAGCTATCCAAAATTATCCTGTTATTCAAAGGAGAGAAGATAATATGAAATTGTTATTTGGATAGAGTGTAGTAATATATGATTAATTGATGGATGGTGGGCAAAATACTTGAGTATTTACGGTTCTAATAAATATTTGATTCATGACGATCGTGAACTCACCGTTACTTTCAGCCATTCCTTCATTTAAAAACGCCATCCGTACACTTGTACATAAAAACATATATTCGAGAATAGAAAATACAACTACAGTAAAATCAACATTAGCAAACTAAAAATCAAGAAAAATTTTGCATCATGTTGCATGGGTACTCATACTACTAAAATATTTGAAAAAAAAATCCTGCAATCATGTGACTTACGGTTAATAAGCTCTCACTAATTAGCCAAGCAGAAAAAGTATACCCTCAGGGTAAATTTTAGCATAATTCCTAATACGCAGGCTCCTAGAAAATACGTTTATATTATTCAACCCATTATAGATTTGAGCTCAATCTATGGGGGTTAATTTTTCCATCAAAAGTCCCAACAAGAGAACATTTGAACTTTCAAGAAGCAGCATCTTTAATAATAAAACATAATTTATTTACATGGTCATACCTCCACTAAGTTGAAATAAAAAACTAATCCAAAGTTTATTCGTTGGAATAAAGTTGATGCAGCCTGAAATATCCTACCAGTATTTGTAATAATTATAGTTGCTCTGCCATCCCGATGATTATTATATTATATAGATGAATTAAGATAACCCTCAAAAACACTACAACATTAGGCCATCAAAGGTATTGACGGTAAAAATATTGATTTTATTAACATCAAATTTGATTACATTATAATTCCAAGAATTGATTTGGAAAACGGCACTTTCCGACAACGTGTAAGTTCTTGGATCGGTGCACTAAATTTGAAATGTGTCATAATTTCAAGAGACAAGCAAAGGCTTCTTTAGTTTGTTTAGAATTAACTTGCTTCTTATACGCAGAGTATGTTGACTAAGTTGATTTTGATGGTTGGCGTGCACTGTCCTACAACCACACACCAAAGATATCAAATTTATGCGTAAACAGCAGAATTTTACTCCCACTGTAACCGCAGAACACAGTGCTTGAGGCCATTCCACCAACTTTTGCCTCAAAGTTACGAACTTTCTAGAGCAACACGCGGAAACTGGAATCTCAAGGCAGTGGGCACAAGGCAAGGCATTTGTACACTAAACGGTTCCTTTTGAGACAAGGCTACCTCGTGCATAGCGACCCACTTCTCGCTACAATTCGCTCTTCGCTGTGAGGACAGTCCGAAATTTGAAGTGCTCGTTAATTACCAGCATTAAGAAATCCATGAAATTGCTTCAGTTCGTTATCATTTCAGTACATTCCGCATGAGAACCTAATGTGCTGACGTCATTTGATTTTTGTTACCCAAATAGCTTCTTCGCTTCTATATCGATAATGTCATTGTATATAATTTATTTTCACCACCCCTAGACCACACTATTCCATAAATACATGCCACCTGCATCCCACAAAATTTATAAAGTACTTTGGAATGCATTCGAATCAAATGGTAATTTACCGTTGAGCAAACGTAATTATATGTTTTACCATTTCAAAAGGTATAAAAAGTGAAGTTAGCCGGATGAAGATAGTCCATCAAAATTTTCTATGTATATCGTCTTTTTGCCGGTCTAGTTACAATTTTTTTTAGACGTTGAGATCTTACGAAGAAGGAGGATGAATTTTAATCCTCCATAAAATATGAGTAAATTTAAATAGAAGCAAATGTCAGCGAGTGTTCAACAAGAAATGCTGACTTACCAGCTTCACCTCACTTCGTGGGGTGCAGGTAGAACAAATTTACCCTTCTTAGAAGACGGATTGTTAATATAATAAAGTGAAACGATTTATTTTCATATGACAGTTCCTCAGAAAAAATTCCCTTGAATAATAAAAGGAAGGTCAGCACGGGAGACCAATAGAACCTCAAAATTAATACCAGCTTTACCACCGTTTATGGTACGGTAAGAACTTAAAGCACGTTGATAGAAAATAAAAAACACTATTTCCCTGAGGAGGTAACTAATACCGGCGTCAATGTAAAAAATAGCATTGGAATAAAGCACTTATCTCTCAATGAAAAAAATGGTTATGGTTTAGACATTTGAGATCTTGAGCGAAAACTGAAGGTAAAATAATCAAATAGGAAGTACAAAAATCAAATAGAAGCCCACATACGTTAAAAAACCAAACGACACATCATATAAAACAGTTTATATATCAATATAACTTTGGGTAAATTTTGTTAAAATGAAAATCTATGTATTTTTAATACTGGTGGAGGCTAGGCAAGTTGACAAAATTTTGTAAAGCTTATTCCAGATAGATAAGAGATTCTAGCCTAAAACACAAAGCGTTGGAACCTCTTACGGACCAACATAGCAATAATATTATACGGGCATGAAAAGGCCTAAAGATGTTCCGAGAAATACCAACATGATGCCTCGGCTCGTCCCCGCGTGCGATCTCATCCCAGCGTTACGGAACGTATCGCAGGATAAGAGGAAGGATTTATGGGCAGATCTAAAAGATAATAAACCCCGGGCAACAAAGCCCCTTGACGTTAACGCGGCCCACTTCCGTCAGGAATAACCACGCATAGGAGGCCGCCAGCACCCGGTCGAGGATAAGGCACCGTGCTCTGATCCACTAGAGCCTACTTCCCCGAAGTCGTCAACAGCAAAATTAAAAAAGTCCATGCCACTATAGTATGTTAGATTATATTATGAATTATAAGAATAGATGGAAAGGCAGCGAGGCTTAAAAAGGCCATTTTTCCGCGCGTTATCGGAGACCACAGCAGCTGTGATCGAAGCACCTAATAATGTAAATGTAGCGCTGATTTTTTCAAACATTTTGTTCTATAATCTCTTCATTTTTATACGAAATTCTTATTTTATTATTTACATATAATGTATTTGTTTTCAGATAATTATTTATATACATTTTAAATGGTAGCCTGCCTGAATTTAAACTAACGGCCCCCATGATGCATGTATTCCATCCTCATACTCGACTAAGCTCAACTTTATACTATGAAGAATAACTGCTGATAACAATTTAATAGAGTGTTTGAAGGCCAATTCATGCCTATAATTATTACCTACCACACATTTATTTGATGAATTTCAGGGTATTCAATATATTTAGACGGGATTCAGCTAAGATATTCAGGCCCCGTTATGAAATAAACTCTCTCCTTAGTGTGAGAAAACGCCAGGCAAATTGCGAAAGAATGGAAAACTACAGAGAATTTTTACCAAACTGGCGATAAAGAATATATGCATTTGACTGATAAATAAGGAAAATCCTTAATAATCATGAATCATGACTAGTAGAAACCATTAGCGAAAAACATTAATGGAAAAATGATTTTCATGTTAATGTAGACTCTTGAAAAACCTTCTGACTGGGAATATCGATACTATTTTATAGTTAACTATTGACATAGCTTTCCAATAAATAATAGTTTCTTATTTTACCAAATTATATAAAAAGTAATTTTAAAGTGACGGTAAAAGACTCGTTTGGTACAACGCTTGGGGTTCAACGATTAATGAGAACGTTATGCATTAGAGTTGTCGACGGGCCCACCCAGTAAAATCCCGAGTCTTGAGAACAGCATGCGGAAACATTGCAAGAAGAATAAATGCTTAGATGCTTCCTCAGGTTTGTACAAAAATGAGTCAAGCAGACTAATGAGAGAACTCATAAATACGTGCTTGGATTATCCAGTTATTTTCGAAACATTTTATACTTTCCTCACAATTAAGAAAAAGAAAAGCTGCTTTAAAGGATATGGAAAGGCATGAGAATGTATTGAGATTGAAGAATATCATGAAACATTATAAATAATATTTATAGATATCACCCAAGTTTTCAGGGTTAGTGCGCCAAAGGAGTGATTTAAGTTCATGAAACGCCTAAGCAGGGATGAATCAAATTAAAATAAAATGTACTGACCGTTTTTATATTTCTCACAATATAGAAATATAAGATATTTAAAAGTAATCCAAAGGTGAAATAATAAAGAGCAAATGGGAATATGATCATCGTAAAATATTCATTTTAAGTTAACACTGCTACTTGGAGTTTCCTATGACATAAAACGGCTGCATGAGAATGGAATAGTTATGGTTTAAATCTAGAAAGAGATTAAAAAGAATAATAACACAGGGCGCATAGAAGTGTGCACGTGAGAGGCGAATTAAATTCGTAAGTGGCGGTGTGGATAGTTATCCACGGTCCGTAAAATCTTCGAATCATAAAAATGCCGAGAAATAACTGACTCATAAATAACTTTTATAATGACTGTATGGAATAAGGCGTTCCAATTTGAACTAGATGACAGGCAATTGAAACTCAAAGGAACAGACGACAGGAACTCAGGTCGAATATTCTTTTCATATATCCGATTGATTTCTGGTCCTGAAGATTCAGGGGTTTTTCGAGATACACATTTCAAGAGTCTATCATAATATCATAGTAATTTATTTCCAATGAATGTTTTTGCTAATGGTTTCTACACGTCGCAAATCATGATCATTAAGGACGATTCCACCTTTTTCATCGGTCAGATGCACACATTCCATTCTTCCCATTTCAGTCTTCTATTTGGTGCACACTTTCAAGTTCCTTTGATGTTTCCTCACATTTCTTACTTCCTTTTGCCAATCAAACTGCTCTTTACATTTCATTAATGAGGAAACAGTATGTTTTCACATAGTTTCCGATTAAATTTTAATTTTGCTGTCCTCTCACTTCAATACAAGTCCTTTCCTCACCAAATCTTTCTGCTAATACATGCTCAATCTTTCGTGCCAACTCCACTAAGCTCGTTTGTTTTTCAATTTCACCTACATCCGCAAAGACTATAAGATTCTTATTTTTCCTTATCTTCGGTTGTACCATTCTCTCTGCACACTTTGATACACACTAAACAAAGGACTTAGCAATCAGCTTGCCCAGTTCTTGGTTTAATGAACCAAGAAGAATCTCTTATTTCCTTCAATATCTCCCCTTTTTCACAATCCATCTATCATTCTTAATGTCAATACTCCGTCAAAATTACTCACTGACTACAATGAATTTCATACTGTCATAAAAATTTGCGCATTCAAATTATAAATTGAAGTTTATCTTTCCTTGACCCACTTCAACTGACTATACATTTTCCCACAGAGAACATTAATTTTGACCTTCAATGTATCTTAGCCAGCTGTACACTCATGACTTTCAATTTGCTGATAAGTAAGATGATGAAAAACTGTATATGTGCCCAATTATACTAGTACCAGCAACAGGGGTACCCGAGTTCTCCACATCCCAACACAAATTCTCGTATTTAGCACCCATGACGATCAAAAATCAATAGACTCTGATACTTAACGACCTTTTGACGGTCAGCGCACCTTTTATCTACATTTTTATCTACAAAGCTCATACACTGTCCAAAACCTGAGCTTCTACTGTTCTACTTGTATCAGAAATTCCCAAAAAAACATATTCTCCCGGTATATCATGACCTGATCTCAGCCTGCTGATTTCTTGATCTCACTCAAGAAACAATGAAGAAAGAGTACAAGGTTTATATTTTACATTCTTTCTTAATTGACTGAATAAAAGTTAAGAATGATCGAAGGCTTTCGTCGTGGAAGGTTACTCGGGTTTTCCACCGGATCAGGTTCTCCATTTCCACCGACGTTTCAATGAACCATCCATCGTCCATCGTCCTCAGGGCCCTGAGTACGATAACTTTGTTGGACTCAGAATGACACCTTGATACTTGTTAACAGCAATGAAAGCAACAAAATATGTATTATTTCGCGTAAACGATGAAGGCGACGACGGAAAAGTGAGATTCCCTGAGGACAATGGACGATCGGACTCGTTCATCGAAATGTTGGCGAAAATGGACCACCTGATCCAGTGGACAACCGGAGTAACCTTCCATGACGAAAGAGTTTTCGGTACGGTGTCCGACATTGAGACAAAATGATATTGAAATAAGATTGTATCGAATTTTGGACTCAGAATGACGCATTGATACTTGTTAACAGCAATGAAAGCAACAAAATATGCATTATTTCGCGTAAACGATGAAGACGACGACGGAAAAGTGAGATTCCCTGAGGACAATGGACGACTCGTTCATCGAAATTTTGGCGAAAATGGACCACCTGACCCAGTGGACAACCGGAGTAACCTTCCATGACGAAAGAGTTTTCGGTACGGTGTCCGACATTGAGACAAAATGATAGTGAAATAAGGTTTTATCGAATTTTGGACTCAGAATGACGCATTGATACTTGTTAACAGCAATGAAAGTAACACGATCAACATTTATTATTTCAAGTAAAGAAAAAAATTTGTCAGAATGTAATTGAGTTATGACGAAATATATCTATATCAACATCTACGATATACCGTGCAAGCCACCACTAGTGTGTGTATGTGGCACGGGTTGATTCCACACCAAGCATGCAACACTATTCTGAAATGAGAACCTCGCACACTTGCTCGAATGCCAAGCGTAGGCCCAAAGCAGGATAACAATACGCGGTCAGACCATAAAACTAGGATAGTGATATGTAAACGAAAATGCTACCGTGCAGTATAATATTTACAACTACTGGTTATACTCAACAACTGGATAATATTCTTATGACAACTAAAGAATAGTAATACAGGGTAGCAAATCATGTAGGAGCTATATCATGCCAAATATTTCATGCGGGGTTAGTGGCCAATAATGACATTTAGCACTCGTGCAAAACCTACTGTACCCGATGAGGGTCAAATTTTCCCAGAACTGATCTATCGCCAATATTGCGGTCCTTTATTGTACGTGAAAAAATTATTTTTTTAAATCTATTGGTTTAAAAGTCTATTTCCTTGGTTTCATGCCAGTGATCATTTCTACCATAATAGTTCGGCTCTAGCAGAATATGTTGAACGTCCGGCAAAAAAATTGTGAACATGCCATGCACCATGAGGCTGTTTAAAATGCATGCGGTGTTTAAAATGGCATTGATTCACCAAAAAACCTATTCGGTAGGAGAAGTTTTTCGCTGTTATAAGTATATGGCATTGATGAAAACGCGTGGTAAAGATTCGCATATGCCAGTAAATAAACAAATACCGCTCCAATAACTTAAATAACGATGAGCCAGTGGCAAGAGCAAAGGACGTTGGAAGCAGTTGGGCAAAGATGTAGGACATCTGCAAGAGGTAAAAGCGCTTTGGCTTGAAAAGGCCCCTTTCGACCATCGAGGCGAAAAAGAAATAGCAAAGGTCTCAGAGAGAGAGACGTAGTTGCTCACCTGGCACGCGAAAATGGTTAGCCAAGGGAGTAAAGCCAGAGGAAGAGGAAGCGGCCGAGGCGATCGGTAGACAGATGAGGAAAGGGAGGACAGAAGAAAATGATCTACGGGGAATCGTAGACGTGAGCGAAATGCTACGACAAGATAAATATAAATTGGATCTGTGAAAGCGTGCCGAAGGAAGTAGGGCTCGCGTAGAAGGACAGGATATGGAAGCCTGTGGGTTCAAGAATATGAAGTTTTTCAGAAGGGTTGCTGGATTTTTCTTGCGCTGTTCTTTTACGTAGTGCTTTATAGGCTATACCGAGATCCTTTTTAATTATCATCTTACTCTGCCTTTTTTATCGGTTGCTTTTATTAAGGAGATGCTTAATGGTTGTGCCCATTTAACACAATAAATGATCCAGGTTAAGATCTAGCATGCTAGTTGGATCTAGATATCGAGGACGGAACACAGTATGAATTGTGCCATCCTAGATTTCTTACGATTATTAAACACATACTGGCGTGGAAGTAGTGGTATCATTCTTATTTTAGTGTGTTAAAAGTAGTTTTTTCAGTTAAATTTAGCACTATAAGTGACTATGAGCGGAGTAATACCTATCCAACCGTCTATTGTTTTCTCATTCATCTTGGACGTCTAATTGTGACGGACTATCTGATGCTCGTTCATTTATTTATATCTCTACTTGCAAAATTGTCACAGCTAATTAACAGTAGTTGGCGAAAGGACTCTTTGACAGCTAACTATGCAACCCAAAACCATAAATTCAAGACCAATTTAGCAAAAGACCTCATCGTTGGGAGAGATGAAACCTCCCCAGAGCTGCCTCGGACAGCGACGTGGACTAACCTTTCGAGTAGAAGAGGCACTAGGATACAGGACTCCCAAAATGAAAACTACGGTAGATAAACGACGTCATCAGCAAACAGATGACTTAATCGAGTAGCTAGCTGAACAAGGCAGCTAAGATTGCATTGCCAAAGCACCTACGAGCCACCGCAGCAGAAGACAGCCCGATTTGTCGAGGAGAATGACTGATCAGGCACTTTCGCTGTTTTCTTTTGATTATACATGTTTTCCTGAAGGCCAAGTTTTATCTTCATCATATTCCACATTTCGTGAATTTACTTCATATCTAACAAACGTAGGTGCGCTAAAATATTAAGCTAACCAACCTAAGGCAGGTAACGACGAAAAGGACCGTAGGAACATTTTTATTTATTATACATGTCGTATCCTAAACAAAATAATTAAAAAGGGATAGTCAAAATATGAGTATTGTACTTGCCTTCGCGAATATTGTGCGGAAAATTTTCTTTGTTCTCTTCGAATGGAATAACTATCTGTGGGTGCGAATCTTGTACCTTAACATTTGACTACCAATGGAGAAGTGTGGTACAACCTAAATACCCAGCCATGACAGGAGACTTAGGTATTCTAAGCCATAGATGGCGTAGGTTCCGCATAATAAACCGATTGAGCGGAAAAAGACTTAAATTCGCATCATTATTCTACGGTGACAAGTAAAAAAATACCAGGGATATAAGTCTCCGTAGTTGAAGTAGTTGGACAAACGTTCAAGTGCAAGAGCTATTAGGCAGCTATGAGGGTAGGGGTTTGTGGGCAGATGATATCAATCACGATCCTTTAATATCGGTTGTATTCTTCCTACGATGAGTTACTCATACATTGAATCAAACGACCCTAATATTAGTGGCATTAGAAGACTAGTCCCAAAGCATTGCGTCCAAGTTACATTCAAACGAATTTCACGGAGAGTTGGACGTTGGAAGTCGGAGAGTCCGACACGGACGAAGTTCTACATGCTGGGGATAGTGGAGTAAAAAAGTCCCGGAATCAATTACCGGTTTCAGGAAGTGTAAAGAAAGGACTTTTCTACGGAGCTCCAGCGAGTATGGGAAGGTAACAAGAAGAGAGAGAAATTGAGGAGATTAAATGGAAAAGGGCTCTCTTCTCACGCTCAGTTGCCTCAACTCATACACTTTCAAGCAGGAAGAAAATGTGAGTTTAAACAAATCCAACGTTGCCATACGTAGTCACTGAAAATAGTAAGTATATTTTTGAGCATTCAGCGTCTTATCTATGAAAGTAATTTGCTGTAAAATTTTTAAAGCCAAGAAGCAGGAGATCAAAATCAGCGTTGTGACCGGCCGACTACTACCATGAAGGTTAATTGGTCAGATTTCAAATAACAAAAGTAAGGAAATAAGAAGTACCCCGAATGAAATTGGTTCAATAGGTAGATAAACGAGATATGGCAGATGCTAAGATTTTGAAATAAAATGTCTATTAATTACAATCAAAATAAATACACCATTCAGCCCTAGTTTATGACAATAAAAATGGCAGTAACTTTGTATGTAATCGAAGAAAAAGTCTTGAAAAGAAGGAAAATATGCTTAAGAAATCTGTCCACAAGAGATATATTTCAATGGGAAATTAACGTAGCTAGATTGATAACGCAACCCTCTTAAGCCCAATCTTCAACGTTAGCCGTAAGAGAGCCGCAAAGCCCTGCCGTAAGCCGTAATGCGCTGCCGCAAAGAAGATGGTGAAGTCCCATCTTTAAGGCTTACGTCTTACGGCAGGTGAAACGTCATCCAATCAAAGCGCGTTATTGCGAATGTCGGGGTCAGTCAGGCCCTCTGCTTTAGTGGAAGTACTTTTGGTGCTTGAGGTTAATATTGTTTGAAAAAAATCACCGTGATGATTGAAGACATCACGTTGAATTTTTTATAAACTATTTTTGAAACACTCGAATACAATTAATATGCAATACCATTACACGGAGAAACTCTTTCCTCTCTCATGTGTCTTCTATATCCATATCGATATGTTACGGCTTACTTCAGCATTGGAAAATGACTGCCTTAAGGAAATCCTCAAGTCTAAGTCTTACGGCTTTCGTCTTATTGCTTGTACAATGTCCATTGTACAATGGGATTTATATTTATACTAAACCTGTAGCATGCCGAAAAATAAGGAAAATGAAATTAACACACTCCGAGGAATTTGCGCTCCTTGAAAAAATGAACCAAGAGGAAATCCACCAAAACATCATTTCCAACCTCTTCTAATTACCTTAACTTTTGATATAACGTGACGAAAACAAATGCAAAACATGTGCGGCTCAGTATTAAATAAACTAGGTTTTCTTAGCGCAGAATAGGAAGGTCCTCGGATGAAAAAGTCAAAGAGCGATGTTGCATCGCTCTGGGTAGGCCACACCTCGAATACGCCACGAGAATTTGGGACCCTGGTCATAAAGATGTAACCAAAACAATTAATAAAATACCAAGACAAGCTGCGCGCTTTGTAATAAACCGCTACGAACGAACATAATGTGTTTCACAACTTTTAGAGGGATTAAGATGGGAGCCCCGAGAGACTCGAGGCTATTTGCTAGGCTTAGCTTGCTTAAGAAATTCATAACTAGCGGTTTTCAGATCGACACAGAGAATGTCATCATGACGCTTCACTACATCTCTAGGTCTGACAGAAGCGATTAGATATGAGAGATACACTGCCGAACAGATAGGTACAAAAACTCGTTCTTTCCGCGCACACTAAGTGACCACAATAAAAACTGAGCTCCACTCAATACACTCCCATAATACACGTTACAATTTCTCCTCCCAATACCTTATCCCTTACATCCATACACGGCTGGTGTCCTAACATCTCCTGCTACACGCTCATTGGCAGCTCGCAGCGTAGTAAGAAGATGTATATGTAGTTAAAAATATGGAAAAATTTCGAATGAGCGGAATCCTAAATTGACACACCCATGAGCTTAACTCTTAAAATCACTGGTGGCGAAAAATGATCATTACATTTTCACAGACAGGCATATTGATAGAGAAAGAATGCAGCGAGAGGAATGTAATACCAAGCAAATAAGCGAACGGGAAAGCTGGCAAACGGATTTTTCTTGTTTGCGTTGCGTGTTTGCTCCGTTCCGAAACTCTTTTCTCGCCTAAGGGGGAGAAGACTGAGACAGGCAGGCGTCAACGAAGCTTCCCCCCGGCAAACGCTCACGAGAGCTCATACTCCCCCGCCTCGCCCACTTTAAATTTTCAAATCCCCGGCAACTTCGCCGCCGTTAACTGCCGTCGGTGGATGGTGGGAAAGGGAGGGAAGTATTGCGAGCGGCGGTGGACGGAATTGTGGGGCGGTTGAGCAGGGGGATGAGGGTGGAGGCTTAATGGCGCGCGAAATTGCACCCTCTCACACTCGTTTGACTCCCGACCAACCTCCTTAACCTCCCCCATCCCTCCTTCCCCATCTACTCTATCCAAAAACCCTCACGGAATCAGGCAGTCGGGAATATGGGAATATCTAAAGCGTTCGGGAACGGTTTAATTATCTCCTCTGGCACGAACTTCGCGGCATCAAGAGTGAGCTAGTTATTGCTGCTCTCAGGAGTGAGTTGCACAGGTGGCTGCAGGGCGAAGATATCAGTAAAGGAGGAAAGGAGAGAAAGAAATAGAAGCGAAAGAGAAAATTCGGAAGAATAACAAAAATTAACGCAGGAAATGTGAAAAGTTTTGCTCGCAATTCCACAAGAAAAAGCCCTCAGCTCTCGTAACTGGGTGAAATTGAAAGGAAGGATCCTAATTGGAAACTTTAAAGCCCACACCACGTAGATGCTCGTTAAAAAATTTAGCATAAATGGGACAATTACAAGAATGCCTCGTTGGCAGGAGTTTTCCCTCACAATTATTGACCATGAGTGTTCCTTGCCCCGTCATACAAATGAAGACAGTAGTGAAAGTGAGGTGTAATCAAGATGCGAGCATTACATAACTTGACAAGAGTCAACCAGAAAATGACGCGGATACTTCCAGCATCATCACTATTCTCACCATCAAATAAAGTTGTAGCACACAAACTAATGTATATGGTTATGACACGCAGTTAATAATGAACAATCATCAAGAGGATGATTTCGCACGCCTTACGGATGTAACCTCCATCCTCCCTCGTGGGAGGAGCAGTTGCACGCAACATTAATTGCCAGAATAAGTAGAGGTAGTTATCCAGGAAAACAATTTTAAAATGTTGCCCTCATTCATCAATATTTGCTCGTGCTACACGCAGGTACATAGTTTCATGATTGCTGTGGTAACTAGACAACTGACATAGATAATGGTTTCACGAGTATCCACCTGGGTGAGGAATTTCAAGACGGATATTCTGGAAGCTCATTCGGGATCCTTCCCCTGGGTGCTGAAATCTGCCGAAGAAAAATTAGCCCTTTCAAAATCTAAATATGGAGGTGCTGTACAACTTGATTGGTCCAATCTTCTCACGCTTTCTTCATTTTCTTCTGAATCGGTTTCCAGCTGAACCTTAAGATCTCATGGTCATAGATATAACAAAGCTACAGTAAGAGGAGAATCTACCAAGACATTGGTTTTCATCATGAAGGAAATGCGATAATATTGGTTCAGTCGAGCACCTTTTCACTTAAAAATTCTAAGAACCGATTTTCCTTTAACGTTACTCATTTCCCTGGTTACAACAGCAGAGTAAGATGTCAAAACATCAGTCATAAAGTCCCTTATCCTGATAAATACCATCATCCACTCAATTTGCGGGCAAAACCTGAAGTAGTTCATTAGACTACTAATGTTCCTCTTATTAAGAACATTTTCCGACATTAAGAACCATTACATTCTGGTCAATGCTTCTCATGGGAGCTGTCTTTTTATCTATCACATAAATTTTTATGCTAAAACTTTTATTCAGCATCTGAATTTAAAGAAATGAATCCATTCACTTAAAAACAGCTACTTTTGATTCCTATGAAAAGGTAATTACTCAAATCTGGGGCAATGTTTAACATTTTCATAATTCCAAACTTTCTTAGAAATTTGGTTGAGGTAAATAGCCTATTGAGAATAAATAAAGTCCCATTGTTTTTTTTTTGTAAATGAACTCTTTCGTGCATTAATATTTGTGCCAAAGAAGAATTTTTGCTCCACCCGTGTGTAGGAGAATGTCAAAGTCACGGAAGAAACGCAACAAATACTGTCCCCTTTCGTAATCCATTTTCAGCTCCAAAGCAACATCGGGATCAAGAAGTGTTTCTTCCAGGGAAGAGTATGAAGAAAAGTACCTTTCACTTACATATCACTGCTTTTAATACAACAGTTAAAGAGCGATGGAATAAAAAATTGCATGTGCCCTGTTGGATTTCTGAAGCCAAGAATCGAGATATACCAATTAAGGAGTTAAGCGTCTATGAGTTTAGAATCATATTGAAGAACTCCGTTAGAAATAATGATAGTTATCATAATAAAGGGTATTCATATCAGCATATTAAGCACAAAGTCAGTGAAACGATATTTTTGCTTACAGTTACCTTTAACTCCTGTATCATAAAACATTAAAAAACTAATCCATAAGTAGAATAAATAATTGAAATTTAGTGGTTAAATTCGAGCGTTTACCTACCAGTACATACGAGAACATGTTATTCTGTGATATACAATAGTATTGAATTACAGTATTAAAATTAAATCGACACCCTTCATGAATATATAACGTACTTAGAGATACATATCTCGACAGAAAACACAACATGCCAAAATTAAGATGAGAATTTGTAACGAGGAGTACTGTAAGCGACCTTATTGGCCACTTTTGAATGTGGCGGTCGCCTACTAGCGCCGCCTCAGGGAGTTTCGACGCTCGATCGGGACGGAGAGCAGTCGGGGGCAGTCGGAGGAGGCACAGCTGAAAGAAAGGCGCGAGTTTTCGTGACCTGCCTCGACGTACGGGAGTGGACCGTGCCTCAAGTTTGGTTTTTTGGTGTACCTCCAGATAGTGGAAACATTAAAGATTATTTGGAAAGATTCCCGGCCTTTTCACTTTTCCTTTTGGCCCACCTGCCCGTCACGGTACAAATTACCTTTCAAGTCACTGTGGAAGAAGTAATTTCCTGGCAGATTATAGCTATTCAATAAATTTGACAGTAATTTGCGATATTAAATACTACTAGAGTGATTAAGAAATCGAGGGAGAAAATTGAAAAAATTGAGTTTAGACAGGTTTAGTGATTATAGGCATACCTACCTCTCGCATCGGCTTATGTGAATTCATTAATACTTTGATTTCAGGCCAATCGCACCACAATCAGAGTCTGATAAAAGCAGTCTGATAAAAGCTCCAACTTGAAGAAAGATTGGCCACCCTAAGGTCAAATAATCCCAAACTTCACGGGCTGAAATCCTAACTCAGGTATAAACGATGTTTCCTTTGCTGAATTAACGTCTTGTGCAAGATAGGAACGTAATTGAAATTTCAATCCACGCCGCACAGAGCGTGCCACATGCCAGTTCAACTGTATCAACCTAGTCCCTGAGAGTCTTCAGAAATCCACCCGGGAGAAGGATTCCTCAATAGTTTACTCTTACTAGATAGACAGTGTTCTCTCTTTCACCCGCAATTGGGAGAAATACGAGAGGCAGAAATGAACAAAGCCGGAAACACGCAAAAATAATAGTAGTGGACTGTATTAAGTAAATGATATGGCCTTAAGCAATTGGTGACTTACCCAACGTGGTCTTCTACAGGTGATTGACTTCCTGGTCGACGAGACGCTCTCTCTCGTATCACCTGAGCGACTAACTTGTCACTAACGGACCAAACAAGAAGTGGCACACAAAAGAAAAACTCCCGATAGATGTCGGGTAAAATATAGGCCACAAATTGCTCTCTGGTGGCCAACAAAACAAATTAGTGGCGCGAATACCAAACATACCGCCCACCAAAATTTGAGAATCAAACTTTTTAGTTAAATTGAAAAAATAATGAGTTTTGCTACTTTTCTTGGGATGAGGCTAAAAACATATGCATCATAAGGAATAATAGAAAGAAAAGAAAAACAATCTCCGCTAAAGAAAACCGTAATTGAAACCAAAATTGTCTCCTCTCATGGGTAGCTCAAAGGATGTTATAAATAAAGGGTAAATTAGAAAAAAGGCAAGGATACTCGAAAATCTTCACTTTGGAGAGGGCGATCACCAAAGGCTTTTGACGATGGATTGGATGCCCACGGAATAGGATACAGAGCTATCCAACCTTACCTAATAATAATAACTAAGGCATGAAATTATCCAAAATATTCCTAGCTGATTCCCAGCTGATTTCCGGACGACCTGTAGCTCAATAGGTAACTTTACCTATTGAGCTACAGGTCTAGTGAGTATACCATGTGAATGACGAACATTGACTAAACGGACCAGACCATCTCGACCTGGGAATACTTCTGATACTCTTCCCAATTTCCACTGCTGATAAAGGGTCTTATCACTCCTGATCCACACTAAATCTCCAAACTGTACTCGATGCTGCAATTTAAACCATTTTTAACCCATCTGTAGAGTATGCAAATACTCCTTTGACAATCTCTGCCAGAAGTACTGCGCTATTTGTCTAGCCAGTTGCCATCGAGACAACCTACTACAGTTAACGTCAGTCATTGGAGACTCTGGAGGCCTAAGAAGTGGTGCACCGATTAAAACATGTCCTGGAGTTAACGCTTGAAATTCATTTGGATCGGTTGATAGTGGGGTTAGAGGCCGTGAGTTGAGAGTAGCTTCAACTCTAGTTAACACAGAACGACAATTCTTCAAACGTCAATGACCGTTCCCCAATTATCCTTCTCAAGATATTCTTGGCACTCTTCATGTTTGCCTCTCATAGACCTCCAAAGTGGGGAGCAGCTGGTAAATTAAAATGCCAAGTAATATGCCTATCAATAAGCACACCAGTAATATCATCCTTTATAAAGGAATCTTGAAATTGCTTATTGATACCGCGTATCTATTGGCTCCAATATAATTGGTACCGCAATCAGAATACATATGAGAGCATAATCGCGAGCTCGTTGTGATATGAATCTGTCAAGGGTAGCTAGGAAAGCATCTGTTGACAGATTGGAAACTACTTCCAGATGATAAGCTTTGGTGATCAAGCAAACAAATATACACAAATAGGCCTTAGGAATTTTGGCATTTCTTCTAAGGGATTCTTATATATAGAAAGGACCACCAAAATCAATCCCCGTATGATGAAAGGGACGACTTGGCCGTACTCTGGAAGTTGGAAGATCACCCATTAATGGAACTTTTAGGGGTTGCTCTCAACCTAAAAACAAATAGTGCATTTATAAATGCGCGTTCTAATTACCTGTCCGGCGGATACAATCAAGAACTTTTTAGACAGCAAATTCAAAAGAGTAGCGGAACTTGAATGGTTATAAGTTCTATGATAATAGTCTAAGATTATAGCAGTTAAAGTTGAGGTTTTATGAAGCAGTAATGGTTGTTTTTTTCATAACCCAAACAGGAACGATTTAATCTACCACCCACCCTGATACAACCGCGGGGGTCAAGAAATGAGACTAGTCTCAGGATAGCGGTAGAGCAAGGCAAACCCAATTTAAGCTGTTTTATCTCTCGTTCATAAAAGAACATTTGAGTGGCACAAACGCGAACATTTAATGCTTCAAAAAGTTCAGATAAGGTTAACATTCCTCTAGGAGACTGTTTACGCTTTGGATTAATATAAGCAATATATCGTAAACAATAAGCAATTACTCTCTGAAGCCGTGATAACGAGGAAAATCTATCAATGAAAGATAGATCCATATGCGTCGTGGTATGAATCAGGAAAACTGTCCCATGGGATTTTGACTCGGACAGTTTGTCGAGATCAATAGTTTTTGGAGTACTGATTTCCCAGTGATCACGAGGAAAAGATACCCATAAGGGACTGTTCCACCACAAAACTTGGACTCATTAGTTGTAAGGGCAACAGACCACGACTTGCACAATCCGCGGGGTTACATATATGATATATGAACGTAGATATATGATTTCAACTTATTTTAACTGGAGAATCAATAATACGCAATGTCCTATGGCACACAAATGTTTTAATGAGATGCTGAGGTGTTTTAAGCCAAGATAATACTACGCTAGAATTACTTCATGCGTAGACAGAGGATATAGTGATACATGACGATAAAAATTTAAAAACAATCTCAATCAATCCCGATAACAACACAGCACCAAGAAGCTCTAATAGTGGATTCGAGACAGTTTTAATTGGTGCTACTCTCGTTTTAGCCATGAGTAAGGATACTTGGCCTTGCTTGTCGAGGTCCCCACTACGTAAGTAAACCACTGCTGCATATCCTTTCTCCGAGGCATCACAGAACCCCAAAAGATTATATTCTCCATTTATGTTCCCAGATAAATTTTCAGCTACAAATCGTTTTAGTTTAATGTTTGAAAAAGCTGGAAGCTGATTGATAAAAGTGCCCCATACATTAAGCAAATGCTGTGGTGCAGGATCATCCCAACTTAGGTTAAGCTTTCATAATTACTGCATCAAACTCTTAGCCCAGAAAAGTGCAGGAGATATCCATCCAAGAGGATCAAACAATTTCGCGATAGTTGAAAGGATACCTCTCTTGCTCGAAGAGGTCTCATTGATATTGATATGATACGAGAAAGTGTCTGAATTTGGTTCCCAATGAACTTCTAATACCTTCATCAGTTGTTGACCCTCTTGCCTGTAATATATGTCCGATTGGCATAACTCAATAGGCAAGTCCTGTAACACTTCAGAGATATTCGAAGACCATTTTCTGAGTTGAAATTCACCAGACTGCAATAGCCTCTGTAACTCTTTAATTAGCTCAATTGCTGCAGATTCACTCGATGCGCCCGTCCACAGATCATTTACATAGAAATTTCGTGATAAGACAGAACACGCTAGGGGAAAATTCTCAACTTCATCTATAGATAGTTGCTTCAAGGTACAAATTGCTAGATAAAGGGATGAAGAGAGCCCATAGGTGACTGTGTTTAGTCTATACTCTTGAAGGTATTCATTGTCGGATGATCGCCAAATAATTTGTTGATAATCCCTGTGCTGAGGCAGTAAGTGAATCATGCGGTACATTTTGCTAATATCCGCCTCTAGTGCTACCGGATGTAAGCGAATTCTAATAATCAAATTTGAAATATCTTGTTTTAACTTGGGTCCCTTTAAGAGATAGTCGTTCAGTGATTTGCCTATGCTGGCCTTGGATGACCCATCAAATACTACTCGAACTTTGGTGGTGCTGCTGAAAGGTTTCATCACCGCATGATGTGGTATATAGTATTTCCCCGATCCCCATTCAGCAGGTGTCATATGTCCAAGATTTAGATACTCCTTCAAGAAGGCTGTATACTCAACATATTGTTTAGGATGATGTTTCAATTTACGCTCTAAGTTAGTAAATCGATTAATAGCTTGCATTTGGGAACCCCCAAAAGGCAATAAGAGGCCAGAGTCTCTTAATAGCAAAGGTACAACGTAACTCCCATTATCATCCTCAAAGGTTCAACGGTTCCATAATATGTCTGAACTAGTGCAACAGCGGTGCCTAAAAGAACGGCGGCCGGCTGAGCCTTCGAATCTGTCATACAAGACATCGAGTTTACCACTGAATTATTTACCTGGGAGGAAATTTGAGCCTCCTCAGATAAATCTCTTGGGGTACCGCTGCTAAGTGGGTACTTCGTTACTTCACTGACTTAGATTTTGAACCTTGAACTGAATTCTCTTTCATGCATAAGAGTGAATGGTGCCTGCGAGAGCAGTACCTACATCTGTACGTACACTCTATGGACTTGTGAACACTGGCTAAACAATTAAAACAAATCCCTTTAGATTTTGATGAAGTCCCTCCTTTTTACTGCATCGAGAGCATTGAATTGTGAGCATTGATAAAGTTTCTGTGGCGAATCACAAAGCTGGAATTTAATCCTGCTAACGCGATCAGCTTGAGATGTAGCAATTAACGCTGTGCTTTGAGACATTCCTTTATTCACAACGGAACCCTTTACGGAATCAATTTTAATTTGCTTGCAACCAGATGTCCTCAGAATGTTGAGATATTTACGTCCGAATTCTATGAGACGTGCTATTGAAGGGAAATCAACGCCATGGTGTTCGATTTCAAACTGTCTTTTGACAGATTTGTTCTGAGCTTTCGCCGCATTATAAAACAAAATAAACTCTGACAAATTCGGAATTTTCATTGCGTCCAAGGCATTCACATTTTCCAAAAAAACATCGAAAATGTTTTGCATAGCATTATTAGCATTATTAGCACTATTAACACGAATACTGAATAATTTATCCAGATAATGAAAAGCCAGCAAACCTTTTATTTTCATACTGTTTGACTAATGTCTGCCAAGCAATTGCGTAGTTATCTGAAATGATAGGTAGGCTTGAAACTAAAGCTAACGCCTGACCCTTTAGACTAGATAAAAGATAATGATACTTCTCTATACCAGTTAAACTTTGATTTGAGCCAATCAAGCTCGTAAATACATGAAAAAATTCTTTGAAATTAGCCAGGTTCCCATCGAAAACAGGAATACTTATATTCGGTAGGCGTGGTGAGGGAGGTGAAAAAGATTGACCTTTTTGCGAGGTTGAAGGAGCCCCCTTTACTACTCGACTCGCAACCGCGTTGATTTTATGATAGCGGCATTCAACGCGTTCCTCCAACTCAAGTTCGGACGCTACCACGTTTAAATTCAAATCAAATGCCAACTCACTCAACTCGTTCGTCATCGTGAGAAACGATTTAAAATAATCTTGCAGATTCGAATATCTATTTAAGAAGACAGATAATTCATCCTCTGTGGCTAAAACCTTCGTTGACGTTAGGTACAGCCACTCGATAGTTCTAACAACGGCATCGCGCCTATACTTAGTGATACTATACTGCCGATTCAGCGCACGAATAGCTCGAGAATCGCGTGCAGCACCGTGATCAGCTTGCCTTTCGCCGTCAGAAGACATGATAACGTGAATAAAGAACCTGCCCTAAAACATTGATTAATATTCGACCAAGAATATCTATAACTTGCAAGATACACAAATTGTGAAACACACCCAAGATATTAGTTCACAGCGCAGAAGATGTTATGCAAGTTTACAATAAGATTCAAAACCCTAAGTATTATGAGAAAAGAAGACCTGAAAACTGCGTAGCAGAAGATACCTTTCCCAAGATAAGTAAGCCACACACAATGTACTACAAGACCACGAGATTCGGTCCGACGGACCAAAAAATGTTCTCTCTTTCGTCCGCAATTGGGAGAAACACGAGAGACAGAAATGAACAAAGCCGGAAACACGCAAAAATAATAGTAGTGGGCTATATTAAGTGAATGATATGGCCTTGAGCAATTGGTGACTTACCCAACGTGGTCTTCTACAGGTGATTGACTTCCTGGTCGACGAGACGCTCTCTCTCGTATCACCTGAGCGACTAACTTGTCACACAAGACCAAACAAGAAGTGGCACACATAAAAAAAACTCCCGATAGATGTCGGGCAAAATATAGGCCACAAATTGCCCTCTGGTGGCCAACAAAACAAATTAGTGGCGCGAATACCAAACAGCCAGTGTTTAGTAATATACAGTCGCGGCACCCATTGTTGATTTCCCTATGCTTGTCGCCGCCAATGAGATGTATGGAGAGGGCACTTGCTACGATGGCCAATGTCAGAAGTTGTACCCAGTCCGCCATCTTCGTAGACCCTCACTTTCCTATAGCACTTGCGTGCTAACGACTAATTTTAAAATTTTAATGTTTGTCATGGATAAATTACTAGAAATCAGCAATCACTTACTTCTTCAATATGGATTCTCCTTTCATATTATGCTCATTTATTTAAATTCAAAATCATCCGCATTCCCGATGAAAAATATTGTAAAATTGAGTAGAATTAATAGCACTAACCGGCCAACACAAGTATCGAGAGTTATCTGGTTAAAATTTAAAACAAATGGTTGATATTTTTGCTTTACTCCGCCAATTCTTCCATTCCCTCGAGCTATTTAAAGAAAAGTACGGAAAGATCTGGGATTTGTAATATAGTTGTTTTTCCCGTTGCCAGGTTACACTTTGACGACGAAATGCCCTCTCCATACACCTCAATGATTTCAGCTTACGCTGGTGGCGCCCCTATCAATTAGGAAGGAAAACTAACCCGCCCATAGGGGCATTCTGAAAGAACGCATTAGATATAAAAACGAAGGTTTTTAGTTTTAGTCGAGCGAAAACCACACTGACTAGAAACAGCAACATTAAGACACCTTAAATTTGAGTTAATCTGTTTTTAATTATTTAATTTCTCCAATATATAAGTATTTTTTCTTCAGACGAACTCTGTACAGGATATGATTTTACGTATCACCGCTATCTCCACCTCCAGAAATTCTCATCTCTTTCAAAATGGGGATCTGATGATACCTCTCAATGTGTCCAGAGAGACTGTTTAGTGGTAGTTGTTTAAATAACTATTTGAAATAAGTTTCCACTTGTTCGCCACCGCACGGCACGCCGTGGTCTGAGAACCCACTGCAGCGGTCAAAAATCGATTATTTCAATAAGTTGAATCCATGCCGTTGATGTTCGTTTAATAAAGATAAATGATCAATTCAGTATAAACCAAATGAAATTTCATCCTTTGATGATTCATGTCCAACTAGTTCATACGGACATCTGGGGCATCAGCGCCACCAATTAAAAATAATTTTCCCATGCTCGAAAATAAAAGCATTTTTTCACTATTAAATTACATGATTAACTCGTTTTCAAGCCTATACTATATTACTTTATCATTACACTCTGCCAAATTGTCTCATTTGGTCGTCTTTAAGTGACCATGGTAAGATATTCTTAAATGGTGCTATGCCACGCACTTTACCGGCATCAATTAGGCGTTCAAAAAAGTTTTCATTATCTTGTGATGAGACCCTTACCTAGGGCTAGTCAAATCCTTTGTCTAAAGGAGGAAACGAGAGTTATGTGCTTTTAAGTGCTATTTTTTAAGTAATTGGCAATTTTATGCCGAAGCGCGGGCAGCGGTGGTGCCGCTAGTTGTCCATTCCATATGAGCAGTGTGTGTTGAGAAATAGCGGTCTGTTTACATTCTCAAAGAGATAAACTGGCTTAGAATGAATTAAATTCAAAACGATGCTATCTACATGAAATAATACACATCAGTCGGCATATTACACTGTCTAACTGTTAATGTAAAAGACTTGGCTTTACTTGAATTGCTGTCGCGACTATAAACTAATTGACTGTGGTTTAACAGGCAAAAGAAATTGGTGCTATAACAAGGGATCAGAATTCGAGTCACGGTCAAGGCGAACGTTTTTTTTCCGCAGTGGAAATTAGCACCTGAAGGATATGAAGCATGAGATGACCTAACTACAGGCAGGAAATTACCGCAGAACACAACAACACGCTGTTAGCAATTTTACGTGATATAATGTTTAGTTACCCATGAAAAGAGTTTTCATTTTAAATACACCGTTATTGATGGTACTGAAGTAGGACGGAGACAGCACTCAGAGCCCCATTTTATGTTTGCATAGCAACCACGTAGCGTCGACAATATTGAGCTTTAACACAAACGTTTACATTTTGTACACATTAATAACAGCCTTCAGATATTAGACTTTTGGACCGGTAAAGTCACGACGTTCAATTAATTTCTATGAAATATTTTCCTGCACATCTATCTTTGAATTGGCATTTACATATTTGGAAAAGAAGTCAAAGTAAATAAACCGTTCGTCTCGCCTTACTTTACAATTCTATTTTAAAAAGCCCATTACCAACAAGTATAAATTAAATTTTAACATAAGTAGGATTAAATTTTCCCATATCATGCCAAAACCAGGGATATTTATACTTATTAATTAGCAACACTTTGTTCTTTTCCAGCCACTTTTAATGGGTATCAGCATGTATAGCATAATAATAATTAGATTAACAACTGCTCTGATTTACATATATAAGCTACTACCTCAGTGGTTGAAGTTCATATAATAACAGCCTACTACTTGAAAGAAATCACAGAGGACTTTGTCTGGTTTTTTACAGAAATCTTCGGAGATTGAGTAAAAACGAAAAAAGGTTGACCTCGCTTCAAAATTCTTTTTCAGAAAAAACTTGATAGCAACTCTGAGAATAAGTGTCTAGTAACCAAAACAGAAGCTACCACAAGGGTAGTTTAGCAGAGGGTAGGGTGTTTGGCAGAGGGTGATTTATCACCAACATGAACTGCAGTATAGAAATTTACTTTCACCAATACATAAAGGGTATGCTACAAATGGGTATGCTGAAACCATTAAATTAGTATAAAATGTAACAACGTAAATATGACACAAGAGTCTTGCAAGGAACATGCAAAACATGGTGTTAGCACTACTCGACAGATGTAGAAACATGCATAAGGGGACATATGAATTTATCAGCTACACAACTTTACAACTAACTTCTTTCTAAGTTTCAACGCAGACATTATGGTGTCTTATCGATTGCGGGAAAAACTCCAATTTAAACCTCTTTGTTCTACAATCTATTTTCCTAATTTTATTTTTATGATTTGACCTACCGTAGTTTGTTGAGTTCGTAAGATATTGGTAACTTTGTCCGAAAATAAATCGGTGTTGAATTAACTAAAATGGTCGATTCTAAGTTTCAATCAAGGTCTGAAAGCTATTCCCATCCAATTTGTTGGAAGATGTTAGTAACACTAATGAGACTATCATAACGGCGTTTCATGTTTCTTGCTGATCTTTTCTGCACGTATTCTAACTCTTTTTTTAAGCCTACCTCATGTGGATCCCAAACACTGGCAGCATATTATAAGTGGGATCTAACATGGGAGAAGTAGCTGATTTCACTAACTTTATCGACGTACTTACCAAGTACTCTTTTAACAAAACCCAATTTACGATTAGCCTGACCAGTTATTTCCCGAATATGTTGGCTCTACGAGAGATCAATAGTTAATTGAACTCCGAGGTATTTTACAGATTCTACAGTCTCTAATTGGGTAAATTGTACGTAATATCTGTACTGAGGGGAGTTTTTCCTTTTCCAGAAGTTCATAACAACACATTTTTTCAAGTTTAATTCAAGTTTCCACGCATCGCAGCACGCTTGAATGGTGGTAATGAATCTACAACGTAGATACATAGGAAAAAGCATGAAACATCACACACGCTGTCAGTGCTCTTCGCCATCCAGAAATAACCCGTAAGGGGAAACCGCGAGGGAAAATAAGGGAAACGAGGTCAGGAGGAGTTTTCCGGGCAGAGGGTGAGAAGGAGAGCACATCAGGGTGGGGGGGGATGGGGGAGGAGAAAGGGGGGAGGATAATTGGCGTGGAACGGGAGAATGGCGGATGGAAAGTGGTGGGATTAGAGAAAAAGGAGTTGGGAAAGTGAAAGGAGGCGCTGAGAAGAGGGAGGGAGGGAGAGAAAGTGAGAGAGGTGGAGAGATTAAAGGGGACGGGAACGACGGGGGTAAACGTTAGGAAGGATGCTCACGATACGCCATGTTGCGGGGGGATTAGGTGAGACAAGAGTTTTCAGGGGCCGCGAACACCTGCCCGCAGCGTACGACGAACGAAGACGGGAAATGAGTGCTTAGGGGAGTTCCCCTAGCGGAGACGCCCCCCTCCGAGGGAACGAACGGGAGAGGCGAAAATGGGCACATTCGAACATTACGTAAGATATTTTTTTGAAGTGGGGTTAGGCCTTACATGTATTTTCCTACGCAGCCGAAAGACTTGGGACTAAGTACAGAGTTATTAGTAATAACGATACATGCATACGATAACTATGATCATTAGCGCCTTTTAAGGAGGCTATTGAAAACCAAAATGAAGGATGAATCTTCAGTTTTGGTATGCCTGGTAATTTAACTTGCTTTAAAATATTAAACAGAATAAGACTTCTACTATCAAATAGTTTAAAACTTTTATGAGATTATTGGCCATTTAACGAAGATATATTGGTTTAAAAATGGTGTATTTTTACGCTGAAAAACATTGCCTCAATGACAGTGTGACAGCATCTCTTCGTATAACTTTTGTAATTTATATGTTGTGCAGTCCAATTTTCACCCGGGTGTTGGCATATAAGCTACATATTAACACTGAATCATACTTGCAGGCACGCCACATCCTTCCTTCACACATGCTTTCACCTTTTTCACACGTATTTTCACAACCACTCCTTTTACATCTTCTCTCGACACTCTCTCCCTTCATTCTCCTCCTTTTCAAACAACCTCATCGTTGCCACCACATTTTTAATACTCCTCACTTTCTCACCCCCACCACTCCATACGCAAATCTCAACAATACTTCCAGTTTAACTTTTTCTGCAGAGCCGCCAACTGATCAAACCACTCTAAGGTTTGCCAACCCAATACCTTCCAGCCTATTGCAAACGACTGGCATTCGGGTAGTCTTTGAATATGATATCCATTGCACTTTGTTTACGTCAATTTACATCAACGGAATATTATTTAAAAAAATGTATATAATGTGCCAAATGTCAAAATACCTGATATATTTTTTTTCAGTTTAGGTCATGGATAAATTAACAAGAATATTTACGCTCATATAACTGACTTCCGGTTTTCGACGGTGCACCTTTTACGATGAATGTGGCAACGATTCCAGGGGAAATTTATGTTGTTTTACTTTGTTCACCAAATCAATTTTTCAATGTATACCATTGTTAGATATTTAATATATTATGTTAAATGTTTTATGCCTGATAATAACTATACCCATTCCTTAGTTCCTTACAAAACTGTAATATACAATCCTGCCGAAATAGTAATGGAGGCTGGAATAAGCATAATTACTGATCTTCATGGGGAGGCAAAACCTTTGGTTTAACGCTTTATCTAATCATATTTTACTTGAAGGAGCATTTTGATGAAATTTAAAAAATAAAAAGGTAGCACCTAGCCTAAATTTACACAAGAGAGGAAATTTTGTACATCTTAAGAAAAGAGTAGTTTGAAGCTCAGATTAATAAGCCAAAAACCTTCTTAAAGCCAAAAAATACCAATAAATACCACGAATATACAATTGCGTGAAATTCACAGTGAAAAAAATCATTCGCCTGGACTGGGAATCGAGCTGCTGGTTCTGTGGTTCTTTGAAAATGTCCAAAGTGAACACCTTTGTACTTAAATTTGGGCTTTACCGCGTGGACTGTGGCGCTTAGCGCTCGCATACGGCTACCTCTGGTATCATATGCACGGTACCTATGAGAATAACTTGCTCCTAAAAGACCCCATGAGATTCACAATGAAAGAGGACGCGTGGGTAGCATAACTGGTTCGAGCACTTGGCGCAAAATCGAGGGATCTGGGCTCGATTCCCATTCCAGGGGAATGCTGTTTCCACTGTAAATTCCACACAATTGTCTGATCACTAGCGGGTGACTCCGTTGAAGTTACTGCATGGCTAGTTCCGTAGTTCTTTGAAAAAACCTCGAATATATTTCACGAACACATTTAAAGAGACATAGACGCCCACCGCAGCGCATCATCATTGGTCGTTCAATCCTAAGATTGGTTGACTGCAGCTATTCCACCCTTTCCTATCTAATGCTTTTTCCCTTACTTCCTGGTGTACTTTTCTCTTTATTTGGTCCATTTACTTATTCTTGGGTCTTCCTCTAGGGACTTCTCCCCCTATTTCACTTTCAATTATGTTCTTCATAAGCTCACTGTGTCTCAATATATCTGGTTCTTCTTTTCTCTATGGTATTACATATGTTTCTTTCCTCTTCTACTCTTCTATACACTTCATAATTTCTTATTTTGTCCGTTCATTTTACCTTCAGCATTCTCCTACAAGTTTCTCCTACAAGTACCAAGTTTCGGAGGATTCTAGTCTTCTCTGGTCAGCTTGTGCTTCCGATCTGGTTTCTTTCATGGTTTCATAGAATGCCACGCTTCACTCAAAGACCTTAGCACAATTTCTAGGGAATCATTTCATTTTGACTTCAATTTTTGCAATAATTAGCCAATAACTAAAAAATATGGCAGAAAGAGCAATCACTTTTTTCACGCATATTAATGGGAGGTTTCCCTTCCTAAAACACAGTTATTCACGATAATTGCATTTATATTAGATAGGAAAACACTATTTTTCCTGATTTTATTCAATCCCTTCATTGAACGCCGAGTGATTTTAAGTTAGGTTTGAGAAAGAAAGTGCTCGTTAAGGTAAAATTTGGTTGTTCATGTCAGATATAGGACATATTTTATTTAAGTATTTAGAATATGAATAAAATGGAATTTATGAAATCACTTGAAGGTTTTCATTCAGGAAACATTCAGTAATGCTAAAAGAAAACTAGCATTCATCAAAGGAGTATTAGTGAAATTAATACTTTTTAAATGAATTGAGGAGTAAATAAGGAGTATTAATAAATAGAAATAAAATTTCATGATTGGAATGATTAAAAATATAAATGATTGGAATGCGAATAATGGAATGGGATCGGGTTTGAGCGGTGGCTCGAGTACTGTCCAAACATACGGACGGCAAGGTTTCAAATTCCTGCAGAGGAGGATGTTTTTCAGAGAAAAATCCCGATCCCTACTTGAGTGTCTTGTGGAGGGCACTTAATGTGCAGTACTCCGTCTGTCGGATGAGACGTAAAACTCTGGCGACTTTTGTTAAGAGCAGGCTCATGCCGACGCCAGATTTCTCTCCACCCTTCCTCACTTACCTGTCCCCTATGGCACAAAGGGCCTAGGTTTTCGGTCGCCTCCTCAAATAACCAATCTATTCAAAGCTATTTATCTATGCACCACCTGCAACATGGTTTATGGCAATCTTAAGAAGAAGGCGTGATATTGTAACAAGATTGCACGCTGCGAAGAGCAGCTAGGTCAAAATAGAGATTTCATGTATGACGATATACGCATGGAGGCATTATCGTAGGATTCTAGGAATAGTAGGGTGGAAGGAAATTGAACTGAATATTCCAAGAAATTGTAGAAAATGAAAGACTCCAACATAAGGGATGAGTTTTGTGACTCTGTTTGTTAAACGTTATTAACGCCTTAAGGATTGACTCAGATGAAAACTATTCATATTTTGGTGTTGATAAGAACCCACATATAGGATATGAGCTCGAAAACGGGTGAATAATTGCCAAACCTACCACTGGAGTAGACTCGAAAGATGAGGACGATGAGGAGAAGATGGAGTGTTTAGTGAACCGAAAAGGAGGGGAAAACAAGGGACGAGAAAACAAATGAAAAAAAAATTCAACTTTTCGAAGGACAGAGAAGCCTGAAATCCCACCCAGAATTCCCTTTATTGAAGATGCAATCAACACGAGTTCGAGAGGCTGCTACTAGGAGCTTAATTACTTAACTCGAATTGAAAAAGGTCGGAAATTATTTTCCTTTTTGCTTCATCCACCCTAGTCTCGCCCGGCCTCCCTCCAATTTATCCTCGACATCGCCTCGAAACGTTTCCTGCCCCATCTGCTGATCCTCATCACCTTTCATAACTGAAAAGTTCCTTCGCGGTGCCTTGAAGAGTGTCTCGTGTTTCATTTTTCTTTTCACCCTTCATTCTCCCTCCATCGCGAAATGTCAAAGGTTAAGTAATCTATGTAAGAGCTCGGGAGTTGCCTCGGAATTTTCCTCGACGGGATAGTTCTCTGCGTGAGGACCCCTCTCGCTCCCAATGAGAAATGAACTTTTATACGCCATTCTCTCTCTCTCTCTCTCTCGCAGGCGCGCGGGCCGCTGAATCTTCCGCCGCGCTCGGGAAAGCCGGTTGCTTTCTCTGCAGATGAACTGTTATGACTTTAGTTTCCCTCGAGCTAATCTCTTTAAGCGCTTTAACTCTATTTACTTTACAAAACAACCAACTTAACGCCATCGAAAAGAGCTAATGGCATTGTTACGCATCTAGGAGGCAAAAACACGTGACTCCCGCTGCATTCTAAAGATATTTTTGTGTTAGAATCAGTACTCTCTCAGATGAGGAAGAAGGCTCCTTCACGAATCAGAGATATTTAATTTCCTCAAATACTTCTTAGAGAGATAATAGATGGTTGCGTGCTTCTTTAGAAATACAGTCCCAAGCAAAACACTCCCCTAGAATAAGCTTACACAATCATAAGAGGAAGGGGAATTATAAATGAGATTTTCTTGCACTATAACTCACCCATTCCTATTCCTGCATGAAATCTGTCAAATTCTTCCTTTTCCATTGTCAACTCCGAAATCGAGCCTAATATAAATGTCACACGAAAAGAGAATAGATGATGTTGTTTCAGCAACGAAATTAATAAATTCCTAGCTTAGCATGTGCTGTCGACGCAGCGCATGCGCGAAGCCGGTCGACTCAAACAGCGACATAATGGGACGGTCTGTCAGACCAATGAGCGGTGAGGCAGCGGCGTGCTGGAGCAAACACAAATAAGATTAATAAATTCAATCTCAATAGTAATAAATATTGGCAGAATGATGAGTTAACTTAGTGAAAAGTTTCCAAATAATATCCATACGGAGTAACGCCAATTAGAAAGTGAACGATTGGCAAATATGGATTGGGGGGTAGCGGAACTTACCACTGAGGCACCTTCAATCAGTTAGGAATGAATGATAATAAATGAGTAGTCTTGAAAGCCAAGGGATATATACTAAGGGCTAGAGTGAACCAATTCTTGGGGTTAAAGACTGAACCATGAATAGCCTGAATTAGTATTGATTAGAGAAGCTAATATAATCTAAACTGAAGTAGAAATCCATTACGGAGATTAGTCCCCGTGCTAGCAAAGGCTCTCATTGGAGATAAAGCGGAAAATTTCAGTACCTTCCTGCCTGTATCTTTTCTTCTTCCACTCAGGCCACACAGCTAATTTCAATTTTGTTCTCAAAGATAACAAGGAAGGTTTATACCGTTAACCGACCGACCAAAAGCAGATTTAGGTGGCGTACCTCTGTTATCTCTTCCATCGAAAACACGCATCTTTTACTCAATATTTTATCATCTGACTTAGGGAATTTTATAACCTACATTCTCTCTAAAACTCTTTCTTTTAGTAAATGTCTTTAGCAAAGAGTGGCGTACCTTAGTGCAATCAACGTCTTATGATGAAGGAGGATAAGATTTACCGTATAGAAGTTCATATGTTTACTAGTATGCCATGGGAACATCTCTAAGTTTCAATGAATTTTTTCAACTGGTGAAGATGCTCTATCCTCTGCTGCTCAATAAGAACGTAATAACAGCTAAAAGAAATGAAAATAAATCACTGCCCACAGAAGGGGATATTCAATTTAATATTTACTTGGGGAGGCTACAAATCATACCTGTATTAATAGATGAATAAAGTTAACGTAAAAATGTACATACAAACCTGGAGCGAAAAACATCTCAATCCACCTTTAAGGTAATATAAAACAATCCACTCAGCATATACACTGTATACCATTAACTTCTTAAATATACAAGTGGTAGGTAAGCCATTACATTGCAGTCTTATTGGAGTCAGTAATGAATAATCTAGTCTGTGAAACCGCAAATGTAAGTGTTCTTTTATTTCATGGAAGATTCTATAGATTCACACTTATGAGAAAACCTTCCTAGAAAAACATCTTATGTCTTTGAGTATGAGTTCAATCGATTATAATTTATTTTAAATCTAGTTTATCGAAAAAGATTTGTAACTGGAGTCGAAAGTACGATTCTAATCGCCAAAGAAAAGGTATTGTCTATCGCTAAAATATAAACATAAATAATTAAGGTATTTTAGCTAGCTGCACGATAATGCAGGATAGCATATTAACTCCCTTATTTCTATATCTATGAACGACTATATGGAACTCTAAATCTATTATCAGTTCACATAAAAATGAAGTAAAACTATACCACTGCTCTACAGTTAGGGTAATACATGTTCTTTCCATTAATGATATTACCTAGTGAATCCATATTTTCGAAATTTTAAATTAAATGATAATCATCCTACTTTACTAGCTCTTTCTTTTTTCACTCTTTCATCATTTTGACTTAATTTCATCTCATGGCACTGAATTTTGAAGCCAAGAGTATTTCAAATCACGACACAATCCCTTGAGCTAATAATGAGCGCCTATTAAAAACGGGGAAGATTACTCAAATATTCTGCATATAAAATCATTTCTTAGACACGATAGAGGTCAAGATTGTTAAAGAGGAAATGCTAGAATATATATAACCAAAATTAGGCTTTGAAATAGAAATATGATCAAACATTAAATGTCATTTACTTTCTGAATTACGCTTGGAATGGCGATAAAACCGCTGATCTTGTTGAAAAAATGCTGTTTATTTGATTTCTGCCATTAGGCCTTACAACGATACCGTGAGGTTTATTTTACAACATGGGTTCTCAAGTAGGCGTCGCTAAACTTGTCGTTAATGCATCCAAAGTTTCAACGATACGAAACTAGATCATCTGCTTCCCCCGGAAAAATATTTAAAAATGGTAAAGAATCCTTAAAACGGCTGAATATACACGGGAGAAATGCGATCGAATGTCAAAGTTGCTGCTGTTCTGGAAGAGACCTGTCATTTGGAAATATATTAAGAGCACAGTAATTGATGGTGTTTTTCCCGTGGGGTGACATTCAGAAGACTTTGAATGATTAGCCTTCAGTAGATAGTTAATGCTTCAACCTCAAAAGGAAGAGAAACTACAGATTCTCATCAATTAGATTGATTTAAGCGCTTATAGCATACATTTGCATATGTTTTCCGATAAAAATAATCAATTTATTCAGCTAATTGAGCAGAGGGTCCGTGCAGTTTTTTCCGAAATAATTTTAAGAATAAATTATATCTTTTAAAGATAAAATTTTTGTCAAATAGAAGTTTTCAATTCCATAGTAATGATAATCACAGATAGAACATGTGTGAAAATGTCATTAGGTAGAACGTGTGAAAATGTAACTTATACCTTTAATACCAGAGATAAATTGTAAAAAATAATTGCGCGTCTGCATTGGGTTGTCAAAACCATACGTAGTAACAATGAATTATCAAACAATATATTTCCTGGAAACAATAGAATAGAATATAATAGAATTTATTTCACCCAAATAAATATACACATATTTCAACAAATCAAAAATGGGGGTGAAAATAGGCACCCCAAAAGAATACTTCCTTGTTTTGGGGTTGTCTTTCCTTGTATAAATTGTCTGTAGTTCAGCAGCTAGCGTTTAAAAAAATAATTATAAAATAAATTTTGGCTTTAATATTACATAAATATGTTTTATTGACAATAATGATACTATGAATGATTCCATCAACCCATCATCAGGAGCAAGGCTCGTTTAGGAAAACGAATTAGGTATCTAATTAAACAATTGAAGCTAACTTCTTGAGATCGCTCAGTATTTTTACTCACCAATCGCAAAGTTTATGTCGAGTGAGATAAGTAAACGGACATTGTCATTTCTAAATCGTTTTATGGCGCATAAATACTTGACCATATAAATGAAGAGGAATGTCGAGAATTTAAATGAAAATTAAACTTTTTTAAGAATTCCAACCGCACAATAAAACATACAACTGTTAAATCAAATCCACTGACTTTCATTCTCACTAAATATGTCGTTTTCAGTATGGGCTGAAAATTTCACCGATAGGACCAACTGAAAATGAGGGAATTTAATGTTCAATGAAGGTTAGATACAAATAAAACTTTACCTGAACGTGCCTTTAAGAATACGCAGGAAAGAGCAATGCTAATTAAAGTCTACATCCATATAAATAGTCATTCGGGTGTAACTTAACAGTGCAGAAATGAAAAACTTTGCAATTATTCACAATCTATAATTACATTTATATTGTGATATCCATAGTTATATTGTGGATAATTGCACAATTTTTCATTTCTGCATCATGCATAAGTTCTAGACAAAATCGCAAGAATATTCGGATTTTGTAACTTAATGGCATCAAACTTGTATACTTCGGAATTAAAAACGGTAAATTTATGATTCTAATAAAAAGTTGAAAGATTGAAAAACATCACAAAGTCAGTTTTTCAATTCTGTACTTCAAACTCATGACGGTAATAAACGTTAAAAAAATGGTAAGATTTTCTAATGTAATATAAAGTAGCGTACGCGATGCGAAAACAAAACTATGGCCTAATATTGAGATAGGTAGAATTTTAGTGTCAAAGTTCATACGAGAAGGGCAATAAGGTTTGAAGTGGGACAGAGAATACGGGACCAAGCGTAAAATCTCTACGAGAGTAGCATGCGAATTGACATGATTTTTGAGCGCATATATCCCCCGAAGTCTTAGGGTGTCTTATAAAAAAGGATTAAATTAAATAACACGTACGCAACCGCACCCCTTTCGGAGACACCGTTCCATTTCCAAGCCCTGGGATTCCGTTAAAAGCCCTGAGCAGACTTGCCTCTATCTCGCAGTTGAGGACGGTGTGGCTCCGGCATCCAAGTCAACTTTTAACTGCACGAGTAAATTCTGATTAAAGAGAGTTACAGGGACGGGTAACGCACTCCTATTTTATGCGTTCAACCCTTTGGACCCGACCTGCCCATTCAATAACGCTCCAAGCCGGTACATCCCACCTTCGCCTTTCATCTCGTATTCCTTCCGCATCTCCGGTTTCCTACTTCTTGCACCTCAACCCGTGCGTACTCCCCGACAACTTTGCCCTCTACCGATGCTTTCCTGCCCAATCCAATACCCACCTCCTCGACGGACTCCTTCTTGGCTGTCTGCATCTCAGTGGAATGTACCGCCGAATGAACGATCCAAAGTGGTGTTTACATTGATTCCTAAGTAAACTACATAACTTTTTCACAGCGAATTTCGTTCTATGTATTGATTAATGTAAAATAAAATGTTAACATGTGAGAAAATGATCGGTACCTCAAGTCCATCATTCGGTAAATGGCAGCTACACCCACGCCACTATCAATAAGCCACACGCTATGCAAGACGTACCCATGTGTGGTTCTGAAATAAAATATATAAAAATGGCCTCAATTTAAATTTTAAAGGAATCGTTCTTCATTAAAAACAAATATCATTTATGTAGTATTTTTCTGCAGTATAACTTTAAATTATCCCCGCTGATAAAAATATATTTATGGTACCAAATTAATATTAATGCTCTTGCGAGGGGTAAACACAAATCTTCTATTTCAAATGATTTCTAACCAAATCACTTGACCACATCAAATGATATTTTTATTTACACAAAGGTCGAATTAAATGCATATTCAACTGCTATTATTCAGAAAAAGATACTTGCTGCAGTAATACTAGCGAATTTTTAAATTTTAAGTTAATACAAAGTGGACCATGGCTACGACATGGTTATGGCTAATGACAAAATGACGCCATTTTATTAGTAAAATAATTTTGGTCAGTATTTATTTCTTAATTCTGAGTATGTTTGTTTATTATTACAAATTATTTTACTAATAATCCCCTGCGTCTCAAATTCTAGAAAAACAAGCCAATGGCAGATAAGTAAAAAAAAGCTGTTCATGACATATGCTGATAAGAAAGCCGTGCGCCACTTGTTGACCATTTGGAGCCACGAAAGGGAATTATTGATGCTAAGACGATCAAAGAATGCTCAGTAAACTGATGGTAATGCTCCTGTAAAAACCAAGGGTTCTTAAAGGTATCTTCAAGGATAAACGTTCACTTACCTCCCTGGGTACGCAATAAAACATTCCGCTTTTATCACCTAATTTCTCTGCCGATGAGTATATAAATCCAACTTTAACATCTCCCTTTTTTCTTCGGCCCTTCAAAAGCCATACCATCTACTGCCTAGTTGTTTTCTTATGCATTGCAGCATATTTAAATTGATATCCTAGTTGCAAACTTGATATTAGAGTGTTAAGAGATAGGATCAGAGTCGACAAAGTTGACTTGTGATAGTTGATATGATAGCGCTGAAAACGTCAAATGGACAATAAATGACAAAATGACGCCGTTTTATTAGTAAAATAATGCTGGTCAATATTAATTTCTTAAGTCTGAGTATGTTTGTTTAATATTACAAATTATTTTAACAATAATCACCTGCGTCTCAAATTCTAGAAAAACAAGACAATGGCAGATAAGTATAAAAGGTGTTGAATAATTAACCCATGACGGATAAAGTATCAATGTATTCTAGGATTTAATAATTGGAGTATTTCGGTGAAAGAATCAGCATAAGTTACAGATTCCATGCGGATCTTCAAATATTAGCCTCGCTTCTTCGCATTTAGATAGGATTTTTCTCTTGCTAATAGGAAGTCCGCATGCCTCGCAAACTACAGGTAATTAATCCTTTTTCAACATGATTAGGTTAGTTTGGAAGTAAGAAGGGCCAAAAATAGCTTAGGTCAAATTGGACCATCCTAAAGTTTGTCACTGCAACATCATCCGAGTACCCTTGGCGTGTGATGTCTACGCCTGTACAGCATTGGCTGATAGAAAGGGTTAAGTTAGGAACCATAAGGGGTTTGGAGGCTGCACACTAGGCTTAGATTACCTGAAAATCTCCGATCAGTTGAGTTTCTGTGCAAATTTATATTACCCTTCAGCCACCTCAAGGTTGAGCGGCAAGGGTTTATTTATCACCAACATGCATTATAATTTACGAGAAACTTTCTGTAAAATGCGTCACACTCTACACATGTAACCGATGATACGGAAACTATTGAGTTAATGTTAATTCCACCTAAGTAAGCGATATACAAGATCTAAGTAGGGATTACGTTAAATATGATGTTATTTCTCTGGAGCATATTCGAAAAAAGCATTAAGGAGCAAATCAACACCTACACGACCTGAAGACTGATAAGCTTCAAGTTAGCCTTAAGTCTCATTAGCTGCCATTATGGTCTCTTATCGACCATAGGATAATGTAATGATATATTAACAACATTTGCTCTGCAGTCTATTTCCCTAACTTTATTCTCATAATCTGATCTAACGTAGGATCCTGGCAGTTGTAAGATATTAATAGCACCGTAAAAATGAAAAGGTTCTGAAAATTAATATGAAAGATTAGGTTTTACATTTCATGTTTAATTTACGTTCTGAAAGCGAGACCTATTCTAGTCGTACGTCACAGAGAATATCATTCAACCATACCCTCTATCTATTAAACTAATAGGAACAATAAAAACAAGGCAGTCAATGATGAAATGGTAGAAGCAAAACCTATAAAGTCTTTATTTCAACGTACCATTATTGCGAGACAACAACTAAAGGTATCCTCATAAACCTGATTTCCTCTTCTATTCCCCTTTCCATATTTGGTCTTCGAATACCCCATCCCGCAAGCCTCTGTGGTAACTGGCAGGTTAGTAGTAGATGGAGATGAAGAGCTAAGAAAATATACTTCTTCTTATATTCATGTCAACATTTGTGAAAAAATAATTTGAAATGATAATAACAATTTTTTTCATATTCACAAGTTAAAACCCAATTATGAACTGTTTGATCAATAAAAATCGTGAATAAAAACTAACTTTTTTTTACAAAAATTCATGTCAAGGGTGGTGGAAACTGCGAGACTGGAACCCGCAACTTCCGGTTCAGCAAGGGGGACTACACTGCCTCTACGGACGCCGAAAACAGCGAATTACAACTTCACCGCAAATAAATCCATCACGGTCCTCCCAAGGTCTCTTCAATCAAACCCACTTCCTGCACATTAACCAGCTCGTACACTCCTCCAACTACACCACGTCTAGGTCCTTCTCCACTCACTTAAGGACTCCTTAAAACCGCCATGCATCTCCCTTCGCGAAGCCTAACCATCTCGCGCACATCCCACACGCAAGTAAACTATCCTGGCCACACTCGCCCCTATTCGAACACCCCTTAACTCCCCATGTGGAGAAATGCATCCCAAGGGGGAGAGAGAGTCCAAAGGAGAGCAAGATCCTGGGCAAATCGATGAAGTGCTTGCTACTTTCATCTCCGACAAGACCCCACGGGGCTATTACGAGTGGGAAGTTGTGCGCTCGTCTGTGCGAGGGTGTAAGACGTGTTTCGTGGGCGAGAAGAAGGGAGGGGTTGTTCCTTGTGTGTGAGAGGTGGGGTTCGTTAGAGGGATAGTTGTCGAAGGAGTCGGACGGCGGGCGGATGAGAGAGAAAGAGAGGTCGGGGTGATAACCAGGAGGCGTGGAGGATGGGCGTCACGACTCGGCGAGGACTGGCGTTGGGTTGCGGTAAGGGGAGAAGGAAGCGTTAAGGTGAAGAATGTCGCTAGGTGGGGCGGAAGATGCGAAAAAAATGTTACTCCTGGAAAGAAAAATAAGAAGGAGAGGCTTCGAGAGAGAGGAAGGTGTAGGGGGAGGGGCAAAGAAGGGATGGTTTTCCGAGAAAGAATTACGACCCGCGAGGTGGTAGATAAATAAGGAAAATATAACGAGTTGGGAAATGTTTTAACCACAGCGTGAGACCTTTGTAGGTTTCTTAAAGCTTCACCATTCCTGTACACGCCATCTCGTGCTTCGCTCAAGTATTTTCATACGTTTTCTTAAATATAACGAGTTTTGAAAAATATGTTAACCGCGGAAATATCTCGGCAAGTTTATTGAAGCTTCTCCTTTGCATGCCTACTCTTTTAAGCCCATATTTCTACCACATGGATACTTCCAACTCCGTCGCCCAGGATAATATTTACGCCAGTCACTATTTCCTTTAATTCCAGTAACCATGCTAGGCGCACTCGGACTGCACATTGTAACATAATTTCAAACAAAATCTCAAAATTGACTTTCAGATCATTAGCGTGACATAAAATCCGAATTGGATGCTAAAGAATTTCATTAAAAAACATTTGAATCTTTTTATTTTTTAATGTAACTTAAATTTGCATATACAAGGAAATAGATGGACAATTTGTGAACCCTGTTTCTATTTTTTAAGGTGAATGATATTTTCCAAACTGCGCTTATTCATAATTCTCTTAATGAGAGCAATTAGGAACATTTAAGCACATTGTAGTATCTCTTGAGTACAGATATTGAAAATAGGGAAGTGAAATCAAAAACTTACCTAATACCTAAGAGATTTGTACTTGTATTTCAAGAGGAGCAATAAATTTATCTTATCTTATCTTATCTTACTTGTTCATTCAGCCGAATGATCAAGTTTTTGATTCAACAATAATTTTGAACCAAATTATTAAAGAGCTGATAAATTAAACAAAAACTATATTTTCCCTCAATTTTCTATTAAATTCCTCTGAAGTTCCTAATACGTATAAAATGTTCCTAAAAAGTTTTTAGTAGCAATAAAACTAAATTCATTAGTTTATATGATCTCAAATGGATATTTTACGTGTTTCTAGAATCTAGGGCACAACAACCATAAGTATTTTTAAGGCAGCCATAAGTCGTACCCATCTTCTTCGTTAATGCTCAATTTATAGCAGACTTAAATAAAACTCTGGCTTATTCTTATGAAAAAAATGGATAAAAAAGCCAATGTTGAACGTTCTCTATCCGACCTCCTAGGAAGTAATCAAACTTAAATAAGTTCAAGGCAACATTTTAGAGTTTGTAACAAAACTGAGTAAAAAATTAAAAATGCCGAGGTTCCGTGTTCATGGATGAGTTCCCTGAGGCACACCTACAGAGTTTGGACGGCAATGCCGGATTAAAGTTCACGAAGGAACGAGGCTTTAACGGAGGCTGGGACTATAAATGGCGCTCAGGCGATAAAACAGCAACCTACACCGGAATGCCCATTGTAAGGTGAGTGAACTCCCTTCATCCTGTTTTCTCCAGGAAAGTGCTGCAGAAAATCTCATGCCATCGCTCCCTAAAACTTAAAGGATAAGTACCATCTAATAACGTCGCTACCATAGTTAAAATGGGTATGATTGGATTTGACGTTTTGCATTTTAAGTTGAAATTATTGAAGATTACTTTAAACTTATCGTAGAATAATGACGGCATACTTTTATATTTCAAAGTCCTCTATCACTTAGTTAATATTTCACCAAAAAACTCTTCTAAGTATTTTGCATTACGTAAAAAACGACACTACTCCACAAAATCTGTGCATAATAACCAAAATAAACACTTTTTAAAAACACATTTTTCAATTCACGCAATAATTGTGCTGGTTAAATTATTAATTTACTTCATTCATTTTAGTTACGTGAACTGGGTCTTCAAAATGATCAAATGCTTCGTAAGGTGTACTCCAAAGTCAATCTATTACGGAAGGCTGAGCAATATTTACAATTCATTTTCCTCCAGAGACATTGAAGACCGTAAATGAGATTAAACAATGTAAATTTGATAATAGATGAATAAATGATGCGTAAACGTGAATGATATATTAACTGTGAAGAAACACGTAAGTTAAACTACTCATTTCTAGCAAAAAATTAAAAATATAAGAATATGATCAATATTTCAATAAAAAAGAAGAATGAAGCTCGTTACCCCACAGAGTGGGTGTGCGGAAATAAACGATGATTTTAAGTACTGTCAGCTGGACGGTGCTGCAATCTGTTCGAGGTAGAAATTAAAATACTTAAATTTTTGTGATTGCCATTTGCTGTGAGAGTAAATCTCAGTTGGTCAATATTTAAAGGGAATGAGACATTGAAGCTTCAGCATTCTTATGTTTATGGTAAGGTGTAACACGCAAAAATTACTACAAGATGTATGAAGCTTTTCCAAAAACTCTTGCAAAAGACATATAGAAATACAACTACGTATAGCGACTATACAAAAGATCACAGTAAACTGAAATTGATTCAAAACTTTTTACAATGTTCTTGTCACATTTATGCAAATAAATTAAACATCATATCCCCATATTACACAATAAATCATAACGTTTATGGTATCTACATAATTAATCGAGAATGATTAAGTTAATAATTTCAAAGGATTGCCATTCACTAGCTTGAATGGCAACACCCAGCGCAAAGGGCTCCTAAATAACCTATTAATCTCTGCCAGAAATATCTTGACGAATATAATCTACTAAATCAGGCCGTTAAAATATAAAATACTAAAGAAGGAACGTATAAGCTAAATATAATATCTAAAGGATTACCAATCACTGGTTTGAATGGCAAAACCCGGCCCAAAAGGCTTCAAAATAGCGCATAAATTAAAATATTTTCCGGAAACGTACTGACGAGAACCCTATGAGAGCTTCAATTTTAGTAATGAATAAGGTCTTTGGAACTATACAATGCAATTCAAACAGGCAGTGTTACCACACTTTGCTTGAAAATTGCCACAATTGAAAATCAGAGCATGATATATAAACACTCATTTGTCTTAATTAACGTGGAGACCGTTAATAGCCGTCGTGCTAAAGAGTTATTACAATTTGAATCTAGCGAGTTTTGAATTGGTATTTAGTGGCTAATTTAGACTAATGTAATTTCCAATGAAATTTAATTCACTTCAATTAAATGGCTTTTCTATTAGTATGGCAAAGATAATCAATAATTAAACAGTAAAATCTGCTTTCGAATACCAACAAAGAAATAGACACAGCAATATCACGTCAGAAGGATGCACTATAAGTATTTAATAAATAAAATGACAATTACACGAGTGTATATAATAGCGTGACATGAAAATAGAATACTGGTGCTTACCTCATCAAAAATTAAGTCATGGAGCCAATTCAATGCTTTGGATTAAATCCAGACAAGTACCTTTGTATTTTTGACTACTAAATGTTTCTATTTATGTTGCACCAATTAATTGATGCTTTATGAAGAATTATTTATCAAAAAATTACACTCATTCCACAAATGGAGCACAATCTTCGACATTGAAGAATTGAGATTAAAGTCTCACCTTATCACAGAACGCAACTATATTTTTTATATAAATTTCATGCTTATTATCTTTAGAAAAAACTAGCTACCATCAAATGCAAAGTATTTGTCTATGTAAAGTCAAATACATTTCCTAGTAATTGAATCGGTCATTTGAGAAAGGTCATTAGTCCACTTATTCCTGTTTTGAGATAATTTAGTAAAACATTTTACTCTCTCTCTCTTCCAAGGGCTCTTCCAAGGATTTCGTAACGGATCTGATACTTTTGTCATCGGTTTTATTTACATTTGGAACAACAGGTACAGTTAAATATATATAATTACCCAGAAACTAATAAGTACAGAACAAAATACATGTTAGACTAATGACCTTTTCAACTCAAATGACCGATTCAATTATGCTAGAGAGTTATTTAAATCATTTCATAGAGCCTACTCTCAATAGATTAAAAGATCTTTAGCTCAAATTGGTTAATCGCTCTGCAAAAATTACGAGAAATCCGATTTTCCACTCGTGTTAAGATATTTCATTCGACAAACTGATCAGTTATCAGGTGTGGTATTTGAGTGTTAACTCAGTGCATACTCCTTTAAAGTTCAAACCTGCATTACGACTCTACTGTTTGTACACATAAATTATTCTTTAAAATTAACTCATCGAAATAATGAAGAATAGGTCAAATATATCTATCCAAGCGAAAATTCAGAGAAATGCCCTATGCTTGACCTTTCTCATTCTATAAGTTTTGTTAATATAATATTCAAGTTACAAATGGTACAGTATGTATTCATGCTGTCAAGAAAAATCATGCAAGGATACAATCATAATCATGAGTCTTGCAACATCATAGCCTCTCACAAGACACTATTTGTTTGAATATATTCCTAACTGTAAGATGTGAACTTCTTTAATTTCTCATTACTAATTCATTAAGCCTTTCCCTTTATTTTTTTTATTTATTTATACTCATACCCGCTAAAACATCTCAACAAAGGCCTTTTACATCGGGTGTTTTAACATTAACAATAGACGAACACACACACCCATGTCCTGGGCAGATAATATTATACCCAGGCGGGACTCGAACCCGCGACCCTCGGGTTAGCAGGCGAGGACTTCACCCCACTGCCACCGGTGCCGACAAATGCAGAATGAAGCAGAATTATGCGAATACTGTTAGCTGGTGACAATGATTACTTCAATGCCCACATACCACCAAGGAGGACGGTCCTTGTACAACCTAACTTTGGGGAAGTCTCAGAAACCGAATTGAGTAAAGTTTATCATGCCAACAACATTATAATACAGCTCCATACAACACCCTACGGACCAAGATGAAGTCTGCAGATTTATGTGTCGGGCAACTTCATACTCAAAACGATAGAGCCTAGAGATTCCAAACAACGTCGGCAAGCGCAAGTAGTTGTTTGTCACCTAATTGAAGACTGATTTGAGCTTGGATAATCACACGTTAAGACCCACGAGTACTAAGAAATTCCTGAGAAATGAAAAAATGTTAAGTGAGCTAGGATCATAATATTTCTGACTTAAATTACAATCGCGTATTTCACGTACGTTGCACTTAGTACCAATGTACTGATAATATGTTCTCTCCATATTTTTCCTATTATGGCACTCTCCAAATTGACGCTTTGCAGTCGCAGCCACCTTCTTTTTACTTAATTTAAGTTACCCCAATGTATAGCCGTCTACTAACAAACGCTAATTAATCTCTGACAGAGAAATAAAAAGGTTAATTTAGCTCGTTTAGTCTATTTTAAGTTTCTTTGGGTTAGAACACTCTTATAGAACTATAATAAATTAATTAGTCAAAATTTATGATAACATCACAGGATGTCAGCTCGCGCTTTTTCCAACTTTCCCTAATATCAGTGCAATTTCCATATTAAATTGACAGTTTACAAAACAGAGGACAAAACCCTTAAAAGTAAAACTTTGAAAATAATTATATATGTAGCGGAAGAGAAAACGATGCTTACGAGAAAGCCAGGTAAATCTAATGAGAGGAGGTTAAAATCAGTTCCATGAAAAAAATTTGCTCCGTCAAATAATAAAGAATCACCGCAATTCTTCCATACCCGCGGGTGTTGCAGAGGAAAAATTCATCCATACACGTGTGTGTGACAATAATAAAATAGAGAGGAGAGGGAAGGTCTTAGCAAGTTACTGTCAAATATTACCTGTAATATTGAATCATATTTGCAGGGGAAATTCACAGATAGTATGCAAAAGAGGGATTATTAATTAATTACATTAACCACAAAACATTTTACCTAACAAGCAAAGTAAATATATGAAATATTTGAGATTAATAATAAATAAAATAATTCTTGGAATCATCTATGTCCCTTCTGATCTGAATTTTGTGATTTAACACCAGCAAAAATGGTTAATTTATATCCAATTCCAGACATCATACCACTTGAAATCATTCTCACAAACAAAAACGAAGAATATTTCCATTAATAAATATAAAAGATAATAAATCAAATTTATGGAGTTAAGAAGTATGTTTTTTTGAAAAAAAAGGTTGGACAGAGAGCCCAAGGTATTCCTTGAGACTCCATAAAATTTTTCAATTCGAATAATACTACAAGAAAATTATTGTGTGTCCCATACAAGTAGCTATGTCGAAAAACAGAGTCTAAAATAAAATTACCTACCTCTTTTCAATGCGTAGGAAACTTTGTAGCTACTGTTACAGGAATATCACTGTAAATAACAGATTGCTTTCTACATTTATCAGCCATCAGATGGAAGTGTAGCAAAGAATAAGGTAACTACGAGCAACAGTGCCACAGATCGCCGACAACGAACTAACATAGTGAAATATGGGTAGATTATTGGGTAGTATCACGAACAAGATAGAAGGACGTTGGTGGCCATATACGGTCAGAGGCAATAATTAGCTGTGAAAATTGACATTTTAGCAGACTGAAACTTCCCTGTCACTGCAGCCAAAGAGCCCAGATCTCCTCCAGCATTTCCATCGTACATATTGTTCCCTTGCGTATTCACCTTATATGAGGTTTAAAAAGGTTTTAGTTATATCTCTGGGCCATTAAAAATCTTTAATAGGCATATTAAATTTCAAAGGGAATTTTTCACGGAGAAGTTCGATATATCCTAATAAATATGCGACCCACAACTTATTAATGCTCTCAATTGGCGCAAGTGAGAAACAGCAGGATACACGTTTCATTTTCAGACGACCACGAAATCCCGTGGCCTCTGACACGGTTTTGATCTTCAGTTGCCAAATACAATGGTATTCAGCGTATTCGCTTATGTAATTTTTTAAATTCAAAATGCATAACTAAGCCTGTAACCAATAGTAATTAACCCTCTTTTTCCAGAGATTGGATTACACTGGATTTCACTTAATAAGTTATTTCTAATGATGAATAATTTTTTAGAATGTTGATGCAACAAAGAAAAAACCTTCAGATATTCAGCTATCAAATGGATATAATATAACGAAATTCTGTCCTTCGATAGTTTTTAACGGCAGTTCATTATCACTTCTCATATGATGGAAGATTATTGGTTTGGAAATGATAGATATCTAAATGTAACATTTACTTTTTTAACGTATAGAAAACATATTTTTCTCGAAACATAAAGATAGGAAAACAAAAATTGAATAAAGAGATTTAAGACAACATCAAAACGTAAGACGAATGGAAACTTAATCAAATGTGAAGAAAGAATAAATATATCCTCCTATCTACTAGTTAAAAGAATCAACAATTTCATTGTTAAAAATACTGTATAGAACGATTCACCAACTTAGACTTTATGGCTAAAAACTGTGAATATACACGTATACATATACATACACAATTATTTTTGAAAGGTAAGATTAAAAATTTTGATTTTATCAGGTTTTATTATAAGCAGTAGAAAATATGTTCTTAATAAGGTTTTGAAAAAATGTTACCATCATGTTTTCATCCTTAGATTTATCATTAGGTATATGTTTTAAATTCTATTCTTTTTGGTAAATATCACTGCTTTGAAGATTTACAATCATGACTATAATACACTAGATAAAGATATATAAGGTACATAACATCAAAATACGCTATTAATATCACAAATAAATTTTATAGAACTTTCCGTCTAAAGATGTAAATCTTCCTTGTCTGTCATGTCATAAAAAATATAGAGGAAATATTATTTTGGAATAATCACATTTTTTTCTTAAAATGCTTTTCACGTTTTTATTTGAGAAACTGATATCAAACGTCTATCACTAAAAGAATTCATTCAATGCTGGTACTGAGAGGGCATGCATGCCCAAGTATGTTGCTGAAGGAAGGCAAGAAAACTCGAAGGATATAATATGGAAAAATACAGTGAGAAGTTAAAACACCACCATTCCATTGGCGTACAATTAATTTATAGAGAAAAAATAGTTTTTGAAGAAAAGGTGGGGCTTCTTTTGGGAAAACTTCGTAATGCATCCGATATGAACTTGTATTCATTTAATTTGTTAACGTCAACCTGTACAGATGTACGTCTTTTACCAATGCTATCTAGGAGCTATTTTGGAAAAAAAAGAAATAGGTGCATAATTTATAATTAAAAAGAATATATACCGTACCCTCTGACAAGTAAAAATATTTTGAAATGGAAAATAAAATTTCCAAAGAAGAACAACAAAGATGATTAATGTATTTTCAAGGTGTTTATGTATTCCTATGAACGTGAAACGTAATCTCGCTCTGGCGCCAGTTACTAAGGCATTCCCTCCCACTTCCAAGAGACGCAGGTAGGTATCTTAACCCTCTGGGTGTTAGTTACTCTTCACGGTAGGTGACAATATACTTTGCAGGATGCAACCGCCGCACTCAACAATTTCGAAACTGGAGCAGGAAGGACTCGAGGACTGAACCGAGGGTCACGGAGGAAGGAGCGCCGGGTGACGAGGGAGGAGGAACTGGAACAGGTGGGGCGTGCAGAATGAAGAGGGGCAGCCGAAGAAAGACCAAAGGTGGAGGCGGTGGCCTCTACTTTTTCTCGGGAGGTAGTTGCGACGGGGGCGACTGCGGTGGTGTCCGATTGCATGTCTAAAACCTTGGACCCCGACACACACACAGATCCAACTCCTGCCTGCACATCCCTGACCCTCGAGAGAGAGAGAGACGGAGAAGAGAGGTCACCTCTCTCCTAAGAGCCGGGCGAGATGGCCGGGCTATCCGCTATCATCCGCGGCCCACATTCACTTCACCTCATCTCCTTCCACACGGTCCATACTCGCGTTCCGCTCTGCTTCCTCATCCACCTTCTCCGTGGCTTTTGATTAAACTCCTGCGGCCGCCGGCTATGGCCATAAGGGGTCAACTATCCTTCCTCGCCTTCTCTCCCCAACACCACTACGCTGCCTGACGTCCCAAGGATATCCACCGAGCGAGGGCTTGTATTTGTGTGTGTGTGTGTGAGCGATCCTCAGTAGCCGGCCACCCCCAACGGGGTCGACCAAACCCTTTTACGCCACTCCTGTCTACTTAAGTTCTCTACCCCTCTCTTCACCTTCGGGGTTAATTCTCTTTCGTATTCCGTCTCCCCTTTTTCGCACTGTCACCAAGAAATAGAGAGAGGGAATTTTTCTCTCTTCACCCTTCGCCATTTTTCTCTTTCTCCACAGTTCATTTTTGCTGAATTAGCGCTCGCAAAATACTCGAGATAGCTTTCATTAAATTCAGCAGGTTGGGATCATTAATATACTTTCCTTCCGTTGGAGCACAAACAGTCTGAGCTACTCCCAACTAAAAGGGTCCAAACGGTCCATTTATTTCTCAAGGTTTAAGAAAGAGGAGAACTCAGAAAGATTTTTTTGTCTCGGAATTCATTCTTAAGGATCCGCCGGCTTCAAATATTTTCTAAATAACTTGAGCTTTGCTTTCACTCTTCGGCCAACAAAGTTGTTTATCTCAAGATTGTAGGTAATACCATCATGATTTTTTCTCAACCTAACTCCATATCCTATCCGTCTATCCTCCATAAAGTGTCACAGACATGCCATGGTCATATTTTATATCATACATTTTATTTAGAAGTGCGTAATCTTCGCAATGGAATGATCTGAATCCTTCTGAAATGTTTCTCTCAGGGAGAAAAAAGACGGAAAAAAATGTTCACAGATCTTTCAAATATCTATGAGAAGCTCTACAACAATGAAATTTTTTTTTCTTAAAACTATTTATGAGTAGATAACATTCATACTCAATAAATAGTCGGAAATTTTGCCGAAAAACTAAGGGTATACTCTCTAAGAGCTTTAACACCTCTTTAGAGGGTTTATAAAAAATATTCCTAAGTAGATGTATCAAATATTCTTAAAGGAAAATAACGTTATATACACATTTTGTAGTTCACTCAATATCGACCATGTTTTCATTACATTTGCACCACTGTCATATACAATTACATTCCTAAGTACATCTTGCACCTTAATCACAATCGTTTGTCAATCCATACATATTTTTGCAATTCCTTCGCATTTCATTTCAATTGGGTATCAAACAATATTTTTCATCGTTCTTCTTTTGAATGAGCTCCTCCGTGGGTTCCTTCACCTTTTATTTCGTGCCTAGCTCCGCACCTGTGACACTAATGCCTCCAACTTCACTAATACAAACAGAAACTTCCTTCTCCCACTCCCAATCCAATCAGCAAGGTCTTCCCCAATTTCAACAAGCACCCATTTGCGTTCTCCTGGTTCTCTCCTCATCTGAATTGTCTCCCATCCTCCGAGTTTCGCATCGCAACCAGGCACCTAGTTTTACCGCGACTGGGTGCGCGGGTGCAATCACAAATTCGAACGCATTCTTTGCCGCCGTCCCAATGGCGCCCGCACGGACTAAAACCGTCGCCAACTGGAGAGGGGCCTCTCATATCCGAGACAGCGGGAACGATGCGGTGTGCGGTAGTGGACGACATACAACCGCAAGGATTCCCCACCTGGACCCCGAACACACGCACACAAGTCCGTTGCCAACGACGGTTGAGACCGGTGAACAGTCGTCGCTTCATTCTTTCACTACCTCCGCTAGAAATTTCGTAACCGAGTCTCCACACAGTCCGAAAAATCTATCCACCCAACTCGCCTTTCCTTTTTGGGGATCCTTTTTGAGTGGAGACTAGGACATCGCGTGAGACACGGACAGGATCCCGGCGATGGCGGAGACGTTCGCGCGGATACTAGTGGGTTAAATATGTTTGTCGACGAAAATAAAAACTTTTTCTCAGCTACAGATTATCTCCTTTCTATGAAAAAAGGGGATCTCTTGCTAATTTGCTCAGTTCTCAGCTCTTTTATTTCCCTAATGTTCCAAATATCTTTTTAATTCCCAAGGTGGCAAAGCTAAAAATAAGCCATTACAAAAAAACTGTGTGTCATTAGCAGTCGAATTTAACCATAAACATTCACCATATGTTGTTAAACGCCTCTAAATTAATCAATAGATTCTATAATTTCACACATTTAACATTATCTACGTAACATCGTATGTTTGCTGAAAATTGGTTCCAACTTTCTGCATCTCCCGTAAAATTAAATCCACGGAAGTAGGGTATTTTCCAACGATTGGGAGCCCTGCATTTGAGTAAACCAAGATTTATCTTCATACTATCTTAAAAAAAGCTTAATTTTATTATTTAAAAATGAATTGCTTAGGTTTTAAGATTGATATAACTTCAAACATTATTTGACACTTTTCTATGATAATATAAAGAAGTTGATCAATTTATGGTTATACTAAATGCGCTGGCTTTAAAATTGAAATCCAGAGTTTGAATCCGGGTAATAGCAGACATTTCTATTTGAGAACCCAATCTTTACTTGGGTACCATAATGACCAATAAGGCCGTACTTATCCGTCAGATGGATTAAGCTACGGTTTTGCAATGATCTGTTTTTCAGAATCTTTTTTTCTTTTCTTCATTCTATACAAATTTCCCCAAGCAGTCTATCTTTAGCTAATGGCAAGGCTTACATCACTTTTTGGTAGCCTACAAAATAAATTGATTGTCTATTTTCTGCACATATTCCTATTCCATATCCCTTGTTGTCCAACACAAAGCCGGACTATATGCAGAAGGAGAAGATCCGCTGCCGTAAATTTCCTTAATTTTTGCTCTTCCCATTCCGGAACCTCTTCCTCTCGGGATGATGCCGCTATAAAATGTCCTCCCCTGTCGACGAAGGGCTACTCCGAGATGCCCTCAAGGTGGTCTCGTATTCGTTAAAACGAGACAAGTGACGCTTTAAAAGCGCCCATGAAGCGAAGGTTTATGCCAGAGCTATTTGGATAACACATTTGCGTTTCCCCGCCTCAATTTACATAATATATGAAACGCGGAATATGAGTAGTCATACGGAAGATAATCGCAAGAAGGGTTCCAAAAATTCACACAAGATCCTACATGTTACCAGGGCACAGAATCCACCGTGTACTTACTGCCTCCATCATCGGTTCAATAAAACCACATGACGCTTGTAGAGAGCGTAATGCAATTTCTTTCTTGAAATGTCATGTAAAAGACGTCGGCCATAAGAAAAAAACTACCGGACGAACATTGAAAAAGCCGAAGAAGATTGAGGATGATTACATGGGAGACACATGGAGCCTACTTTTGGAGTTTCTGTTCGGAAAAATATAATTCTACAAGATCTAGACCAGATGGCAGGTCATTCTTTTATGAAGTAAAAATATATTCCATAACGATGCTCTAATGTCATTGATTTATATTATCACTAACTATTCGTTAGTATTTAAGTTACATATAAATTAATATTATAATTTATCAACAAGATAAAATATTGATAATATTCAACGCGAAGTATTTGATAGTTTGGCTACCTTAAATCATGTCATTCCCAACATATTTCTAATTTAAGCATGTTAAACTCAGAGAAATATTAAACAAAGAAATTTTGACATAGCATGGCATTAACTAGGAGGGATAGTTTTTTTAATACTAATATATTTTATTCCATATTACGCTAAATATACGAGTGGACAGCAAACGAGAAAGATACTCCATTATATTCACTAAATTACATCTCATAAGCTCCTTTTCAACGATACATGGCTAAATTGGTTGAACGTCATGATGAAATTAAGTATATAAAACTTAGAAATTCCCACTAAGTAATTTTATTGTACAATCCTAATATTGGTTGAGCCCTCCACCCTTCCCTACCCTAAGCTAATTCTCTTACCTCCTGTTATCTCTTCCTATGTACTTTCTTCTTTATATGGTCCATCAACTTAATCCTGGGTCTTCCTCTGGGGGCTTCTCCCTCCTTTTTGTATTCAATTATGCTCTTTCTTAAGATTCCGATACAGGAAAAATGCTTAACAAAGAAATTATCAGTACATACTCGTAATTGCAACCATTCAAACAAAAAAAATGTCCATCATCTACACTTCTTTGAATAATATTTTTATATAAATCTATTTTTAACGAAAAAGTGGTAGTAAGGTTTTCTCATCCATCTAAAGTACAGGAAACTATTTCTATAATACCTTTTGTACAGATCGTTAGACTATAATTTTGAAATCATCAGTTGAAGTTATTTTTGAAGAAAATCATACGAGTTCCCTACATTTTCATCAACCGATGAACAATACTTGGTCAACATAAATAGCAAAAGTTTAAAATGAAATGATTAGAATTATGATCACTTACTGGTGTTGTTGATGTAAATTTTTCCAACATAAGTAGTTGTATTGCTAGGTCAGTTTTTACAGGAAACAAAACTAAAGGAATATACCTAAGAGAAAATGAAAAGTATATTGAAAATTTCAAAGAACCGCCGGCACTAAAACCTTTATGTTGCCATCCCTGAAATTTAGGTCGAGTATAAGAGATCAGAACGGAGAACCATTAACCCTTTTTGAGCAATCGTGAAGTCAAACCTCTCTGCCGCTGAATACGTTTCGGCTGCTAATGGCCTGCCTGCCGCCCTTCGAAGGGGCAGATTGTCCGAACGGTGGCGTTTCGGCCCATCGCCCTCCTGGGCATGGGAGCTAATAACAATTTGGGGCGAATCGTTTAATTAAACCACCCCCTCCCCTCTAACCCTCCGTCTGACCCCGCGACACTCCTTGCTCGCCCTATCTGCATGCATCTAAAACTGCCCGACCATCCCTTACGTTAAAATCGTTCACCTGACCCACCCACGCGTTTGAGACGGTAATCTGGTGCCATCTCTCCGCAGAACTGGGGAGGCTGTCCTCCCATTCATGACGAGGAGGAGATTTCACGAAGAGAGCGCTGCAGGTGAACACGAGGATAAGAATCTTGGAGATAAAGGAGAATAGTGGCAACTCACAAATTTACCGTCAATTCCTTTGGAAAACCACATATTTTAGCAACATGAACAATATATTCCAATTTTTTTCACTGTATGTATTTGTTTCTACCAATAGCCTCACCGCATTTCCACCTGAAATAAAAGTTATATTTTCAAACAAAATTAATCCAGCAACCTCCAAACTAAAAGCAGCTAAAAACTGATACGAAATAGAAAATTTAATGACTATTCCCGTCAAAAAAAGGCATAGAAATCACCAGGTGATGACGTGCCACGTCAAAAATCGGGTCGTCTTTGAATAAATTTACGTAAAAGAGTTAAGGCAATCTTCTCTTACACAATGTTCAGTAAATTCCACCAAGTCCCCTGAGACAATGGACTTTTTGAACAAATATATATAGCTTTGTACTTCAATTTTTTTCAAAGCATTCGGTTAGCCCTCTTTTCTCATGTTAGATATAATACTTCATTTCATAATACTTCACTGCTAGAATAGAGTTTTAAATTGGCACTACTGTATACTGATAATAAGTAAAAACTGCCTTTACGTGAGGCACGGAGCTACAGCGAACTGCACTACTTTTGCTTTGAGCTCAATACCATGAGCGAAGATATTCAGGTGCGGCTTGCAAAGGTGGGTTTTTGGGATTGATAAGAGTTGAAATAGCGGGAGAGGATTAAGCAGGGATAGAAGACTCGGAATTAAGAAGTGAAGATACAGAATGAGCAAGGTCGAGCCGAGGTATGACAGGGGACGAGAGAGCGGAAATTCTCTTGGCGTAAATGAGTGTTTGGTCACGGGATCACTTCTCACGGCGGAGGGCAGGTGGGTTAAAAAGAGCAGTGGAATCCGTCGTCCGGGTTTTTCAGGACGAGCGCGGAAGAAAGGAAATTAAGAGTGGGAGGAGGCGTTTGGAAGAAGCAAGAGGCCAGAAGGGATAAGAGTGGGATGGAGGAAAGAACAAGAGGCAAACTGAAGGAATCAAGGAAGAAGTGTGAGAAGATTTAGATGTGTGAAGAATGAGGTGAAAGGAGATCGGGTATGTACGTTGCCTGAACAGCTAGGCTTTCTACACCGTGCACCCAGATTCGAGTCCCGACAGTTGCGAAAATTCGTGTAATGGAGTCCTCACAAGGATATCATATTCGAAGACCATAATAAAAGCATATAGCATTGCTGAAAGCTTGAAGATATGGGTAGTGGCTAGAACACTGTTTTTCTTTCCAAAAGGTCGCGCTACGAAGTCCAATATCAATTTTGCCTGCACCCATCTTTCATTTTTGAAATTATTCCACTATTTCCTTTATGCTCTTGATTGTAAGTCACCTTCTCTGATATTAGTCTTCAAAATACATCACGCTCATTCTATTTCAACCACAGCAACACACGAATATATAGCCCACTATTTTCCCAAAGAAGGTAAATTGATCAGCCACGAGGAAACATATGAATGTTTTAGTGATTTCTGATTGACGAAGGTTTTCATCATGTTGGCTTAATGAGTAACTATGTATAAATGTTGAGTGAGTTGGCGTAAGAGTTATTATTTTATGTCTTAAATCGGACTGCCGGTTGGTTTAAGTGAGACAATACAAAAGCATTGCTTCTCTCATCAAGAAAGCGTAAAGGCACCAAGAGATTTCACAAACGGGTGAAGTTTTAAATAAAAAATGTTAAGTTGGGAGCCAGTTATGATTCGAAGGCTACGCATAAGACTTAGTTTGCTTGAGAAATCCAGAACAAGTGTGTTTCAGAGCGACACAGAGAATATCATTTCGACAACACCGCATCCCTAGGTGAGACAGGAGCGATAAAATGGAGATATATTTCCAAAGAGATAGGTAGAAACGCTCATTTAATTTACGCACAATAAGTGACTATCATGAGACAGGAGCCTCAATTAAAACACTCACACTATACAATTTACCATTTCACCACCGAAAACCTCTTTTTTTAGACCTTTACACGGCTGATGTCTGACACCCCCTTCTGCACGCAGGATAGTGTGCAGATGTAGAAAGTGTGATCAAATGTACTGTGGTATGATCTAATGTATTATAGGTATTTATTATAGGTAAAGACGATGAAGACTATGCATAAAACATAAAAAAAGAAATTATAAACATGCTTTTCTAAAAACATTATTAAAGAATTAAAAAAAAAGAAATATCTTAACATCGCGCTAAAAAAGAAAAATTACATATTTTCTCAAGTGAATGAAAATTCAGCCTCGCACTGGAACTAATTAAGTTCAATTCAAGGAAATCAGCCACTTAGTGATAGGACCACAACGAAAAGCGTGGGATGCTCTTTCATACTCGATATCAGCATAAATTCATGAAAAATGAAGATTTTGGTATTCAATGGAATAGAGAGCTTCAATATACAATTTGTAGAAAACCTTTGAATGAACTTAAGTTAAGGTGCGAAATATAAATGAGGTCGCGCCCCACGCTTTTCGTTGTGGTCTTATCATTGTGTGGCTAATTTCCTTGAATTCAATAGAATTATTTCCAGTACTAGGCTAAATTTTCATTTAGTTGAGAAAAATTATTTTTTAGTGAGATATTATTTCTTTTTTTAGATGTATTAATAATTTTTTAAAAAAGAGTGCTTTAAAAACTACAAGTTGTATTATAAAAATTGTATTAACTAGGACTAAAAAAATCGGACTGTTTACTAAAAAAATCTGCAAGTTTGTGTACTCGATGCGGCGACTCTGAGAGACCCATGAGATGAAAGTTGGATGCTCTACCACCCTTCTAATTTCATTAAAAAGTTTAAGTGAGTCAAGTGGCAACTATGTAGGGTAAAATTAAGTTGTGACCCATGGATCCAAGGATCCATGGAAAAGCGAGTTAAAGAAAAGCATGTAGTAAAGGGATATCAGAAAAAACAGAATACAATAGTTTTGGTTTACAGTCACGCGGATTCTTAAATAATAGAAAGCATATTCGGGACCAAATACGATGTTTATAGGGCAAAATAGAGTTGGTGTTCGTGCACTACTCACGTGTACTTAAAAGCAGTTCGAAACATTATTTCCTGCCAATCACATATTGCTGACCACTTGTTTCCCTCTCGATACATTTTCCATTCTACGACCTTTCTGAACTCCTGATATTCTGATACACTCTTGCAACAGTCATTTGCAGTGGCTTGCATGGTTGCACGAAGATGTAGATGCAGGAAAGTGTGAGTGAGGAGAGTTATAGTTAGTGAACACCGTACACGCAGGAATTTTCGCGTTTTTGGAGACAAAGGCATAGGAAAAAAGTTCCTGTTGAAAGGAGGCATCGCAGGAAATCGTCGGAATGAGGTCGGTTGAGGATGTACATACATACATACATATATATATGTATTTCTATACGGATATGGCGGGAAGGGAAGGCATGGCAGATATGTGGATATGAGGGAGTCTAGTGGAAGAGTGAAGAAAAATGAATGAGCAGGCAGTGAAGGGAGAGGGAGGAAAAAGAATGGCCCTCGGACGCGGTGGAAAGAGGAGGAAATGAGACGGAAGGCCGTAACGTGGAGAAGCAGTGTGAAAGGGCGAAAGGGGAAGAGACTGGAGATAGTGTGCGAGAAAGGTTTAAGTGCGGAAGTCGTGAGGCAACGGGAAAGCCAACCGTCGGGTTAATTATCTTGCGTCGGACCGTTAGCTAACGCGCCGGACGACCAGGGTTTCTTAACCTCTGCCCTTTTCATTTTTATCAATCGTCCGTATCCAACAGGTACCCAGCGCAGGAAATGGAGAACGCTCCAAAAGGTATCATTTTTAAATGTGCGAATGAGGGCAGAAAAAGGGACGCTCTAAGTTTCCGAGAAGGAATTAATTGAAATTCTGGCGTCGTCATCATACAAGTCGTCATGTGAAAATGAGCAGATATGGAGACGCGCATTAAGCCCAAAGCCTTGCAGAGGAGTTGAGATAACAACTGAGACATTACAGGTCGTAAGCACCCACGCATTGTTGAACCTATCCAGTCTATTCAGATGAAATGCAGTCAGATGATGTATTCTGACGAAAAAACGTCCGAGGAGTGGCTTAATTTTCAATACTTGACGCTAATCTTTAAAAATAAGATATTTTTGCAAATAAATACTTACAAATTACCAAAGACAAACTGATAAATTCGTCATTAGGCGGGATATTAAATATACTAGCGTGTTACCAGAACATTCTCAAAATCGAATTGTGCAATGAGTATCTCGGCTAAAAATTTACCGCAACTGACATCATTCAATAAATGAGGAAGACTTAAATTCTTTGAAAGGCAACTTATTATTTAAAAAATGTGGATTTAAACACTCACGTTGGTAAAGGCTTGAGATGACACTTGCTCTTATGTTATCTCTCAATTATAGTTGAGTATAAAGATGCCAAATGTGTTTTTCTTATGCCATTGGGAAAAGAATTAGCACAGACTAGATCACACATTCATTCTTAAATTATGTGTTTTTGTCCTTTCAATCACACATGTTAATTTTTGTTAGAGTTGAATTAGACCGAAATATTAAAACTACGTTGCCTCATTCTTTTTCAAATAAGTATAGTTTCTCTTAGTACTATAATTAGAGATTTTTTGTCGAAGTAACTATTTCTTGTGGTTTCAATACTTATTTCATAACGTTTAAAGCCATTAAACATATAAAATACAAATGCTATCAAAAACGATAAATGATATTTAACTATGGATCGTAATTTATACGAAACTATTTGTTAAATTATATTATAAATCTGGTCATAGAATATGGTATGAACTTTCGGAATCTCCAATAGAACAATAGCAGATATATGGTCAAGTTCTTCATCCTAGTTTACCATAGCCATACCAACAGTATAGATCAAATTCTTATAACATAAATACGAGGCAAAACAAAACTTCGTACATTAGAGCGGCAGTGTAATTTAATTATGTTACGAAAAAAAGAAAGACAATCGCTAGCAATGAAAACCAGGAGGAGTGTAAAAGATACATCAGTTCTTTAAACAATTTTAACTATTGCCTGCAAAAAGAAGCACTCTATATAAGGCAAATCATGACATTCATTAATCACCGTCTAAATATCTTGCTCTACGGGAGGATTGCCTTGAGATGGCAGATCCGATGAGGGAGGGAGGCAAGACTCTACGACGAATGAAGAACGATAAGAGTCGAAAGAGACCGGAATAAGAATCTTGCGGGACCAAAACACACAAACCTCTATCGAATGAAGGATGACCTCTTGTGTGGACAGTTGAGGAGGAGAGGCTTTGATCCAGAAATATCCCAAGAAGATTCGCACGCCTTAATCGCTATAACCGCTGAGAGGAGGATATAAAACACAGTTGGTGGTAAAGGGATGAGTGGACTAAACCCACAAAAACATACCCCTAACCATGTATTAGATAAATAAATACGAGTACTTACATAGGGGAACTTTCAGGAAACAATGAAATACGATCGCCCTTCTGCTGTTGAGTTGGGTCAGAAATTAATAAAAGGAAAAATGGAGCGGGAGTGTCGGCGGTGGATGAAAAAGAGTGATGAAGAGTGAGGGAAAAGGAAGGAGAAGGATTGAAAGCAGAGGTTAGGAGTTTCTGACGTGAACGGCGAAGGTAAGTGGTGAAAGAGTAGCCATGAATAATTTTAATCCCCTATTCCTTATTTTATATGTTAATTTCATTCTTTATTTCCACATTAGTTACAAATAACCACGGTGATTGTACAACTGAATACCTACATCATGGCTAAAAGATCAATACATAGCTGCGTCAACTCGTTCTCAAGGAAGAGATCACTGACCATGCGATTTTGGAGGTTGACGTCGTCCATCAGAGAAATAAAACATTAATGTCCAATTTTTAATTTTTCTGGTTGATATTTATCGCAAGGTGACCAACCCTTTACATGATATTGATGCGATTGAAAGTTTTGGTTGCATAAATGCATCAGATTGGTGTTTGCTGACAAAAGGGTTGTCAACAGAAATACGTAGCTAATTTGGTTTTTCATGCACAGTGAATATATCAACAGAGATTTTAAAATCGATCTGAGAAAACAAAGTGCAAGAGCTGCGTATCTTTTAAGTCACATTTTTTCACGCAAATCACGATGTATTCCTTACTGTCACTCAAAATTTCAACCACCGACCTTGGTTTCAGTGAATGTGTACCACTACCAAGATTTTTATAATTTTCGAGAGCAGGCTTACATATACCACTTCATCTACATCTACATAATACCCCGCGAGCCGCCACATGGGCGTGTGGAAGGGGGTGTTAGGTCACCAGCCGTGTAAAGGTGTAAGTTTTTCGGAGATGAAATGGTGATATGAATTATCAGAGTGTATGAGCTTAATTTTTATTGTGATCGCTTATCGCTCGCAAAAAGAACGAGTTCTTGTACCTATCTGTTCGGCAGTGTATCTCTCCTTTTTTATCCTGTCTGTCAGACCTAGAGATGTAGTGATGAGTCAAGATAATATACTCTATGTCGCTCTGAAAAATATCAGATCTGAATTTATCAAGCAACCTAAGCCTAGCGTGTATTCTCCGTATCGCTAGGGGCTCCCACCTTAATCCCTCTAAAGGTTGTGAGACACTATATGTACGCTCGTAGGTGTTATTAACGGAGCGCGCTGTTTTCCTTTGTATTTTATTATTTTTTTGTTAAATCTATTTGACCAGGGTCCCAAATGATCGCGGCGTATTCGAAGTTTGGCATAACCAGAGCGAAGTACCATCTCTTTTTGACTTTTTCATCCGAGGACTTACTGACTTAGTGTCTTTCGTTTAGCTGACTTCCAAATTAACGATTCCACAAAAGTCCTCCGTTTCCTACTTTATCACTTCTGCCATCCAAAGTGGTATTTATAGGCCTACTCCTAAAATTATAATCACCTTGATAATAGAATGGATGTGCTAAAACTACGACCGGTAGTGAGTTGAAATAAGTGTGTAATTAAACATGGTTCATATTTTTTAATGTTTGACATATAATGCTACACCAAGTTAAGCCTCAAACCTGTATTATTGTTTGATGATTGTGAGCTGAAAGGATCCTAATACACGGGTTAGTTCACTTGGTTATCAGAAGCCAGTCCACCGTCTTCATTGACTCTCATTTTCCTATAGCGCTTGTAGGCTAACGAACTAATTTTGCAATTTTAATATGTTTTCCATTGATAGCTTACTATAAATCAGCATACACCTATTTCTTTAATGTGTATTCTCCTTTCGTATTTTGTTTGTTTATTTAAATTGGAAATAATCCACGTTCATACTGAAAACTTGGGTAAAATTGAGTAGTATTTATAGCATTGAGTAACCAACTTAAGTTTCATGACTAGCTTGCCTAGAATTTCAAACAGATGGTTGATATTCTTTCTATACATCCACTAACTCGACCATTTCGTCGTCCTATCCATTAGAAAGTAAGGAGAGAGCAGGGTTGAGCAATATGTTTGTTATATCTATTGTCAGGCTGTAGTTTTATGACGTAGTGCCCTTTCCATATACCTCAATGTTAACCACAATAAATTCATCATACTCCTGCTCGCCACAGGGGGCTTTTGCGTTGAGGAGAATATGAGAGGGCGAGGGAGGATGCGCGGAATGGTGGAAACGTGAATGTGCGGAGGGGTAGCGAAGTCAGTGGGTCGGGAAAATGAAAGAGACGGCGGTTTTTTAAGGGAAACGGGGAAATTGTGGTCGTGCGGTCGCGGGTGAAAGGGTGTATGTGGGTCAACCAATCCGAGAGGTTGGCTTGGCTCGGACCGCGTCCGTGTAGGTGTGTGTGGGGCTGAAGAATGAGCCCAGAGAAGCAAGTGATGACAACACATGGGGCCGAAAAAATATCCTGACGAGCACCCCATAATTCCCGGATTTATTCTCCTGGTCCCTTCATTTTTTTCTTCGGGCTAAAAAGGAGTAGGGTGATTAGTTTTAAGCTTTTTAAGGGGGCTGTATACTTCGGCCTAAAATGCCCTTTTAGTTCTGACCTCTGACGTAGTCTAGAAGAAATCTTCGGCTTCACCTACATTTCCCTCCCCGGACAGCAGCGCCACTGGTAGCACAGTAGATAATGCGTTGCAAGAGATCAGAAGAATGTTTACAGAGACGCTATTGTACACAATTTACGACATTTTATGATTATTTACAGATATGAAGGATTTTCATTTAAAATAAGTGAAATGATTTAAATAAATATGCGTAGTACGCATCATGGCAATCACCTGATTTTAGGCAAATTCACATTTCTTCCTCGGTCGAATTAGTTATATAGCTAGCAAAAAGCAAAGAGTTTAAAGTATTTTACATCACTTATTTTAAATATTAATTCTCAGCACAGAGACATGCGCAAACATCTGCCGTAAGTAACAGACTTTGACTTTGATTTTCTTTATTTTACCTCCGTCAGACGAGGCCCAATGGCCCCCTTACCCCTGGCCCGAGGCTCATAAGTGGAGAGTTTGGAAAAAAGTATATATTTTTTCAGATACATTATTAGCTTACGGTACGTCCACGCACATTTAGTCCCAGGTTTTATGATAAGGTATAGCTTCGGCTCACAGATCCATGTACGTAAAACGAAAGCACATAAACGTCTGCGGAAGTGTTTTCGGCCGTGGTATACAGGGCCCTTAAGGGCTAGTGCTCATATTTACAAACGAATTGATGTAAGAAGGTATTCAGTAGGCGAGACGGTCAAAGTACTAGTCCCCCATTCTAAGCGATCCGGTTTCAAACCCGGCGATTGAAATATTTTTTGCTGAACTCGATTAGTCCATCGGATGGGTAGTTGTCCAGTCCAGGTGGGCTATATGAGTCAAAACAAATTCTAAGTTTCAACTTTTTCGGAATAGTTTTAAAAATCCTGCATTCACCAATGACCTTTTGTCTATTGAAAACCAAAATGAAGGCCGAAAAAAACGTCAAATATTACAAAAATATATTTTTAACGAAACATATTTGTTAGAAACGGACACCGGCTGCAGAACTATTCATTTGGAATTACCACATAGGGACTTCAATTTTTGCTGTCATTACATAATTACTCAAACGATTAACCAAAAATATGCTTCAATTTTATTTTACATCAAGTCAAGAGGAATGTTTCCTTCTGAAAATTAGTTTTCTTTGAAAAATGAATTTATGTCACACCGAACAATACAGCTTTTCCTTGTGTTTATGCCGTTCTCCAATATACCACGAAATTTAGTTCCATTTGCGAGAAAAACTACAAGACAGTAAAAAGAAAATATTTTCTATAAGAAAGTATACTAAAAGAGAATATTTTTCTATAAGACTCCAGAATATGAATAAAATGAAATTTTTTCTTTCACAGAGAAAACTCCTGAACCTTAAGTTTTTACGTCATTGAGAAGAAAAAACTAAAAATTAATACCGACAACTTTCCATCCAATCCAATGAGATTAGTTGACTGCCGCTCTCCGCCCTTCCCATCTAATGTTAGTTCCCTTATCTCCCGGTACCTCTTCAAATGAACTTTTCTCCGTGAACTAATTCCTGGGTCTTCCTTTGGGAAGTTTTCCCTGTATTTTGCCTTCAAATATGTTTACAAACTCACTGTATCTAAGGGTGAGTCCAATCCATCTTGCTCTTATTTTCTCTATCATGTTCCATATGGTCCTTTCTTTTTCTAATCTTTTTTACAATTCATCATATCTTATTACTTTCGTACATTTTATCTTCAACATCCTCCTACAGCACCAGATTTCGAAGGTTCCAAGTCTTTTCTGGTCAGCTTTTTTCCAGCAAAACTGCCTTTAAGGAATCGCATTCATCATTACTGTGGCACTCTAATTTCTTCTTTTCTGCAGGAACGTTACATATGTATCTGGCTTGTAGTGTTTTGTTTTCCACGTCTTGAAAAAACTTTGCAAAATGCAAAATTCAGAAATTTGGTCTTAGATAAATACCTAAGAACTCAATTGCCTGCACTCATACATGGAAAAATTAATAATATCACGATGACAGTGCCGATAAAGAAATAGAAATGCCTCCACAGTACTAGGCGACGAGGTAAAGAACATTAGCGAAAAATATCTTTCCCAAAATAGCTGGATAATTAGCCACAGTACTAGGCGACGAGGTAAAGAACATTACCGTAAAATATCTTTCACAAAATAGCTGGCTAATTAGCCGTTCTGGTTCTCTATGCGGATTGAGAGAAGAAAAAGGTTCATATTAAAAATTCAAGTAAAAATTTGGCTGTGCAACCTTCATTAACATCCCTTAAATATATTCGACGCCTCCTTGAGCGCAGAAAAACTGATGGAGACAGATAGGTACCTACCGAGAGGGGTTCAGAGGACTAAATATTACGATAAAATTAGAATGCGAGCTCTCGACAACCCTGTTCACATGAATGTGCCCGTAAAATATTGAATGAAACTAGCCTCCTTATCGATATTGAATTATTCTCGTGTATAGGTATACATAAATGTTCATTTTTAAAGTAAACCACATTTTATTTTTTTTCTCTAATGGGATTGCGGTATTATGTAACCATAGCCGAAGTGTCACCCAGAGCATTGACCTTTAGTGGTGATACGTACATTCCGACAATTAATTGAAGTATCAATTGATATGACCGAATCTAAGTGTACGAGAGACCGTAAAAATACGGTATACGGAATTTTTGGGCAGCGTGAAGAGTAGAGGTGGATTAGATGGGTGCACATTCCATCTATGAGAGTGCATGAGGCTAGAAAATCCCACACATGAACGTACATTAGGATATATGCGCAAAACTACATGCTCTGGAAACGTCATTGCTCACAAACGCGTACACACACTCTCCATCACTCCACCAGAACGTAAAGATAAAAAGGATTGCTGATTCCTCCTCTTTTTCCGTACATTTTTTTATCTGGATCAACGCCCGTGTGATGCAGTGCTTTAAGCCTCCCGGATATCTGTGGTGTGGAAACGAAAAAGGTGTTTACTACACGATAGTGTGAGATGCGCGGCCGGGCTGAAATAGCATCATCCGGCGCTGCCTGCTGAAATAACATCATCCGATAATTTCAGGGTTTTACTGCAAGAATGGCTGGATTTAACCCTTAACGTGTCGCTCCACACTGGGCATTATTTAAAAAAATCCTCTCCCTGGCCAGACTCACGCTCGCAGCAAAAAATCATTAACGTCCATTAGGAATGAAGACAGCAGCACGGATCCTATTATCTTAAGAAAAAATGCTTTCGCAAAAATGGGCTGATATTCACGGGTCGCTCGGCTCTATTTTCGCGATGTGAAATGCGGTAATGCATCTCGCTCGCATAAAGAAATAAAGATTTAAAACAATATTCCAAGGTAATTTTACCAACGTTGCATATTATATATTTCAGAAGAACTAAAATAACATTGCCTTTGCAATGTATTTGGAAAAAAAAAATCATTTTGATCTCCATCTTATTAAAAAAGTACCCATACGGATAAACAGTCCGCGAGCAAACTCATTATAAACAAATCGATTTAATTTTATTATAGTCCATTATATAATACGGTATTTTTTTGTAAAACATGCTTTATAAGATTTACTGAAACAGGTGTGGTCAGGCACAACTTTTGTACAGGGATTAAAGGCATTACTAAGTCTTTCTACGAGGACTCCTATAAGATCTTTGAAGATGTATATTATTGCTAATAATTCAGCCTATAAAGTAATTATCAAATTTCATGGACTTAAAGTGATCGTAAAAGAGAACACATATAAAATCACGTCATTTAAAATAATTCCAAAACGATCTTATTGAATTTTCACATAGTCATAATCTTGAGGTAAAGGAACCATGTATAATATCATACATTTGCCCCCATCAAAAATTAGTAGAAAGTAGAGACTGAAATGCCAGGCATTACCAGAATAGAATGAAATAAGGGAGATAACCTACTAGCGAGCGCGTCTTAATTTGAGTATAACAGAATGGTGAATGAGACGGATATAAATTTGGAGTCCGTAAGCACAAGCATTCAAAGGCCCGTTAGAAAAGATTAGCTTGTCAGTCCAAGCGTAATGAGAAATTTTTCTGAGTCAACACACTTCAATTTCTCTTACTGTAAGAGAGAGCTTTTCCATGATCCATAGAAAGTTAATTAAGCAGTATTTCAACGGCATTCGAGAAATGTAGACGGACATAACTTCACTAACAATTTAAAAATTAAAACAATTTGGAATCTTCTGTAAAAACGTTATTTCTAGTTATCTATGTCACAAGCAAAATAAAAGAAATTCATCTGTAGAAAGTAAATACATTTGATTAAGCTCAAGTGCACTCAAAAACTACGAATCATAAAAGGCAGAAACATGGTGCACATGATTATTTTAATGCCAATTTTTACTGTAAAGCGAGCAGTGTTGTTTGTAGGCTAAGTAAAACTTGTGAAAAAAAGGGATTCCTTAAGTCAACATAGAACTAAAATTACAAAATAAAAGTTATGTAGATTATGAATAGTTGGGAAATTTTCCCAGTTGCAATTCATGCACTCAAATACTACGTGGCTCAGTTCAAGCTAAGCTAGCAGCTTACATACTAAATATTGGTCCACATGAGACATTGATTGATTCAATGTAATTTCTTTCATTGTTATAAACTAACTTTCTTTCACCACATGTGATGGCCATGTGATAGACCGACAGGATAGACAGGTTGATTTCAAGGGATGGGTTCAAAATTGTCTTTAGCTTCAATAGTTGGTATCATCAGTTTTGACTATCAGACAACATATTTTGACAAAATGAATCAATGGGTAGCCTATAACCAGGAAATAAAATCCTTCAGTGGTAATTAAGAGCCGATTATTTCCAAAGACTTTCAGACAGTTTGGCAAACAGTGCGCTACAGGGAAAAATAGGTGGATAGTAACAGGTTTAATAGGGTTTTGAAGTATCTGAATTTTAACACGCTACACATTCCGCTAATGGATACGAAGAAACGCCTTGAAGCTCTCGGTGAGTTGGGAAAGAGTGGGGGCGCTAGAAAGTTTCACGTTCATGAGCGACATTAAATTTCTCAAAAAAGAACATATAAATTAGATGCAAAGGAGAATGCGCTGAATGGCAGACAAACTTGAAGTGCTGCAGAACAAACAGCACATTTTGATGTGAAGGCATAAAATTTCAGGGACGGAAAAAGAGGGATAAAATTAAAATGAAGGCATCTTGGAGCGTGAATACCAGTGAGAGAAATTTGAGGAAATCAAGAGTTTGCTGAGCCGGTAAAATGAAGGATGAAAAGTTAGCGGGTATTATCCAAGATATTCCACAGAAGAATGAAATATACAGCTTCAACAATTAATCTCCAAGGATGAATATCTAATCTTTCTTTTATTTGGTAGCTGATAGTTGATAAATTAAACTCTATACGGCTGGATAATGAAATATGAACTATCACACCGACGGGGATGCTATTAAGTAAAAGCACCGTGGTTCCGGACTCCAAATAAATGCCCCAAACAAATTTGTCTTACAAAAGTTCTTTCATTTAAGTACACTACCCAAAACCTCCTCAATAAGGGAGTTACAAGAAGTTTTTTATTCAGTCAAAAGAAAGAACTATGAGTAGCACATTAACAAACAGATACACACAAACATTCCTAATTCCTAAGTACCTTCAATAACTGCAACAAGAAAGGCGAGATGATTATCAAATTTTCCATTGGAAATTAAAAAACCCTTATCAATTCCTTCGTCATTCCTCTGTTTGTTAAGTACTAACACATCCTTATACGTATTGCAGCAGTGGTTTACTGAGTTAATATTAAGTTTCATGCAGATGAAGTATCCAGCTGGATAAAACAACGAAAACCAAACGAACATGAGTTCAAATGAAAATCTATTTCACATATAAAAATAGAGTGAAACTACAACGAAACTGTGGATGAAAGCCTGAGTAATACTGGAGCAAATTCGAGATAAAATATTCAATGGCATCAGGTTAAACTTGATAGAACTTCTGCATGATAGATCAATAAGGAAATTTGCTTGCAAATTCCACATGAATTAATTCAGTACAATCAGTTTCGATACAAGTCATCGCAATCAGGCCGGAAATCTGTGTGAAACTTTGACTGTGCATTTCGTAATTTATTAATCAATATCAAATGATTATCAAATTAAAACCAAGTGGATACTAATTATATTTTTGAGCTCTAAAGTTACGGGTGTTTGCGCAATTAAAGTACAGAATGGAGCATTTTTCAGAAAAGATGAAATTTTTTTGTTTCAAGAGTTGTCTTGATGTGGAAGTGGGCTGCAGATGTTAGTAGCGTGTTACAGGTGGCGTTGTGTATGCTCTACTTGTCTTGATTAGTTTCCAAGCATGCACGCTCCAACCCACTTGACGCCTCTTCGCACACAATACAGCAAAGCGCTCAAGTACCTCAGTTACCAGCGTCCCGAGCGCACGGCTTTGCGGTCGTGTCAGTTTACGCGAATGCTCATCACGCGGCGGGTACACCCATTAAAACCATGCGCGGAGAATGCAACCGAACAAAACGATGTTTAGTTTCCGTATCTAAAAGCATGAAAAAGTCATGGAGACAATCTAAAGGTTTTTGAAAATGGGGCGAAAATCTCTAAACCTTTGTAAAGAAAATCTTTAAAAAAGTATCAAACTGAAATACGGAAATTTGGAAAATAACAATTTTCGCGGAAATCCAATCAAAATTTCAAAATAAATTATTAAAGAATAGCAGAGAGAATTCAAAAGACTCAGTCGAGCGTGAGAAACTACTATTTCATAACGAAAATACTAGCCTCAAAGCAATACAGTGTATTAAATAATTTTTGCTCTTAAGGGATGGATTATTTAAAAATCATTGGAATCATGCAATCCGGTGAGCTAAAAATTATCAGCATGCAAGCACACAGAAATATTGTCATTAAAAAAAATGCCGAAGTACAAAACTCTACACAGTCTGTGTACACTCTTTTTATAAAAACGAAGAAACATGGTGAAAATAGTTTACCTTAATGGCAAAAAAATCCCACTATTTTTACTTATAAAGAACAATAATCCTGCAACTCTTTCAGGATATTTTTGCGGTATCTGTACTTTTACAACTAATCAGAGTTTTTAGGAAAATATAAATAAGAGTAATTGTCGGATTTATAAATTTAAGATATCCTTAGCTGTACCCGATGGCGATGGGGTGAATTCCTCGCCTGCTAAACCGAGGGTCGCGAGTCCGAATCCGGCGTGGGTTGAAATATTTTCCACCACTCAGGGCATGGGTGCTTGTGTTCATCTGTTGTCGTGGTCATTCATTAACCCGACATAAATTGGCCAGCTTACACATAAGTATTCGGGGTAGTGAAGTTATAATACAAAATAAATATCCTATATAATTTTTACAGTTTCTACAGCACTTTATGCCTCCTTTAAAAATATCGATGAAGTCAGTGAGACAGAGTAATATACTTTTACATCATCAACATTCAATATTTTATATTTTGAAAGGAAAGTTATCGTGCAACCCTTTTTCGATCCTTATAGGTACACTATCTGTAAAAGAAAAAAAAGGACTAAAAGTAAGGAATATTTGTCGGCTAAGTATCAAGGCGTGTTGTCGTTTCGATGATTGATAATTAGTAGGAAGGAGATATAGTGACTAGTCTTTTGACACTGCAGCTCTCTTATTCTGTCTCTTTAGTCAGTTCCGAAGATGCACAGATGAGTTTCAATGATATCGCCTTCATCATTCTGAAAATCAAGTAATATAGGTGTTAGCACTCGCATTGGCGCAGCAGTCGAAGTCACGTTAGCTGGGCGACTGTGAGCCAGGTCATTTCGTAAGCCCTATCGTCCACTCATCGGACTTCGCAGCTACAGAGCGACCGCAAACCAACAAAGGAGAGCCAACAACGACCAGCCATATAGTTTCACGCTCTCCTCCCCTTACATTACGTCTTTGAATAGAAAATGAAATTTTAAATCATACTATTTAAGAAAATACTTAAACATCCATCATTAAGGTATATCATAGCAAACCGTTTACACTGAGGCTTTTGTCTAACACAAGAAACTCAGGAGTCATCAGGCACTCATCAACAATGCTTAAAACGGAACAAAACATTTCCTGAAATTCTTAATTTGTATAAAATGACTACTTCTTATAATTCACTACAAATCAACGGCAGAATACGGCTATTCTTAGCTGCAGGAATATTACAGCCAAATCCTCGCACAAAAATAATCCTATCTTACTCATAAAAATATCTGCCCGGGTGGGGATAAACATTTCCTAGCTGATATGATTTCATAGCACTGTCAAACAAACTAACGCACAAAACTGATATATCACCAATGAAAGAGTGTAGTTTCTTAAATAAAACACACAAAAATTATTAAAACATGTAAATTAAGCCAATGGCCGCAGATATACACGTGACAAAATCTAAGCCACTGAACTTCCCATTAACAATTTCCATTCCTTCGTTATGGCTTGAGTACCAACACTACCTGACATGTATTCCAATGACGGCTTACCGGGTTAATTTTAAGTCTCATGCAGATGAAGTATCTAACTGGTTAGAAACAACGGAAACGACAATTAGCAAAAAGTAATCGAGACACAAAATCAAATTCTTCGAAACAGATCGTCCAAAACTTTCAGGTCACCAATGGCTATAGAGCAGAGATAATTTAAAAATTTGCCTCGCGAGTGTTCAAGTAGGGATAGATTCCCTGAGAAACGGTTCCTAGCCTTTAACCGCGCAGCCCAAGCAAAACATTCTTGCTGAACTCCAAACGCAAACGTTGGAAATAAAATCCATGTAAAATTGTAAACATACCTCTGGGAAATAAATATGCAACTAAATGCCCTCAAGAGAGTCTTGGAGACTTTCTGCTTTGGAATAGAACTAGTTACTGAGAACTTAGTCCCTACAACCGCTAAATTATAGGGAAACAACACAGGAGGTAGTGGAAGTATTTAATGCCCACTTATTACAAGTGAGCACGCAGGATTACTTTCTCTATTGGCATGTAATGACATAAAATATGAATGAATTATAAATGTGGGATCAAATGTAAATGCAAAATAAACTGAGACATGTTTTGCTGATGAACTGAAGAATCATCAGTACTTTGAAGAAGAAATCACCAAAGAAAAATATTACGCCCGAGGCGTAGAGAAGCTCCAAAGGTAAATATAACTATACAAATTAATAAATAACTTAAACAATAAATTTATTAAAAATAAATTAGAGAAAAGTAACCTTACCAGATAATGGCTGGAATCTTTTTTTTTCCTTGATGGGTTGCAATTAACCTCAGAGAAGAAGGATCACCTTAACAGGAATTCTTTAGCCTCAGGGATACCTCAATCCTTTGCGCAATGCTTCCAAGGAAGGGAACTGGATATTTCCATCGCCGTTTAGGGCTGAGCTGGTATTTTATTCACTATAATTTAAGAATTGTGCAATTACTAATACACGCAAGAAATTTTTTGCAACAAATAAATGCATGTAAAAATGCAAGAACAAATAATTTTTTCAATTGATTTTGTCATACTTTACAGTTATTTTCTTCGAATAGACGGAAAATAATTCCCAACAGGTGAATAGATATTTAACTTCAATGCATAATAATTTTACACGGCTGCTTAATAGTATGACTCATACTCAATCTCTCTTTTTTTCAGGAAATTTGATAAATAGCACTATAATAAAATCAAATCATGCAAATAAGGAAGAAAGAAAAGACTGCAACGGACCGATGTCACGCTCTTTATTTGTCAACATGGTAACTCCTACCATACGCCGATGAAAGGTTTGCACAGTAATACGTAATTATAACAAAATTAACCTACAATTCAACTCTTCGAACTTCCAACCAGTCACAAATTACGACTAAAGCGATTATTACGATAATATGATTATACTGACAAACGATAATTTATCCAATTAGGAAAAAGAGAAGACAGCAGCGTTAAAACGATTTCGTCACCACAGAATACATTTACACTAGAGTAGTAAGCTTTACATTGGCGTAAAAACATGCCAATTTTTTTAGCATGATTTTATTTCGTAAAATTAGTTTTATTTTTTTGTTGCGATTATTGTCGTCTCCAAATCACTCAGAAACTGGAAAAGTTTACAAGGAGATTTTATATACTATGAAAAAGATAAAACTTACTAAATACTTACTACCTTTCTTTAAATAAATGGCCATGCTGATTTTTTATCCATCTTAAACTTTAAAACTTGAAGGCATTTATCTACAGTGCCGACAATTAAATTACATTTGTTAAGCGAGGTTTAAAAATTAATTGAAAGCACGTCAACTCATAAAATTATAGACACAATTTTGGCAATATGACACTTCTTGCTCAAAGCCAGAGTGAAGGAGGGAGATAAGATGGGAAGAGGAAAAACGATCAGAAATAATAAAGGAAAGTTAAAAAGAACAATAGATATGAAATTGGAAGAGAGTCATCGATGAAAAAAATCTAACGAGTAGTTGGGAGAGAATGATACAAAGAGAAAATTACGAAATTTTGAAGCAACAAAACAATTCGAAACATTTTGAGACACAGACACCACATAAAAACAGTGATGGGAAGCAATACATATAGGAAAACTTATGAAATAATCAGGAAAGTTTTAAACATTCCTTAAGAAGAAATAAAACATTAGACTGATAATAGGCTGGAGTGAAGAACTGCAGCAAACCGATCTTCAGAATGGTGACTCATGATGATAACGAGGAGAAGCTATATAAGTAATACACATCCAAGATATGCACGGCACCCACGTTCGACATGCTAAAATTCGACAAGCTAAAATCCTCCAGCCGAGCCTTGACCTCTTTTCGTCCAATTGCATTTGGAGCCAGCTGCCCGATAAACTCATTAGCGACCATTCAAACGGCCTCTATGGAGAGGGCGGCCTCGTTGTGCGGGAGGATTCCAGGCCGTCCCAACGGAGCGAAGCATCGGTTGGAAGCTCTATTTTTAGAAATGAAAGAACAAATGCGATATGTATCCTTAAAAAATAATTTGTAAACAAGCCTCTTACTTTGAAAGCTATTCACCGGGGGCCCACATCAACACCGACCCATTTTGGGCCTCGGAGGTGATAGTAAGGGAGGAAAAAATGACTGAAATCGGCCAAAAAATGCTGCGCAGAAAGAAATAACTGCTGAGGGAGTTCACTAAAGATACTAAATAAGCAACAAAAATAGTTCACCAAGAATATTCCAGGCAAAGGTAAACAGAGAACAGAGTTCAGAAAGAGCAATTAGGCTCGATCTGATAAAAATTGAGAAGCCAGCGGAAGGGCAATCGCCCATGATGGGTAGACGCATTACGCAGCAACAAGTACTACGTATGAAATCATAAAAGAATAGATCGGAAATTCCAAAATGACTGAGTTATACATTAAAAACTATATCTAAATCCGTCCATCCTCAGACTAGGGCTACTTATCAGGAATTTAACCTCTTAAACCGCTAATTTTTAAGAAAAGAAAACAAGGGTTAGAGGAAATAGTTAATGGTCTCTTATTAGATGCATTTATTAAAGCTAAAAATCTCAATACTACGTAAAAATATAAGGAAAAAATAGAATGGCTTTCTCGCAAAATGGCTAAATTGTACATTTAGAAAGAAAATGTGAGTTCCTATGCTGAAATACCTTCTAAAAACACCTTATTGTGAAGGATGGAGTTGGTACTATAACGCACCGAAGAATCATATTGTTATTAACAAAAATAAACGGAAATCCAACCCCAATATTTATTTTTAAAGTGCTCAACACGAGCTAATTCGGGATTTTAAGGTAGTTCTTGAGAGGAATCAACAGAGTGGAAAATATTTTGCGCAATCACAAATAAAATAGTGTCATATACTTTTTCAGAAAATAGAGTTGACCCTGGTTGTTAAAAGATATATATAAAATATTAGTTTTGGAATATTAATTAATATTCGCTTGAAATAGTCTCCCCAAGATGAGAAGAGTTTTTTGATTATTTTGGGTACGAGTTTATGTCAATGGATGACTTAAATGATAATTCAAAGAGAAATGATTAAAAGAAACCCCATTTAAAAGACCTAGAGTCCATAGAAAATAATGAATTCCCTGATGAAAATAGAGAGCAGAAATTATCAATACTAATAAGGTGAGAGTCAAACCACAATGACCGAGATGCACCAAGTTAGAGGGAGAAACGCATGAGATACTCGGAATAAACTCAAAAAGCAAGAAGCATACCCTTGTATGTGATGCATTATTGAAGAGGCTTATTAATGCAAAAATTCCCCATGTTTTAGGATGACAACAAGAGCTTACACTGAGATGATGAAATTGGTATTCCAATAATGTATGAACTTGTTGAAGGACCATATTGAAAGCTATTACGTGTGCTGTGCCTCTTTACAAATAAAAACTGTATGGCAGAGCTCATTTCCTAAGATTTTTTCGCAGGAGCTTTCCCACGAAATTAAAATGTCGTTAAAGTCGGCCTATATTTTAAGTTTTCGCTTCTCGTCTTTCGTCTCGTCCATGCTCCTGCTCCATACTCGATAATTGGCGACCTGGGCATGTCTATCCCATCATCTTTAATCATAAAAAAATGTTCCTTGTTGTTTGATGCACTTTTATTCACCATCGATGTAACGCCTAAAGACATTAAAGGGAAACGTACGATACCGGAGAACGAAACACGATAACCCTACTTTGGCTTAGCACCATGACCTTTATAGCTAAGGTGTAGCCTCAAATATTGCCCCTAACGGCTGATTAGGAATCGGGAATTATGGCTGTCATATTACTCTAACAGGAACCTTTTGCAAACTCACACATTGTCAAATAAACTGTAAGCATTGGAAAAAAACATAAAAAAAGAAAGATGACATGCGTAAAGCGTAGGTGCTATGCCATTCGCTTACTTAAAAAAAAACTACACACTTGTGGGTAAGTTTTCTATTTCACCATCAAGGTATCAAATTCCCTAGAGAACTCAAATGATCTAAAATTTAATGACAGGAAGAGGCACTTTCTAAATCGACCCAAAATCCTTTCGACGCGACTGTAATGGTCACGGATAATTATCCCATATCTGCTCTCACTGACGTAAAAACATGCACATACAACTGATCTAGGGAGTCACTGGTATGAATCAGACATAATGAACTCTTTCCCAGGAGGTCAATTGTCGTTAACCGTTTATTTATCACTCGCTCACTTGCAATAAGTTACATCACCTATAGAACGCACTAGACAATAAGTAAGGCTGGAATTATTTCACACACGCGCTCACAATAAATTTATGTGATTATGCATGTCTGTGTCAGATAAATTTGATGGTTCATTCAAAAATGAAAAAGAATGCAATAGTCTGGTGTTATGTGGAAGATATGTTTTTCTATGACAAGGTGTACTTCAAAACACTGGATCATCGCGAAATGCCTAAAATATATTGTAAACATCAGTTTCACACTTGGGGTGTGGCTAAAAATTCCTCCTGATTCTATATCTTTTGGGTTTTTTTTTCATTCCAACCCAATTTATGAAGAAATAACGAACAATTGTGAATGATCATAACTGTTAACTAATGGGGGGAGAGATTTTGGATTAGTACCAAACTAATATTCACATAAATGGGTTCTATTGATTACGCCGTGTAATAAAACAAGCCCTCATTTCTGATCATAGTGAAGACGTCCTAATATACACGAAAGAGCGCGAATTGGGATAAAAAAGTCTTTTAATTTGAACAAAATTTTTATTCGAATCTTTCAATTGCATGTAAGTTGTGTTAGCCAGTTCCAAGTAACCTTAAAACACTGTCTAAGCCATCTTGGACACCAATTCATCTTCAATCGAACCAAATTTTGCTAGAGACTTTTGTAGATATTGAGTGTTTTATGTATCAGGAACTTCACTCCGCCACCATATTTTCGAGTTAATCTGGCAATGAGGATCCTTCCTTTTAGAAAATCTTAGAGCATATAGTTTACCCTCACGAACGATTTCGCACTTCCTATTATAAACCGCTATTATTAAACTTGGATCTCAGCAGCTTTCCTCTTATTTAAATCTAACTGATTGCTTAATCAGCCCTTTTTTCACCCAACCCCACCTCCCCTCTCATGATCCGTCGGACATATTGCATCGTTGGCCTTCGTCAATCGACTTTCTAGTCATTTATTCTTCTCCTACTGTTCTTAAGGAGCTTTTGTGTCACACTATTCGTGCAATAGACTTGCCTCTTCAATTTTACAGTTTTCATAAAACCTTTTTCCATAAAAAATTCCTCATGACTTCATATTTTATTATTTTTATTCATTTGCTTCCCCTAATTCTTCAATGAACCGATCATTCCAGAACCATTTCTACCAGCATTCCCAAAGTTTACAAAATTCTTTGCTATTGAGCTGCTACTGTCCTACGTGTACATCCATAGGGGTAATGCTAATGTCCACATAAAAGTGTTAATGAAGTGTTTCCTCATTTCAAAACTAGTCCTACAGGATATTGTCTCTTTTTTTAAGGTAGAATGCCATATTGAAAAGCGCTACACGTTTCACTATATTCATGATTTTTCTACCAACAGTCTTCCTAGTTTCCTGATATAAATAATTTACAACTTTCTTAATTTTTGTTAGTTTAAATCTCACAGTAAACACAATGGAGTTTCCACCTCTACTTAAGATCGCAAAATAACTCCAATGCAGGTCACCTTGCATAAAAGGCAGTACTGGAGTGTACGAATATCCCCCGGATGATCGTCAGTGACACAGAATCAAGGGAAGGATCACTTGCGGTCGGTTGGAATTTCCAATTTTTTATTTTCCCTGGAGGCCAAGAGAAGAAGGGACCACATCACTTCACCACAAATGATAATTAACTAAGTGAAGCGGTAGGAGAGTATGGAGCGGACGAAGACCCGTCCACTAAACGCTGAATTGGCATCAGCCACTGGGGGTAATCCGTGATATGAGAGCCAAGGACTGGGGGCACGTAGAGGCAACGACGAGGGAGAGATGGAGGAACGGTAGAAATGGGAGACAAATACGAGGGACGACGATGGAAATGAGAAGAGGATAAGCAAAATAGAGAAAGAAGAGAGATGGAGGATAGAAGGGTTGAGAGGAAAAACGGCGGAGATAACTCTACATATGTAAGGGGAAGCGAAATATAATGAAGGCGCTAGAAAGATGGAGTCCGTCCACAGAATTATGATGGGCCTTTGTGGGGGAAATGGGATAAAAAAATAACTGGGGTGGAAGAAAAGGAAAGAGGGGAATTATGAAGAAGAAAAACAAAAAAAATGGGAACGAAGTGAAGTGGGTAAGGGACGATGAATCCGTAATTTTTTACGCTGTAAAAAAAACAAGGAGATGAGAGAGGAGATAATAAGAGTGGAGCGTAAGGTCGAGGGCGTTTTCTAGCCGGATTGAGGCGTGGCTGGAGCAGAAGATGAAGAGGAAGAAAGAGTGGAATTAGAGCCATCAAAAACGAGGTAAATTAGTAGAAAAAGGGCGGAAGTCCGAAAAATTAGCAAGGAAGTGTACTAAGTATTGTATAAGAGAGAAAAAGGGTGATAAGATAAAATTGAAGTGGCGAAGCAACCTTATCTTAAGGAGAAAGTGAGACCACAAATATTTTACTTTACATTTTGGAGCGAGGCGTGGCTGGAGCAGAAGATGAAGAGGAAGAAATAACGGGATTAGACCCGTCAAAAATAGGACAAATTAGTGACCAGAGGGCGATTTTTTGAAAGAATTAACCAAAGATTTGTGCTAAGGATTGCATGAGAGAGAAAAAGAGTGATAAATTCAAAGCAAAATGAAATCACGAAAATAAGTACCAACGAGCAAAAAGAAACCTCAAGTACCGCGTGCGCTCCACACTCAAAGTCAAGCACGACAGGTAATTAGGTAATTTCTGGTATTCTATACCGTTAGGAAGGAGGCAGTTGATTTATTTCTCTCGTTCAAAGATAGCGGAAATGTAATAGTGTCTGGGCAAACGAATGGAAAACGTTTCAGCCGCAACAAAAGGTGAGTACTTAATAAAATAGAAAAGTATTTGAACAAGGATACAGTGATTAACATATAAGTACTTTCTGGAATTTGTTCAGGAGTTTGAGGCTGAAGATCTAGGTTAGAGTTTCTGTCAATATTGCTGCAGAAGTACCCAAGCCCAAAAACCTGACCCTATTGATAAGCAAAATAACAGAGGTACCCAACGTCACACAATTTTTATTGACAATGGTGTGATAAACATAAAAAACCTGACACATTATCGCCTATTTCCTTTTTAGCAACAGTACAGATGAGAGAATATAATCACCTTCAGAAGACCATCGCAAAATACAGATTTTCAACAATGACGATACCATCTGATGCTTTCCCGGTGTATGAGACTTTCAAAGTTTTCTCGGAATTTCATCCCATCTTGGCCCAACATGGACCAACTCACCTGGACGAAAGCCCAAGAAAACTTTGAAAATGACGATCCAGCTCGGTGAAATAAATTTACATATTTTCAAAGGTATTATACTTAATATAATTGAAGCTATCTATGACTGGGCCATTTGACCTATTCTACCTCAGGTCGGAAGCAGATCGCGCCATCGCTTATTTGGTCGTCCGTAATCTCTCATCCCAGACGGCGTGTAGTTCAGAAGGATCAGAGGTTATCTGTTATTCGCCATTCTCAAAATATTCTTACACTATTTCTAACGGTATTTCGTTAATTTTAGATGATTTTGATGATAAATTTTACATGATGGCCAGGATATTTAGCCCTATGCCAATGCCTTCGGTTCGTTAATTTCCGTGGACAGTATAACTAGCCAATAGTCTAGAATAGATTAGATTAGATTTTGCTGGAGTTACTATTGAGAGTTCCTAAGGCACTTAGACCGAGTTGGTACATTGCGCCAGCCACCCTATCGGTGGTTTTCTGTAGGATTCGGGTGCCTTGCCGAAGGCGAGAATGTAACCTACTGGAATTTCCCCTACTTTATTGGGCTCAAGAAATGGTGAGCCCAGATGCCTGTTTCGAGTCCAAGGTATGGCTGGACAGTCGCAGAGAATATGGAAAGTGATTTCATTCACTTTCTCGCACTTTCTGCATAGGGGAGAGTCTGTTATCTTCAAAAGATGTTAATCTCATCACTTTATAATGTCCCGCGAGGAGTCTCATTACCGTTCGTATTTGGCTCCAATTTAGTAGGAGAGCCTCCTTGCGAGGATTGGCCTTGGTCCCTTTATATGTAGTTTGGCCTGCCGTAGCTTCGGTGTTGTTTGCCATATCTTGAAGTTCTGATTTAGACTGCATGTTTTGATTTCTCCTCTCTCTACTGATGGCGCGATGGGTAAGATTGGTTTAGGGCCAATCGGGTTGCTGTTAGATCCTTTTTTCGCTAGTTCGTCAGTCTTCTCGTTTCCGGTTTGCCTGCATGCCCAGGTACCCAGAAAAGTTTTACTCTGCCGCATTTGCCTATAATGTTGTTATACTTCTCGACACTCTTGCCGAGATTTTCACTATGATGAGGTAAGTGATTTCAAGGCCACTTGACATTCTGTGCATATATGGATTGGTCTGTCGTGCAGCGCATCTTATTTAATTACGTCGGCACTAATCATTATGGTATACATCATCTTCTTGAAATACTGTCGTATGTGGATATTCATGGGTCTAAAACATAATTCCTGGGATGCAAAATGTGATGTACTTGATTCATCTGGACTAGAACGTTTGTGAAATGTGTGAATAACTTTATCAGAACTTAAAGAAAAAAAACATTACCAAAAGTAAAGACATGAGATGAAGGTGGGTTAAAAGTAGGGTTCCTTTGATAGCAAGGAAAGCAGCAATATGAAAAGATAACAATAAATCTTTCTCAGGGCAAACGGAGATATCACGTCCTTGTAAAATTTGAAACAAGGTCGCCCTTGAGCTGGTCGCCCAAAAGATCAGAGAAAAATCTCAAGGTTAAAACTGTACACAAGGTGAAGACGAGCAAATAAGAGGGGTAATCCAAATAAATAAATACAAGGTCACAATGAAAAAATTAATGAGACACACCCAATAAAAACAGAAATAAAGAAGGGATACCCTTTCAGCCTGAGAGAAAGACAGCAAAATAACTGAAAATAGCGGAGGGAGAGGGAGAGATGGAAGGAAATTGAAAACTTTTCAAGACGTTTGTCATTCTAAAACCGAGAATTTTTTTTCACGGGGTGCGGACATCAGAATCGACCTTCCAAACAAAGCGGAGGAAAAGAAAGAAGAAGAAGAAGAAAAAAGTAAAATTTGCGGGAAAATATCTACCGGAGAGAGAGAAAGGAATGACACGGCGGGATAAAATAACAGAAAAAATAAGAAAGAGGAAAGTCGTAAAGGAATAAGTTTCCAGCGCGAGAGGAGAAGGGTAGCGGGAGAAACTGAGGAAATATGAAAAATTGAGAAGAAAAGACTCGCAGGATGGGGTGAAAAATTGTCGGGTAAAAATATAAGAAATAAAATTGAGAGAGGATATATGAAAGGAAAGTGAGGAAGAGGGAACTAAGGAGATGAAGGAAAACCGATGTCAGCGGAGCGTAATGAACAGAGAGACAGACGAAAGTACGTAATACGGACCGCTACCATTCTTAGACCATGCGCCATTGGCACGGATAACGAATTGAAAGTATTCGAAGTGGAGCAGACGAAGCTAAAAATTGGAGGAAAAGGGTCGAGAAGACTGTTATCCGAAGAAAATTAATTCCAAGGAAAAAATGTATTTACTCCAAAACCATTTCAAATGTCCTTAACTGAGCTCAAAGAGTTTTATCATAGCTTTTCCTGACGCATATGAAAAGGAATAAAGTCCACGAAAAAAATTGGATTTTCTCCCGAATAATTTCAAATTTCCTTAAATGAGTTCTCATATTTTAAATTTTACTTTCCATGCGGCATTGTAATATAAAATATTGGTAGCCATCTTTCCAAAAAAATGTTTCAACACTTAGGTAACGATTGAAATCCCCTTGGCCTAAAAAGACTTTTTTGAGACAACATCTCCGAAACAGTTCCATAGTGAGTGGATGACCTTACCCGGTTTTCGCAAAATGAAAGTTAGTTTACGCTGAGCAAGGACTTGAATAAGATTTTTCTAATATATGATTAGATAATAACTCTCAACGCACAGAATAAAACACTCTTGCTGCTTGACGAACGTACAGAATCTTTAAATCAAGAAATAAGTTTCCATTATTTTTTCATATTACCTTTCCCATAAACCTCAATTGTTATGGTAGTGCAATCATAAACCCCACTTTTCTCCTCTCATAGACTGTAAGTCGGGCCGCGGGATGCCTGAAAACGGTTGTTCCCAAATTGTACGGGAAATAGCATTTAAAGGGCTCTAATATTCTTCCTAAATATCTCAAAATTCTTTATAAATACTACTACCAAATTTAATTTTTGCCACGCATGAACAAAAAGAAACTAATGAGACACTCTAGCTACATAAAATCAATTACATACCATGGTGAGGGAAGCAGTCATGAGTCCGTAAGTGCCAAAGGCAAGTAAATACCAACTATCAAAGGATATTTGGAGCAAATAAGGCAAATATCGTATCCACTCTCTTATTATTAATCATGTGAACCAAGGAATTGGGCAATGACAGAGGTAAAGGCAGGGAAACTGAGACGAAAATTTTTCCATTTTATTATTTTTCTTAATTCAAAGCAATGCGCATCGCTGGATCTCATAATTGATACCAAAATGGGAGTAGAAAAAAGGATCCGAAGTAAGGGAGGGTACATTAGAATGAGGACTGTCATAAGTATGGGACTGATTGTATGGGGTTAAAGTGGACCTTTTGCTTGGTAGGGAAAAATATTTCAGAATGGAGAGAAGAATTCGATAGAGGGAAATGAAATGAATTTCAATAAGAGATGAAAGAATTTCCAAAAGTAAGAGCCTGATTTTGTAACCTAAATTCGCACTTGATAGGTTTGTCTATAACATATTTCATGATAGAGGAACGTTGTAAAACTGTAAAGAGGTCAACCAGTTTTTGAATCCCTGTGTTTGTTACGGAGTTCATTTTTCTTTGGAAAAATAAGTCGATTATTAGCTGAAGCTTTGAAAATAACTTGACCATAAATCTGAGAGTCCATTAATTTTACAAATTTATTAATAAAATTGTAAACCGTATGGATGCCGCTGCTCCAAAGACCCCTATGGATTGAAGGAAGTATGAATGGAGTTACGGGCGAGGGAAAATAAGGATAGAACGTGGAAAAGTGATACATCAATGCGTCCATCTTACATTACAAACTATTTGAGTAGTTTCTCCAACATTTCTAAGTCCTTTGGACTAATAAACGCTATAAGTACATAGGTCTCAGGACGAAAGCATACAGTTCAACGTGCTGAGTAAAAAACGACTCCATTATTCATTAACCAAACGATTCAAGAAACGACTCAGTAACCAAACAAATGTTCCTAGGAAATACACTGAAATTGACACATAGTGTCATGACCATATTTGTCTGTCAGAAATGAAAAAATTTCTGAATTAACTGAGTCCTTTCTGGAAAGGTTTATCGCTAAATATTTCAACCTAGTGATCGCAGAGAAGTACTCTAACAATAATATAGGACAAGAATCTTATAAGGGTTAGCCGACAGAAGTTATGCCGGACAGATTGGATTTATCTCTTTTTAACCTCAAAAATTTTAAAGAAAGACTCTTTCAAACTTTCAATTTAGTTTATAACCACCCACAGAAAATAAATGGATGGCACCAACGTTACATTTTGATAATATTACAGTCCAGAGATGTGTTTAGTGAATTTAAATGAAGAAGGAATTTTAACATCTCTTTTTAAACTACTATTATTTCATTACGGCCATAATCATTCTTTCCTACGGGCATTTATCCAAGTAAATAGGTTGGAGCTGGGTTAAATTAAAATTTCCCGTTCCAAATTTTGTGTGAGATAACTATAAACTTCACATTTTGATTTAGCGATTACCATAATTTTCAAGAGCAGTGAAGTGAAAAGAGATAGCACCAGAACTGGAAATCTAGCACTCCAGCGAAAAATGGAGGGCAGAAGACCCATCCAGGGACAACGGTCGGATGGGTTGATCAACTTAAAGGAATAATTGGAAGCCCTCATCTCTAATCACTTCGAGGGACACAGGAGACTCGGATGAGTGGAAGAACAAAATCAGCGGTCTTCATCCAAGGGAAACATGATTTTTCTGAATGATGAAATAAAATGAAGAGGAGTAATTACGGCTGGCAATGTGTGCAATATCATTACATCAACTGCGTCGGAACATTAATGTGACTTGGTAAATTATGAGACGGGATAAAAATGAGGCCAACACTTCATGCGTTGTTTTTTATTGATGGTCTAAATTGCCGCAGTCCTTAGGAAAACCAAAAAGCATTGACATACTTATGAAGTTCTTTTGATCTTTGGGACTCTCTTATGACTGGGATTCGCTTGTTTTCGTTCTCCTCTTTATTTTACTTCACAGAAGCAAGAATTGCATGCAATGTAAACCGGAGTTTAAGGTCACTCAAAATTTTAAACCTATGTATTAGCTCTTGAGAAGACGGTTTTTTGCTTTCACGTTGAAAATTCCATTCTCTTGCTAGAGTTGCACAAAGAGACGTAATTTGAATTCATATTTATGGGAAGATGATTTAATTTTTTTAAAAATTGGTAATAACATAGGGAGAATGGGAAGGTATCTCCAAAATTAGTTTCACATCCATCTAATTAATGAACATAGATTCATCTGCTAGAATTAATTCTGAAAACAAAACAACTGGCTGAGGAAGCAGCCAGGCAGCTATGAATTTTTCTCAAAATTTACGAGTTTATTAGTTTGGTCAATAACCATTGTTCATTTTATCACAAGCCCTCAGACGTCACATCATACACTTAAATGGAACTTGAAAAATATCCTTATGACGTTACATTCGGTTCCAATGTGAATTCCAAACACGCGACCTTTAATTAAAGAATCCTACAATTTACCAAATTGGCAACTTTAGTCATCGTGTTGATTTTAAATATTAAGCGCATGTCATTTATTTTTCAGTAGTGAATACAAAAATACATATTTTTTTCAACTCTGCAGTCAAGGAGACCGTTGGATCACAACGCACCGCAAGAATCATGAGAATGTGTTAGCAATAAAAAATCTCTGAAATGAATCATTAAGGGTAAGATGCGCAATGAATAATACCTGAGTCATCGGTTGTTTAACACCCATATTACTACACTCATATTCCTACAAACTTTCTCACTTCACAGGAACGTTTTTGTATCCAGTCCTATAATTTTGGACTATATAGCTGATATACCTCAGGGTTCCAACGCTATGCAAGTAATTCACCAAAATACACTTCTAATTCATCAAAAATAACACTCTTGGTTGCACGAGAATTAAGACGCTGCTATTTTTTCCTTAACCGACTCTTACCCCTGCCATCCTCCCATCTTTGAGAAGACCGCGCGTTGGACTTGAGTGCGCAAGAAAGGCAGTATCCGGGCGAGGAGAGCCGAACAAATAAGAGAGCTTTATTGGAGCACTGCCGAGGTCACACTTGCTTGCGAAACAAAATAAAAAACTGGGGGGAATTTGTCAGAAAATTCTCGCGGCCGTCTCTAGTCGGTGTTTTGAGAGAAACAAGAGTTCCTCAAGGTGGGATAACGAAACGCCTCGCTGAGGGGAACAAAGGAGGGAGGTGGAATTGGGGAACAAAAGAGGGGGAAAACGGCCAAGAGAAGGTGTAATCAAAGTGGGAAAGGGAAGTTGTTGGGGAGAAGGTGAGAAGAGTTGAAGTTTCAAAGCGAGGAAGGCACCTGCTTGGGGAGGATATGAGCGGCGCGAACAAAGGGAGAACCCGAGGGGGCGTATCCTAGATACAGCCCAAGTAGTGTGTGGAGGGGGATGGAGAGTGTATGGTAGAAGAAAAGCAGGGTGCGGAGAAAGAAACTACGGCCAAGAGACAGAAAGTTTCCCCGGTTTTGAGAATGAAAAGGGAGCGAAGAAGAGCTTTGAAAACGAGAAGGAAGGCGCAAAGCAAAGGAAGCGAGGAAAATTGTCCCCGGGTATAAGAGTCTCACGGCGGTAGCTTAAGCCCTCTGAGGGCAATAAAGACCTACTAAATGCCCCCCCTCCCCCACCTTCCCGGATCAGTTCACGGGACAGAGAGGTTGTTGCAGCATTAATGTCGGGTGCTTATATGATTCACCATCACCTTCCGAGTTTACAACGGGCTAGCTCCCGCAAGCCCTTAAAGTGGACACCCATTTGGAATAGTCACGTTCAAAAAGCCGACTTATCGTATCTAGGCCAATAAAGCTGGCTCTGTTTTTACTAATTTCCTCCTTACTGTGTTATTCTTTTCCATTATGTCATAAATAAAAACTTGCCTTCTCTCTTTTTCCAAATTCGCTCATTCTAGAATTCTTCCCCCACCCCTCCTCCTGGCGGTATACATGGACAATGAAAGACCTTTATAAAGACACAAAGCATGATAGGTAGTAATAAAACAGTATGTTAAGTACAAAGCAACATTTTTATGACATATATTACTTTTCCTGCTGACCTGAAAGACAAGAAGCCTTCGAAACCTGGAGCTGGAGGGCGATGCTCACGATTAAATGGACGGACAAAATAAGAAATGATTAAATGTACAGAAGAGTTGAAGAGGAAAGAAATATAAGGCTCACCATGAAGAAACGAAGAACCGGATGGATTTGACACACTCTGTGACACAATGAGTTGGTGAAGAACACTATCGAAGGCAAAACAGAGGGAAAAGTCCCCAAAGGAAGACCCAGGAATAAGTACATGCACCAAACAAAGAGGAATGTACATTGGAAGAGATACCAGAAGTTAAGGGAACTATGTAGCATTATATAGGGAAGAGTGGAGGGTGCAGTCAACCAATGTTATGATTTAACAACCAGTGATGATCATTTTTCCACAGAGTTAAGCAGGAAACTTTAAGTTGTAAGCTCTATTAACTAGCCCTGTTTTTTACACGTTTCTTTTTTGTGTGTCGTCTCACATCGTACTTCTCCGTAAAGTCACAAATAGCAGCTCGCCTTCACCCTTTTTCCAGAAAATCCTGAAAAATTCTCAAATTATAGCTTCTCTTACCTCGTTAGTTACTTGCTTAGCCTCATTTGTCCGAGAATTTCTCCATTAGGCACTCTAGTAACAGCCAGTACCACTTAGGTCACACATGAAATCCCAGAAAGTGATGCACGAATAATCGGTTTTGAATCATATTCTTAAAATTTGAACCTTATCAGATGGACAAGAGAGACAATCCTGAATTTTCAGAGATAGATATTGCCTACCGGTAAATGACTTATTATTGGTGAATGGATGAAACTACAATGCCATTTACATACGGTGGAATACGACCCAAAATTTTTGTCTTTCGCCAAATTAAATTGAATGTCGAGCGTCACAATTGGGAGATTGGAAATCTAGGCCATTCTCTCAATACGACCAAAACATGCGAGGCGTACAATGTTTGTGTTTGGTAAAGACAAAAAAATACTTTACATATTTTTTCGTAGATTAAACTTTTATGCTATATAAACACTGCTTTCGTAGCTAACTTTGATGACGCGACGCGACAAAACTTGGAGATTTCTCATAAAATCGGTGAAAAATACATTTGGAAAACTGCCTCCATCACAAGCATAAATGTGACTCACATTTCAGCGAGGATTATTCCTTTAGATAATATTTTCGTAGGCATGACCCTCGTTAATATCCACTGCCAACTCTTCTTAAACCATTTCTAGAAGTAATCTCATTTTGTATGGTTAAATTGGACGTAACAAGCAGTTGCAAATAATTTTATTAGATTAATTCCCAGCAAGCTACACAGTAACAGGCAAGGGATATATTTGTTTTGTAACAATATACAGCTTTACTTAGCGTTTCCAAAACACCAAAAGGATCAACATTCCAGCAGGGGATGAGTGGTTTTTGTCTTTTTGAGTTTTTTATGAACCAGACGCTCTCGTATTTATCTCATAACAGGTCATTTTTGAGAGGGAATAATGATTGTTTACATTTTCTTGGCCGGCAGTTTTTAGGGAGTTGATCGAACTCGTTAGCATTATTTGTTTATTTTCGCTCAAATCAGACAAAAATATGTTTATGCAGTCTCATGATTCATGTTTTTGGACGGGGTCAGAAGTTAGCATTAAACGTAATGCATAGATTCCAACGGCATCCGTGTGATGACTTAGGTAACCAACATCTATATCAATACTTATCAACTTGCATTTCAAAAGAGCAACTTTGTTCATTTAGAATATCACATGCATGACGTAAAAGAGCAAGGCATCAAGATGAAAAAATTGTTTGAATGTTTCATCATTTGACTTTTGCCTAAAAGTGTAAAGAATAATAAAAAACAGACACTTCATCAATCGCAAGTACATAAATACATACAAATTTGGTAATTGAATCGTTATTGATAGAGATGCATCTTTTATTTACATTACGTAAGATGATCATCTATTTTTAAAGAGCGAAATACTTATCATTGTACCAGTAGCCATTAGGATCTTTCGCCATCGGTTGAATTAATCTCCCATTTTATTCCGCAAATTAAAAGTAGCAGCATAAAATGTAGCTGAAGGATTTTTATGATGAAAACATTGTTACGTGACATAAAAGGAATTAAGTTTTTTAGGTCCGTGATAAACTGTGCATTTGTTATAAATTCAATGAAAATACAGAAACCAAGCCAGATTGTTGGCCATTATACGACCCCAAGATCATGTGTAGCATAATCATGGCCACTGATGGGAGACTAATTCCTTACTGATCAAATACGGCTTCATTCGCCACAAGAAGGAGAATGAATGAGTCAAGGACATTTGGAGTCGAATATCAAACAACGATTCATATGTTGAGTAAACTGATTTGTTGTGCATGCAGAACACAGTTGCAATATTAATTGAAATGCTGCAAAATTCCAAATTACTAATCAAATATGAACGCATAAGAGAAACTTTAACGGAGAAACGAAGGACGGCATATTGGCAGAAAACACATTGCGTTCATTGGTAAGCTTGGCCCCACCGTGATATAAGTCTGCATTAGGAAAGGAAAGCTGTCCTTGACAGTGGGCTTTTAACGGTTGGACAAATGGAATGGGTGAGCACCAGTTACGTGAGAGCTCAGTCAGAATTCACTGGGCGAGCAATCCGCTTACTTTCTCCTATCACCCGTAAACCGGTCCCGTCTCCTATCCCCCTGTCCACGGCGCACCCATCTATATCTACATATTACCCAGAAAGCCATCCAAATGATGTTAGGTAAGGAGTAATTTATCATCCCCTACCATACACCCTTCAGCTGGCTTCCTAGTTAAAAATGCCACAGAAACCACTAAATCAACCCACAATGTAACCACAAAAAAAGAGGCACAATAGTAACGCAGGCAATATGCAAAATATGTCAGCATCACGTGGCGGACCAAGAAACAAGCATTAAGGAGCAAATTAACTAATCAGTTATACTCTATGTCGAATAGCCTACTTCAAAATCTAGTTGCCAGCCATTATGGTCGACCGCTGGAGACAAGATGAAATGGACGAGAGATAGGCTGAAGGTAAAATGGACGGGCGGAATAAGAAATGATGAAGTGTACGTAGGAAAATAAGAGGAAAGTACCATATGGATTACCATGTAGAAAAGAAAAACAAGATGCATTGGTCACACCCTGAGACTCAATGGGTTTGTGAAGAACATGATTGAAGGTAAAATAGAGGGAAGAGTCCGCAGAGGAAGACTCAAGAATAAGCTCATGGGCCAAATACAGAGTAAAGTACATGAGAAGAGACACGAGGAGATAAGATAACTAGAGTTAAATAGGGAAGGATGGAGGGCTGCGGTCAACCAATCTTGGGATCGAACGACCAATGATCGATTGCCGGAAAAACGACATTTTAAATCTGTCCATTTTGCAGTCGATTTCCCTAATTTTTTCTCATAATCTCTTCTACCGTCACATGCTGAAGTTCTTAAGGCATTAAATGCTTCGTCAAATAATAATTTGCATTTCAATTTAAATAAATGCTGAGTCTAATCTTTTTTCGACTGTCTGTAAGCGATTCCTATCCCAGTTGTTGCGAGAGGACAGTAAAACTAACGAGTCTATCATAACGATCTTTCACGTATCTTGCTGATATTCTATGCTCAAGTTCCAACTCAGTTGTTCAGCCTACTTCATTGGGATTCTAAATTCTGGCAGCACCATTGAGGTATCTTGGAGCATATTATCAAAATTTAAAGGAACAGAGCAAATTTTCACGACACATCTCGCAGAAAATTCTCTGTACAGATGATGATTAATTTTTCTTCAACCAACACAAAGTACAGATTAAATTTATGACTTACCCAAAATTTGCAGCTATAGTGCACAAAGTATGGCTTTTAATAGCGAGCAAGCTCAAACGGCTGGGTTTCACTGCAAATGGCGAAATTGAAAAACCATAATTTTACTCAAGCGAATTATAATTTGAGCTCCTTGAATTAGGAATGATTACCGATTATCCATAGCAAGAGGAAAACTATTTTTATAGGGATATAAGATTCAGAGACACCTATAAAGACTCCCACACTTATAAAACGTAAGAGTACAATAGTGATACAGCTTACGTATGGCAATATAATTTGCTGAGCCCGATTTTATCTTCATTTGCTAGAAAAACTAGTACGGGTGACAAGTATTTTGCAAAATCTTGACAGCTTTCTATTTCATCACCAGTATAAATGTTTTTCTGTAGATTGATGGCAGAACGCTTGAGTGACTAGCATTCATCTCGATTACATTCTTCAGAGTCTTTAATTTTGGCCGCCAAAAAATTTACTTCGCGTACTTTTCCTTGCAATGTGCTGTTTGTGGTGCTAGAGAAAGAAAATATTACTCAACATTTTATGTAAATTGAAAAGCAAATTATTGTATGACGAAGTATTTAATACCTTAAGAACTTCAGCATGTGACTGTAGAACAGATCATGAGAAAAAAAATAGGGAAATTGGCTGCAAAATGGACAGATTTAAAATGTCGTTTTTCCGGCGATCGATCATTGGTCGTTCGATCCTAAGATTGGTTGACCGCAGCCCTCCGCCCTTCCCTATTTAACTCTAGTTGTCTTACCTCCTCATGTCTCTTCCAATGTACTATTTACTCTTTGTTTGGCCCATGAACTTATTATTGTAGCAAGGGATGTTAACATGCAGGAGCCCCGAAACCTAGTTTATTCAAGTAGCGATGATCTCAGGCATGATTCATGCACCAAAAGGACTTAAGAAAAATACAAAATCATTATTGATCGATCAATCCTAAGATAGGTTGACTGCAGCCCTCCATCCTTCCCAATCCCATGGTAGTTCCCTTACCTCCTGGTATCTCTTTTCATCCTCTTTTTTCGGTCCATAAACTTATTTCTTCTCTCTTCCACATAACGGGATTACATACGAAATGCATAATACAATTTAATGTTTGCTCTCACATTTTTGCAGCGGCTGAAATTGAATCTTATGGAGGCGATCTACGCTCATGTACTTTCCCGGTATGGGAAAACATATTGACCGCTAGAGACGCCCCTTCCGTTATTATTCCTACTTCATATACCACATTATTAGTATGAGATGTCACATAAACATCACAAGGAGGGATTATTAGGACAAATAATGTACCTCTTCCTCATACGCTTCAAGGCACTATAATAAGTGCTCTTGCCACGTCTGACGTCTCACACTATGAGGTTGCTCTAGAGGCGATTTCTCTCGGCAACAGCATCTATATTGCATACACATTTGAAGGTTGGAACAAATCTAAAAAATATAGAATGACCATTCCTCAGATAGGTTCCCAGTAATTATGGTCGATATCTAATTCTTTCGTACGGAAAGTCCGATTTTACAGATCAGAGGGCAATGTAACCCCGATTTAATTAAGGGCGTAGTACCAATGCAAATGAATTTACTAGAACAAATAGTATACTCTCTATACGCCTGAATGCGATCCCTGTCCTTATTCCCGATCCTCTCGCAAAAGAGAAGAACAGACCACTGACAATACTCCAAAGGCACCATTTGCACAATTCGCTGATTGCGCCGATCCGTGTAAATAAAAGCGGTGAGAGGAGAGAGAGAGTTGAAATGAAAAAGAATAGGACGGGAAGTGAAAAAGAGAGTTCTTTGTTTTGCGAAAATACAATTGACCCGGAGACACCCCATCAAAGCGCCGCCGAACCCAGCGTTCCATTCAGGACGTAATTGAGCATTGATCGTCATTATTAACCAGTCATGCGATGAGAGCGCCACGGGAATGGGGAGCGGTTGGAACTGAACTCTGAGGTGGAATTTCCATTCGAATTGCAGTTTTTTCAGTTCTGATTGCTGGCCTTGCAGTCGCGGCGGCGCATAGAAAGGGTATAAGGGCTTTCTCTCACGAGCACTTACCCTTCTTCAACCATTCGGCACTCGTGAAAATCTGCCACAAACTCCACATCTTTGCCGATATTTAGGATGACCTCAAAAGGAAAAAATTCGCAATCATGGCACGCTAGCTAGATTTCTACTCCCGACAAAATGCTGAAAAAATGATAGAGGAGTTTTCCTCAGTTAGAAAGCGTGCCTTTTAAGGAAAAAGAGTACAAGTACTCTTCATCTCAACGAGGTTCGCATTCTATCAGCATCGCTGGAGAGATAAATATGAAAAAGCTAGGCAGAGCGCCGGTTTTTTAATCTTTGAATACTGATTATCTCCCATTTGTCAGGTTACGTCCAGTAGGCGCATTCTAATGGAATACGCACTATATAAACTCTCAGTTAATATCAAATAAAACTATAAATCTCAGGCATGTTTCTCTTCGCAGAGAAAAAAATTCTGAAGAAAAATGGTCATAAAATTACTTTTAAAGCGTAATAGCGTAATTTTTAACAATACACTATAATGCATTAAAATCCATTGCATTGCATCAAAAACTAAACATTGAATTATATGTTTGATTAAACTACGCTAAAGACTTGCGCTGAACGTCAAAATAAATTGGAAAACCAGGAAATAGTTATTGTACGGTCTATTTTGCAGATCTTATCTTTAAACTGCTAACTATTGACTATAAACGAATCAAATATGCAGCTCAAAACTGTATTGTTTCGTAGATTAACTTCAAGATAATTCCTTAAAAGGTGACATTATTAGAGGCATATTTGCTAATCAATTAAGGATTCCTTTGAAGGTATACTCCATGGTTAGGAAATAAGACGCGAGCAAAATTTTAGATTCATGAAAAACATGGAATGGGTATCATGGAAAAATTCTGAAACGGCACTCGCAGCTGTCAGCAACTAACCTCGGTAATGAGCTTGAGTACTATTCTCAAAGGCATATTAAATGATAAACGACATTTGATGGCATTTCAACAAGAAAATCCTTAATTTTACTCCAATGAAATATAATTCGAGTTCCTCAAACTGGGAATAATTACCGTCTAACACTGTAACAAGGGACCATCTTTTTATACAAAAATTGAATAAAATTGAAGACCCTATTACAGATAAAAGTACGGCGATATATGATAGTGATCCCGATTTCAACTTCCCTTGCTAGAGAAAACTAATACAGGTGAGTAATATTTAACTAAAACTTTAACTCGACACTTACCCGTTCCGTCATTAGTATTAAATTTATTTGACAAGTCAACGCAAAAAGTTTGAGCAACCGCCAACACTTACCGCGATCAATTAAAAACTACTGCTCATCCCAAATACTGAAAATGACAAAAGAAATATAACTAAGGTGCTTAGCAGAGAATAATGACATCGCTCCAACCTATCGTGTGATAAATTAAAACGAGGAAAGTTTCTAATTATAAATCACCAAGATAAACGGAAAATCTGCGCAAAAGAATATCTCACCTTGGAAAAACCACACGTAGGAGTGTCCCAAATTTAATTTTCACGAAGGAAAAAATTATTTTTTTTCCATTTGGTAGCTCCCTGACCACCTTATAAGAGTTTAAAGAGCGAGAAACAAAGCAGAACGAAGTGGCCTTTATGTTTTCACGGGTGACCCGGCACATGCGAGGGAGGAGCCAGGATCCTTGCCACAACTCCCACACGCATATCCACTACCCCAAATTGCCTTCCTCACAGCGTCCTTCAGGAAAAAAATTTAGAGCGTAATTTGCTTGAACTGTTTTTACCTTGTACGCATTAAATGCCAGTTAGGACATGAGACCATAAAATATGAATGTAACGTAACTTTAACACCGTCCGCCAAAGCCTCTGTCTTCCAGTGAACCCATTATAATAACTCATTTCTTTCCAAGAGTTTTGATCAATTAAATATTTCCTTCTAGTGCCCAAAAATGGCTTAAACTTCACGATATGATTATACCAACGAAATTGATTGATAAGAAATTCCATCATTATGCTGTACATATATGATCGCTTAATCGTACCGTATCAATTAGAAGCGACTCCATCTAAAATAACTCCTGATCTAAAGGCTGTATAGCAATTTCTTGCCCTCGATGCGTACCCACTATAGAAGTTTCAGATGGGTAAGCACCGAAAAGAAACCTTGCTTCGTGATATTCGAGACCTATCGTGGAGGATACACACACTAGATATACGTGACATCAACATTTGGTATCCAGCACATAAAGGTATAAAGCCAAAAATAAATGGAATACATATGAAACTGCGTGTTTAACTTTAACTGGTAAGAGTGAACACTTAGTATTTCACAGCCTTTAGAGGGATTACGCTGGGAGTAGCTAAAATGATTAGGAGACCATACTCTAGGCTGATTTAACTCAAGAAAGTAGGAACGGATGTCTTTCAGCGTGACGCAGAGAATTCCATTTTGACACCCCACTACATCTCTGGGTCTAACAAGCCATAAAAAAAAGATCGGTAGATAAATTTGTTCTTCTCCCGCACAATATGAGACCATAATTAAAACGAAGCTTCGCTCAATCTCTACTTAAACTAACCCTATCAAGTTGTATCCTAATAGCTGCTGGTTTTGAACGGGCTTCAAGACAAAGAATATGGAAAAGATAGTGCACAAAAAACAAGTAAAAGGAAACAAAACAAGCCAAAAAAGAGAATAAATCAGGCGTCAAAAGAATATTAAGAATTTACATCATCATGCAAGTAAAAGAGAATTGGAATCGAATACCGCGGAAACTTAAAGAATAAACGAATCGGGTGGCAATTTTATATTGGCAGATAATAAGAGAATGATGAAACCATAATTTAATTGTATATTGAAATGTAGAGCGATGAATAAACATTTAGTAAAGGAAAGGAATAAAACTCAATCCCCATATGCTCCACTGTCTCTCTTAATTTATGCTCTTAAGATACGTTCTCGAGTTATTTTGAGCCCATCAAAAATGTTTTCCTGCATAAATTATGCGGTATATTGAATATGAATCAGTTTTTATATTTCGCTTGAATTTTAAATTAATTACAGTGTTAATTGTATAGCTTTACGTCACGTTCCTGAGTTAATGTCAAATGCTAAATAAGAACCTGACTATATTCTTCAAAAATATTTTTGTTATTCATTTCCCATCCCCTTCATTGAGGAAGAAACCGCGGATGACCCCTTTTCCCCAACAATTTCCTTCCTACTCCATCCCTCGCTCCATTACGCCACCACAGAGGAAACCAAACCCGCTCCCCCGACTCCCTCTCCTGAATGATGAAAAAAACTCCTCATAGCAGCGGGAGATATTAAAAACTCATTTGCGGTTGTTACGCTTGCGCGGCGCGGAGGAAAATATACGCACTTTCATAAAGTGGAGGAAAAACTGGAGAGAGAGCCAAGAGAGATTCGCAGGGGGTGAGGGAAAGCGGCTTGGGAAGCGAAGCGGGACATGAAAGGGGTGTTATGCTGAGGAAAAACTCGCCTCCCTGTCGAGGGTGGAGGAGAAAGAGAAGATCGGTGGAGAGGGGTTTAAGGAGGAGTTTTGTGTACGGGGCACTTGACTGCTTCCATATCTCCTTGAAGCCATCAAGGGGCCAAGGGCGGAAAGATGATCGCGTCATAAATAATGGCAAGGGGTCACCGTAGGAAGAATCGCCCTACACTTTGCTCACAACAAGGGCTCGCTTCGGAGAAACGGAACCAGGGAAGTGGTTATGAGGGGATATTTTTTTTGCAACGGGAGAGAAAATAATTTTTATGTTATTTTCTCTTACTTGCGACCCCAATCGATATGCCAACTGAAAAACTTATGCCACAACCAATATAACAATTAGTCAGAATAACTATGAGCCCATGATCATACAATTGGGCTTGATGTCAAAGCCAATTCATACGACAATTATCGCAAATATTGAAAACGGAAATCAACTAAGCATTTACATTAAAGAGAATGTAATACTCCATTTAAAAAAAATATTTGACATCAACAGGAATTATACACAAATCCCCGGATAGCAGGTCTGGTGCGTCAGCCTGTTTTTTTGACGTTTTATTGATATGTTTGTTGTTAACAATAAACATATACCTTACCCAAGCCTAGGAATTTTAGCAAGGCTTCTAAGAATTAAATACCTCTTTTACACTCTGGTACATGAGACTGTATTCTTGAAAAGCCACTGTCGTATAGGATAAACTCAAAAATTCCACTTTTGAAATATTAACTTTTGAGAGTTTTACTTATTTGGTGAGCACCTTTGAAACCATACACGAGACTGTGAAACATATGATTGCTGCTTTGCTTATCCATTCAGAAATTTATTATTTCAGCTTACTCAAAGTTACAAACAGTATGTTTTTAATGAATTGAAATTATCGAGTTTTAAATATTCATGCAAGTGATCATCATCACAACCTCTAAGCTAATCGTTCAGACATGCATTGTTCTGCTGACTGCTTTATAGTCCGTGCTTAAGGTAGTTTGAGCGAAATATAATTTCCCCCAGTAGTGAATAACTATTTTTTCACTTTAAAGAAAAATATCATAATCTTCCAGAGATACCAAAGTATCCAGCCCTTTATCGAACAACTTCACGAGATTTTTTAATAAAAAATTACTTCTTTTACATGAAAAATAATTCATGTGTGCACCTAGCAGAGACCTTTTTTAAAAAATTAAGAGTTACCAATATCTAGATTTTATAAAAAAATTAACATTGTGTAGTTTGTAAGTTTTCTCAGCATTTGTTTTTTAAATCATATAGTCACTTTTTTCAAGATCGTAGAAAAACCGCGTGACGAAAATGAGTTGAGCTACGTACTTATATAGATATTATTATTTAATTCCTTCGAATTTCAGTCACATAAAAGTATGTTAATTCACTGGTAATAATGAAATATTTAATTCATGCCCCCCACAGCAGCTGAAATTCAAACATATAATTCGGATATGATCCCTTATATGACCACTGGGAACTATCTTGCTCAAACTTCCTTCAATGCCTACCAAACGTGCTAATATTCGGCCATGAATTGGGATAGGTATTGCCTGCCTTGCGTGTAAGCTTTCCTTGCCGAGATGGGTTATGCAGTGCCTCGTCGATGTAGATGTAAATAGGTTTCACCTGCGGGTGGCCGTGAACACTACGCTTACAACACGGTTTGCAGTGGAGGGATATAAATAGAACTGTGGAAATGGGGGTACGCAGAAGTTCTCGGAATGGGAAAGGATAAATTATAATATATTCCATATTTTGAAACGCGTCGGTTTTGGTAAGGGAATACGGGGGGAAAGTATCATTTGTTTCTCTCCTCTTCTTCTCCTTATATAATGATATACATGGACTGGCTGAGATGAGGATTATTCCGTGTATACAGCCAAGATAGATACAAAAACTCTCTCGTGTGTTTTGTTTTTCGTGGCGGAGGGAAAATGGTAATTAGGACACGGCAGAAGAGGCAAAACAGATGAAAATGAATTGGTGCCCTGGCCCCTGGCGGAGCAAGACATAAATATCCCGGCAATTAAATATGAAAGTAAACATTCCTTTCTGCGAAATCATTTGCTCCCAAACCTGCTTCCATGACGTGAGGGGAACGAATGCTTACTTTTGTGCGCCGCTTGCGGAAGTTATTTGAGTATAAACGAGAGCCTTAGTTTCTCTTATCTACCTATTTCAATTGAATCATAGGAATAGCGCACTGGGACATGAATATTTGAGAGCCACTGCAGTGCATGTCAAAGAAGTCAATTATTTGCATTGCTAGGTGGCTCACCCAAGAGTTAACGGTTGCCAAGGCTAATGAACTCACACATACACGGCCATATTCACTCTTTGGTCCTTTTTTCTCAATATTTCTTCAGGTCTATAACCTCATTTGTTTGCTTTAGAAGTGTAGTTCCAGAGAAGATAATATTTAATTTTCAAGTTGCAATTAAAATGCGGAAAACCCACAGCTAGTAATCAAGAAAGTATTCCACAGTTATGACAGATAATTGATCATTATTCACCTCAAAAACATGAACTCTTCTCTGAGGTAATTCAACTACTTGTCGGCAGAAAGGAACTTACGGCAATTCGATAAGTATCCGTATCAAAGCATCAAAAAGAAACAGACGTTTTATATGCTCATGGTGTGTTTCAGGTAAGTTATTCTTGGAGAGGAATTATCAATGCAAAACCGAATCACAGTAACGCTATTGGGAGTTAATTCAACTGCTTTGAAGCACAGTTTTAGAGCTGAGACTAGTATGTATTTAAGCATCAAAACCATGTTATATCTTTCCTCATACCAACCTTATTAATTTTTACTTTATAAAAACGACAATTTAAATTATAAGAATTGAGTGAAAGACATATAGTCAAGACTTAGTAATTTACAATACAGTGAAACCTGCCTGCACGACCACCCCTCTAAGCGGCCGATTTTTTTCGGAAAAAGAATGAATTTACCAAACATGTAAGCGAAGTAATTTTTCCCTCCTTTCACCCTTTCACCAGTTACATCCTCAAGTGGCTATCATTTCATTCGTCCGGTAGAGGCCGCTTATTACATATACCACTATATTAAAATGGAGCAGCTTCCAAACGAAAACTTTAGGGTGGAGAGAGCTACTCACCCTTTCACCAGTTACATCCTCAAGTGGCTATCATTTCATTCGCCCGGTAGAGGCCGCTTATTACATATACCACTATATTAAAATGGAGCAGCTTCCAAACGAAAACTTTATGGTGGAGACAGCTACTCAACCATGCCGTGGCTAAAAAAAAATTTTATTTTCACTAATTGTTTTGAGGCAGTAACATAAGATTTGGGGAGAAAAAGATATTGATAACACATCTGAAAAAAGTAGGTATAAAGTGTTTTATTTTTTCAAATTATATTACCTAAACGTCAAACTTAGTTAATTTGTAAATTTGGAGCTCAAGTTACATTTTTCACATTATTATATTCAACCAAGAACTTTCAACTACCTACAAAGTGATTCACTTTCTCTCAGTTTTCTTACGATCGAAATACTCGATCGAAAATTTAAAAAAGCCATTGTTTTCTCAATTTTAGCAGTCAACGCTCGCGATTAGAAAAAACGTGATGATGGGTTTACATGATTAAGAAGTGTGATTTCTCTAACACTCTCTAAACACGGACAAAATGCAGTAATTTTCCCAGATTTTGTTTAGATGTTTTCCAAACAAATATAAAAGAGCACAATTTTATTTGAAATAAAAAAACTCTATTCATTGCAGCCCCTGAATATGGGCCTCAAGGAAATTTAAAATCTTCTACCTAAAATAAATTATAAATTCTTCTATTATGGGTATGCATTTGACACATTATGGGAAGAGAAAAATACCGCAAGAATTTCTGTTACCAATGCACTTGACCAATTGCCGGTCGGAATACTTAGAGAAAAATCAAGTCAGACGTGATATCTAGCAAGTAATAAGGAAATGAAACATTCCTAAACAATCACTTCTAATCACACACAGGTATTTATCCGGTATTAATAATTATTTCTGGTGTAAATGTGGAAATATGAGGATATGGAAATGAATCGATGAGTGTGTAATCTAATTTAAATTCCCTTCGGGCGCCACATAGTGTGTGTTAAAAATGTAATTTAACTGATCTAACTCTGAATATTTTAAACGCTCAAAAGCCTTTCAATGTTATCATGAATTTGTAAGTTGATCTCGATATTCTAATCCCTTGTTAGTCAATATTGGTTTTTTGAGCTCAAATCATTCGTTAATACGAATATGTCGAGTAGTCATTAGGCTCAGGGAGCTATTCTTCAGGTTTTTAATTAATTATTAAGGAATTACATAAATAATCCTAACTTTTCACATTAATCACCACATCACAATCATATTAATAAGATTAAAAAATATAAAAAGTGCGGAGGTAAATCTTTTTGATGAGATACACACGAATTATCGCTTAGGGAACCGATAATTAGGGTAACTGTAATCCCACAAAAGAAAAAGGTGATTTATCAAATGGGGAAAACTAATGACGGACTGGTATTGATTCATGCAATTGTTGTGACTCTCTTTCGGCCAGGCGGGGAAAAGTTTAAAGCTTTATTAGAAGTAGCGGCATAAACAGTCAGTCAATGCACCATAATGACAGGCGAGCAGTTTGTTTTTTGGAGGAATAACTATGGAGAGAAGTCAAAGTAGAGAGAAACCCAGCGTCTTTGTTAGGCTTCCCTTTACGAAAGGCACCAATGGCATCTACTTTTTACTGGCCTTAACAACGGTTAAAAAGTATGAACTTAAAGAGCACCGCAAGTAGTAGAGGAATGCGGGTCCGGGCACAGCACATTTCTGCCTAACCTCAAGGGGCAGGGCATCCATCTTGAAAACTATCGATATATCGCAAAAGTCGCACTCTGATTGGTGCACGTGACCACAAAAGTGGCGCCGCGAAGTGGTAAAAAGGGTGAATTGAGGTAAGATTGGGTCATCCATGTTGAAAATATCGATATATACCTCCGGGGGTCGAGTCGTCCATCTTGAAAATATCGATATATCGCAATAATCGCACTCTGATTGGTGCACGTGACCACGAAAGTGTCGCCGCGTGGCGGTCAAAGAAAGAGGTGAAGCCGGGTCGACCGTCTCGCGAAAAAATATCGATATATATCGCGAGCGTCGCATTCCGGCGTGGGGGGAGGGGTCGGATCCGACCGGAATCACCAACGCGGCGCGTATTTTTAAATTAAAGTAAACCTTGTCCTGGGAATGTAATAAGAAATGAGAGCAAGGGTAAGAACTTTTTTTTATACTCTTTTTTTATTTCCGAACAAGTGTATACAGGCAATTTAGTACACTAACATTTCATCTTCAATTTTAAGCACAAACTTTATCACTCGTAGACGGGTGCCCTTGATACAGTCCGTAATACCGTATCTCACTTGGGATTCTTTGTGATCCGTGTAACACACTGGTTTTCCTCCATCAACCTGCACAATCTCACCACCTCCACCTTTTGATACTACGTAATCACCTAAGCATTTAGATACACCTTTGACAACACGCCTTCCATCGACTTCGGTTCTCTCTGGAACACGTCCTCCGATGGGTTGTGGATCTGGCTTGTAGGCCTCGTGTACATCCAGCCAGATGATGGGAAGCTGCTCCTCGGCTTTGCTTTGTTTCTCCGGATCGGTGATATCAGACGCGAGGGTAATGTTGAATCTCTCGACCGTCCCGTTTCCATTTTGGAAGCCGGAGAATGTTACCTCCTGCCCAACCACATCAAACTCTCGTTGCTGATGTCTAAACACGCAGTAATAGTAGTACGCTTTAAAGCTGACAGTCAATGAGAAATCGGTGTTGCAGATCTTCAAAAGATCTCTGGGGATAAAAACGTCATAGGTGTCCCCGTTGGGCTTTCTCTCCACCCGCAAGTATTCATTTCCCAGGCGAGCTGTGGGGATCTTCTGTAATGCTGCGACTTTAGAATTCATTTCGCTGCGTGCTCACTTCTCTCTTAGGACGTATAATGAGCACGCAGTCATCTGCAGGCTCTTATATATCGTTGGGAAGGGAATGATGGCTGTAAGGAAGGGGAAGGAGGGAACACTGTGAGAACAGCTGCGCAGTTGCCGTCTCGTGGGAATCTTATCTTAACCGCAGGTGGTCGGAAATGGGTGTGGTTGAGACTCAAGCGAGGCAAGAGTATCTGGTGACAGAGGAAGGGGAAGGAGGGAACACTGTGAGAACAGCTGCGCAGTTACCGTCTCGTGGGAATCTTATCTTGACCAGATGTTGGTATCTTAACCGCAGGTGGCCGGAAATGTGTGTGGTTGAGACTCAAGCGAGGCAAGAGTATCTGGTGACAGGTCGGGACTTGTTCTCAAGGTTAAAAATGTTACTAAATGAAAGGCATGGATGAAATAACAAATTTTTAATTTATTCACATATGAGATATACAGAAATAGAAAAAAACACTCTTCTTTTTGACAATATTGAGATTTCATTAAACATTTTTAAATAGTTAAAAATCTTCCTTTTCTTCAGCTTTCAATTTTAGCATCAATTTGTCCTGAGAAACATTACTGCAAATCCATTTTTTCAATCTAGAACAGTTTTTCACAGCGCACGCGAACTTATCCGTTTCGTGACATGCTAATGAGCAATTACCCCCCAATGGTTTAAGACACTTCAAAGAGGGTACATTTAAAAATTTTTCAACTTCGAATACATCGCGATTTAAAACTTTCGAAAGGAATTTACATTTTTCGATACCCTTTGCAAATAGATAATCGTAAGTCCAGGTTACTTTTTTAAGGATATTACGCAATTCTCTATACGGTGTGTCTCCCACATCAGCGGGTATTCCGTGGTGATGTTCTTGCACCCAAGTATTTTCATAGTGCACCCAAGTATTTCCATAGTTCTCAACCATGCCAGAAGGTAGCTGGAACACCCACGACTTGCGTAGGTCATGTCCGAGACTCTCAATGGCCAGTTCTCTGACTATGAATTCATTCGCACCGCTATTCTTCCTCACTAGAGCTTGAAAGTCTAATATTAACGCGTTGACGTTAACGCGGCCCAGCGGGTAAACTCTAGGATGGCGGTGCATTATATCCTGGGAATCTCACTCTCAAGACGTTGAATTGTTCGTCACCGAAAGTGATGCACACCTTTTCGATGCCCGAATCTTTCAACGCCTGAGTAATCTTGTTCAGATGACCGACTACCAAATCACCCGATTGGGTGACTGCATCAAGAGCCGAATCAATCTGATCGAAAGAGTTTACCAATGCCTTCCAATCGCTAGCTTTTAATGATACGCGAGTATTCTTACTCCCCAAATTTACGTGAGGTTTACCAAAATATTTCACAAATTGAACGGATGAGTCCACGTACGAAGGAATCACTGATGTTTCAAAATAGGCAGTAACGGAGGAAGTGAAGTTTTCTAGGCTAGTCCACTGTTCCGGGCTGAGTCTCGCTGTTTTGCTCGAAGAGGAAATCTCCACGCACGGGGTAGCCGACTCCGTCAACCAACCGATATGCACGCTCTTGGTCTTACTCAGCTCCAGGGATGTCCGGAGTAAAGGGATGATAGATGATGAAGATGTTGTCGGGCTGGAGGATGGAGATCGTCTCCTCTTCTTCACTTGAGACTGCTGCATTCTTACTGATGTTCGTGAGACTTTCACTGTGCTTATATAGTGGTGGGCAGTGAAAGGGAGGGGGGAATAGATTATATTGTACCACGTTTTACTAGAGCACGATCTACTAGAGCACAGCACTTTTGCGATGCTGGATGACATCTTCTCTTGCGTCCAAGTCTGAACTCTCGTTGGAAGAGTTTTGCAGCAATGCAGTCGTTAAGTACAGGTCGGTGAAATAGGGATGGGAATTTTGAAATAGGTTTGCGAGTGACGGACTTGAAGAGTGCATACAGACAACAATATTCCCCACAAAGATCTGATTTATAATTTGTCAGTCGAACTGAATTTGAAATTACGGTGAAGGGTTTCAGAAAGGTGATAATGTCCTTGACTGATGGAGGAAAAGCATAAGAGTCGAAATACTCTGCACGTTTTTTAAATATACATACTGCAACCCAGTGGGTTCCTGACTCGTGTGAAGGGTCGAAGTTAATTATATAAATTCCGCGTTTAGGACGACTTGGAAGTTGATCCGATGGGAATACCCCTCTAAATTTGTGTTTAGTGCGAGGATCCTGTGATAAAACGTCATCGATATCATCCGTTTGCATGTTGAATGACTACTTAACTTTATCCACGACTGCAATCCTATTAAAATCGATCGTGAGTTTTGAATTATACTCGGCATAGGTGATGACGGTCACGGCACTTTGTAGAGGAGATTTAAATTTAGCTTCAAATCTCACGTTTCCTGAAACCGGTTTAGACACGTGAGTATCCTCACCAGTTCGATCTGGAGTGAGATCCCACGCTAACACAGTGTATCCATGCTTGAACATATCCAATGAGACTTGATTACCCCAATCACTATGGTGAGCACCCAAAGCAGAAAAAAGCTGACGGTAGACGCGAGTGGCAAAACTATTTTTATCGCTACTGAAATCCATTTCCAATCCTCCCACAGGGTTAGGGGAGCCGTTCACGTAGATACAGCAATGATGCATCGAGTAATGCTTAAAACTGTAGGGATTTTTATTATGTTTACCCTGAAATGCTTCATCATCAACCATAACCACTAATAAAGTCTTAGGAATTGGACCGACTATTAAGTTCTCATTGTTGATCATAGTGACGTTAGATGGTACGGTAAAAGTTTTAACTTCGGCTCGCGTATACGGGTATATGGCATCCTTCGTTCTCAACATTCGTTCAACAGCTAACAAAGCTGAGGGATTGATTTCATAATGTGGAACAAAGAGTGTAGCTTGCATAATTTTTAGCATGGACATACCAGCCGTCGTTTCCTTGATGTAAAACGCTGGGTTGGCCAACTTCAGAACGATATCTATGTCAACACCATTTAAAAGATAGCGTGATTGATGGAATAAATCAACGTGAAGTTTCCCTTCCAATTCCACAACATTACTATTCGCGAACCATCTCTTCCTCTCCTCGTATCCTTTGTTTTCAGACGTCTGTTTGTCTAAATCGTTACCGGTATCCAAGCTCCATCCATCACACACAAGGTGTGTGCGCGAAGCATCATAGCCGTAATTAAGCAATTTTTCCAAATAGGATCGGTAATGGTAATTATCCGAGGAACACATCCGATTTCCATTGAAATATACATGAACCTGCTCGAACATTGAGTGTAGCAAGTTATTAACTACTCCAGGCTGTTCCGTATCTGATCCTTGGTAATCCACACCATTGCTCTTGCACAACTTAACTCTAATGTTCAAAATTATTCCGTTCAAATCTCTATACCGATCACCACTATCTTTGATAGAGAATCGTAATTCGGTAGCGTTATCGATGGATGCAATCGGTTGATAGTTCGCGATGTTACATCCGTACACGCTCAATTGAATACTTGGATCTTTAAACAGATCTAAACATTCTGGGACGTACTCCACGACTTCCATGATGATGTTATCACTTCGGTGACAATCTTTTCAATAAATCTTACGCTTCCTTTCACGAGGTATTTATGCAAATACATCCTTAGGACGTTTTCGAGACTTCTTTCGAGACTGCTTTCGTTTTTTTCGTCTACCTCCTATCTGCTTCCGTTTTATTTTTTTCCTGACGTAACGACCTGCCCTAGCCCGCTTTGGAGCTCGTAAACCTGCTCCAGCCATCCTAGCCATCTTATCCTCAGCTTTTCTTTTTAAATTATCGACGGCCTCCAGCGAGCGTGTTTTCAAAATTTCCTTGATTGGTTTCCCGGTACCGATATCTGATAGGACTCGTATACCAGAATCTCTCACCTCTTTGCCTACTGTCTTTATTCCTTTTGTAGCTAGAGGTTTCACGAATTTCCAAAGTCCTCTGAAAAAATTACCCAATCCTCTACCACGCTGTCTATAATGACTCGATCGGTACACCGGTCCGATATCTCCACCGATCTGTGAAAAGTATCGACGATAACGATCTACATCTTCCGACATCCCGTCGATGAATGAAATGTACGTACTCCACCTGCGTATTTATTGCTTAACAAAATGTAAAACAACAGTCGATGGGTTTATGCTATCAGGGAATGGATATAGCTCACCCATCTTATTCAACAATTTAATTTCTACTATATCAAATTCGTGTTTATCGAGTTGCATATAATAGGGTTGGGTAAAAATTTGATGATTACCCCTATCACCCATTACCACCCTCAAACATTTTGACATGACATCACCAATTATTTGAGGTGCTAAAACGTCTAGGTAAACAAACACTTGACTCGATAAAGGTTCTGGTTCTGAGATTTCCAATTCAGTTATTTTTGTTTTTTTTCTTCTTAATACAAGCGGGTTGTGAATATCAGTGAGTCCCCCATATGCATTTAAGAATTCCCCATCAAACCAAGTCTTCGCTTCGTTATCCGGCATACTCTCTCTTAGCGAACTTAATAGATTCCTCATGGTATACTTGATAAAATTTAACCGGACAGGAGGATAACGATTTGTTATTATGCCTACGTACGTATAAGAGCACTCGTCGGATATTGAATATTTCTCAGGTGCTATAGCTGTACTAGCTAAGGACATTTTCTGCTGATACCAATCAAACAAAATTCCGTGGAATTCCCATTTCTTATCTACCGGTAGGGTATTGTGTAATGCATATAATAAGCTTTGCAGAGTATACGTTTTACTTTCTAACTTAATTGTAACATCTGGTATAATCTCGACTTCGACGGTGGGACATTCCTCCTTTGGAGCAGACCTCTCTGCGGGAGGTAATGGAATATCAAGCTGAGGAAAATAAATTTCTGCGAGACCTACCCTCCATGATTCCCCTGCAGTTATGCGCTGAGGTAATTTCGCTCTAAAGTGTGCGATCGTGTTACCGGGAAAATATAATCCCGAGCTATCACTTAAAAGAGTTACGAATAAATCTTCAGTCATTGCAATCTTTTCACAGTGGAGGCTCGGATCCAAGTGTTAAAATCATCACCGTACCCCTTCCATTTAACCAAATATTCCAGGTTTTTGCCCTTTCCCCTACGGCTTAAAATATTTTCAATTTGAAATTCTGTATTTCTACTAACGGATGTCTTAGAAAGTTCCTCACCGTAAAACGATCCCTGTATACGTTCACCATTTAGATCCTCTAGTTGATAGGTGGGAATTGACGTCCTATCAATTTTCCAAACTTTAAAAATTTCAGTGGAAAAATTTTGCTTGTATCCCTTGGCGAATGGTAGTCTCTCCTTCGATATGCGAACGAAATCACCAATGGAGTATTTTGGCCTTTTTCGTTTACTTGGTGTAAAAAGACGTGCAATCTGGAACGCGTTCTTTTCGCTAACATCAGCCGGAGGCACGCCCGTGGTAGAATGCACGCGATCGTTATATCCTTTTATTAGTTTCGGTAGCACGCTTACATAATTCAAGGTGTTGAATTTAGTGAAATATTTATACATACGTCCCTTGAGCGTGCGATTAAAGCGTTCCACCACGGCTGCCTTCACATCGGGATTGTTCGTAGTGTAAAAGTTTATCCCATGATTGGTGAGGAAACGTTTAAACTTTACGTTTGCGAATTCAGTCCCCTTGTCGCTCTGAACTTTTACAGGTTTTCTATCGGTTAATATTATGCGAAATGCATCGATCACGCTCTCGGCAGTCTTACTTTTTAGAGGGACAGCCCATGCATATTTGGAAAACACATCAATCACAGTGAGAAGATAAGCATAACCATTATTGTATGTTTTCAACTTTCGCATATCGTTAAGGTCACACTGCCATGTGTCATCTATATACGTAGGAGTGTATCTATTCCTGGGGAACTTCTTCCGCGTAGGCTTATGCAGTGTGTAAGTATTCTGATTTTCTAACCATTCTCTCACACGTTTCTTGCTAACCTTCTTTCCGACACCTTCCCAAAGTCTATCGATGGTAGAAAAGCTGTAGGGGTTAAGTGGATCATAATACACTGAATTCAGCTTAGCGTCTTCCAACGCATGTATGGAGTTGGTTTTACTTTTCGCAGGCGCTGTTTGAGAGGTGGTGTGTGCGCGTCGTATCCTATTGGCTCTTCCTCCTCCTCCTCCTCCTGCTCGCTCGCCTTTATTTCTTCCGCGAAATCGTCCAGAACTTTCTCCATGTTTCCCGCTCGTCGTTTTAGAGCTTTCGTCCATGACTTATCGATCTTACGACTTGTCTTTAATAGCTTTCGACCCTCTGTATTATTCTTCTTCTTCTTATTATTTTTGCTACTCTCGTCCACGAAAGATACGGGAATGGGATCATTCATGCTGTTAACAGCTCCTAAATACGAATCCAAAACTTGACGGTAAAGATGCCATTTTTTAGAATCATCCATTTCAGTTTTAAGCACATTTTGCATTTGCTTATCTAATTTTGAAGCATCCCGCATCAATCGTTCCCTCTTCAACGTCTCCGGATCGATGAGCAGCATCCGTTTGAGACTCATCCTATCAGGTTACCTACCAAACTGCTCAGAAGAGATCCCAAGAGTACTGGTAGAAAACCTCCCTTTTGCTTCAGTATTTGACGTTTTTTATTTATTGATACTTTGGGGCAACTCAACTTCCTAAGCGTATTTTTGTATCGGTGTAACCTCTTCTTCACGGAGGGGCTAATTTTATGGTTCCCGTTCAACGTATTTAGACAGCATTCGCAAATGGTTTTTATTCCGTCGGCGTTTACGGATCCTATGATCGATTTTCGCAACTTTGGATCGGCAGTCTTTAACAACCCGATGAGATGCTTGTTGCGTTTCAATTTCTTCATAGTTTTCAGTATCCGATGGGGCAAACACTGAGGTTATTTCCCCAGGAAATATATCAGTCCGAAATCTTACTCTATCGTCCGTCTCTTGCGATAGGTCGAGGAGGAAATAAGTGAACGCTTTGGATGTAACCTCTTTATAAACCCTCACGAGCTCTCTACAATCATCGTAGACCTGTGAGGCAAGATACCGAAACTGCGACCTATCTCGAGGATTTTTGAAAACTGTTATATATTTAGTGTTGAGAGAGATATTTCGAGACTCAGGGCTCTGGTAGAAAATGTTTTGTGTGATGAGAATGACTGAAATGTTAGAATGATGTGATCCTCGCGTAAAGAGCTCGCTCACGCCTTTGTTATAGCAGTCGTGCATTAAATCGTCTATGACATAAAGGGTAGGTATGTTGCGGGGATTTTCGAAAGTCGGCACCTTGTTTTTAAACTGAACACCTTTTAGTTTTTTGTTTGGTCTACTATTAGGATTGCAACACCAAATAACTCTACTGATTCTTCCATTAACTAATTTTTTTCTGTTCTCCAGGAATTTTACTACGAAAGTTGTTTTCCCACAACAGGATGGTCCGGCGCAAATGCAGGTAAATGGATGTTTCCACATCAATGTTGCAGACATCATTAACTATTTACGTAACGTTCACCAGAGTTTATATGTTACATATCTTCTAGCCTAGAAACTATACTCTTCAATTCATCAACTACATTGGATAGAGTAGAGACATTCGAACATTGAATACCGAAGAGTGACAGACTCCTCGGACCGGCACTTAATAAAGTGTTATTGAATTCGCTATATTCGTAGTAATTATCCCCTTTGAAAAAGTAAATTAATCCATTTGTATACCTGAAAGCTGAATTAATTTTTCCGGGAATTGGGGGAAAATATGTGCTCAAATATTTATGATCTTTAGGTTCAAACCTGCATTCATCCATCTCAACTACGAAAATATCGCTGTAAAATATAAAAGTTCTGCCAGAATACGTGTTTACTGCTGCCTGAATGTTAGCATTACGAGGAAGACGCACGTCCTCGAGCCTCTTAGGGAATCCTGGAAGGGGTGCCAAGCTCGGGTAATCAACCATGAAAATACGATTATCTATGAAAATTACGATTTCTCCTGAAGGTCTGCGGTAAACGGCATCTACTCTTTTCATGTCTGACGGGAGAAATGAGAGCCAGTCAGTGATAACTTGTGCCTTCAACGAAGTCTCATTACTTTTCTTTAAATCCATCATCCAAAATAATCTACCGCTGAATATAAATGTTATATGATCAATGATGAGAAGGTTATCAAAATCTTTAACGTCGCATAAGGAGAGTATGTGCGGTTTTTCAGGTAGGATTTCTTCGGAGTCTCCCTCCGCTTTCCTCTCTCTTTTTTCACCCCGCGTAGGTTTTTCAGGTTTTCCATACAAGTTCTGTATCGCGAGTACATCATCTTCTTGCAACGTTAATGGACCATCGTGCGTGTATAGCGAAAACATGATAGCACGAGGATCTCTGGAATGAGAGATGCCCAGAGTATGTCCGATCTCGTGAAGAAGAACCTTATATAAATTCGCCAATACATTCGAGTGATTATTATCTTTTTTCAAATACCAATCTTCGTCATGATCAATGTGTATCTCTAATGGAGAATTTTCGAAGGTTGGTGATTGGGCATGTGCAAGGACATTTCCCCGTCCGTCTAAAGGAGATGGACATATGCCAGATTTACCATAATATCTATGCTTTGACCTAGTATTAACGATTGTTATATCAGGTTTATTGAAATCTTGTTTGAATACTAAATTAGCGATTTCACTCCAGGCAGTAAAGGCTGCTTCGGCCAACTTTACGTGCGCTTCACTAGCCATAGGGTAATTCCAGGTGATTTCATATTTTTCCCACTTGCGATTTGAAACGGTGAAAGTGATATCATCTTCCACACCGCATCTTGGAATTTTCGTCAAATTTAAAGTTTCCTCATTCAAAATCCCATCCGCTTTCAAATTATAATATTCCTGGAATAGTTTGAGCGATTTCGTAAAACTATCTTCCGATATATTCCTGATTTCATTTTCATTTATATTGAGGTATCCATATCGCCATAAATAATCAGCGACACACTGGTTTACTTCGCCTCTGATCGGAAGAATTAATATTGCAGCAAAAAATATAGCCAACATGATTCACGCCTGTGCTCACCACGCGAAGAGTGGATGATAACTGTCCAAAATTTGTAAATGTCATGTACTTTATCCCTCCTCATGGTGGAAACGCTTCATCATACGTCCTTTTCTTAGAAATTTTAAAATGACCCCACGCTAAGGTGTTAATTCCGTTTTCGCATACGTATCGTTTGTCATCGTTGGAGCTCAAAGCAATTTTATTCATCTCCACAGTGTACAGCTGATGTTTCTGCGATCGAATCAAAGACATTCTCCTAAAGGCGGATGCTTTTTCACGCAAACAGGTGACGTAGTCATCGAATGAGATGGATTTATCAATCGTGACCTTTTTCACACCCTTAGCGCGTTTAGCCTCACCTTCGCCTTGCACACGGTAGGAATAAAGTTTGCTTCGCAATCCAACGAAGTGAGTCATGATCTTCCCCCCACATTCATCTTTCATCTTCCCTATCACTTTGGCATTGGTCTTGGAATAACAAGGGTGGTTAGGTGGATAGTTAGATGTATCATATAAAGAGCTGTTCTTTTTTACATCCTCATAGAAATCTTCTCGCATTTCGATGATGAAACTGTCTGTGTCCATGTACAGCAATGACACATCCTTCTTCTTCAGATGACCATAGAAGAAATCATACATTATCGTTTTTGAAATGTCCAAAACAGCTTGACCTATGTATAAAGGCTTGCTCATTTTGATAAAACTCTGTCTTTTGTGAACGGCTACGAGATTCTCTGCGAAAATCGTCCGATCGATAAATAAAGAACTGCTGATCAATTTATTCAATCTTTTTTCATTATTGATGAGTTCTATATTGCAACGATTTCGCACGTTCTCCATTGTCTTGCCAAATACGGCATTATTCATTAATTTAAACATTTCCCGGGAAAGATCTGACTTTGCTAATTTTCGTTTTTTCGAATTGATGTCAATGTAGGACTTCATCCATGGAGATTGATCAAACTCGATTATTCTATGGATATTTTTCAATCTTAAGCCTGCTGCTAATGCCTGTTTAAGTGCACTGTAATGGATGACGTAACACTCCTTATCATCCAGGGTAGTCAATAATTTTGAATGTTTTCCACCTGGTGGTGTCTTCTGCTCAGGGCAAAAAGGTAAGTCCGAGTGCGAATTGTGTAGTTCAGTAGGATATTCTAGATCTACTTCCAGCACGTAACCTTTAGGAGAATCGTCGGGAATTGTCATCACATCAACGTCTTCTACCCATCTAAAACCTCCCGTTGGAAGGGACGCGGACAATGCACAAGCATATAAGTTATTCGCGTCAACATACGCTAAATATGCAGACTCCTGTTCCGGGTCGAAGCCTTCCACATACTTGTTGTTAGCCTCTGCATATCGCTTCATACACTGACTGATTCCCCCACGAATACCCTTTTCAAACATTAGGATCATGTCATACTCCGTCAAGAGCTCGAGCGTAATCCCTGTATGTTTTAGCATAGCGTCGAAAGAAAGGCCTGGTATGGTGAAGTACCATGCGGGATCTAATCCATATGTATCCATGCATAAATTTCTAAAATTTTCAAAAACGTCAGCTAAAAGAAGAACGTCCGTTTTCAAATAAAGATCCGAATATTCACCTAAAGTTTTACAATTGAATTTGGTCCACACATTTTGAGCAAATTCGTAATCTTCGCTCGTAATGGTATCCTCTGTCAGAGTGCTAAAGAAATGTTCCATGGAAGGAAGGCTTGCATCATTCAACTTTTCCCACGCGTCTACATATTCATAGGGAAAAACACCCTTACGCTTAACTAGATCGAGTTTATCCTTGAAGATGAGGGCTGTTTGTTTGAATGAGTCCTTAGGGAGAGCGTCGACCAATTTTGAAAGAGAAGTTGGGAGAAATCGAAAGCTGTCGATGAAGCGGTAGGAGAAGTAGGAATCTACATATTTAGAAAAGGAGATATATTTCTCCTCGTTGTTCGGGATGCACGTAATTTTCATATCATCACATCCCAAGTGAGGGACAATGAGGTGTGCGTCATAGTTGGATAGATTATGGATGAAAACTGGAAGGAAGTTGGGGACTTTGTAATTAACATTGCAAGCTGGGTGAGCAGCACCTCTGAATTTACCTGAAAGATGATTATGATCCTTCACACGATCCTCACCTAACTCATAGCCGCAGATGTGGCAAAGAGAAGCCTCATTAAAAGCGAGAATTTCCTCCTCACTCAATGCCTGCATAGAAATAGTGTTCTTATAGACCCTCCGCACGAAAAGTGACATTTCCTTAAGTTTTTCGAGAAAGACTTGCACTGCATTTCTACCTCTGTATAGAACAGGCTCAAAAACCTCACCGGTGTTTGAAACCAAAAGAAGACAGAAAGACATCACCTCATGCCGTTGTCGCGCTTCAGTATATGAATGCTCGCTCTGAGGAGAACAACCTTTGATATTAGATAGGATGCACTCAAAGTCTGCATATGCGACGTATGGAAGGTAGGCTGTGTGAGAAAAGTTTTTGAATTTTAAATAAGCATCATCACCTTCGGGGAGAATAATTTTGCTAGGTGAATTTCGCGCGCAGTCCTCGTTATGCTGAACAAGGGATTCCGCTGAAAAGCAATGCTTTAAACAGCGTTTGCAAATATATAATTTCGATTTATGTTTACTCATCTGACTCCCCATCAGTTTATTAAAGTCTTTTATATAACAAAAGTGTGAATTCTTTCCCTCAACTAGGTAAAGAAGATCGCGGTGGTCCTCAAGCTCCTTATCCACAATTTTGATGGGATAAACGTTATTCCTTTCATCTAAGCCGAAAACATTGATGGAAATATTATTTCTTCGCTCAAATATTGCAATTTGGGAAATATCCACAGGATAACTGATGCAATTCCAATCGTACCCTCTGAGAAATTCATCCGTTGTGTAATTTGTAACTCTATGAGCATTGCGGTGGACATTCTTAGCCCAAATTGCATATTTAAAACAGAAATCATCCTTATTTTGAATATTTATAACGCTGAATGTTCGTAAAATTCTAGTCGGTAGGTCTATGAAGGAGGATCCTCTAAGTGGTTGGTAACGATTCACCCTCAGTTCTAATCCCAAAATTTCACTAAGGGACCATCCGGAGCCTTTAGCGGAGCTATCGGATTTTTCCTTTAATATTTTTGCAAACAACCTATCCAAAATTTCACCTACATTGTCTGCTTGCAAAACCCGAACATTTTTTGTTTTAAAACACCGATCCTGTCCCTCTTCATCTTTTCGAAATTTAGCCTTCACCAAGATGTTAATTTTCAGAGCTGTATTTTCCAAACAATCGCGAAGTTTCCCAATTAAGAGATTTTTGATTCCATCCAAAAAATTGACCATGTCCGTATGCACTCTTCCACCACTCACCCAGTAAGTTTTTAGGCGGTTGCGTACTGCAGACTCCAACTCTAGAATCGTGGGCTCTCCTCCTCCACCGGCCTGAACCCCGCAAATAGCATGACGGTGATGTACCTCCGACATCTCGTGGGATGCCAAGTATCTAGGCTGGTAGTATACGTAGCACGTTTGACAAAGAACCAACTCCTCCATGGCTTTCGAGTTCGGGAATGAAGATTTTTCGGTTGAAATTCTGCATTTATTCCAAAAGGGGCAGGGCTAAAGCGTCAGCTCAGTTTTTATCTTTCTTTCTTCCTCCAGTTCATATTTGACTCTTTTTCTTCATTACTCATCTAAGAGGTAACTCAATTCTTTTTTTCAAACATTTTATAGCCTGTTTCACCGTGTTATACGTATTCTTATTCTTTTTACCATCTTTATTTTACCACCTTGTTCAATTTTAGTGATGATACAGAAATTAAAAACCTTTCAGAATAAAGCATTTATTTTATAGTTATATAATCGTTATTTTTAATAACATTTACATCGTGCTTCCAGGGCTCTTTGTTAAATGTTACAATTTCATCTTCCGATAATTTTAAGTACTTAGGTAAATATATTTTCCTCGATTTTCCTTTGAAATGTATGTACCCTATCAGCACCTCTCCGTATCGGGTAGTAGTTTTTTCCAGCTTCTCTATTGGGTACATTAAATCTTGCTCCAAATCTTCTTTGCGCACTACTGTCACTTCTTCCTGCTGATTCATTAATTTTCCTTTCATGGCGGTCATCTGAAAGGAAAAAATATATCAAACATCAGATACACATGTTTTGTTAAACATAAAAATAGAAATTATTAAAAAATATCGAAGAATCATACTCACTTCTCGAGATTGTTCTTGATGTCCTTCTGGTTTGTCTCTCCGTCACTCTCTGTCCACCAAGAGTCTGCAAGTGCTATGGATTCTTCCCTCTCATGGCTATATATATTCTCTTCTCCTTCCCCAACTTCCCGAAGACGTGCAAAGCCTATCCCTTCCCACAGCGAGCGTATTGCGTCATCATACTAACCGCACGTGTGGTAGGGAAATTGCGCATTTTTATCTTTGAAGGCTATGGGAAACTCTAAAACTGGCGTTCCCAAGGCGTAGTCGAAACACGTTCAAAGATTTCACTTCCCACAGCGAGGGTATTGAGTCATCATACTAACCGCACGTGTGGTAAGGAAATTGCGCATTTTTATCTTTGAAGGCTATGGGAAATTTCTGAAAGTGGCCCTTTCAAGGCGTGGTCGAAACACGTTCAAAGATTTCACTTCCCACAGTGAGCGTATTGCATCACCATACTAACCGCACGTGTGGTAGGGAAATTGCGCATATTTTTATCTTTGAAGGCTATGGGAAACTCTAAAACTTACGTTCCCAAGGCGTGGTCGAAACACGTTCAAAGATTTCACTTCCCACAGTGAGCGTATTGCATCATCATACTAACCACATGTTGGTGTTGAAATTGCGCATTTTTATCTTTGAAGGCTATGGGAAATTTCTGAAAGTGGCCCTCTCAAGGCGTGGTCGAAACACGTTCAAAGATTTCACTTCCCACAGCGAGTGTATTGCATCACCATACTAACCGCACGTGTGATAGGGAAATTGCGCATTTTTATCTTTGAAGGCTATGGGAAATTTCTGAAAGTGGCCCTCTCAAGGCGTGGTCGAAACACGTTCAAAGATTTCACTTCCCACAGCGAGTGTATTGCATCACCATACTAACCGCACGTGTGATAGGGAAATTGCGCATATTTTTATCTTTGAAGGCTATGGGAAACTCTAAAACTGACGTTCCCAAGGCGTGGTCGAAACACGTTCAAAGATTTCACTTCCCACAGCGAGTGTATTGCATCACCATACTAACCGCACGTGTGATAGGGAAATTGCGCATATTTTTATCTTTGAAGGCTATGGGAAACTCTAAAACTGACGTTCCCAAGGCGTGGTCGAAACACGTTCAAAGATTTCACTTCCCACAGCGAGGGTATTGAGTCATCATACTAACCGCACGTGTGGTAAGGAAATTGCGCATTTTTATCTTTGAAGGCTATGGGAAATTTCTGAAAGTGACCCTCTCAAGGTGTGGTCGAAACACGTTCAAAGATTTCACTTCCCACAGCGAGGGTATTGAGTCATCATACTAACCGCACGTGTGGTAAGGAAATTGCGCATTTTTATCTTTGAAGGCTATGGGAAATTTCTGAAAGTGGCGCTCTCAAGGTGTGGTCGAAACACGTTCAAAGATTTCACTTCCCACAGCGAGGGTATTGAGTCATCATACTAACCGCACGTGTGGTAAGGAAATTGCGCATTTTTATCTTTGAAGGCTATGGGAAGTTTCTGAAAGTGGCCCTCTCAAGGCGTGGTCGAAACACGTTCAAAGATTTCACTTCCCACAGCGAGGGTATTGCGTCATCATACTAACCGCATTTCGTATCTTTGAAGGCTATCCCACGCTGCGTTGAGGGACCTCGCTAAGACCAGCTTTCTCAACGATGGCTTGTGTATCATTTACGCATTTCGTATCTTTCAAGGCTCGGGAAGAAACTAAAACAGGCTTTCCCAGCATCTTATTTCTGACCCGAGAAAGCCGCAGAACGACCTCACACTCCACGATATGACGCTCAAGTCACGTGATGGTTCTGACTTATAAAGCTTCGCATGCAGGGGAAGAGCTCACATTGGACATCATGGAGCCCACTTGTACAACCATTCAACTGTGCTACACTTGGGAGAACAAGCTTCTCTGTTTCGAGTGTGCGACGCGGGAGTCCTTCGTAGTTAAGGAGTGGCGTCACATCTCCGCCATAGCCCCCCTTTTACTGAGCACCTGCTCTGTTTGTGCTGGGGGCATAACGACTTTGGTGAGGCCAACCTCCCAATGTTTAGTTTGTGGGGAGGGTCGAGATATTGCTGACGGGTTTGCCGCATTGAATTTCGCGGCACATGCTCCGCCACAAAGTGAACCATTGAACCTTTCCTCCTCCGCCTCCGCTCACCTGCCTAACCCTTCCCCATCCCCCTCCCGAGATTGGCACACGCCGCACGTCCTCGAGCCTTCCACGTCGCAACCATCGGCAGAGTGGCTAGTCCCTTCACCCACGATTGAAGACAGGTGGGAGCGGAGGGTTGAGTGGGTGGTTCCCACCCCGTCTCCCGAACCGGTCGGGCGGGCCGCCGCCGCAGAGCCCCACCCCCCATCGCAGCCACCGACTGGCGATGAGGAATATATTATCCCCTCTCCCCTGCCTGGGCCTTCGGTGGAGGATGGATGGGAGAGGAGGGTTGAGTGGGTGGTCCTCCCCCAGTCTCCCGAACCGGTCGGCGAAAGGCGCCGCTGGGAGACTTCGGACGACCTAACAACTCCCGAGTTTTTACCACCATCACCTCCACGGGGGAATTCATCGCGAAGAAAACGGCCGACCCGACCGCGTTCTAGAAAACCTCTGCAGGAGTTAGGGTTAAGCTATTTCTAGAGCGCGGTGCGGATATGTTAATAGCTGTGTTGTTTGTGACTCTTGTGTGGTGGCTGTGGTGTGTGAATTTATATGTATAATTTTAATTAATAAAATTTTACATTCAAAATATGAATTGGCTTATCATTTAAATTGATCCTCACCTCAACTGGCACTCAGATCAGATTAAGATAGAAGCAGTCTTTTAAGATTTCTTTTAATAAAAATTATGATAAAATTTTACATTCAAATATGAATTGGCGTTTCATTTAAATTGATCCTCACCTCAACTAGCACTCAGATCAGATTATTACAATCAAATATGAATTGGTGTTTCATTTAAATTGATCCTCACCTCAACTAGCACTCAGATCAGATTAAGATAGAAGCAGTCTTTTAAGATTTCTTTTAATAAAAATTATGATAAAATTTTACATTCAAATATGAATTGGCGTTTCATTTAAATTGATCCTCACCTCAACTAGCACTCAGATCAGATTATTACAATCAAATATGAATTGGCATTTCATTTAAATTGATCCTCACCTCAACTAGCACTCAGATCAGATTAAGATGGAAGCAATTTAATTTATTTATTTGCCTGGTTGTTTGACTTGCCTTCCACTGTCTTTTCTTTCTTGAGAACTGATAAAACTTTCGTTCTCACGATGATAAATTCCCACCCCTCCTTCACTCCTACCGCTCGCTCTAAATATGTTTGACTAGTTGTCTCCACAACTCGTTCTCACGATGATAAATTTCCATCCCCCTCCACAGGGATAGCACTTTTCCGCTTTTTTTCTGTGGAGGGGATGAGAAACGTGCATATAAGAAGGAACGCTAATGCTATGGGATTCATTCTACCAATACCATGAATTCAAGTAGCCCGTTGTACTCATGCGTGAGATTCGTCATGTTCCGTGTGCATGGCAGGTTTCTCAGGAAGAAGTGCAGGCAGCTCTTCCCCAGAGTCGTCTCCGTCTGCGTTAATTGTTTTGAAGATCTGAACATGCCCTTCATTTCAGTAATGCAGGGGCATGAGATGGTGAGAAATGGTGCAGATAACCCGCACATTTCTCCCTGCCAGCTCTGCCGGAAATTTCCACCTTTACAGTCGAAGCCTGCCACTGCTTGCAGGAGGTGTACAAGGTTGCTCCCCTTTAATGAAGAGTATGCAGTGGTAACGGTGCTGCCTAATTGCGGAATGTTACCATCCGAATTACCATCCGAAGAGGAAGAAGAAAACGAAGACGACCTCTCGGACGGCTCCGTGGACCGCTGGGACGAGGACGAGGACTCAGACAGCACTTACATCAGCAATTTAAGTGATTTTTAATATTTAAAAAACTTGTGAAGGGTTACAAACTTTTATTTTAATTTTTAATAAAATATTTCATTCAAAATTACTATTTTTTGACTCTTTTTCTTCACCTCGATCTCACTCCTCCTCTTTAGACTAATTTAATCCAATGGCTCCCACCATCATGCTTCCCCTCCAACCTGAGACGGCGACGTCTGGGCATGCGAACGATGGCTTCTTTTTTTCTCGATCCATTTATCAAAAATTCTTCCTAATCTTTCACAGTCTTCTTCTCGTCTCCCATTTTTGCACTCGTTCACTCTTCAACGCATGAACTGTAACTGATAGTTAACCTCTCGAGGTAGTGATTAAGTTACGACTTGTTCCTCAGATGTCGGAAATCGAATATTTTGAGAATGTTGAAAGTTTTTTTTAACCACCATGCGAAAGAATGGTAATGCAGAGTATATTCATCACATTTTTTTATTTGAAAACATAATATTGGAAACAGTTTAATATCAAGTGATTCGAAAACAGCCAAATTCTTTTCGCTATTGTCCAATACCGATGAGGAGAGGAGCACTTCCTACACACACACTTCACTTTAACATTCGCCTTGCGGACGTCTTGCGGCCACTCGCTGCACAATTCGGCAGTAACTTACTCTCGCACGCTGCAGATTCACGATGATGAATATCGTCGGGAGGAATGAGAACGAGCTTAAAATCGTAGAATGCAATTAGCTCACCTGGCCCACATGACGTATTCCTGTAGTTATATCTCGAGTTAAAACCTCGCCATTCTTCTTCTTCGTCTGAAGTCGACTCATACACCACACCACCCAATGGTGCATCTCCATCGCTTTTCAATTCATAGCAGAGGCCTGTTCGAAAGCGCGGTGAGCTTACCACATCATCGCCTATTTCGTACACTTTGATTTCGATATCGGAAAAAAATCCATCTGGCCAAATTTTTCTTCCTTGTTGGTCCACGTTCGGCCCCATGAACTCCTTCAATGATGGTAAAAAGCAACGGCTAATTGCCGTCTCATTGAACTTCCGCTGAAATCCCGAGAATACAATTTTCTCTCCAGCGAGGCGGACACTAGAATATTGATATGTCACCGTGATGAAGCATTTCCTATCGAAGTTCAGATGCAGGGTGAGGTCCCACAAGCTCTCCACGCATCCACCCTCATCCTTTATATCCGTCTCGTTCTTTTCGTTGAGCATGAACTCGCGAAGCTGCACTGCATAGCGGTTATAACTGGTCTGGAAGACTGGAACGGGATGGACGACCGGAGGAACCCCTCCGCCGACTTCGGCTCTGACTGCTAGTAGAGACATCTCAACACTGCGGATGGCGTTCAATCATGCGCTTATATACCTTCAGAGGGTGGAGGAGATCTCCTGCGATTCGTTGAGAAATAAATATTAAATAAACTTTCACCGCTTAATTTAAAAATACGCGCCGCGTTGGTGATTCCGGTCGGATCCGACCCCTCCCCCCACGCCGGAATGCGACGCTCGCGATATATATCGATATTTTTTCGCGAGACGGTCGACCCGGCTTCACCTCTTTCTTTGACCGCCACGCGGCGACACTTTCGTGGTCACGTGCACCAATCAGAGTGCGATTATTGCGATATATCGATATTTTCAAGATGGACGACTCGACCCCCGGAGGTATATATCGATATTTTCAACATGGATGACCCAATCTTACCTCAATTCACCCTTTTTACCACTTCGCGGCGCCACTTTTGTGGTCACGTGCACCAATCAGAGTGCGACTTTTGCGATATATCGATAGTTTTCAAGATGGATGCCCTGCCCCTTGAGGTTAGGCAGAAATGTGCTGTGCCCGGACCCGCATTCCTCTACTACTACCGCAAATACACGTTTTCTTCCATCCTTTTTTGCTAAGTGACCTCCACGTAGCACCAAAGTTGGCATCGGGCTTGTACAGTGGTGGAAGAAATTAACTAAAAATAATTGGCGCACAAGAATGCGGCATTCTTTGGAACTTCTAGAAGCAGAACACACTTTGAAAAACCGGCAATAATGAGGAATACATCGTCTACCGCAAATATTTGAAATCCGCAATGGAACCCACATTTTCCGGAGCCGAGAACTTACTCATAAATTGCCTCTTATTCGCAGCGGGGCGAAGTAAACTCATCACCTTTATAACTTCAAGACGATAACGCAAACGTGGACCTTAAAAGAATTCCTATATACTTGACACGTAAAATCTATATCCATTCATACAGAGTTTGAATATACCCGGTTTCCATTGGCTCTCTCAGCGCTGCCAAGTTGTCGAAGAAAAAGCTATTTCTATTAGTTCCCGCGTACGCCGCATTCCGTGATCGCCAATGAACTTTGCCTAAATTTTTTCCACCTCTGACCATAAAATCTCTGCCGACTCCGGTGTTGATATTCCAATATTCTTTAGAATCTCATCACGGCTGCGGGGTTTAACACTCGACTGCTCGCACTCTCATTGGAAACGTGAGTTATCGTGTGGGATACCATAGTAACCCACTACATCTTTTCTCACTTACCACCTTCCCACTTCTTCTTTTTAACTTAAATAGTTTAAAACTTTGATAATTCATACCTCAAGGGTTACATTGCTATTTAAAACACAATTATTTAAATAAATGGAATAAAATATTTATTTTGACGTTTATAGTAGTTCAGAATCACACTCACATCTTGAATAGTCACTGTTTGTCACTTTCTGTTTCACTCTCACCGGTATTTTTTCGTCCAAAGCACTGATTACAAACACAGATTTGATTACTTAGGCATACCCATCTATAATACTCATAATACCATTTCTTTATGCGTTGGTATCTAGACCTGGGACACATATAGCATCTTTCTTTGTTGCTTCTTTTTATTGAAGGCTGTGTCTAAGTTTCCGTTTCCTCAATTCCTTTATCGTCACGAAATTGCGTAATTGTGGATTTGAATCTTCTTGAAACTCCACCTTCGGCCATACACTTACGCATTTGCGGCCTAATAACTTCAAGGGCTGTAGCACACAGATATTCACTACTTAATATTCTGGCAATAACGGGCAGAAAATCTTGGTGGTGTAAGAGGTCAGTGAAAAAATTTCGCGCATGGTGGTATATAATATAGGTGCTTCAATGCGTGTGCTACAAGCTGTTAGATCAAAATAAATAAAATTAAAGTAATATTGGAAAGATATCAATAGTTGACGGCCCATTTGAAAGCCAAAAGTGATAATCAGGAGCATGAATATACATAATAGATTCAAATGTTTGGAATTTGCCTTGGTTACGTTTTCCCTAAATTTCCACTTTTAGTTCATCCAGTCCTTGGCGATACTAAGAAAAAAGTCTTCGAAGTCGGCTCCTAAATGGCCGTTGTTGATTGTTGCTAACGTAAGACTGTGGTGAATATTCAATAACAATTGAAGAGATATGATAACTACTTGATACTGTGAATAATAGCTGGCTATTTTTGAGACCTAACAGTTACTTTGTAAATGCAAGAGAGGAAATGCCCACTACAGGAAGTGTGTAAGAGGCATACGTAACTTCCATCGTGAGCCTTTTCTCTGTAGTGTGGATCTTTTACTGTTGATTTACAGCTACATTTTTTTATATATTACCTGTTGAGAGCTTAGGAATCAGAAGGTATGACCTACACAGATTGATGTGAGTGTTAATGTGTAATCTACTATTAATGTGTGGCCTCGGAGTAGGTTCAACAATCTCTCATTTATTTGTTATTAAAATGATAGCTATTGGCGCAATTTCTCATCCATACATGATATTGCCGTATCTTGGTTTTGAAATCCTTATATCACTTGTATCCGTCTTTTAATTCATTTTATATTATTTATATAAAAGTATATATTGCATTATAAGATTAACAATATATTAACTGTTGATTTTTTTCTACACTGAAAAGGAAAAAAACTTCAATTGGGCTACTTCTTGAATCAAACAAAAATTTATCCATACCATTAGAATAGTATATTTTCATCTATGAATGTTAATCCCCAAAGTTATTTTCCGCAAAAGTAACTTGAGATGACAAATATTGAATTGTACCGCTGGAAAACCTCAACTACGCAAACGCGTGAGGGGGTCTCCGCCATTTATTGGATTGAAGGCCCGAAATTCTATTTATCTTAGAACCGCAGCGGTGGGGAGAGAAACCACAGACGCCACCAGAAGATGAACGAGCAAACGGCAAACACAGGTCAGGGCTCTGAAAGGAAAGGGAAGAGAGAAAGGGAGGAGGGAAATAGAATGGAAGCAAGGATGGCATGTAAAGGCGAAGAGAAACAAAGAAGTTAGAGGGCTCAGAAGGGGAAAAGGAATAGAAGAACTTTTAATCCGACAGTAAAATCAAGTTCTAAAATTTAATATATTAACGACAAAGCCAGCAGAACTTTTGATAATTAATACTCAAATGAGAAATGATTTTTAACCTTGAAAAGTAAGTTTCAGTCGGCAAAACTCAAAAAAAGTAATTTAAGATAGCTTAAATTGATACGGTCAACCTCCAAGTTCATAATTATCTGCCAAAAATAGTTCTCAATTAAAGCCCTAAAAATAGCCCTCAATTTTTTCAAGTTCTTGGAGAAACCACTGCACCTTTAAAAGCTTAAAGTCGAGTATGGAAAAAATGAGATGACTATTCAACTAAGATTAAGCAAAAAATGTCTCCTATTTTAAAGTGAATGCCTACAAGGTGTTAAAAACCATATACTAATATCGTTGAATTGACCACAATTTTTTTTCCTATGCATAGCGCTTGTTTAAAATATGTATATTGATATTTAATTTACGATAAAGGATTTATTGTCACCTTGGATTTAGATGAAATGTCAAGATTACAAAGTGTAATTAATTTTTTTACCCTCTATCACCACTTATTGGGTCAATGTGAAATGGACTTGCCCTTAAATATCCTTAAGGTTGCAGAGAAATATGTCCTCTACAATATAGCTCCTAAGTCAGTGCTAGGGTGAGAACAAAAGAAAAGTGGGAAATATTTGAATCAAAGAAAATTTAATGCATTTGAAGAAAAAGTTGATCAATTGATGGAGTGCATTGTTCATATTAAAATTGCATGAATACCTGGAGAGCAAAGAATTCAGATGGTTATTCTATATTTAGCGAGGAAAAGGAAACTTTTTGGGGGTACAGAGGACTTCCTCTGTATGATGCCAATCCACTCCTAGGAATTACAAAGTCACGAAGTGAACTGACACATAAATGGGCGTCACTGTTTATATAGTTCATTATATAAATAACGCAAGATGTAGTACTCTGATATCTTATTCAACATTTTCCACTCTCAGTATTCGGGTATATAAGATGTACATCTTCACACTTCCTGTGAAAACCATGGTCGAGGAAATTAAATATGCTGGAAAGCAGTACGATATTTTGTCCTTTCCTCAATATTAGGCAAAATATTCAAAATTACGACACTGAGTGGTTTGATTCACACACTCAGAATTAATATAACTGCATATAGATCAGCATTTTCTATTACACAAAATCTGGTCGAAAAGACAAGGAGAGATATCAGAGTTACATTCATTGATTTTCAATTCTATATTACATTGGTTTTGTGAAACTCATTCATGTTTATAGAATGGCTTTGGAAAAAAAGATTACTACAAGCAATAAATCTGTTTTCCCAGGGATGTACTAATTTATTCCACAAATTAAAGAGACAGTGATCTATGTGAGAAGAAAATTCCATCAAAGCTTCTAATTTTTAAGAATAAATAATGTTTTTTACAAAATTTTACCCCTTGCTTCTGTTTTACTACATCTCCCTCGATGATGATGCTCCACTGGGACCCCGACAAGTCACTTGCTGCCTTGTCATGCGGTCTCTCGTGGATCGAAACACAAGGGGCAAGGGCACTTCCGAACATCAGACCCAAAGTGGGACTCAAACCCGCTACACGGACATGAAAGCGGGCGTTAGTAGGGCGTTACTAACACACTCGTCGATCACCAGCAATCGCTAAGAGTTTCCTCTTTCTTTCTGATTAAAATGGATGAGTGAATTACTATAAAAGTACACTCAATGCACGTTTGATGATAAAGTGCATAAAATAAAAATATTACCAAATAGTTACTGATCCCAAATACTTGACAATGTACCAGTGAAAATATTCCAAGTTGAATCTCAAAGTTATTTTTATAACGCATACTTTGGTATGCAAAGTTTAAAATATAGACACGGATTGATGCTTATTTATAGAGTCTCGTTTAAGGATTTTTTGTTTAACTAACGGAACTGAATATCAATTCCCAAGCCTTGCGCGACATTCTTTCTTTTTCTAGACGCAGTAAAGCTATTCAATGAGGTTAACCAAAAAACACCTTAACTACTATCACAAACGAGATCAGTTTATTGTTATTTTAGCGAAGAATCAGCCACTATAATTGTCGACAAATAACAGGAAGTATAAAAAGAGAATTGAAATGATTGATGTGGTGGAAAGAATTCATCATAAGGGATGAAAGTTAAGGCCATTTTCCACTTAAATAAATATTTCTTTCGGATTGAATAACATTTTTCTGAGTGAAAATTGCCTTTATTCTCATTTTTTATAACAGAAAATATACATTAACTTAGGAATTCAAACCATAGGACCACGTAATGAAAGGGAAATAAAAGTTTCATCAACGATAGGAGATGTCACATTGGCATTTATACCTCCGACATAATTGAAGAATAAAGTACACTCTTAGCAATAGAAGCTGGCGTTGTATAGATCTTAAGAGGTTGGAGTCAATAAATGGAGACCTTCAACATGTGCTTTGAAAGTACTCGCAATAAAAAACAACGAAATGCAAGAAGAGCAGAGAGCCTCAACAATGAGATGCAAATTGTGATTGAGAAAGGAGATCGATTCTCCAACGGCCTCGGTAAATATCGCGGGAGAAAAAAATATAAAACATTCACTTGTTGTCACAGGCACAAACCCTTATTATCGCTTTTTAAAATAGTTATTAGTTATTAGTTAATAGTTATTAGTTATTAGTTATTAGTTATCGCTTATTAAAATATCAAATCGGCAAATGGCATGCAATGATGCAATGTTATCGAAGCGTAAACTGTTACTTTTGAAGGATGCAAAGGTTGCCCAGAAAGCTATGTGCCATATTTTTTTAAACACCCTAACAGCAGAAATCGGTGCGTTGAAAGGGCCATCGAGAGACACATTTCTATTGTTCACAAAGTATTATCAGGTTACCTCGACACTACCGTGTTTGAGTGCTCTGATCAAGTTTGTGAACTCTGTAAAGGACTGACAACAAAATTAGGCTCGCAAATACCAGTCTGTCGCAAACTAAAAACGTGAGAAAGTATAGATTGCTTCGAAATTTCTCAATATTTTTCAACTATTTCAAATAATAACAGAAAATACTTTGAACAATGAAGTGGCGATTAGTGCCGTGAAAACCTTGCTCCGCTACCAGAGGGAGGGTTGTTACTCACAGGGAATATATGCCCTAGTGAATCGTTGGAGGAAGGCAATAAAATTTTAATAAGATCATCTGAAAAAATGAAGTGAGTAGATTAAATATCGATATTTTATAACTGTAAATATTTATTAGTAAAATGAATAGTAAATGAACAGTTATTGAGAAAAAACGCGGGGTATTACGTTCTGGGTAATCCTCGTAGTTAAATCCAATAGTGTCAGGCGAAACATGATGGAACTGGTTCATAATGGCTCAGAAAGAAAAAGCATTGGTAGATTCCACATTTATTTACTAGGGCGACCGATTTCGATACAAGGTATCATCATCAGGCCTGATGATGATACCTTGAATCGAAACCGGTCGCCTTAGTAAATTATTGTGGAACTTGCCATTGCTTTCCCTTTCCTCGTTGTTTAACTTTGGTTTTGTGTTGATAATCAACTGATGGGCAACTGGGAAAGGAAATCTACAGAACTGATGACTAGAAAAATTTTAATCCATTTACAAGCTACGGACTTCTTTTAGAAATCTTATCCCTGCCACAAGCTATGGACTTTTTAAGTCTATCTAAAAAATTGATATGATTTCGGAGTGAGGTTGAAAAATATAAGCCTAGTCGCAGACGTGAATACATATCTACTCCTTCCAGCTAAAGTGAGCGCGGAAAACCAATCCACTTACTGTATTCTTTCGCCTTTATCAGTGCACCGACGTCCGTGCACTACCCTCACTTGACTTGGGATTGACTTTCGTGTGAAATATTATTTCATCAGAAATTCCTCAAGAGTTTTCATTCCAATAAGGATGTTCTTTTCACCAAATGTGTCACGTTCTCCTTCAATGAGTGTGTGTTGAGCAAAGTAAGCGAGAAAATGATCGGAGAAATAGGAACGAGAAAGTAAAACTAGTTGAGGATTCTTCAAGAAGCTAATGTAAGCTGTAAACGGTGAGATGGTAGGCATTTTTCTTTACATTTTCTCAGTTATTTAATTTTTTTCCATAATATTAACCAACATTCGTCCTTTTAACTACTGTAACCAACTTTAGCTCTTCATAATAGAAGTCTTTATACTTCGACTGGAGAACTGTAAGTAATATGTTAAATAAGTTCGGATTAGATAGCTATGACAAATGCATAATATGTATTAACATTCCTGTAAACTCCACTTTCTCAGGCGAGATATCGTAGAACAGCATAATGAGTAATGAAGCTCAAATGATTTCGTACTGTCTACTAATTTTTATTTCACCTCTTGCTAAACGTGTTTCGACTGACTAGCAGTCATCATCAGGCAAGACAGGCAAGAGTCTTGCCTGATGATGACTGCTAGTCAGTCGAAACACGTGTAGCAAGAGGTGAAATAAAAATTAGTAGACAGTACGAAATCATTTGAGCTTCATGAACATTCCTGTAGTTGAAGCTATGCTTCGACGTCTGTTACAAAATATTTTGTGACGCAATAAAACTCAGAAACTAAGAATATGACTCGAAGAGATAAATGTATCGTAAAAATGGATTAGGCAACTTTATTTGCAAGAGTGAAAATGTGTGTATTTTCATTTTAGTTATGCTTCGTTTCTTATATTACAACGAAGTATAGAAAAATCAACCGGTACTATTCTGAAGTGAAACCTGAGCCACCCATAAAGTGAAATCGTTTCGTGAAGATCCCCCTAGAAAAAATAAAGATTCATTCTCTCAGTCTCTCCTGTGCTCAAGGACAAAATTTTCTATTATTTTCTATTTCCTGCGCGAATATTTCCCAAGCTCTTCCTCCGGGCAACTGATCGAAATTCAAATTGAATTTCGTTGGTACCAAAGAAATGAAAGGGGGACTTCATTTGCAGGCTTTGGGTCAATTATTAAAAAAAACAAAGGGACTTACGAATTACTTTTCTCGAGAAAAAAGCGGCCATTCATTAGTTTGCGCTTGATCAAATTTTCGCATTTATGCTGGCTCTGTAACAAGCTTGCAAACTGAAACTATCCAATGATTCAGCACTAAGGAGGAAAATATTTTTATCGAGAGGCCTTTCAAACCAAACAACCGCGCTATCAATACCTTAATGGGCTGAATGGCGTGCAATTGCAAAATTCCTCGAAATACGAATGTATACGAAATATTCCTCTCTCAACCTTAAGATAGAATATTCCAAAATTTCCTCTCTCAATCTTAAGGTAGCAAATGAACACCAACCAATATAATATAAATTCATAAACAAAAAATTCTTGTGTGTTTGAAGCCTAGATTGCGATTTTGGGGACTAAATGAATTCTTTGCGGTATTTATCCGCCAAGTACCGCAGCAATTTCTTCCCATTCAGTGCAGTTTTGTGACGGAACAAGCTTTTAGAGAGTATGGGGATCTATAAAAAGGATATTTAATCAACATTAGCACTTGATGGAGAGGGAAAAGCCTTAAAGCATGTAATTTTTTTCATTTAAGGATGTTTGATTGTAAGTTTTCTGAACCACGGAAGTATTTCACCAGCTAGTACACGAGGCTTTAGATTACACCTATGAGGCTTCAGAATACATGGAGGAATTTTTCAAAATCCAATCGTCAAGGTGATCGACCATATTTATCATCTCCAAAATGAATATTTTCGAAAAAGAATTGACACAATACGACTATAATTTTATCAAAGGCATTCATGTATATGATAATGGATGAGGGTACGAATGTATGCATGCAACGGATGCATGGGTTTGCTGGTATGGGAATGTCAATATGTATGTGTAAGGAAGTTATCTATTATCTCAAGTACTAAACGCTTCATACTCTTAAGACTTCAAGGATAGTTAAAAGTCTTTATAGCGCAGAATATAGGCTATTTTTCATGTGACTGATGGTATCCGGTTTGATTTCAGACGAATGAAAGCGTTCCTATAAGAAATATGTTCCAAATTCATTTTTACCTCGTGCAGGATTTATTTATATTAGAAAATGTAATCACAACTAAGCATCGCATAAACATGAAATTCACGGAAAGGAAATAAACAGAGATTCTAATTTCTGGTTATATATTTAATTTTAAACAGCCCAACCCCTTGATGGTTTTAGGCATTGTTAAGCTTGTCTCTCAAAATATACATGGGGAACATTGGCCTAAAAGAAATCAAGGCGCGAATGTTTAACTGTAGCACTATATTCAATAACAATATGACATGTTTAATTACAGCTTCATTGTATGAGAACAGCTATTAAAACGTCATAAATAATATCCAGAAGAACATATTCATTTGCTTCATTTGAATGTCATTCATTTCTCTCCCGTTTTCGTTTATTTACCTTTTTGTTGTTTATTCAACAGGGATTAAAATATTATTGTAATTCATTACTTTTATATTCCTGTACATAAATGTAATTATAAAATCCGATTTATAGAACGTAAAATATTCCACAAGGATTGTAATTTGATAGAGAGAGTTGCTAGTTATCAGTCGCTACCTTTAATTGATTAATTCGATAATTAATATATTAGCATTTTCTTGTATTAGCGTGTCCATTATGTGATCCATGTTACCATTTAAAGCTAAAAATAGATTTACGTTGCATGGTTACATTTAAATAACACGATCTTCACGTTGGTATTGTTACAACAGTTAATTATTCTTACACGTCCGAATGTCGACCAACCTCTGACGAGGTTGTCGGATTTCTGGTTCTCCAAATAATCCTATTCCTCTGTGTTCATTTCTGCACTTATTTGTTTACATACATCATTCTGTTTCTTTGCTTTACTTATTCGTCTGCAATGGTGAATTTATATTTACCTAATTTCCTCTTTTTTGAGTGAGAGAGCAAGGCTTAAATAAACACCTCAACTGGCTATGGTTTACCTTTATGGAGTCAACCAAACATGATTGAAAAATTCCAAACAGGGAAGGACAATTTCAATGGTCAATTTCCACCATTTAAAAATCTCAAACAAGAAATGAGAAAACCTTTACATTAACCCAGAAAACCTCTACATTACCAGAACTAATATTTCACCCTATGAGAATCAATGCTAGTATCATATATTTTACAAATATATATCTTGAAGTTAAGAAGAAACCTTAGTGAGGAACGGCATCCATTTAAATGACTACCTATCATTAGGGATATTACAGGAATCCAATATCGTAATTTTTAAATATTGACAATTAAGGGCGAGTGTACACTTCCAATTAATTATGACACTTCAGCTTTTGCGATTTCTTGACAACATTATAATTGCAAAGATTCTTAAAGAAAAATAAAAATTTTAAAGATTTAACTCAATTAATTCAAACAAGTCATACTCATTAATTACAATAAGTCTGCTACCTATTTAAGAAGTTAGGTGATCAAAAACAGCAGAAGAAAAAGAGATGACTTTAACGTAATATTATGAGAGCAGGAATACAATGCAATCCATATCTACTTCATCCGTACCATGACTTTTATACAATTCTATGCTCAAAGATGGGGGTTTAAAACACTAACTTTTGGCCCAACAAAGTCATTATATACACCAAAGAAATTTTGCGGGCGTAACAACATATACCAAAAAGAAAACTGATAACTTGAGTAATGTACTACGTTATGTAGAACATATTATAAGATTGACTATAATAAAATTGACCATAAATGAAAGAAGAACGAGATAAATTGGACACACTCCGAGGCTCAATGCGTATGTAACGAACATAATTGAAGGCAAAGTAGAGGGAAAAGTTTCCAGAGGAAGATCCAGGAATAAGTTCATGGACCAATGATAGATAATGAGGAAATTACATAGGAAGAGATACCAGAAGGTAACTGAACTAGCATTTGATTGGGAAGAGTGAAGGGCTGCAGTCACCCAATCTTGGGATTAAACAGGCAATGCTGATGAAAATCAATTTGGTATCCATATTAGGCGTCAGTTTCACATATACAGTCCGTCTTAGAGTTAAAGATCAATTCCACCCTATTACCTATTGAATGACTTTTTAGTGTAAAGAATATCTCCGAAGACGTTAATGATGGTACTCTCATTAAGAAATAGCCAGAAATGCCTTTTGGATTTCAACCGGAAGAATTATGGCTAGAAATAATACCGCAATTTTATTAGACTTTAAAATCATCCTAAAAAGGTACATTTTAACAGTATAACAGCTTTTTAATTACTGAAAACTGCTGTGAAAATTTTTTTACTGCTCCAGATTCATGTCCGAGTCTCGAGTCTCACTCACAACGAAGATGAGAACATTATTTGTGAATATTGCTTAACTTTTGCCAAGATATGAATCGCCCACGTATCAGTTTATACGAATACTTTTTCTATGTTCCTTTGAGAAGACCAAAGAAATTTTTCCTGCCTCATGTTCAAAATTCCTAAATGGTTTCCATTTTAAAAACTTAGATCCATTTTGTTGTACATATACTGCCACCCATGATCCATCTCTATTAAAAACTAATTCATATTTCATGCACTTCACGTGCCCTTTAATTTTACATTTCCCTCACTCGTCAATCCACTAAGAATAAGCTCGTCGAACCTTAAAGGTGTCACTAAATAAATGACAAAGCGCTCATTCCTATGTAGTTGTTTAAGAACAAACCTCTTTGTAATGCTTCACTCTATTTTAAATATTATACTAAACAGTAAAAAAATACCATAATGAGTGGTAAAATACAAGATAAAGTACAGTTAGCGTCTAAATTGTCGTCAAGGAAATCGGAGGAGTTAAAGGGTTAGAATATTTGGGAGCAAGAGAGGATTAGGTTGGTCACTCATACGTTCAAGTACACCATACACTTGAAAAACCAGAAAAAAACTGTCTATGAGAGGGGAATGGGGAGGTTAAAAACGTGGGCAAGTTCTTGTAGACAAGTTCTATAAAATCTGTGCATTGTTCAAAGCTCAACCATATTTAGTTATATCCTTACGTTCTCCTCCTTCGGCGACCTTGAATCGGCCTTTAAACTATCGTTAGGCTTGATTCCCGGCTACATCAACAATTTTACGTGTCATCCATTCTCTTCCCTTTCTCTTCCTCTCATTTAAGAGGTTCATGAAACATGGAAAGAATAAAAATTTCAAGGAAAAAAATATCATAAAAAAGCATCTCATATAACACAACCATCACTTCCTCCACCCACCACCCAAGGCCGCGCCATATCTCGCGAAAATAGAGATACATTCCTTTCCTGGGGCCATAGAGAGAGCCTCGCCGGCAAGAAAAAAAGAAACGCTTTTCCCTCCCTAACCATCCTTCCTTACTTCCTCGCTGGAGGCGCCCGAGGGGACACTAAAGACCAAACCTCCGCCCCTTTTTCCATCCACCGGGGACCCTTTATGCCGCACTCGCCTGGCGGGACAGCGAGGATGGGAACGGTGGGGAAGGATATTTATTTATCCCTCCCCCAATCCCGCGACGCACCCCTCCGGCCAATAAGGCACGGGGAGAGTAATTTGGATGGCGTTGGTGGCGGCGTGAAGTACCCAAGTTAAATTTTTTCCCCTAATCTTTTAAATCCCTAATTCACCACAGAAGTTGAGTGTAACTCCTATTTTTACGACATGCTTTGTGATTCAGGAATTGATTGTGGTCAAAATTATTCAAAAACGAGGTATATGGCCTTGATAAACCAGATAGAGGTTGAAAATATGGTTTGCTACGCTAATACTAGAAGGGGAAATTCGCCAAACTCGGAAGTATCATCACGTAAAACGGAAGTAGTACAACGGATATCAAGAGGAAATTAGCGCAAGCTAGGAAGTTATTCATAGGAAAAAGACTTTTTTGTTCAGAGAAGATAGAACTACAAATTTAGAAAGCAGTGTGTGAAAAAAATTTATGAAGAGCATAGGCACTATATGGATCAGAAGCATGGATATTGGTAAAGCTGACAAGAAAAGACTAAAAGCCTTCTAAACTTGGTGCTGGAGGAGGATACTGAAGATAAAATGGATGGAAAAATAAGAAATGATGTAGTTTACAGAAGAGTAGACGAGGAAAATACCATACGGATCACCAAACAGAAAAGAACTGGCTGGATACGACACACCCTGAGGCACAATGGATTTGTAAAGAACATAATTGATGATACAATAGGGGAAAAGTCCTCAGAGTAAGACCAAGGAATGAGTTCATGGACCAAATGAAGTACACAGGAAGAGCTACCAGGAAATAAGGGAAATAGCATAGAAAAAGGAAACTGGGAAAGTTAGAGTGGTGTAGTCAACCAACCTTAAAATTGAACAACTAATTTTGATAAGTAAGTATTGTTGATTTACCATATACCACCACACCATTTAATTATTACCATCCATAGTATCGACAAATTATGTCATTACTAAGGTGAATTGGACACACTCTGAGGCACATAGGCTTTTCAAGAACAAAATTGAAGGAAAAATAGAGGGTAAAGTCCCCAGAGGAAGACCAAGAAATAAGTTCACGAACCAAATAAAGAGGATAGTACATAGGAAGATCTACCGGCAAGAAAGGGAACTGGCATTAGATAGGGAATGTGGAGAGCTGCAATTGACCAATCTCAGGATTGAACGACAAATGATGATGATGAAGAAAATAATAGAGTATGCACTGAATACATATAATATAAAAGAAAAACAAAAAAGGTAACTTACACAACAAAAATTTCGTTTGAGGGCCGAAGATCGCCTATGTCGATAGCATGCATTATAAAAAGCTTCATCAGAAAGCTATATATTCTATCATGACACTATTTTTTCACGCAGTTCTTCAACCGAAGCATGAAATTTACGTAACCGTTTTATTTACCAAGTAACGTAAGATGATGTGTCGGAGGTGAGACATAATTACCACTCCCTCTCCACTGATTGTCATCCCTTCACCAATATCACGAGCAAAAGGCATATTTCTATCTTTGATGGGCCAACCCGATTACGGGCATTTAAAATCAAAAAAGACTCCTTCCGTAGACACAAACGCCCCCGAGGGAACGTCAGGAAAAAAAACACACCATGTTTCCATCTTCGTGCCCTCCATCCCGTACACCACCCTGAGGGAGAGGCAGATGGGAGGACTTTCACCCAATTATGACAACAGCTTCCCATCCATTAAGTTCTCTCTTATTTGCCATCTCGCATTCCCCCCAACTTGCCTCTCTCTTCCTCTCACTCTTCAACCTTCTCACATTTGCCCCGGGATTTTTGCTCCCTTTTTTCCCCAGCCCTCACTCACTCTCCACCATAAAGACTTCAGGAAGACGGGTGGAGGGATGATAGAAAGGAAATTCGCCTCAGTAGGCACCCTCATTACATTGATTTCAGCAGAAAAGAAAGTTGATCTGGTGAAAAATCTGAAATGCATTCAAAGAACAATTGAGAAACACAGCCCGGAGATATGCGTTAAAGAACATCCAGCAGTAATGTAGCCAAGGGAATGATCAGATAGCCCATTTCCACCCCTTTTTTTCCTCTCAATCCCCATCTCATTCCTTCCTTTGATTAATAAGTAATCCTAAAACAAACACGCTGATTTAACGTGCTATCAAAAGCGAAATATAAAAGTAAAATCCAGTCTAAGATCGTAAATATCGAGCCACTGCAATGCGTAAACGAAATAAATAAAATATTCATTAGTAAATCATATGAAACAAATACACGATTTTATTTGAAATCATAGAAAAATATTTTTTACCTTTGGTTTCATGAAACCTGCACGTTAATTTTCATTTTTTTTCTCAACTCCACGGTTGATTTTTTTAAATATTGAGAGGTATTCCTTTCAAATCGGAGTATGCTGTTACCACAGTATATCATTCACCTACGAGGCAGAAACAATAGCATTAAATTGGGTTTGCCACTATAATGCCGACGTAAACTAGTTTCCATTTTTAACCGCTACATTAGTGCCATTCTTTAAGGTCGCCTTTCTCGGTACATGTTATTGTACAAAGGAATGCATGAAAGCTTCATGAGGTACAACTCTTGCAGAAGTCATCTCACAAATATCATTCCTACACTGGGGGTGGAGTAAACGTAAAATATTCAGATAATGTTAAATATCTAAATTATCTTAACTTCTACTTTATCGTGAGGAACACATACAAATCATATGCGGAACAGCATTAAAGAAACTAGGTTTTGTTAAGCGCATAATAGGAAAGCCCTCGAATGAAAAGTTAAAAGACAGATGGTAATTCACTCTGGTTAGACAACACCTCGAATACACTGCGAGCAATTGGGACCCAAGTCATAGGGATTTAACCAAAATAATTAATTAAATGCAAAGAAAAGCTTCACGCCTCGTCAATAACTACTACAAGCAAACATAGAGTGTTTCACAACTATTTAGTGTAAAGGGATAAAGGTGGTAGCCCCCAGAGACTCGGAGGCTGCTCGCTAGGCTAAGGTTGCTAGAGAAATTCAGAACTGATGTGTTTCAGAGCAACCCAGAGAATATTAACATGGAGCCGTACTAAATCTCTAGGTCTTACACGAGCGATAAAATAAGACAAAATCTCGTTCTTTCCGCTACCAATAAGCAACCACTATTAATACACTCCCATAACATACGTCGCCGTTTCACCTCGCAAAACCTTATCCCTCACATCTTTAAGCGGTCAGCATCCTAACATCCCCTGCCACACGCTCATGCGGCGGCTCGCAGGGTAGTATATCGATGTAGATTATTTTTAATTATTATAACTATTCTTTATTGTGAGCGAATTTAGGTCTATTCAGACTTTTGTTTCAATTAACTCATTCAACGAACACTAACATTCATGTCATAGGCAGGGAATAACGTAAACAGGCAGGATTCGAACCCGCGACCCTGGGATTAGCGGCAAGTACTTTACTCCGCTGCCGGTCCAGGTTACACCATTTAAAGTGGCCAATGATATGATTGTCAGAATGATTGAGCAAAAAATTCTATTCATTTCCTTGTCTATATTGTGACAAAATCGTTTGCACATTAAAATATACCGTGTAAAGTTGCCTTTAAACAAGTGCGTGATCTTGAAATTTCTTCAGAGAGGAGACAGTATCCATCTCCACCCTATAGACTTCCACACACCTTCCCCTTTTTCTGAACACCACACATCCCACAGTTCCTAACATCCCACATCCCTCCCCTTAATTCCTTCCCGTCCCCCCTCCCCATCGCCCGCTCCGACATAGTCGGATCCGCAAGCTATTGGCGAAAGGGGAAATTGATGTTTGCTCCTCACGGACTTCCTGTTTTCGTCCACTCTGCAGCCGCCCGTCGGACCCCCATTCCTCCCTCAAAATTCCCAACCCCCCATCCCCAGGAAAACCATCCCGTTCTCCCCCTCTCACCCCTATCCCTTTTACCCTTCATCTCGCAACCAGCCTTAAGAGCACTCCCTCCTTGCCTATTAGCCCAGCGGGCCTTCCCCATAGACTCATTCAACCCCGGCCTTTCCCAAACCCCTACATCCTCAACCCTTCCACCGGGGAAAGAAGAAAAGGTTTGGCCGAAGGGAACCTTAGTACACACACATACACTCGCGCTATAGCTTAGGTTCCCCATTCATTTTCACCCGACCCATTCCAAAGGTCCTTCCTTTGGTCCTTTTTATACATAAAAAGCCATATCCTTCATGCGACGACACATTTCCCTTTGAAAAATTCAATATAGGTACCTCCCGAATTCTTCATATATATATGTAGGGTTGGGATCTTTAAGTTCCCGACATTTTGGATCTTCCAAGATCAGAGGCTGTAAAATCACATTTCCAGAGAAGGAGGAGTCATAGTCCTGCTTTTTTAATCGTTTGTAATATAATAACGGTTAGATCAAATGCAAATTGACAGACAAATCGTAATGAGGGACGTCAAGGGACGTGGCCAAGCTGGGCGCAAGCTGATATAGGAGAGGTGACGTTCACATAAACGGCTTACCAATATGCGTGATTCACTGTGTCTGCCCCGGTGGGGGTGGGGTAAAGTCCTCGTCTGCTAACCCAAGGGTCGCGGGTTCGAGTCCCGCCTGGGTAGAATATTATCTGCCCAGGACATGGGCGTGTGTGTTCCTCTCTTGTTAATGTTAAAATACCCGATGTAAAAGACCTTTGTTGAGCTGTTTTCGGGGTTATGAGTATAAATAAATAAAAATAAATAAACACAGTCATTCTCATTGACTGAATTTCAAACCTACCGAGCTCTCACAGCTCTTACCGGAAAAGAGACCCATGCATTCAATGCTTCCGCAGTAAACTGACTTTGAAGTAGGTTAGTTGACAGGTAGCGTAGTTGATTTATTTCATATGCTCCCTAATGCAAGTTTCTAAATCTGCCCAGTAGTGCTAGCACCATATTTTGCATGTTCCCTGTATGATTCTTGCGTCATGTTTACATAGTTACATTATACATTATTTTAATAGTTTCTGCAGCATTTGTAGCGTACCGATGGTCTGGTACTTGTAGGTGAAAGTAAATTTCTTCACTGTGGTTCATGTTGGTAATTAGTCACCTCCTGCCAAACACCATCATGGTGGCTTCAGGGTAATAAGCAAAGGTAGAAGCAGAAGTAAATTGCATGTAGACTAGAACGAGAAAGGTGCCCTGCTGCCATGAAATAAACATGCTACGTGAGTAGAGCACCATTGTAGAGGAGGTCTAAGCCGTTAATTTTGTGAAACATGTCCCTTTCTCAAGTTTTCCAATTCCATTGTAGTAGATGAGGAGATGTAAGTTATCACATCCAACCAAATTATATGAATTTTCTTTGTAACCTGGCTTTTTTGGTCAAAACCAGTGCCAGTAGCATGGAAATCAAATTCTAGTCTTATACGCTGCTATCAGGTGCAATTCTTTAAAATTTGGTTAGAGCTTTCACCGCAATATCCACGGGGCTGGGTTTGAATCCCTACTCTTACGAATGATACTTTTACTACACATTTATACATACGTGCAATCACTACAGAGTGATTTCATTGGAGAAATAGCTGATTTCGAAGTTCATTATATACTGTACATTAATTTTTTTAATGTGAAAGTAAGGATAGTCGAAAGTAAATCAGAATTTTATCTCCTTTACTTCACTTCCGAAGGGTTGTAAACTGTGTCACTACGATTATGAAAAACAGTGTCATTTTTGATCGGCTTTCGTTGCACTGCCATGAAATGTAAGCAGTAATTTGACTGTTACATTCAAGAAGCAACTTTTCCCATCACCCAACCAACTTTTCTTGGAATTTGGGAGCAAGAGACCATAAAAACGCTTAAAAAATCGGAAGAAATTCCCACCCGACAAAACTGCATAGAATATAGGAGGAAGAATGCACGTAGGCAGAGCTAGCACTCTTCGAGCAAAATATTCATGGCATATTTTCGGAGTAGGGGAAATTGATTCATGTAATGGTTCGTGTCGTACTTCTTACCCGCCTCGCATTCTTCGAATTCTCAGCAGTCAATTTCCTCATTAACGCATTTCCACATTAATGCATTTCTCTCTTAGGATACGTGGAAATTCATTGATACCCAGTTATAGGCTTCCAATTTCCTCTGACTAGTAGAATTGTTATGAAAACAATTTTGACGCTTTATTAAAGCCTCGTTTACCATCACATCACGAACTACAAGGATTGATAAGAGCTGATGACCACTTAACTGTTGTAGGCAAAAAAAATATTTTGAATTTCACCAAGTATCAGCTTGCAAGACTAAAAGTTGATTTTTCTTATGCTGGCGCTATTTTCGGCCGAAGAAGCAAGATTACAGAAAAACTTCACACAATTTGGTGGTATGTGATTATTTACATCTCCCCATCAACTAAAATACAATTGTGAAGTTTTAAGGTAGGAAGAACTTGCTAAGTCAAAACCAACATGGATTCCGAAAAGGCAGATCCTATGAAACCCAGCTAGCACTTTTTCTGCACGACGTTCTTTCCTCATGAGAAAGGCTCACCCAGGTAGACGCGATATTTTTAGATTTCAAAAACGCTTTCGATAAAGTTCCGCATTCAAAATTAATTGTTAACCTAAGAGACTATGGAATACATCACGATATAATATGCTGGATTGGAGATTTCTTAAGTAACCGCGAACAGAGAGTAGTTCTAGATGGCGTTAGTTCAGATACAGTTAGAGTCACATCCGTCATTACGAGTAAAATTCGTCTTTTCGCGGACGACGCAGTATTGTATGGGAATATGAACATAGTCTAATAGAGTTGCGTTGAAGAAAATCCTAGAAGCTATAAACTATCGGAATAAGTGCGTTATTATGAATTTTTGGAGGAAGAGTAGCTTGACCAGTGAGACGTACATATCAATCAAGTCGAACTAACTAATGTAGTGTCAGCAAAATACTTAAGAGTAACCCTTACTCAGGACTTGACGTGGGAGAAGCATATACGAGAAATTTGTGGACAGGCAAGTTGTAAATTAGGATTTATTGAAGGAATACTACGAAAATGTGACGAGAAGGTAAAGGAACGATGTTATTTTTCTCTCGTGAGACTCCACTTTGAGAACGCCGCTAGTATATGGGACTCTTATGAAGTAGGACTAGTTTTAGTTATAGATCGCATACAGCAGAGGGCAGCTAGGTATGTTAAAAATTGTTATGATAAACATAGTAGCGTTACAAAATTCTTGAGGGAATTTGGGTGGGAACATCTATCCATTCGAAGGGAAAAATATAGGTTAAATCTTTTACGAAAGTTTAATGTAGACTATTTGTTGCCCGACGTTGAAAATATTTTACTAGAGCCAAACTAATATGGTAGAAACAATACATAAATAAGATTAAGGAAATAGACTGCAGATCGGAAAATTTAAGATGTCATTTTTTCCACGTAAAATAAGGGACCATAATAGTTGTGATAGATCAGTTCTAGGATACTGACTAGGTTAAATAGCTTTTTCCAGTAGTGCTAAATATCTTAATATGAATGTTAGATACTAATTTCGCATGCAATCTCCGGTATGATATATTCTTGCATGTCTCAGAGCCTTATAGTGCTATTTATTTGTCACATTAATAATACTAACTAGTAGTTATATCTTGAGTAGTATGCTGCATGGTAGCATGCTCTTCTTCGTATCACTTTCCTAGTTTATGGTCTGACTGCGTACCGTTGTCCTGGCTGCTTTTAGCCTGAGCCTGGCATTCGGGGAACGCGCGCGGTTCTGATTGGACTGGGATGAGTGCTGCATGCCTGGTGTGAAATCACCCCATGCCACACATCTTAGTGGTGGCATGCACGGTATTTTGTAGATGTAGATGAATTGCAACATTTGAGGATCGGGAGTGATGTCTCTTGAAACTCACGGCTAGCAAAGAAGGTTGAGTAACCAAACAATTTGCCATTTTCATTTCACTGTCCCATAGTTTTATTCCAGAGAGAACCCAATGCCCTCCCGTCCTCCAACCGGTAGACTTGCAAGTCATCGATCATTTTTTCTTATTACACCGTCAATGATTTAACACTTTAAATACCGGACTTCGCAGCAAACGTGATTGTACCGACATGGGTCACTTCGATCCATTAGAAATAATTAGTTTTCTAATTGAAAACTTGACGATTTTCAATGAAATAATATGAAAATTGTTTCGGCAATATCATTTTTTGTTATTGCACAATACATTTTTAGAATATTGGCTCATATCAACGAAAAATAATACGGCGATTCAACATACCTATGGTATGGCGCCTTGCGTGGACATGGACCAGTTAACTCTCATTTGCATTCGTGCTTCGTACATGATTTCATATTTTTAGTGTCTATTGACTGTTTTCACCGCTTATCAGAAAAACCTAGCACTAAATAGAAAATTATTTCAACAAAATAAAACAAAAATCCATTCCGTAATGACAAAAGTGGAACAAAGCAGGGGTCGGAAAGCGTGGCGTCAAAGGGACTTCTTAGATACGTATCGGTAGATGGTAATGACCACTATAAACTATTTCTTCTAAGAGTTTCTTATTTTTTCACAATATTTTCATGTTAAAAAAATAAATGTGAGGAAATCTGCAAAACTGGGATGATTCAGTGAGAAGTAATGGATTGTCAAAAATGAACAGGGGTCATAGTGACCCTTTGGTACTTCTAGTGTTAACCTTATTCTTCCTGCATGATTGATTATGATATACAGTTTTGAAAAATCCCGGCAACTCCAATTCTTTACACACTACATGCTTACGCAAAGAAGAAGTTATTTCACAAATTAACACACAAAATCATATCCGGTACTCCAGATTTCTGAGAAATACTTATTCAGAAATATGGTATAATCAATGTGGTCAGTTGAAATTACTATTCCTCTTACTTCTGTTTTTTCGAGATAAGTTGAAAAGAAGAAGTGATTTTAATATTGAGAATTGAGATTGTATCAGGTGGCCTCATTACTTTAGATAATTGAGAAATACTAATTAAGACATATGATATGATCAATGTGGTTAGTTTAAATTACAGCACCCCTAAATTTAGATATTTTTAAGAAAAGTTGGGCGTGTTTCTTCCCTAGCCATGATAAAAAACGTATTTTAATTTCATATTAAATTTCAAAATATCTTAACATCGTACAAAAAAAAGAAAAAATAATATTTTCTCAAGTGAATGAAAAGTTAGCCTAGAACTGGAAATAAAATTAATTCAATTCAAGGAAATTAGCCACACAATGACAAGACCACAACGAAAAGCATGGGGAGTGACCTTATTTGTATTTTTCACCTCCAATTTTTATTTAAAGATTTTCTAGAAATTGTATACTGAAGCTCTCTATTCTATTGCATACCAAATTCTTCATATGTAATGACTTTTTGTTGACATCAAATACGAAAGAGCACCCCACGCAATTTGTTGTGTTCTTATCATTGTGTGACTAATTTCATTGAATTGAATAATTATTTCCAGTAATATGCTAAATTTTCATTCACTTGAGAAAATCTTATTTTTTTCTTTTTAGTACGATGTTGTGATATTTCTTTTTTTGGATTTTTAAATAATTTTTTTAGAAAAGCAAACCTAAAAATTCTTTTTTCATTTTTTTTATTCTTGGTAAAGAAGCCAAATTAGAATTTGAATTGTTAATTGATATCCTGTACTAATTACCTTGAATTCGGGCAAGCATTGGTCAAAATCAGCATATTACGTTTTCAGTTAAGTATTCAATGTTATGAGACTACTAACCATTGATTCCACAGAGTCGGGCCGAAACATATAGTGTCATTTTGCTCAGGATAAAAAATGGCTCACGTGCCAAGGAGTTTTACGACGACTTACAAGAATTACACCACAGCAAACCATGGATAGTTTCCATGGATAAATGACCTATTTATAGTCCGTGTGTCACTCACCCCTTACGCTATGAGAAAGCTATATCGAAGGGAAGGTGCCGGAGAAGTTATACATGGAAGGAGTTAGTTATTTCCACCCAATAACTCCCAGCAACTCCATCCTCGTTCAGTCACACATTCCAACTTAACCTTGAGGCACAGAGTTTACATGCATCTACAACGTACCCAGAAGTCCAGATCCAAATGGAAATCGGCTGGAGTTGAAAGGCTTTCCATGCAATCCCATCTTATGTGATTCTCCATTGAGCACCTCGTAGTTCTGCGAGAACTCCAGGTCGTAGAAACATACGGCACTCACCCTCATCTACAAATACAAACATTTGTCTATAGAAACGGGACTTACAAACGATACGTGAGAATGTGATTTTCTAGATGTTTGCATCCAAATAAATCAAGGCAATTGGGAATCGTTTCATACACAAACGTTGAACACCGTCCATTGTTGAAATAGAATATCCAAAATACGTCACGCTTATGGGAAGAGCATTTTAATGAAGGTAAAATATTCCTAAGATGTATTAGATACATAAACAAACTTCTACATCACACAGCCACCTAATTGTCACTTAAAGTGGAAAAATTTGTACTTACAGACACTACTTAGAAAAAATTTCAATTGCATGCATTACTAACTAGCTGAGATTTTTTTGAGGTCATTCAATGAAAGAGAAAATAATTCAAATTCTGGATCGGTGGTTATATTCTTAGTTTACGAATAAAATTTAAAAGAAACAAAAAGAAATAATTTTGTATCTTAATCCATTAATCTCACTATTATGACACAATTATGAGAAATTGGACTGATATGCATTCTGGGTAAAAAATAAACCTATTACATAGCTTAAGGACGCTTTAGGGTTCCTCATAAATAGCCAACTAAAAAATCCTAATCCTTCATGATATGTTCGATGCTTACTCGTCAAGATTTTTCTCTCCGATCTGTTCGGTGAGATATAAACGTATCCCAGCAGGATTGTCTTATTAGCGTGAATAAAACAGGAAGTGTTAGGGCATACGCTGGCAAGATGAGTAACGATCCTTGTCATTCGTGTACTTCATCCCTTTATCGAGCTTCCCACGTTTATCCCGGAGGACACGATTTCAGAAGGAAGTTTACAGGAAATTGGCACCCATGAGGATCCGAGGTTTTAGTACTCTCTAAACTCCGCAGCTCGCGAGAGAGGCGAACGTAGGGGTGAGTAATGTGAACAGAGGTTATGAAAGAAGAAAAGTAGTAGGATGTGGGTAAGGCGGCGAGCGCAAAGGGGTGTAAGTACTCGCGAGAAACCGCTTTGATGTGATACCCTTCCAAGTTACGTGGCGAGCTACCGCGATAATGTCTCGGCTTTGAGGAACAAGAGAATTGAAGGCAGCGAAACTAACACGGTGGCTTCTGAAATCTTTCCACCGCCTCCTTTTTTCTTACCACTGCATTAATTACGCTAACACCTAGGGGTTTGAAAAAAACTCAGGAAAAACACAAAAAATATGAGTACAAGGACTTTCCTGAGTTGATCGCTTATGCGGTATGAATATCAGCAGCCCTACGATACCATTTAATATCACACTTCACGTCACTAAATCCTTCACCGTAACCGCTTCTAGAGTATGGAACTCTCTACCATCTAAAGTTAGAAATATTAAATCCATCCATGCTTTCAAGTCCAAGGTGTATGATATCCTAATAAATAATCCTAAAATGTTGTCTGTCTAAAATTGAAACGAAGGAAAATTAAACAAACGTTAAATTGGATGCCTTATACATATTGAAGAAGAATTAATCTATTGAACGTGAATGTATTTAACTTTATACTTGTAATTATTACTGTTATCATTAATTATCTTTTTCCTCACGGTTTATATGCTTAATCATGCATTTAAATGTTATCCTAGTAGTGCTCTCTGCAGTAATATGTACGGCTGTATTAAGCTTACAATGAGTTTTTTTATTTTTTGTTTTGCCTGTCATCATTCTTTAATTAATTCGATTTTTTATATTGAGTTTCATCACTGTGTTATTAATCTAATTTTTGAATTTCAAAATTGTATTAATTTGAAAAATTGTATTTCATTATCTCAGGGGCTAAGAGTAGTCCACGATAATAAACGTTGTTATTATTATTATTATTTAACGAAGTTCTGTTTTTCATGACGAAGAGTGGAGAAATCAGGAGGTAGTCGTAAAAGATGGGTACCTTAAAATACTTTGTCGCCAAAACTTCGGATTTTCTAAAACTTTATTTATAATAAAAATACGAGATTCAAAAGTTTCCAAAAAAACGTCTCTCATAAAAAAATTGTTTTTCCGTTCGCCGGAATATGCCACGCTGTATTTTTATGATATTAAACAAGCAGTTATTTGTATTTAAATACACACTTTCTTGAAATATAAAACGCAGATTTTATAATTACTATCGACTTCAGCAAGAAATTGTCACAAAATGAGCCAATTTATGCGGTGAGGCATGCCACGGAGATATGTGGAAGTAAAAAAATGTACTTCATACATTTCGTTGGGAAAAGAGACAAAAAATAGATTATTTAATATTTTATTCCAATGCTAAGATTTGCAGCTCTAAAAACTGACAAATATAATAATTACGGTAATTTCTAAAAAAAATTCACATAAGAGCAGCTTCATACCCATTTTAAAGTTAAACTGGTACAAATAAAATAAAATAAAATTTGACATACTTTTAACGCGATGGTAAATTAATTAGCGGGTATCTATCTTAGCTCTGTAAATGAAAAATATGATCGTGAACCGACGACCAAAGGTTAATCAAGTCGATAAAATACCTATTTTGCGTGTAATATCTGGCTTAAAAGTCTTCTACGCGCTTAGAAAAGCAAGAGCATAATTTATTTACCGTATATTCACTTATTGAAGAGAGAAATTAACTCAAAGTCAGACGTGTTGGAGTAGAAGGATGAACTAAATGTGTCTTTGGTCGAAACATTACTATGCATAAAAAAGAATACTACAGACTATTCTACTATGCTATTTTTTATCCTGGTATACCCATGTTTCACTACCGTACGTCTCCCCACGATGATGTGTGGTAGTGAAACATGGGTATGTCAGGATAGACATAAGAGTAGACTAAACGCCATGGATACGAGTTATCTGAGGGGTATTTGCGGCAAAAGTAGGATGGATGGTGTCAGGAATGAGTGGGTAATAAATGAATGTAGGTTAGATGCTCCAGTAATGGATATATATGAAAGGAGTGTGCTTTGTTGGTTCGGCCATGTTGAGAAAATGGATGAGAGTCGAATAACGAAACAGACATATAATAGTGAAATGAATGGTGCGAGAGGTAGAGGTAGGCCGAGAAAGTTTTGCTTGAGGAAATTCTTAGGAGTAGGAATATTAAGAGTCTTAAAAACAGGAGGGCGTGTATGAAGCAATGTATGGTGGTAAATGAGGCAGAGATTTGCCAGGATATGTCAGCATGGAGGAAATTATTGAAGCAGAGTTAGGTGTACAAATATGTGTTTATGAGTGAAACTTTGTGACTTTTCCTACTCGGGAAGGGAACGGCGTAATTGGTATGTATGCATGTATGTAAAGAATAGTAAACATAAAGATGAACAGAGACACAGAGGGATAATTATAGTTAAAATGAGTCATACAATCAGAGAAAGTGAACTGTAATGGGATAGAATAGGAAAAGCTTTTCATAATAGCCTGTGACAAGAGTGATTAAGTGAACTAAGTGACTATGAAAATAATTCTCATATGCAAGACCATTTAATGATGCCTTAATGTTTTTAGTCTACAGAACAATGAAAATTAGTAACGATTATCGTAAGCATGTTTAATTGAGGAAATAATAATTAATATTCATCAAACAATCAACATTATACTTATATATACTATTATATTTCCAAATAATCGAAATACTTATAAACGTAAAATATACGGAATGTGGAGATACTTGATAAGTGATAGAGATATATAAGCGTAGAGCAATACACAAATATCCCTGTCAAAAAATTCAAATAATAAGAATCTGGAAAAAGGATGTACCCAGTTAAAAAAATATTCCTTAAAGAGGTTAATGTAAGAGATGAAGACAAAGAGATACAGAGAGGCTGGGGCTGCAGGCAAGGAGCGTCGCCACAAGGACGACGTCCGCTGGGATTTCGCACTCGCGTGCATCATCCAACCCACAAAACGTACAAGGCCGACGCTGCTCCACTCAAGAACGAGGAGAGGAGGAGTAGAATTTCCGCTTTAAAGCGAAATCCGAGTTTACTCCTTGTAGCAGCCGCATGCAGGTTTTAAGGCTTACGTGTTGTGCGCCGGTATCTCCACCAGCGACCAAGCTCGCGCAGTATAAATTTACCCCCTCCTCTCTCTTAAGTCTCAAGCTAAGTAGTGCAAACCCAACCCAAGCAAGCATCCATCTCGCCTTTGAAAGGGCATCCATGCGATTCACGGAGCCATGAAAGTGTATGTGTGACCACGCAAGCGAGCAGGAGTCCGGAGGAAGGTAGGCAGGCGAGTTACAGAAGAATAAGAAGAAGTAGACTGACTCGAGTAGTCCCAGGACCGGTATGAGGGAACCAGTGATGGTATACAAACATATAAGTAAGGTATATATGTTGAGCGAGTGAGGCATGGGAAATAAAAATACGGTGCATTGAACGCGGAGAGGGAAAAGGGGGGAGCATTTCCCGGGAGAAACGGGAGCCGGCTAACCAAGGGATAAGTTTCGGGAAAATATTCCAGAACAGGGGTGGGGGTGGGTGAGAGATTTCAGGGCCGACGTGGTTCTGTTACTCTATACGCCCTCAGTCATTTGCTGAAAGCATTTTGACATTCATCAAGCCTTAAACGACGGCTTTAGAGTCGCTAAGCGCGCGCGAACTGGAGGAGCTTAAATGGAGCTTCGTATGTGAACATGTGGCTGGTTCATGGATGAGCTGCCTTTGTCATGAAAGGTAAATACGTCCATCGGAATGTTAATGAAGGAACAAATTTCAGAGGAAACGTGATATTAAAAAAGTGTGGACGCTGCAGGTTGCATTGGGCTGTGGAGCGATGAATGATACAGGCTTCTATACATATAAGCAGCTGGCCAGCTAATTACGCTAAGTACCGCATTCAATTAACATAAAATTTTTAACGTTGAATGCATCGGTGTGTTATTCATTTCACTTCAGATGTTACGATTTCCGAATTATTCAATGCTTTGCTGTCCTTAAAAATTCATAAATACATAATCATACAGTTCACAATGAAGAATAAAATTTTTAGCGAGACCAAATTTGAATATTTTAAGAGCACAGACTGGATTCCGCAAAAATAATCAGACACAACGAAGAGTTTTTCATGCCTTCTCACAACTACTCGTGCATATGGCTCGTATTTCATGCGATGAATACATCTCTTTCCAGGTTTTTCCTTATATTAATAGTCATCTTAACAATTTAATATATTGTTTCCTAGAATTAATTGGAGTAAAAATGCCTATGAGAGTCTTATCTATCCAAATGTAAGTCCATCACAACGGAAGTCAAAACATTTTATTCAAAAATTTATTTCCTTGTTCCACTGAAGTTTTTCATAAGGTTTGATCAGTTTTGACTTAAACAATGCCGTCAGTATCGGCACAAGGTTTCACTCGAATCCGTTTAGTTTATTTCCTTTTAAATGTCTTCATTGCACAAGATGGCAGCAGAAAACGTTCATCTTATTGAAATAAACTACCACGTTTCTTAACTCCTTTCAAATGACTCAAAATGAGTGCAGAATTTAAATTTAAACTCCGTTTAAAAAAATCCAATCTAAAAGTGAAATCCTAAAAGAGATACCATGAGAAATGAGAGCAAGTTTATTCAAGCTAAAACCGAATGCAGTATTACACCCTATGATGTATTTGATCACAAAATTAAACACACGACGAGAGAAATAGAGCAGTTCTTACTTTCTAGCTTTTTTTCTCTGGTGTGCATTCTATGTATCTTTTGCCCCAAAGTTGGATCGATGCATAGATATAAAAAGCTAGCTGAGAGAACAGCAGTGTACGAGCACAAACAACGGGGGAGAATGAAAAAGCTCTTTTCGAAAAGAAGGCCTCCAATATCGGCCAAGTTGAGAGAACAAAAGAAAAATGTCTTCGCATTGTGTAACCATACATAAACAATTCCGCGGCCGCGGCTTGTATAGGAGAAGCTTTTCATGAAACGCAATGGAAGTGGAACAATGCGCAAGTCACGAGGAATATTATTCTTTTCTTTATTTTTTTAAATCCCAAGCCGCTCTCTTTCTCGCAGTCTGGAGGGGAATCAATGGGGCAGCTAATTTTTCCGCGTCGTCGAGATGAGCGGAGATATATCTCACGAGGGAGACGGAAACTGATAAGGATGAAGGACACTGGGAGGAAGTGTATGAAAAAGAGTTCCGTTAATCGTGCAGGATGCGATATTCCCGGGAAAAAGGAGAAAAATTACGAGTGGAGACGTAGATATAATACGATCCGCTAAATCAACAACCTCGGAAAGATGGGACGGCGAGGAAATGCAATGCACGGATAAGAATGCACACACATACATATAAATAAATAAATACATATATAACAGCGCGAATCGGTGAGCATGGGCGAGGCAAGGCTCCCTTTGAACGCCGCTCAGGAACCCGGGACATGCGATGACGGCGATGCAACGGTGGATTCACGTGAAAGAAGGGCTCCTCGGTAGTTGTTATGCTTTTGTTTTTATTTGCGTAGAATTACGTCGGTTGTTTCCCTCTGAACCAGACCAAGCACACGCAGACTGTGAAACAATGTAAGTGGCCTCCTATGTAGTTGACAGCTTCCGCAATCACATACTTCAGTTTGAGAACCTGCCTTTACATAAACTTTCTTTTCTTCCTTTAATTTCCCATCCTAGATATGCGAGTCGAGATTTAAATGCCCACCTCCGTTCCACATCAAAGCGTACTTTTCAAACTGTTCAATGAAAAAACTAAAATGTGGCCTATTTTATATATTTCACTTTAGTTCACTGATGACTTTCTAAGAATAATATAGTGATAACATTTTTAAAAGCATAGTAGTTCTTCAAATAAATTATAGTTATTCTGAGTCACATTATTCCATTAAATAAGTTGAAAGCAAAAGAATTAGTAAAGAATCATAAATTTAAAAAATGAAATTCTAAATCGAATCACGACATCATGGATCAATTAAATACCTAAAAATTAATATAGTAATAATACTACAATAAAAAGGCAAGGATTTCCTTACATCAATCAACATAGCAGTCTTATACAGTGACTATAAATTAAAAAAATGCAATAAAATGCAACAAAATAAACATTGAGCGACAAATTGTTGCATATTCAAGGCATAAGGTTTTAAATAGCTGCTACCGCGTACAGGGGACAAATTTTAAATACTACTCTTTGAAGCTGACAACTTAATAGGTTTTGAGTGCATTCATTTCCTTCGTTCTGCGATAAAGCTGAATCAACTTCCTCGTTAAATGCAACGATAGTGATATAGTAACACTAATGAACCGCAACTACGGCATTCCAGGTTTAGCCTTAAACGAGGAAAGCTTGAGTAGGGAAGCCAATGTAAAATTTCAACTTTCACTACGCCGTGAAAATGATAATCTCAACTCGTTTCATCATGAAACAAAAATCTCACACAGAAAAGAGAAACGAACTCGTTGCGCGTTAGCGGGGTGTCTTTTACATCTACGAGGATATCATCCCAGATTTTCGTCAGAGAAATATCCAGGCGCCTCTAATGCCATAACTTCCACAATCTAGCTCGGTCGCACGATGAACGTGGAAAAATATACGGCCGCCACACCTTTTGAACGTTACTTATACTAAGGAAACCTCTTGTTCATCGTAAACATGACATTCAAAGAGGGGACAACGATTTTTCGTGGGGTAGAAATTGCCTTTCTCCACCGCTAACACCCTGTGACGTGCGGGGAAAACCGAAGTCCACGAAAAAAAAGTTAAAAAAAAACCACAGGTTCACTCCGATGGTCCACATTGCAGAGTGTGCCAAGGAAGGAATTCTCCCACTTTGGTCCCTGACGTCGCGTAAGTCGGAGGCAAACACTACAATATCCTTTCTTGATCGCATCCCTCGCTAGTAACCTCTCTCACAGCGAAAATAATCCCCACATTCGCCAACCGAGCACCTCCATAGTCCCACTATTTCTCCTCCGGGTAACCTTTTTAACCCCTCCGCACAAAACCTTTGCTTCATATGACTTTCCCTAGTTCTAGTCGAAGATTGGAAGGCTATGACCACAGGGGCACTCCTTCTAAATTCTCTGAAAACTTGTATAAATTATCTTCGAAGTGAGTTTTATAAACCAAAAGGGAAATAAAACATCGTTTTCTGGTCAGTTTTACAGTAATTCAGCCTTGAATTTGGAAATTTTCACATGGATTTTTAGGTGGTTTGAGCGAAATATCATTTTATCTAGAAATCAATGAGTTTAGTCCCATTTTAAAGAAAAATATGTCATGCTTCCATTGAAATAAAAAATTTAACCCATTTCACATTACTTTCCGAGATATTTTACAAAACATACCAGCCCTTCTATATGGGAAATGGTACGTTTATGCACTCCAGAGAGACCTTATATAAAAATGAGGCCTTTCCTACACTTAGATCCCGTCAAAAAATCAAGTGTGTAGTTTGTGTGTTTTCTCAACTATTTTTTCAAATTAATCATATTGTCACCGCAGTAAATTCTTCGGGATGGCAATAAATCTTCCATTTTGATGGAGTTTCAAACGTGCCATGTAAAAAACATGAGTCAAGTTAAATATTTATTTAGATATTTTCAGTTAATTACTTACAATTTCTGTCATATAAAACTATATAATTGTACCGTTAATAATGCAACATTTGATTGATATGTTATTCAGCTGGTGAAATCAAAACGTAGAATTCGAATATGGAGATCTATTATGACTAGGGAACTATCTCGCTCGAACTACCTTAAGGGATTGCTCTTGCGGCAGAAAAACTTGAATTTGAATGGGAAAGGATATATAAGCGTATAATTAAATTGTTTTTAAGACACAAAAGTCTGGGCAAATGAATAAAAATATAATATAAGAATAGTGCCACCTATTTTCTTAGTTAATTGCAAATTACAACCGTGAAGTCAAAATTGGGTAGTTCCATGCAAGCGGCGCTGCAGTGGGCCCCAGTAGGCTGCACTGTGGTGGGACGAGAGAGTTATTTAAAAATATATTCGTCGAGTAATTTGCATATTCTGTACCTAATTTCGGATTTTTAAAAACTGAATATATAAAAAAGTTAAACACAAATTGTCTTGACTCAAGTTGTCAAGCCGGAGCCACCTTAAGGTCTCAGGATTTTTCGCTCGCTCACCGCGTTGAACACTTTTGCTGCGAACAGTTTCGCCGTGGCACTTTCATATCGAAACTATCGCCAGTAAAACAAATTTACATGGTGATATCTAACTAAATCTGTTACCATTGTATCCAAGTCGTAGAAACCTACGATTGAACACTCGCCTGACGTTCTGCAACAAAGCGATGCCGCATAAATGAAGGATTGAGGTAGCTCAGCGAATGTGATAGCCACCAGGCTAGTTACCCAGGGTACTGTTCCACAGTGCCAGTTACACACGCTTGTACTATTACACAAGGTCATTGGAAGCAATAAAACTTGCGAGTACAATCGAACCTGTGCTCGATCTAGAATCGAGTAAAACGAACAAATAAGTACCAAACATACATTCGACACAAAGTAGTCTTTCAAATTCCTCCTAAGTGACATCAGTCTACAATGCGCATTACATTTCATTACACAACAAAAAATTCCAGCAACGGGGACTGTCTCTGGTTAAGGGTTACTGAAAACTAATATTGACCATGAACAGACTAGCGAGGGAGGTGGTATACGCGTCTTTATAAGTGATATCTTCCGGAAAGTGCAACAATTACTTTTTACGATTTGATTTTAGCAATTCAGTGCTAGTTCAGCACGCATACCTGGGGAATTTGAGATGCGTTTCGCAGTTATTCGAGTACACGTGCTCAGATTTTCTTCTAGAGATAAATAAAACATTTCACTACATTATTGAGGGAAATAATGAAAGCAATTTAGAAAAATTCAACCCTTGCATCGTTCACATTGCTGTTTTTATGGCGATTTCTACTTCAACGAGTGTTTTAGTTTAGCTAATCGTGGTCCAATTACTAATTTTAACTCATTCCAAAAATATTATAAAATGTGAACGAGTGTTTTAGTTTAACTAATCGTGGTTCAATTAAAATTTTCAACTCATTCCAAAAATATTATAAAATGTGAACCCATTGATATAAACTCTATACAGATTAGAAGAACCAGATGGATTGGACACACCCTAAGACAAAGGGTTTTTGAAGAGCAAAATTGAAGGTGCAATAGAAGGAAAAGTCTCCAGAGGATGTCCAAGGAATAAGTCCATGGGTCAAAAAAGAGGAAAGTTCATAGGAAGTGATACCATGAAGTAAGGAAGTCAGCAATAGAGAGGGAAGGGCGGAGGGCTGCAGTCAAGCAATCTTAGGATTGAACGACCAATGACGTTAATGCGCCATCTGTACTGACGGCGAACGCTGTGGAGAAGATTTGGGTTGGAGAAAAAGGACATAAAGAGAAGATGAAAGAATAAGGGGAAGGTGTGTGCTCCTGTATGGGATCAAGGAGGATCGTCAAGCAACTTCATTCAACCGTCAGCATTATAGCGAGTAAAGGAGGAAGGAAATGGAGAGAGAGAATAGAGGGTGACTTAAAGAAAGAGAGAGAGGGAGGGAGAGAGAGATGAAGACTCTGAGACTACACTCAATGGAATAAATAGCTACCAGGTCACATTAAACATATCCAGGAGAATTGGAAGACTCAAGCTCCACGGGTGAAAGAAGTTCATTAAGATATAAGAAAATGTGGAGTCAAGGAAGAAGGTATAGGAGAGTGAGTGGTATTCAGAATGAAGATTGCAGAGGTTAAATATTTGTCCAGAGAGAAACCAAGAAGAACCTTCAAGGGTATTCTCGGAAAAAGACAGAGCGAGAGTGAGCCAGAGAATGAAATACTACTGACTGGCGAATTAGAAACGAAAATCAATTATTAAAATGTCGAAAATTGCGTAATTATTGCCCAAAGATGACTGCAACGAAAATAAAAGAATACGTACCATTAATCTTTTGCAACAGCATGCTCCATGGTAAATTCCTCTTCCCGGTAGATAAATACCCCGGTAAAATGTTTTTATTTTCTCTCCTCGGCTAGTTTTATTTTATATTACCATGAAAAAATCCTCAAAGGCCTTCCTACTTCCCGCATCTCAGCTGGTAACTGTGGGCTATCAGGCACATCCATGCCCAAGTATGGGTATTTCCTATTATTGCGGGACTCATACCCGAGTTTCTCGGTTTTTCAGGCAAGGAATCACCCCGCCACGAACACAGCCGGTAATACAGCCAGTTTTTAGACCAAATTTTTATAGTTTGAAGTATATTCAATTTTAAAAACTCTTCTTTAATTTTACAAGTCTTTATCTACCAGTCTTATACTCTATTCATGGCGGGCCTAAATATACCCCGTGATGATAAGAAACTGATGTACAGATTGACCACTAAAACATAAATTAAGGGCGTATTTAAGGTTGGTCTAAATGAATACCGTTAGTCAGCGAGCAATGCGCTGTAAGAATATAAATTACCGCTGAAGATGGCTTTCGTTTGTCTCTCAGGATGTTTTGTCATTAACTTCGCTATTGACGGAGAGATAAATTTCTGCATTGACCACCAAGAAGTTCCTTTAGCGAGTATTTATGAGCAACAAGTGACGACACAGTGAGATTCAAAAATAGAAACCATTTTACGATAAGATCTCTTCTACACAAATTAATTCTTCAAAACTTAAGAAAGCAAGGACCACTCTCAGGCTTCTGGCATTGCAGAAGAAAAAATTTCACTGGTATATATCAAGAGAGGAAAGAATGGTCTCACAGATTGTTCTAGAATCACGATTGATTGCATTCAAAGCTTAAGTTACGTATCTTTATCAATTTATGTTCTCATAGTTTTAAGTGTATAGGCCATAAGTAAAAGGAAAAACTTATCGCGGGTGATTGCAGCCTAAGGTTAAGTTGTGTCACGGCCTTAAGTTCGTTTCTTGTAGCCAACGTGCATTTGGCTTAAGACTGGTCACAGTCATAAGGGTCTTAAGTGGTCCGTGGACTTTTCTTTTGTAGCCTTAACATCCACTCACCACTCAGCATCTCTGCCTGCAATCTCCTCGATCAGCTTGGAGAAAAGAAACACATACATTTAGGAAGAGAGGAAGGGAGGAAATGAGTGATTTAGTCGGAAGGCTCGACGGAGTGCACGGTCAGAAAGATATGTCTGTGTGCGGTAATGACTCAAGGCGACTTGGAAAACGGATGAAGGGCAATGGCGGGGAAAAAACACAGCGATGAGATAAACGAAAAAATAAGGAGAGGAAAATTATAATATAAGAGAGAGGAAAGGAGATGGAGGAGATGAAAAAGAGTTTAGTTTCAAGAGACTAAAGCTGTTTTCGAGTGACGCGGGTTTTGAGTTGAGCACAACCCTTCCCAAAATAAATTTTAGATATTTACAGCATCTTCATCAGTGTCCATTTTCCAATTAAAGGCACTACATTCCGTAAGATTATTAAAAAAATAAAGTATTTTTTCAGCAAAATTTGACAAAGAATTCGTGGAATCGGTTGGCATTTTTTTGAAATTAATCTTTAGCTCGCAGATTCCTATTACAGAAATATAACGGATAAATATAATCATCGAGGTTAAGATATCATCAGTTTTTTATACTTTTTTCACGGATAAAATGTATGCATGGGCAGTGACATTTTGAAAGAGGGGAAAGGAGAACTTTATAAATGGAAAAACAATTTTGGGAAATTAAAAAGTGTCATATGCCATTAATTAAAAACGTTTTCATTAATTTTTAATAGGAGGCTTATCTCTGCGTGACAAAGGGTACATTTTCTAACCTAGGTATGAATTAAAAATAGATTCTTTCAAGGTCTTCACTAGCCCTACGCTGTCCTCCCAAACGAACAACATTTACCAGGAAATTCACAATACTATTTTTATATTAGTAAATCATTATCTCATTTGATGATAGTGAAAAAACATTCAACTCCACCGTTGCTTTGGAGATTAACAGTACCTGCCAAAAATTGATTTATTTTATAAGCAGCAAATAAATATAGCGCCATGAAATGCATGTACTCATCAAAAATAATTCTTTTCTTCCTACCCTGAATTAAAAAAAAATATTTTTTGTGATGACCACATTTTATATCCTGAATCACGCAAAAATGACTTCAAAAATGAAATTATTTATTTTTAATTATTTCTTTAGTATGGGTAATGGAACGTTATACAATAAACTGAGCGCAAAAAATACAGGAACGTCAACTTAACGTTTTATTGACAATACACTCTATAGATTCTGGCTTCACATTGTGGAAGTTTATAGTACTCATACCTTCAAAATGCAATTTATAATATCCATACGTAAAGAATACAAAAAGAATAAAGATTACCAAGCAGTACTCGACGGTTTAAAAAGTCAGTGATACGAGTATTTCCATTCAAAATTAAATTCGGTGGATGAGTACAAAATTGTATTCTTTGGGTATGGATTTTCTTGACAAACTCGGTCATAAAAACTGCAAAAAATTTCAATTATTTGACTACAACATCTAATTAGCATGCCATATTTCAATGATACTTTTAAATTGCTATTATTGGCATAGTATTTAGGATTCATCCCGAGTAATTCAAACTTCGTGTCACCTAAACTACCCACAGTGAATCGCAAAACAAATGAAATCACTGTGGCATTTGACGACTCGACGAACTCAAACGACCGCCGTTGACGCCACAGGATTCGTTGCACCAAGAATATCACGGGTTTAAATGAAATCCATGCGCTCCCTTGGGGGGGGGGGGGGGAGAATTTTCTACCCTCTCCTCAGCGAAAAGAAGAGTCCGTCCAATCACGTTTATGTTGACGAACCGCTCGTTTTGCAGAGCGAAAGAGGGAGGAGTGAGCGATTGATTGAGAGTTCCTCTCGCGGCCCGCGGGGCCCAATCAATCGGTGCACTGCGGAATGATGAGAGAGGGAGAGGGGGAGAGAGAGAGACAAAGGGGGATGTGGGGAGTGTGAGGGGGTGATAGGAGTAGTTAAAAGGCCAATTCGCCGAAACGGATGCGAATTTCCCCATCGCCTCACGCGAAACAGATTCCCTTGAGACTGAATTGGGAAATAAAAATTAAAAAAAAGGAACTACCAAACACCAGAGTCGGCGTTTCCCCCCACCCCCTACCCCTCACTTTGATTCATCGAATCGCAGTCATTCATCAACATCATTCTCGTTCAAGTACAGCTCTGGCCAAAAAAAACAGCAACTTCTTTCTTTTATCTGAAAGGACCTATTTTCTAGGAAAAAAAGTTCATTTCATGTGAATAGATACATCTGTGCGTGTTCGTGTGATACGTTACTTAACTCGGCATAGTTGTTAACTTGGAATTGGTATGAATTTTAATCCAAACGGAAGGCGCCGATTATTGTACTTGGAAATGCTCAACACACAGAACCCTAGTAAGGGTCGGTGTTGCGATGCTAAATATCGGCCACTTCCGACATACAAGCCCATGCTTTTGGAATGGGGAGCATGAACTCGAGCCATCATATCAACTCAATACCCCATCCATTTACTTCCTCTATCAATAAATCAATATTGAAGCGTATTATTCTTGCATCATACCGTATTGCGAGGCTGTCGAGAGTCCAAGAATTTCGTGTGGTACGCTAGTTAACTTTTAACTGCCCCGCGGGCTCTCCATTTCCGCTTCCCCTCACCTTGCAAACCATCCCCTACAAAAATCCTTTCTTCAATATTGGCTCCCTGACAGTCATCGCGCTCCACTCGTTTCGGACGTGGGGGAGGCGTGCACAAATATTTGTGGCGCTGCGTTAAGTAAACTAGGACTTAGGAAGCGAAGAGTAGAAAGGTTCTCCGGCGACAAAGTACATAAATGAGAAATTCTATTTTGTTATGGTTATGCCACATCTCAAATATACCGTGAACATTTTGGACTTGGCATAGAAAGTTAATCTAATTAATGATAGTACAAAGTGGAGCCGCCATCTCAGTTGAAAATCACCACACATGATTAAAGAGTGAAACAAAACTGACCGAAGAAGGGGGTTGTGAAACAATAAGAGCCTCTGCGGCTATATGCTAAGCTTATATTGCTTGAGAAAAAAGTATCAGGCTAATTTCAGCTTACCACAAAGGATATGGGTTTCACCCCAAATCAGAACAGATATTAGCGACAAAATAAGATAGATTCACAGCCAAACATATGGGTACAAGGGTTCTTCTTTCCACGAAGCAATAGTCAGCATGCAGTCCATTTTATTTACAATATACATCCTTACCTCTGTCCATATCCATGGCTACTGTCATAACACTCAACACACAGTGTTGTTTGTTGTTTTTAAATGATTATCCATTTTTTTGGCATTGATATTAGTATTCCTCTCTCTATAGATGTGTTATCATCTTTCGAAAATTCTCCTGAGTCCCACAGAGGCGGTATTTCCGCCCATTTTCTTTGACTAAAATTATCCTTGTTTCACTTTGATCATGTACATTGATACAATGAACCTTGAGTACAGTTCCCAGACAAACTTTTCGCAGACGCGCAAATGACAATTTTTTATTGTAATCGCAGTAATTCCTCCAGCGTAAGAAATGGGATAAATAACCAAAAGAAAGGGTGGCCTTGCTAGGGATATGAGAGTGGGAATTTAGCAAAATATATCTACGTCAGCGCGTATTAATGTGCTATCCGGTCGAGTAATGCAGAATGCTTTATTTATTGCAGGGTGAGCCGCCTAGAGTTACCTTAATCCTCTTTTCCCCTTCTTTTGCTCGTTCCACACTGAGCATAAAAACACTACCTGATGGCTAAATGAAAACCCTTACCGATGGCATAAGTTCATTTCAAATCACCGTGGGCCTTTTGGCGAGAGCTATCATAAATATAAATAATTCCTCACTAATTTATTTCGCTACTTTTGCACAAGTAAATATTAGCGATTTGACGAGACAGGTCTGAACGAGATCGCACTTTCGGAAAAATTTTAGCGCGAAAGGAAATCGAAGTCACGTGAAGTGCAAGGACGGAAAGTATTTCTTGAACCCAAAATGGCCTCATGTCGACGCAGTCCTACCATTGAGCAGGAGCGTGAGCGTTGAGTTTGTAAACCCAACTTAACGAGACCAAATTTATTTCCACAAAATCAAATTGTCTGAATTGAAAATCCTGAAACCGTCCATGCCATGCCTCCGAAACCGTCACTACCATGATAGCCTTGGTGCATGATTATATCTCTGACTTTGCAGATGTATCCTCTACCAAAAGCATCTCTAAAATCGGGATTGGTATTCCCTTCACCTGCTATCTTTGATTCTTTGAATCACATTCTGCGGCAATGACAGCGTACCCAAGGAATCAGTGCATACGACTCACAATCGAGTGGTTTTAGGCGAAAGACAAAGGGACAGCATTCACACTTCTGATATTGGAGAAATTTATTTTCGGATAAAACCACTGACTGATTTTTACGGATCGAAAAAATGAACTTCGGATTTTCCACACCTCACACGCTTCGACAAATCCTCCCAGCTCCAATGGAGACATGCAGCAGTTTGATGTCACTGATTAAGATGGAAGCGGTATCAACTGCCAAGAGAAAGAGATTTATCGAGAGAAAGAATTTTAGGAATCGGCCGGAGTATAGTAACGTGAAAGATATCGGGAAAAAATCTAGAAAAAACGGCGTTTCTATCACCAATGCAATAGCATTCCGTCCGTTAAAGTATTCTGGATATTGAAATAATCCCCTAAGCGCATCACCAGGTGAGAAAATACTGGGTGGAAAATATGAGCGACAGTAGGAAACGACTTTATATCGTCATCACTCGATTAGATAGTCCAAATAATACGCTCTGAAAATCCAAAATCAATCCCAGTTTCAAGTAGTCTACTAACTTTGAAGATCTTTGGATGAATAGAAAATAACTTCATTAATCTTCCCATAGCTTAATTTATCTTCCATTACCGGATGCAGCTATTTCATTTTACCCACACTTCTTCAGCTATACACGTCTCTTCTGTCTTTATCACACCATTTACCTTCCCCTAAACTTGATTAAACAATAACCCACCCTAAAATTACAGTCTTCATCATTTCATCAACACCTAATTACATTATCCATTTTATAATTATGCATCACCTAATCTCATTGATTCCTCTCTTTACAAAATTCTAAATATCGGCAGTCGAGACCGATAAACTGGCCACGCCCTGTATCACTTGATTAACGCACTCGACAACGCATTGTGGTAAATATTATTAATAAAAACCGTATCGACCGATATAGGTACTGGTCGGATATGCCCCAGTAACTACAGGTGCGGAGTTCTCCTTCTTTCTAGGATGAGAATGTACCATTTAGCACTAAAGCAAGAGAGCCCTCGGACTAAAATAATAGTATGGGATATCATTCCACTTCTCTTCAGCCGCGACGCCGCCGAAGCCTTCTTCTCTTCTATATACCCGTCGCCGCTCGAGGCATTGCATCCCTTGATACGATAAATCATCACTCGATAATTGCTCAATATTCGGTATCCAATTGCCGGAGCCTAATCAATTTGGACCCGATAACCGCTATTTACAATGTTGCTCCTTAGCCGCAATGCCTATGATTTCTCTCTTCGTCACGCTTTTCGTAAGTTATACCCTCTACTTCCATCACCACAAACTCTGCAACAACAGCAGTTAAGGTATTTGAGCAAGATAGCTCCCTAGTCTTATCGGTGACCATATACCAATTTTACGTTCTTATATCAGCAGCTGTAACTGCATCAGCAGCAGATGAATTAAACATGCCCTGAACCTTCAAAACGGAAACGGTCGACATCGTCCCTTTGCAAAGTTTGCCCTAGGGGTAAAGACTGTAAAAAGAAAAACTACTGTTATAAATTTGATATTCCAATGTGCCTGGGGCATATGAAAACTGTGTGTGGGGATTGTTTACGAGAAAAGTAGTAAGTTACTTACATTGTGAATATTATAGTCACACGTCTGAGAATACTTATCTATTTTCAATGTTTGAATGTTTGAAAAATGTTCAACTCTCCTAATTCTGTATTAACAATTTTATATGAAATTTAATTGTTTATTAAAATTGCATATAAATGAATAAATAACGCAAGTTTTATTTCATAGTTTCAATTGAGAAATTTGGCCCTTTTTATGACGTCGAAATATAGAAATTATAAGTGCTGATCATATTTTTTCCTATTTCGCATGTAGAACTTCATGTTCAGAAGGTTTAACAAGAAACTTCTTGTCTAGGAAAACAAGAGTTGAAAAGGTGACATCATTTATTTTTACGAGTGCCAAATAAGCTTCAGAAAAGACTTCTGTTGAATATTGTTCTCCCGAAATCAGTTTATTAGTAATAATGTACAAATAAATATGTAGCGTGGAGGTAATAAGAGAGATTCATTTAAAAAAGAATACAAAATGACTATATTTTTTCAAGGAAAGGGATACAAAAATACTTGCTTTGGGGTGTCAATGACACCCGGCGCGCTTTCTAACGTTACATTTCACCGCGCGCCCTCTCCGAGGTTAAGGGTACAATTAGTTTTAACAGATCATCAAGTACCTATAAATCACGTGCAAAAGCGTAGAAACTAGTTATTTTATAAAAGATGAATCTTTTACAATTCCACCCAGTTGAGTCTAGAGTTATCACACTCAAGGAGATTTCTTTGATATATTCATCAATTTTACCAAGTTATTTAAAGAAAAGGTTAATAAAAAATTTTTTAGCATCTTGGCCCCATTAAGTCCGATTCTAACGTATCACCTCATCTCCCATAAAAAATGCCAAAAAGATCCATAGTTCGTTATTTTTTACACAAATATATTTTCAGTGGATTACATTGAGTATTAAATAATTACATAGAGATATAATGTTATGCACCGTTTGCATAATTTGAAATGAATAATGATATGTAAGAAGAAAGCCTGAAAAGCATTTTTGAACCTATTTCTCAAAATGCGTATTGCCTTTTGAGACGGAAATGATCTACATAGGTAAGGTTTCCAATGGTGTATGGAGGTAAGATTACTGTTTAATAAACTGGTCAAATTTTAATGTATTGCTAGTTGGAAGAGTAACTATATCTTTGTGGTCGGAGTACTGAAAAAGGCACTCAAGCGTAAGTGATAACCTCTAAAAGTTTCATTGGCAGATTTATGCAGCGCTCCTCAAATAATAATGAAGATTTTTCCAGGTGTTTCCGCAGAGTTAAGTCAGGCTTGAGCGCTCTCCTTTCTAAATAGTTGCAAAAGGCAGTTTGCCAGATAGTTAACGTTCATTACCAAAGAAGTTGCACTACACCTTATAGCATTCGTTTCTGTATAGATTAAAAGTAGAGACATGAATTTATTGGTTCAGAAAGAATATTCTCTAAATAATAAAATAAACAATACCGAAAATGTACTATTAAGTGCTTTTGCAGGAAACTTAAGCAATAAATAAAACAAATCTATGAATCACTTTTATTATTCTAATAACGCTTAAACCCCGGCGGAAATGACCATTAAATTCGCCGCAAATGTTAAAAAATTAGAAACGCATCAAATCTACCCGAGTTGGAATTTATAACTTAGCAGAGTTTAACTCGGTGAAAAAAAAACATTTAAAAAATCCCAAAAAGAAAATAATTCCACGTTAATAGAGTTACATCACAATAAAAATAATATGTGTGCTGTAACCTATGTTTAGTCACTTAAAAAACGAAGTGGAAATCATAAACGTAGCACCTGTAAAAATAACTGCATCAATGCACTTGTAAAGATAAAAATTTCAAGGTGAAAGAGAAGAGAAACGAACAAAAAAACACGAGGAAGCTGAAGATGAGAGAAAAAAGCAAGCGTGCACTTCAGCAACATTTTAGCGAATTAACCCGGCCACCCCTTATGCCCTTTTCCCGCTGCAACGGCCCCACGCGTATGCACTCCCATGTGATCCGGTTGAGATGAGTCCCGATTCCCGTGGACCAAAATATGCTCTCTCCCTCTCTTCGCAAACGTTGCCCCATGGTTTGAATGAATAGAAGAAAAAGAGCAGGGAATGATAATAAAAGTGTAAAAAAGAGAGATTAAAAAAAGGAAAGGCACTCGTTCACTTCCTACGCTTTCATCCTGATGTGGCCCTCTCCACCGCCCACTACAAATAAAAAGAGAAAAAAAGAAACGCGGACATCGAACCCAGTGCGCGATCCGTTTTCATTTCTCCTCCAACCCCTGCCATAATCTTTTCAGCACCTACTTCTCTCCCCAGAGCCTAGCCCTCCCCACTAAATCCCCTCCCCGCCACTGTTAGGTATCCAATCCTCCCCCACACCATCGCCTCCCTGCGCCCCTCCTACCCTTCGAGCCTTGGCAGTATATATATATGTATACGGACGGGGATGAGTCGCAATTACGCCGTTCAATTTTCTGTAATGGTGTGCAGTCACGGCCTTCCGGTAATTGAAGAGTCAGTCGACAGGGGGAGGACGGGAGAGGAAAGAAGTAGGGAATATGGAGGGAGGTCCGAGGTTGCACAGGATTGGTGGGCGTCCGCCTAGGCACATAAGACTGCGTTACATACTAGAGGAAGAAGTCAAAGCAAAGAGGTACTTCATAAATCAAAAAGCACGTAGCATTATTCGACACTGTTTCGTTAAAGTGCCCATCCAGGTTTCAACATATTGATTAAATTTTAAGACGCAAAATCATACAGTAATCCGTCGGAAGTACTTTTTTCCTCCAAGGTATTCAGCAATCTTTTGTGAATACAGCTACCCATCTTTTAACAGGTACCTTTGTGTCTTGGGCAAGCAAAGTTTAAGTAATCCGTGCTTGTAAATTCAAAAATAATTTGGAATGATAACACGCAAGTTTTGTGTTTGGAAAGGAAGCGTTTCAATTAAGTTTTAATTACAAACGATGGGCAAAAGACATGCTTTCATAGGGATATAATGAAAGCTCGCTAAAAGGGATAAACATTCTGGTATATTATTCTTTAAAATTGTGAATTCTACTAAATGACAGGCACATTTTTCGATGATGCCAAACTTAACCTTCAATTCCCACGGCAATATTCCAGCGTTCTCGGTTAAACTGTAGTTGTTTCGAAGTTACTCTTGTCTTCTGCCTCTCCAAGCAAAATTATCATTCTATGTCTTATGAACTTACTAAGCATTTTCCCCTCTATTGCCTTCAGAACCCTCAGCTCCCAAGGAATGTCCCACCAATTTTTCTAATGTTCCCGGTATTCAGCCACTCTTCTCCTGTCCCACGCCGTTTGGCACTTTATTCCTCTTATCATCGTTTATAAATACATTAATGTGGATCTTGAGGATAGTTTGATGAAGTGTTGGGTCCTAAAATTACAAAATGCTCAGGAAAAAACATGATAACTTTCACATAAATATATAAACGATGTGTTGGAGGCAACATAATTCATTTTAAAAATGAGATAAATTTCATTTCCTGATTTCAATTAACACCCAATGAACATGCCTTAGTGTCGAAACCCGGGTCGTGTTTAATTTATTTTTATCAATAATGAGTAAGTAAAAGCTACCATAAAATGAGAGATTAATTTTTCAGCAACTTAATATATTATGAAGAATTCTTGCTCAATTATCCCACCCCCACGCTCATTAATGAAACCATTATTTCTCCAAACCTTGCACCATCCCTTTGTACAAAAGTTGCTCATTAGAGTTAAGGAGTTAAGTGAAGTTAATTAACTCCACTTCCACCCAAAATTCTTGATGAATATACTGATCAACTAAGCTGCTTACTTTTTCCCTAATTCTATCCTGTCATAGTGCAAAATTTGCTACATAGGTCAATAAATAGTTAGAATTTAAAAACAATCATCTTATTTTTCAAGGAAATTAAAAATTAAGACAATTTCCCTCATTTTAGTCCCCCTAAAATTTGCGAACCTTGTATTTTTACGAAGTGCTGCTTGATTGGCCAAAAGATCTACTGAAAAATTAGAACAAAATATCCTTATATACCTTGTGAAATTTTGATGCAGAAGTTTTGAAAAGATGTTTTTGAGAAGGGCATGAAATTTCAGAGTAATTGGATGGACATATTCCCTGTGTAACAGCTTATATAATTATAATCACTAAATGAAGTCGTAAGGCACGAGCAGTAGCAGCTTGCGAGGCCTGGGTTTAAGGTCGTAGAAAACAGGGTGGCTAATGCATTCAGTGAAAAGGACAGAGGTAAACTAAGCTAAGCTCGTCTTTTTGAAAAGAGAAGTGCAGAAATCTCATTGGAAAATATTTTGGCGGATCACTCGATGAGATGGAAAATTAATTTTTTGTCGCGGAATAGTGGTTGAAAAAGACCTCGGGGAGTGGACCGGTGTGTGAGAAGGGAAAGAGGTGGACAGACCATATAGGGACAAATTGGCTGGATTTAATTCTGGCGTGAAATGGGGAAGGATTTTTGAAGATCAGAAAAAGGAAAAAGAAAACTTTAAACAAAAAAAAGAAAGTCACTGCTTGGTGCGTGTTAAATTAGAAAGTAAATAAACTGAGCTAAAATGGTTGGAGAATCGCTAACAGCTTTCTTCGAACAGGATGGCGGTCATTCAGCATATTATTACCTTTCGTCTATTACAGCGATGACAGTGTGTGACGGCATCAAGGATTCTTGCCTTTCCAGGTGTCTGATGACCCTTGAACCTTACAATGCTATCATTTTTTATATACCCAATGAGACTCGAATTAAAATTCTCTCTTGCTGAGTAACTGACATTAGAGCCCACAAATACATGCAAGAGTTAACGAGATTACAGATCTGAGAGTATTCAATATCTACAAATAATATAGCTTAGAAAAAGAGCATCTTTACTTTCTTCCAAGTCTTTCTAAGCTCATATTAGGCTTGTCTACGAATAATAAAAGCATTTCAGAGCCAAATAGCTACAATAATATTAGATAGCTACTTGGAGGCATAATTCTCTGCGGCATTATCCAATCACTCCATCAATTGCATCACCTCATGTTAATATAAGCTAAAACTTGGATTTAATCTAAAAAATTAAAACGCAGCGAATAGTTTGGTAATTGATCTATCATTCTTGATATGAGTTACTTTTCTTCTCATCTACTTACATTTTGCGTACAATAATAAAGCAAAATTGTACATGTCTTGTCAAATACACTTACGCGTTGGTTGCTTGAGCTATGCAATCGAGAGAAAATACACACTTGTCTCCTGACTGAGACTGACTTTCATCATCCAGCAGAGGATAGAAAGAAAGTAAAATTCTTCCAATTCCTTTCCACCCATTAACTCTCGCACTCATGTTGTTAGAGAACCGGAGAATCCCAATACTCAATTGGTTCCCCAATGCGGCCAGATATGTTGAGAAAAAAGAGGAAAATAGCAGGAGGATATTTAGTTTAAATTACGATGTTTCCTTCCTTCCGAGACTGACTCGATTTTCACTTTCCAAACCGATGATCGAATCCCGCATTTTGTGGGAGCGTGAAAGGAGAAGTAAAGACTTGGAAGGAGAAGAATAGGGATTGAAGGGAGGCAAGGGTGAAGAGAGCACGATGCCTGAATTCACAAGCAGAAGTCACCCATCCGTGCGGTTGCTCAAAACTCTCAATTTTCCTATTTTCATCCAATACTTATCTAGTCGGATTCGTTCATCCTCGAGTCTTGAACACGTGAAACCACCCGCTCATTCTTTCCCTGTCGTTACTCTTGAGCTCGATCGTCGACCTGTGAACATCGGTTCTTTCACTACACGCTTGGGGCCTGGGCGTTTCATTTTACACATTTGATCGATTTTCAATGGCTATTAATTTCGGAAGCATGTGGTGAGAAAAATTTATCCACCATAAAAACTAGAAAATGCGACAATATATCTACAGATTACATGCACATGTACACAGAATAACTTTGAACCTATTAGGGGAACTATGAGGATATCAAGGGGTAACAATGTTTTAGAACAAAAGTACTTCCATACCGTACCAAAACACAATACCATGCACAAAGGGTTCTTTTTTAAAAGTATTCTACCGGTTAAGGTAGGTTTTATTAAATGTTAAAGAATCTGCTCCCGGTTTTCTACACCTTCAGGGGCCTAACTACCTCTAGTGTATCACCTCAGCATACGATCTATCCTTCATCATCCTGTCCATGAAACGTATTCTCTTCACCGCTCGCCCAACATCCTTCCCTGTATCACATTCTTGAACAACTCATTACCCCTTAATACTTCATCCAGCCACCTACTCTACCAATTTCAAATTTCATCGAGAAGTTTTCTTTCTTCACCCACCATCTCAAGCACTTCCTCTTTAGCCTTCCTCTCCGTCCACCAAACCTTCTCCATCCTTCTCCACACCCACATCTCAAATGCCTGCAGCCTATTCTCGTCCTCCTTTCTGACGGCCCACGTTTCTGCCCCACACAACGCTATGCTCCATATCAAACTCTTAACAAGCCTCTTCATTACATATAAGGTTCTTAAGTGATAAAATTATTCATGCAAATCAACGCATTTTCTCAACCAAAAATGTCACCAAAGCAAAGCTGAGCAAAATTTATTTTAATGATCAAGTCATAAATATTTACATGCTTTACCTTACGAAATTCCGTTGATATACCACAGAAACTCGGCGTTAAATTTAACCCTAAACGTAACCCTCAGTTTGTGTTCAGCCAAATATTTTCATGTGTTAATTACTCCGCGAACAGATCTTTTGGACATTAAATGTTTATTCAAACGTTCTCACAAATCACAGATTCTTTCACACTCACACATGGCCCGGGTTTCAATGAACATTCGTATTCATTAGGTAAAATCGCTTTCAATAAGTTAAAAGGTCGATGAATTTCAATGAATAATCATCAGTATTGATTAAATATGATGTTTATTCATTGAAACTTAGGATGTGTGTGAATGTGAAAAATCTGTGTTTTGAGTAAAAGTTTTAATTGAAATTTGTTTACCACTTAATACCAAAACGTTTTTTCTCAGCAAGATTTAACAGATATTTCATTATTCCATCTTCAAAATATTTCAGACTTTGAATTGTGCCTAGTGTTACTTCATTTCATTTCAACACTAATTTGACCGATTATGCTAGACAAATGCGATACTCACGTATAAGTCGTGATATTTAGTTTCTTCTCACCTTGATGTAAAATATCTGAGTCAGTTGATGTAGCATCTGCATTTACACATTAACTATAAGATCCTTTCCCGTTTATATATTGGTAGCTTATTTGGGGAAACATTATACTCATATTATTATAACTTTGGTTCACTGGCACGAAAGTAAACATCCGAGATTCGGTTATTATGAGAAGGATTCCTTTGAGAATGGTAATAAACTCGTAATAAATATAAATTTTTATCTAAACGGAAGGTGACAGAAAGCAAGTACTCGAGCTATCACATCAACTCAATCCCCCATCCATTCACTTCCTCTGGCAGTAAATCAATATTAATGCGTATTATTCTTGCATCATATCGCATTTCGAGGCTGTTGAGGGTGAAAGAATATCTTCCGCTTAGCAAAATTACATCCCAGTAGGCAATAAAGAATTAATTTCAAGATTTTTCTTATGGTATCTTATTTAGCAAGAAATACTAAACCATTGGTCGACTATTGGAAAGGAAATGAGATAAAATACGCATATAAATTGATATATACAGTAACGGAGGCCACATTGAAAAAATATAATGGTACAACTCGAAAGGGTGGGTGATTTTCATTCCCTTATATACGTTTATTTTTATGACACTCGTAATACAGTCTGAGGGAGCATTACAATCGTTTTTAATACGTAACATTTACGTGTAAAACTGTAAGCTGCAATGCAAAAGGGAGCAGGAACATGAGAGTAAGGAACCCCTGTCCTGGCAAAATTTCACCCAGTCATCAAACTTTACCGCCGTTCTAGAATTTGATTAAACATTCCAATTAGTGAAGGATATGACGCTCAAAGTCGCCAATATACAAGAAGGACTACACATGGAATGGGAAGAAGCCGGGGAGAGAAAGAGGATAAAGTGTTAATGGGGGAGGCCTCAGAGACTTAAGGCAAGGCACAGTGGCGAGGAAGGAACTGCCCGCAAGTGAAGGTGCGGGGTGATTAGGGCGATGGAAAGAGAGAAAGGTGCGGTGAAAATGGCCTTGAAGAGAAGGAGGGATAGGAAGCGGGGAACAGAGGAGAAGGAAGGATGAGGAGAGCGGCGGATTGTCGACGGAAGGCGCGTGATAGAACATGGACGAGCTCAGAAATGAACCCAGGGAGAACGAGAGAGAGGAAAACTCCAGAGGGTTTGCACCAAATTGTACAACCTACCGCGAAATGAAAACTCCTTCCAAGCTATTTTGCTTCTTTTAGCTCTGCTGAAACATCTCGCACCCCGAAATGCATTTTCGCATCACATCACACAAATGAAGTGAAACGAATCAAATGCGACCAGGGGTAAAAGCGAAGACATTTTCTCTCTGGATGTTTATCAATACCGAGATAATGTATCATAACCCGAATTCTCCATTGAAAGTAATATGCCATGGAAGTCTCAATTTATAATTTTGGGTTACTCTTTCAATTTCCACAAAAAATACAATGTTCACCATAATATGACGTTAACCGGGGAAACCATGGCCGTGCCATGTTTAAATTAAATGTAGAAAACCAAGCATAGCCCTCTTGTTCGAAATATATAATAAGTTCAGTAAAGTCTCCTCGGAAACCTACAACTTTATTACCTCAACTTTTCTCAACAACAAGTCTCAACTTTTAAATCCCTTTTCCTTACTTCCCCTTTAAATACATTCCCAGTCATGCTACGCAGGAGGGAAAAGGGAGGGGAAGGCAATACATCCTCCATTTAAAGCATGATTTCTCAACTTTGAATAAAAGGGTTACGATTTGTTTGTCCACAATAAATTTTAATACTCACCTGAAGATGATATTAACCGTTGAAACGACGGTCGAGTGATATTTGAATGTATTATGAAAAAATAACCCTTTTATTCGAAATGTTTAGCAAGTTCCATATAGTCAGGCCGGAAACCAACAACTTTATTAACTCTTAACTTTAAAATCTTTCCAAAGATACTCTTCATAATTAGCCTTGAAGATTTTCATTAAAAAATTCAAGGGCTTCCCTCACAATACCAAATAAGAACAAGAGCAAGAGATGAAAAATGACGCACCTAGAGTTTCCTTCGTTGACGATAAACGTTAGATATTCAAATTAAAAAATATAAGACCTTAGCGCACAATGAATGCAGCTATCATTTCTAAGCAATAAATCACCTTGAAATTTCATTAATAGCAATAAGTTTTTAAAAATATATTTCAGTGCCACTGCTTTGAATTTACTCTTGCCTTCTGCCTCTTCACACAAAATTTTCATTCTATATTTTCTGCACTTACTAAGCATTCTCCCTTCTGTTGCCTTCACAACCATTAGACCCCAAGGAATGTCCTCCCACCAATTTTTCTAATGTTCCCAGTATTCAGCCACTCTTCTCCTGTCCCACGCCGTCTGGTACTTTATTCCTCTTATCATCGTTTATAAATACATTAATGTGGTCTTGAGGATAGTTTGATGAAGTGTTGGGTTCTAAGATTACAAAATTCTCAGGAAAAAATACGATAACTTTTACAAAAATATGTAAACGATGTGTTGGAAGCAACATAATTCTTTTTCGAAATAAGATAAATTTCATTGCCTGATTTCAATTTTCACCTAATGATCATGCCTACGAGTCGAAATCCGAGTCATGTTAAATTCATATTTATCAATAATGAGTAGGTAAAATCTACCATAAAATGAGACATTGATTTTTCAGCAACTTAATATATTATGAAGAATTATTGCTCAATTATCCCACCCCCACGCTCATTAATTAAGCCATTATTTCTCCTAATCTTGTACAATCTCTTTGTACAAAAGTTGCTCATGAGAGTTAAAAATTAAACTCCGATTCTATCTTCCGTCTATTCTTGATGAACATTCCAATAAAAAATACTGGACCCGAGTGCACAATTTACACAATTTATAACTTGCCACTAATATATACAGCATATCACTACTCAATGAGTTGACATGGTATTATTAGAGGTGCCATGACAAAACGATAAATCAGTTATTTTTTCGATAAAAATATGCCAGAACGTACAAAATTTACATTCTCGGATCAATTCGATGACAGACTAGTGCGACATTACACAGAGTTACCGTAAAATCATACCTGCAAACTTAAATCAAAAAGTATATGCCATAACATTTTAAGCTGAGAAGATTTATTTATTCCACCAATTATGTTAGCAGTATGATCATTATATTAAGAGGATAACTCGAAATAGCTGTCAAGTTAACTGCGTTGAAAAAAAGCTAGATATGAAAAAAGATACAGAAGCAGACCACAATCGAGTGAAGCCGAGATTAGTTTATAAGGGAAAAAAGAGGATGTCGTGAAAATCTAGCACTTGCGAGATATAAGGAGCCGATGGGGTGCGGAAGACGGCAAGGATTGAGTAGAAAGAGGCCAGACGCCAGTGTCTTCTCCGTCTCCGCTACTTTCCCAGTCATGCTGCGCAGCAGGGAAGAGGACGGGAGAGGCGTGCATATTTATATGCGCTCGCTCCCCGCCGTCCCACGACTGGAGACGCTGAATCTCCTCCACTCCTCGCCCTTCTATCTCTCCTTGTCATCCACTTCCCAACTCCTCCCCCACTCCCAGAGAGACACAAACAAGTGGAAGGAAGAGACGCACAAATCCCACAAAACTCACCTCGTCACCTCCCCCGCACCATCTGCCGCACACTATTCCCACACCGTTTTTCCCTCCGGTAAGCGCATTTCTCTCCGCCCTTCCCACTTCAACCACCCCGGATCTGCACGCGCGGGACGAGAGCGCAGTATTCCCCAGGGCACAACACCCGCACACAGCCGCCGCCGCCCCGCCGAAGCTCTCGCAGTCGAGAGACGCATGCCGTCTCCTGCCTCATCCTCCTTCCCCATGCGACGCACCCAGCACCAACACCTCTTCCATCCCAGCTCACCAGAACCAAGAATGTCCCGCTAGCGCCACATCAAATCTACAGCCCGCCCTGTCTCTCATTTCTTCCCTCATTCTATTACTCGCTAGCTCATGACGCCTCCTCTCCATGATAATCTACAGGCATTCCACCAAATATGTGTTAGGCGAGGATCGCGTAGGTAAGGCTGAGGCACAAGTTGGGCTACATCTTCAGTACACCGCAAATATTTTGAATACATGATAAAGGTATTTTATCCGCCAGCCATAATAAAATATCCGCTTTACGCTCAAAATGAGACGAGCGGGATCATTTATGACTCGACTATTAAAGGGATTGAATTTGGGGGGGGGGGGGGGAGTGATGTAAACTAGGAAGGAAAAATATTATATTGAAATCAATAGAGTAAGTATAACTTTACCTACATATCTACACCTTATAATTACCCTGCAAATCACCACTAGGTTTTTCGGAAGGGGGTGACTTATCACCAAATGATCTACATTGAAGAAATTTACTTTCACCAACATGCACCACACTATCGGTATACTACAAATGCTATAGACACTACTAAAATAATCTATAATATAACTATGAAAATGTAACCCAAGAATTATGCAGGAATCAAGCAAAATATGGTTGTTACTGTACGAAAGAATGAAGAAGACACACAACATCTTAAGGACTAAGAGAAGAAAAAATCAAGAGATTGTCAATGTGGGAAATTAGTTTTCATAGACCACGCAAATTTTCTCCGAATATTATGTATTTCCCAGGAGATAACCAAACATGGGTTAATTTTCCGAAGGAACATGAAATTCACAAACAAAGAGCGCTGAAATTATTTAATCCCCTTAGCCGAGTGATATCTGACAATTCAGTAGAAGCAGCAGAATATAAAGAGATGACAAAAAAAGGAGCCGACAATTTTAAATCACAGCTCATTAAATATCCACACGGTTTAATATAAATGGCAAGCCTGAGCTCACACGACGCATGCTCCTTTGAATAAATCAATTTGCTATTTTATATTTCCCAATTTTGAAATTCCATCGGCAAAAAAGATGCCTCTTATGGTGTTATGCCAATAACATCTAATATAAACAAAATCAAACAATGCCCGCACAGTGGTAAAGAGATCGAAATTTGAAAATTCAACGAAAACATGACGAAATCTATTGTTAAAAAAACCGCCCATGGAAATTCAGCGTTATTCTTTCCATTTTTAAGCCAAGTTGTAATTTTTTTACACGTTATATGTCATGTTTTCATCTTCCTTTGAACACACGAAAATTGCACCGCGCCTGAAAAAGGCACTATCCCACCGAAGCTGCGGAAAATATAACTCGCGTCAAAATTCACCTGCAACGTACCGTAACGCACAGGGGAAATAGAAATATCCATGGCATAGAAATATAAAATAAATTGTCACGAAAATTAGGAAAAGAAAGTAACTGGGACATCAAAAATAACGGTAGCGTTAAATGAAAGAGAGGATATTGCCTCGCGTTAATGGTACAATGAGACTGGTCCCTTCATTTGAATTCTTACAGTCGTAAATTGCGTTTGCGCGAGAAGACTTACAGCAATGCAGGCATCACACCAATTCCTCCGGCAATCGATTACTCTGGACTCTTTCAACGAACAATGGCATGCGTGTAATTATAAAGTTGGATGGATTGGATGTAATTGGACGTAATTAGTACGCCTCTAAGAAGAGTTGAGATAACTTTTCTTAAATTTTTACCGGTTCAGTTGTTTTCACCGTAAAACGACTGGAATGTCATTGAATTAATTCTATGGAAACGTTAAAAAATATTGTGGTCTGTTTGACGTTAATGACATAATCCTAACTTTTCATGTCTGTTGCTACTATTTGATATCAAAATTACAAGGAGTCAAATATAAGAATGGGAGGAATTGTTATTATTTCTATTGTAAATGTCATCTTTGCATAAAAAGTGCTACTAGGATATTGCACTATTGACATTTAAGCAGCTTTTGATGATACTTTCTAAGCTATTAGCATATTTAACCTATACTTGAAAGTTGCATGCATTAATTTAGGGAGAATGCCGACGCAGTCGAATTCTATGACAGTGAAAACGTACTTTGAAATGCTTTTTAGATTTAATCAGAATCACAGGGCTTTTATTGAGTGTGATTGTTTTTTAAGCAAAGGCGTTAGAACAAGGTAGTATTCAGTCACAAATTTCAGATTTATTCAGCGATAAAATCTACGAGCTGAACTTCTGTAATTGTTTTGATTCGGACCGTTGCTGAGGAACATTTGCATCTATTTATCAGAAAGCCACTACAAGGGTGTTTTGCTGGGAGTTATTATCACCAACATGCACTATGGTGTGGAAGTAACGCTCACAATCATGCATCACACACTGTCCTTTCAATCCGCAAAAACTATTGAAACTATATATAATGCAGCTACGTAAACGAGGTACAAGAGTCATGAAGGGATCATGCAATACATGATGTTAGCAGTCAGCAGAGCAATATGATTTTTATGGTTTTATGGATGCAGATCAACAGATTATTAGCGTATGTTTGTATATGATCTGACAAAGCTGCCAAACTGATCTACATTTAGATCTACGAAATACCGTGCAAGCCACCCCTAGGATGTGTGGCACGGGATGATTTCACATCAGGCATGAAGCCCTCATCCCAGCTGAAGTCAGAACCGCGCACGTTCCCTCGGTTGCTAGGCAGTAACCAAAAAGCAGTCAATATAACAGTGCGCGGTCAGACCAGAAACTAGGAGAGTGCCACATAGACGAACATGCTACCATGCAGTACAATACTTAAGATACGACTACTGGTTATAATTACAGCGACAGATGAATAGTTTACTAAGTACTACATTTGTTTTACTATGTACTAAATTATGCAATAACTATATTATGCCGGAAATTGTATACCAGGTGGGTAACAAATAATGATGTTAGGATATTTACCACACGTGTAAATATCTATTTAACCTAGTCAGGGTCAAAGTATCTTAGAACTGATCTATCGTGACTGCTATGGTCCATTATTGTACGTGGAAAAATAACATTTTAAATGTATTGTTTCAACAATCTATTTCCTTAATCTTATACATGTGATGGTTTCTACCATAAAAAATTGGCAATAGTAAAATTAAACCGATTGCCCAGCTAAAGAGACGAAAGGCAAAAATTTTGTGCGAGCGGCTGCAGGGGAGCGTGTTACAGGGAGGAAGGGGCGTGGAGAAGAATCCCTGAGGGAAATCTCTCTCGAAACCCTTCGTATAAGGTACGGCTCCCAAATAGGCACGTGGTTTCGCCCAGGCGTCGCCAAAACACCCCTATTCGACTCCACCGACGCAACTTCCACCAACACATCACTATCTTGCTCACTCGGTACAGTAATCACCCACTTCTCTACTCCTCATTCGTTCCTCTATCCAACCCTTGAAAAAGCGAATCCTATTTACGGCAATTATTTATAATTACACGAGGACTTGGGAGGTAGCTTGGAGAAGGTCTATTTCCATTAATCAACTTAATTACTGTGAAAATGATCAATCTTTTAGTACGCTCCTCAAGGTGGTTTACACCGGGAGGGTTTTAAAAATAAATTATTTTTCTTACGTTCATGAAGTCAAATCTACATCCCAGGAAGCTGAGCTTTAAGCCATTTTTAGTTCATTTAGCGTTATATTGGATTGATTTAATCCTTATCTTTAGTCAAAAAAGACTTGTTTTGTATGTCTGGATGTCCATCACCTACATACCGTTATGATAGGTAAAATTTTGTCCCGGTTTTAGCCGTGGTCTCTGAGAGTTTAACCTTTCGTGGTCTCACAATGTTCAGACTTTTAGTTCCAGGCCAGCAGACGTCCTTTAGAGTAATGTGCGACCTATTGGCATTATCGTTCATACATAAAACAGTCTTCAAACAATCATATTGTTTTCAACAGCCATTAAACTTGATGACGGCAGACATGGAAAGAGAAATAAAAGCAGGCTTTACTCATTTCGTTGAGCTCCCATAGGTAATGACTGTGGAAAGCGGTCAAGGTTGCGAATGACAAAACAATGCGGAAGTAAGTCTTATCCCTTCACTTCGGTCGTCTATTTCCCATACGATATTCAGGTCGATAGGTGCTGGATACCCAGGATCATTCATTTTATACTTAATAAGTGAAAGTCATTCGTAAAGGTATATTTTTCTCACTTTCACGAATTGAATTTCACTAATAAATTAATTTTTAAAATTGTTTTTCTTACCGATGGCTGACGGACAATACTCCGCTAATGCCTTTTACTTCGCACACTCGCATAAATTTCCTTTGGCCGAGGATCTATTTCCAAACTTCGAAATCCCTTAAATTTAGGTCGAAAGGACATCAGAGAGGAACCAAAACGAAGAAATTTCGCCACTCTACTGTTGCTGAACAAGCCTGGTCAGCGCCCAACCATGTAATAAATTTTTGTGAAAGTAAAATTAACGCCAAAGAAATTAAGTACTTCCCTTGGCTAACACGGGAGGCGATCAAAATCATATCCAAATAAGAATTATATGAATCCTTATAATTTCAACAGAGAAGATCTGCTCTCCTCAACTATTAAATTGAATTTCAATAAACCAATACCGTCAGCCTATCAGAGCGCTCCGGGATAGAAACCTACCGACATTTCACAGACCAGACCCCTAAATGTAGTGGCCGACAATTCTCCTGAACATTAGGACATGATGGTGCCGACTGAAATACCGACAAAACGGTCGTACATACAAAAAATGATGCACCGCGGGAAGAGCCTGAAAAATTCTAACTTACATGATAATCATTGAAAGACACCTTCATTTATATTTAATAAGTGAAATTCCTTCGGAAGGTATATTTTTCTCACTTATACAAATTTAATTAAGCTAATAAAATATTTTTTTTCAATTAAAGCGACCGAAGTGAAGGGATAAGACTAAATTCCACATTGTTTTGTCATTCGCAACCCTACCTATGGGAGCTCAACGAAATGAGTAAAGCCTGCTTTTATTTCTCTTTCCGTGTCTTTCGTCATCAACATTAATGGCTGATGAAAACGATATGATAGTTGAAAGACTGTTTTATGTTTAAAAAATAATGTCAAGTATTGCTATCCGAACTCATTTCTCTGGGAAGTCCAAAATGTGACATACTTTCCCCGCACTTTGCCCCCTAATGCCCACCTCCAAACAACACTACGAGATTATCAAGCTCACCAAATTTACATATTCATGACGATTACATAAATTCAATAACCTACATTAGAATCCTATATAAGTCCTTCAGATTCATTGAATACAAAAGCGATATACAAGTGCCATCGATATGGCAGGTATCACTGGATTTTTTTATTAAACACCCAAGTCAAGGCTAATATTCGTTGATGCAAAATTTATCTCAAAATTAAAATATTCGCATTTACATTTTCATGTGGCCCATCTTGCGGCAACGTGAGGTCACTATATACACTGCTACAGAAGGACAGGTATATGTCGGACATAAATAACTATGTGACGAAGAATAAATATAGTATTATAAAGGTACATTAGATCTGGCTCCAAATATAATCAATTTACCAATCAGTTACCAATGACTCTCATCTCTTATTACTCCAATAATTTGAGGAAAAAGTTGTATTCATTAGATTATTTATAATGCCAAAAATTTTAAATGATTCTGCTTAAATATTAAAGGAAGCATTCATATATGTTAACTATGAGGTTAAACTCCGTGGGAAAAGTGTTTAAATAAAACTTCCACAAAGGTTCGCGAGGAAATGGGAAACAGCAAAATATCAGGGTCACAACAAGAAACACGGGCGTCCCCGAAAGGCGCGCATTTCACAATTCAATAGCGAAATCGATCCATTCAGCGATGCATAACGGCTTAAAACAGCCGAGAGGAGGAGGAGATGGAGGGCTTAAAAAAAGCTTGGATGCTGAAGGTCAATTGGGATTAAGGTCGGGAAATATTTGAGAATGAGCGCCAGATTCCGGTCAAACATTTTCAAGCGGACCACCAATAGGGTTACTAACTCTCCCTCTCTCCCTTCATGCATGTAATCGCGTTCCGCCAGTTATACGCAGGGCGCTGCTGCTCAACCGGCCCGTATTCATGCGCCAACGAAAGGGCAAAACAGAAGGGGGGTAGGGGGAAAGAGGAGAGAGGGTGGTCCCTTTTAAAGCACCCACCCCGGGGCGGATCGACTTGACCAGCGCCGTCCATAAAAATTTCATGCACTCACTCCGAAACTGCATTTGAATGTGATTTTCAATGGACTGCATTCCTGTCGGGAGCCGCAATCCACTGCCTCTCCGACGTCCCATGTCCATGCCCTTATGTCCATGAACTCATTGTGAATTTAACAACCCATTAATTTACTAGACTCCTACGGGCATGGAATTTGTGGCGGTTACACATCAAAGAAATAGATGAATGCGTCCAAACCGGGGGGCCTCATGTTTAAAATTACGATGCCTTGGACTTTCTGGGTTGTATAAGAGGAAGGTGAATTCAGTCAACGATCGATGATTGTATTACCCTCTCAACTGGCTGAAATACACAGGGTGTTGACTTTCCTCTCCAATAAAGGTCAATGAATTGAATAAAGACTGACTACGCGGAATTAAATAATTAACGCTGTGACGCAAAATGAAATTATGTCGCAAATAAGACCAAAAATATGAGATCACCTTCATGCAAATTCTCTTGTTCAGTATGCAACTCATGAAATAGATAAAAACAAATGGACATCAATGAATGTTATTTTGCTAATTGAGTCTTAAAATTTAACCTTGCATATTAATATTTTCAATACAAACAATGAGCATACATGGAACATTTAAGAATGATCAGGAATCAGCAAAACTTTGTAAGTTTTACGCATAATATTTCTGCATATTCATGTTTGTCGACCTGATGATGTCAACTATTCGACAAAACCAGGCGTTTAATAAGTATTATACGAAAAACTTTTACAAAAAAGTTTTACAAATTTAAGGCTGAAACTATTGACATGACTAAAAAGAGAGAACTCTTAGCATTTTCTACACTTAAAACTTTAATTCCCGATCCAGGTTTCGACTGCCTCGCAATAATTTTCAAAGGTCATTTTCAAATTTCAAAAGGACCTTTGAAAATGATTGCAAGGCAGTCGAAACCTGGGTCGGAAATTAAAGTTTTGAATGTAGAAAATGCTAAGAGTTCTCTCTTTTTAGTCATGTCAGTAGTGTCATTCCACAAAGTTACGCCTTCAAACATTAAGTTTACTGAAACTATTGAACGATTAAAGAACTTCCACGGTTTAAAGAACAAAGTTTAATGAATAAATAAAATTGACACAAATATTATGAATAGAAACGTTTCATTCGATAGAGATGTAGAAAAATTAGAGAAATATACTCTTTTGCATATAAGTGAGAAGCATCGAATTGGTGACAGAAGCGTCAACCGAAAGAAAAAATAATAATAAAATGATAAAAGCAAAGCTATATCCATACAGCATTACTAAGGTTCCCTAAGGGTCGTAAGGCATGTCATATGCAAATGGCTAAGCCGTATTTTGCCAGAAAATGCTTCGATAATATTGCTTAAGAATGCAGTTAACTACCCTGGCTACCATTACAGACATGATGTGCAAAGACGAGCGATAACTATCACCAGTCTCCTTCTGCGGAAAACATTAAGGCATGATAAACTTGTTATCACTCGACTTCACTGCCCTCACTCATCACCCCTGAATGTCTCCGACGTCAAAAGCCATACTTATTTGATCACGCCCCTTCTATGTTATCCTCGCCTTCCGCGGCTACCAATTAAGTCCCTTCCCACAAGCCCCTCCTCTTCCGCCAAGGAATAAGTGGCATCGTTCACGAGAGCAACCCAGTGGGGGAAGATGTTGAACTCAGAAGAACTTCCCCACGACAATCTCTTCATCTGCTTTCATTCTGTCACGACAACACTTGACGTTCGCACTAAGCCTTATTGACTCATCCTTCGCTATTACTCCGTTGAACCTTGGTAAAGATAAATGGGCAGGGCTTAAAAATAAATGAAAGTGCCAAAGATATATGCATGTCAATAGGAGTGAGCTGTACCTTCCGAGGGTTAAGCTTCAACAAACCCTCGATAATTTACTAGAACTTCATTGTATGGCCTTGTATCCGATTGAATTATACTTCTAAAGCCATCATATCAGTCCAGACCCTAATTTAAATAAATTATTTCTTCCTCGTTTGGTGTCGGTAGCCATGAAACTATGAAATAATATACCGTGCAATATTCCCCAATTTCATGTGAATCAGAAGTTGTTCGAGCAAAAAATATATACTTCACGAATAATTAAGCAGTGAATATTCACCAGTCACTCCATTCATTACTCTTTACCAATAAAATAGAAAGACAATGTTGGTAAGAATATAGCTACAATAGTAATTTCCACACTATTTTAATGAACACCGACCATTATTTCGACACTTTATGCCATTATCAAGGTAAAATTGTTAAAGTTCCGATTCTATATATAACCCTTGACCAGAACAAAGATATTTGGTGTTGGGAGGGGGCTTACCCCCTATGGATATACAATATTTCCACAAAGTTACGCCTGACACTCTTTCATAAATAGAATGAGTACACTAGAATGAGTCTCAGTCTTAACCTAGAGGCCTTGTAACCTTGTAAAAGGAAATCTTGTATCTTCGTAACAAAAGAAAAATTGTTGATAATCACGAACTTTGATTTAAAAAAATATATTTTATTAATCATATCAGAGAAAATATTTAGTAACGTTTCTACTCTAAATAAGGTTACAAATGAACTTAAAAGAACTTTAACTAAGCTTGGTAAAAGAACTTATAACAATAATTGAATAAGAACCTTATTAAATAAATCAAATAATTAAAAATTAGTTTGCCAAACACTTCCTTTTTTATCATGAGACAAAATTGCGTCATCTCGCCTATCGCCTAAATGAGATAAGTAATTATACCAAGTCTTGGAATAATTCGGTAACTCAAAGAATAATTTTCTGCTTCGCTTTATCCCTTACAGCTGTCTCCTATTTACACCCCAGGACTGAGTTGGTACGCTCTTAATACTATCAATCAATAAAGATGGAACAAAAGCAGCAACTGTAACGTTATCAGCGAATTATATCCAAATCAACAGCACATAAAACAAGAAAAAGACAATATATATATTTCGTTTCATTGGAGCATTCCATAGTACAATTGCGATAAGATCTTAGCATTCGCTCAATAATGCAACGTAAAGAGCGAATAGCCTCATTACATCGTAACATTACAAGCAAAGACTATTCAATACTTCTCATAAAAAGGAATACGAGAGTACCAAGGCACCATAAATCATTATAAATAAAATCATTTGACTTAATCTGAGTTGAAACACAAATATCCCACATGTCAGGCAGGAATATTAACTAGACACACGCATTAAGTCCCAGTTGTGATTGACTAGCTACCATAGCTGATAACTGTGTGTTGCGGGTTGGAAGTTTGAATCTATTCAGGATTGGATTGGATATTTGGGGCGGCGATCGACGGCTAAGGTAATTTGCGCCATAGGGGATAGGTAAGGGAGGAAGGGTGGATGGAAACCCGGCGTCGGCATTAGCCTGCTCTTAACGAAAGGCGCCAAGGGGAGCACGGCTTAACGTCTCATCCGACAGACGGAGTACTCCACTTGAAGTGCCCTCCACAAGACACTCAAGTAGGGATCAGGTTCCTCTGAAAAACATCCGCCTCTGCAGGGATTTGAACCCTGGCCACCCGTATGGTAGGCGAGTACTCTAGCCATCACACCAACCCGATCCCCCAATCTATTCAGCTCAAATTATCTATCCTCATAGTAATCTTTGTCTCTTAAGCATTTTATCAAGGTGGTACACCTGTAGGCTTGACAGTGAACCATATAATTTGTCATTTTCACAACGGTAAAGAATGTGTACCGAATTAACGATATTTTTTACCTGTTACTAGAAGGATTTCCTTTGCCTGCACAGACCCGTAGTAATTTTGTAAGGATAAAATGGACCTAGTTTATCTAAGTGTTTGTAAGTCGGTGTCTAGGGCCTAAGTATTTTTTTATTATTATGGCAGCAAGTGCGAGCCTTTTTGTCCTCTTCGGAAACTTGAAAATCTTATCTCGCTTTCCCCGAGTTGAAAATAATTGGGGAAAAAAAATTGGGGAAAACATAATTAAGGTTCCAGTAACAAAAGATTTCATATTCATAGCTTTTTCCGGTGCGATGTTTCTCACAAAACCAAGATGAAGATTGAATCTTCAAAAATTGCAATATGCTGATTTCTTCAATTCTCTCATTCAAACGCTCGCTAATTTGAAAATCACCATCAATTTTCCGAACTACGCCAGCAGAAGGACTCCGGTTGCTTAAAATGTTCGGCGCGCAGCATTTTAAGAATAATGAAAAGTGAAACATTTCTTGGCCGGAAGTGAGACATCAAATCGCCCAGAGCCTTCCACACCGGCACCCCTCTCCACTCCCCTCTCCATTCCTCAGGCGATAGGGGACCGACCAATTTGTTTACATTCGCCCAAGTAGTTACCCCACCCCTCGTACCTCTATTCTTTCCCCTAACCGCTCCTGCACACTATTTTTTTTGTATCCTAGCCGAAGGACAATCACCCGGCTCCATGTCATCCATAGATTAAAGAAAAAAATGTATGGTTCCTTGGGATATTGGATTGGAGCCTTCATTTTATTATGTAAAATAATCCAATCCGTAAAAAATAAGAGAAATAGATTGCTGAACAGAATGGTTTAAAATGTCGTTTTTACCGCAATCAATAAGAGATTGAATATGATAAAGACTGAAAAAGCTAAGTTGACAGTTAGTGTAGCTGATTAAGTTATATCCCCCTTAATGCTAAAATGAATAACTTTGTAAATTTCACATAGGTGACTTTAATAACGACCAATTTCATCAAAGCAGTACTATATCCCATAAATAGTGCAAAATCATTCCTTTGAGTTAATAATTTTTATTGATGGCTAGTCAATATATAAGAAAATAATTTGGTATGCTCAACAAGGTCTGACCTGATTATGTCGTACAGTGACGAAACTGGTCGGTATTAAAGTCACAAATGTGAAATTTACAAATGTATTCATTTTAACGTGAAGCAATTTCAAGAAGTCACGCCGCAAGCCATTCCCCCTAATGCATTTTGCTAAATCTGCCGAGTAGTCCAAACACCATGTTTTGCATGTTCCCTGAATGACTCTTGTGTCACGTGTACATAGTTACATTATTGATTACCTTAGCAGCTTCTGTAGAATTTGTAGCGTACCCACAGTGCGGTGCACGTTGGTGAACGTTAATTTCTTCACTTTGGGTCATGTTGGTTATAAGTCACTCCCTACCAAACATCGTTGTGGTGGATTACAGGGTAATAAGTAGATTCATGAAACGTGTTGTGACCGTTCATCAAGTCGTTTACAGTTTAACAGCGTATAGGTAATTATAATGGAGCCCTCAATTTCTTTACTTTAAATGTTAATAATTTACAACTTAAATAACGTTCACTTCCGGCGTTCTCTTTAAGCTGATATCCTTAAATATTGAAACTCTTAAGAAATATTTGTGCTTCTACATATTTGGATAGAATATTTGGCTACCAACCGACCGCGACCGAGGTCATTTACGCCTTAGGGGATTGGTAAGGGAGGAAGGGTGGATAGAAACCCGGCGTCGGCATTAGCCTACTCTTATCGAAAGGTGCCAAGAGGACCACAGCTTAACGTCTCATCCGACAGACTGTACTTGAGGTACCCTCCACAAGACACTCAAGTAGGGATCGGATTCCTCTGAAATACATCCACCTCTGTAGGGAATCGAACCCTGGCCGCCCTTGCGGTAGGCGAGTACTCTAGCCACCACACCAACCCGATCCCCACTTCTACACATGCGGTACTTCTATTAGTCACAAGGCTTTCATGGAGCCACTGCATGGCTGTTGTGAGATCACGCCGCACCACTCACCTCGAATGTGTCTTGCACGGTACTTTGTAAATGTAGATGTAATGAAGGCCTCCAAGGCAAATTCTCAGACTTTCCTCTCCTTTCCTCTCTCTCTCACTCACCTCAAATTTATCCCACCATTCCATTCACACAAACCATAACTAAGCTTTTAAGATAGTTTTCAACAACTATACCCACCATTCAATAAACCAATTAATCTATTCCGACGGGTATGAGTCAAGTGTAGCATTGCAAAGCACGACTCCGCCGCTACCCAAACCTTGCTCTCACGATGGGGAAAGGAAAAGAGGTGAGAAGAAAGAGATGTAGAGGAACCGAAATAATATTGTCTGGCGACCTCGGGGGCAGCTATATAAATTCCTATCAATCCGATGGTTGCGGGATGAGTACCACCTGAGTGAATTTTTTACTCACTCCGGACAAGGATGTATAAGTGGGACCATTTTCAATACACCCGGTGTGAGAGGCCAATCGTACTGTCATTGGGGTAGTGGAACCAAATAAAAATTAAAAGGAGTGTTAAAAAGGAATGTCCATCCCATTGGATTTAACATGAAAATATAAGACTTTTTATTAAAAAACTCGAATGGTTTCAAAAACTTTTCCACACAATAAGCTTTGAGAGGTGGTTAAAAAGTAATTCGAGAGCCAAGACAGAGCGCCACGGCGGACGCAAACGGTAGTGCCAAATCTGAAGTGTTTGCTGGGAGGGCGGTCACCGCGGAGGCCTAACATCAGGTGTCTCTCCCTTCATTCTCCTATTGCCGTATTTGCCCCGTCCACACAACTATCATACGTGGGGTCGTCCGAACAATGGTACCCTGAAATCATAGTGTGAATGCAATCTGGGACTATGGCAACCCGTAGTTCCTTACGCTGTCACTGAACAGCGTTATAGCGCAGATGGCACGCCCATAGTGTGGTTCATCTTAGTGGAAGATAATTTCTTCACTCTGGTTCATGTTGGTGGTAATTCATCCCCTGCCAAACACCCTTGTGGTGGCTTGCAGGGTAATAAGTAGATGTTCATTAGGGAACCCCAAGCAGGAGCTTTCCCTCTATCTGAATGCACTAATGAATGCACGTGAGTAGTATTTCAGTGAGCGAACTATTTAGACCAACAGCAAATTTCTTGAAAAACTTTCCTTGATTTTTTTCCAGATGACACATGCATCTAAATCTGCATGGCTCCCTGTTGAGTCACCTGAAGGGTGTGTGGCAGGCAATTTGTACACTCACCACCCGCTTAAAAAAAAAAACCACTCCTCTTTCTGACCACGCGAGAAGCCGGAAGGAAAGAGCGCGTGAGTGCTGGGGAAAGAGGGGAATCGTGTATAAAATTTTTCCAACACCGCCATGCAAAGATGGGGTGTGGTGGGGGACGTAGGGGGAAAGGAGTAAAAGTTGTGGGAGGTGAAAGAGGTGGCGAAAGGCTGGTTTATTTTTTTATCCGAGGAGAGAGGGAGAGTCAGAGAGAGAGAGAGAGAGATAGGGTGTGTAAAGTAGAGAAGGAGCGAGCCCAGAGACTCAGCCACTTTCACCCGGCCCTCTCCACATCGACCACCCCGCAACGAAAAAATTTTTCCCCTCTCCATCTCAACCCCTTTTCCCCAACCCTTTTTTTTTATATATACGCACGCATATTTTCCCTCGCAACAACCCCGACCGACGCATCTTCCACCACCCACCCTCCCCTCCTTCTCTGACCCACACCCCTCGACCAGTATTCCGCCTACGTAAGCGTGGTTAATGGCGGAGAAATTCTATCCCGTCTACGACCCATCCTCCTCCGTCCCCCACAAGACTCCCCTCGGCTCAATCCATCACTCCTGCCCCGAGGGTGGAGGTGGGAATTGAGGGAGGGACAAGGGAAGAAGGGCTTGGGAAAGCGAGAACCACCCCTCTCCCCCCTTTTTGAAGCGTAGATTTGGGAAAGGCTGAAGGGTGGGTGGACGCGGTGGTTGGGAAAATCCAGTAGAAGGCGGGGAAATGGCAGTTAAGAATGAGCAAAGCAGAAGAGGGGGTTTGAAGTGGGTGGACTACTTGGATTCCAAAAACCCCTTTCTTTTTTCGCAACGCTCTCTCCCCATGCTGTTCCCCTTCTCCCTCCCCCCTGATGTACCGTCTACTCATCCCAAATTTCCTTATCGCTCGACCGTCATCCTAGAGGGAGGCGTGTTATTCCAAACTTTTTGTTGACTGCGTTCGCTGTTTAGTACGTTTTACAGGAGGAGGCCATTCACTGTAATGTCTGATGAATGGATAGATGTGCAGCAAAAAATGCGTCCCGTAAAGCGAAGAATCAACGTAATGTTAGAATTAAGTAACTATGTAGAATTTTGACATGTTTGAATGAACCTAACTAACACCTGATAATATCGTAAGCAATGGTTTAGTGCTCTCAGGGGTTTAAATGTAAGCCACGTTATCATTACTGTATAGACACTCATACTTCAACTCTGAAAGTACCTATTTAAATTTCGCGTTTCTCATACATATTTTCAATATTCTACGGACATTTTTGGTTTTCTTCTGAGGTGAATCAGTCTTCATGCTCGAAAACCCTATGCTGCCTCCCCCACCTCTTCGTGACTCCTTCCTTCCATGATATCAGTCAACATATTATTTCTTCGTCCTCTTTCTCTCTTTACCTCAATATTTCCTTCTAAAATTCTTTTCGGCAGGCAATCTTTCCTCAGGACGTGTCCCATCCAGTTTGCCTTCCTCTTACTTATTGATCTTAAAATATTCTATTTCTCATTCATCCTTGCTAGCATTTCCTCGTTTCTCACTTCATCACTCAAGTTTAGTCTTTCCATTCTTCTCGACAGCCACATTTCAAAACTTTATATATTTCTCCACTTTTCTCCGGACTTCCCATGCTTCTGCACCATAAAGCACAGCACTCCAAGAAAAAAAATTTAGCAAATCTTTTTTTAACGCTTATGTTTATTGCTTTGGGTGAAAGTAGTAGGTTGACTTTACTGAAAACTGCCTTTCCCGGAGATATTTTACTTCTTATTTCCTCCGTACAGTTTCCATACCATGTTATAACTCTTCAGAGGTATCAAAACGATGGTATTTGTCCTAAAATTTTTCCATCAATTGCGACATTTAGAAATCTACGGAAATGTTTTGGTAAAAGAGGCTCGTAGCTCGTAAGAGAGGGACAGAGTTCTCAGATGAGTCATGAAAACAGCAGTAAACCTAAGCAGTTGTCAAAACGTGGGTGAATAATTTGGATTCGCAACCATTTTCTTTCTCTGCACAAGTTTCCCATCCTGACAGCCACTTCTCAGTCTTTCACTTCAAACTTCACCACCAATTACGTACATCCCAAATAGTATTGTATTATTTTTTGTTCTGGAATGGGTGGAAATCTAAATATTTTATCCCCAAAGAGGGTAAGATATCAAATGATATTGGAAAAGGGTGTAAAAGATGACAGGGAGGGAGGCTCTGGGAGAAGGCAGAAGTGTTTGCGAGTGTGAACTATTTCATTTTGGGAGTGTAGTTGAAAATCCAACCTCATTAATATTTTTCACAATCCTCAACACCCGATCAATTTACCCAACGGTATAGCTCTCGGCTCATGTCTACATTTTGAGCACACCATTTTAATAATTGATCCGATTTATAATTTCATTTCATTTTAGTTTAGCATTGCAAAAGAATAACCTTATCATAAAAGACGCAATGCGTAGTATATACGCCTTAGAACATAACGCGTAGTATTTAATGGCAATCGCATCATACCCTATATTCTGCATCATTGCTAGCACACCTATAGTGTAGAGCATGTCGGTGAAAGTTAATTTTTACACAATAGTTAATATTTGTGATAAACCACCCCCTGCCGAACACTCTTGAAAGGGCTTGTAGGGTAATCAGTAGATGTAGATGAAACAAGGTGTTGTGACCGTTCATCAAGTCATTAACAGTTTAACAGGGCGAATGTAATTTTAATGCAGCTCTCAATTTCATTTCATCTAATATTCACTATTTAACAATATAATAATGTTCCCTTCCAGCAATATCTTTAAGCTAATCCTTTGCTATTATTACTTAGATCTCTTTGTTCTTCAGGGAGCGCCCTTTATATGCGGTACTTACAAGGCTTTCAGAGACTTATTTCCTCGTTCTCCCATGCATAATTTTTTCCATCTTTAACATACCCATCCACTTGATATACATTGTAAACATAGCAATTCATCTTGTAATACTACATTTTTCCAGAATAAAAAAATCAAAATGTATAATTTCTTAAGCAATGTATGTTTTCTCAGTTAAATGGAACTTTGATTTCTACATAAATAAATGAATGAAAAAACAAAACCTTATGGAAGAAATGATACAGCATCAGAACATTGGAATATATTGGAGTTGTAATTATTGAATTTTTTTGACGAAACCCTGGTTATTTCATTAGTAAACTCTGATTACAGTACTCCGTTGGACTGGTCGGATATAAGACGGTGATGTGCAATTACCAACACAAGGTTTCTCCTTGCTTATTTTCTGTCCCCCAATATCACCAAAATATCAATCCATGCCCATATTCTCCGCGGTTAAATTAGACTCAGTAGTCCCGTAAATTGCATAGTATCGCATGGCGATTGATTTTAAAGATCGGTGGTTCAATGTTATTACACGATAGCTAATGAGCTTTGCCTCTCATTATCGTTACAACTGAGGCCATTCGTGCCATTGAAGACACAGGGATGCTGGCTGAGGAATTAAATTATTTTGATAATAGTGGAAACGGTAAGAGAAGTTTGGCAGTCTATGGCATAATACTGCCCTTCAAGAGATGCAACACGGAATAAAAAATGTTTCCTCCCATCCGGCAGACGGATAGATGCATCTGAAGTTTTTTTTTAGCAAGAATCCAAATTTTTGGTCAGCATGCGCAAGAAAAATATCCGACTACGTCGTAAATAGGGCATGGAAATCGAAATGGGAAGCGAAAGAATAGATTCTTGAAACTCTGCGATAGTTATTGCAGTCAAAAATAACAAACTGCCAAATGACTTCTTTGAAGAATACCATGCTACTCAAATATTTAATGCTATTCAATAAATTTGCATACCGTAGTCGGGTATGACTCAAAAATTTTGAATCGATGAAACTGTGAGGCATAATTATTTTTTTCGCACGCGATAGATAATACAGCTTTGAAGCAGAATATTTAATGGACGACCGGTTTCGACATCATTAGGTCAGTGGTCGATATCTGATTAGTCGACATCATCATCATCGACTATTCGACAAAACCAGTCGTCCAATAAATATCCAAATTAAAAACTTAAAAAGTTTTGTTGATTCCTGAATATTATGGAAATATTTTTACAAAGTTAAGGCTAAAACTATTGAATTTGTTCACTCAGTGTTTCGAGATTAGACCTCCTAGGAATTATTATCATAAAAAAGCGCATTGTTTTTTTGGTATCCGATGGTTTTTGTCCCAACATTCAGTCCAGACAGACTACTCGTCCGCCCGAAGAAGAGCACGCAAACACAGACGTACCCTTCTCGATTATCCAAAGACCCTTCCATCTGAAAAACACTCGCTCCCCCTGTTGCGATGCGTGCCATTCGGAGGGAGACATCTTGGCCCGGGGGCGTAACCACTGCACCCCGACTTGCATGTATCTGTTCGTTTGCGGGGGCGTGCGTACTATTTGCTTCCCCTTATCTTTCATCTCCATTGTTTTTCTTTCATCTCTCTCCTCATTTTCCTCTGCGCAACTATGATGTCCAATTCCCGCATCTTGCTTTCCGCGTCTGTTTGAAAAACATGCTTTCATCTTTGATCGCCTAGTATTGTAGGCTGCATCTACGAAATACCGTGAAAGGGTTTGTGGTAGGGGGTGTTTAAACACAAGGAGGCATGAAGCACTCATCACAGCTGAAATCCGAATCGCGCACGTTCCTCCAAAGTGCCTGGCGCAAGCAAATAGTAGTCAGAATAACAGTGCGTGGTCAGACTAGAAACTAGGAGAGTGTAACGTGGAAGAACTTGCTACCATGCAATACACTAATTAAGATATGACTAATGGTTATTAATACTGCGACAGATTAATAGTTCTACGAGATACTAAACCATACAAGAGCTCTTTCATGCTGGAAATTGCATAAGAGGTTAGTAGCTAATAATATTGTGAGGATATTTAGCAAAAGCTAAAACTAATTTTACCTAGTGAGGGTCAAAGTATCCTATAATTGATCCAACGCAACTATTATGATCCAATATTGTACGTAGAAAAAAATGCATTTTAAATCTATCAACACATTACATCGCGCACACAGTATTACACTATACCTCAAATCCTATGACAGCACAAATCAAAATTCATATCATACGCAAGATATCTCACATAAAATTTTAATTCAATTATAATGATAGGTAAGTCATGTCTCATTATGCCACGAATTACACAGCGATTTAATTAAACACTGCAACGCGACATCTCACGAGAATCACATTTTGTAGAAGATATACTGCCATATTGCATACCCAAACTACTTCGCAAACTCAAAGTTCAGGGCTTTGAAACAAGATAAACAATGCTGTATGCACCTTTGTTTTCTTGCTGCACAGCCCTAAAAATGCCGATAAATTTAACGAAATGTTGGCTGCGAGTGAAATACGTGAATGACCACATATAAAAGAATCCTGTTGTTAACATTTTCTTTCGACGTACGAAGTAAAACACTTTAAAGTAGTACTCAACTCTAAATCAATCGATATTACCCAAAAATAAATACAATTACCACCGTCAGGACTCAGGAGTTCCTAGACACTTGGAGGCTACGCGCTAGGCTTAGCTTGCTTGAGAAATTCCGAATTGGAGCGTTTCATAGCAGCACAGAAAATATTATAATGACGCCTCACTACATCTCTAGGTCTGACAGAAGCGATAAAATAAGAGAGATACATTTCCGAACAGATAGGCACAATAACTCGTTCTTCCTACTCACAATAAGTGACCACAATAAAAACTGAGCTCCACTAAATACACTCCTATAATACACGTTACCATTTCACCTCCCAAAACCTAACATCTTTACTTGGCTGATGTCCTAACACCACCTACCACACGCCTATTCGGCGGCTCGCAGGATAGTATGTTGAATTAGAAATGCTAACACGCATTACATAGGCTAATATGCTAACACTTGTTAATATTACTAGTTCGGCTAACTTTTAGACACTGATAGATGTTAATTTAGGGATAAAAATAAATAACGCAGGTAATTTATCAAGGAAAAAGTGCTACTTTAAATGAACATTGCGAACTGCAGTCTCTCTAGAAAGGGTCGGAATTTAATAAAAAAGGTTTGATATAATTCTAACGGTCCCTTATCGTCCGGTTAGAAAAATAGAATTTTAAACTCCACCTTTACTCAGTACTTTAAAATGTTAAGTATGAACTAGGGCTCCTACACTTACCTATCTACCATACTTCAAGGTTGCCTTCTCACCACATTCAGCAGTGGCACGCGTAACCCTATGAAATATCCAACAGCCCCCTCTTTTTAAACAAGAACACCTTCCCCTGTTACGATGCGAGGAACTGAAGAAGGGCGCCCTCGCCTGGGGTATTTTCGACTCAAACCCCGGACGGAACGGCGCAGCTTGGATTCGTATGTGGGGGTGTATGTATGCTTGTATGTATGTGCTTCTGCCACCCCTCACGTTTCATCTATACGGTTTTTTTCCCTTCCCGTCTCCTGCCTCTCATTTTCCCCAGTGCCACTGTGTGACGTCCGATCCCCCTTCCGTCTCTTCTTCCTCCTCCGCTGGACCCTTCTTGCTCGCTTCTCTCCCGCACGCTGCAATAAAACCATCCCTAAGGGCGGTCCCCTCGCTCATCCAACCCGTCTTAACCCCCCCCCCCCTCCAGCACCTCCCCTGCTTGCACGTTTGAATTAGATAACGGCCCTTGAGGCCATCTTTCTGCTCGATTAGGGTGGCTCAGAAGACGGGGGGAAGGAGGTTGGGGGTCCGAGTCGCCCCCCTCCCCCATCTAAACCATCTTTCCTCCCCGATGTCCCGAACGTGCGCCCTCGTGTTTGTTTTTTGCGGGAATCGCACTTGTGCTCCTTCCGGAGTTCCCTATTTCCTAGAACGTCTCCTCAGAGAAAGACAATACGACTTTTTTTTAGAGTGATATAAATATATAGATTAGGTCCAGAATACAAAACTTCCGTTTTTCATCGGCATCCGGAGTAGTATTTAAACAAAAAGGGCATTAATTTTAATTAAGGCCACTAAGTATACAAGAAATGGTCGTTCATATTACGAGTAAAGTATAGTTTCTAATACACAACCATCGTTAATTTATCTACTTTGTTTTCAAGTTGACTAATGTCAAAGCCTTGGAGAACGACGATAGTAATCTTAACTTTTCTTTAAGTATACATTCTTGAACCTGTGGTCTTTATCTCAGTTAGAAATTCATAGATATTCCAATCCAGAAATACATACTTTTGACTTGATTAATTAAGAATCATCCTGATACATGATTTTAAATATTTCAATGAAGACTAAATTATCGTTCATAATTTTTTTTAAATTTTGTTAAAATTTTGTTTCTAATTCATAATCAACGTCAATTTATGTACTTTGTATTTAAGTTGACAAATATCAAAGCGTTGGAGTACGACGATAACAGTCTTAACTTTTCATAATACTTGCATTCTTGAAAATGTGATCTTTATCTCAATTAGATATTTTCAACCACAAATGAAGACTTAATTACGAATCATTCTGTCGCATGATTTTTAAATCATCTCAGTTCACCCTGCAGGACATAAGATTTCATTCACCTCTAGAGTAGTACTTTAAAAGGTATCCTAATTCTTCGTGATTCAACCTAATAAGGAAATAATTATTATTGTTTACGTCATCTACTACCTTATATCAAGTTCTTTTCTTTAGGATTGGCTTAGCCCATATCCACAGAAAATAATTACACAAGCTCACTCATATCAAGAAACAGTTTCTTCTAATTGACCTAAGTATAAAATGTATCAACATTGCTCAGTATCAACACCCTTCAGTGCTACCTAGTCAGATATTTTCTCATATTTACGCCAGTGAAAGAGTAACGTTAGACGAGTAAATGTTAGACGAAAGAACTTAATTGCATACATATGAGCTTAATTATATGCTAACATTTTTCAATTGCAATAAGTATGTTAGTCGCAGAGTTCAATAGAGCGGAAATGGAGATTTGACCGATTGATGAGATTCAATTATCAACGAATATTGGACATTACATGCAAAAGCGATAGTTTGTTAAGTTATGAAGTTTCAATTTTAAGCTTACAAATATACCAAAATGAACTGCGATTAATTGAGAATTTTTATAGACTTCACCAGTAGAGGTTAGACATTCCAACGGCAATTGTTTCCCGAAGTTGTAAATGTGCTTATTCATACGAATGCATTTTCACCACTCACCTGTGATATTGCATACAAAGATCTCGTCGGAAGCAAAATTCTTAAAGAATTAATTGCTCAGGAATACAAATTTAACGTACTCTTAAGATACTACACAGAAATTTCAATATTTTTTCTGCAAGACATGAGGCCAGAAACTGCTACGAAGGATGCAAGGAGCGGGTTATTGGGAACAGAATGTTATCACGCGGCAGAATCGGGAGAAAGAAATGATTAAGACCAAGAAATGGTACAGAAAGGGATGATAAAAGGTCAAGGGTCAAATCCAATGCCCGGGTACGCACAACACGGAGTTTCCGAAAACATTACCTTCCATCTCAAAAAATGTGAAAACCAATCTCATTTTTTGTTTAAAAAACGAGTCATCTCTTATTTTCACAGCCGGTAACCTGAAAAATACTCGAGGTTTCAAGGGAAAATATTATCATACCTTAAAAAAACCAGCATTGTGTTTTTAATGGTCCTCTTCCCAATGTCACTAAGCAATATCAAAGTAAGTACCCCATTTTAACAAAACAGTCTCCATTTTCATTTCTTGTCCATCTCTGTCTTGCGCAAACTAATTTCGGAAAAATACAGACAAGCTATGAGATATTCCAAGATAATAGTTCATGATAGGAATAGCTCCAGCGTTGCTGTAACATGTCACCTGTATTTGAGAATTTAACCAAAGAAAGTATGTGAATATAAAGAAAATGTCTTACACACGCCACACTTTATCACGACACCAAACAGAAGTGCTAGGTGTCTAAACATACCCTGCTATACATCGCTGGGCAATTCACCTCGCACAAAATAGGTGTTGACGGGAAAACGTGTGAAAAGCAAGCCTAGGAAGAGCTGACGCATACTATTTATTCTCTGATATCGTTAAGAGTTAATTAAATCACTAAGTTTCCACGTAGAGGAGTAATACTCTGGACGTGGTAATTTCCAAATTCTGCTCCACCCAAAATTAAGCCCTCTCGCGCATACCCTAATTAGCAGCCGGTATAATTTTTCGACTAATGCGCCGAAATTATGCGGCTTACGTAATAGTTGGGGGTGAAAATGGACCTCCCAATTCCCACCGACGATTCCCCACCACCTTATTAATCCTAATCGCATTTGTACACTTTGCGAAACGCTCCCGGCGACCGGTACACGACCGTGGACCGATGAAACGGCGACTGAATCCCACTCGCAAAGCTTGCAAAATTTCCATAAACCCGACCGGACGACCATTTTACCCCGGACTCTCACCTCGCGGCGATGCCAACTCTTCCGCCTTGATGCCCGCCGGTCATTCGCGGGGGGAGGGAGGATGTTGGAAGGGGCGCGTCCAGAAATAATAATTGAAATGACCGACCAGAGTGGGGGTCGGGGGGGGGGGGGAGGAATTGGGAAGAGGGAATTGGGGAGCGGGACCCCGCTCACCATTTCGGCAAAGGGCTAAATTTAGAGGCTGCAACGCGCGGTCGTGCGGTGACGAGCTGGAAGGGAAAATCGAAGGGGTTTGGACCCTATTCGGCCAATATTGCTCGCCATCATCGACTCATCACCCATATCATGCCGATCAATTTCGGTCAAAACGTTGATTAAAACAAAGATTCGTGCACTGCTGACCGTTAGGAACGGTTTGGTCGCTTTCTTCGAGGCAATTTTGAAGGGAATACAACAACCGAATGGCCATAATTACGAAATAATTAGTGCAATTTGGAATTCTCTCCTTCTGCACATGTTTACAAATGGTATGTCGTGTTGATTTTTTAAATATTATTATTCAAACACGCAGTTATCTGCTTAATACCACACTACCTAAAACAAAAATGTAGTCTTTTTACTGCGTCTCAATGACAGGTCCGTTGGGAGTAAATTTTACCCTATATTTTCCTGTAAGTTTCTTCACCACTCTCACCTGTCCTCTTTGCCTTAGTAGTATGTATATTTTTTCCTGATAATAGGAACATAAGCTGATTTTATGGCAGTATTCAAGTAATTTTCTAAGCTTTCAATGCGTAGTAATTTACTTAAGCCAACTAAAACGATTTTTTTACAATTAGCGCTTAACATTTAATTTTAGGAGTCATTCAATCTCTATATTATCTATAAACATCTGAAACAAGGAAAAATTTACGGAAAATTAAAAACGAACATACCTATAACATCAAGTTATCTAACAAGTACAGCTGATAAATAAAATAATTAACCTACATAGCCAAATAAACTTACCATCAAATGTTTCATGTTATTTTCCAGTATTTATTTCGGAAAGCCCGAATTTATTTCCATTTGACTTCAATATACGTTATCAAGTTAGTCTCATTGCAAGACTTCCCAAACGCTGTTAGTCCATAAACGCTTTCTGGTCAAGTCTGTTAAAAATAAAAGAATGGTTTTGATGAGTCTTATTTCCGTTGGTGTGGACGCAACCTTTGAAAAAAATAACAATCGCGATTAATTCTGACGAGCAAATAGTGTAAAAGACATTAGTTTAGTAGATCCTAACTATATGTATAAAAATATGGGTAACTAAATTACAGAACATTTATTTCGGTTCTACAAATATTCCTAATATGAGATCACTTTCAGTATTCACATTAATTCGGTTATAATCTGAACAGCATGCGGTACTTGAGACCATGAGTAATCAGTGGAAAACACGCTCTGGAGAAATTAAAATTTTTCTTAGTGTGACGTCAGTTCCATTAAATGTTTATCAAGCCCAGATAGACATGTTTTGCTGACGTTTGCTTAACATTTCAGCCATTCATGATATAATAAAATGTACGTTTTATGAGGAACATGATTTGTTAGGCAGAAAATCGTACTTAAAATTGCAACATTACACGGAATTTTCATTCCTCAATTCCCAACACATGAAAGGATCTTGAATAGCAAAGTTAACTAGCACTTATTTCAAAAAGCATTAGTCCAACTGATGAGCTTCGTTTATATCCCGTAACATCTTTCTAATACGCAAGATATTCTCCTACAATGGAGATTTCATTCTTTCTCCAGCGCTATTTTTACCTTATCATCATCATTGGTCGTTCAACCCTAGGATTGATAGACTTCAGTCCACCACCATTCACTCCCTTCTTACATGGTATCTCATCCTATGTACTTTCCTCTTATGTTGGCTCACGTTCTCATTTCTGGGTAACCCATTGGGGACTATTTCTCTCTATTTTACCTTGAATTATGTTCTTCACAAACCCATTCTGTCCCAGGGTCTGTTCAATTCATCTGTTTCTTCTTTTCTGTGTGGGTTTCAATATGGTCCTTCCCTCTTTATTCATATGAACACTTCATAATTTCTCATTTTGTACGTCCATTTCGTATTCAGTATCCTCCTTCAGGACCAGGCTCTGAAGGCTTCGAGTCTTTTTGGTCAGTATTTTCAACTTGCAATTTGTTATACTTTGCGCGCTACATCGAATGTCAAGCCGAGTTGGCTGTTGCATAAAGTTGGATTCGTCAAATCAAAGTGTTCGCTTATCTTTCAAAACATGATCTCGGATCTAGCAGCTATTCTTGATTGATGCGAGGGAGTCTCTAAGCCAATACAGCAAATCGAGAAGCAAAGCCTAAATGCAAGGTCGCTTCTACCAAATAGAGTTCGCTTGTGGAGTATTCACACCAGCCTGCAGTGAAAAGGGTCGCCGTTCCGCATCCCCTACGTTTCATCTAGTTAAAGCTTTTCGATTAAGATGCCAAATTTGTTACGGGAAATGAGGTGAATGTGCGAGGATTTTGAGAGCTGGGGAGAGGGACATGGGTGTTTTTGACCGAAAGCCATACGCAAAATGCATTAATCACACGTGCATGTCATTGAGTTCAAAAAGAAACTCATTGAATTGTTGAATTTCCAATTGGATATATCTCTATAATTGGTTAAAAAGTCCATTCATTCAAAATATAGTTTAACTCGCCCAAACGATGGAACATTCTTCATTTTTACTTGTCTTTTGGGCTATATCCATTTTCCTGGTTGTATTGTGGGTATTTTTACTACGCTAAGCTCACTTTACATCTACATCTACATAATACTCTGTGAGCCACCGCATGGGCATGTGGCAGGAGGTGCTTGGTCACCAGCCATGTAAAGATGTAAGTTTCTGGGAGATGAAATGGTGACGTGTATTTGCGGAGCTCAATTTTTATTGTGGTCACGTGTGTGCGTGTAAAGAACGAGTTTTTGTACTGTTCGGCAGTGTTTCTCTCTTATTTTATCGCATCTATCAAACCTAGAGATGTAGCGAGGAGTCATGATAATATTTTCTGTATCGCTCTGAAAAATATCAGTTCTGAATTTTTTAAGCAACTTAAGTCTAGCGTGTAGCCTCAGAGTTTCTAGGGGCTCCCACCTTAATCCCTCTAAAAGTTGTGAGACACTATATGTACGCTCGTAGCAGTTTTTAACGAAGCGCGCTTCTTTCCTTAGTATTTTATTTTCCTTAGTATTAAGTTTTTTGGTTAAATCTTTATGACCAGGGTCCCAACTGTTCGCGTCTAATATGAGGTGTGGCCTTACCAGAGCGAAGCAGCATCTTTCTTTTACTTTTCCATCCGAAGACCTTCATATTATACGTTTAACAATATCTAGTTTTATTAGTGCTGGTCACATATGTTTTGTTTGTGTAATCCCCACGATATATCAGAAGTTGCAACCTGTTTAATCCAATTCTCCTATGTTTCAGGGATAATGGCATAATATCATTTATTGGTAGCAAGATAGGTATATATTGTATTGTAGTAGAGATTGCTTGCAATATCCGACGGCGTCAAAAAGAGATAAGAATGGATCTTCACCAGGATCGTTTGATTTGATATTTCTCGAAGCTCCACCAATATGGATCTTCGCAACCATTTCCACCACACGGCCGCCATTAATTTGCTTACTTAGCATTTACCACCATTGCATGCCCCAGAAAATCTAAGAATATGTAAATATAGCGATTATTATGAACACAAATGCATTGGCACGTCATCATAAATGTTGTAAATCATATGACTTTCTTATAGATAGTAATCTAAAAAAGCACATTAATGACGGATTTATGTTCGTTGCGAAGACCTGTATCGAAGGAATAACACAACCGATATTGAACGACCATGAATCTTTACTATGTACATATTTATTGCATCATGAAAGTGTTTCCATTTCTTGAAATAAGATAGCGATCCTGTGATACTGAACGCAGTTATCCAAAGAATTGAGAAATATTATTAAAAGAAGCATTTCAAAACTTTGGCTCGCTCTAAATCCTTGTGGGACTATACTTGGGATAGAGCGAAAGAAAAACGGGTAATTTTCCCCTGTGAATTTATTCAGGAAGACATTAAATTAAACTCAAGCCTTCCTAGTACGCTAGAACCTAGTTCTGTCACTCACTGCCCGGCTAGTCACGCTCCTCTTCGGGCGACCCTCGACGCAAATGAGCCGTATCTTTAAGAAATTTGAAACGTACGCCCTTGAAATTTTCTCGCTTCCCGAAAATAACTTCACCGCCCCTCTCATGTCCAAAACTTTTCTCCTAAAGCCTGATCCTCGTCCCTTTAACACCACTCCCCTGCGACACGCTCACACATACACACTGACACAAGTCGTCTGCCTCCCTCGAGGGAGCGCGGCACCGCCATCCGACAACGACAACGCCACTCCCACGGGTCAAAAACTTTTCAGCGACAGGAGGAGGACCTTCGTACGCGTCCCGAAAAACTGTCCTCCCTCCTCTCCTGTCTCGCCACACCCTTCCTCTCTCTAGCGTGTGCGCAGCCGACCTCGATGGTGGGGTGCTGACTCAGTTGCCTACCAATAGGATGGTCACCAGTTCGAGTCTCGCCTCAATTAAAATCGCTGGTGACTTGGTTACGTCCCCGCCAGCCTATTTCCAGGTCACAAGTCCACTCAAGTATGTATACATATTTATCACTACGCAGATAATGGTAGTTTTTGTCACGTATATAAAAACGTATCAGATGTGAGTGATTTAGGCGTAGACCTTTTCTTACTCAATAAAGACTCAACTTTTTCATCGACAAAATCAGTATAATATTAATGGTTGAAGGCGTAACTTAGTTGAACCTAGATACACACATGACGAATGCGTATTTTAGTATATTTCACATTTAAATTATTTATTACCGACACAGGTTTCTTTGGCCTTGATAATGATTTCTGGGTAGTCAAAACCTGGGTTGGCAATAAACATTTAAAGTGTGGAATATACTAAGATATTTTTTCGTCACGTCTATGATTAACGTCTTCTTGAAGCTACCAAGGAATGGAATGGTGATCAATGGTTTCCCATAAAAAAGGATCCCGGTTCAAACCCCTTGGAAACGAGGAATTTTTAGCGCAAATGACCATGTACGTGCTTTGTAAGGAGCACGTACTTTCTCTCATAGGTAATGTGGACAATATTGATGATCAAAAATAACCTGCTGTTACTGGTGATATAATAGCCTACTAAGAATTATAAAATTGCGTCTTTATTGGGACGAGATTGAGACTAAGACAGTCCCTTCTCCCATCTAACCCCTTATCAGAAAAATCCATGAAATTAGTGTCAAGAAAGATACATACACAAGTGGGAAAAACGCAAGGAAGTATGGAGGTGATATCCTTTACGAACAAACCCACAGCAGGAAAACACTCACATATGAAGGTGAGAGTGAAATACCTGCGAAACCCTACAGACAGATAAAGCTAAGGTAACACAAACAAAAAACAGTACATGGAAAACACATTAAATTATAATAATTTAAGGGTGTTTTATACATAACTGCAAAATTAAAAATAAATAATTTGTGTGAAAATAATAACAAATAAATAAATAGACGGAAATGATAAATAAATAATTTAAAAATAAATGACAAAATATGCATGAAAAAACACAATAAAATAAATAAATAGCAATAGATAAATCATCAATAGTAAACCTGTAATTTAAAAGTAAGTTCTAATTCACGAAATATAATGAAAATGAGTACATTAAATTAACAAAAGAAAGTTAAAGCAACATTTAAAGTATGTTACAAATAATTGAATTAGGTAATTTGACTTGAAGAAAATACATACTCTAAAAGTAATTATGGAAGGAAAAATGGGTGGTGAAATTTGACGCCCAACAACGAAATACATCCCAATTTTCAGGACGTTAAAGTGAAGAATCACGACGGAATGAAGCCATTGGCTGAGAGAAGATTGATGTGCAGAGCTGTGGCAAACTAGTCATCGGACTGAGTACAGCTGATAATGATGCCACCGTGTATCTTCTCACCCTCTTGAATTTTCACGAACCATTATTGCTTCCGCTCTCTCCTTTAACCACTAATAGTAATATCTCAGATCTAACATTCCCTCATTTGACCATAAAGGATTATTTGAAATAATTGAGATCCTTCCGTACAGTTTCCAAAGCTAAACCACAGTTTGCGCGTTATTCACCTTTTCCACCTTCTCAAAATACCGTTATCCTTTCTACCATTTATATCTATTTTCCGGTTGAATGAATGATCGACAATATTTCGTCATTCCACCTTGAGATCGATCTCTCCTCCTACATTTCAAAAAATACCGAAGAAAAATCCATATTGGTAAAAACAAAATAACTCAGAAGTAATTTCTACTTTGTTTTAATGAAAATGACCATGGTTTTGATACTTTATGTCATAATCAAGGTATAATTGTTAACATTCCAATTCTATGAATATCCCTTAGCAGAACAACGAAATGTGGGGGGGGTTAGGTTATGACGGAAGAGAGGTAAGAGTGGGGACATACACAGGTGGGGGGTTCAAAGTGATGTAATATAGTAAACAATGGTGGGAGGAACCAGAAAAAAAAGAAAATAAAAGGGGGAGGTGAAGGTCAAAAAATAACAACCAGATAATTGGATCACAGGATGTTTAGCGAGACTTATATTGAAAATAGGTGATTTATTCGTGAAAAGTACGTCATTACAAATATTATCCGGGTTATTCATAATTTCAAATTTCTCGTAGAAATCCAGTTTAATCCCTTTGCCATTAAAATGTAAAACAGTCCACATCTACATCGACAAACCACCCCACGAGCCACCACATGGGCGTGTGGAAGAGGATTGTAGGTCACCAGCCGTGTAAGGATGTAAAATATCTGGAGGCAATGGTGATATGTACTATGGCAGTGTATTAGTTTTTAGTTTAGAGTAGAGTTTAGTTTTTATTGTGGTAGCTTATTGTGCGCAAAAAGAACGAGCTTTTGTACCTATCTGTTCGATAGTGGATCCCTTTTATTTTATCGCATCTGTCAGACCTATAACTGTAGTGTGGCGTCGTAATAATATTCTCTGTATCGTCCTGAAACACACCAGTTCTGAATATATCAAGCAGCCTAAGGCTAGCTTGCAGCCTCCGAGTCTCTAGGGGCTCCCCCTTAATCCCTCGAACAATTATGTTACACTATATGTTCGTTTGTGGCAGTATTTAACGAAGCGTGATGCTTTTCTTTGAATTTTGTTAATTTTTTGTTTAAATCTTTATGGCCAGGGTCCCAAATGCTCGCGGCGTATTTGAGGTGTGGCCTAACCAGAGCAAAGTAGCATCTCTCTTTTACTTTCCCATCCGATGACTTTCCTATTACACGTTTGATAAATCCAAGTTTCTTTAATGCTGTGCCACATATGTTTTATACGTGTGTTCCCCACAATTTATCTGAAGTTAAGGTTCTTCCAAGGTATTCTACTGTATTTGAAGATTTTTTGTTTACTCCACCCACGGTGTGGGCATGGCTTTTGTGTGATGACTTTCACAGGAAGTGAACTGTGTCATTTACTAATATTTAGTTCTAATCTCCACTCCTGGCACTACGAATGAACGTTATTAAGGTCTGATGACAGAACTTCAAATTCCGCGTCTTCGCTTATTTCACGGTAGATTACTGTATCGTCTGTTAACTATCTTAGTTTACTGCTAATTCGAGAACTTAGGTCAGTAATATGAATAATGAATAAAAGAAGGCCAATCACACTTCCTTGAGGAGCACCAGATGTGACTTCGACCATATCATAGCTAAAACCGTCAATAACTACTTTTTATTTTCGATCACTGAGAAAATCCCTTATCCAGCTCACCATTTTTTATTAACTCCGCATGAATAAAATTTTAATGAGTTTTTTGTGAGGAACCTTGTCGTTAGCCTTCTTAAAATCAAGGAATATCGCGTCTATATTCTTATTCGATTCACCTGATTTTAGGATAGCATGATGGAAGAGCGCAAAATGTATTTCGTAGGATCTGCCCGTACGGTTGCTATACTGACTGCTGTGTAAGAGATTTCAATTATCCAGGAATGCCATTATATTGCTAACGAAAATGTGTTCAAGGACCTTGTCATTATGTCAAAATTGCTAATATGATTAAAACTATTCAAGTGTTTGGTAAAACAATATCTTCCGTCATTATTTATAAAACTTCTGTGTTCTATTACTATATCTTTAAATCGCCCTCTATCTCTTCTGAGTTATTTTATTTTTACCAATATCGATATGAAAAATTTCCACCAAATTACACCTGAAACTCTTCCGTACTAAGGAAAATAATTTTCCAGCTGTTCTCCAAGGAGTTCATGCTTCCTTTTATTCATACTGCGTACACTCATGTTTTATTTTCATACTTAATGATTTACTTCCATTCGTCTTACGAATACAATTAATCATAAGTACTCAATATGCCATCTTACGCTCGCTGTTTATACAATTTATTACTAGAGAATCACATCAATTCCTTATTCGATCAATCCCAATTTAATACTTCCCACAAAAACCCACCCACATTTCCATAACGGCGTAAATGAACTCGGCCTTCATGGTCGTCTCCCCTCGTAACCAATCAAATTAAATGTCAGGACGCGGAGAAGTAGGACGGTTGACAGCCCTTTTCCTTAAGTTACATCCCTTTTCTCTTTATCGACACCTTTTCCACGCTACGATTCCCATCTTTCCACGCTCCCTCAACCCTTTCACCCCGACCTCAACCGCTCATACGTGTCCACTCCCAAGGCTTCCACTTCCCACACGAGTTCACTCCAACCTAAACAACTTCAACTCTTCCGGCCCTTTCATCTGAGGTTGAGTCACACCAGGAGAAACGGTTTCTCAAGGCACAACCACGATTATCGTTACTTCTTCCACCACCACTTCCACCCCTCATCACTTACGGCCTTCCTTCTGTCTCTTCCCCTTAACCCAATCCGACGGCCCTTCGATTTCCAATTACGATGTGTGTTCCCCCGAGATGGGAAGAAGCAATACTAACGAAATGACTAACTTCTTGTCACACTCTTCCCTCCAGTGAGTCATCGACCACATTGAGATAAAAATCATCTTCACCAGACACCTGAGAAAAAAGTTATTCTAGGGCGATCCAACGTTTACTGTAAGGGGATAACCTGGCGAGTCATCATCTTCTAACGAGCAAAACCCTGAGAAAGATCACGAAATTATACTTCTTTTTTCCCTTTATTATATTATTTTTACTAAGACAAACGCAGTTCCATTGGGATGGCATGGGTGTGAGACATAGGCACTCTCAATGAGAGACAAATAAAATTGAATGAGTTAAAATGACTTTCCTGAGATTAGTACATTTTCACACATTACACAACGGAATCCGTAGTAAAACCATACGGCGAGATTAAAAATCATTCAATTATAAAGTGAAATAAAATGCCGCGGACATAGGTAGAAAGAATGCAGCAAGAACGCCCTCCATTAAGTGCCCGGGAGCACATGCCTAACAAACAAAGCTTTGGGCGTCCGAGATTAAAATGTTATCCAGAACGGGAAAAATAGCCTAATCCATGAAGAAGTTCTTCCTAAGACGATTGAATAGGGTTTATATTTATTGGAATAAGAGCTTATATTTATTGCTTTCTTATTTTCACAAATTTCCTCTCAACTAAATGTTCTTGATTTAGCTAAATATTGCTGGCAGGTATACTAATTCCTTTTAGTATTTAAAACCATAATGACTAAGTTCTTTTAAGACCCTTCTTTTTTGTGTTTCAAATACAAAAGAAATTGTTCACCTCAATAGTGTCCTGTGTTGTGGGGCAGAAGGGGTAATTCACATGCCGCGGCGACTCCTCCATGATTGGGCCAGCTCCGCCACTCATTAGGCTCACCACTGTGTCCACTCTGTCCTAATTACAAGAGAAGCGATAGAAATGCAAAAATTTAAAGGGGAGCAGGAACAGTTCATAGCACACCTTACACACTAATATGTAGCCCAATCATTAACAAACTTCTAAGCTAAATTCCGACGTTGAAGGTCTCCTTTTATGGAAGGTGAGACGGTCAAAAATTTGTACGCCTACGAGCAAAGGGCGGTCGGTCTTCGAAAAGATCCCGGTTTCTTTTAAAGGGCATAACCGCCCTTAGTCCTTCCTCAATGTTATCGGTAATTTCACCTCTTGATCCATTATGACACACGGGCTTTCCTATCAATACAAAACCCTCAAACGCCTTCCTCTATCTCCCTCATGCCATCCGAACTTTACACCCAACCATTTCCCGTCAGACTTATATAAGTTTACACAAAATCAATATACCTCAGGATAATTGATGACGACATCTTTGCCAACACCGGTAGCATATTCTTTAATTAAGAGTCGAAGTTTCAAAGTTTGCATTTTTATAATACATATGTAAATTTTAAGTGAAGTAAAAAGTGACTAAATTCCTCTGGACCAGATAAAGCCTTCCACATGAGTGTACCTGTTTATGGCAATATAGCCAAAACCGGTGGTAAATTTGTCAACAAACAGTGGAAGTTAAAATTCTGTATTTATACAGCACTACAAAGCTGATTAAAGCGCATTGCTTCTCATCCCTAGGTCAACAAGAAGGCTTGATTTATCTCTCATCGCGGGATATGCGGTCAATTTTTAATTTTTCTCGTCGCACGACTGATACACAATGCGTATCGGATGTCAGAAGAAAGAAAAAAGTATGGATCTGAAAATGAGTATAAAAAGTTTCGTGTTTTCTATAATTATCAATTGAGATATGTTTCCAAGGTAATAAGTACAAGGTAGGCGTGGAGACAAAAAGCTTTTTTCCATAAAGAGCAATACTATGGAAATACCATAAATTAAAATGTACAAAGGAAAGAATAGACAGTAACCTCATCAAGATTGATAGCTTGCGGACAAATTGATACGTTTGGTGATGCGGCGGTACAAAGGCGAAAACTTCTCTGCAAGATCAAAAAATTCCGGTATTAGTTTTACGTCGCTAAGTTTGGGTATTTCGTTCTGATATACCTTCCCTTTAACAAGCTGGCCTAGAATTTCAGCACGTTTTGTTTCTATCCCACGAGAAAAAGTTCTTTTTTGTTATCATCGAGAGCTGAGAACTCATGCAAAAAATCTTATCGTACCAAATATTATCGATTATTTTCCTCTTCTTTGTTTAAAGTAAGTGACCATTGGTCAATTTCAGCGAAAAGTCTAGTTTATAAGAGTAGGAGACGGAAAATGTTAGTTAACCGAGTTATCACATATGGCTAAACCTAATGAAGAACTGAAGAAGAAATGAAGAACTTAAAAATTGAATAAAATTAGTTTCGTAAAATAACGGTTACCTCGTTATCATCCTAAAATAGTGGTTACCTTGGTACTATCAGAGGACAATAATTTTTCGTGTTCTCAGAATACTGCAATTCTACTTTTATTCTATAAACGCCCTCAAAATAATGAAATTAGCTTCCCAGCTAATGGAAATTACATCAGATAACTTAACTCAGGCAATAAATTGCCTTCACTGTACGAGCATAACAATCCAACTCTTTTCAAATAACTGAAGAAATGAATTTAAACTGTTACATTCAGCTACAAAAACTCAGCTTTGGAAGTTAAGCAAAGGCGTGAAAATCAAAGCTACGTACAGAAATGTTGCGCAGGAGAATATCGTAATTACGGTGAAAAAAATAACGTGCATGCAATAGTCTGCCCTATCGAGAATTTAATTCGTAAAACTCCAAAGAGTAAATTACAATTGTGTTTTTCCGTCTGCTATCAACTGTCAATTTCTTCAAATATCCTAATTACTGTCAGTGAAAATACGATATGGCGATCCCTTATTTATGGCCGGTTGCAAGAATATTTAGTTACAGAATTGAAAGTTATGAGATCCATGAAGCTATGGACCTCATAAAAATGTTCAGGTTGCAAGAAAATTCTATTAATTACATGATTTATTTACCAATAGCTAATAGTTTCGAATATTCGATCTAATCTTCCACCGCCGGATAAATTTTATGAAGGTTTTACCTATGAATACTCGCTAATGCATGTAATAATTAGTTAGTAAAGGTAAAAAAACAGGTCATTTGTCTCAAAACATTAATTTAATCTAGTAATTAAGTCTCGAAGCGGTTCATTACACATCCACTATCTTGGCTACTTATGGAACTCATAACTCCGTGCCATAAGTTTTAAGACGAATAAATTTATTGAATCTTTCAGCATTACTTATTGAATGGTTACCATGTATTATGGGTCCCATAACTTTATAGAAATATACATATGTTGTTCCTGCAACTGGCCATTTTATCAGTAAATTAGTAATGAGAGATAACCACAATACTCTCCAATTAACAAATTGCCGATAAATAGAGACCATTACTGATGGGTAACTTAGCTATGTACAGCCTAAGTAATTTCGCCGTTGGATACCGTATTCCAGAAAAAAAACCTTCCAAAGAGTCAAACCAACTTAGTTGCTACACCTATCTAATTAGCTATTTGCTTTAAGTATCTCACCCCACGGGTTTCTAGGGGACCTTACGAGGAAAATTATTGAAAAAATATTACCAATAACAAGGACGTTTTCGCTTGTAACCTATGCCTCGACAAATGAACGATTTTTTACCACAGGAACATTTTGCGCCGAGCGTTTTTTCAATTGAAATAACATGGCAAAGTATGTGTTCGAAGGAGCTCCACCTGCTTTGGAAGGGTCGAGTTCCACTTCCAATTTCGTTAATTAAAAGTGAGGGTCAAAATATGTCTACTTGCATAGGGCATTCCACAGTCCGCCTCCAGTCATCGGATCGTTCCTTCCACGAATATCATAATTTCAAAAGCGAAAAACCTAAATTTGCAAAGGGAACCTAATTTGAAAAATATATGATTAGACATATTAAAAAACTATCCGCGCTCTTACCAGAACAGAGTCATCGGTTAGAGATCAAACATTCCTGTGAACCTCGCAGAGGAAAAAAACATTCACCCGATTGAGATACACACTCAGTAGAGTAGATATTGTGCCGAGGGCTCGTACTAGTTAAGATACCCATGTGACATAATGAAGAACCGATTCCAAGGGGCGATATGTCCTCATACGTACAAAGTACATGTTGACATGAAGTCTCTGTACTCTAAGCGCCACTGTCCCAGAGGTGAAACCCAACTCTAAACTCATACATCTACATCTACATACTACCCTGCGAACCGCTTTATGGGCGCGTGGCAGAGGGTGTTCGGACACCAGCCGTCTAAAGATGTAAGTCTCCATACTCTAAACGCCACTGTCCCAGAAGTGAAACCCAACTGTAAACACATGCATCTACATCTACATACTACCCTGCAAGCTACCGTATGGGCGTGTGGCAGGGGGTGTTAGCACTTCAGCCGTCTAAAGATGTAAGACTCCGTATTCTTAGCGCCACTGTCCCCGAGGTGAAGCCCAACTGCAAATAATACATTTACATCTACATTCCGTAAACGCGGGCTACTTGAGCCCTGGAGGTTCACTTGAGCCCAAAACAGAAAAATGGTGTTTGGTTTTCTGCGTACTCTCAACATCGGTATAAAACGTAATTCACTGCTTCACTGGTAGGTGGCAGTGAACTACGTCATTATACCGATGTTGAGAGTACGCAGAGAACCAAACACCATTTTTCTGTTTTGGGCTCAAGTTAACCTCCAGGGCTCAAGTAGCCCGTGTTTATGGTACTTCCCTGCGAGCCGCCGTATGGGCGTGTGGCAGGGGGTGTTAAGACACCAGCTGTCTAAAGATGTAAGGGATAAGGTTTTGAGCGGTGATATGGTGACGTGAAATATATGAGTGTGTTTAGTGGAGCTCAGTTTTTACTGTGGTTGCTCTTTGTGCGCGGAAAGAACGAGTTTTTGTACTTATCTGTTTCTGATGTATCCCTATTATTTTATTGCTTCTGTCAGACTTTTAGATGTAGTGAAGTGTCATGATAATATTCTCTGCGTCGCACTGAAACATATCAGTCCTGAATTCCTCAAGCATGCTAGGCCTAACGTGCAGCCTCCGAGTCTCAAGGGGCACCCAGCTTAATCCCTCTAAAAGATGTAAAGGCATCGGTTAAAGATACGTTTGGACCTCTAAGCGGAAAAAAATGATTCACCGGACTGAGATACACACACAGTAGACTAGATAATACGCCGAGGGCTCTTACCTGTAAAGCTACCCTGGCGACATATTGCAGCATCAATTATAGCGATATGTCCTCATGAGGAGAGATAGGAGCTCAATATGGTGCGATATGTCCTCATAAGTACCGAGCGAATGATGACATGAAGTCGCCGTTCTCTAAGCACCACTATCCTCGAGGTGAAGCCTAACTACAAACAAAAATATGTTTCCTCTAGAAATCATACTAGGGCCTGAGAACTGGAGGCTCAGTTACTATTAATGTGAATAAATGGTTCAAAATTTTACGCCATGTTATGGCCACTCCGTCCATCATGGTCTCAAGTTAGGTTCTATCTTTATTTTACGCTAAATTGCTCCTTTCATTTCTCGAAGAATGCGGAACTAAACTAAGCTTTAATCAATACAATTCTCACTAGAACCAAGTCTTATATCATAAAATATCTTACTTATTACAACCAGAGATTATTAAGGTGTCACACATAAACAAAAATATCCCCTATCGCCGAAATAAAATTAAAAAAAAATAATAAAATGCAATGTGTTGATTTTTATTGTTTAAAGTATACAAAGTTTGCCGAAATTGAAAGAGTGATATAGATATCGAACACACGGGGAGTGAAAAAAATAAGTTAATGAATAACAACCAGAAACAAAACACACTTACAACAGTGTAAAAAGTATTTCTTTCCCCAGACATGATTTCGTAGCACGCTCTTCTCCCACCCAGTTTTCCCAAACGATATCGTTTCTTTTCCTAATCCCTTGCAGGATTTTTATTTCCCATAGTTGCTCTCGCTTGAATATAATATAGTAGGGCGAGGGGTAAAAAACAAGAATCAGTAAAGAGGATACAAAATCTTATGTACAGCGAAATAAACCAACGTGCTACTTACAGCTCTGGGATTCAGCGCATTTATTCTGCATATCCCGCATGATCCTTGGATAGTCGCATTCTTAGAAAATAGATATCAAACGAGTTATGTTAGAGCTCGCAGACCACTGTACCGAGCAAAACCCATTCGCACATGTTTTGAGAAATACATACTCGAGTCATAACGATCTAATAAATAAGCTACAAAGATTATAGTACAAAGATTTAACATTGCACACGATGTTTTTCTATTTATAAAAAGAGTAACACTACAAAAATGTAGCGTGAAATATTTCGGCGCGATTAGTCAAAATCCCTAAATCCGTGTAAATCCGTGATTGAGAAGTCTAAAATATTTATTTTCATTCGAAACGTAAACGATAATCGATTGCTTTGATAAAATTCCAATCTACGTTTCAGGAATTGCTTTTCCATTCCATTAAATTTCAAATTCAATATTTCTCATAGGCAAACGTATGATTGGATTAATAAAACAAGGAAGTAGATTATACGAGAAACATAGGTGATGTGAAAGAAAGCAAGCCTTTTCCAACATATCGTCCAGGTTTTTAAACAATTCTTTTTCGCCGTTCACCATTCACAACTAAAACATAGGCACTTATAGAGACTAATTCTTGCAAAATACACCTCGCTGATCATCCTTGTCTTTGTTAAGCGTCCACTTTTCCGGTATCATTTGTTTATGCCATTTGTTCATCCCAATATCCCTGCCCATTTCCCATGCAGCAGCTCAAGAGCAGTACATAAATGAACACGCACCACAAATCAGACATAATATATGAGAGCGATCTCTCAAAAAGGTTAAGGATTGACTTTTTCTCTTAATCATCACATATGGAAAACTATTTCCAGCGTTGAATTTTCTACGCAGCATGGCATTATACAAATATTTGGTAACACAAGCACTCCCGTCTCTGATGACTACATCATGAGTCAAAGAACACGTTGCAATAACAATTAATTTCTCAATTCAATCACCGTAAATTTCTTTTTCACATTCCAACTTTCGTTTTTGAATAGTATCAATGCCGTGGATGACATTTATCTACAACAACACCTAGGCCACGGAAAAAAACATTCATCTCTATAGTCACATATTTCTCTTATCCAAAAAAACAAAAGAAATATAAATATATGTTCCTTGATAGACCACAGGATTTCAAAATGGACGTCTTGTACTAATTAGAAACTCAATATTCATAATTTCACTCAGGAGATAACAAAAGCGCGATAATTATCGGTGGAGATTTCAACCTCCCTGCTATAAATTGGAAAACCAATAGCGTTGAAACAAGTTTAAGGAAGTTTAAGAGATATAGGCGAGGCTTTTCTTAATGAACTTTCACACCACTCTCTTACTCAAGTAAGTCTGACAGAAGCGATAAAATAAGAGAGGTACATTGCCAAACAGATTGGTACAAAAACTCGTTCTTTTCGCGCAAAATAATCGACCGCAATAAAAACTGACTTCTACTAAATACACTCCCATAATACACGTCACTACTTCACCTCCCAAAAGTTTACATCTCTACACAGCTGGTGTCCTAACACCCCCTGTCACATGCCCATATGGTGGCTCGCAGGGTAGTATGTAGATGTAGATTATTCTTCGCTTTTTGTTTCATTAGGCTGCATAGGCTTGTAACCATCTTAGCCAATGTCGACCTACTTTGCTATTACCACTGCGGAGATTATATTCTGAGACTGTTCTGGGTAGATGTTCCAGCCGCATTCTCCCTAAATAACAGTACCATTCGGCTTATTTTCGTGATTATTTCTCCCAAATAATAAAAATACTAAAATTTACCCAAGTTTTTCCGTTTCTTACCATATCCTATAACGTACGACCTTCTACTGTTCTTAGGAATTTAATTTAAGCAGATGCGATTTACTTTTAGTCTCTCTTCAAGAAAACCCCACGGCTCGCTACAGTGCACACCACTACCGGAACTGCTATTGTTTTGTCAAAACTTTAGTTCAGTCGTCGCGCATATTTCAAAATCCAGAATCTAGCAGTACTGCCTCGTGCGCGTACCACCGCAAAATATCCAAATGCCACCGAAACTCTAAGCGGCGACGGACTTAATAAGCAAATGTTTTCCAGCCCTCAATTCTCACCTCCCTCTTTTCTCCGAAAGCAACATCCAGAACGAAACAGAATCTCTCTCTCTCTCGCTCACTCCCTTTCCCTCGCACGTTGTTTATTGTCCGGTTGCACTCGCTTGTGGCCATGGGAACGGAGAAGAAAAAGTAGGCCGAGGAATGAAGAAAAAAAATGTATAACATCAAATGAAAAAAAAAGATGAGAGTAGCGATACGCAGGGGGGTGCAAGGAGGGGTGTTGAAGAGATGTACAGTGGCGCGGCTGAGAGACGGATGGGGAGAAGAACTAAATGAAATCCTCGGCAGGGAAGGGTGAGGGGGAATGGGAAATAAATAAAAAATACTTCTTATTTATTGCGTCATCATCGCTGTGTATTTAGTTATTTTTTATACGGGTGCCTTGAAATGCACGACACCACCATGATACTTCGTAGGCCATAAAACTAAAACCCAAGGAAACGGGAAACGTACGCAGCGGGGTGAAGGAAGGGTCGATCTCTGTCTGATTGATGGGTGGATTGCGGAAATAATGGAAATAATAGAAATGTCGCACGTTGAAAATTATAGTAAATCTTTTTTAATCAAGCTAGAAGCCGATCTTTATCGGGAAAAACTGAAAGCATTTTGGAAATTAGATATAATACGACAATAATATCACATGCAAAGTTTTAGGAAGACTAGACAGACAACCGGGTATGGTTAAATTCCAATATTTTAGAGAGCGGTTAGGGATGGTGGGCGTTAGAATGCGACATTTGGAAAAAAATAAGTTGCTCACTAAACCGTTTCAATTTTTAAATGGTTTTTCGTCACACATGGACAAAAATGTTAAATTTTTAGGTATGTAAATCCTTTTTTTTCACGCTACTCACTTGCAAAACCAGAATGTTTGATATGCCCTCTGTGCTCTCAAAAGTCCCATTTATCTATGCAAGAATAACTAATCATTTCTTATTGACAGCCGTAGCTACTGAACATGGGACCGTCACGTTCAGCAATTCTCTCATCGAGACCAAATTCAAAATGTAGAACACTGAGCCATAAGATATAAATTAGCAAAAAAATACAAAAGGATGTCAAAGAATATAAATATTTCCTTAATTTGAGGTTGATGCAAAATTCATTATTTTTACATAATCGTTTAAGATGTAAACGTTATTGTATGCTGCGTAGGTAAACACTTTATATTTTTATTAAAGAATTTGTGTAGTTCTAATGTATAAACACTAAAGAATTTTTTCTCAGAGCTATAATATTTTTCTCTATTCTATTCAAATTGCACAATTATCATTCACCTACTAAGCTATCTACGAGCTCTTAAAGACTCAAATTACTCTGCTATCAATAATTCTTCAAATAGTTTTATATTTTTAAAGGCATTTGTTATCATGAATGGCTAAAAATGTTAAATTGATATAAAAATCCTTTTATTACTCTCCTCACTTTCAAAATCAGCAGGTCTGATATGCCCTCTTTGCTCACTAAAGCCCCATATATCTCTGCAGGGATACATAATCATTACTTGTTGAGCCGTAGCAACTGAACTTTGAACCAACGTGTTCAACAATCCATTCATCTTAACCCAATTCAAAATAAGAAACACTGAGTCATCAGATATAGAATATAAAAAAATACCAGATGATTTCAAAATGCATAAATATTTTCTAAATTTGAGGTTTATGGAATAATATATCTTTTTATGTAATTTTTCACAATATACCCTTGTGATTGTAAGCTATGTATGTTTATCCATGAATTTGAGTAATTTTAATGTACACTAGAGGATTTATACTCGAAGCTATGATATTTTGTCTATTTTATACCATTGGCACAATAATAGTTCACCTATCAAGCTATCCACCTATTCTAAATGACTAAAACCATCTCTCCTGTCACAAAATTTCCCAATTAACCGAATATCTCTCAAATAAATGAGTAAACAGAAGAAAAAAATTTCCTTCTCTATTCCCTCTTCCAGCTTTCTCTTGGCTCGTCTCTCCATCGTTTTCTATAATGGTACCACACATCAAATTTTGCAAATTCGCAATTTCGCAAGCCCGTCATTTCCCATCCTTTGCAAGTACCCATACCATCCCAATTTCTGTGTTTTTATTCCATCTTCTATCGTGTTATTTACATCCATACTTTCTCTAATCATTTCGTTCCTCATTTTTTACTCTTTTTAATTTTCCTGCCGCTCTTCTCCAAAGTTCCACTTCCATGGTTAATAATGGCTTTCCGTATTATTCTTTCAGTGGCCATGATTCACATCTGTAACTTAATGGAAGTGCCAAATCCGACCCTAGAATATTGAGCTGCGATATTACTATGAGCACGACTTACTGATATATAAAGCAACGTACGATTGGCACTGGCAAGTGAGTTTCAAGCGCTTCAACGGACAAGGCCAATTCAAACTTAAGTGTCTCCCTATATCCAGACAAGGGAAATAGCCTTCGGGTCAATTGGACGATCACAATATGCAATTGCTAAGGATATGATCCGATACGCAATGACATATAACGAGCGTCCTACGATAGAGCGCACGCCCGGGAACATAACATATCGCTAGGCAGCCATGGAATTTCAACATTGCTCGACCCTATAGAGTACTCTCAACCATCCCTAAACCCGCCCCATTATCCTCTCGAGAAAGATGAGGAATGGATGCCTCAAGCAGTACGACAGGATTGGGCCGGCTATTGTACGGTTGAGAGCTATGACTAAGAGGTAGGAAGACGGTTAAGTTAAGTTTGGATAGATTGATCATAGCCTTCTTTGGGGAGTGTCGACGGATGGCAGTAATAGAGCAAATGAACATGATTCATTCAAAAGTTACCCTCCATGCTGCGAAAAGGGTTATATATCTCGAGTTAGCATAAATTAAGATTATTTGCAGACGATACAGTTATTTATCGTGAAATGAGCGAAGACGCGGACTTCGAAGTTTTGTCATCTGACCTCAATAACGTTCATTGGTGGTGCCAGGAGTGGGGGTTAAAATTAAATATCAGTAAATGCACCACAGTTCACTTCGTGCGAAAGCCGTCACACAAATGTCAAACACTATACTGTGGGTGGAGTAAACATAAAATCTTCAAATACAGTAAAATATCTTAGAATTACCCTAACTTCAGATATATCGCGGGGAACACAAATACAAAATATAAGAAGCACAGCATTAAAGAAACTTGGTTTTGTTAAGCGAATAATAGGAAGGTCCTCGGATGAAAAAGTCAAAGAGAGATGCTACTTCACTCTGGTTAGGCCACACCTCGAATACGCCGCGTTAACACACCGCGAGCATTTGGGACCCTGGTCCTAAAGAATTAACCAGAAAAATGATTAAATACAAAGAAAAGTAGCACGCTTCGTTGAAAACTGCTACGAGCAAACATAGAGTTACTTAAACTTTTAGAGGGATTCAGGCGGGAGCCCTTAGAGACTCAAAGGCTACACGCTAGGCTTAGACTGCTTAAGAAATTAGAAACTGGTGCATTTCATAGCAACACAGAAAATATTATAATGACACCTCACTACATCTCTAGGTCTGACTGAAGCGATAAAATAAGAGAGATACTCAACATATAGGTATAATAACTCGTGCTTTCCACTCACAATAAGCGACCACAATAAAAGCTGAGCTCCTTTTAATATACTTCCATAATACACGTCACCATTTCTCCTCCCAAAACCTTATCTTTTACACCTTTACACGGCTAGTGACCCAACACCCCCTGCCACACGCCCATGCGGCGGCCCACAGGGATGCGGCAGAGGGTTTATGGAGATATTTGTATGGCATCATCATCACCTTGGGTTATTCTTTCGAGTGGCTCATATACTCATGGTTGACCTGTGTGTCCTCCTACCAGTCTCCTTGTTTTGTCGTGGTTATCTCCAATCTTAACTGGGTCCAATATCATATACCTCTTTCTTTCTTGTCTTTCTTCCCCCCTACAATTCCCTCTGACACATTCTTCAGCTAGCACTCATTCCTCATACAGTGTCCTAACCAGTTCCTTTTCTTGATTTTCTCTATCAATTGCCTCTTTTCTCCAATTATTTGCTAAACCTCTTCACTCTTCATTCCTGCTCATCCATGTATGCTGTATGACATAGGGAAGGAAAAGAACTGTAAAGCCCGTTCAACAAAGGAAGATAAAAATCGTAATCATATGTATGTACAAATGTGCATTTCAAATTACATAGTGGAAAGCGGTGATATGCGAGAACACACGCGCGAATACATGAACGCGAGATGGCAAAATAGGCTCTGCTCTAATTCACTCAATTTCGTCAGTCTCACTTGGTGGTATTCCATCATTAAAAAATTTTAAGATGTCAACTTTTACTAAAACCACTCGATTAATTAATTTATTAATAATTAGTGGTAATTAATTAATTAATTAGTGGTAATTATAAATCTAGTGGTTTTAGTAAAAGTTGACATCTCAAAATATTGCTCTAATTCAGTTATTATTATGCGCTATAATGAGAAAGCATGCAATTTTAAATCGTGCAATTTCATTACTCGTGTGAGGCTGGATTAAGAGGTAACGGACGAAGGCCAACTGTTGGTCAAAGAAGAATTTTAATTTCTCTCTCTAATTTATTTGTGATAGCCAACTAACGGGAGAAAAGAAAAAAAGAAATTTTTGGGCCGATCAGATTAGCAGCGCGGGCCTTTATTATACCGCGTCTATCATTTCAAGAGGTCTAACCCTCTTAATGCTGCCCATGTGAATCACATAATTTTGCCCCTGGATGGCTTTCATTTTGTTACACAGGATATAAGTACCGGTGCCAAATAAGCTAGGAAAATATTGAAATTATTTTTAAAGCTTTGACTTTTCAATTATATACATTTTAATCCATGACACGTGACATCACGTTATCAATCCCCTGGACTAGTCACGTGATGCGAGTTGCACATACCGAACATCCCAATTGTGTGCTATATCTTCATACCTTGTGTTTTTTAAGTAAATATTATCATAACTGACGCAGCAATCACTTTATATAGTGTTGAATTTATCAAATACTCATTATTTTTCCAATAATATAGTTAAATATTATTAACCTGAAATGAAAAAATCGGTTTTGGAATGTTTCACTCTCCAATCTTTTCATTTGGTAGCGTTCGGAGAAACATGTATAATTTATAGCCAAAAAGTATGTATAGTATATAAAAATTGTATATTGTTATTGTCATTGTATATTGAGTGCTTACAGGAGATAAGTAAAAATAACTAAAAATTGTATAAATAAGCAAATTATGTTGTCCGTTGCGGAAAGGAACTTATCTTCTCGTTGTCGTGCTTCATTTCATACGGGTCTGCGGAATTAAAAGAAATATTTCTTCTCAGTCACTCTAAAAAACGTATGATCTGTTAGTTTCAAGTAGTTTCCGCATAGAGAAGAACCTCCCAACATAGCCCCTCTATTAGCTTTGCAACCATATCGGCTTGTCCGAAACTGTTTTTAAAGAACTTCATGGCTTACTTTATGTTATTTGTGCGTCTGTGTAGGGTCCAAAATTCTGGAAGCACAGTCGATATTTGGATGTTGAGGGAAACAATGAAATGTTGGTAAAATTCTCAAGACAATAATTTATCCATCCAATATTATAATATAATCCACCGCTTTTTTCCATGATTTATGAAGTGTGGAATGATATTAATGTCTCTATGATTTGGAAAACCATGAAAGGCATAAAAATTAAAGGGAACTTTTTGGTAGAATATATTATTTAATGCTTTATAATAAGATAAAATATGAAAGAGGCTCTAGCACCTACCAACTTAGTCCTTCTATCAACCTTGTAACCATATCTGCTCGTCTGAAACGATTTTTAAAGGTTTTCGCGGTTTGCTCTATTTTTAAATTCATTTTTCGCATGGAATTCTGCTGTGTAGAGTCCAAAATGCTGGCATGACACTGGATAGAGTTTGGATGTTGAGGGAATAGACAGTTCGTGGGACATGGAGAGAAGTGAGTGAGACGCAAGATGGGGTAGCAAAACGAAGGGAGAGATGGTGTGATGGCCATTTTAGATGGAGCGGGCGCACGGGCGCACGTGTGCCCGTGGTGAGGAGTTAAAGGGTGTAGTTGGGACAAATGAACGCTTCGGGATGGTAGAGGAGGTTGGGGGAGGAGGAGGAAGTAGTGAGGTCATGAACGTGTGACATGGAGGAGGCTCGGGGAGGGGGGGTTGTGCGGGGGAGGAGACGAGTTTTGGACGGTCATCAACCAGATCGAGATCGTCAACAGACAGTGGCGCCCGGAGGGATGGCGCGGCGACTCCCGTAATTAATAGGAACTCTGGCGGGGTGCTGGGTCATTAATCTGGCCCCGGCGAAATCCTTCTGTCCCCATTCCACCGGAATGCGTCCCATAGGGCCCATACGGACACCACATGCCTCCTCTCCCTCACACAACCATCCCCCACGTACCACCCTTTTCCGCTTTATTTTTCCCTTTCAAACGATTTTTTTTTCCTCCACGCCCCTCGCCCGACCTCTCAATTCGGCGCGCGAAGCTAACCGCATTCATTCGCGCCGCGCATGAACCAAAAATGAAGGGTTAGTCGGAGGTGGAGCGCCTGGTGTTGTGTGCGGCCGGGGAGAAGATAAATGTTAAATGAGGCAAAATACGTAAAAGCTCTCCGTTTGTGACGATGTGTGAGCAGTTCTTCCGGGGCCCGTGGCCTACATAAACGCCCCTTTTTTCCGGAAGAATGAGGAAAAATGTGATCTCGGTTTGCTTGGTGACTGGTATGCTGGGCTCCCATCCCAAGGATCCAGGTTAGAACCCTGGCAGCGACAGATATTTTTCTCGGCGGAATAATATAGGAGGTTTTGTCTTCTGAAACTAATTCCTCTCTACTCTAAAACGTTTATTTTGTCCCTAATGCCCTCCTTAATTAATAATAATCATAATAAGAATGTTTATTACTCCAACACAATTTATATTCACGATGACAAATTGCGATTAACTTTAGCTGGCCTTGAAGGAAAGCCTGTTTAAGGCTACCATCAAATGATAGCATGTTATGATTACACTCAAACATACATACTGCTCATTTAGTGAGACCAATTACTTGAAAAGGTACACATTACCTTAAGAAGCTACAAATTGACAGTTTATACATTTATTTCAAACACAATTACAATAATATGCCCCATACACTTTCTTTGGTGAGAAGCAAGAACTTTCATTTTTCGAAAGTATTTTTACAGATTTAGATTCGATGCGTAAATGGGGTAATAAATTGTACAATTTTGGTCCTTCATAAAAAAAACATCGTTTAAATATCGTCAAATTTGGTCTGGGTAAGAGTATACTGGTTTGATGCAGGGAAAGGGGAGAAGATAGGCACATAAATATTCCAGAGTTACCACTTCTAACATAAAAACGCCGTAGAACCGTATAAATGTATAAATGCCTTTTTGAAAGCAATCTTGGAAGAAAAAAGAGTGAGAAGGATTGTTCAAAACGGCACTTTTTCAAATTTACTCGAATAATTATTTTTTGTAGACAAACGGCAGGTTTTAAGGAATTCAAATAAGCACCACTCCAACAAAAATACCATAACTTAGTCTAGAATGAACTAAAGCGTTTAACATTATTCTCAGGAAACTTAAAAGACATTTATCCCTGATGAATTACAATAATGTTAGGGTTAATCGCAAATTTCCTCACCATGAGCACACATGGTTACAGTGCCCGCTCCATTCTAAGTGGCCATCCCACCATCGTTCCCGTCGTACCGTTCTACAGTTTTACCCCCGCCCCTCCACCTTTTATTACCCTCTATTTGCCACGAACTGTCTAATCTCTCAACCACCAATCTCTATTCAATTTTCTTTTGGCGAAACGAGTGGCGATTAGCCTTGAAAAGTCCCACAATAATGCCACTGATCTTCAGAAAATATTATTACAAAGTGCTTTCATTCTTCCTCTTTTCCAGAATATGGGTAATATACAACAGTTTGAGTACAACGTTGTGTATCTGAAAAGGGACTGGCATGATATCCTCAGTTTTTGTTGAGGAATTGAAGTGAGTGGTTGATGTCTTGCCACAGAAATTTAAATTGATCCTCTACGTAGCAGTGCAACAGGAGCTTTCCGTGCAATATTTGACATTTTCTGATTTTCTAAAACTGGCTGAACACCAAAAAACCGACGGAAATATTTGGTAACCTCATTCCTCTATTCATTATTTCTTTATGATAAGCCCGAATATTTTTATGTTTTCTTCAAAAAATGTCTAAAACCACCAATATAACTACGAGTAACTATGTACAATTCCTCTCATGAAACAAACTGCTTTCATAAATCATTCCAGGCAATGGGATCCAACTTCTGCAATTCCCTATCGGATGAGGTAGAAAAAGCCCCCACGATAAAAACCTTTCAGTCAAAGATCTGTAGCTTTTTAATAAATGCCTCTTGTGCCACTTTATTAGGTTCATCTTTCTTTAATTATTTTTTATATCGCCTAGATCTGTGGTACCCAAAGTGGGCGCTACCGCCCCCTGGGGGGCGTTGCTTTAATCTAGGGGGCGAAAATAAACAAGGAGGCGACAAAAGGGGAGAGAGGGGGGCGCTAGAGGCTGCGTCTTCATTGAATGGTAACCATAAACGATTGCCATTGGCAACCGTCGTTACTATGTTGAAACTACATTGTTCTCCACCTTCTCTAGAAAAGTTTTTCTACGAATCCCACACTTTACACTTTACAATTTAATGAACGACGTTCCATTTTGCATGCGCCAAATTAACGTTTTCCCAATACTGATAAGAAATCGATACAAGAGATAAGAACTAACTTTGCACCAGCAAGTGCATTATATCTACACTCTTCTACTCCCTTTCATGGCTTATCCGCCATTATCAATTGGCCGGCATGTAAGGGGAAGGCAACGTACTGCGATCTCACCCTTACCAGAAGTCTACCAAAAAAACAAATGCAAATTTTTATATTTTTAAGTCTTTGTTGGAAGTTATGGGATAAACATAAAAACAAACGAACAAACAATGAACAGCATACGCTGCGGAAACACGAGAATGCAGCCTCATCGTTGGAAAATGCATTGTATAAATGTTTTCCATCATTTATATTAGCCATTTTCTAAAAAAACTCCGCTACTCAAAGATCAGATCCGCTTCTCATACAAACATTGAATTTTGTTCACGTGAATGAATCTTCTTTTTAACAAACTTCAATAACTAAACCTTTGTTTCAGAAAAATAATGGCAGGCACTGAAACATCAAATAAGAAATGTGGATTATCTTAAGTAAACATATGCAGCTCAACATAAAAGAAACTAGGCTTTGTCAAGTGTGTAATAGGAAGGTCCTCGGATGAAAAAGTCAGAGAGATGCTACTTCGCTCTGGTTAGGCTGCACCTCGAATACGCTGCGATCATTTGAGACCCTGATCATAAAACCAAAACCAAAACAAAAAAATTAATAAAATACTAAGGAAAGCAGCGCGTTTCGCTAAAAACTGCCACAAGCGTACATATAATGTCTCACAACTTTTTGAGGGATTAAGGTGGGTGCCCCTAGAGACTATGAGGCTGCAGAGCCTGGCCTACATAGCAGAGGTATATGCCAAGAATATTCCTGGAATATTCTCACAGGGATTTTGGAATATTTCAAGCATGTTCTCAAAGTTCTCAGAATATACCAGGAATATTCCCAGCATATTCCTTATGTCCGCACTGTAGCATATGCTAGGAATATTCCTGCGGGTATTCCTGGGGGACTTTCCTGGGACATTTATTTATAAGGAATATTTAGGGTAATATTTTCATTAAACAAATTTTTATACTCTCTTTTCATTTGGAAAAGTAATAACACTAACTCATAACAATTCGTCAAAAAGGGAAGAAAAAAAATGGGCCATGGGGGCATCGGACCCACAACCTACACGTTAGTAACACCACGCCTTAATCAACTGAGCTAATGCGCTATCTGGCAATAGCGGAAAAAATATAGTATATGTTATTTCTAGATATTTTTACTCGCCTTGACAAAATTGTTAACAATTGTGACAGCAGATTCCATGCGGCTGAATATGATAAAATGGCCACAGCTAATGTAATTTGCGATAAGTTAATCCTGTGTCCTTTCTTTTCGGGCCGGGTCAAAATATGTTCCAAATTCACAAGTCAAAGAAGGGAGGGTCAAAAGTTAGTCGGAGTAACTACGGTAAACCAAAACAGTAGTCCAAAACGGGAAATGAGATGGGACGAGAATGCGTACTGGGTCGTACATACTTTCCTCTTTCTTTGGTCCACGAACTTATTCCTGGGTCTTCTTCTGGGGACTGTTCCCTCTAATTTCCCTTCAATGATGTTCCTCACAAACCGTTTATGTCTCAAGGTGTATCCAATCCATCTCATTCTTATTTTCTGTATGGTGTTCTATATGGTACTTTGCTCTTCTACTCTTGTGTACACCTCATTATTTCTTATTTTGTCCGTCCATTTTATCTTTAGCACCAAGTTTCTCCTCCAGCACCAAGTTTCAAAGGCTTTTGGTCTATTCTGGCCAGCTTTTTCAATGGTCCACGATTCCGATCCATAGTGTGCTACGCTCCACACGAATGTTTTCACTTACTGTTTCCTGGTTTGTAGTCCTATCTTCTTTGAGCACAGCAGTTGTCTTTTCCCAATGAACGCCTTCTTAGCTTGGGCTATTCTCCGCTTGATGTCCGTTGTACTTCTTCCGTCCCACGTGATGGTACTTACGAGATAGGTGAAGGAATCCACTTACTCTAATTTCTATCCTCACAGGCTGACGTCAAAATTCAGCTTCTCTCTTCCGCATATGGAGACATTAGTCTTCGTCTACTTTATTTTCATGTTGTATTCTTGGAGAACTTCGTCCATTACGTTTAGTGACCTTTGAAGATCCTCGTGATTTCCAGCTAATACTGCGATATCATCTACGAAGCGGAGCATGTTTTTCCTTCTCCGTTTATCTTTATCCCGCTCAGTCGTTTCTTGCGCTTCTCATGCTCCTCAAGTACACGTTGAACAGTGCTGGCGAGAGGTTGCATCCTTGTCTTACTTCTTTGTTAATTTTCGCTTCTATCTGGCTTCCGTCTCTCACTCGCATTGTGACGACTCGCTTCCTGTATAGTTGATAGATAATTCTTCTGTCGTCGTATTCCATTTCCGAGTTTTTATTGCAGGCTGAACATCTTGTTCCACTCAACGTTGAAGAATGCTTTCTCCAGGTCCAGGAATGCGAAATACAACGGTTTGTTCATATGTATTGTTTTCTCCGCGATTACTCTCAAGCAGAGTAAGGCCTCCCTGGTACTTCTTTTTTTCTTAAATCAAAACTGGTTTTCCGAGAGGTTGTCTTCAATTTTCCTTTCCATTCTTCGGCCTATTATTCGTGTGAGTATTTTTGATGCATGTGACACTAGACTCAATGCTCGGTGCACCTCACATCTCTCAGTCCTTGTCTTCTCCGGTATCGCAATCATTACGCTCTTTTGAAAGTTCTCTGGAAGTGTTCGGCTTTGGTAGCTATTTCTGATTATCTCGTACAGATTATCCTTGGCTTTACCTCCGAGCGTTTTGATGATTTCTCCATTGATGTTGTCCTCTCCAGGTGTTTTGTTTCTCTTCATGTCTTCTACTGCTCTATCGAATTCACTCCTCAGTATGAGTGGGCCCCAACATTCCTCGTCAACCTTGCTCTCGTCATTCAATACGTTTTCTTCCAGCGGCGTCTGCCCTCGGTAGAGGTCTTCGATGTATTGCTTCCATCTATTTCCCATATCTTCATCCTCTAACAATATATACCCGTTCGCATCTCTGAAGTTGTTGCTTTTCGTTTTCCTTTCTCCGAAGTGTTTCTTCTTAGCCCGTATGCTGTTTCGGTATTTCCCCTCTTCATGTTTTCACTGACTTCCTCGCAGCAGCTTCTGATCCAATCCTCCCTAGCCTTCTTGCATTCTCTATTGACTTGATTCCTTAGCTTGATGTAGAGGGTTGCCTCTCCTTCGTTTCTGGGGTTCTGATATTACCTTCTTTCTTCTATTAGTTTCATAATCTCCGTCGTTATCCATGGCTTTTTCGCGTTGTCCGTCTTGCACAACAGTTGCTCCTCTGCTACTTCAGCGATTTTCCTCTTCAGCTCATCCCATTTTTCTTCAATGACCAGTTCATCCTGATTCTCTAGTTTCCTGTCGATGGCTACGGCGAATTTATTTCCTTCTTCGGCCAGTATTTTCGTGACCCATATTGGTTCGCTTCGTTATATCTTCATTTTCTTGTATCGAAGGTGGCTGTTCATAGCTACTAAGTACTGGTCACTGTTTATAGCTGCACCGGGATAGCTCTTGCACTGATTGACTTGGTTCCTGTATCCGACTCTGACTAGTCCAGTCCGAAATATCCTACACTATTTCCTTCTTTTCCCTCTTCTACTACTGCGTTTCAGTCTCCCATGACAATGAGGTTATCTTTTCCCTTCACTACCCCGAGGACTTCCTCAATTTGCTCATACTTTTCTTTTATTTCTTATTCCGTATGACTAGACGTGGACACCTGCACAATCACTGTCCGCCAGCTCTCCTTCCAGCTTCACCATCAGAATCCTTTCGCTGCAATGTCAGACTTCACTTTAATGGCCCATTCTGCTGTGTGAGGGAGACCCATCATGAATACCCTTAAATACATACGGGAAGACGGGAAAAATCGCACACGCCATAATAAATCAGATGGCACCTGAATTATTATATATTTTTATATTTACCGGCCAAAATGAAATACACGGAATCAGAACTCCCTGAAGATGAAGATTAAGTTGATCTTCGAAACGTCGTGGTCCCTCTTTGGACCCTCTTACCCCCCAGTGTAACACCCGAGAAACATTCATCGAGCAGAAAATATGCCGGGAAAACCCAAGATCTTTCAACTGGTCGTTGCCATGGGTGAATTGCATACTTGAAGAAATATGTAACAAATGTCTACAATATTCATTTTGTCATTCACCCACAACATCTGGTTGCCAAGAAACTCAGTGATCCCCTCCACAAGTCATTACACGCCGTAATTACTGCGGTCAACAAAACCAAAGCCCATGCTCTTAACGGTAGACTATTTCTGGATTTGTGTTTGGAAAATTATGAACATTTCCAACGTTTGTTGCTGCACACAGAAGTTCTTTGGCTATCCAAAGGAAACTTTTTAAGGTGCTTTTTTAATCCCTTTGATGCTGTTGTCGAGTTTTTTTTAAAAGAAAGATGCTATGCTCAGTAACAAACTTAAAAATATCAAACATGATATTGCTTATTAAATGATTTAGTACTCCCGGTGAATATTATGAGTGAAATTCTCTCGGGATTCACACCGGGTTAAACTTTTGGCTGCTGCCAACGTTTCGATGGCTTCCATTCTCATCAGGGTAATGATGTTACATTACCCTGATGACGATGGAAGTGTTATCTATCGAAACGTTGGCAGCAGCCAAAAGTACAACCCGGTGTGAATCCCGAGAGAATTTCACACATGATATTGCGTGTTTATCAGAACTATTCGTAATGTTCAAATGGACCGAATTTATAACATAATTAAGATTTGAAAATGATATTAACATAATTAAGGCAAAGTCTCTGGTATCTACTTTAATTTCAAAATTAATAATACTCAAACGTATTATAGGCCGCAGTGTGACACTTAACCAATTTCCCTCCCTACATGAGCTATAAGAGAAAGCTGGTATAGGCGATGATGATCTTAAATAATTTTGTGATCATTTAGACACAATGCATCAAGACATGTCTGAACGATTTAAGGATTTTCTTTTGATGGAAGTTCCAGATTGGGTGATTCATCCATTCTATACTGAGGAACCTGGGGTCTATGATAAAGAATTGATTGACTTATGACATGATATTGAACTTAAACCGAAGTTTAGGAAAAACTATCAAGAATTTTTGTTACAGACGGAAGTTTCCGATCGCTATCTGGACTATGGACGGTGGTTCTAAAACCCTTAATTGCTTTCCCAACTTCCTATTTGGTAAAACACGGTTATAGTGGAGTCATTCAACTTATTTCGAAGCAAAGTAATCGACTTCAGGTTTGCCAACGAGGTGATTTAAGACTCTTGCTAAGCAACTTCCAACTGGACGTTGAGAAATTGGCATCATCTCATCAAGCCCATCCATTGCATTAAAACTTTATTGGACTAGAATTGTTGTAAAATTCCATTCCACAAATTTTCATAAATGGCTTTAAGAACTTGAAAACTATAATGAATAGTCGCTTAATTTGTTAAACTAATTTAAATGAAACATTTATAGTTGACTGTGTTTCTACAAATTGCAAATATTCATAGGGCTATGATAAGATAAGTTTAATTATAGAGAGAAAGTGTAATGTCATCTTTTTGAATTTATGTATTAAATTACTTTTTTATATAGTATATTTTTATTCAATGTATATTATCGCAGTTTATTATATCTGTGTACATACATATCCTGAAATAAATATCAGATAAATCATTATGTTATTTTAATAACTCCATAATTTGTTCGTGTGGCCTTCGATTTTTATTAGTTTTTAGGATTACGGGTGATGAGCGTTGAGTATAGCTCGGTGGAAACAAGGGGGCGGTGGCTCGAAAAAGTTTGGGAAACACTGACCTATATATTTGTCATTTCTTATTTATACTGATAGTTTGTTACGGTCCCTATGTCCATTTTTATTCTTTCTTGTATTTGTTTGTCGGTATCTTTACAACTATTTCCTAGCTCTATGATATTTTTGTAACGTTATCAATTTAATTACGTAATTAGTCATGCAATGGAGGAACTCAACTCATTTGTGTTCAGATAATGATCTCTCACAGCAATCAAGTGCGCAGAGTGTCATTTTCAGGAGCACTAATTATATAATTTGTTTTCTGATCTTAGAGAATATCACATCATAATCAATAAATTCTTTTTCAATAATGATAAAAACAAAAAATCGGCGAAATACTTCCAGATATTCATTTGAAGCCTGAATTTTTTAGGCCTTTTCTTCATTATCACTAAAAAACTACGTCTTCAGCAGCTACTCTCTAAAAATAAACCGCAACTGAGAATGATCAACTCAATTACTAATGTATTTTAGCTCAATTCCCTATCAGGGATGCATACTCCATATCGCTGAAAATGAATACGGCTGGTGCTATATGCTACCGCTAAGCCAATATGGCCCTAAAGCCATGCACGCATCACTGTTCGCCCATTCTCTCTGACAATTACAGTCCCTTCTCATCATATGTAATAACTAGTGTCCTATCACCAACTGTCACATGACTCTGTGCTGGTTCGAAGGAAAATATGCGTGCAGAGAGGAAATGTAGATCCAACTCGACGCACCGTGTTTAACCACTATTATCTCATTAATTACTCCATTAAATTTCTTCAGTTAATTAATTAATTCATTGGTTGTTCAATCCTATGATTGGTTGACTGCAGCCCACGACCCTTCCCTATCTAATGCTAGTTCCCTTACCTCCTGGTATCTCTTCCTATGTACTTTTCTCTTTATTTGGCCCATGAACTTTTTCATGGATTTTCCTCTTGAGACATTTCCCTCTATTTTGCTTTCAATTATGTTCTTCACAAACCCATTGTCTTAAAGTGCGCTCAATCCACCCGGTTCTTCTTTTCTTCAGCTTATCTTCGCCAAATCTCTCTTAGTTTTCCCCAACATGTACATTTTCCTATCTTACTTCCTTTTACACTTTTTTTCCTATATGTTACCTACTACACAAGAAGCAACTGTCAGCTGCATGTTAGCTGCAGCTTAAGATAATTACCACCAAGTATTTATTGAGTTGCGCTCAATGATTTCTTCAGGCCGTTCATACTTGCATAGCTGCATTTACAACGCAGGGATCCCTCAGTACCCAGCATACTTAGCGTTTCTCTAAAAATAAAAAGGAAAACGTGCCCTCCCCATTTTTTATCTCACGATTACTTCATTGCAACTAAAAGATTCCTGAATCCCTTAAAGACGCATATAGCACCCTCATTTATAGTCTGTTTTCCTTCCTGAGGTGCCACGATCACAGAGTTCGCGAAATGTGAGGATCAGAATCGTCTCGATCCCCAAAAAATGCGAAGATAATACAGAATAAACAAAACCTGGACCCAAATAACCGCTGGATATTCGGTGGACTTATAACCTTATCTTATTATTACGTTTTTCATCGTGGTGCGCGACCTTTTCTCCGGCCGACCGTAAAAAGAAGTATATAAAACAGCGCTGCCAGCGGACCCCTTTTTCTCCTCGCTCACGGCCGTCACTTCTCAGTCGAGGTAAAAAAATATAAAACAAGAGAAAGAGGCATTCCGCGAGTGGGGAAGAGAAGAGTGAGTCGGAGGGAGAAGATTTTTACATGCACGGTGCATAAAACGCGGTCATTAAACTAATGAGAACGCCCAGCATGTGAGGAGCCTTTTCCCGCCAATTCTAACTCCCTCCCTACTTCTACTGTCCGTTCTCTCCCCTCTCATTCAATTCCCGCCCCCCCCTCTAACCCACTCCCTTTCCTACTCACAGGGTCTCATCCCAGGGATACCAACGAATAGCACGTTTCTCGTCTTCGGAAATTCAACCCGCGGAAACAGTAGCCTGTACATTACTTCCTCCGTCTCATTTGAACTAATTGAAATCGTGTTAAAAATGAAACCACTTAGCTTTTTCCACCAATATATTTAAAACACCTTTTCAGACCATTGGCTTTGGCAGTGACCAATCTTGATAAAGGCCTGAAAAGGCCGAAACCGGTTGATTTGTGTTTGAAATATATTGGTGGAAATAACTAAGTGGTTGCACATTTAACATGAATCATGATTTCCACAAAGTGAATTCACCAAGCATTGATTTAATTGAAATAGCTTTTCCATCGATAATTTGACAACACTGAGACAGCCAAAGGAAACCGGAAATATTAAAACTCTGTATGAAAGGATATCTACTATACGCGTTACATAAATAGGAATACTAATCAGATTCACGTTCGCGAGATTGTCTTGGTGTAATGAACGTAATGAGTTTGTTTCACCTCACTGCCAGTCGAGGTTTCGAAGTCAATTATGAAAAGATACTACCCATATTTTTTTAGAGCTTCGGACCCTTTTTTTACACACATTTTTCTCGATTGAAACTTAAGAAAAGATACGATGAAAGAATTTGTAGTTGGGACACAGAATGCTTTTATCCTCCAGATCAAATCCACTTACAATAATAAGTTTTTCTGCGTATAGGAAATAGCTGCGTATAAACGTCGTTTAATGGGCCTCAAACTACTTCCGAGAAATATCATCATTACAAATAACATTTTGGCATATTACCCAGCGTATTTCATATTTCTACTGGTGTGATTTTTTGTGAACCTTCGTTTATCTGAAGGCGTTTAATGCTTTGTCGGATACTTCGTAGCAAATCGGAAACGAGATATTTAATGCAGTCTGCGTTACCATCAACGTTGTCCATCAATACACATTGATTTTTCATGTGTTTGCTATAATATCCTCCTACATGCTTTTCGAAACATATACGCCTTTTCTTTCAAACAATGTTTTTCAACTTCTTTTCCTACTCTCAGCTTTTTGCATTTTGCAGCTGTAAACCCTCTATCTTACGATTTTCCTCAGCTCACTGAGAACATTAAAATAATCAAGGAAACAGTTAACTAGAACCGTTTGTCTATAGACGCTTTAAGTGAAAATTTGATACATAAACGAAAAACCACATTCAAAGCGGTAAATACAGAACACTATAAAGCTATCATAAACCCAAATGGAAAAAGAACAAACTTTGCAAATTTTACAAGTAACTTTTTTCATATTTCACTAGTAAGTTTAGAAATTTGGAAAGTTTGTTCTTTTTCCATCATGGAGAAGTTTCACATGGTTACCCCAGACATTGTTCGTTTTGATAAACCCAAATATTGGAGGTTGATTGGAGGTTCATCAGAACTTCATCAGAACAGAAACCCAAATATTTTTGCCTTCATCAGAAAAAATGTCGATACTATAAAATTTATAGTATATTAATGGTAATTGAGCATTGTGATTAGGTTTTTCACCCCAGGGGATATCGATCGTACGTCTCTTGGTTAATTGGTGACATTGCATTTAAGACTTAATACTCCATGCCATTCGTTCAATATCACCGATCTGCTTCTCAGTGTAGGAATACATAGAAATTCTTTTCATGATCAAAAATATTTGTGCCTTATACCTGGTCAAATTATCACTGAGAGGCTCGGATTCGAGGACAGTTATTAGGTATGCTGTACATCTTATCAGAAAGAATCAAATCCAAGTTTCGAGGTTTTGCATTCCACTGTACACGCCTTACAAATTCATGTAGTCTTACTCAAGTATTTGTATCTCATCTTTAAAACGACTGACTCACGGTTGAGAATATTGCTGGGAGTATTAAAGCAAATTGTCCATTAGACGAATATTTAATTAACGAAATTTTTCCGGGCTGATTGGATAAAGCTTACAAAAACAGTCTTTGAGAGTACGAAGCAAAGAAATAAAGTAATATCCAAGGGGAAAGTAAGTTCCTGATCGAAATCGTATTTTCACAAAATAATGACTAACTTTGATTAAAGTATCGACTTGGACCGATTACTGGACCGAATATTTCTAATTAAACTGTTGTGAATCTAAGCACACGTTGTAAAAGTCGAATCCTTGATTAACGCGTTAAACGTAAGAGAAAAATACGCTGCATATTCTAAACTATTTGGATCTGTGGAGCCCAAATCGGTGCAATACATGCAAGTTCGTGGCTACATATCTTGTCCAAGTACATAAATAGCGAAAGATATCATGAACAACTGTTATCCTACATTGAAGTTGAGCCTTCAATTAATTTAATTCAAGATAGCGACAATTTTCTGCGAATTACCGTAAATTTCGTCTTTCCCAGGGGATATAATTTTCTTATACGTCCATGATACTCAGCATTGCAAAAAAAGGAGTTTTCTAAAAATTACGTTTCCTCCTTAAGCATTGCCTGGAATCCCTCACCAGATGATTTTAATCTCTGAGTAGAATATTTTTATGTGAGTTCCTTCAGCTTGTAAGCCATGTTTGCTTCCCCTTCAACCATATTTTTCTCTTAAAATTCCCTCTATGACCTCGTTACTTTAATGTCCGATAGCTTTGCTAACGACCTCAGAAGCCATGTCCTTAAAATTAATGAATGCCAGGAAGTTAGGATGGTATCAACACTGCACTGACTCGTAAGGATAAGCAAATGAAAACTAAAATAAAATTCACTCCAAGAATGATTTTAACGGGCAGTTTTAGAGGCATATGCTCACCTTAAACACAAATTAAATTTTTGATAGAATTTATATGAAAAAAACAATGAATACTTATCACACTATTGATTAGAGATCACTATAAAAACATGACTTTCTAACGTCTTCACATCTCTTCATCGACCAAAATTAATTCCACAAAGTATCTACCATTTTTTGTCATTCTATCGACTCATTTGTTATAATTATTTTCTTGAATTAAATACATTAAATATCTGTAAACAGTGGTCATTCGTTTCATTTAGATGTCATAAGTCTTCGTTTATACACAATAAATTATATTTTACTTTAAAATGTTTCGTTTAAGTTTCATTTGGAGTTTAGTATTTACAAATCAAATGCATTTAAAAATTTTAAACGGAAGTAAAACATGCTATTGTGCAGTACCATATCCCCTGTATAATGTGGTTTGATGAGCGCAGATCCATGGTCAAAACTTTTAGAAAGATATATACTATAGTTGATGAGGATATGGTTTTCTGACATACATATAGTTCAAGCCATTTCGGATTTCTATTATTAATTTTGGGAGCTTCTATTAGTTAATTTATAAAATTGGATACATTTCTCATCAAATATTACGCATTTTAATATTTGTGTTTTTTTTCATTTTTGTATCTTTCTATAACAAGGATAGGCCGGAGCGGGGACTTCAATATTTCCCCGTTAAGTTAGGTAAATAAGTTAATGTGCCTATTCAAGTAATTTAATGAAACATTTTTCGCCCATAGGCCTGAATGTTAGATAGGATAGAAAAACAAAAGTAAAATATATCTAAGCCTATATATAATCGTTCGTTCATTCACTCAGACCGCTCAGCGTCAAATACTCACATATAAATGTTTATACAGAAAGGTAGAAAGAAAGTGGATAGGAACACATAAAATATGTGTTCCTATCCACTTTCTTTCTACCTTTCTGTATAAACATTTATATGTGAGTACATATATATTAATTTATACAGAGTGTATCAAACAGCTTTTGGCAGTCTTTCTTTTACTCTACTCCAACTATCCCTATCTTTCCCATTTTTCCTCTGCCAACTGTCTCTATTCCATACATTGTGTGGCCTAATTCATCCAGTCTTCTGGTGGTCGTCCTCTTTTCCTTCTTCCTGTTGGCTGTCGGTAGAGTATCTTTTTAGGCCATTTCAACCGTATACTCAGTATTTCCTTAGTGATTTTTCTATATTCATTGTTCTCCTGATTCTTTTATTAGTATTCCCTTCTAACCTTGATATTCCGCAGTTTCTCCTAAGTAATACGTTTTCACGTCCTCTTTATACTTAAGCTTACTTATCTTAAAATTATTTTTTATATTTTTAGTACTTTTAACTGGTTTATTTATAATGTTCCAAGTTTCTTTTATTCTTAAATTAGTAATCCACTCTTATCTCAATATTCCGCAGTTTCTCCGAAGCAATTTATTTTCACATCCTATTTAAATTTTAGCTTACCTAACTGATAATTATTTTTATTTTTTTAGTACGTTTAACTTTGAGTTTTTATGATAACGTTTCAACTTACTGGTTATTCTTAAATTTATTAGCCTTTATAACCTGACATTCCATAGTTTCTCCTTAAAAAATCCATTTTACGATCTCTTTTAAGTTTTAGCTGTACTAACTTAAAATATTTTCATTTTTTCAGTCCATAATTCTTTTATGTTTAATTATAATCCTCCAATTTTCTGATCATTATTTAATTCCGTTCTAACCTCGATGTTTTGCAGTGTCTCCTAAAAATGCATTTTCACGGGCTCTTTAAATTTTAGCTTGTCTAACTTAAAAGTATTCTTATTTATTCAGTCTCTTTAACATTTGTTTAGTTACAATGTTCCATCTTACTTCCCCTGTTTATTTTCATTTCGTTTAAATATTAGGATTGAAAATACGAATACGTTTTGTTTCCTTAAGTCGAAACAGTTTTTCATCTCAAACCAGAGATATGCGACATGGTCACGAATTTTCTCCACGTGTCCACACCGTCTCCACCCACGTGATAAGCTCTCTTCCTACCCTCATTTCACTCGTCCATTTCCTCTCCTCCCTTATGCTCAACGGCAGTCCCTCGCAGGCAGCAACAAACGCCCTTTCCGCCAAATTCTCCTTCCAAATTTATATTTTTCCCGTCCGACGTCCGCCCACTCCTCTTGCTTTCTCAACTCACCCCGCTCCTCCGCATCCTTTTTATTCTCTCTCCCTACGAGTCCTTTCACAAAATCCTACCCTTCGCGTTCCTCGAGCCAACAATTTTCCCCTCTCCCTCCGTCGCCACTCCCATTCCTCCTCCTCTTCCTCAACATTCATTCCCTCCCGACCCACACATCCCCCGCCTTCCCCGGCAATGACCCACTCTTCGCCGTTTTGTGCGGTTGTTTGTGGCCGGGATAAAAACTCTCTCTCTCTCGTAACCAGGGCTTTCTTCCAGCACCAGCAGCGAGAGATTCGGGGGGTGGGGATGCGAGGGGAAGAGGGGGGAAGAAAAGGCACGCGAGGGGGGTGGAGGAACGGGGGTAGGTGGAGTTATAATTGGGAGTTAACAAGGAATTTATTCGGTTTGCGGGCTCCACGAGTCGGGAGGGGGAATGGGGACGAATTTAATATGTCCCGCGAGAGAAGCGAAATTATTTCCGTAATTCGGGGAGAAAGTTGGTGAACTTATTTCCGCGGGCGTAGTCTTCACAGTCGCCCAGAGATTTTCTCGACGATGATCCGCTATGGAGATAAACCTATTTTTACAAAGTAACGCTCATGTTCTTTTTGTGAGGCATAACATGATCCAATTGTAGGGATAAAAAGTTTGTAATTACACTTAAACGGCAAACCGGCCACCATTAATATTAATGCATCAAACATAAAATGATGAGGCATTCATTAAAGGAACTGATAAGTCATTACTATTAGATTTGCCCATCATAATGATAGCTTAAAATTGCCTTTTTTTAATGCAAACAAAATTTTAAGCAATTTTAAATCCAAAACATTTAATGAAAATTAAAGAGAAAAACATTCCTGGACTATCTATTCATCTAGCTTTATTCCCTACGGATTTTTGCTTCCATTTATGATGTGATTTGCATAGATACATTGATGAAAACAAGAAAAAAGGCATATTGTTCATTCTAGCCTGATTTAAAACTTAATAACATAAAAATAAATTCAACAAATATGTTCTATTTCTGGTAATTAATGGGTACAACAATTATAGTTACCCATTTCACCTCGCCGGAACTGTCAATGAAAATTCACCTAAGATAGCTCCTTTACTGCAATAAAAAAATAGAATTTCGCAAAATTATCAGCCCAATTCAAAGTAATTAGATCAACATCGCATAAAAATGGGCTATGACGAGCCAATTAACGCTCGATGCTAAATCTTTTTCCATCGTCCCAAACCTTTGCGCGCCTGTCTATGACCAATTAATGCGAAATTACGACATGACATCCCGCTAATCTAATCTTTTTTCCGCAAAAGCGCTGTGGGAGAATTACGATTTCTTCCTCTTCATCAAAGTCGAAAACCACTTCCCACTGCGGCGAAATCAAACGGTTAAATCTTTTCCTCTCATTACCACAACTCTAATTTCCCATCGCGATAACCTGAATTTCCGGGCGAACTTGTGAAAGGAGAATTAAGGAATTTGACCGGTAGTAAAGTAACGTTAAGGGCTAAATAATTGCGTAGAGCATACGTAATACAAAAACTACGGCTATTAAATCTTAGGTGCAGCGAGGGAAATGTCCAACTATATGAGTGCTATCTTGTCCTGTAACTCATAACATTCCTCCCGTAAATATGAATTCTGTCTCAATGGCTGAGTAATCTCATATTATACCATTTACCAATTAAAGCTATGTATTTATTCATAATAAATTAAACATTCCCACAACTATGTAAATCCTTCGAAACTTTTTTCTTGTTCCTTCTCAATTTCTTAACCAGGCAATTTTTCCTCAGGACTTTTCCCATCTAGTTTGCCATCGTCTCCCTTATTGATCTTAAAATATACATATTTTCTCATTCATCCTTGCTAGCACTTCTACATAGCCTCTTCTAGCAATTCTTCTACATAGCCACACATTAAAACTCTTAAGATTTGTCTCCTCTTTCCTCCGGATTGTCCAAGATTCTGCACGATAAAGCACAACAATCCTAATGAAACATTTAGCAAATCGTTTTTTAAAACCTATGTTTACTGCTTTGGTTGAGAGTAGTTGATTGACTACTGAAGGCTACGTTTTCCTGTGATATTCTATTTTATATTTCCTCCACTCAGCTTTCATTCTGTAATAACATTTCTAAATCTAAGGATTATCTAAAGAAGGTATCTAAAGGATTGTATATGTTCTAGCCTTTTTCCACCAATGGTGATATTTAGAACCCCTTCCCCTTTTCCTACCTACATTTAGTTTTATTATTTGAAGGCAGAATTAGTTTCCACTCATCTATAAAATTTCATTAAATGGTATCTAGGTAGAAAAACTTGTTTCTCAAATTTCACAGAAAACACACAAATTTATAAACATTCACAATATCATTACGAATGATGATATCTTTATAATGAGATCAAAATCAGCGACTTTTTACGTTCAGCGATACCTCGCTCCAACTGCCTTAAATGAACACTTACGTTGTAGAGTAGAAATGGGTAATCCCTGGCCGGAATCATATGATACAACAATCACCTAATAACCTAATAGTTTTGTTAACTATTTTTTCACTCTTTGAGCTAACTCATTTAACATTGCCAAGCAAAAAAACAGAAAATTGAAGGAGTGGACAACTATTTTCATTATTTTAAGGATTTACAAGTTTATATTCATCTATAAAATTTCATAAAATGGTATCCATGTAGTATCATGTCTCTCAAATTTTTATAGACAGTACAATCGCAATCTTATGCAATTTTTTCGACGTTATGATTGTTTTTAATAATATCTATGTGGATCCCACAGCGAAACCATACATATCTGATGAAAAAGAGATTACATTTCTTTGATAAATCTCACTGCAAGCATCACAATATCATTCTAAATGGGGATATCTTATAACGAGACCAATTCAGCAACTTTTTACGTTCAATGATACCTCGCCCCAACTGCCTCAAATGAACACTTACGTAGCAGATTAGCAATGGCTAATCCCTGGCCGGGACCCATTTATTCACTCTATTCCCTCGCCTTCCATTTAGCGCACCATTCTACCCTACTCAAACTAGCCTACCCCGCTCCCCAATAATAGTTCGAAAGCGCTCTCGAAGGCGCAAAGCGAGGGAATCCGGACATTCGTTCTCTAACTCCTGGGTCCTCCCCCTCCCTTCCCACAGCAACCCTCTCCGTCTCTATCCTCCTCCGTCTCTCCTCTCCTCACCCCCTCGCTATTTGTAGCCCTTCCAAGGGTTTCTAGGGTGTCCACAGGGGAGAGATAAGTGAAAAGGAATGCAATTATCACTGTCGGGGCTACAAAGGGAACTTCGGAGAGCAGTGTGAAGGGGAGAGGAAGGTGCCTGAGGAGAGTAGAGAAGGAAGGAGATGGAGACACGGATGAGAGGATGGGCACATATATAGAGATATGTATGTATACCACCAATGTACCAATAAGACACCAATGTACCGGGACCTTCGGGAATCGAATCCGGGAAATCGTACTTTCCGAAAATTATCGAGAACACTTACAATCAAATTCAGCTGGAATGAAAAGAGGTGAAAAGAGAGAGAATTTTCCATATTGCTTTTATTTTTCTACGGCCCGAGTTTCATCGTTTTGCAACATTATCAGGTGTAAAAGAGTTCAAACTGTAACTCTACTCAGACCGACAATATAATCTTACTGTTGACGCAGGCGAAGTATGAAATTTTGTTGTTTAAGCTTTTCAGTAGTCAAAGCTAAGAAGATACTCATGGAAAAATGATAACTGCTGTGCTCATAGAAGATAGAACTACAAACCAGAAAACACATTGTGAAAATCTTCGAATGGAGCGTAGCACTCTATGGATAGGAAGCATGGACCATTGGAAAAGCTGTCCAGCACAGACTAGAAGCCGTCAAAACCTGGTGCTGGAGGAGGATGCCGAAGATAAAATGGACAGAAAAAAAATAAGAAATGGAGTGTGCAGAAGAGTAGAAGAGGAAAGGACCATATGGAACACCATAGAGAAAAGAAGAACCAGATGGATTTGGCACACCATGAGACACAATGGGTTTGTGAGGAACATAATTGAAGGCAAAATAGGGGGAAATGTCCCTAGCGGAAGACCCCGGAATAAGTTCAAGGACCAAATAAAGAGGAAATTACACAGAAAGAGATACCAGAAGGTAAGGGAACTAGCATTAAATAGGGAAGAGTAGCTGCAGTCTATTAATCTTAGGATTTAACAACCAATGAGATAAGGAGGCTATTCAGTGGCTCCCTATTTTATACTGCTCTTCCGATATACAAGCCAAAAAATCACTTTGCGCAAGCATATCGCTACTTATAGCTACCTTCTGTTCCACGTACCGTGCATCACCACTTGTGTCTCCAAATACTACTATTTTGTTGTTCTATATAAGATATGATATGATGAATATGTGGATAAGTGATTTTTGACATATTATGGAAATGAATCCTTTTTTATTCACCCATTACTTGTAACGGCCATTCTTCTGATATGAAGAAAAACAATTCTCTGGTCTACTAATTTTATCGTATAACAAAGATCGAATACAAGCTGAAGTATATTTTCTTCATGCTGTGAAACCTTTGACTAAATATTCTTAAATTCACGTTTGAATGCTACTATTTCGAGACTATCCAGAAAAACTGATATAATATTTTTTTAAATTCAATATTCCAAATCGGTTCAGACGACTGACGTAACTTCTCAAATTCCTGATCATTAACGTCACTAGTGTAGGGTTAAAGGACATATATAGAGACGATATTCATGAGTTATATTAGTTTGAAACTATATCATCACATTAAACTGTATTTTGAACCTGAGAGAGTATTTCGATATGCCGCGAAACTCGAGCCGTACCAAATTAAACCAAAATGGAAAACATTAATACTCTCTTCGTTCCCCTGAGTAGAGTGAATTCAATAATTTTACACCTCAAATCATTGAATTCAATATCCATTTCTAACGGGCGTAACGAAATTAATAATAATTATTTGGGTAAATTTAACTCCGTTTCCTAAATACATCTCCATAATTAAGGTCGAAGGCATAATACTGCACATGGCAGCGGGAAAATTTACATAACAGTACTCCACGGTATTGACTGTACTTTTATGAGTCTTCAAGTGAGCAATTATTATTAACTAAAATAAATTCGGATACGGGACCATGAGGTGAGCATATGCACCGTAGTTTTGGCAAAAACAATCAGTTTAAGGTTTATTTCCTCAATTGGACGTCAAGAGTACTAACAAAACCGGTTGTGAAGTCGCTCCTATGGATTAAATATTAGTTAGATATTGGGACCAAAAAAATGGGATTGCAATCAGGGTATCTTGGATGCCAGGTCTGAATCAATAGGTGGTATTTAAATTAAACCTATTCGTATCAAACAGATGTAGTATTTTATTGTTTAATATGTAGTCGCAGTAAAATGGAAAAAAATGACGAAAACCCCACTATAACTACATATACATATTATCTTGCAAGTCACTTCAAGGGTATTTGGCGGGCGGTGAGTTATCACTAACTTGTACTGCAGTATAGAAATCGACTTTCACGTGCATGTGCCACGCCATGGGCATGCTAAAAATGCTACAGAAACCACCAAACCAATCGACATTGAAACTATGTAAACGTGGCATTATAGTCATGCAGGGAGCATACAAAGCATAGTGTTAGCACTACTTTGCAGATTTAGATATATTAATTAAGGAGAACATCAGTTAATCACCTACACTACCCGTCAACTAACTTACTGAAAAGCTAAACGCAGTCATTATCGTTCCTTATCGACTGGAGAATAAACGATATTTTAAAAATTTTTCTTATGCAATCTAATTCCCTTATTTTATTCTCATGATCTGAGATATTGTAGTATGTTGGAGGGGAAGGCGATTATTAAATAAGAGATTGATTGTCTTTTAAAAGAGGAATACTTGATATACATTATTAATAATGGAGCAGTTGAGACAAAATACATATAAATAACGCTACTAAATCTTTTCGACAATTCCTTCATGAAAAACTCAGTTTCCCTTGGAAAATTCAAATTATATTAATTTCTAACAGCATAGTTCCTTTATCAAGGCGAAAGATTGAACCTAGGTGGAATTCGAAGAGCGAAGGCAAACCACATGAGCTAAATAATAAAAATTGCATTTGAGAAAACAGTACACTGCAGCTAAAGATATTTGTGACATGGAGTTTAGTTCCGAGTGACGTTTAAATTATAATTATAAATTATAACTTTCTCGACCAATATAAGAAGGGTAATAATAATATTCTAGAATATTTCAATATTATCTCAATGCCCTAAAGATGGCAATATATATGGCGAAATATTGGCTTTGTGTAAAATTCATGATTGACCTAATATTGAAGAATGTTATTATTATCTGGCCAGAACAGACTAGAAGCCTTCGATACTTGGTGCTGGAGGAGGATACCGAAAATATAATGCACGGACAAAATAAGAATGATGAAGTGCACAGAAGAGTAGAAGAGGAAAGGACCATATGGAATACCATAGAGAAAAGAAGAACCAGATGGATTGGACACACCCTGAGACACAATTGGTTTGTAAGGAACATACTTGAAGGCAAAATAAGGGCTAATAGGGGGATAGATAGAATTGCATTGGGGGAGCTCAGTTTTTTCTAGATAATCGACAAAATAAGTCTCATTATTACATTCTATATTTATTGCGACGTTTTAAATATTATTTACGGTTTATAGCCAGAATGTCTTTTACTAAAATAACTTAATGGTTATACAAAAAAATTAGCATTAAATTTAAAATTAAACTTAACATTTTAAATTGATAACTACTAAAAAACTATATCCCCTTATCACGGGTAATTATTACACCTCATGCATCACACGCTGATGTTTCACAACGAAGTCATAGCGCGTGTAGAGTAGTAATAGCCTGGGGCTGAAGATATCTCCATTAATGGTGGAACAACTCGAAGTGAAGCAAGTCATAGGATTTTAAATGCAGGTCAGCCGGATCTTAATGGTGTGTGTAACTCAAGGTGACAAGTAAGCTGAACAGGGTCACGTCGCCTCTGGTAAACAGTATTGTTTCCCTTAGATCGTGATTTTCTTAAAGTGAAAGTGACATTATTATTAATAATAAGGAGTTTAATGAATACTTACCGATTTTCCTGACCGACATTTCTCGGAGATTTGGACCGGGAACTCGTGAATATTCTCCTTGGGAAAATGAGAGGGAAGGAAACTCCGTCCGGAAACGACCCGGGTACATATTTAAGCGACGGGAAAACGGGAAAAAGAACTGAGAAGGAAATGACGAAATGGATATAATTTAGCGCTTTGCGGACGGGAACTTTTAGACTGAGGCGAGAAAGATGGGGAAGAGAGATGAAAAAAGAATGGAGCGAATAAAGCGGGCGAAATATTAAAATGCCAGGGAAGGGAGGGAATGCAATTTCAGAAACAATGCTACCGTTATTAAATTTTTTCAGCCCAAAGCAGGGTGAATAACCAAGGAGCGGAAATGGAAAATGAAAATAGGGAAGTCGACGTTTTAGGGAAGAAATCAGACATAAGTTGAAGAGAGATGGGAGTAAGAATGGTGCGTTCCATAGAATGAAATAGAATGGAGTAGATAGACGAACGTTTTGATAAAACTTAATTGAAAAGAGCTCCCAAGAGTATGAAAACCTTGTCCTACATCATTAATCTATAACGTGGCTGGCAAATAACTGCATAGGTATACCACTAACACTTTGAAATAAATCAAGTCATGCTAACATCTCCTAAAATGGATTACTTTAAGTAAGAGAAGATGAGGATATGGAAATGTAAAGGTCGCACTATAATGAATATCTCTTCAACTCCACAGTAACTGTGTAAAGTTTTTTTTTATTCGATCAAATACGACCACAATTCCGTTGAGCGCCATAAATAATGTAACCTTACTTAATTATTTTCCGTTAAAAGATCTATAACGACGGCTATTGCGTTGGACGATATAATTACTGTTAAATCCCCTTTTCCTTTTTCTCCCACTCTTACCTCGGGTTGATTGATCCTCCCGGGAATTTACCTTATAAAAATTTTTCTACACCACAGCTGCCCGGTCACAACAAGGTAAATAACAATTTTGTCCCAAAAGGAGATATGCCATTCAATGTTAACAAAATATATGTATATTTACTCAGAATTATTTATACAGCATCCGTTGGATTTATCCTAGCTGCGTGCACGCTATGGCTAATTAGTTGCTAAGTTTAATGAATGCAAAACCTCTGGTTGCAAAACACAATAAAAAAATTTTGGGCTCACATACAAGTAATCGCCGCTCTGGTCCCTCGTAATATGGATGCACTTGAGTCCTCTGCCTGCGGATGCCTTCAGCAATCCTCCAGCCTGTTTGGCGGTATGCGTAGAGGTTCCCTTTCTCACGCCTGTTTTCCTTGGCTATTCCTCACGGCGTCTCATTGCCCTGCGCCGGACTCCTTCCATATTAGTGGAATCTCAAACGTCTCCTTATACCGATCACTGAACAGCGAGTCATACAAGTCTGCACCTTTCAATTAGCGAGTTTTTCACGTTCGTACAATCATACTATCAGGTAGCGAGTGCGTCCCCACGCCTCAACATCCATTATTCTCCTCCACCACGGGCCCGCGCCGTGTCACTTGCGATATTGCTATTAACCTCCGATTTCTTTGCATATATTTCTCCTCATTATTATCTCCCCTCCCATACTTCATACTGTTGACCGAACAGCAATATTCACCACCCTCAGGGATACCACTCGACCAATTTAGGTCACCTACAACCAACCCATGAATGTTTGGCTGCACGTGTCACATCTGTAAGCGAGAGCCATTTACCATCTCCGAAATGACTGAACAAACTTAACAGAGATATGCAAAGACAGCTGATAATACTGGCGAATATAAGTGGCATCGGTGAGTGTTGCGATGGAAATTCCATCATCTATAATCAAATGGAGAAAAAAGAGGAGAAGATAAATTTTTCGAACGTGGAGAAGAGCTTTATTTGTTCATATGCTTTTAGCTAGTAATTTGGAGTACACTCTTAACTATATATGAATTCTAGAAGAATCTACCACAATAGCCACTTGATGCAAAAAGAGCGACGGCTACTTCGTTGAATATTAATTAAACCAACTATGTTATCACACCTGGAGTATGTTTCATAATTTTTCAGCTACCTAATTCCTCCATGACGCAACTAAGAGCCGAGTGACAACTATCAAGACCACAATAATACGATTCAAGCGTTTATACGTTAATTATACTAATTTTTCATGACTCAGCATATACTATAATACATCAACCAGAAAAATATATAAGCACCATGTTGAATTAATAAAGCATAACGAATAATCAACTTTACGAGTAGAAATGGCACTTTTATCCATTCAAGTCAATGTCATTAATTTCCAACCAATGCATTACAACGTTTTAGGATTTGGTATGAGCCATAAAACATTTCATGAAAATTCCAAGCAATAGGCATCCACTGGTGTACTGAGAAGAAAAATTACTTCAATCTTGAGGTAAAGTTGACGATTATTATTTTATTATTAACAATTATTACACATAAGAGAAATCAGAAAAGCGATTATAATCAGCTAGAAGTCTCAATTTTCCACTATTTGCATCCATTACGAGTCAACTGAGTGTTAGTTAAATATTTTGTTTAAAGTAGTTTCATAATACACCATAATACAACATCAGCAAAACTCTATACCAATAAAAAATACTGATCTCTTCTCGTGTCAATTTCTTCAACACTCAAAAAAGCGCCAATAGCTTAGAAGTATAAATAGAGCTTCTAAATAGTGACAGGAAATATATGTCTTTATGGTCAAAGCTCTCCCAAAGGACATTACTGAAAGATGTGATAATTTTCACGAATTGGGTATATAAACATATAACGGCTTGAAATAAATCAACTGAAAAACCTCAGCATAGGATCAGATTAAAACCGAGTCAATCATAATATACCTTCCCTGGTTTTTAATCACAATTCACATGCGTTCACTCCGAGTAAATTTATTTATTTTTTAGTTGAGTTATTAATTCAAAAATAAAATTCACTATCGTTATCAAGTTTACATGCATGCATGACCTTCTTTGCCTATAAAATTAGGGAAGTAGGAATGCGTATACAGCATGCGTATACAAGCTGATGCGATAGGTTGTCAGCAACAGACAAGGGAAAGAACAAACGGGTGACGGAAGAGAAAATGAGTATGAAGGTGGATGGCGGAAAAAGATGAGCATAGGAGGAGGTGGATGAGGGCAGAGGATGGAGCAAACGGTTGTGCGTTTGAAAGGATAAGAGGGAGAAGGACATATAAAATAAAGTGAATTAAATTATTTTCATTCCAAGGTGATCCACGGAATGAGAGAAAATTAACCGACGAAGACAGGCTTTCAGTGGAAGAGAAGGAGGAAGCTCAATTATCACTTTGCAGAGGGAAATCTGGGAAAGAACGCACCCTGTTCATTTTATAAATTCGGGGAAAAATGTCCAAAAATCCTTTTTCGTAGTTAGAAAATGCAATTACGGCCGTCAAGTCTCATGAAAACTACGAAACAAATACGACCAAACGCGTCTTGAAAAAGTGCTTTTAATTTCCGGGTGATTTTGGATTTTCTCTTGGAAGCCAGGTACAATGAAATGGAGGAACAGAATTAGCGATTCGCAATTTAGTTGGAAAACCGAAAGTTGGGCCTTTGAATCATAGTCTAAGAACCCTATAGATATAACCCAAACCAAAGATGTTCTTCGACTAAAAATTCGCAGAGAACCGAAAACCTAGATTAATTTCGGGTGCAATAGCTAAATTATTTGACAATTTCTATTACATCGAAGGTATCAAATAAGTCGGCAAATTTGTGAGGAAATCCTAAATTCAAGAAAATCATTTTTTCCGCAGCACCTATCAACAAACAGGAATATTATCGTTCATCACGGCAAAATATATCACCTTGCATTGTACGAGAGCTATCAGAAATGTGAGCTAACTTTGCTACTGCTAGCGAATCACATGAATGTTTTAAAAAATAGCAGAGATAAAAAATCTAAAGTAACTTTAGACTTCAACAGACCGTCAACAGACTTTCAGACCTTATCACATCTGCATGATACCAAATTTATGGGCTGGAATACATTTACGTCACTTTATGTAACGCAGAGAGGTATCCTCATTTTCTTCTCTGTTTCTATGGGAAAAAAGCGGTTGATGGCTTTATTTCAGAGAGCAAAATGATACAACGACAAGATTTTATGACTAAACAAGAGTAAGCGGATTGGATTTAAATCACCCGACAAAGGCATTGCGTATTTTGCGAGCTGATGTTGGTTTGCTCAGAAGTCTAAACTGCAATCGTATGACACGGTAATTAACTCGACTACACATCCGTTTAATCAGTGGTAAACTGGATTTCGGGAATGACGATACTGAATTCAAGCAACGAACAATATTGTGCTTTCCCCATACACTTACAAGACACGATCACATCCATCTGCGCCTGAAAATAGGCAGCGAAATTTTGAAGGCATGACGTAAAGGGGAGGAGCTGAGCTTTTGGACACAACTGAGCTGCGTCATGGGAAAGAAAAATGACTTCTTTCAAAAGATCAATTTGAAAGCCGCTACCTCAGACACCAAAAATACGGAATAAAAAAGAATATAATGGAATAAAATAGCATACAATGGAATAGAATAGAATGGAATGGAATAAGATAGCATGCAATAGAATGGAATACAAAGGAATAGAATAAAATAAGCTTTATCATGCTCTGGCTTTCCTCGTAAGAGCAAAACAGAAAATACGTATAACATTCTGCTTTTAACGAAAAAAAGAACAAAGAATATACCTGGACAGCATCTCACTGTGATGGAAAGCTAAACTTTTTCAGCCTCAGATAAATAACACAGAATACAAAATGGAAAATATAATATCAATAAGAGATAGATAAGAAACTAACAATGATATCTCAGATAATTATGTAAAGCATGAAATTCTATAATAGGAAACAAATTTTAGTTATAGACGTATGTGCTCTTTATAGCAGTAATTAATTAGTTTTTCCTTAAAAATAGACAAATAGGAAGAATCTTTCATAGATAATGGCAATGAATTCCAGAGATTTAAACCAGAGATGAGAAAAGATTTAAATGTTTTTCAGTTCCAGTGGTTCTAAAAACGTACACTGATTTGGAGTTAAACATGATAAAATGATAGGCTGGGTATTTATTGCAAAAGAGAGTGAATAAAAGTAAAAAATTTCCTCCGAAAAGAGATTTCAATCGTCTTCTTGGAGGAAATAAGTCAAATTAGAGGTAGTTTTTCTGGCATAATCTGCGATGTCCAAAAATTGGTAACATACTGCAACGTTGACAGGTAGCCTTTCAGACTAATCCGAAGATATATATTTACATTTTTACTCCATCATTTACTTAATTGGATGAAAATCGTATGAATGATATTGTTCTTTGTTCGCGATTGCCTCGGTGACCCGTGAGCCCACTTTAAACTCACTTTAAACAGTGCAAAGTGGTAACATCCCCAATAAATATGAAAAATTGTACGTGACCCTAAACAGGATTAGAAATAAAGAGAATTAAAAGTAATGTAAGAACTGTGAAGTAAGTTACGGACGGACTAAGATGTAATTAGAGAAAGGCGGAAAGGTGGGTACGAGAGATATTCATTAAAGGCTAGCACAAATAAATGAAGCAAAACGGAGGAGAACGTTCTGAACGATTATGCTGTGTGTGCATGGGCCATATTACAGTATACTTACATTAGTTGTTTGGACCAAATGAGCTATCATTTCCCACGTTGACCGCTACAAAATTTGCTATCACAATCCAAATATAAATCTAATGTATGATTTGGAGTGAATTTTACTAAATGCTTTCATCATCCTCAAATCATTCATATAACAAAAAAAACGGACTTCATGGAGGGCATAATTGGCCTGAAATGAAGATGGTAAAAAAAATTCGAACTCTCGAATTGTAGATGAGCAGCATAGAGGATATACCTTCCTTCGAAAAAAATAGATATTGAAAATACTTTAAATGAATAGAAGACACAGGCAGTAATAGAAAATAGCTTGTTAAAAAATAGGTGATTCTTGTAGTGTTTTGGATGCTGATCCCAGGGGAGCCGACAGAAAAATTTCATCACTTACCAATTTATCACACAATGATTATTTCATGTAGTCTTCACAGAAAAATGGTAAACTGCTCATGAAGTAATTAAACGCTTTATTTCTATTTCTTCAAAATAATAAGGAGAAAGAATCACTGTGTTATTGACTCAGGATGGTGTGTTCTTGCATTACAAAAATTAATTTACTGTTGTCCCCACTTGGAATATGATCTAGAAAGATCTTTGCATGAGATGGTGGTAAAAATAAGTTCTGCAAAGTCATTTATCCAACATTTTGCACATTATAATTACATATGTATTTTTATGAAGTAATTATGAGTGAGCCATTTAAATGTGTGCAGGTATATTTAATCTAACCATAATTAATCTAACCACTACTGCTGCATCTGCGATACTTTTGTAGTCATAAAACAGCGAAGAAACATTATCGACTTTGTGAAAAAAGTATCCATAATTACGCTTAAAACTTGGTAACAAAACTTTTTGCTTCGAAATCGTTCAATTTGTGCGATAGAACTGCGATAGTCCTTTCAGAGTAATAAATCATCTTTCCATTGACTGTGTGAGTCAGGTAAATGTTACAGAGTTTTATGTATTCATTTTATAAAATCCTACTTTCCCTGATGGATTGGATTGAATACTTGGGGAGGCGACCGACGGCTAAGGTCATTTGCTCCGTAGGGGATTGGTAAGGGAGGAAGGGTGGATAGAAACTCGGCGTCGGCATTAGCCTACTCTTAACGAAAGGCGCCAAGGGGACCACGTTTTTTACGTCTTATCCGACAGACGGAGTACTCTTCTTGAAGTGCCCTCCACAAGACAGGTAGAGATCGGGTTTCCTTTGAAAAGCATCCGCCTCTGCAGGGATTTGAACCCTGGCCGCCCGTGTGGTAGGCGAGTACTCTAGCCACCACACCAACCCAATCCCCTTTCATTGATGAAATGGATTATCTTATTGAACCTAAATTAAGGTTCAAACTGTGCAGATTATTCCATGAATATATTTTTAATGACCACATTTGTCCTGCCATAGGAGCCGACTGCAGTGCCACTTGCTCGGATCTACCGGTTTTGACTTCAATTGAGGCAGTACCTCTCTAATGACTTTAAATAATTCATGGTTTGATGCCAAAAATTTTCAGGAATTTTTTTCCCTTATTCTCTCTTTTAATTAAAAGCATGAAGATACTTTCTCGTTGAATTTGATATTTATCCGCTACTATCTGAGCAATTTGCATAGCTTTCCATGTTAAAATCTCATCATTCTAAGCTGAACAAGAGTAGAAGTATTCAGGAAACCCTATTTTATTTTCAACTCAGCATATAAAACACATTTCAAAGATGCTATATTCAAGTTTTCTGAAAATCTGAAATAAATGACCCAGGAGTCAGGTGGGTTGTGTTTGAATCGTTCGATATAATGTAGATATATTTACCAAGGAGTCATGTAGTACAACAACGAAGGGTTTGAGATTTTGGCGGGTTAAACCCACTCGAGTGACTTACTTCTCTGTCAGATATACTGTTCATTACGTCTCTAACACAATAAACAACTCTGTGAACAACACACCCGCTAGAAGAGCGCGATATGGAAGAATATTCAGAATTTTACGATCGCTTTAAACAAAAATAAATTTCAAACCTTAGTGGTTGTACCAAGTGGCTCCTTGGTTACGTGATCGGATTTCACTGGAGCGTTTCAAGCACAACTCCGCCGGGCCACCTTAAAGAATGCGGCGTGAAATTTTTTGGATACACGTTAGAATCCCAGGATTTATCTCACTCTAATCTTCGCTGATTTCTCTTTCGAAGGTGATTCCCGTTGAAGTTTCACCCTTTAAGATGAGGTGAATGGAGCAAATGAATACAGGGAGAGAGTCGCTGAAAATATTTCGACGCGAAGGGGAATGAGGGAGTGGATGCCGGAGGCAAAAGACATCGCGAGTCCGAGACTTCCGAGAGAACCCAAACTTCCTCCTACACAACCGCCGTCAGCATTCGGATGAAGCGAAATGAATTGAGGTAACTTTCCCTTTCTCTCGCAAGGACTCAAGACCCGAAATCCCTGCGACATCCCCTGGTGACCTCGCCCGACTAACTCTTCTTCCCTCGGACCCCAAACACCGTGGGCTGGACGAGGGGGCGAGCGGTGGGGGGAGGAGGGGCTTTTAAAACGGCCATTCCTCAAGCAGTCCGCCGAGGGACCAAACTACTTCGGGAGGCATTTTCAGCCGGTCACCCCGCAACACTGCTGCCCGCTTAGCTTAGCGAGAGGGGGCGAGATGAGAGGGATGGAGATGAAGGAGGAGGGACTGTGTGGCCAGGAGTTTGGAAGAGAAACGACGAAAGAAGATGCTTTTCAAGCCCTTTTGCACCCTTCCACCTCCCCCGCTCCCGCTTACTCAAATCTCTCTTCCTCCCATGAAAGGGGCGACACCACCCAGAAACGCACCCCCTTGTATCGTTTCCCTAAGTCTCAAGGATTCACCGCCATCCCGTTGTGGGACATCCCCTCCGGACAGATTAAACCCACAACTAGGGTGCCGGAGTGGGTTTGTAACGGTATCATAGTGGAAAGAGTAACTTAAAGCGAAATTGACGGTATCATGCTTAACGGTGAGGAATCGAGCCGTTATGAGGGAAATTAACTTCAATTATACAGTTCATTGGAGCTCCTCCCCCTCATTTATAATTACCTGGTTTTAGACAAATTTAATCAGGCTTAAAAAATGAAGAGAAAACTGTCCAGAATATTCTAATGAGATCATGAGTTTTCTTCTAAGCATTTGTTATTTTCTTTCTATGTGGAAGAATTCTTCTAAGTCACGTGTAATAATAGTCGTCTACTTTTGATATAAATATAAGAATCTTTATTCGCACCCAACATATTCTCTCCCAATTTTCTCGTCCAACCAAACGAATGCTCAACGGTTCCGCAATTCATGCACAAGCATTTAGTTATCAACGTACAATCCCTTCATGTTCCAAGAGAAGAGAAGATCCCACGAAGTTCCTTCCGCGGGGTCTGCGATTTTACCCTTTCTCATATTTAATTCCAAATCTTCCTCATTTCAATCCTTCAACATATAAAACTTACATAATTGCAAAATATGACGATATTTGTGCGCAACTTCAGCAGATATATCAAGATTTTCTCACCATCATGGTGTTGGAAGCGTTTTAAATGGTTATATACATTTCGTACATTAATTTATGAGACAATTTAGTTCAATTAAGAGGAATATTAAGCCTAAAAATGTCTCTTTTTCATTATCTTACGGGAAAATTACTGTGGTATATGAAACAAGTTCCTGAAAAAAGAGCAGGGTGTGAAACTGTATTTTAGGTATTAGAGAGATATGCGACAAATACTCACCAAAGAAAATCTAACGCAATGAAATACTCGGTAGGATAAAAAACTAAAGAACACTCAAAAGTGGTAAATCACAGTTGCATGTGGAGTAACTGACGTATCCAGGAAGCATTTCTGATGAAAATGAGTTAAGCGAGGCCGCATTAACGAGAAGAGTAAAAAGAACAAACAAAAATACGGAGGAGCATACTAAGGAGAGAACTCATGCAAGGTTATCCATATAATGCATATAGTAGACAATATGTCCTTATTATAGTAGTTTTGCGTGTAATGAACCAAAATTTGGTAAGTTTGGAGAGAATACGAGCATGTATAGACCCTTTCAGGATTAGAGTAATGAGAAAGGTGGTGGCGGTAATATATGCTGAGAGGAAAACGCACAGCAAGTTCGTAACAACGTGCGCGGAGAAGTATTCAAAAAAGACAGAATAAGGAGTTGGAAGGCACATTGAGGGGTGCCGAAAGAGAGCGATAGATGAAAACATAAGGGAGGAGCCAGTACAAATGAACGATGTTACAGAGGCTATCGTAAGTTAAAACTATAGATATTTACATAAAACCCACAGATCACCATTTGAGCAGTGGCCGAGAGTGTTTGACAACAGCCGTTAAAATGGGAAGGAATAGGGATAGGGAATTGTAAGAGTAAAAGGACATGAAGTGACACGTGTTTTGAATCGTTGTCATGTTGTTTTCTCTGTATGTTTTATTGCCTCTAATGGCAAATGGAATGAAGAATTCCCGGAATCTGTTTCACCCTGCAAGTTTAGTATGGCATCTTACTCATTTTGACGCGTCTATCATCTCAGATGAGATATAGTGAGGGATGATTTATCTTACTCCGAGTAACCCAGTAACTAACTCACATAATCTGATGCCTTAAACCAATCAAAGCTTTATATACGCCTTCCAAGTTACCAGGAAACGCGTACCTTTCCTATTTATTTCGCAAAAAATATTTCTTTGGATTTTCCCAGATAGTTACAGCTTTCTCAAGATCAGATCCAACTCGAGACGCGAATAAATGATTTAAAATGACAAAAAGGGAGAGCAAAGTATGAGAAATATTTTATGGGAAAGGTAGAGGCTGGGGGAAAATAATATTTAAGCGCTATTAAAGAGGATGTTTAGAGTTCAAGATCGAGATAACATTGGATATTTATAGTGAGTCAAATTAGAGGAAGTGAACTCCTTCACCTCCTTTCTCGGAATGACCATCACGCGAGACGGAAGAGGTACATTGGACATCAAGCAAAGAATACCCCAAGCTAAGAAGGCGTTCATTGCAGAAAGACATCTGCTGGGCTCAAAGAAGATTAAGAAGACTACAAATCAGGAAACAGTAGGTACGTGAAAAAATTCGTGTGGAGAGTGGTACTCTAGGGATCGAAAGCATAGATCATTGGAAAAGCTTACCAGAAAAAACTAGAAGCCTTCAAAACCTGGTGCTGGAGGACAATACTGAAGATAAAATGGACGGAAAAAATAAGAAATTATGTGGACAGATGAGTAGAAGAGGAGAGAACCATATGAAACACCATAGAGAAAAGAAGAACCAGATGAATTGGACACCCCCTAAGACAAAATAGGTTTGTGAAGAACATAATTGAAGGCAATATGGAGGGAAGAGTCCACAGAAGAAGACCTAGAAATAAGTTCATGGACCAAATAAAGAGAAAATTACAAAGAAAGAGATATCAGAAGGTAAGGGAACTAGCATTAGACAGGGAAGGGTGTAGGGCTGCAGTCGTCCAATCTTGAGGGCTTCTATATGCGGGTTGAACGACCAATGAGATAGAGAATAAGCACATTGTTAGCTTATCCACTAGGAAGGTATATAGTCTAGCAAACACACAAGCTTGTGTCGCGGTATAGATATCAGGGTACTTAAGGTAGCTCAATCAAAAGAACACAAAACTGTCATTTTATTCATTTCCTCGATTCTGGTATAAAAATAAGTCTTCTGTCATGCATGAAAAACGCAATGTTACCTTTCTATGCCATTTTTCTCTCAAATTGATTTTGAAGTTACATCGTGCTTAATGTCCTCAACGGGAGAAAACAGAGAAAAAAACAGCATTTTATGTCAAATTCAAATGCCGCTTTTACGAAAAATTGTTTTTATGAAGTGTAAACTTCCAATAAATTGGTTAAAAATAAACATGATGCACCATTTTGCCTTATTTTTTTATTATAAGCTAATTACTGCGAAAATTGAATCCAAATGTGGCAACTTCATGAAATTGGCACTGCAGTCGGCGTCGATAGCCGAAAAATGAGCGTTCGCCAAAAATGATATCCGAGGAATGATAGGCATTTTTTTGAGCTTTAATTTTGATTTTCTATAGCTGACACATTCCATCGTTGGAAGAAGGATTTTAAAATTGGAATTTGGTAATTGATGTCCCTCACATAGCCGCGGAGGAATTTTCTTAAGATGAGGCATCACACCCGCTCGACCGGTCGGATTTGTCATGTTTCCGGACCCCAATTTTTTTATTAAAGACATGTAATCGACTTGAAATTTTCAAAGTATGAATAATAGACCATTACTAAGGGAGAATTGTATCTCAAATATGACTATTATTTCGGTGTATAAATAACCCACCGGAAAATCGGCGAAATATAGAGAATATTTTCACAAAAACTAATGACCGTTGTGAAAATTTGTAAATGTAGAGGGATGTATCAATCCTTCTTCTATCAGAATGTTAAGTTACAGATCTCATGGTTGGTACATAAAATCTGTGATTGGTTCATTTCGACAAATTACATGAGTGTTTTTCGGCGATGATACACTCGGACGGTGACGCAAATAGTTCACTTTACCCTCACAGACAAGATGGTCAGGGATGCCTGTACCATTGCGCTGTAGAGTGTACAACAATTTGCAAGCGACTGCAGCCTAAAGCGAGAGTAATTCTGGAGCGAGAGGCTCCTGACGTCAAAATGCCTCGACCGGGTGCGAAACAGAATACAGAACTTTTCCTTACCGAAGGGTAAGATGCGTCCTCTTATCGAAGAACCTTCATTTTAGACAAGCCCGATAATGTCTTGTTTGTAATTAAAGTATTAATTGTTAAAGTATTGAAAAGTAATTATACTTATATCGAATGTTGTAAAACTTTTACTAGAACATGAGTCATTCAACAGAGTAAATTGGCTTAGAAATGATGAACACCGAAACGTTGCCAAAATGTCAGACGTATAATGTCAAACACCTGGCTTTTGTAATGAGGTAAACGCTTCTGTTTAACGCTTTACGCTATATCATTTTACCTTTAGGAGTATTTTCATGACATTTAAAAATATATTAGGCAGGACAATGCCTAAATTTTCACATTTGAAATGCAGGTTACTCCGAAAGAGTCTCCCCCAATGGTGCCGAAATAAAGGTATTAGTATTCACCAATCGCCTTCCTTTCACCCTTACCTTAACCCGTAACCTGTGGCGTCAGACATTTCATTTGGCGCACCTGAGTGGGTATTGTGTGCGCCATCAGTAGGCCACTGGCGTGGGATTGTATTCACCCTAAACAACCTCCCTTACTTTGACCAGTTGGAGTTACTCTTACAGACGAGGTGGCAAAATGTCCTTGTCCGAGAAATATAAGGTGGTAGCTTGAGAGCATACAGCAGAATATTATGAGTATAAGTGCTAAGTTGCGTATTATTTGCGCGAGGATTCGATCTTTGGCAAGAGTTGACGCCCGATAAATCAACAACATTTCCTCATCGCCATTGATCGTTCAATCCTAAGATTGGTTGACTGACTCCTCCAACCTTCCCTTTCTAATACTATTCCCCATATTTCCTGGTAGCCTTTCCTGTGTACTTTCCTTTTTATTTAGTCCATGAACTTATTCCTGGGTCTTCCTCTAGGGACTCTTCCCTCTATTTTTTCCTAAATTGTGTTTTTTAACAATCCCATTGTGCCTCGGGGGTTATCAAATCTATCCATTCTTTATTTGCTGTATGATGTTCTTTATGTTCCTTTCCTCTTCTACTTATCTGTACATTTCATCATTTCTTATTTTGTCCGTTCATTCTATCTTCAGCATTCCCATCCAGCACCAGGTTTCGAAGGCTTCTAGTCTGTTCTGGTCCTCCATTCCATTTGTCCATGCTCCTGATGCTCATGATCCTGAACTTTTCCTCGCAACCTCCAAATTTGTGAATGATAATAAAATAATCAGCATTTGGAAGTATTAAGTGCATCAACATTACATCCTCGTAGAACAACCATGATGGCAGTGTATCCGCCCTCATTCATGGATATACGAACGCACTGGAGTTGGAAGCGGTTCATCTCCGTAACTTCCTCTTCCTCCTGCGCCCCTCGGTGACCGCCTTGACCTCATCCCGCCTCCAACTTCCCCAGTCGCACCGCCTCCCTTGCATTACCACCTTATCACCCGACCCAATCCCCCCCGCACCCGCCTTTTTTCCACAACACGCCATCCCTCTCCAGTTAACTTCTACTCACTCCCCGAAACCCGTGTGTCCCTCCTCTCTGACATGACCTCTTGACCTCTCCCTCCACCGACCCTCGGTCCATTATTGGCTCCAACTGCCCCCTCGCCCCGTCGGCACACACTCCGACCCATCTTCCCCCGCATCCTTGCCCCGCCAAACGGGGATCCGGGGCCCCCTTTTATGGTCTCTAAAGACCCCCACGGAAAACCCCTTATAAGGACCGCCCCAGAGAGAAGAGGAGAGAGCCACATATCCACCCGGGCCACCTATTCCCAGATTTAATTAAAGGGATTCGATGGCGTATGGGGGGTCCTCGCACCCCCCTCTCCCGGCCTGCTTTCTCCCCCTCCCCCAAACTTCGCTTCCTCCTCCTCATTCTATGACCCTCCTCTTTCAACCCCTTTCTTCTTCCCTCTTTCACTTCCTCTCCCAATCTACACAACGTCGCCTGCCATTCTTTCTTTCCTAATCCTCACCTCCCCTCTCTTCTTCCCTCCGTATCTGTCCAGCACTCGCTGTTTCTCCCTTTATTATTGCTTTATTTGACAGTAGAACCGCCAACGGGTCATTTCGACCCCTGAGACAGTTTTTTACTATACTGCTCTCATAGTGTACTTAAGTTAAGGCCATCACATGACATTCACATGGCATACAACCTTTATTAAAGAATGCAAAAAATATCTGATTTTTAGTTGCAAGTTTAACAAAACTGCAGTTAATCGTAAAGTCTGCTAAATATACGCTTTAGGATTATACCGTTTAAAAGTAGCTGAAATCATACCTGTTTTCAATGAACACGTAATAAATAAATGTATTTTCTGCTGATTTTATAATTTTAACTTCGATATGCTCAATGGTTGCCTATGTCTTTGGAAATACCTGATCTTTCCAAATCTTTCTGGAAGCATTGGTAATTTTTCCGTGACTTTGATAGGTGTTGGGGAATTTTTCTAATTACTGCCAAAAGAATTCAATTAGACTACTCAAATATAACGGATACGATGGTTTTCAATATCATAAGACTGGGTGCGGGTTCGTGCGGAGTTTGGATTGATTGCTTCTCATTGTGGGGATTGAAGGTAAGACACCAGAAGGAGCGGAGACTTCTCAGTGGAATCCTGATACCCTTCTTGGATGCTGTGTAAAGAGCACATTTAAGTAGATAACTCCTTCCGTAAGATTGGACGTTCAACTGTACCTCCCTAAGTACCTTTTGATAAAAATGGACAAGTGAGGACACCAGGTTTCCGAACCACCCTTCTTCCATCCCCCAAAAGATCCTTCCCCGACCATACTAAATGCATATCCTAAATGGCATACATAATCTAAGCTCTTGATCACCTTTCCAAATAATTGACCAAATAACTTAAATATCGTCTTACTTGATCTGAATAAAATAGAGCCATTATTTAGATATAATTTATCAGGCTCATTTACTTTATTCTAGTCACTATTACGTCATGACTCACTGATACGTGTTTAATTGTTGACGAGAGGACTAGGCTAAGCCATTTGACACTTGGAGGCACATCAAGTACTAAGGTTACTTGATAAATTCAGATGAGGCAAGTACGCAGTACGTACGACGTAGATGATATTATTTTGATTCGGCGCAATACGTCTTGAATTGAAAGAAGCAAAAATAATATAAGAGTTACATTTCCGAGGCGATAAATTCAAAGATTACTCCTCTCTACGGAACATAAGCGATGATAGCATATAACCACAGTCCTCTGCCTTTCCCAACTCCCACCTCATGCATGACTGGTGTTTTTACATCCCCTGTCATATACCTCCGTAGGAGCTCACAGATTATTATATAGGTGTAAGGGTCAAACTCAACATATGTAGCACTACTTAATTGCCACTGGAATATACTCACCAATAACCAAGCTAGAGAATATTTCAACAGATTCAAGCGAGATATTGTGGAAGTTCGTCATATTGAAACAGAAAGAACAATTGCAGTAATTCATATGGTATTTCAATGCGTACGACACGTTTAAACTCACAGAGCCATCAACTTGTACCTGATGAAGGCTCTGTGAGTTGAAACGCGTCGTACGCATAAAAATACCTTGTGGAATAGTGCAACTGTTGTTTCTGTTTTAACAAGAAATGGAAGTTTGATTAGTTAATTTCAGAACTAAAACGTATGCTGATTCCACCGTTGTTCGCCGTTCCCCATTGTTGAGATTGTTCATTTATTTGAGTATGAGGTAAAATTTTAAATAATCTCCGTATAAATATTTAAACTGTTATATAAATTAATACTTAAAAAAATTATAGTATTACTAACAACAATTTTATATATAATCATTAAGACACGACGGTTACGGCAATTCAACGGTTCCTCCCAAGCTATCTTCTGATTCGATTCATAACTACACCCCTTCCTCTCCAATAAGACCATCATCAGACACTCTTAAGGGCAACGTTTAAGGTTGATTGGGTATCTCACCAGGTCAAATTCTCCATTTCGGCCGAAGTTTCGATGTATGAATCGTCCATTGTCATCAGGGCAAGACGATGACGATGGATGACTCGTGCATCGAAACGTCGGCCAAAATGGAGAGTTTGACTCGGTGGGAAATAACCTTAAACTTAACCATACGCGGGGAAAGCCTTAGATCTTTCTTCAATCTCAAGGGTCCTCTCCTCCTTCCTATTTTTCCACCCTGTCCTCATCATCTTCTCTATGTTAACGGTATTTTTTCAGCCAACATCCCCTCATTCAACTTTCAATACCCTTTCCTATAGCCAACTGACGCCAATTTTCAAGACGAGCAACCCTTACACAAAAGGGAGGACTACAAATCTTTTCCCTATCGAATTTTCTGTTTAGTATTGTAAATTGACTTACGAACAACCTTTCTCACGGCAAAGGAAAGGCTTTAATTATTGGATAAATAGACTGAGGGTAGAATTGAGAACATTATTTTCCACGCCCAAGTGTTTTTATCATCATTGTTAATAGCTCGGCTTTGAACATCCTTCAAATACTTTTATAAGAAGGTGCTGACAAAATATATTACTTCAGGAACACGATCCCATTCGAATGTTTTATTCAAATTCGAACAATCACACCAAACCGCTATTATAAATTAATTCACTATACCGATTGTAATGATTTTAAAGTTACTTTTCTACGCTTTCTAAAAACTAATTTGAAACTTAAGTGTTCTGTGGTTATGTACGCGTTCAGTATTCATACCTAAGATCATTGGGATCGGTTTGGTACAATACTTTCAAAAGCTAGGTGTCACTTTTCAAGAGAAGCCAAAATAACTCCATAGAAAGAGTATATTAACTGATTGCAACAAACTCTAAGTAGGATTCAATAATTATATTTTACACCTTTTCCTGAAAAAGTTTCATCAATGTGGATTTCAAGTACATAAATGATAATGAGGCTTTATTCTTCATATCAATCACATAATTTGAAAAGTAACGATCAGTTTCATGCCTCACATTAGTCAACAACTACATCAGTACGACACAGTGGAGCGTTCGTTAATTATCTTGCGAAGAGGAGAAAAGTCTACGGACGATCCCTTAAAAGAGGAAGAAGCGCTTAATCATTTGACTTTCTTGGTATAATCGGGCATAAGTATTATTTTCTGAAAATTACGGGATGATTGACATTTACGGCCGTCCGCATAAAATATATGTTAAAATGCGAGACAGTGTCATTTTTGTCGCTTCAGTTTTATTTAAGATGCCTTGAATGGCTTACCAACCATTTTTGGGGCAGAGGTATCCATCAAGATCAGGGCCTCAGGCTGCTGGGGTTTTCTTTTCATTTCATCACGATGAACCATGTCCGAGATTAGTTTCATTTTACACAAAAAATTTACGATGGAGCTACCAATTCTGTTTCCCCATAGAGAAACCAAACGAAATTCAACGGAAATGCGTTGTTCCATACCGATCTTATTGAGCTTGGGTGGGTTAGTACCGATAAAGCAATGACTTGGAGCACAAAAATGGACAACGACATGAATTATTTATATTAAAGAAAAATAAAGAACTTGAGAAATGCTTCGTTCTCTATAGCGTGGTGGTTAATTAGTTATGTATAGGTAGTGACTGAATCATTCACATAACGATCTCGTCTGATTGTCGTACTTAGCTTGTATCATACTGCTTTACATATTGTATTCACTGTATATTTTTAAAATGTTTATATAAGCATCCCAGGATCTTGGTCTGAGCCGCAAAAAAGGTACATCATAATTTTCCATTATTTTAGCGAATGCTGTGACGAGGTAAAAACCTCAGGGGCATCACTCTAAGTGAAACCCTCATTGATAAAATTTTGCATCAAACGGAAAATAGGATATTGTCGTAAATTTCACTCCATCTCGGTCAGAATACTCGGTGAGAATGGCATGAGTTAATAGTCTCAACTAGAGGCCGCTTCATCATCTACAGAGTATCAGACACGTTTCATGTAAGGATAAAAATGCCTCATTCAGAGATATAGGCAACATTAAAAAGTATGAAAATACGGATTACTTTGAAAACTCCACATTGTTTGATTTAAAAAGTATAATTAGTACTGCTGTACTTGAATATTTAAATATCTCTGAATGATGAGTGTTTCTTAAAATCTTGGAAAAAGTCGGAAATACCTGAATAAGTATTTTTAATCACGAACCGCAGTGTTCGACTGTAACCCATAAGCAAAAAATTAATACACCTATGGAGTACGAGGATATCTCAAAATTATATAAATTGGAATAAATTTACAACCTTAAGACAATAGTTAAAATAGTAATTAGCATGAATAGATGTTGTTATATATTCTTGAATACAAAATTAGTCAAGAAATACAGATTTGACAGACTTTGGGATAGACACCCAAAAGCAATTCACGCATTTAAACCAGCAACATTCAGTGCCTCAAGACTCAATACTATGCCCAAAAACGTTCGAAATAAGAAACAATTCACTCGAGGAAATGAGAAAAAAGAGGGAAAGATAAATAAAATGTCACAAAAGGTGCGATATTTAATTGTGAACCGAGTCCTTCTGACCTTTCACTTATTCTCTTCCGTCTCCACGCCCACACTTAACCCTGTTTCAAGACACCAAGCTTTGATATCATTTCCTATCGCATCTTCTTCTTTCTTAAACCAGATATGGGAGGATGTGGGTCGGAGCCTCCGCAGTAAGGCCCCCACCCAATTATCTTTCCCCTTTTCGTGGGCGACTCAAGATTCCCGATTCCCTACCTCAATCTCTCTCTCTCTCCTTCCGCACATTTTTTCCTTTCCCACTCTCTCTCTCTCTCTCTCTCTCTCCTCCATAAATGTCGGTGATTCTCCGTTTCTTCCTCCTTATCTCTGTTCCCCCACATCTTTAACCGCCCTCCTCTTAATCCTCGGATTCTCCTGCCTCGTTCCTATCCTCCCATCTCCTCTCCCTTCAGCTGAAGAGCAACGTCCTCTAATTCCACTTTCCCCACAAATCCGCTTTCTTCTACATCCTCTTCATTTCTTCTTCAACAGCGTCGCTTTACCTTACCATTCTTCTTCTACTCTTCTTCATTTCAAACACTCTTTACGGCTTAAGTTTACGAATCCAAGTCAAAACTAAAATAATCCGTTTTTATGGTTATCCACAGTACATTCAGCACCTCAAGACCTCAGAAATGTAGAACCATTATCAAGGTGTACTTAAGACTCCTCGGTAACCTTAGGACTTGTTCAAACCATGTTAGGCATTAAATTGTATAGAGAATAGTCCTTAAACAATCAATCGTATGATCAACTTTCTTTCTTTTGCCAATCCCAGTGCATCACATATACGATAATTGATATAAGATCAACACGTTGGAGAGAATCACTTTTGAAAAATAAGCCAGTAAGCCAGAGATTAGCCTTCTGAAAATATAAGTTGTTAATTTTTAATTTAACGTCAGATTACTCAGGAAAGCGTAAAATTAAAACTAGATACCTTTCCTACGTCATAATGAAACTTACTAATAAGATCACAAAAAAACGAGTCACTATGTTTGGACAGTACAACGTCCGACAGTACATCTTTCATAAGCATGATGAACAACGCAGTTAGCGGGCCGATTACAGAAAACAAAGTCACTGGACCCACTGGTCGAGAGATTCCAGTATTAGTCAACATTTTTAATCAAGTTCTAAGAGGTCCAAAAAAGTCTACATATTAAGAGTCGTCGAGATAATAGGATTGAGAGTAAAAAAACTTAAGTTATGAACAATAAAAATATTCCCAGCGCACGCACAACATCCGGATAATTTAAATAGAGATTGTTGATGTGTACTCATTGGAGACGTCCAAAACATGTATTATAATAATGAAGAGGATATTCCGAGAATGCATAAGTCTCTTGGAGGAAAATTAGTTAAACTCTTAAAATCAATATCAATTAAACAAAATGTACTTGCTTCTACCTTCTAAACGATGAAACTCTCCTTTAAAGTGAATAATATAATGTCCCATGCAGTTTTACTTTCAGCGGCTGGCCTTAAAAAATGCATAGAGGAATCTAATACTATTCTAGGCTCTTGAAAACAGAATTACCTCTGGTGTTCCAACAGAATATGTATGGTTAACTTAAACGGATCTAGTATGTACTCTTTGGTTCAGTTAATTTCTATGACGGCAGCCTGATGACAATTATTAGGTTATGTATGCAGAACTTGATATTCTACAGTAAGAATAGTGAAAACATATTCCACCGACCATCTGGAATGAGCTATTAACCATTACATTACAGAACTTATTCGATATGCTTATTTGTGTGTAATGATGAAGAAAAATTATAAATATTGCATGAAAATGTTCAAACATAGCAGGTGAATTTTTTGAAGAAATTGCCATGAGAAAAATTCGGCCCAGCAATCGAACCACGATCCTTTGGTTAGCCGGACCAATGCGCAGACCACTACGCTATCCAGGCTTCCTAATCCTAATTCTCTTCCTAAATGCAGTTTTGATGGATACAAGGCAACTAAATCATAGGCCCTTGTGGTCCATCAAAGATGGCAACGCAAAGGTGAGAGGGCTTAAAAGGAGCCACAACCAAGAGATAGTATCCTTCACCAGCACTTATGCCATGCTTAGCTATTTGAAAATGTTCAAACATAGCAGGTAAATTTTTTTGAAGAAAATATAGTAATAGAAAATTATTTATGGGTTTCCAACTGAGTCAGAAATTCAGGTACTATCGTTACCTAAACTAACTCCATTATCGTATTCAAGGAGATTATTTCACATGAAAGACAACTCGGGACTCAAAACATTGGGAGTACACTCTATACCAAGCAAACGGGGAGAACTGGGAGACAGGACTTACCAATGAGAGGAGAATAAAAGAACGTAGTCTTTCTCATGACCACATAATCGTCGTTGATGACGCTAAACTGATATTCAGGGACGTCTATCTAGGATCATTTAACAAAGGAGGGCGTTGTGATACTTAGATTTGGATTTCAAAAAACGTGTTTTCAAAAGAGACGCAGAACCTGTTAAAAATAACATTTAGTCTAAGCGGGAAAATACAGCGATTGGCACACAAGTTTCTCGATTTACTAGCCAATTAGTCCCACCCTGACCTGTAAGTTATCGCACAAAATTCGTAAAAATTGACGCCCTAGCATTTATATGTAAGTGAAAAATAATGCAGTATAATCATCAAAACGTCGGTACTTCAGCCGCTGACATGGCTGGCAAGCCATGAAGAAAATAATCCTACGATTTTCCGAGAAAGAAAGAGATGCAGTACAGGCACTGTGCCTGAACATAATGCAAATGACCTAAAATAACCATATGGAATATTTATAGATACATAAAATTTTATGACGCAAAACCATACAACCGATCCATACTGCACATTTCCCTCGAATTATTTCCCCAAATACCATCACCAATACTCCCGTCAAATCCATGGATGTGCGTAGTGCACTGCATAAAGTTGTCTCTCTTTTCAATCCAGGCACGTATTTTACTTCGATACTTCGATTTTCGTTCGGTTTATTTACTAAATATTAATAGAACTAATTTGAGATGCTAACTCTCCACCACCCTAGGGGTACCGATAACATTAACAGGACAATATTTTAGATTAACAGGACAAAGATATAAGACAAGATTTTGGGAGGGAGCTCAAAAGCTAGAATTTTTGGAAAGAATGTATAGAATCGAAGGAAAGTTGCAGTTTAATCAGGATTTCAGGAAAGAAAACATGCATCAATGACAAAATAATATAAAATTCCCCGAGGAGTAATTGGTAGGACGATTCGTGGATCTGCCCCTCAATTGGCAGAACACATATGGTAATGGTGGAACCAGAGGGAGTTAAATCCTTTTATGAAAGAGTTTTTTCGACATTTTTCAGTATTTGTGTTTTTAAGCGTATTCTTTGTCTATTCTACTTCCACTATTTGGTTAACTTTCCTATGCTGAGACCTGCAATGTACTTAAATTGAATACATTCTTGGAGATTTTCAATAAATACCTCATAGAAATGGGTGGAGTGAATAGAGATGGGGTGGAGTATTATGAGTTAGTGAAAAGATTTCTTCACAAAATTGCCACAGAGAAAATGAAGGAGTTACCGAAGAAAATGTGAATATATACCAATAGGCTACTATAATGGACAAGGCCAGAATAAATAAGGTCACAAAAATGGGAAGACAGAGTATGCGGTTAAAACAATTCAACATCTATTAATACCGGGGATATAACTAAGCAGGGCATCTGTCAACCCTTCATTCAGTAATTTATTGTCAATAATTCAAATATTTAAAAATTTTCCAAGTAAAAAAGTATTTTTTCCGTAATGCCTGTCCCCTCTCTGTATTTCCCGGACTAATATCAGCAGAGTACACTTGAAACGGGAAATAAATATAAGTTAACTCTCTGAGACATCCATATGACATTTGCTCATATGATTACAAACTTTAACTGTTATTGGAAAAAGTATTATATTTAACATAAGCAGTGAATTACGCCGATCTTCTGTAGAAGACGGTAACAAGTTTCTGTGCCAGTTTTTTTATTCCCGGAATGGATACCATGACCACTTCGGCGCAGCAATTTGGCAATTCTAATTGATACAAACGAATGATTCCAGCTCCCCAGGTAGAAAAGATTGCATAGCCCACCCTTATTTTCCTTTTCGGTGGCGACGAATGGGGGGCCGATACGGACATATATTTGCTAACTCCACCATTCGGCGGGGAACGATGCAGTGCGACCAGTAACGGCAGTGATCAATTTTGTAAGGAAAAAACCATCCTGGCTCAACGAAGTTTCTCCACAATTGCAGACGGATGAATGCATTCGACCAGGATTTTTTTTATAAAGAAGCGAAGACTAACCATGGATAGCGAACTACCGAGCGGGCTCAGCCAACCTCCAAAGCGATGGATGGGTCCTTCTCGTTTCGTCCTCTCTCCTTCGAAGCGCGAACGACCGTGCATAAATTTTACATCTCAGCGTTTATCGCCGGAAAGCCTTTTCTTCTTCCGTTCTGGTCGAGTGCAATTCCGCTGGACATCGCCGGAGGAGGCGACATAACAAGGGGGATAATTTGACATGGTGGGAATTTACAACTTGAAGCGTTCGGTAGTTTTGTCCGACAATAAAAGATCGTGGTGAAAAAAATTGGATGGCTCGGCTCCCCTTGCCGTCGATCCAATGCTAAATCTCCCGGAAATTTATCCAGAAAAACTCCTACTTCGGCAGGGTTTTAACGATGGAGCTTTTCATTAAATATGTTGACGTTAGCGCCAGCCGTAGGTAAGATTCTGTAGGTATTAAATATTTCAACTAACAGTTCGAAAAAATTCATTCAGATAAGTGCATATACTCTTTTTTCCCATGCATCATCGAAGAATGAAAAAATAACACGGTAAAATAATTATCTAATACTACTTATCTCTCCCCGTTACAGTTCATTTTCCTCTGTCGGTAAAAATAAAATGACTCGGGAGTAATTTCTACACTCTTTCAATGAAAACCGACCATAGTTTTGACACTTTATGTCATTATAAAGATCGGATACGGCAATTTAAGGGGTCATTTTCCAGGTAAAACAGTTATAAAGTTACTACTGAGTTATTTTATTTTTGCCAACATGGATATACAATATTTCCACAAAATAACGCCTGGATCTTTTTCCTCTCCCGATTCCTTCTCTCTCTAAATCTAAAGAGGCTGCAAAACAATTGAAAATTTGTTCAAATAGACGATGTAATTATGTACTTAAAAGCTTGATCGGTTAAAGGTAATTTTAAATTGCGTAAATTGGGTGCTAGAAAAAAATAACAGAAAAATCCCATTTCTAGGGAAATAGTTTGCCAAGTTTAGAGACGTAACCAGGCAGTGCTTTTTCGTTTTTTCGCATATTGCTAACAGCTGAATTTAAGTTCTTTTTTAAAAAAAAGTCTACAATACAAAGTCTCCGGAAAATTGGACGAAATTTGGGAAAAGCATATTACAATGACAGTTTAAAATTAGATAAGCAATGCAAATGCAAGCAATGCAAGAAAAGCCCTCCCTTAAAACAGGTATTAAGATCGAACGTCGCCGAGAGAAGCATTACCAAAAGTTACTAAGATTCAATATCGTCTTTCATAATGCTGTTTTAAGTGACACTTAACGGTGAAAACTTCCCAGTGACTCGAAATCAAGGGTAAATAGAGGCAGGTGATTGAATGAGTGACGAATATTCACATTAGTGTACGATTGTAATGCTGCTTCAAAATGCCACATTATTAAAAATTAATAAACCAAGCTTGAAGGTGACATGGAAAAACTTAACAATAGATTACAATCGGAATATAATAAGGGGTTTAAATGAAATGTAAACCTAAGGTCCAATTAAGAAAAGATAATTCAATATAAAACAAATACCCGTAAAAATGACACTTAACGATACTATTGGGGATATTATGTGAAACAAACCGTACCTTACAAAAAGCAATGAAGAATTTTCCTAATTTTTCTTCACTTTGATGTGAATTATTTGAAATTTAAAGGCAAAACAACAAATGGTCTCTAGATGATTATGGTTTTCATCTCCCTTAATTGTAGAGCTCTATGAGTTCTCAGTGGCCAATGGACAAAAGTAATTCATAATTGTTGCGCAGCAATAAGAATCTGAACAGTTCATCATTCGAGTGCGAAAACTAGCTATGGGAAAGTAAATTCTTTCGTCGTGTCCCATTGAATGGCTCCCGCGTCCACCCTAACGATCCTATCACTTGAACCAGAATGCAATCAGTCGAGACGCAACAACTATGGAGCCAGCACTTCTTAAGGGGAGAGCGGTTGCCAAGGGAGAATTGAGGTGAAGCGGAGAATCGTTTACCATCCAACCCGATACCCCCAACCGTTTTCTGCGGCTCGGATAAAACTTGGTCATCTTTCTCTTGCTCCATAAAGCCCCCTAGGGACTCATTCCCAGGGTTTTTGGCCGCTGACGAGAAGTTTACAGCGTCATGTTTCTTTTTGCTCAAAAAAAGGGGAGGCCAATAAAGTAAAACAAAAGCGGGCAATGTTGGGTTTTTCAGAGTGTGGGGGAGGGAGGAGTAAAGAGGTTAAAGGAATGTTAGTGGTTTGTACCCCATTAGACGGCGAGCTCGGTCAAATGCGCCAACTTACAAACGAGCCAAAGGCCCATAAAACTGTTTCGCGAGGTCGTGCGAAGACGAAGGGTGGGGTTGATTGTAAAGTATAGAGAGACGTACTTGGTTTCGGTCTAAATAAAGCCAGACAATTTGTCCATTCCCTTTAAACAGTACTCGTCACATTCCTCTCCCCTTGTTGCCAGCCTCTTTACTTTCCTCTTGTGGCGGGCAAAAGACTTTGCTTTTACGATATCCACTTAATCTTCTCCGTCACGTCGTCAAGGTCAAAACTGTCCCGGGTCTTTATAAAACGTTCAGGTGCTCAAAATTAAATATTGCATAGACTACAAACTTTAACCAGTCTCAAATTACGGCTCTGCGAAAGAAGGTTAAATGTATCTACATTCCACTAGCCGCATAGAGAAAATAAGAGCATTTAGATTTCACTACGATGATGCAATTGGAATCTTAAAGGCCAATTAAAATATTTTTTACAGTTCCTGGGAATTTGTCGTATAAATAGCTGGCTGATATCAAAGAATAATATTATCTATTACAATCAATTTCAATTTATTAATTTTACTATGAAAACCAGCATCAATGGTTTTACTAACTAATTTATCTAAAATGTATTAACTGAACGAACAAATTGCAAAAATATTCGATTATTATACATAAAAAATGAATAATGAACTATAATTGTACACTAACTAGTGCCAGTTTAACCATTCTATTCGCCATAAATTCATAAAAGAAATGAATGGCAGTTTCGTACTCCATAAAAACAAAATGTTTCAAATAAAATAACCTACTGGATTGAAGAAATTCTCGTATTTTATCCTGCTATAATAAATTACATAAATAAAAAACATCATAGCAATTTAAGATGTTAGAATTGAACATGGAATGGAAGAAAATGTCCGCAAATGATAAAAGTCGACGTAGAAACGGAAAAAGCAGTCGTCTGGTTTTGCGTTCTTTTACGGCAAGGACAAGAGATACTACATTAAAGTCATTTCCTGTTCCTGTCTACTACTTACAGACACAGGAAATTGCAATCTGACAAATAAGTGAATCACCCTTATGAATTAAAATCGAGCTCAACAATGCGTTACTTCGATGAAAGATCCCGAACCAGAGTTTTCATTGCAGTAATTTGGCAGATATCCCTAAAAATCACAAAATTATGCAAATTTAATGATAGGAAATCGATCTCCCGAAAATTTACAGAGAATAATACAAATTAAACTCTAAAGAAGCTCCTAGGAGAACATTAAAACATCATTTCGCTAAACATTAAAAAGTCGTGGTTTGTTCTCATGATTGAGAAAGGGAACCCTTTTCGTTTACATAAGTTTTACAGCAGTTAAAAATTTGTCAAAAGAGTAGGTTCATGAGAATTTCAAGATATATATTAACTTATAGAGCTAGTTTATATAAAATGGCATAAAATTAAGAGGTCTCGATCAAAATAAAGCCGCGGACCCATGAAGAATAGCAAGTTAATCTATATGACTCCATAAGTTTTTCCTCGTCGGCTACATAAGCCCTTGCTTCAGTTGTATGATCTCATTAATTCGGAATAAAAATTGATGCACATGTTGCAATTACGAGATGAAAGATTCTTAATCAAAGGCAAGGATTTTGTTGGAAGTTTAGAGATACATTTCGGTGTTTTTCCAAATCATAGAAAGAAGAGAGAAATTTTCGTGGACATTCGAGCATAGGAATCCAAAAAATGCACTGCGTGGAAAAATTACCGGATGAAGAACTAAATAACTCACAAGAAGAGGCCAACTGCACAAGTTTCAGAGTACATTCCATTATAGTAAATGACAGAACGGAATAATAGATTAAGAGTAATCCGTCGTTAAAAGCAATACATGCAAGAGTACTGAAAACTGAGAGTAAATGAAATTTTTTTTCGGGAATTATTAATTGTTGGCCCTTCCTCAACAAATAATCTAAATATATTCCAGATCGGTCCACAGACTAATTTTGGTATTAAAATTAAAGCACCAATTGGTGTTCATTTATGTTCAAATTTGATTGGTACTCGAGTTTCCAAGGGTATAAATTAAATAGTCGTACAGTCAACTTCTCCAAAATTCAAATGTTTCCTCGGATGGTTATTTCTTTTCCATTCCTGCATCTCTCGATTTGTGCAGATGCCCACATTTTGTGATCGACTTTTGCAGTCGTCGGCACTGGTACTGGATCACACAGTAAGTTTGATATCGTATACCGCAAGTCAATTGTTCACTCCATTGAATTCTTAGTGAGATTTCCGAACAATCTTTCTCCGACCAGAACTAGGCTTCCGAATCTAATAATAACTCTCTAACCGTGAGCTCTGTTGCACTCCACTCCTTCGATATCGTAATCTTTTCCTCTCCTGTCAGAACGGCCGGCTTCCGGAAGCACAGTCTCCCTTCCTATGCTACTCTTCTCTAACCTATTATGAAGTTACACCGGACCCAAAAATTTCCTCCGTCGACGAAGGTTCGAAATTAGTGCCAAAGGGGATTTGAACGGTTCACTCCTGCCACTCACAAAACGCGCCCGCCTTCCCACGATATTGTGCCTCTCTTAAGGCAGTGGGACCGCTGTCCTTTAAATGTCTGGAAAGCTAATTTGGACGACTTCGGTGGGCTGAATCAATGGCTCGAAAATCCCATTTGCTGAAAGCTCCCAAACTACTCATCATCCAGAACAGCCCGGCTTTTTGTCTATTCGACGAATGCGACGGGACTTTAATACGGATACCACTAATGAAAATTGAATTAAAATCAAAAGGGCTTTCATTCCAAATAAAGAGTGCGAGTTACTTTTCCGCTGATTGGATTAACATTTAACTGTTTGCGCGCTATACCGCTCAACCATGAGCATTAAATTAAATTACGTCAAAATGAATAAACGCGAATGACGCTAACTGTCGCGCTATGTCTACATTTAAAGGGAATATGAGCACGCAATGTAAAAATTCTACTTCAAAACTTCAAAAACGAGCTGTTGGGTGCAGGTATTAGAAAATAAAAGAGTAGAACGATTATACGAATGAAATTTCAAAATTTAATTAATTAGCACATAATTGATGGAGGAGGAAATAGAGGGTCTGATAAAATTGGAAAATTTAGTCAACACCGACACAAATCAAGTGAGTACCACGGAAATATGAAGAGGTTTTGCAAACCATATAAATGGCAAAATTAATATAGTGTAAAATAAAAAAACAATATTTTAATGGTAAAAAATTAGATGTTAACAATCGGAACTCACCGGTAGCAAATTTCTAGAAAGCCAATAATTACATCTACATACGTAATAATCCACCACAGGCAGGCACACAGGTGAAACTAAGGAAAGGTACTTTAAATTTTGGCATTTCATTACCAATTATTTAAAAATTTAATTTTATTACTCTTTCCATAACATTAATTTAAGAATAGCCGTATTACCCATTGATTCTCAATGGGAGGGAGAAATAATAGAAATGATAGCTCGATGCATACAGAAAAGAGCCTTACTTCCCATTTATAACCTTAACGGTGACTTCTTCGACATTCAAACGTAAATGGGTAACTTACGGCAGCAACAATACCGCTTCGAAATCGCTGACTGTTCAGTGACACTTTGCTACATCAATATAGAAATAAGTCAACGATGGCGACGTGGATAACGCTGAAAACACAGTTACAATGTTACGCTGCGCTTATAATTAATCAGCCATTTATTTAGAAGCAGCGACTGAGAAACTGCTTTTAATTAGAGTTTAAAAAATTCTATGAGATATCATTAACTTTACTTTCGATCGATTTCGAAGCCGATCGAAATTTCGCCCGAATGACTGATTAATAAAAAGCAGTGACTGAGGAACTGCTTTTAATTAGATTTTAAAAATCCTATGAGACATCACTAACTCTACTTTCTATCAATTTCGTTTGAAAATGAAAATAAAGTAAAAAGAAAAGCTTGTTAAGTTGATATCTAAAAGGCAAATAACTGAAAACCAAACGGCAAACAATAGTGTTCAAAGAATTCAAATGAAAACGGCAATTCGGTTCAGAAAATTATGTATTATATCAAAGACCTTACGGAATTTTCATAGTTTTACACATAAAATTAATATACCTACTCACCATGTCTTACTTTAGGGTTTTGTACGAAGTGGAATTTGCCTAATTAGTCACTAAATGATGCATATCATTAAGCCATTTGACTGGAATTTTTTTCCAAACCAGTAAAATTTGGTCATTATGGTGGAGAGGTTTTGCTACTGTTCTTTCTTTTTTTCGGATTTTTGCTCATTCCAATAATTCAGGATTCAAATCCCTGCTGAGGAGGATATTTTTCAGAGGACACTCGATTCCTACTTCAATAACTTGTGGCGGGCATTTCAAGTGCAGAACTCAGTCTGGTGGATGAGACGTTAAACTATGGTTCCCTTGGCACTTTTTGCTAAGAGCAGGCTAATGCTGACGCCAGGTTTCTCTACACTCTTCCTCCCTCCCTGTCCTTTTTGGCGCAACTGATCAAAGTTGTTGATCACATCCCTAAATATTGAGTCCAACAAATGGTATTAAAACTACTCTACATTTATAATGATACATTATCGGCCTTTTTCACCATATGTCCATATTAACACCGTGTTTTAGAAACTGCATTCACCGATACAGCATTGTAAGCATGCATGAGATAAGCATGTAAATATGCATTGAATTTATTGTATGCCCACCTAAGCAACCCATCATGGAGCCCTTGGGACTGTGGGCCCTTCTGATACAGATTAACTCTCAACGTGATATCATGGGTCTACAGGAAAGCATGTTATTTACATACTAGTGGCGTAAATACCTTTTAAAGATCAAATCTTTGGTTGCCAAGGACATATGATATTGTTGATTTCAGAGAAAATGTGAGATTTTTCAGCTAAGAACATGACTTTCACACGAATACGAAACGTAATATAAAATCGATTGAAAGGATTAGAATTTTCATTTATTCAGCCATCCGATAAAAAAATTCCAGCCCTCTACCTTGAATGAAAGTACTTTTAAAAAGCAAAGCATAAAACCACTGCACCGAACCCAATGATTAGCATGAACCACCAGAGGTGTCTTTGGGAGGCCTCAAAGGACCCTAAAGGCTTTTTAATAGAGCCTATATTTCCCATAGATATATTTTCTATCTACATGCCAAATTTAAGCTCAATCGGTTCAGTAGTTTTTGCGTGATTGAGTGACAAACATCCAAACATACAAACACAAAAACTTTCACATTTATAATATTAGTAGGATTTAGATTGAGATCATTACAACATACCGGTGAAATCAAGACGTCGAAAACGCATAGTTAAATTTACAATTGCTTTATTTCATCAACACTAGTGAATATTGACTAGTAATTATTTAATAAAAACAAATATGCATTAAGATCCAAAGTATAGTAACTCAAACTCAACCATAGCAATTAAGAGAAACCTAATCTCCAAATATGTTAATTCAAATTTTCTATTCATTGAAAAATGTGCAGATTTTTCCTCATAGAATCAGCTGGTAGCTGTTTCATTTTTATCTTATTCGCCAACTGAGTCACCCTCGGAAAATAGATTTAAAAGCTAATTTTTTAGGGAAACAAGAAAAATGTTATTCCTCGTTGGAATTTATTTTTCTAAACCCACATAGCAGGATGTCCTTAGGCCATATTAAAAATATTTCACATCGAGGGTGTTCAAAGCATACAAATATTGGTAGGCCGTAAATTTGAGAGGTTTACTACTCATTTCATTTAAATAAAGACGCATTATTTATTTAATTTAGTTATCATGTATTTATCATCACAATATTTATCATTTAACACCAAAGATAGGTTTTTTTCATAACATTATACCCCAAAATGCTTGTTAGATTTTTTTGTCTGGGATACCGTTGCTGATAAAAATATCTTCCTGAGAGATTTAATAAAAATATAACTATTTTAAAAGTCTGGATTCCATTATAAATCTCTTCTTGGCTAAATAAAGGCAGATTTCATTCAGCCATCTGCAATCTGGATCAGTCATTGCGCATACTTAAATTACAATTGACGGAACGATGTACTCTCTAAAAAAAAGTATAAATTAAAAAAATCCGTTTCTAAATTTTTCTGGCTATAACCACTTATAAATGGTGAAAACGTACGTATTATTCAAGTTTATGAGTTGGGAGGGAAAAGAATCGAAAGTTTTACGGCCGCATTCTATTTTCCCTTTCTTTTTAAATGGAGAAAAAGGAAAGCTGAGCACGGAGGAAGTGGTGAAAGCCAACAATTTCAAGTCCATTAACCACCGGCGCCTGAGCATTGATGGTCGCCTTTTCCACCCAATTACGTGGTCAATAGTGATGTCGAACGAAGATCTATGAGGCGTTGGGCGAAGCTTGAATGCAACGATGCTGAGCGTCAATCAAGGTCTGTTATAATGCGTTCCATTCGTTTCTCCTCGCCCCGTTTACCCACCACCCTATTGCCCATTAATGTGTGGATCACGGGTGGGAGACAAATTTTGGTTGGGTTTAGTGAAGTGGATGAGGTTCTTTCTTTCGTGAGAAATGTTCAAAAATTAGAGAGAGTAGGAAGCAAGAGGTTTTTATAGAGTCCACCATCAACATTACAGGGATTGAGGTTGATTGTTCGAAATAAAAGTATTTCAGTCTCTCGCACCAAATTCAGCTTTGCGTTAGCTCACAGATTTACACTTTATCCTCAACGAAGTTGGACATAGTTCTCGAAGATATATGATTAGATTTTTAAAATAATTTTTAATACTTTTGTCATAAATGCATTCAATAATAAATGAAAAAAATTTTTTCCATCGGTTAGGTATGCGAACGCATTAAACATATTGAAATCCAAGGACATTACTGATACCTTTTCAAATAAATGATTAAGTAATAAAGTCAAACACCATTATTTAACATTATGGAAAAAAGTCTTGCTAACGAGTCCTAAGATGTTTGGTCCGTAAAAAGCTACTGATTTTGATAGATGGGAAGAATTCCGGATGAACTTATACAGTGAATATAATATTATTCTTTGAATAAATTACCATCCAAAGGACATGATTCTGTAATAGAAGGTTAAACGTACCATAAAAGTTCCATGTTCCTAAAGAGCAACTTAGCGCCGTATACTACCAATAAAATTTTCCAGTCAATTTCTATAGAGAACAAACTTCGGTATTTACTTAGCACACATTACCTGCTTCATGTCATTTTCAGTAGCTGGGCAAAGTTGTGACGACGAAATATGACTACTATATAGGATTTAAACGCATATTTAAGTCTCTGAAAATTTTTGGCTTCAAAAAGCAAAAACCAAATTGTCATGTTCTTGAAAAACTTTTTCGCAGAAAAAGCTTCCATGACAGCGAGAAAAAATATTTAATTTTAATTTCTCAAAAGCGTATTAATTATTAAATCAATTAACACCTCCTCGAGTTTTTTTAGCAAGTGACATCCACCGCATATAACACATTGCTTCGTGAAAGGTGTCTTATGAATACGGAGGGAACTAATGAACTTATCCGAGCACAGAGCCCGAGTGGTAACGAAATATCTGGCTCAAGTCCCAGGCCACAATTCCTTCAGCCTCTTCAAGCACCTTGAAGCTCCCACTGGGGATATCGCTACGCTTTAGTTATTCCGAAGCGCGTGAAGAGAACCCAGGGAGAGGCACAGGATGTGATGTAGAACGCACGCGGCATAACAATTTTCCCCTCATCTTATCTGGATTTTAAGCACGATGCTCCTGCATGAAGTGGCTTAGGACAGGGAAGTTTGCGGGAGGGTGAGTTTGAGGGAAGAGAAGTGGGAGGGGGTTGGGAGCCTCAAAACTCCATCACGGGCCATTATCCTTTCGAGGGGATAATGACTGACATATATCTACTTAAACTTGTAAACTTCAAGTTTTAGCCGGAGACCATGTTCTTCTTTACCAATGCCACGCTTCCGATTATCTGATGGAAGAGGATGTTTACCCAGGTTGCGAAGCAATTCGAGGCCCCCTCTCCGAGATGAGGTAGGGGACGAACATATAGAGGACGGGCAGTAAGATCGTCGCATCACCACCGCGATCCAAATGATAGTCATCGATTAGAAAGTGAATAAAACTTGAACCTAGGGTTCCTTTCCTCTCCAATCCGAAACCATCAGGGGAATCATATATCTCCTGTTGCTGAGACCCAGGTCCACATCATTTCGTAAAACAAGATATCGACGGAGAAAACATGTTCCAGATGTGCGTTTCGAATTCCTTATCAGCCGTCTGCGACACTGTCATTGGCCGTTCAATCCTAGGATTGGTTGACTACAGCCCTTCACACTTCCCTATCGAATGACAGTTCCCTTACCTCCTGGTATCTCTTCCGATGTACTTTCCTCTTCATTCGGTCCATAAACTTATTCCTTGGACTTTCTCTAGGGACTTTTTCCCTCCATTTTTCCTTCAATTACGTTCTTCACAAATCTGCGACGCACAAAACTAAATTCGTAGTCACAGCATTGAACTGACTAGACTGAGGCGAGATAGGGTTGACTAAAGTTAAATAAAGACAAGCACAGCCTTTGAAATCTATATCTTCTCCCACAATAGAGCTTGTATTTCATTAAATAATAAATTAAACCATGCCCTTGGGCGAAATACCATGATACAAGTATGGAGCGTCCTTGAACAGAGCCTATTTGAGGAGACCAGCAGTGAGACCCCTTTTTGTGGCCAGGAAAATGAAGGGTGCCTAGTAGTGAAGTCGAAGCCGATCACGGAGCATGACAGGCCCCTTTCTCGTCATGCAGGTCTTAACACGAAAGCAGGATAAGTCTCCGTGAGAGGAGAATGGGGAAAAGAGGGGAAGTATTACAGCGGCAATTGGCTTAGATATCCCAGTATTGCTAGTTCACGATTTATACCGAAGCTTAGGGGGCCTTACAAGCATTCAGAGTTGAAAAATGATCCACTGGAACAACTGGCCAAGTGATTTGCGAGCCAAGCAATAAGGTAGTCAGATCCTGGCAGTTTGTGACTTAACGACATTAACTCCGAAGTCTAAGAGTCACGAGAAGCCTATGCTGAAATTTAAGCACACGTATTGTGTCTCAATTTGGTTAGATAACTAAGAACTCTCTCTCTCCGTTATTCTCTACACTGACTCAGCTAGTCACGTCATCACTTTTGCTAATTGTGCAATGGATACGAAATAAGGGCAAAGAAGAAATATTTATGATGTCTAATTTAAAATACCCATATAAAGTGCATGCAAATTCTAGAAACCCTCGCCAACTAGACTGCTAAAACGTAAAAAATTACACCTTCTAGAATGTGGAATGATAAACATGGCAAATTTTCCCTAAAAAAAAATAGGTTCCATACATTAAAGCTACTTTTCATTGTACGATAGCAAGTGGCAGAAGTGACAGTGAATATTAATTGAGTTTCCAACACCATTAGTCTTTCATTAAGGAAATACAGCAGTTATGTTTTTCTCTCGAAGCAATGGCTGTAAGGGGAACCTCCCGTTTAAAGGTAAGAAAATGGCCGATGTTCCAGAAAATTTAAAATGAGCGCTCATTGAACTTCTCAGAACACTTCACCAAGCGATGAAGTTTGCCATTAAAAACCGTTCGACTTAACTGGAGATCGGACCAAGATCTATCAATTACCGGTCAATGGTGTAGGCCAGTTATGCCACTATTTTATCTTCCTTCCAGCAGAATTTCAACGGAGGTTAATGCCAACTAGGTGATCACGTTTCAATTCTACATTGTGAAGCAGGAGACGATGGTCGTGCATACTAAGCTATTCTCGCGGAAGATATATAAAAAATTGCCGTCGTAAACTCTGGTCGAAATTCTTCTTGATAGAAGATGGCTTGGCAATTTAACAGGCTAATACACCTGTGAGATCCGGGTTTGAATCCCGGTCAACTCAAAAGATATTTGCCTTGCCTTTCATCCCATGGTGTATATGCACCCGTGCGGGTGACTTTGTACATGAAATCATAGGAAAGAAGCTTACGGTTCAGTATACGCGTGAGTAATGATAGATCGACAAATATTTGTCCACAGGCAAAAAAATATGGCCGAGATAATGGATCAAAGCTCGTGGTAAAGAGCTGTAACCTCCAAGGATTACGTGGTAACTCCGTATAATCGAGAATCAGGGAGGCTCGACTACGAACCTAGGATTATAGTGAATTATAGTGGATTAAAGTGCCTCCTGATACGTCATTATGACGTAAAACTTTTGCGATACATCGATATTCTCAGGCTTAATATGGCGAAAATCCATGATTATTGAATAAGTAAAATAACTTTTTAATTCTCAGCATAGGATTGTTCGTTGACTTTACCAAGACAACATCTTTGTAAAATGTTTCAGTCAAAATTTCGCTAATCTACAACCTTAATCCATGTATATAAAAAGTAAAGCTAAGCGTAGTAAACTATTACAGACGGATTCAAAATTAGCAGATTACCAACAAGATTTTGCGTCAATTCGTGCCGTTCACAATAAAATTTCACAGTAACTACCTGCCTGACAAGCTAACTTTTTATCCATCTTCATCCGTGAAAAAGCATATTCCTAAATTGGCTTTTAATTGACAAGGCAAAATTACTCTACACAAGGAAAAAAATATAAGCATAGAGAGGAGCTACTGTGCCCCGGAATAAATGGGTCATTCAAAGTAGGTATATACCCGCGTCAAGGACGCTCACCTTAAATAAATAGGACTCTCTATAAAGATATTTACACATTGCCAGGCCCAAAATATAGGCGATTAAAAAGCAAAATATAAACGTACTAAGAATTTAAAGAACATACTTATGTTGCCTGCAAGGATGTCACATAAGGCAAAAGTAGTATCTACATCACAGAAATAGTGTAATCTGCCTCTACGAACTACCATACGAGCCGCCGCAAAGGCGCGTGAAGGGGGGGCGTTAGGAGAAGGGGTGGAATAAGGAAAGGGAACGGAGAGGGGAGAAGGATGATTGATGCGTTTACCATATTGACGCGGGACATTAACTTAAGATACATAGTTTCACAATATTTCCTTAATTGGTTTTGTTATAATCTCAAAGTGGAAAGAGGGAATTTCAGCACCTATGTATTCAGCAAAATCTCTTGTTTTGTTCCTTTAATCAGGTCTTGACATATGGAGTAGTCTCAAAATAATATCACCAGTGTCGTACTGAAAGATGCCTGACCTGAATATTTCAACCCAAGTCAATATTGTTGCCTCTGAGTGCCCAGCAGCCAAGTCAAGTTCTTTCATTTGCTGTGTGACGCTTTCTGTTCGATTGATGTAGTTTTAACGAAGCATGCGGCTTTTCGTAGCATTTTATTAACTCCAAGGATTAAATCTGTGAATACTAAGCTCTATATACTCGTAATGTAATCGAGATATGGCCTACGCAGGGAAGAGTAGCAAGGTTATGTCCAATCTGATAATTATTCAGACAGATGGTCTTAATTGGCGTTTCTATAATATAACGTCTGGTCTTCAGATATTCAAATATTTGCAATTCGTCAATACCAAGGGCTTTTTAAAAACCTAAGTCGATTAGTGCAATTTAGTGTGTAATTTATCCAAATAATCTGTAGCTATATGTAATGAATGGAAGAAGATATCACATGCGGTGGATCTTTTATCATTGCTCCCATACGAGAGGGATACTCCCCTAATGAACTTTGGGGACCAATTTGTTATAAATTTCCCTTTTACTAAAATGGCTATGTACACCATAAAAACCTACTCACAAATATTAAAAGTAAATATATTAGAGAGGCAGCGTAAGCAAACACAATATTTGCTCAGTGAGTCAGAAGAAAAATGGAAGGAAATTGAGGCCCCGATCGCGAAGGGGTTGTCTTCGCCTGCCAATCCGAGGGTCGCGGGTTTGAGTCCCACCTCGGTGGATTGTTGTCACTTAGGACATGGGTGTTTGTGTTTGTCCATTGTCAATACATCCGATGAAAAAGGCCAACTATGCTATTATTCGGGAAGAGGAAATAAATAAAGTTGAGGGGGGAGTGCTTTGACGAATAGAAAGGCGGGGAGGGGATACCAGAAATTCATCTCACAGGCACCCATAGGCCACCCCTTCCCTGCAATTTAACTCTGGTGCGCAATTAGACCGTGCAGACGGCTGGAGAGATTACGAGAAGCATGGGTAGCCGCGGCAAAGGCTTTAGGAGAAGGAAAGAGAGTCACATTAAGGGGCAGGGTTGGTTTAAAGGGTGGACTGAGGGGGGGTGAGGAAGGCCGTAGGATTTGAAGTGGCAGCGGCAAGGGGGGGGGTATAAGGGGTTGGGATGTAAAAGATAGTTGAGAGAACATCTTGCCCGGAGGAGAGAGCTTTTGTGTGACTTCCTGGTAATATGGTTTTGTTCCATTCCTCATCCCACTTCTCTCTCCTCCCACCTTGTGTGTGTAGGTGCGTTCTACTGCGCCGCGACCCACCCAAAGCTTTCCTCTCCTCCGCTCCCCTTCCCGCATGCCCCGCCGTGCATTTTAAGCCCCGCAATAATACAAAGTGAGACTCTTCAACCCCACCGTCCTCACACAAGGGGGAAAGCTGGCGGTTCATTATGAGTTCCTTTCCCGGTGGGACCAAAAGAATGGGACGCATAGGGGACACCAAACGCATGCAGGCGGCCGACCGGAGTGAAAAAAGGGCAAATGCCGTGGAAGAAGATTCGTAGAGTCAAGAGACGCGGGGATGTAGGCCCATCAAGGGTGAGGGAACCCTGGGCATTAAACAAAATCTGTTGTGCCTGAGTTGGGGATGTGGCCGGGGATTTTACGCGAATACCTGATAAGGCACGTTCCCCATACTTTCTTCGGGTTTTCCCGGGAAGTATGGGATGACGCTTGATACTTCAAATGCACTTACACTTGGGACCTTGGGCAGGAAGGTTTAACCAATAAATAAATAAATTACAAAGGAAAGCGGCGCGCAAACTGCCACGAGCGGACATAGCGCTTTTTGAGGGATTAGGCTGGAAGCCGCTAAAGAATCGGGGGGTGCATTCTAGGCTTACTATGCTTGAGAAATCCAAAACACTTGTGTTTCAAAGCGTCGCAGAGAATATCGTTTTAATACCATATCACATTACTAGGTCCAACAGAAGCAATAAAATAAGAGAGATATGTTGCCGAACAAACTTTCGTTCTTTCCATGCAAAATAAGTTACCATAATAAAAAATGATCTCTACTTTGCGTGCGGCATGACGTAATATCACGTCCTTTTTGTATTTACGCAAGTGCTGGTGACGTGATGCCACGTCATGGGTGCCGTGAGTGTCCCAGCTTTCACTAGGGAGCCTAATGAAAGTTCCCTAGGAAAGTTGAAACACTCATGCTACCCTTGACGTGATCTCACGTCATTAGCACCAGGGTAAGAACAACCATGACGTGATATCACGTCATGCCGCACATCTTCATTCTCCACACTCTTCACCATTTCACCTCCCAAAACCTTATCCATTACGCATTTACACAGCAGGTGTCCTAACACCCCCTGCCGCACGCCCTTGTGGAGGTTCATAGGGTGGTATGTATATGTATATGTACTATAAATATTTGCCTGGATACCTAGAAATTTACGTATACATGAGAACAAGTCAAAAATTTAAGACAAAAACAAAAGTAAGACCGTAATAGTTATTTTCTTATGAAAAAGAACAAAAGCCATACTCTAGCCTCTCATGAACATTAGTGAGTGTTGACTAGATGAGCAACTCTGCGCGCATAGCTAAAATACAGAAAAACTAACAATAATTTACCTCTCAGTTTATCAATAGCTGCATAGGGTCAGCAAAATGACTCAATTCGTCACATCTACACCCTATCATTTGTTTGGACGTTAAATCAGCAGGTTTTCCTTTTAAAGAGCTACATTCCCGAACAGTTAGGTACAAAAACTCGTTCTTTCCCCACACAATAAGCGACCACAATAAAAGTTGAGCTCCACTAAGTAAACTTCTAAAATATACGTCACCATTTCATCTCTCAAAACCTTATCCCTTACAACTTTACATGGCTGGTGTCCTAACACCCCCTCCCACATGCCCATGCGGCGGCTCTCAGGGTAGTATGTAGATGTAATACCATTAGCTCCTCGTTCGTCCTCCTTGCCACCCAGATCATACCAGCTCCAATGAAACCATATTTTTTTCACATTGATGTTAGTCACAATGCAATAATTTTAGAATAGATAACTCTGTAACTTCGCCTATTTCGTTCTGGTACATTATGTCTGGCTGATTTCGTACGTGAAAAGGTTTCAGAACTTGTGAAGCTCAAGCGCATACCTGGCGCCGTTTTGTGAAATCTGTAGTATTCGTGAACGTGATTCTAATCACACATGTCTCTCTCCAGCTACCCCAAAAATAGGAGATTGTCAACCTGTGCTGTTATTACCCACGTGGAAGTGCTCAAAGGGATCAGTAGATACACGTATTCCTACTTCATAATATTATATCCTCTCCCAGAACAAAAGATTAGCGTCGAAATGCAGTCAGTTATGAGACGGAACGACTTAATCTCCTCGATGAGGGAGAGGAACACGACCAGCGTACAAACTCAATTTCTGAGAGTAAATGAATGAGGCTAGGGATTCTCTTTAATGGCTGCATTTCAAGCCAATGACCTGTGATGTATTACAATGGCTTTGTTCCTCGCCAGGTCCTTCGAAATTAAAGTGTGTAAGAACTAAATGCACTGGCTCATTACAATGAGTTTTACAGGGTGGGTACGGGTATGGATACGATTAATAAGTGCATCACCAGGAAGCCATAGGGAGAAACTTAATTGTATATTAACCAATCGAAGAACAAATAAATTTGAATGTATTCGGGAAAGTTTTCATAAACATCCACGGTTTGCAATGGAAAAAATCCTGATTTGTTCCCAGTTTCCCCGAGGCAAATAGTTGTAGGAGTATTACTTTTAACTCCGCCTGTGATTCAAGATCTATTCTTACCTTCACATCAATTCCTATCCTATTTTAAATCACATAGCATGAAAAATATAATATAATTGGTGGTAATGGTATATCAAAGGGAATGATGTATAGAGAGCTGTGAACAGGAACTGAATATTAAGGTTAAAAATTATGAAAGCCGCGTTTCATGATATTCTCAGAAAATGAGACTTTAAATGTCGTTACGACTAAAATAAAATTTCAGGCAGATCTAAGTAATTCATGAACCAATCTTGCAAAATGCTAAAAGCAAGGCAACTAAGTAGATAGATATCGACCATAAACCTGAAGCTGGATTTTTTCAATCGCTTGACCCAACGAAGTTTGCTACTCACTTCGTTGAGCAACGGTGATTATAATTCTGAATAAAAAGTTTCTTGAAATCCAGCACATCCTAGAGCAGCCTTACTAGCCATACGATGAAACAGCACTGGCATTAATATTTGCACACTAGTGTTAAGGATAGGAATATGACTGCATGGGCCAGATTAATGTGAATTTATGAGAAGAACTGTCCAAATCTACATCTGCAATATTTATGAATGAAATTTAACCGTTCTCCAGGGATTTCATCTCCCCGAGATCGCACGCCACAAATGTTCACGCTACATAACCGACACGAAAGAAACCATGAGAGGAGTTGTAAAAAGCAAACAATCAGCAACTCCAGGATGACTTTTTGTTATCATAATTGGCGTGTGGTTTCGGCCAAAACAGATGCCTTTCTTCGCGTGTGGTACAATATGCAGTAGGTACTTGACCATGTTTTTTTGCCCCCCGGAGCAATAGAAACGAAAAGGATACTATATGCACACATAGTTGCCGAAACAGTAAAATAAAATTTCCGGAAGACCTGGGCAATTTTCAACGATACCTAGATGCACTATCTCAAAGAAGGATCTTCTCTCGGGACATTTCCCCGAGGACTCGTAAGCCCGCCGAGCGATGCACTCCACCTCCTCTTTCGGTTTATGACGGAAATCTCAGAAAATTCCGAAGCAGCGAGCCCTGTGCACGTGGAGAGGCCCGTCCTGGTGACGTTATGCGGATACCCAAAGAGACCTCCACCCCTTCTCTCTTGATAAAAGGGGCGGGTAGGCGTTGTGGGAACCGACCAAAAATAAAAAGGGAAGGAGACCAACCTCTACCCGAACCTCCAAAAAAGGAACGACACGGCCCACATTCGCCAATACGGACCAAATCCGGAATCCTTTTATTTTTTAAGGCCAAAATCCTTAACCGGCTCAAGGTCTCATGGGGGAAAAAGAGAGGAGGAAAACCCCTGACTCAAACTTATCTCGTATCTTGTACGATTTTCTCGCTGCTCCCCTGTACCCTTCTTCGAATCACGCCCACCCCACCGAGAAGGGACCCCTCCTCCCCTTGTAACGCTCCCCTCCCGCTTTAAGCCCGATATCCCTCGGAGAAGGAGAGGGAGAGAGGAATGGAGGGAGGACGGGATAGGTCAACCGCTCCACCCTCGCTGTCTTCTCCTCTCCTTCCTTTTACATCCACGCCTCTTCCATTCCGTCAATCCATTTCCTTCCTCTCTCTCTCCTCCTCGCATTGCCCTCCGTCTCCTCGATTCCTCTGGAGCGCCAGCCATCCATCAGCCCATCCCTCACTCCACTTCCCCTCCTCCTCCTCAGCTGTAAGAGAGAGGAGGGCTGCACCGTGCCTCCATCTCGCTCAAGTATTCTCTGTTTACGATAGAATATTCGACGATCCTGGAGGATTGAGTTTAGTCGCAGGTTTTGATGGATTTTCCGGGGGCTATTTCCAGACCTAAGGTCGACGCAACTCCCGAATTGCATTGATGTAATCCGCCGAAGTAAATGGTAAAAATCTGTTCGCCTCGACAAATTTTCCAAAAAAATATGTAATACAGCTTACTGACGTGCTCCTGTCTTATGCCCTAACCTTAACTACCATCATTTCTTTTTTCAGCAATAATTTGTAGTCGGCAGTTGTATTACTATTTATAACTTGTAAAATTGACATAAGGTGTTATTGAGCACCGCATAGCAATTTCTCATGCCACACAACTTTCCATTAGACACGCACATCGAGCACTAAGATCGTAGTGCCTTAATCTTTTAAACAATAAGTATATTTGGGTCATTGTGTTGAAAAATACCGATTACAGCGTTGAAAATCCTCATAAATGTATAGCAGGACATGGGTCTCTGAAATTAGTTATACAGTGTGCAAGGCACGATATGAACACTTTCTGATTCTTTTGAAAGTAAAAGGGAATTATATATAAATTATAAAGTATCTAATTTATCAAATTTCACAAATTTCAAGCCATCCGGGACTAGCCACGGAGTTCCACTTTTACGGAGTCACCCGCACAGGTCACAAAAATCCACGGTAGCATAATTGGCTAAGCACTCGGCTGGAAATCCAGGGATCCGGGTTCGAATCCCGGTCAAGGCGGATGATTTTTTCTCTGTGGAAATTCGCATATCTAATTTATGTTAAAAGCCTACGTCCCCAAAAAGCACTTGAAATCTTCCGATTCAGACGTACTCTCTAATGTAATTGAGAACACACCACATTGGATAGTATATTTTCTTTGGAGAGGTGCCACTTCTTTATGTTCGGTCGAAGTATCTATTACAATTTCAATGAGCGAGGTGAAAATCGAGAAACTAAAAACAGAAAAGGACGACAGGCGTCGCGGCCGAATGCTTAATTTTTCAAAGAAAACTAAACATATTTTAAACTAAATATGAGTTTCGTGTCCGTGAGTATATTCCTAATTATGCAGAAACTTGGCAGTGTATGAATAATAAGCACTTTCCAAAGAATCCTTCTTTCTTAAGAACAAGGCTTAAGGCTCGAGCATTTAGTGTACCTACGTACGATTGTAATATAATAATAATATGTAACCAGTTTTAACAAGGGTGTCCACTAAAAATAAAAGAAAACACTTTTAACCCTTTGAGTGCGTCATGGCGTGATATCACGTCATGGGTACCGTGAGTGTTCCAGCTTTCACTAGGGGGCCTAGTGAAAGTTCCCTAGTGAAATCTGGAACGCTCAAGTACCCTTGAGGTGATATAACGTCATCAGCACTGGAGTAAAGACAACCATGACGTGATATCACGTCATGCCGCACTCAAAAGGTTAATAAACTATGCTTTTTAGATCTAGGGAACCACAAAGAGACAATAAAAATAAATAGGAGGACCCAATCATCAAAGTTATTTTCCTGATCTTCGATACATGGTATTTGAAAAATATTTTCTAGGTGGCACTATGTATAAATTAGGGCCCATGTTCTCCCTTCCTGTTTATTCTAAGCAGCTGATCAGGTCTTCAGGAAATTAATCCTTACATTTCACTTCAAATTACTGTGAATTCTAATTCCGTAAATCAAAGACCAACGGAACGAAACTAGTAGTATTGCAGTAATTTTATTCCAAAGTTATATTTTATTTCGGGAAACAGGAAGGACGACTTGGAAGAAAATATTCTCTGCTTATGGCTTTAGGTGGAGATAACGGCAAAGGCATTATTCCATTAAGGATTCAAAGCTAGTTATTTATATACATATGGACATAAGCAGTTACCCAAATATCGTTGTTTGGGAAAGAAAACAGCCATAAGGGGATCCAAAATGCAGTAAAGTTATCACGAAAGGTGACAAAAAATTAGATTGCTTATGGCATGAAGGATAATTTCCTTTGCAGGAACAAATCGGTTATAACTCTTGGATTAAACGAATTTTCCAGAATATACAATTCAAGCATTCATTAAATTTCCACATTTTTTACATTTTCTCTGATAAGATGAAATATTTCAAGTCCATTGTTCGGACAAAAAATTTGCCACTTTAATGTGTTCGTTGCCCATTAGTTATCGGTAGAGGGGATCGATAGTTGAGCTCATTCTGACCAAAAATGATTGGTAAGTAGGTCAGTGAAAGAATGCATGGGAATAGGAAGAATGGATGAGAGAAATCCACCACCAGCATTGGCACCAGAGTCACCACAGTTAGCATAGAAGCGCTATAGTTTAATGGTCCATTGAAAGGACTAGGCACCCGGAATAGAAACGAAATTTTGCAAAAAACAACATAATAAAGACAAGGAAGGTAGTACTGCACAGCACAACTAAGCCTATCCTATGATACTAATGAGTTCCTACAATTCCAAGATTTTTTATCTCTGAATTCGAATATACATTCATATTCCCGGAATCGATGACGTTTTTCCCAATGAATTTAATGCTTTTAAGCCCAAAACAGTATTTGAGGAAATTTTATCGTCGCGCAACATCATTCCGCCACACAAAAAGAATCCCTTTTGGTTATATAATAATATCATTTCATTTCACGAATTCCATTCCCTTTTCTTCTCCTCCAATTATGTTGTATTTTTATCTCTTTGCTTGACCTTTAGCCAAAGTTCCTGTCAGGATCTCTTTATTTTACCTTCCGATGGATCCCGTATTTTCCCCAATCTTTCACCTCCCCGAGCACTGAAACTGGGCCTCCCCTCCTACGCCCTTGCTCACGTGCTATCGTTCTTTCTTCGCGTCGCTTACGCCTCGACAATCAATCCCTTCTTTCATTCGGCACGTGCCAACTCCCACACGGCTACACCCACACAAAAACCGCCGAGAACAAGAGGTTAAAGTGAAAATTCACATGAAAACGTCCAAAATTCATTACTCGAAGTGAATCGATACGGTACTCAGATAGGAATGTACAAAAAATATTTTTTTTCAACGACTATCTCTAACATACGGTTTCGCTCAACGCGCATTTATCCCAAATCCTTGAATATCCTTCAATCCTTCAAATATTACTTCCAAAATACGCGAAGTACACGATCTTTTTTTAACAAACACCGTTACATTTGATACTGTTTAAAAAAAATATTGGCAAACAGCTAGAGTGAACGACGGAGGCACTCGGCAAATTGTATTGCAATACATTCTACGGTTTAAAAGATATCGCGGTCAGTCAGTGGGATACATCCGTTGCGTTTTGTAAATGTAGAATAAAACACTCTGTAAAATGAGCGATTCAGAACAATCCCTTTGTGGAAAACGTTAGCATTCAACATATCAATGGAGGAGAAACGGCAAACCTTCCAAATGTTATTCAACAAAGATACAACTATGTATTTAGTTCGTTACTCCAGTATACAGATAAATGAAGAAGATTAACAATTGCACACGGTGCCGTATCCAATGATGTTGATAAGAATGAAAATCAACTTCAGCAGTGTCTACAAAGTCTTTGACGAACATTGTACAAGAAGCTAACTCAACTTCCAGGAGTCAAATATCAATTTAAAACAACCGTGCCAAATGAAGCATGAGAAATCTTCTCTTTGCCAATACAGCCACTTATTTTTATAGAGAAATATTTATCTTAAAATACAAAAATACAAAAATTCGATTAATGGTAATAAAAGCCAAACTTTGTAGTGCTCATCTCGCAATACAGCAGTGATTTTAAATCATTTTTCCATTCGATGCAGATAAAAGACTGGTCCATAATGGTTAAAATAACATGAAAATGTGGAGAAATATTTGATTATTTCATAATATGTCGTTATATAATAGTTAGAACTGTGTTATTTGCAGTCAACCGCTCAGAGAGAGCGAAAAAATCTAGGAATAAGGATGTGAGGTGGAACGAGCAAAGTATAATGGGAAGCGCTTATTCCAGTCAACTACCTTAATGCTAACGAACTATTTGAGCTCTTCCGCATACGATAATGCCATATTAAATTCCTTGAAGAACCTAATGAGCTTCTCATTCACCCTATTAGGCTGCTCACTGTACCGCACCGCGGTGCGCAAGCAACCCATCAAGGGGAGATAGAGCGCAATAGGCAGTACACTAAAAAAAACTTAGAGAAGATACTTGTACTGAGCTTTGCTCGAAAAGAAATGAGGACTTTGAGCATCGTGAACCTGATAAAAAAATATCCTAGTTTCTTAAAAACTGTTGCACTTATTTTGACACACAAATAAGAGGAGATTAGAAGTAGAAAAAGTGCGAATAAATTATGAAAAAATATTTTTCATAGCTAAAAATTTCTTCGGGGATGAATAATTGCAAACTAAAACCATGCGTAGACTCGTTTAGATAAGAAGGCTATGTATACCGGCACACAAAAAAACCCTTCAAAGCTCTGTTATCATTATTCCGAACCGCTTGTGCGCAAAACCAAACATTCCTTAGAAAACATTCCACAAAGTCTATCAGTATAAGCAGAACTCTCCCAATAATGCAGTCAAAAGGGAAATTCCATACATGAAAGCAATACATTTCATCACAAATAAACAACTTGGCTTACCTATTCTGAGTGACATATAGAACGATTAACAAAATGTTTCAAAACCAGAAAACTTTCTACAATCGGGCATCTGCTACGACCCCTAAAAAATAGTCTGATGAGTTCGAAAAAAATATAATCTGAATTGCAAATGGTGATTAATTACCTTACAGATACCCGGGGGGTTCACACTCGATAATCTGTGGTAGTTATCACAAGCAAAAATAAAAATCTGTAGCAAGATTTCTAAAAATATCGCATGCTATACAAACACTCGGAACTTGATTACAGCGAAGTATCCCATATGGAAGACTACACTATAAACTACAAAATGCTATTCCAACGAAAATATGCGTTAAAATTAGTATCCTTGTATGTAATAACTAATACTTCGCTTCGAGAGTATACTCTCCGATTGAGAAAGGTGATGCCGGAGATTCATTTGTCTTTTCGAAAGCGTGACGCCGAATTACATAGCCTTGGCGCCTTTCCTAATTTCGAGTTCTCACGCAAATTGCACCACTTAACACGCCAGGTAATAATCATGTCCTGCATCAGCCAATTTCATGACTCCACATCTCTTCTCCCTACGTTATGTCTCCCTACGTCACTACTACCGCCTTTGCCTCTCATTTCGACATCGAACAACTAAACTAACTGCGTCAACAAACTACCCCACGAGCCGCCGTATGGGCGTGTGGCAGGGGGAGGTACGTCATCAGCCGTGTAAAGATGTAAGTTTTTGGGAGTTGAAATGGTGACATGTATTATGGGAATGTATTTAGAGGAGTTTAGTTTTTATTGTGGTCGCTTATTGTGCACGGATAGAATTGATTTTTTGTATTTATCTGTTCGGCAGAATATCTATCTTATTTTATCGCATCTGTCAGACCTAGAAATATAGTAAAACATCATGATAACATTCTCTGTGTCGTTCTGTAACACACCAGTTCTGAATTTCTCAAGCAGCCTAGGCCTAGCGTAGAGCCTCCGAGTCTCATAGGGGCTCCCACCTTAATCCCTCTTACATGTGTGAAACACTATATGTTCATTCGTAGCAGTTTTAGAAAAAACGTGCTGCTTTTCTTTATTTGTTGTATTTCATTAAATTTGTTGGTTAAATCTTAATGACCAGGGTCCCAAATAATATCGCGGCGTATTCGAGATGTGGCCTAACCAGAGCGAAGTAGCATCTCCCTTCAATTTTTTATCCGAGGACCTTCCTATTTTATTAGTGTAAATTTCTCGGGCTCGCCACCGGGTAAGATTTTTATAGACAGCCGACGTTTCGGGTTCCGACTCGTCACCCATTCTCAAGGCTAATTAGCCTTGAGAATGGGTGACGAGTCGGAACCCGAAACGTCGGCTGTCTATAAAAATCTTACCCGGTGGCGAGCCCGAGAAATTTACACTAATTTAATTCGCCGGGAAAGTGTAAAATCATACTTCCTATTTTATGCTTAACAAAACCTAGTTTCTTTAATATTCTGCCGCCTATGTTTTGTATGTGTAATCCCCACGATATATCATAAGTTAAGGTATTTCCAATATATTTTACTTCGTATACACTACTCAACAAGACACCTCAAGGGTGCGTAGCAGGGAGTGAATTATCATCATTATGCATTTAATTTGGGCAACAGATATTGTATAGAATCCAAATATCCAAATATGGATGCACTGCCAAATAACAACAAATATGTGGCCGGGAGTGAATTTTCATAAAAATTCGATAATCAATATGGTACAAATATTACACAGCTATGATAATATTTTAACCACATAACTACGTAAACGCACATATGTACGTAAGTAATACAGGGCTTGTGTAAGATGCACGATAAACTTTAGGCGGTTAACTAAAAAGATACACTACCTGTAGAACAGCAGTATGATTTACTATCGATGAGAGCCATCAGTCTTTCCATTCGTGAAAAAAAGACTATTTGCGTTTTCCTTCCTTCTGAAATCCATTACCTCTGCTTCATACCCATTATCTAATCTACTGGGGAGTGACATATTTTAATAAATTTATTGATTTCGCTAGAAAATAGGTAGCTAGCAACTTTCTTGAAAGCTTAAGTCTGAATTTTGACCCACTGACTGACAGCCATTCTTACCATAGTTTTGAGTTAGGATAGTAACCAAAATGAAATGATCATACGTTCAAACAGCCAAGACATCAGGTTTACGTGGCAATGTAGGTATTGACTGTAATCCTAAGGACCAGAGATTGGTTTCGGGTGGTAGCGAAGTCTTTTATTGTAATCCTGATCACTACCAGGATGCAATCTGGCGACTTTTTTCTGTCAGGAAGTGAACTGTTTGGCCCATTGTGGCAAATGCTAGAAGATGTAACGTGAGTGTGGCCTGTCCACCGTCTTTGTAAACCCAGATTTTCCTTCGGCGCTTACAGGCCAACGCGCCAATTTTGCAATTTTACGATGTTTTTAGTCGATTATTAATTTGAAACCAGTATGCACTTTCTTATTTATAATGCAATTTCCTTATATATGTTGCTTATTAATTTAAGGTGATAATAATTCGCATTACAGGTTGAAAACTATGAAAAAATCATGAAGATGATGAAGCCTGTAACACAAAACTGCCAATATATATTTCAAGAGTTGATTGCTTAAATTTCATACAGACGGCGGATATTCTTACTATACATCCGCTGATTAGTCCATTCCGACGTGATAGCCAAAGGAACACACATAGGAGGTACAGAGGAAAACATAAAGTGGAAATTACATAAGAAGAGATACCCGGAGGTAAGGGAACTTGCATTAGATAGGGAAAGATGGAAGGCTGCAGTCAATCAATCTTAGGATCGAATGACCAATGACGTTAAATTAGCCTACGGAAAGTAACGAAAGACCACGGATAACCAACATGGTTGTTGTTTCGGCTGTGAGGCCACAGTTTGATGACATTATGCCCTTTCCTCAATGGATCGGCCAGTCGTATGGTATAAGGCCAAGAACTTACTAGCACCTTACATAACACTATGTAAATGCTGTAGCCATTTTTCTCTTCAGTCACTGTCCATTCCCCAAGCAATTGTATCCTAACCAAAGACCTCAATGAGTAGTACGTAGCTATCCTCAGAGACACGTGATAACCTATATGGTACAAAGGCTACAGATCTAGGGATATATTTTAATCATATTATTACATAAATGCACATGTAAACGAAAGTATTACAGGGCTTCTGTAAGATGTATAATAAACTTTAGGTGGTGAAATTAATAGATACACTACCTGTCGAACAGCAGAACTATTAATCTGTATAATCAAAAAAAGTAAGGAGTCATCATATCTCCTGACAATCGTAGGAAAAAAGACTATTCACGTTTACCTCCGTTCTGTAATCAATTTACCTAGTTTCATACCCATCATCAAATAACCATTTCATAACTTCGCCATTCACCAGGTCTGAATGACTACCATCAATATGTTTCCATACTATGTCTTTAATTTGAAATTTATTCCTCGACCGAATTATTCATCACTGATCCCACAACCACTTCAAGTACCTTCAATACCGCTAGAGCAATAACTACTCAGTTTAAATTGCAACGCGGATATCAAAGTATCGATCTAAGCCCGAAAACCGCATGGCACTTCCACCGATCGTATCGCGTTCCACCCCGTAAATCACCCCTCTCCCTTCTCGCCTTTTTAATGCCCCACAATCCAACGTACTCTGCCAAACAGGAAAAAAGTCCGTTGGATTCGGGACCCTTCTTAGCAGGACTTCCTTCGTCACTCCTATCAAATCTCCAAATCTCCCTCCGGGCAACAGGAGGCAAACTCCAAAAACCCACCAGATTCGTAGATCAATGGTACCAAGTTTTCTCCTTCGGTACCAAAAAAAGAGGAGAACCTGTCACTTGGCCACTGTAAGCACTTGAATTGGATATGAACTGACAGCATGATTACGTGTTCAATTTTAGTAGCCGCAAATCGAGAGTTATAAATAGCCATGACAGAGAACGCAGCTGTATTTTGTCCAAACTTAAGCAGTTTGTGTGGTGCATGAAGAAATGCAAGGTTATGTTTAATATCCGCTTGTTCTATACATTCCAAAACAGCAACTTGGTATCAAAAGAGTAAATGTATGAGTTGAAATAAAGTGATCATCATAGAACTTGGTAGCAAAATTCATCTTAATGATTTTAATCTACAGTTATTTTATCTGAGTCTATCATCAAGTTTTTGCATACACTCACAAATACATCTATTCAATTTATCTATTCATCTACACAAATACATCTTTGAAAATCATCCTGTGTTAGACATTTTACACTCGATTTTAAATGCTGAAATAGTTAACACCAACAGAATCTCTCCCATTAATCATTAAGGGATAAAGAGGTTCTATATAAATTTAGTTGAATATATTTTTCCCTCGATTTTTCTTAAACACTCTCCAACGCGATGCCGCCAGCGGGTCAGTATTTCTTCCACGGCTTCTTCCAATGCAAACAAAGGCTTCAAGAAATATCCACCGAAAGTTTCCATGAATATCCGCGATTTCAACTCCTTTCCATTCCAACACCCGCTCTCATCCCCTTGCCCTCTCTCACCCCCCGTAAACACACCAGCCCCCTCCCCTGTCCCGTCCGCTCCATTCATACCCCGATCTATTTCGCCTCAGGAAATGGGGGATCTATGACGCTGCGAAGGAGAGGGGATTTGCTCAGGAGCATAGCGTTGATGCGAAGCCCGAAGGGGACAGAGGGGGGCATAAAGTTCAAGGGGCAATAGTATGGGACGTTATATATCTCTTTGATATGCCGATCGCATATTTTTCCTCCAGGTCCCCTGACATCTAACCCTCTGACGCTTAGACCCATGTCCAACGGCAAAAGTTTCTTGGGGAGTCTCAAAGCAACTATTCGTGGTACACAAAATCTCGCGCAATAATTCGTCATTCATTCATTCGTTGTTCAATCCTAAGATTGGTTGACTACAGCCCTCCACCATTCCCTATCTAATGCTAGTTCTCTTACTTCGTGGTAGCTTTTCCAGTGTACTTTGCACTTTACTTGGTCCAGAAACTTATTCCTGGGTGTTCTTTTGGGGATTTAGCCCTCTATTTCACCTTCAACTATGTTCTTCGCAAACCCATTGAGTCTTAGGGTGTGTCCGTCATATCTTGTTCTTCTTTTCTGAATATTGTTCCATATGGTCCATTCCTCTTCTACTCTTCTGTACACTACATCGTTTCTTATTGTTTCCGTCCATTTTATCTTCAGCATCTTCCTCCAGCAGCAGGTTTCGAAGGCCTCTAGTCTTTTCTGGTCTGCTTTTCCAATGGTCCATGCCACCGATCCATAGAGTGCCACGCTCCACATCAGTGTTTTTACATAGTGCTTTCTGGTTTGTAGTTCTGTCATCTCTTATAAAATAACTCTTACCAAGATGAAATTTAGTCCAGCGTTGACCGAAAAAGCTTTTATGTTATTAACCAAATATTTAGGTGAGAGGTAAGGAAAAATTTCCCAAAACCTTCATCTGGAGCACTTTACGGTATACAAGTGAGGGTAGGACAATCGGTAAAAGGAAAAAAAACTGGAAGCAGTAGAGATATGAGGATAAGGAGATGAATGACAAGTACGATATGGATAGACAGGGGGTGCTTTCCATTTACGGCAATGACTGGTGGTAGACGACTATCGCCACGTTGTGCTTCCGATTTGCTGAAACAGCCGGCGACAGACGGCTGTAGGTGGCTGTCCTCCTCCAGACGAGCCGAACAAATGAAGAAACATATCCGTAGTTTGTCCAAACAATTTTTGCTATTCATATCATGAAACCATGAATAGCAATGCTAAAATCAATCAAAATACCATTGATCATGTAAAAACGGCAGCGTCAGGCTGAGATGATGTTAAATTGATACTCGTCTTCGTCGCAACCGTTGCTATTTTTCTACTTACCGTCAACGGCCGTTGGCTGACTGCGCATGCGTCGAAACCCACTTTTGAATAAGTTTCATTTATTATCCTGGTGATCACCGGCTTCTGCGTTTGGTATTTGGTTATCGGCGGTATGGCATTGACTAAAGCACCTAGGAAAATGAATGATGAAGTGTCACAGGATATCGGTGAACAGAGAAGATTATTGCCAACTACTGAAAAAAGAAAGTTTACACTCGCTGGATAAGATGCAGTCTTGGGATTATGGGGATTTCGTGCAAGATCTAAGGAAAGAAAGAGAACGGAAGACGGGGGAAGAAAATACAGGAGAAATAAAAAGTGTAAGAGTTATCCGTAGTAAGAAGGAATTAAAGAGGGCACAGAAACGCCTGGCTCCATCGACAGGACGTTGCCTTTAGAAATGAATATAGCTTTTCACGTAAGTCTCTGTGCTGCGAAAAACTCTTAGAGTTATCCGCTGCTACCTTTAAAATGGCGGTCGTATATGATCAATGCACATTTACTTCCCTGATCCTAAATCTGGATCACAAAGACTGCAAGTAACGAAGTTTCGCAGACCATAGTCTTCAGGGGTGTGTTAGATAATGTCAGTGTAGGGCATCGAAACATGAGCAACAGAAATATGGACTCGGTTTGGAAAGCCGAGAAGAATTCCCCTCATCTGAATCGCCCGAAAAGCTTTAAGTCCGCTGTTAACAGAAACAACTTCTTAGAACACACTTGTAGTGCTTAAACGCTCTCCAGGAACAATTGTCAAATGAAAGAAAAAAGTGGTTTCGTTTCATTTTGTTGGCAACCACGGACAGCGCTGGGTTTTTATCCTTATTTATGACTGCACAGAAACCGTGAGAGAAAAATCGAGGCGATACTAAATTCAGAATCAAGAGTCAACATTGTGCGAGAGATAATGCGACACATGATTAAGTATTCACCAAACTAAATCCAGTAAAAGATACTCTAAGATATAATAAATTCTCAGCCTTCACTTGATGAAACAACGTTGCCATGGTTTGATAGTAAATTCACTTTCCACATTCCAAATTCCACAATGGTTTTCATTATTCCGACCTAGGTTTCGACTCAAGTTAAGTCTTGATAATGACTTAACTTGAGTAGAAACCTAGGTTGGTATAACGAAAAACATTGTGGAATATTACAAAGTAAATTTAATTACATACTCCAAGATATTTGCGCCATTATACACGGCCTTGATTGTCATTCACATGCAATTTTATCCTCATGCTAAATCATCTCGATTTACCATTTACTCTTTGTCTTATCTGCATGAACGCTATGGTAAGGTCTTCACCGCCATTAGAGGACACTCAAGAAAGATACTATGTATATTTACATACTACCCTACGAGCCGCCGTATGGGCATGTGGCAGGGGGTGTTAGGACACCAGCCGAGTAAAGATGTAAAGGGCAAGGTTTTAGGATAAGTTGAAATAGTGACGAGTATTATTGCAGTGTATTTAGAGAAGCTCAGTTTATATTATGGTTACTTATTGTGCGTGGAAAGAATGAGCTTTTGTACCTATCTGTGCGGTCATATATCTCTCTTATTTTATCAATTCTGTCGCGTGTAGCCTATGCGTCTCTAGGGACTCTCACCTTATTATTATACCTCTAAAAGATGTACGATGCTATGAGGTTTGTTTTTTAAGTACACACATATATCACTAGAGTTTCAACCTAAATATATAAATAATGAGAGATTACTTAAAATATGGGGAAAGAGATGCATAAAGCCCAAGGAAAAATTACTTTGTTGAACTTGTACAATAAATACTAATTTCTGTCATAAAGGTTAACGTTCAAAATGGATGCATTTATCATTTTGTACCAGCAACTACCTTTAAACCTTCTGTGTAAGAGCAGTTTCTCTAATTCCATATAGGTATATAGAGGTATATGGAGAGGGTCACAAATAAATCAAAACAAATTGTAGATTATGCAGACGACCTGAATACTTTGGGAAGATCTATACCACCATTAAAGAAAGTCTCAGGGAACCTAGAAACAGCTGCTAAAGATCTAGGCCTTACAGTAAATGCACATATAACTTAGTTTATGTTACAAAGTACAAAGCATGAAGCTAGTAATGGGCAAAACATCATACTTGGGAACTACAACTTTGAAGGTATAAACAACTCTTCCTATTTCGGTACCAGTGAGTCCTCGGACAACAATGAGACCAAGGAAATAAGGAAGCAAATAGATGCAGCAAACCGTACCTTCTAGTCCCTACTTCCTGTCGTTAAGTCTAGAAATGTGTACAGGGAAACAAAGGTCAAACTCTATGAAACCCTAATACGTACAGTTCTGTCATACGGAAGTGAATCATGGACAATGACGGCCAAATCTGCTGGGTAACTGGGTAACCTCGAAAGAAGACTGCTGAGAAGAATCTACGGGTCAGTAAACAGTGAAGGGATATGGAGAATTATTCGATGGAACCATGAAATATATGAACTATACAAAGAACCCAAAATTTCCAAACACATTAAGCTAATGAGGCTCCGATGGACTTGCCCAGCGGATGCCAGAGACGAGGGTGCCAAAAAAGTCTTCTTGTATAGTATGGGAGGAAAGAGACCAGTAGGAAAACCAAGGGCAAGGTGGGAAGATAATATAAGCAAGGATGCAAGAGACCTAATACGGATCAGGAACTGGAGAGAACAGTCAAGAGACAAGGATGGAGACGGAAAATTGACGAGACCAAGGCTCAACTAGGGCTGTAGCCCCATTGGAGAGAGAGAGAGAGATACGGAGAGGGCGCTTGCTATGGTGTCCAATGCTAAATGCTGTAATGTGGGCGTGGCCTGTTCGCCATCCTCGATAATCCCGATTTCCCTACAGGCTAACGAGCTATTTTGCGATTTTTTCCATCGATAACTTACAAGAAATTAGCATGCACTACCTTATTTAATATGCTTTCTCCTTACATATATTACTGATTTATGTAAATTAATAACAATCCACATTCCAATGAAAACTATGGTATCGAGTATAATTCACAGCACCTAGTAACCAATGTATATTTAAGGTTGCTTGAGCGAAATATCATTTTACCTAGAAAGCAATGAATTTGGTCTAATTTTAAATAAAAATATATCACCCTTCCATTGGCATCAAAAATTCAACTGGTTAACACATTACTTTCCGAGATATTTGCCAGAAAATACCAGCCCTTTTATGTGGAAAATGGTACGTGTATGCAATTCAGGGAGGCCTTATATTAAACATGAGGCATTTCCTACATTTACAGTTAGATCTCGTCAAAAATTAAAAAAAAAAGAAACAGTGTGTAGTTTGTGTTTTTTCTCAACTATTTATGAAAATTAATCATATTGTTAGGGCAGTAAACTCTTCGTGATCACAATAAACCTTCCGTTTAGATGAAGTTTCAAACGCACTGCGTGAAAAAATGAGTCAAGTTAAACACTTATTATGATATTTTCATTTGATTACTTACAATTTCAGTCATGTAAAACTATACATATAACTGCACCATTAATAATGCAATATTTAATTCATGTGTCTCACAGCTGGTGAAAATAAAACGTAAATATCGAATATGGTCTCTATTATGACTAGTTAAAAATCTCGCTCGCACTACCTTAAAGAGTAACTTACATAGGATTTTGAACCGATTGTTGATATCCTTACTTTATACTCACTAAGTCGTCAATGACGTCATGCTATCCACACGTAAGTAAAGAAAAAGCAGGGATAATAAATTAGGTTGTCATTTTGGCTGTCAGGGTACAGTTTGAAGATGAAATGTCCTCTCCATTCACCTCAATTGTTTAGCCGTGTGATTGAGATTGTACACACCACTTCATTTTGAGGACGTACTTTGGCTACCACATGAATAAAATGTATCCAAAAAGCACTTAGACAGCAGCAGTAGACGTCATATGTTAAGGAAAATTATCATAGTGCTGAGAAGAATTGAAATCCACGAAAAAAACTAGATGGAATAAGAAATAAACTAGCGGACTACCTACTCATGCTGAAGGTCGGAAAAGGACGGGACCGGGTGACTCAACCTCACACGAGGAAAGAAATTGATTGTTAGTGACTCGGCGAAAATACTCCATTGAACTTCATCAAAGGAAGAGCATCCCGTTGGGTTCAGGTGGGGAAAACGCTATAATACATTAACTTTAAGCTCACAATCATGAAGGGAAAGCGGAGTTTTTATTCGAGTTTGGGCAGGAACCGATGAAGGGGGGGGGTTTAGATCTTTCGGTCGAAGGGGCAACTTCTGTGGAGGAGAAACGCTTCCGTTGGAGTCGCCACGGGTGAGGGGATCACGAAAACTCACAATCAATCACTCAATCAGTTACCTTAACGCCTCATCTGCGATAGTGAAAAAATCCTCCATTCCTTACGAGCCGTGTGAGGACCCTTCCGCTCCTCTCCCTCTCTCCTTTCATTCTCTCCTTCCATGCGTGGAATATCCCGCGCCTTATGCTCGCCCTCTCCATTCCAGACAACCTCAAAGATAAAGGGAAAGTGGGGTGAAAAAGCTGGGAATCCCTCGGAAGAGAAGATAGCGAGGCAACGCGACAAGGGAGGAGCGAGAAATGGCGATGGAGAAGGAGGAAGACGAGCCAGAGGCGGAAATGTTGAAGACCAGAGGAAGGAAATCGGGAGACTGAAAAGAAGGGTCAAAGAATAGAGAAAGAAGGAAATAAGTATTTTTTCCGATTACTCCATGTTTTACCAGGTTTTCTGAGAGTTATATAAAAGCATTTATTTTGCCAAAAGTGAAGTGTGGAGCAATGAAGAAACTGAAAGCACGTAAAACTAGCAACATAAATCTCTGCAGCTGTAGTGCGTTGAATATCACCATTCACTGAGCCTACTTGAGTCAAATTTATCAAAATAAAAGCTGCTGATCACTAATTATTTTTCCTCTAACTCGAAAAGAAATTAGAACTGAGGGTCTTCAAAGTCAGTCAACCAACGCGCTCTTTGGCATGTATAACTTGCTTTCATATAATTATTTACCTATCTACCCAAGTACATATAAGAAATGGTTGTTATCTGTTCTCATTACATTATACATTGCACGAAAGATTTGGTAGCGGTTCATGAAAAGTTAAATAAATTTGTATCTATCTTAAATAATATTATATCATCAATTCCATGTAGCATAGTTAATCCTCAGTTTGTTCGATTGAAGTTGGTTCTATTTTGTGGTATGGCAATATCTGTCGATTTTTATTTTACAAGCAAATAATTTTGCACTATATAGGCGTATTAAAAACAAAACAGAGAAAGGCTTCAGCAAGTACTCTTGGGATCAACTTTGAGGAAACTTTCCATTCTCATAAGGAAAGAACAAATAGTACACGACGAAGGGAATGACGGTTGCTCGTGAAAACCTGGGTTGATATGATAAAAAGGTGTGGAGAACTAAGAAATTCTGCAATTTTATTGCAACTTTACGTAATAAGAAGCTTGTATTTATGATATTTATTTTTAATAAACTTTTTGGAGGAATAAACTTTAAAATATTCGGGATAACCGGTGAAAACAAGGGGTACTACTAAACTTTGGATGTGACAACAAATCGCTCCTATCCTTACTGGTTTCCCCCAAGAAAGTATTGAAAAGAGTGATGGAGAAGGTGAGTAGAAAAGACGGGAAGGAAGTTGAAGGGATAGAGAAGTAAAAGAAAAAGGGTCTGAGGACCAGAAGATGGCGAGAGAGAGAGAGAAGGAAATTCGGAAGATCAAAGACGAACGATCGAGCAACGGCTGGGAATGCGAGGACGGCGATCGTGTTACCTCCTTCACGATAGATTGCAAGGTCATCCACATCAATATTTCATCCGGCGATCCACAAACAGGTTCGGCAGGGGAACTCGAGGGAAAAGGACACCATCTCGTAACGATACCACCGCCTGGCTATCCCCGCGTTTCCCCCAAAAAAACCCTACTCTCTGGGATCAACAGAAATTGGTGTATCCTTAGATGAACTCCAATATCTACCGATGAAGAGGAGTTTCTATACCCCTGTGGCAACAGGAGGACGTCTAACTGCTGCTCCAGTTCACACTTGAGACCCACGCCAAAACATCCCATCCATTATTGCAAGTCGAACGCCTAAACGGTAGTAGAACTGTTATAGACGTTTATTGAGATCTAGTACTTACTTTTTCCACGCTATCATTCTCAAGCGTATGACAAATGGAACGATTATATTTGGCACGGAGTATATTAAACATAGTGCCCAACAAGAAGTGATCGATATAAAATTGATATTGACTTAAAGGAAGCACTTTAATTCATACTATTAACGGGACAGATTAAAAATGTAGTACTATCGACCTAAATAATGGCGTGAATTGTAAATATAAAGCTGGATGACAGCTCAGAATTATATAGCGCACAAATGTTTTACCAATGAATGAAATCAGAGGCCTTTAATGATGGTATAGTATGTAGCCGAATATAATGTTGCCCAAAGGCTAAGGGATTACCATTAAAAGTCCCATTAAGTCACCTGAATACTTAATATGCATTATCCTGGTCATCACATTGAAGGAAAGGCCGCAATATTAGTGATGCTTGATGGTTACCACTGGCAGTATACCCTACAGTTCGCATCGGAGACTAAAACTCAGATAATAACGCAATTCCGACGCCATCATCTAACGCCGCAGCCAATGACAGAGTAAAAGCATTTATGATAAACTATCACGACTCAGAATAAAAACGATTTCTCCGAACAACCTAGCGACTTCAATGGCTAAAGATAAAAATTTAAAAGAAGGAAGACGTGAGGAAAAGGAAATGATTAAAGAACTTTCGTATTCATTTTAAAAAACAACTAACGACCCCGGGGGAATGTGCAACACACAAAGATTGTACATGCGACACTTTTCAAGGGGTGAAATAAAATCAAATGTGATTCAAGCACGAGATACGCACATGGTCTAGATGCTGACCTGCAACAAGGCTCATAATTTTTTAAGCCGCCTTCGAGAATTAAGTGTGGAGCTACGAAATACCCGTATTTCCTCAGAGATCGTTAATGAAGCTTTAAATATGGAAAATAATCCATGCAAAAATCTGAAACATCAAGTCCAGACAGGAATAACAGCAACCAAATGATATAAAATACGTCGGCATCAATTCAAAAGATACCACATCAAGATAAAATAAATGAAAAGGAGTAAAATTGATTTTCAAATTTTTTAAATTCCTATTTGCAGAACAAAAATATATATTTTTTCCAAAGATCATACCAATAAGCAATATAAATTATTGTGGCGGGACAATTGAGCAAAAATATATAATATGATGCAGGAAATAAGAAAACAACACACTTTAAAACTAATTCATACATATGTACTATTCAAATTCGTCAGTGAATATTTTTTATTAACAAATGACCTAAGATGCTTGAATAAATCAGTCAAGAAAGAGTGAAACGACGATTTTATGTGAACGAATATTTAATGAGAACCCGAGAAATGGCAGAGACATACGCTTGGGATACCATTTTCCAATCATGAGCCTCTAGAAAATAACAATGGAAGTAGAATAAAATGGAAAAAAACTATCAAGAAAGACAAATGATAGAATATATCTGGCGATTTATAAGGGACACCGAAGTAAAGTTTGTAAGAATAGACAACTCCATAGGAGAATTGATAGCTGCAACGAATCAAACGTTAAATTGTTGAATGATTTAGATGATGATGAAGTTATCTTAAGTAAATGAAACTTGGAATAAAACGTTGAAACTCGTCAGAGATAATATCCAGATTGACTGATGATCATTCGACTTACCGTTTAAGATTTCAAAATCAGGACAATCGTTAGATTGTAGTTCACCTCTAAGGATTCAGCTGTATACTCTCTCCTAAAAATACAAATGATTACAATTCATATGCCACACTGCGGTCAAATCATATGGAAGAAATTCCGGGCCGACTGAATATTAAAACCATTTATAATAGATATTATCATTATTCATAGTTCTTGTGTAGGTATGAAAATTAAAGACAATTCAAAGACATGTGACCGAGGAAGCGAATTGTCAGTCACGCATTACCAGTTGCATGGAAAAAAGATACAACACTAGCATATTTGGATTTCAAATTGTGGAAACTCAAGTAAATATAATAGATTTAGAAATTAAAAATCTTGATAGTTATCTTTAGTGCAAACAAGTCAATTTTGCAATTCCGTCATAAGAAAAATTCGAATCATAAGCAAACTTCAGTTACGACTCACGACTCTAATTGCAAGAGGGTTTGAAAATATTAAATGGAAAATGTATAGGAAAATTTGAATCTTAAAAAGAGTATCAAAATATTACCACAAACATTTTCGGGATTTGAAAACAAAATTAAAGATGAAGGAACGGCCTAAGATGAAAGGAAGAGGACAGGAAACAAGGGGCGACGGGAAGAGAGATGGGGTTGAAACGTGGATTCATATTGTCAGCGGGGTTGGAGATGGGCGAAATGATAAAGTAGACTTGAAATGAAATATGACGCAGTGGGAACAACATGGGGACGCGAACGCTGAATTTTATCATTGGATGGGGACCATCTCTTGATATTTTTCCCCGAAAATCAAAATTTCTTCTCGCGTAGCAAAGAGCTTCCGCCTTTCATCTGTTTCCTACCCTTTGCTTGATACCAATGATACATCTACCACATCAGAAATTTGTCGCATAAGTCACCCCCCATTCCCTTGACAGACAGTTTCCCTGACTGGGTGCTCCTCAATTCAAAACTGCAGCAAATGTTCAAGTATTTATCGTTTAGCCAGAACCCAATTGCAAAAGCAAAAAATATAAGTTAATTGTCATGACTGCTATTTCCCATAATAACAGTTTTATTCTGTCGACAGTTTAAAGTTTACGAAAATGTTACAGACCGTCAACATAGTGGAAGTGGCATAATAACAGTAAAATTACACATAAAATTTAAAAAAGCATATGAACAGTAAAATTACACATTAAGTTTTAAAAATGCAACTAAACTGAGAGATCGATGACGCAGTTATAGTCTTCATAAAAATAATCCAGTCAGAGTGAATATGGCGGTAAATCTGAAGCTCATCATAAGACTTCTACTCTTCACTAAAATAAACGAATAAATTATCTTGTATCTCCGGTTAACGAATGGAAATGTATTGTATGTATTGCAACCGGAGCACATATAGACCAGAAGAAAATATTTGTGATGCAACAGAAAGACGATTTTGTCAAGATGTGACCAGAATCATCTACAGAGGGATGGATTAGAAGATGAAAGACTTTCTTGACCCTTTCGCTGCTGTGAACTTAGTAGCTACGTTCGCCCGGTTGACTGCTGTGAACGTAGCTCCTACGTTCCGTTGGCAAGTGATTGTTCCTACCCACGCTACTGAACTTTCTCTTTTTCTGCGAATGCCATTCACCAAGTTCATTGTTATACATTGTACTAATCCCATTACGGGAGCTTGAGTGACTATTGAGTTACAAGTACAACGAGAGGCATACTTTCTGTGCCGACGTAGGTTAGCGTTCACGTTTTCGCCGCACAGGGGCTGGAACGTCTCTGCAGTTTGACCGCAGCGAAAGGGTTAGACCAATATGGTTTCAAGGAAAGTTGGGGAACAAGATAGGCTATGTTAGTCATGAGACGTCATCGAGAAAAAGACGTCAAAGAACCAGCCCACAAGAATTTTCTTCACCTATCGAGAGAAGGCTCTTGACAATATAGATTGAGATAGAATTCTGAGACGGAATTTTATAGTGAGAAGAATTTAAGTATCATTTAATTACAGCAAAGGAAAATGGTCCGAACATGAAGTAAAGTAGAGGCTCAAATATTTTCCAACAAAAAAATATGTCGTCATTTTTTAAATGAATTCTCCTATACAGAATGATTCTGAGTTAAAAAGTCAAGAGATTTGTGAAAAATTGCAGTTTGGTATCATATTGCCCGTGTCTACTCATAAAAAATCATGCGAGCCCAGTGAGAACAAACAATTTATGGGAAACGACACTTTTTTAATGAGAAGATATTTTAATAAGAGGATATTCATTCATTACTGATAAAAGCCTCTTCCAGCTAATCAAGTTCAAAATTAGCAAAAACTCTTTGTATCAAAAAGAGGATATAAAGTATATATGGAACGGAACATGGTAAAATTGAATAATGTTTATGTAGCAGCACTAAAAGACTACCGTTTCCTCTCTCTCTCTGCCACTCGTATCTCTTACTCTGCCAAGGCCTTTCGAATCAAAAAAAATCCTCCTCAGCATTCATTTCTATAATCCTCCTTAGAGATAAAACACACAGTTTTTTTCCTTTAAATAATTTCCAACCGAGTTTACATTCTGCCTATTTCATTCTTGCATTGCACTACCAAAAATGCTTCGTTTACAGATCATTTATCGTTCCATTACTGTATTCCGCCTACGTTAATATGGTGCCTTCGAAACATAACGGGCAGAGGAGGCCGAATGGAAAAAGAGATTGACCGAATTAACAGTGAAAGGTAATTAAGATATTTTAGTGGTGGTTTTAGCTACCTCATTCCAAAAATAAAACAGCAGAGACAGCGTTTACTTGAAACTTTTTTCATGGAGGAAACAACTTGCATGGAAGTATGAGTAAATAAACTGGTCATTTGTCTGTTATCCACTCTTTTATCTAGAAATTAATTCTCCAGGCAGTTCATTGCGCATCCGCCATATTTGCAACTTATTGGACTCATAATTCCATGCCATAAGGTATGAAACCAAATCAAAAATTTATCGAACGCTTCTGCAAGATTTATTGAATATCTGACATGGCTTATGGGTCCCATACATTAATGGAACACTTATGTGTTGTTCCTGCAACAGGCCATAAAATAAGAAATGTTTTAACTAAAATGCACTCAATCAAAGAGTACTATTCAAACTAAGTCAGCAGGCCATTAGCATAGATTTCAACATATAAAATACAGTCACATTGTTTACTTGAAAATATTAATGGTAGACTGTCTCATAGGATATTTAGGCTATTTAAGATAAAATTGGGCAAAGCGTACGGCGGTCATTAAATACAGGATGTTTACGGGAAAATCTGCGTGACTTTTAGAGGAGGAACGAGAAGTGATTTTGAAGCATTTTTTCGCTTCAACTCCTTAGGAACGGAGATATGGGGGAGCAAACTTCTCGTCGGAACCATTTCGCAGGAATCACGAAAACATCTGAAAGCACTTTAACTACAGAAGAAAACTGATCTTCCTTTGGTTCTTATCTCCTCTCCTGCCAAATGACGAGCCAGTTGCATCAAATTTCTGAAATGGCCACAGCATTCACCAAAATTATTCTTTCAAAAATATTTTATTAAAATTACTCAATTATGACACGACTGGAAACTTGATGACACGACTGGAACAAGAAAATATAAAATTGTATTTTATTTCTTAAATAGGCAAAAGTTGTTATTATCTCAGGTTTCTAAATCTACATCCACATCTACATACTGACCCGCGAGCCGCCGTTTTGGCGTGTGGCGGGGGGTGGTAGGTCACCAGCCGTGTCAAAATGTAGGTTTTTGGAAGGTGTAATGTCGACATGTATTATGGGAGTGTATTTAGAGGAGCTAAGTTTTTATAGTGGTCGCTTATTGTACGCGGAAAGAACGAGTTTTGCGCCTGTTTGTTTGGCTGTGTGTCTCTCTTATTTTATCACCTCTGTAAGGCCTAAAAATGTAGTGAGGCGTCATGATAATATTCTCTGTGTTGCTCTTAAACACATCAGTTCTGAATTTCTCAAGCAAACTACGCCTAGCCGTTAGCCTTTGAGTTTATAGGGGCTCCAGCTTTAATCCCTCTAATATTTGTGAAACTCTATATGCTCTTTTGTAGCAGTTTATAACGAAGGTAGGTATCCTAATTTCACCGATGGATGAGTGCATCAAATGACGACTGCTCTCAATGCATGGAACTAGTACAGATTTATAAAATCGACAACAACCTCTACCGATCTAGGTTTACGCATTTATTTATACTAGCAAAGAGAGAAATAATTGGCCAATTAAACACGGCCAATTTTTGGACTGTAAGAATTCTGTACATTTAAGCAAAATCACAGTGATTGTGTCAGGCGAAATTTGCATAACATTGTGAAAAGAAAGTTGTGACTTAATAATTCCACATGAACTTTTCAGGCTATTTAAACGAGTTCATGCCGAATTACTAAGTTACAGTTTTAATTTCGCCATTCAATCAAAAGTTGTTCATGCAAATATTTTACTTGTCTAACTCTTTTAAAAGTGTGCAACTTAGGAGATAAAAAAATACAATAATACTAAACTTTGTGAATTAATACTTTTCTGTTTGAGGACAAAAAAGGAAATTTTCACTTCACGGAAATCAAATTCCTCAAAAAATTTGAAATACATACTTGTTTGAAATTTCCAAAATATATTTAAATCTCCGCAGTTAATCCAGCCGCACTTGCATCATGGAGCTTTTAAAGTCCCAAGGGCCGGGTTTTTTTCTGTTTCATTTATTTTAAAACGATGCATCCGCACGAAGAGACAGTTTCGAAGAGCGATGTCTCTCCCAAAATTCAGGATAAAGGGCTAAAAAAAATTATAAAAAAAAACCTCTTCAGCATTGCCATCACGTTCACTCCGCATCATTGTCACCTCACCTGCGTTCCATTCCACATCCGTGAGCAAGGTTAGATCCCCCCCCAACCCACCCATCCCCGCTGTTGCTCATCTTCCCTCATCCTCCCCGCGAGCTCCCAACCCACACGCCCCCCCCCCCACTAACGCCAAACCTCAGGCCCCCTCCACACGCGAACCCTTCACCCCGGGGCCTCACAGCTTCTCTTCCGCCGTCTCTCCAGCTTCCGCACCAATCACAATACATCCATCTCATAACTCCCGCGTGGCACTCCCTACTCTTTCCCCTCCCTTGAGCCATCCCCTCCTCCAAAACTCCACTTCTCCTTCCCTCCCAACACCGAAACACCGCTCCCATTTCCAAGCACGCCACTCAAAGCACACCGAGGATAGAAAGAGGCGATATTTATATTGGGGAAGACATCAATGTGCACTCTTTCGCGATATTACGATTGGGTGAGGAGGATACTCCATGAACGTGAACGACAGTGAAGGCTGCCGGAGGGCGATAAAAAATGAGCGAAAAAAACGATTTTAGCATGCGTGCGTCAAAGTTCATGCAATGGTGATTTTCTTTAGGAAATTCCAGGACCAATTAAATCCATAACACATACGGATTACAGCAAAAAGGTGGAAAGCTGGAAAATTTGAATAAACTTTTATCTATTCCCAAAACAAATGTTTGAGACAGCAGAATTTGATACTTTCTGGATAAATACCGCTCATGTCAACCAAATTATTAGCAAAATCCCATAATTTTAATGGTTTAAGTAGCATTTAGTTTAATTTTCATAACTAAATTCAAGCAAGTTCATTTATTAATTGAAATAATATTTGCAATTATACGTTCCCCAATTTTTCATCGCATTTTTGTTGAATACAATAAGATAATTAAGGCTACATGTGAAAAAAATGATCAACTTTTGAAGCTATTACTCTACCATAGCTTGATGAGATCAGTTGTCTAGAGTAGCATCAATGCATTTTGCGTTGTATAGCATCATGAGTAGAGCAGCATGGGAACCTGTAGTCCCATAAATAATAAAACTATGAGTTACACTGCAGTATTTTGTAAAAATGGAGAATTCCGTTTTAAACAAGAATCGAATTACAGGTAACAGCATTACCATTTCGGTTCTTTCATTAAAATATTGAGGCAGACAAATGCTACAAAATAACAATTTACTCTACCATCTTGAGTATCCTTTCGCTAACTAAACTAATTCCAAGACTCTTCTCTTCAGGAATTTTCCTCAAATTAGTATTGAGAGTATCACACTTACATAACGGTTATTATAAAAATTTCCGTCATAATTGTTACTTCAACAAACGCAAAGAGCTTTTCCAAATAAATTCCTCCGAGATAAAAAATTAGCGATTGAAAAAGGGAAGGGAGGGAAGGTAGGATTTGGGAGGCTAAAAAAAGACTCATAACGAGTCCAAACGAGTTATTAGGAAATTTCCCTAACCGTTACAATAGTGTATTGACTGTTTGATGATCGCCGAGTGGACAGCAAACAACTATGCTCTCGTGACCCAATTTTATGAGAGAGTTTTTACGACTCAATTTCCCGAGATCGCGGAGGTTCGTAAACACGTACGTATCCAAGGAGAAGACATAATTGCTGAGAAACTTAATAATTACGCTCCGTTGAGTCAAGTATGCAAGTAAACGCGGATGCGTCTTGTCTGTGGAGCCCAAACGACGTGATCTTAATCCAGATTCAGCTTTCCGTTTGTTTGACTCTACTGCGAGAGGAGCTGAAGCGGGTCGACAATTTAGGAGGCTGGCTTGAGAGTGCATCACTCCAAGCTTGATAAACGTTAGAGTGGCCCGGTGGGCTTAAATGGAAGGAATCCTGCGCTGTTCGTACGACGACATCACTTCTGAGTCGCATACGTGATGGTGTGAAAAACATACCGTCGCAGTGAATGATGTCAAAGTAACGGGCATCAGAATCTAATTATTAATGTAAACTGAAGGCGATCACCATGGTATCTAACATAGTAAAATAATGTTAGAGGTTACAACGTAAACATAATAAAATCCATTTTGCAATTCCCAATCGTATGCTAGAGTATCGATTGATTTTTACGGATACCAGGATTCAAGAAGGATAAAGTTCTCCGGCTCCTGGCAGTAAAAATCGGCATTTTAAACGCTCAAGAAACATCGATGCATCAGGGATTCAATAAATATACCGTGGGAAAAAAATACACGGAAAACATCCGACCGCTTTAACGCTTGTAACTCTTTGGATGAATCCTTTCACCCACCCTCCCAAACCCCTCCCACAGCCATTTTCCCCCTCCTCTCTCACCACCCCTATGACAACCCCCATTCCTCTCCCATGCCCCTCATTCTTGTATTTCCACCTTCCTCCCAACCTTTCCTCGAGTAATATCTTTTCCATTTTTATCTTTACCTTCCCACCCCATCACCCCCAACCTCACCAAGACTCACCTCAAAATCCCCTCCCGTTCCCAAGCGATCAAACTGTAACCCGCCTTATTCCTCCCCGCCCACCAACATTTCCCGTCTCAGCCGGTTTTTTTTCTTCTCAACACAACGCCACCCCACCATCCCCCACCCTCAACTTCCTCTCGATTCGGCCATAAATATATCTCTCTCCCAATCGCCCATTTATTTTTCTATTTTCTCTTTCAATTCACTTGAACGTCATCTCCCCCGCATCTTCCTGCTTTCCACTTCCCTCCCCCCAACGCCTCCCTTTTCTCCCCAAGTTCGCCCTTCCACCACTCCTCACAAGTCTTTCTCACACAATCTGAAATATTGCCGCCCATATTTCCTTCGCATGTGCGAGAGGGCGTGGAGGCGAATGGTTACGGCTGCTTGCTCGAGAACAGCTGGAATTCGTCACTTAGCACCATGACGCTCAAATCGTGCACGAATGCGGCGAGGAACGGTATGCTGCTGAGGAATCATAGTCACGTACCAGGGGAGCCTTGCTCACGAAGTACGCGACCTCGATAGTGTCGTGAGAGCGACATCACAACCAAGGCAATTGTTAAAGCTGTAGCATTGAAGTTATGTCACTTTCCGTCATGTTACCGAAAGCGATTGCTCCTCAGTATTGACTTATATGAAACTGTTATCATTGATCAAAATGATATTTCTGATAAAGAGTCTTACCGGTCAACCCTTAATTAAATGTGGACAGCATATTTCTAGTCCCAACGTACCCACTAACCAAAAAGCTGTATTAAAAAGCACCTTCACCCTGCACTGCTTGCGCCAGATAAAAAAGTACGGAAGTGGTCGAGTAGATTACATATGTCGTACAATTTAAAATAAGAATAAGTATATGATATATTTATCACATTTGTTCATTTAGCTTTTAATGCGACAATATAAATATTGTTTATCACGGCTAGTGAAATCTAAGTTCGCTATAATAATGATAATAATAATAATTTGCTATAATAATATCCATACGTTTCTCCTTCGGCACAAAGCAAATAAACATTGGTTTTAAAATGACAAACATTCGATTGTAAACAAGGGGAATATATTTAATAGCCTACTTTATTTAAAATATTTTGTGAAAGACAAAAATGTATATAAATTAAAAAGTATATAAGTGAAAATACTCACGTAGTAGATCGTGATAATTACAATTGTAATACACAACGTCTTCTGACAGCAGAACACCACGCGACCGGTGAATTTACTGAATTTTTGCACCCCCCAGACTAAATAAATTTCACTAAATGGAGTGTAAAAATATTCACGTCGGTGAATTTCCGGGTATTTTCAATTTTGAAATCGTGGATTACTATTGCAATGCACTGTTTCCAAATGGTGAGTCGCGTGGGAAACGAGTGATCAAGTTTTTTACGAGAAATATGAGTTCCCGTGGTTTATGAAAATTCACCGATGTGTTCGGGACTTTCTTTAGATTTTGCTTGGATAAGCCACCCAGAGAATTAACACAACAGGAAAATCCTACATCAGTTGAGAGAATGCGCCAAGCGCACTCTTATGGCAAAGTCTAAGTAAGGTTATTCTCCAAACACTCTGTTCAATGAATAAATAATTCTCGGGCTTCTAGCCGAGTACGAATTCTTACTCGGCTAGAAGCCCGAGAATTATTTATTCATATAATTCGCCGAGAAAGGACAAGATCGTACACTCTGTTCAATGTTATTCATGGCATACTACTATCCATCACAAATCAATGACAACAAATATATTCAAGTCAATCGAGGATTATTATTATTACTATCTACCATTTAGCAAAAACATCGAAGCTACAACATTTAAAGCATTTTTTCAAAAATGGTCTGAGATTTAATGCAATACTCACCTTTCTTACGATACCAAATTATTAGCTGCTTAGATTACCAATTTGAGATATCTGTCATTCAATAGAAGCTGGCTTCCTAGAGAAATTTACGGCTGGGCGCGCATCAGTGAGGCATCATAAAAAATTGAGTTGTTTACATACAGATAGCATCAACAATGTAATATGCAATGTTTACGTTTCCTTTAATATTTTTAAAAATACTAATCATCGCAACACTTTTTACAAAGGAGAATCATCCGTTTACAAGGCGTTTTCTGTGGCCGATTAGAGCTAATTCCTCAAGGCAAAGCCTTAAATTTGTTCGATTCGAAGATTTGAAAGTTCTATCACAATAAGCAAAGTATTTTCGTCATTCATTTTTACTACGTTTATTCAAAAATTTTTAAATGTGAACTGTTAAAGTTCTAAAAAAGTCTTCATTTTACTTGTAAACACTTTCTCTCGGGTCACTACAAGAACAGAGTGCGAGGTTGAGAGAGTAGAGAAGCTAGAGGAAGAGAGAGACGAGAAACGCAACGATTTTCGGCCGCCTTCGTTCAGGATGATCGGAAAACCCGAGAGAATAAAGAAACGGCCAGGGAGCAAAACGGTGAGAAAGGGTGTGACAAGAAAACCAAGTTGGGTTCGGGAGACAGCGGGGTGATGGAAGGAAGGTATAGGGGGTGAGATGGGGAAGGGAATAAATAAGAATAGATCGCCACGACATCGTGAGGACGGATGGTTAAATCCCACTCGGGCGAAAAGGGTGAATATCTACACGCGTACACTTACATATATTTTCATATGTAAACACACACAGAACAATACACATATATATTTACTCACCACATGTACAGATAAAGAAAGGGGGAGGAGGAAAGTTCGGATGATTTCAAGAGGTGCCGAATAAATGGGAGAATGTCGTCCAGAGATAGAAGGGATTTGAAAAAGTGTAAATTGAAAACGGGTCCAATGGAAGTAAAATGTATGCTATCATTATAGAAAGACCAGTTATTTACAATTGTGGGTAGTTTAATTTACTTTAGTTCAAAATTAAATACAGAGAGTAAGATGTCTCATAATCAATTTAAAGGATAGCCGATGAGAATTCGAAGCAGGTCTATACGTACTGTAAATACGATGCTGATATAATATACTGCCCTTCACCGCCACAATCACGATGTATAAAGGATTTATGAAGAGTAAAGATAGCAGCAGTAACTTATGAATGAGAGACAAGGACCTTAAGTATGTCTGTGACAATGAGACTCAGGATCTTTGCAAGGAAAATCATCCGTAGCATTAATTACTAAGGTAAGAAAGTATCGTATGGGCATAGATCTCTGGTATAAGTTAAATTTAATTCAGGAATGGATTATAAGAAAAACAGCAAAATAAAGAGCATTGGCCAGGACTAGGGCCTCTTGCGTTTCATAAAATCACAGCTGGTTTGAGAAAATACTTGATAAATATCGAAAAAATGATAGATTCAATTTGTAGAAAGAATTCTAAGAAATTAGATAGGCAAGATTGGAGATTTACAGTCATCTCAAAAATAATCTCACCATCTCCGAGCCAAAATATTTCTAAGTATACGAGCTGACATTGATGTGACAACGCCGAACCACCCATGTTCCTTTCCGTTTGTTTATTGCTTTCACGTGCACGGGGCGTGGTTCGTACGTGTTCTCATATCGACGTAATGATGCATTGATGTTTTATTACTCCCAAGCATTATATATATGTGTATATATATATATATATATATATATATATATATATATATATATACATACGCCAACTCGGGACTTTTTCGGCAACGAAGCGGTAAGATTTTTTTGGAGGGGAGTGTACGATTCACCAAAGGTACACATGACGGGATGTAGTATGTACCGCCCGAGGGTGTGTTGGTCCGGAGGAAGAATTAGTTTTCCAAACTATTTCCATGAGAGTATCACATTTTCCTTCAAAAATGACAAATATTTTGTCGGCAAAAAAATTATTTACACGAAAATATTTCTTACAAAGTACTATATCCTCTTAGCAATGTGGAAACAACGTAATTTAGAATTGGACTGTTTAATACACGAAACGGTAACGGCTTACAGTAATATTATGTGCCTCCACGAGATTTTCAACCAACTCAACCCAATTTGACGTTAAATAGTCACTTTCAATTTCTTCGCGGAGGATGATGAACTTGTACTGGTGCTTATGAAATTCAGAAACAATTTTGTTTCAGAGCGACACGGATATTATTATCACGACGCTACACTGCATCTCTAGTTCCGACAGATGCGATAAAAGAAGGGAAATATGTTGACAAATGGGAAATTAAAAGCATTTGTTCTGCCCAGCAAAATTAGTACCCTTGATAAAAACTGGACTTTACTTATAACAATCTCATTGTACACTTCACCATTTCTCCTCCCAAAACTAAATCCTTTTCACAGCTGTGTCCTGACATCCCCTGCAACACGCCATACGGCGGCTTGCTGGGTAATATGTAGATGTAGGTATGGTAACGATGTGGTCAACCTCGGATAGTCAAAAAGTCAGATAAAAGGGAAGACTCGTGTGGTTGAAAGGATATTATATATTACTATCCTTTGCGTTGCTCCGTTTTTGAAGTGGTCGGGATAAACTATTAATTTTTATAAATTATAAACGAATGACAGTGTTTGAAATATCAATCACCAACGGAAGATAATTGTAGCACGCAAGCACGAAAATAATTCAATCAATCCTTGAAATAATTTGTTGGAATGGCCTTCAGATCTCTCGCATTGTTCCTGGCGTAGATCGATGTCTGTTAACCTCTTCAGTCCGGAGGTCCACATTTGAGGACCACATTTACTCATTTTTTTCCCCGAGCATTGTGTTACAAAGTAACAATTTTCACGCGCGATCCGATTCGACCAACCTTGTTCTTCAATGTAATGGAGACCAGAGTGCCATTCAGCTCACCGTGTTCTGGGCACAACGTGTTCTCTCAGTCGTGTCCTAGTCAATGTGGAAAATGGCTTCAACTTCCGGACTTCGTCGTGGTAAGTGTTAATTATTTGCCAAAGTAATTCAGTCTTGGTGTTAATGATTTTTATAATTGAAAATGCAAGCATGGTTAATAAATATTCACAGCTAATTTAGAGTTTAAATTATTTTTACGAATATGTCAGCTGTTTAAAATCTGGTCCTCGTTTGTGGACCTCGGGTCTCAACTGAGATATCCTTAAGTTTTGAAGTGGATTTGTTTCAGGCCGAAAGTTACAAACTGACGAGGAAATACGTGCATTTTTAGACAATAGTGATGCTGACCTGTCTAGTGATGATGACATGGAATCTCATTGCATGGATAACGATACGAGTGGGGAAGAAAGTGGGGATGAAAACAATTTTGTGGGACAAGATGAAGTCCAAATAGAGATGCCTCCAGCATCTCCTGGACCTGAGAGGCCACTGCTATGGAAAAGAGCAAGGTGAGTGAGCTTTTTAAATAACCACTGTTAAGATCTAAACACATGAAATCGATAGATTCGGCTTTCACTTGGTGAAAACTCATATTGATGAATAAAATTCACCTTTGTAAATGTCCACAGAGATTTATTATTGGTACGACGCGTTTCGACGCTAAGGTGTTGATAAGTACTCAAGAATGACGTCTTAGCGTCAAAACGCGTCGTACCAATAATAAATATCAGTGGAAATTTACAAAGGTGCATTGAATTCATCATATAAACACATTTTTTACTTTATCCCACATATTTGATATGATTTTCAGCATTTATTCCCGGGAACCAAATCAACTGCTAATTTTGAATGTTGAGAAATAGTCGCAGTAAGGATATGTACAATGTGTAATAATTCGGTTGTATTTAAATAACCGAAAATATTCCTCTCTTTTTATTAGTTATTATTTTAACTTGAAGAGCGGTAATCTAAGTTAAGATGGAACATTACTCTACATCTCCTGCCTTCATTTTCTTCGCTCCAATATTATCGCGTCCTCCTCTCCTCCCCAACCCTTCCTTTGCTATGGCTTCATACCCTACTCTCCTTTGGTAGACTTGTTTTCTAATATGAATTCCAGGAATTATATTTGACAACTACTTTGTATGTACAAAAACTGTTATATATGAATGATGCCCAGTGGCAATTAAACTTAATTTATGAATTGGCTCATTTGGAATTTGATTCACGTGGCTTCATTTTTCAACTATCAACCGAGTAACTCATGTACTGTTTAACTAAATATTTTGTCCCTTTATTCTCTCCACTTATTACACGGATTTGCTTAATGTGAAATTTTCTTTACTTCTAGAATGCAAATGAAAGGGCCTCCTAGAGACGAATGTCTTCTCACAGAACGTGAGGAAAGAAAAGGAGTATTGTCATCTTTTTTGGAGTATTTGCCTTTAGAGTTTTGGGAAGATGCAGCCAAAAATACATGTCTCTACTCCGTGCAGGAAGGAGAGCTGCGATCTGTGAAGACTATCTTGGAAGAATTGATGCACTTTGCTGGGATACATTTAGTAATGGGGTGTCTTGGATATCCTCAGGTTAAAATGTATTGGCAACGAGGCACCGAAGTTCCAGTGATATCTCACTGTATGTCAAGAGACCGATTTTTTGAACTGAGAAATTATTTGCATTTTGTGGACAATCAAGGTGAGCACGACAATAATGATAGAATGTGGAAAGTGCGACCATTTTTTGATTTTGTAAGACGTAAATGTCTAACTTTACCGAGGCCAGCTCATATTTCATTGGATGAACAAATGGTGCCATTTTCTGGCAGGTGTTTGTTTCGCCAGTACGTGCCTACTAAACCGAATCCACTTGGATTGAAATGTTTTGTAGTCGCTGCCTCAGATGGATTAGTGTTGGATTTCCACATGTATACTGGCAAAGGTACAGTTCCCGAAAATGATTTGAAAGAAATGGGGTTGGGATCTTCCGTAATAAAGCTACTTACCCAAAGGGTACCGCAAGATGGAAGGCACTGTATTTACACCGATAGATTTTTTACCAGTATTAAATCCGTCAAATACCTCATGAAAAACAATATTTTTCAAGTAGGAACAGTAATGAGGAACAGAATCGGGCCAGTGATAAACAAATTAAAGAGCGACAAAAATCTCAAAAGAGGAGAATGGGAGGAATTAGTTGAGGAGAGTGATAGCGCCTGCCTCGTGAACTGGAAAGATAATAAATGCGTGCTAATGCTGTCATCCTGTGCTGGGAGTCAACCACTATCAACTTGTAAAAGGTGGAGTAAGGATGTGAAGAAAAATATTGAGGTACCCCAGCCATACGTAGTAAAAATTTACAACGAAAAATGGGGGGTGTAGATCTTTGTGATAGGTACATGTCGTACTACAGATGCAATGTGCGTACTAGAAAGTGGCCCGTGAGACTTTTCAACCATTTTGTTGATTTGGTGACTGTAAACTGCTGGATCATGTACCAAAGGCATTGCAAAAAGGAAGGCACTCCAAAAAAGGCAACAAAATCGTTCTTAGATTTTAAAATGCATTTAGGAAGAGCACTGACCCTATATGAAGGAATTGTAGACATCCAGCGACGCCGAGGACGACCACGGTCAAACTCACCATCACCCAATATGGAAGCTACTGCAGAAATAGAAGAGCCAATGACGAAGCTACCAAGAAAGATATCGCATCCTATATCAGAAGTCCGTATGGACAATATTGGGCATATACCCATTTATATAGAAGCGAAAAATGCTTCGAAATGTAGAATGCCAGGCTGTACGTCTAAAACAAGGACAATGTGCAAAAAATGTAATTTGTATTTGTGTATCGTTAAAAATAATTGTTTTGAGAAATATCATTAAAAATAAATGACAACACCAGTTAAAAATAGTAATTACTTTAAAAAACCTGCAAAATAAAACATAAAGAAGTAACGCGGAAAAGAAAATTTCTCAGCAGTATTTTGCTCTGGTCATACTTTATAGTACTAGAGTCCTAAGGTCCACATATGAGGACCTCCCGTTATGTCAAAATGGGCGTGTAAAAAATTTTTTTTTTGCAAATTCTGTTTTCAGTACTCCATACATAGCCATATTTCAGTAAATCATATTTTTTTAGGTGATACTTTGATCTCAGGTCTGAAGAGGATAAATATTCTAAAACGATATCAACGTTTTTCTGAAGACAATATGTAACTGAAAAACTGAAACTAAATATGAAGCACAAATGAAAAAACGTATATACCGCTGTGGAAAATACAAAACAACAGGACATTCACATCTACAAAATACCATGAAAGTCCCCATGGAATGTGTGGCACGGGAGATTCCACACCAGGCATGCAGCACCCATCCCAGTTCAAATCAGAACCCGCACTTTATCATGGCCGCTAGGCTCAGACCAAAAGCAGTCAGGAAAACAATGCGAGAAAAGAGGGTGCTACGCAGATGAACTCTTGGATAGTCACAGTACAAGAGAGAATAGAAAATATACACGGTAAACATTACTTTGAAAATTGATATCACTAAGAAACCAACTACTTCTACGGTCAAAAATGCCTACACACACATTTCTGCATATTCACTGGATTAACAGAGGAATTTTAAATAATAAATCAGTGGAAAGATTCATCATTATACAACAAATACCAAAAGAGGCAATGGGAAGAGGACGAGGGAGGGAGGGTCGTCAACTGACTAAGACTAAGGAACTAAGAACAAATGAGATCAATTTGAAAGTGAGGAAGTCATCAAATTATGATAAAAAATTAAGAAATTACTTAAAATTTGATTTGAACTAAAAGCTGATATCCATGCAAGCAGCCAAAGGTCAAGTACACCCATGCATTCCGGAGTATGAAGCGGATTTTACTCAAGAAAAAAGGCTTAAAAATTATTTAAGACATTTCTTCTGATTTCACTCGTCTAATGGACGCAAAGAAGAGGGTAGACGAAATCTACATGGGCTCTTTTGGTAGCCATTCATTATCGAGGGATATTCAGAAGGTCAAGGGTATATTTTGAGTAAGCTTAAACCATTTTTTCCTTATAAGGGGTTCATTCCACTATCTTCTGACGCCGCTTTTCCGTGGCAGAGTATTTGATGAACACTTGAACACAATTGCAAGCAAACTGGAGTCACTTATTGTTCCAAATAGGAAGTAAATAATACATGCAATAGAAGTAGCCCATTCTTCTCTAGCACTATATCTTTATGCTGTTTCCTTTTCAAAAATATTGTTAAAGGGAAACTCTAAACACTAAAAAGTACACAATATACTTAGCATGATTCCAATGAATGATGGATTTCAAGCCATCAGTATCAGCCAATGTTGATGAAGTTACCTACCTCTATGTATGCCGTTAAAAAATCAAAATGGCTTTAACCATGTCTGATAAATCTCATTCTTAGTCCCTTCAACTTACGAGACGCAAAGAAAAAAAATACAGGCAAAATAATGGAGATAGCTAAGGCTGTTCGGATTGCCATTCACTGTCAAGTCATCCCCGTAAGGATCAGGAATAATATTTCTCTGCATGAGGAGAATAGTTAATCCTTTTTCTAGGAAAGCCTTCTATCTATCTCCCATTGTTTATCTCACTGTTGGCAGCGCGCTAGAACTGATAAGATAAATGCGACAGGGAATGCAGGAGGCATGGAGAAGGGGCGCAAGCAAACGCATACACTCGCAAGCTGGAAGTTTCAGCAGTCGAGCAGAGGGACGAGTAAGAGAGAGAGAAACGGAGAAGAGAGAGAGAGAAAGAGTAAAAGAATATTACTTATTTTTCGGATGCGGTTTCTTCCTCCCCTCACGTCGCTCACACCCTCCCGCCCGCCTTCTCCGTCGGTGAATCGGAGCTTGAGGTTTTTTGACAGTGTGTTTGTGTGGTTTTTGTTGAAAGAAGGATCGGGGCCATGCCATCATGGTTTGGAATAATCCACGGCCCGAGCCATGCGAAGGTTGAAAGACGCGCCCGCACCCACTATATTCCTCCGCGATGAACCTTCCCCCGCTAGCCTCCCTATGACTGAGAAGGATTTATTCGTTTATTTTTCTCTTGTTTTATTCCCCCGAGCCGAGAGAAAAGAGTCAGAATGAAAAGGTAGGCATGGAAAAAATACTGCAAAAGGGGTGAAAAGAACTGAAAAAGTTTTACTTGTTGCTCTGCCTAACCGAAAATGAAAAAAACACACATGAATAAAGTAGCGTTGGGTTTTTAAAAATGGGAGGAAGCTGCCAACTTCATTCTCCGAGCCATAACGGGCGTGCATTATATGAAAAGTTGGTGCGAATATCTTCAGCGTCGTATTTATGTTTCAATTTTTGGGGCGCGGGGGACAAAACGCAAATATAAAATGTGCAGATGGGTTAATGTCGGGCGTTCAGTTGATGCTCAAGGAGGAGAACAGAAACAATTCTGGTAAAAACCTCATCAAACTGGTTCACTGATGCGGTGAAAACATTTTGAGAGCCGAGTTAATATGATTATGGCATGAACATCATAATTGTACAGTGGCGTGATTATGCTCAACTGATTCGAGTCAAAATATATGACTACAATAAGCTTTTAAAGCCTACCAACATTTAACAGCTTGTTTTGAAAATAATTGGAAAGCTAAAAGGCAAACAAAGTATTATTTAAAAACACATCTTGGAAAGAAATCACGAATAAGAACACAAAAAATTTAGCAAAATGCCTTCCGGTTAAACTGAATAGAATCATAGATTTCAATGCAGGTAAATTAAATACACAACATTGTCAGAATTCAAGTAATTAATTCAATTAAAATTCTTCAATAATTATTAAAGTAAGTGCTTAGACGATACACAAGCAAAAGGCCCGAATACTTATCAAATAGTTTTATAGTAGGACCACTTAACGGACAATATAACTCATACGTAATGATGGTGATCATAATTTTTATACCATATACCCAGAGTTAAAAATATATATACAATTTTGACGAAAAAAATCATTCTCAAAAATCTCAAATTGCATAAAGGAATAAGACACACACGAACTAAAATAATTTTTGATCTTACGAGATATCAAGATTTTGAGATCATGACACTAGTTTCTTGGTCAAGGCAAGTCGAGATACACATATCAAGGGACTACTTTCTTCCATAGAAGGAAGAAACCTATTTACAAGCGCGCCCGTAGTCATCTGGTATCAATTGACTCCTCGAGATAAACTTTCTAAAAATGCTATTAGACACCTTCTGTTCCAAGACCAAGCGTAACCTTTTGCGGTGCCATATTGAATTTGTGGCGATACTCGGAGTAACGCCACTACACCTGCCGCGTTGGCTCAGCGGATCCGCGGTCGCCTCGTAACAGGGCAGCCCTTGCTTGGGCCTCGGAACTGGCGAATATTTTTTCTAATGTTTCTCGGTAACTTCTATAATATTCTTTTCTGTTCTAAGGAGGCAGTTTAGACGCTTCCTCACCTATTTAAAGCCGGGTCTCCTGAAACTAAAATTCAGTCTATACGAGGAACGCAATAAACGACTATACTAAAAGCCAACGCTACAAATTCATTACTAGTGTTATCATCCCAACTGTTACGGCTTAATTTGGTCGGGCGGGCATCATGAAATCACAAGGCATTATAAGCTCTAAAATAAATAATTAACAAGTATTGCAGCTGACAAAAATGAGTACCAAATGTAAACGAAAATTTTAGGTCATAAGAGCTGAATCACATTGCAATATAAATCGCCAAAATCTACCGCAGAGTCACAAAAAATTTGACACACAACCAATGTAACAAGAAGTAAAATAAGTAGTAAATACATATTAGATCTTGCAAAACTAGGTACCAATGTAAGCAAAAATTTTCGGTCATAAGACCTGAATCATATTGCATAAGAAATTGTCAAAATCTATGTCATAGTCAGAAATAGTTTTACTCACAGCCAATGTAACCTGTAACCAAATAAATAGAAAACACATCTTGCAGCTGATACAAATGAAAACCAAATGCAAACAAAACATTTTGGTCAAAAGAGCAGGGTCATATTGCTATAGAAATAGCCAAACTCTACCTCAGTCTCAGTGATTTTGACACAACCAATATAGCATGATTTACTTAAATTAACAAATGACTTAGCTCGAGATAAACTAGAAACTTTTGAAAAGAAAGAGGTGAGCATGGAAACTCGAGTACTGTCTGCCTATCCTGGGTAAAGAGGGAAACGGAAGGATAAAAAGGAAGAAAAAGGGAATGAGGGCAAGGGATCAATATGGACCACTTTATTCCCAGCCTCCGCATCTTTCCACGGTCCCATTTTCTTCTCCGGCACCCCCTCAATATTATCCCTTGCCCTCGCAGAGAGAGAGACCCTTCACCATTCAGTCCCGCATCCAGACGAAACCCAACCGCTCTCTCGGCCTCTTCATCCGAACCGTACATTCTAGCGCTTCTCCATCCAGGTCTTTCCCATTGCATTCGCACCCCGTTCTCCCCCTACAAACAACCACCCCAAACCCTCCCATCACAAAGTCCTCTCTCACCCTCCGCAAACCGCACCACGCTCCACCCTATTTCAATTCGACCGCGCAACGCTTGGCCTCGCCTACACATCGCCTCTTCTCTCTTATTCTCCCCCCTCGACTGCATAGACTACTACTTGAGTTTTCCCACCCTCGCACGTCTCATCCACCAACCGTCTTGTTTCTGTCTCCCACAGGCGTAAAACAAAAAAGGGGTGCTGCTAATTGAAAAAATACCTCGTCTTTTTCTTTGCCTCTTAATCAGGTTGGATAAAAAAACTTTCGAGCATCTTTAAATTCGGGTGGGGCTCAAGTAAAATTTTCAATTAATGTCCAAGTATTGAAGGTTGAATTCGTACCTAAAACTAGTTTACATATTTAATACTCATTATTACAGAAAAAAATTATCATATTTCCTTACATCGTTTATAACGGCAGAGTTGGTTGACTTCTTTGAGGTCCCTATAACCCTTAAAGGTTTTGACCTCTAGGCAGACAGTAACAATAGAGTATCGAATTCTGTAAGTTCTAGGGATTTACTTTACGCCTTCGTAAAAGTATTATATATTCGAATCCATATTGAAATGTCTTGTAATTTTCCACAGTCACACAGTCCACACGCTGTCGTTCAATTACAATGAATAATAGTGGAAAAGTACAAAACTGTTTTGTTTCATTACAATGACTAAATTCTTCATTCAAAAGTGAAACACATATGAAATAATGAATAAGTTAACACATGACAGTTTTTAAGGAAATTAAAGCTTTAAAGCTTATTTTTCTTCGAATTATGCGCGGGAGAGTGTCACATGAGACATAATATCCATTTACTGAAAATTTTCAATAAAATTAAATCGCCTGACATATTGGTTGCTAGCCACTTCTATTTAGTTTTTCATTTAATAACTAGGAGGAATTTTAAGGCAGAGAAGAGTGATTAAAGTATAGAACAACATATCAGATATCCATTATGAAATGCAATAGATAAAAATATCGATAAAACAATCAGCAGGATGATAGGGATATTCAGTAGTATAATCTAAGACCGTAATATTTATTGTGACATTATTTTTATTGGTATAGATTCAGAGAAACATTATCCTTACTAAGCATCTTCAAAATTTGAGTGGAAATATTAAAGCCTTTATCCTCATTTCATATCTATGGACGTCATCGAATAATCGGTGCACAGCTTGCCATAGCACCAAAACGGGGAATAACAAATGCTTCAGACGCAATTCTCCCCATATCATTCATCAATCAATTCTGCCGCACATAACTTTACCCAACCTCCCCATCATGTTCATTCTCAAACGTACACAGTCCCATCATCTTGAGCCTAAAATCCTTCAAACTCCATCTATGGTCTGCGATATGCTACCAAGTTTCCGCCTAATTTTCCCTCCGTTCCTCCCGCGCGCGTGCTATTCGGAAGAGAGGGTGTTGTGCTGCAAATATTTTTCCCCGCGGCCTGAATGCAAAATCGCAAACGTACCCTTTCCCACAAGATTTCCGCACGAGGTGAATGCCCTCCAGGGGGAATGGTAAAGATATTCATTCGTGATCCGAATACACACAGCTCCCACTTCGTAAGAAAATAATCATCATAAACGCTTTCCTGAAAATGAATTCCCACCCCAGGGGCCGCGACCCCCTCTTGACCCACTTCCAAGAAATGAAGAGAATTGTCTATAAACTACACACTACGCAATTTTTTTGTAATAGATATGTAACAGACTGAAAATAGATAGATTCTGTTTTAGTAAATTGAGCCAAATATTTATTCACCAAGTTCTGAGATCCTTTCACTGACACACATTTAATGATTAAGTAAACAATGTACACAAAATAAACGAAAGCTCATTATAGCTTCTATTATAATTTACACACATACGACATTAAATCCACCTTGTACGTCAATACAAACACTTTGAGTACCTGATTTTGGCCCAAGGCACTGTTTTAACGACCTATCCATCATTTTTCGTAGTAGGATATACAAATTTCCCCAGAAATATTACTCAGGACAGATATTTTAGAGTGAGTTATTCCTCCTGATATTTCACAAACAAAAACATAGTTTTATTAATTGATGCTCTTGAATAACAAATATACAAAGTTGTTTATCATATTTTAATTTGTTTAGACTTGAATAATGAAATTGAGATAAATAATGCTATGCAGATGCACGAATATTCAATCAATTTTCCCAAAAACGGGTTTAAATTTGATCTGTAAATCTGAATTTGAAATATTAGTGGGTGAAGCATCCACATAATTGTTCAGTTGTATCATTTTGCAATTATAAATAACACCCTCATAAACACAAGGTCAAAAATTACTGATTAACTGGGATCGTTATACTTCTGTCTTTATCTTCCAACTTTCTAAAAATACTTCATTTCTGCACTATTTATCTCCAAAATTATCTTTTAAATTTACCCTAGGAACATAAATTCATTCTTCTCTAAAACAGCGGTCAACATTTATCTAATATCATTTTTTAGGCCAAGGAGACTCAGCAGGTCCTCCACTTTGCAGCGTATATGAGACCATGGCCTTCTCCGTTTGTAATATCTCACACAATACTCTTCATCTCCACCTATTTCCCATTATCAATATTTTCATGCTTTCTCATCTTTTACTCATCCTAAAACAGACAAATTACGCCTTATCTCTTTTCGAATCATGCACCAATAAATGGGGAACAATTCCTCCCATACCTTCTTGCTCGAGGTTCCTCTCTAATGCTGTCTAGCCATCATCCCTGGATTAACTCAGCGCATAAAGCAACAAAGAGGGATTTTTCATTCTGAAGAGGGGGAAAGCTTCGCTTATTCGGTAATTATTAGATATTTACACATAACTTTTTGATGCCATGCGCTAAAGAACGTTATATAATATAAGGTTCCTTGCAACATTAATTGTTAATTTATGCTAAAATTAATGCATAAACTATACTTGCTACCCACAGTAATATTTCTTACGAGATTTGTATTCAAAAGCACTCATTTCTTGATCGCTATGACTCTTTAGAATGCAAATTTCTCCTTTGTTCCATGAAAAAGGGCTACAATTTTTCGGCAAATAAAAAGTGGTTGAATGAAATGTTGATAATTAGATATTAAGAAAATGGCGCCTTCCTTTTCTTACTTTTTTTACAACGACGAATTTACTTGATCAATGCAAAAATTAATTTTTCTCTAAATAACTTAGGGATTTTAAACTGCAAATGCATATAAATAAAAAATTCAACCTTTACGTTTTCTTACCCTATAAGTTGTGTTTTCTCTGATAAAATGCCTTGGCTATGAAAAAATACAAAATTTATGAACAAAAGATTCATACTATTCGATGGATACATCATTTAAATACGTATTCTGCAAGACATAGGAGTCGACAGCTGAATGATTTCGATTTAATTACCACATTTGGCATCAATTATTGAGTGCATTTACTAACTTTAAAGAATAAAAGTTAACTTGCCTTTAAAATTAAAAATTCAAGGTTATTTTCATTCGATTCCATTAGGTTTGGTGCTGCAATTCCTTACCGAAGTTTATCACAAGATGACGAGGGCATTTCCCTCACTAGATATAAATTAAGAGCTAAGATTGTTTAATGCTAAAATTGACTGTCAATCAGTCGAAGTGAGCATAATTAATGAGAGAAAATATTAACCTAAGATTGACAAATGAATAGACACTTAATAAACCCTGCGTTAGTACAGTGGGATGTTCACACACTCCAACATTTCATTTTTGCACATATTTTAGCTTTGTTAACACTGATAAATCTCCTATCTTGAGTATCTTCCTAAATATATTAATAGTTTACGTTTCCATTATTCATTAATTAGTTTTCATGATCTGTGTGCCAAGATAAATTGTTTTCCTGTTGGGGTGTTCAAACACCCCACCGCAATAACAAAGGTTTGGACATACAAAACTGCTCTTTTTAGTATCTACATATATTAATTTTGTAGCGTGTCAGTCATTCTGTATCCGTTTTGTTTCTTTCTCTGTCAATTTTAGAGCTAGAAGAGTGAGGTTTGATGCGTTGAATGTGGAATCTCTGTCTTCATGATTTGGTAGTAGTTTTGGATTTTTATAGCTTAGGCGTGTGGCAGGTCACCAGCTGTGCAAAGGTGTAAGATATTTGGAGATTAAATTGAGACATGAATTAAAAGGAGTGTATTTAGTTACTTTAAATAAGATCCAAAAGAGCGGCTTCTTGGGCGTGTGGCAGGGGTAGTTAGGTTACCATCCGAGCAAAGGTGTAAGTTATATTTTTGAGTTGTGGTTGCAACAACCAAATGCTGGGAAACACAGTGACAAGGGAGAAAGGCCAAAAGGGAAAGTGGAAGAGTGTAAAGGTTGAAACAAAAAACCCACAGTGCTCTCCTATTCAAATAGCTTTAAAGACAACAAAGGAGAACAGTGAATGAAAAAAAAACATTTTCACCAAGGAGCTACTTTTTAGACTAGGACACTTACCCCCTGCGGGTACACACCCCTGCTCACGGAGTGAGCAGGCTAGCTGCCTGCCAGTCTATTATTCTTTTCGTAGTGTTTCTCATATTGACGTTTTGTGTGTACATAGTCGCGACTTAAACCGTGACATATGTATCGAAGATTTTGTGTTTGTGCACTGAAAATACTGAACTTCGGATTCTGCTCGTCACGCCATTTTTTTTCTATTTTTGAAGTGTAGGTTGCATTTCAGCGTTCCATGAGCTAACTGCATTACATTGTAGCTCAAAGACTATATTTGTGAAACAAATTGATTACTGAAATTGGGCAGTCTCTGAAGAGCTAATCGCTGCATAAAATGTTTTCAATGCAATGTATCAAAACGGAAAAATTCTGAGAGGCAAGCTGCAATATTCAAGTAGAGACAATTTTTTGGTAGTTTTTCTCCGGCAGTCGTACGGGGCAAGTCTAGCTGTGCTTTCACGCTCACTTCATCAAAAGATACTTTGGACACCCATTGTTTGGTTAAGTCTAATGTATATGTAATGTAATGTAATGTAAATATGTAACAGATTTTATATATTTGCATAGATCATGGGTTGTTCCTTGTGAAGACAAGTAGAATACGCTAAGGTAAGGTAAGTTTAATGTAAACAGATTTTACATATTTGCGTAGATCATGGGTTGTTCCTTGTGAACGCCAGTAGAATAGGCTAAGGTATTATAGAGAGGATAAGTAGTAAAATCAAACAATAAGAAACAAAATATTATTCCAAGTTCATACATCCTCATACATACCACAGGAAAATTTTTAAGGCGTACAAAGTTAGATTACGTTCTTAGGTTAATTATCCACGGAATAAATAAGATTTCTATATCATAAATTGCCGTCCTTCATCTTTTCTTACTGATTTTTTTTAGTTGCATCCCTCAAACCCTTTTTGCCTGGTAGTTGGGATTCTGACCAAGGTAATTTTGAAAATATACACCATGTGCTGTAGCTACACAAATTATATGATGGTTTTATAGTATATTTTTAATTAATTAAAATGCATAATATGGAGATTTTCAGATTAGACATGGATAAATATGAGAAGGAGATCAAAAGAATGCCAAAGATCCTGAGTGATTGTAATGGCGCAAGTGATACAGAGGATGGCAGTGAAAGAGAATCAGATGGTGTAATGGAGGACATTATATGGTGTAATTGAGTATATATCCGGTGGTACAAGGGAGGATATTTAATCGTTAAGGAAAGTTCGCCTACAACGAGCTGTTTTCGTATGAATGAAACTTATCCCTCTAATTATAGTACTAATATTACCAATGCACCAACAAATTTTTGCATTTAAACCACTTACTGAGAAGTAAAATTGGCGGAAAATTGAAAAAATACGGATAGGTATGATTTTTACATAGGTGTACGTAAGTACACGCTTTTTATACAAACTTCACTAAAGAACCACCAAAAGCGATGGGAGTAGGGGAAATAGCGACCCAAATATGGAAAAAAGAGAGAAATAATCGTGAGGAAACTGGAAAGGTGCGGTCGGAGAGTGGAAGCGAGGTCGGCGGCGGGGGAATGGCAGAGAGAGAGAGAGACACATCCCGGGGATATCCGCGTCGATTCGGAAATATTACCGTATCCGCGCTCGCAGACATTTGCGTGAAAGTTTTATAAGGATCGCACGCTCGCGGACGGGTCGGGGGAAATCTCATCGGGTCCCATATCACAAACCCATATCTCCCGCTACCGCCTCCGGAAAAAAATAAGAATATTTTTCACCGTCCAGTTCGATGATGAACATGCATTTTTCCGTCGCGAAGTAAAAATTTCCACGAGCCAGCCTTCCAATTTTAATTTTTTTTGACCCGGTCCATCCTCGTGTACGTCTCTTCAACGGGTAATGTTTTTGAGATTTGATGCGGTGCTAGACCACGCCAGCCATCCAGAGGGCCGTTCAAGGTGATAGCCTTTGGCAGAAAATATATATACGTGAAGTGGGTGGGGGTTAATTTATCAGGTTTTTTTTTCAGTCGCCAGTTTTCATAACTTGCCCGGGAAGAGGGAATGCCCGGCACGTGAAATTGGCTGGGATGCGGAAGCCGGTATCAAAGTCCGAAACGGCAAAGGCTGGGGATTCGCTCTTTTAAAAGTCAATTCATGTGTAAGGAGGGGGAATATCCAAAATATTATGAAGACTCTAATCAGACTACGTGAGTGCAAGGAAAAACAAAAAACATATTATTTTAATTTATTGGTTTGAAAAATCTTGCTTTCAGTGATGAAATTTTTAACCATTTTAAAATCAACTCAAGGAACACAATATGTAGAGTTTTCCAAAAAAATATGTTTACTGACTTAAATTGTCCATCCATAGGAGACGACTGCAGAGCCATTTGTATGGAACTACCGCATTTTTACTTCAATTTCGGCAGCGATTCGCTCATATCTTTAAAAATTAGATGTAACATATATATACTTACTTTTATTCAATTTCCCAGGATTATTTTCTTCGCATAAAAAGGTTAAATTGAGAGCCTTATTATATGATTTTTTATTCAAACTGTCGTTTTTTGCTGTAATCTTGACGACCTTCATAAGAGTCCTGTTATAATCTCCAATTTAAAGGCTAAAAACTGTAAAAATTGACTGAATACCGTATTTTTATTCTTTTCAGTTTCTAAAACATACATCGAATACGCTATATTTAAGTAGTTTTCAGCACATCTGGAATAAGTTACCCCACGGGTTAGGTCATCTTAAGGCTAGGGGCTTTCAATAGACATCTTTCACCACCATCATGGGTAGGTTTCAAGAAATTGATAGTTTTTAGGGGAGTTCTATAAATTGCTTTTCATATTATGGTAGCTTATACTTACATAACTTTAATTGGGTGGTAAATAGAGTGGTGTAAGTAAAATTTACAATTCAATGTGAAGTGGAAAAGTACCATATAGTTTGCAAAGATATAGTTCAGCCTATCACAAAAACATCGGTTCATACACATGCTCCTTTGCATAAATCATAGCGTCTTGCATTAGCACCTTCAACATGAATTCTTAATTTACCCCGACTTTTGTTATACCGTCAAAAACCTCTGCTCATTTCTTATTTTCTCCACTCCCTGGACGTATTTTTTTCATTTGGGCAGGCGATCGACCGCTTAAATTTTTTATGCCAATTCTATCTATTGGATGTGTTGATAGTGTAAATAGTACATGAAAAATGAAAGAAACATTCACAAACAATCAACAATGACATTACCCTACTCTTTAAAAAAAAGGTGTCTCGGGACGCATACTTTAACGTAACAACCTACACATCGAGCTTGCACAACCCACAGTTGAAGTTCTCTCCACAAGAAACTCAAACAGGTACCGGTATTCCTCTGAAAATATCCACGCAAGACGATGTTTGATACTAAATTTTCATATTTTTAGGCGGACTTCTAACTGCACACAATTCTATATCATGCTTTTTAGTAATATATTACCTCTAAGCACCAATTAGAATACTTTATAAAACCAAAAGAGTCATTTTCAATTTATAGGAATCTTTTTCACAAATCTTGATAATTAGTATGTTTTCTCTCACAAATCTTAATAATAACACGATTTATTATTCCACATTAGCATAATAAAGGCAAACTAGAGTTATACGTTCATTTTAAATCAAAACTTCTAGCGCAAACATAGCAATTTCTCAAGTTACCTTTAACACTGGAACGACGAACCAAGCCATTTTGGATATTTTTTAAATTCTTTCATCCGCTGTGCCCATAAATGTATTTTTTAAATAATTTTGCCTTTTCGTTACTTTTCATCCATTTTAGAGATCTTTACTTTTGTGAAGTCACAAATTTATCTTGCGTATATTTTAAGAAATAATTTGGGATTTGCCTAAGACGATGAACGTAGCCCTTTTGGTCAACATATATTTACTTTCCATGCAATGAATTTCAGCCATATAATTATTTTATTGTGATCACTAGAAGAAGCAAAAATGAAAAAAAAAAACAGAATAAACCAGGTTAATCAAAACTTTATTACCTAGTGTTACCTTGTTGCAAATCAAAAATATTGACTAATTTTAGGTGACATTTCACGCGGAGACCAAAACTGTTCGCTAATTACGGCAATATTGAAAAATAAAACTCATAAATAAGTAAAAAAAACAAGTATTTTCGTAATTTTTGCTAAAATAAAAAATAAAACATTTTAAATAATCGAGCGAAACATATCCTCTTTTGTGATTTCATTTCGTAACCATGAATACTACGCGAAATTCAAAATTCTCAAAACAGTCCTAAGAGGCTGAGTCTGTCCTTATTGTCAGTACCAAAGTCCTGTCGTTCTAGTGTTAAGAGTCATTTCAAAACTAGCTGCGCAGTAACTTTAACGGAGTCACCCACTTGTGATCACACGATTGTGCGAAATTCATAGTGGAAAGATCAAGTCTCAGTTCAGGCAAATGATTTTTTCACTGTGAATTTCACACAAATGTGTTACCTTAAAATGGATGGGAATGGAAAAATTAATTGTAATATGATATGTTGCCAAATTCTATTTTCCTCTGCATTCATATATAGTTATCTCCGAAATCTCATCCTATTAGTGGAAGGAGGCACTGAAAATATGATTACAGCATTATGTATGTATTATATTTAGAGAGTTTGAAATGAAAATCAACGCGAGAAAGAAAATCACGTATATAATGGTGTTTTAAATTGATGTATTACTGTTTCAGTACCATAATTTACTACCCTCCGCACAAGATCTAACATGAATAATATACTTTTATAGTCTACAAAAACGACATAAATTACCAGTGAAGTAATTGCACGGCTCTGATATCAGTGATGAAGTCATCACTTGGCAATGATATAGTAAAACACCTACGATCTAATGTACTGCCATCAAACATTTACCACGACCCAGCAACCTAACTCATTCTCATAAATGGAATAAAACTCGGTTGAACTTTATGGAGGTCCATGTTAACTAGAAAAAATAACTTTTCCACTCCACTGGTCAATTCACTGATCAATGCATTACCTTATTTTAACAATCCATATTTCGATACCTGGTATCATCTTCAGGGGCTCACTGAATAGTATACAGACCTTAGCAATAAATTCTTAACTTGCCAGTGAGCACCTGAAGATAATGACAGGCATTGAAATCCGGATTATCTAATGACCTGATCTGTGAACTGACCAGTGGATTGATAAATTCATTTCTACTAATTAATATATTCTCATTTATGATGGAGCAAACAAAACTGTTCACCACCATGGTAACCTTAACACTTTTCCAAAGGTATCAATCTAGCAAAGCATTCAAAAACTACCCAGACATTTCCATAAATGACCAAGCAAAATCATGTAATACGACAATCACCAGAGATTTATCCACTGAAGCCAACTATATCCGATGCTATTACAGTAAATTTTGTGATGATTATCGATACAAATGCTTCAAATAGGCGTATTTACTTCATAAACTTGCACTAGTACGCACATAAACTAAACTTAAACAAGAAGGAAAAACATTAGATTAAAATCATTCACTGAAGAGCGTGCACCTCTGTGACATGATCATAATCGCCGATATATTCTGAAAAAGCTTTAAAAGAGTAAAAGAGCCAGTATATTTTATGATGCGATTGAGAAGTTGTACAGCGAGACTTCGAAAAAATCCATTCCACTCCGTTTTCTCCCTTACAACCTTCCCCCTTACAGCGTTCTGACTTTACGGAATATTTGTCACGACTCTAATCACCTCATCATGAACAGAAGGCACGGAGGGGGGAAAGAGAAAAAAAATCGAGTCAGACAGTGATCAGACGAATGAAACGGCCATTTGATTTTTAAAAACGGTATTTCACCCTATCGTGCGATATGCTCCCAATCAACAACGTCCGAAACCTTTGGGGAGTTTCGAAACGATTCGAAATTTCAATTAAAGCTAGAAGGACGAGATCCATCCAGAAAGGAAATCACTCACTTAATTCCTCATGCGTAGCCAACAAATTCCTATCCCCCAGACCCGCCCCCTTTTATAGGACTTCGGCTCTCTGAAGGGCTAATCCAGTCTCCGATCGATGTGAACTCAAATTAAAAATCTCCCCCTCACTCTCTCTCTCTTGTCCCCCTTCCCCAACCCTCATTCAACCAGACGACGACGATCCAAAAGAAAATGAAATAAAAAAGTATTCCCTTCCGTCGTGTGTCCAGCTCAGAAACAAAAGGAATTGAGACTTCCTACTCGTCCAGTCCAGTAGTCACTCGAATATATCGCGGGAGACCGGAGGCCAACGGTCCGATTGGACTTTTTTACTCGCCTGCTCAATATCCTTCCTCGTTCCCGACCCAACGCGCTCTCCCTCTCACAGCACATCTTCCGTTCTCTTTCTCCCTCTCTCTCTCCATAAAGGTCTCCGTTTCCTTCCTCTTCACTTTGCAACCTTTTTGCACACGCCAAATTCGACTCTCTCAATTATTTGGAGCGTTTAGGGGCTGAAATGTACTCTAAGAACGCGTCCGGTGAAGCGGAAGAGAGTGGCGCGGACTAAGAGAGCTAGAAATACGAAGCCCAAAGCCTACTTTTGCCAAAACATTGAAATCGCATCAGGTTTGGAGGTAAATTCAATAGCTTGTTTAAAGGTAAAATACAAATTGGAGCGTGTTGTAATAAAAAGTCTACTAAAGTGGGAAAAATCACAAGTGTATTGTGTAATTTCGACTTCACTACTTGGTTTTTTAAAAAACACCACAGGATGCTGTAGTTAAATTAAAAAGGATGTGGAAAAGAGTTGCCACTTACGATGTTCCGTTGGGATTTCCGGAAGTTAGGTGGGATGATAATGCAAGTGTAAATAATACTTCACGAAACACATGAAGTCGATAAACAGCAAAGAGTTTGTTGTTATTGTTCTCTCTTTCTCACCTCAGTCTGTCAACGCATGGGTTCTACGAAGCAGGATTTTTGTCTTTATTTATTTTTCAAAGAAAAATTGAATCCTACGCTATTGCGATTTTGGATTTGTTATCTTTTGAAACAGTTGTAAATTTCTATATAACATCACTTTCTACTCCAAGGAAATAGAGCGAGCCCTTCGCATTATATTTTCGATGCAACCATGGCCTGGTCCATTAGGAATATCACACTCAATGCACTTCACCATGCCTTCTGGCGAAAAGAGACGCAGGTCTATGAACACAAAATTACCTCAGGAGTCATAGCTAACATTTGATTCAACTACAGCTACCGTAGGTTATTTCAATCTGGTAAATATGCTAGAAGACAGCCACAAAGTTCACAGCAACGCGAAAAAATATGACAAGCTATGACGTAATACGTAATCTCTTCGTACCTGGTGACCGCGCTTTGCTCGACAACAAAACTTGTATATATTTACACTGAAAAAACTGCATTCTCCTTCTGACTATGCCTGAGATTGTCTGAAAGAGTTGAATATCCGTTTTAATGGTGGACGTTACGGAGACGTTTTTAAAAGCTAAATGTCAACTTTCAATAAATACATTCCCCAGCAAAGATTTCCAGTTGGTAATCAACAGCTCGTGTTGCTCCATGTATTCTGTCACGCGTGATTTTTGTTGAATTTTATTGTTTGATGCGTTGGCATCTAGGTGAAAAATAAGACCCATGTTTAAAATTTGACTTAAAATATATAATTTTTAAACTTGAAATGAAGTTTCCCAAATACGTGACATTTTTCAATCTTATTTTCTCCTTCGATTTTTCTATTCTGCAACATTTCATGAAATTTGCAAGAGCTGTTTAAAAAAATAATTTAAAAAACATACAGAAAGTAATCATTTACTAGTATAAGGTAGGGCACCTACAACATATCCCAGCCTAGTTTCTAACCAAACATCTCCTTCTTTAACCACTGAAGCGTACTGTATCGGGTCATTCCAATGGGTATCAATGCGTACAATGCGATTCTCTGCGTTTTCGTTTTAAAGCTTGTGTCATTTATCGTGCTTCGGACAAAACCTTTTAAGTCCCCCTCGCTAGCCCAGACGGAGCTGCGATCCCGCACGGAAAATTTTTCCAACTTCGCCTCGTCGTAGTCCCAGTCTATGAGCTTGATGCTGTCCTATTCTCCATTGAACAGCAAAGCGAGACAAAGGTATCTAAAGCTTGTTGGAACCTGAACAATCATATTGAAAGGAGCCCAAGCTCACGATGTTCCCTAGGCTGAGCGCGGTGAAAATCTCTCAAGCATACGAAATCGGGAGTCGTTAGAGCAGAATGATGAATATCAAATGAATGGAGAGATGTGCCACCAAAGAAGTTGGAGTAGAAAAAAGCCAATTAGAATCCTAGAAAAGAAAGGGACTGGCTAGGCATACTTTCAGGCACAAACGTAGCAGAAAAAATCGTGAGAGTGAAATAAAAATGAACGATAGGAGTAACATTGGGAAATCCTTCAAAAGATCTCAAGGGATGGAGAGACAAGACCATATGAATAAATTATATAGTTACGAAAGTGGGCTGGAACGAGAGCTGCCGATAACCTATCTTGATAACTATTAGCAAAGATGGAAATGTATAACAGTGCGAAGGCATGGCGAAATAAAATATTTAAGCAAAAAAAACAGATATGACTTTCATATCTAGAGTTGAGCTAATTTCCACTATCGTGGGGGAAACCATGTATCCATGAAATATATTTTATTTTCAGCAGAAAGTGGGGTAAATATGCACTCTTTCACTTACACCTTTGAAAGAGCCATTTTGAATATCATCGTTTGTTGCTTTCTACAGGTAAGGAAAGATACTGCTTGATATAGGTATTCCTCTCTCCCATGTTCTATTCTATGGGCGTTCTATTGTCTACCGAGTTTCGTTTCCTCATTTCCGTATGTATATTACTTCCCATTACAAGGATATTCTCAATAAATAAAATTTTTGATAGCTCAGAAGTTTTATCTCACCGGAATCTTGATTACTACCAGCAATAATAAATACATCTCAAACCAGGCTCGTGAAAACATGAATTTTTCTCTTGAGAATAACTCGATGGTTAGTCGGAAAAACGGAGTGTCAAGTTTGAACAAATCAAATACATGAAAAAAGAGACCTCTTCTTTCTTCAATCGGTTATATCTACTCCTTATGCATGGTATATAGCATTCGTTGTTCAACTTTAAAAAGGCGAGTCAGTTTTTTATCATAGATAGTATTACCACAGCGCTTAAAAATAAAATTAGGCAGTCCAGAAAAGTACTCTTGGACCTATTAATTTTCTCATAATTACAATGCCAAACAGCTCACCTTACAAAACGCTATTTTTTCAATGGCGAGGATATAAATCACGTATGGTTAATTTTAGATGCCAACTGAAATAAAATAAAGGTGAAATCAATGCAGTGAGAAAAGTTTAGTCAACCATAAGAACGCAAGGCTTACCTCTTGAAAGAGAGTAGTATCCAAAAATAACATTAGCAGGCTAAAATTTTCAAAAATTTGCCTTCGCTTTGAACTTTCCAATATAAAAGAGCTCTTCATTTTGTTTGATGCAACCAATTTGTACCCATAAAAGCTCGACTCTCATCCAAGTACACTTAGTTCAGTTACACGCAATCGTAGAGCAGGAACTAAAATTGCTCGAAACTGGGCGTCCATCCCCGATATGTAAGTTAGAAAAAATAAGTATCCAGAGGGAAAAAAATGTAGCAAGCGGAAGCTGCAATGGGGCTTCACAGGGAGCGGTTTAGAGTGGTCACTATGTCCACTCAGAACTTCATTGTAAAATTCAAGCCCAGTGCGAATAAATTAAGAGCCAAACGGAGGGAAAATGAAATCACGGTTCATAGAACTTCAGTTGATTTTAACCGCGGACGCTGACCTTAGCCTGGGAAAGGTAGACGATTGCATTTTTTTTAATTACGAAAATAAATAATGTCGGTCTACATTACTGCAGCTGAAATATGCATTCTACTGCAATTATTAAGCCAGGTTAATACAAGGCTTGCGGAATAATAAAAAAATAACTGCATATTGCATAAAACTGCAAATTTTAAACTGATCACAAACCTTTACATTACCATCTAGATAATTACATCAGAAAACTTAAAATAAAATTTCTGCTATACCATAAAAAATTGTAGCGGTCCGGACATCCATTTTGGTCTACATTTTATTACCCCAAGGACCTACTTCCATGGCATATATGTTTCGTAGCTTGTTTCCTCGGATAAAAAAGATAGAACTCAATATTCATCAAATAAATGTTATCTTTAAATAGCATGTGAACAAAAGATGCTAACGTAAAAACACAATGAACAATTTAGTAATATTTTCTAACGGTATGCAAATTCATTTTAGCTTCGCACAAGATTGCACTGCCGACTAGCTTATAAATGTGATTACAGACGATTCTACTTTGTGAAATTTAGACATAGTAATAGAAAAATGACAGTAATTATCCACACTTTTTATTAACATACCAAAATAGATATTTTAATAAAAAGTTTTTACTAACATACCAAACTTTTTATTAACATACCACAATAGATATTTTTCATTTATTTTTAGATATATTTTATATATATATATATATATTTTATTTATATTTTATATATATTTTAGATATATTTAGATATATTTTATTTATATTTTAATAAAAAGTTTTTATTAACATACTACACTTTTTATTAACATACCAAAATAGATATTTTAATTAAAAGTGTTAAAAATTACTGAACCACTTTTCTTTTACATTCCGCAACAACACTCTCGAAACATCATGTGTACCTTCAATTGTATCTTAGACGCTATAGCAGAAGATTTTCATAGATTCGCAAAGATCCCTTCCGTAGTGTAGCTGATTATAGGCCATATTTCATTAACGTACGAAGGATCTTTTCAAGCAATTCAAGCAATTAAACTAGATATTTTGCTTTCTCGCAATCGATTTCCTCTATCGAATACCAAAATATGTATGAATCGATGATGAAGTCAAGTAATAAGATCAAACGACTCAACGGCAGAGAAATTTTACTCATCTCATTGAAAACAAAATATTCCATTTAAGTACTATTTATGCATGGCCTTAAGTTATTTGAAGAATAAGAAAATGTGTTTTTAAAAATTTTATCAAGCTTTGTTACGAGTCTCGGAATACAAAATATGATAAGATAAACGTTACCCATCTGACTACAGCAATTTACAATTATAAACTGTAGCTGTCATTGCTTTTGAAGTATCCGGGGGGGGGGGGGTGATAGCAAGTGGAGGCTGCAATAGGGATTCCCATGGAGCAGGTTAGAGTGGTCATTTAGTCTAGTGAGGACTTCAACGTCAGAGTCAAGCCGGGCGCGAATAAATTTGGATCTAAACGGATGAAAAATGATATTACGGCTAACTGATGGGTAAAAATAAGCCTGAGATTTTTTAATGTACCGCAAATTCCATTGTCCTTGTTGGTTTCATGACCTCTTTTAACTCATGATTAAGCGCCAAACGTAAAAGATTAGCTGATACGCGGAAAGTGGCAAATGCCTGACCCTGCGAGAATGTGGACGTAGAATTTTTAAGGATATTTCCTAGAACGTTTTAGTATACTCTAATTTGGAACTGGCAGAGTGACCGACGGGTAAAAAAAGATAAATAAGAACAAAATTGAGATAATGATATATAAAAATACGACATAAAAATAAAATTCGCATTAAGAATAATATTTTTAAAATGACGAAACAAAACAAAATCAAAGAAGAGTCTGACAATGGGCGACAGAATAACCTGGGCGTAAAAATAGCTCGTTTCTCCTCGAGTTATGATTTTCATAGATGAAAACGAAATACGAATAATAGTTTTAAAAAAACTGGCATCAAAATCTCTTGTCAAGGCCGGGTTTACTTGATTCACAGCACGGGCTACATTAGTGAGGAGCCAGAGAGGAAGAGCAGGGGAGTAAATTTCATGAGAGTTGGAAGCAAATGAGAGAGGGGGGGAGTAAGAGGGAGAGGGAGGTGAAAAAGCAAAGCGCAGCAATGCGTTTGAAAGGGTAAATGGGAAAGAGAGTCCGGCAGGGAAAATGGGGAAAGTCCGTCGACACATACGCGAAAAGTAACTCGGGAATGAGGGGGTGGAGAGTTGTGGTGAGTGGTGGAAAAGCACGAGCAATGGAATGGGATGTAAAAAGGGGAATATCGTCGTTTTTCTCCGAGCAACAAAGTCGGACCCGCAATGACGTCCGGCAAAAAGGGAACCGCAAGGCTATTTGGCAGGAACAGAGATGTTTGTCTCGTGTACAGGGCAGGGAACGTTAGCACGAGGGATCTCGTGTGTTTTCATTTCATAATAAGTAATGACGTCTTAATCACCTGAGTATATAAATAAAACACTCAACGGAAAAAATGATTAATCAATGAAAAGTGATAACAAAATTCCTATTGGAATACTAAAAATGGAAAATAAAATGACAATACTGTTAATGTCGTTAAAACTTTATATAACTCCCACACTCCTCCTAACAATCCAATAAAAATGATGGTTTAGTCGCAGCGTCTCGTGTTTATTTTCAATAAAAATATTAAAGATTTTAACTAACGATGTACAGTATTCAGCCGAGAAGAAGGAAAACCTGAGCTGACCTCAATAATTACAAAAGTCTCCAAGTCTCTGGGGGCCCCCACCTTAATCCCTCTAACAGTTTTGGAACACTATATGTTCGTCCGTAGTAGTTTTTAACGAAGCGTGCTGCTGGTATTTTATTATTTTTTTGGTTTTATCTTTATGACCAAGGTCCCCAGTGCTCGCGGCGTATTCAAGGTGTGGGCTAAACAGAGCGAAGTAGCATCTCTCTTTTACTTTTTCATCCGAGGACTTCCTATTATACGCTTAACAAAACCTAGTTTCTTTAATGCTGTGTCCCTTATGTTTTGTGTGTGTTCCCCACGATATATATGAAGTTAAGGTAATTGTAAGATATTTTACTGTATTAGAGAATTTAATGTTCACTCCACCCACAGTATAGGTATTGCATTCGTGTGAGGACTTTCGCAGGAATTGAACTGTGGTGCATTTACTTATATTTAATTCTAACCATCACTCCTGGCACCACGACTGAACGTTGTTAAGGTCAGATGACAGAGCTTCAAAGTCCGCGTCTTTGCTTATTTCACGGTAGGTAACTATATCGTCTGCAAATATTCTGATTACTCGAGAACTTAGGTCATTCATATAAATAATGAATAAAAGAGGGCCGATCACGCTTCCTTGAGGAACACCGGATGTGACCTCGACCATATCAGAGCAAATACTGTCAAAAATTACTTACTGTTTTCAATTCCTGAGGTCTCCCTAATCCAATTCACAATTTTATCAACTCCGCATGATTGCAATTAATAAATGAGTTTTTTTATGAAAAACGTTGCCAAATGCCTTCTTGAAATCAAGGAATATCGCGTCAGTCTGCTCATTTGATTCACCTGATTTTAGGATATCATGAATGAAGAGCGCAAACTGTGTTTCGCATGATCTGCCCTTTTTAAATTCCTATAAACCACCATTCAAGACTATAAACACCTATACACCACGCGTAGTAAAAAAATGAAATAAGATTGGGCATGGATTAAGAGGAAAGGTAATATTAGCAGCAGCTCTTGAAAGAACAGTAGAAGGAACGAGGAGAAGAGGAAGGAGACGGAGAGGAGAATACAGGAGATCAAGAAACAGGCAAGGAACAAAAATGGATATAGGAAACGACAGTAGATGAAACACACTACTCGGCAGAATACCTTGTGATGTATGAGTGGTAATATGGACGACTTAGGATTTTTAATTATAGACTTGAGATTATGAATGAGTGATATGAACTAAATCATAGAAAACTTGGGCTATCAGAATTTGAACAGGCGTCGGAGTGGGAGAAAATAAGATTGATAAAAATATGTTTGAACAGAAAATTCAACTGTTTTAAAAAAGGCTTGTAATCTAGGGTGTTTGATATTTTTGCATGTTAAAAATTATTGTCCTTGAATCACAAATTACGATCCCTTGAAATTTTACACATAATAAAAAATTGACTTTAAGGAAATCATGGGTAGCTTTCTTTATATTAAATTATAATTAAATCATATTGAACGGCAATGGTTACTCTAACAAGTAAATGAAATCTAAATTAAAAGGGCAATGAATCGGTTTTCGCTACTATTAACTTAACTCATTAAGCACAGAAAAAATAAGTATTATAATATCAGTTATTGAAATATCAGTAAAATAATATTTCCAATTGTTAAGTATGTACAATTGTATTTCTTTGCTTATAGTCCACGATTTTAAAAATTACATCACAACTACAAACTATTGAGATTAGAATTGCCATTTATTCAGTATTCCTCTACATGAGAGAAATTACAGTCAAAGTTATACCTTTCCGCATCATGTGAATGGAAATACATTAATGAACAGGGACACATGTATTTCAATACAGATAAATAAATAATCATTGAGGGAGAGGGTGAAACTAAAATGTATGGTATTCCGTCAAAGAAACAAATTTTAACCATGGTAGTTTATAGAGGAATGAGGGGGAAACGGTATCATTTCGTAAAACATACATAATTAGGTAGCTCAAATAAGATATGGCAAATATTGGCACGGATGCGTAGACTTAAAAATTTAAGAACAGATGAATAGTAAGAGCGAGTACAAATTGTTAGAAAGGAAATATGGAAACCAAAGGAAGAGAACGTAGAAGAGAAAATAATTACGAGGGAACAGGTCGCCATTTGATTCATGAGCAGACAAAATTTTCTTACTAATAGCGGTAAGGAGATATGATTTTTTGCTAAAGTTAGGCTATTTTCATGCAGTGTAGAATGTTGTACAGAAATACGCCATCACATTTGTCTCGCTGTTCCCTGAGAAAACCTTCCATTTTCATTTTCCAATCATTGCATTTAACAAATGATGTGGTACGAAGTCACTCGCACGGGTGCATATACACCAAGGTTGAAATTTGCCACGAAAAAATAATTTTACTTATCTGGCTGACCTGACCGGCAATTAGGAGATCTGGGTTCGAATCCCGGTCAAGTTAAATGATTTTTTCATGGAGAATTTCAACTCTGGGATTCCATTTTTAAGTCCATTACTTAGAATACAGCTGTTTCCTTCTTCGTCTGCGTTCCTCCCTCCAGAAGATTTACTTACCTTATTTGATGGCAAGGGGATAAGTTTATAATTTCCTTTTAGGTTATTATGCTTGAGTTAAAGACATGAGATTTATTTCTCTATTTGAGGCTTTTGCAGCGCTGAATTGCAGTTCTCTCCATTGTTTTCGGGTTAGCTGCGTCAAGTTTTATTCAGATGACGTTTCGAGGCCTATGCTGGCCACATCTTCAGATCAGGTCTGAGTGACTGAGTCTGTCAGGTCTGTCTTATGCTCAGACCTGATCTGAAGATGTGGCCAGTATAGGACACGAAACGTCATCTGAATAAAACTTGACGCAGCTAGCCCGAAAACAATGGAGAGAACTGCACATGAGATTTATATTTAAAAATATGATTTTGTAACTTGGCGGCACTGCTTCTTAAAACGAGAGGGCGATTGGTGAATATTTGAAGTCTTATGTAATTTTTGGTTTTTCCCATGGTGACTTCTTGTATTGTGGAAAAAGATACGTAATTAGATGACCAATATGGTATGAAAAGAATCACGGTTTAAAACCGAGAACCAAAACACGGCAAAATACAGAGAGGCTAACCAGTTCGTCTATGTTTCCATACTTTACGGATGACCTGAATCCGAAACCTGAGGTAATTTCTGAATAAAATCAAATTGGGAAGCTATGGAAAATTAAACGAGGAATTTACGTGATACACTAAAACAAATCTCACAGAAGGAGATATAACAGCAATCAGGTTGTTATTCATTAAGTCAAAATAAATAACATGGTCAGTTATTTAGATGTTCCACATAATACCATTATTTTTTTAAATATACGTTGACGACAGAATGTATCGATTCATCTATCTCGTAGAAAAACCAAGATAGGTCTAAAAAGAATAAAATGTACTCAAAATTCTTCATTATAAAATGAAAATTCTGTGTTTTTACAAAGAACCATATAATATTTAAAATACTGTTTTGTAATCAGCGGTAGATTTTACATAAAAATTGCACATAATAAATTTTATACCTCGAGCGTAGATGTAATTAGTGTCTTCGGCGTCTTCAAATCAGGTGTAATAAGGATTAAAAAACAAGGACTGATATATAAAAGAATGCTAAATAAGCACTGAGATACAACAGCATAGACATGTTCTAAAATATTCTATATCATACTGTCGTTGACTCAAAAATGAAAGCCCTTTAAAGAAAATGTGTTGCATTTTAAAAACCATAAACATACAAACATTGCCATTACCATTTAAATAATACGAATAAAATGGTGCGCCCATGAGTTGCCCTTTTGATAAACTCTTTCACGGAGAGGAGTTTTCTAATTCATACAATCCATAAAACTATTTCCTATTCATTAATTCCTAAGGAACGCAAATATTTATGGCTCACATTTATAATTCTCTATTCTACCATTTCTAGCGGAAGAAATCCTGTTTTTTAATCAAACCGTTTATTTTCCGGCAGAAGAAATTCATTAGGATCTGGAAAGAGTTTTCTAAAGATTCCCCACTTCCAGAACGCCATGATACTGGATTACAACACAACTCGCTTTTCCTGGAAATAAAAACAGTGAAATAACTTCATTCACATGACCAGAAAACTCTAGAGCAACTTATGCTGGATGTTGTTGACGGTCGGGTTAAGTGCAGTAAAGGAAAGGAGGGAAAAGAGGAAATGTAAATTAAAGTGAAAGGACAGCCGGGAAGTGGGGCGAGGGGGTTGCTTAGACAATAAAAAGCCTCGTTGTCCTTACACAATCCAGAATTTCCGGGCCGTTTAAAACTTTTAGCATGACCGTGCGTTTCGACCGTGGGAGTGGAGGCATGGAGGGAGAGAAGAGGCATTTGGAGTGTTTGTCCAGGACAAATAAATTTGATTTCCAACCGTGCACCTATCCTCTGGAATTGGCAGCGTCTATCCTCTTATAAAACCTCCTCTCTCTCTCACACACACTCAACACAAGGAACAACCTTCGGCTTCCCCCCCCCCACCTACTCCCCCCTCGCATCCTGCCGAAACACCCGCAACCCCCTCCACTTAACCTCCCCCCTTTCCTTTACGCACACAACTCGAATTCAACCCCCTCTCCTCCGATCCCCCCCTCGCTAGAAAACAAACAGACGAACGCACTCCGCGTGGTTGAAATTATTCATGGTACCTAAACCTCTTTTCAGTCGATATCGCAGCCGCGCTTTTGACACGGGATTTTATTTCCCCCCCGTTCGACGAGCCCCAGCCATCCATTCGTCCTGCATCTCCTGGCAAAAAACCTCTGCGCATTGGCAAATTTAACTCGAGTGATTGAGGTGTCTCTCACTTCATCACAACTGATCAACATAACACCTGTTTACGGCTGAAAAATAAAAGTTATTTCCTTCAGTCATAGAAGCAGATATAGGCAAATATATAGCGCCCCAGCTGACCCATACATGTTAGATGTTTCAGATACCCAGAATTTCGTTTTTGGGTACACTGTAACATATATGTTGCATTATTATAAACCGGTAGTGCGTGATGAAAGGTGACAAAATTAGTTAGTTTGAAATTGTATCAATGACACACCATGTGTCATAGATACCATTTCAAACTAACTTTGTGATGCTGTTTTTCTGTGTTCTGTCACAGCAAAGCGGTCATCTTTACGTGTTCAGGATGAATTTGATGCAAAAATAACCCCTGGACAGAGCCAGTTTCAAAATTTAATTAACATTAATACAGTACCAACCAATTATCAATTGCCAATGGCAAACGCATAAATTGGGTTTGATAACTAGGGATAAGCCTTTTTTTTATAAATGAGCAGAAAATCGGAATACTGTAAAGAGCGATTCATGCCGTACTAAGGTCATTCAGTGACATTCAATGACATTCAGAGAATGTCAAAATTACACTTAGAATATTTAACCATGGCATAGATTACAAAATTAGACATACAATATATGACAAGGATATTTGAACGGATGGTCATAGATATAGACAGAACATATGACCCCGTGACAGGTAGTGTAACATGTAGAATAAGAATAAACAGGGAAATAGAAAATATTATGAGGAGAAGACATTGAATTTGAGAATTTGTGAAGAACCAACGATTAGCTCGGCTGGGCCATCTGGAAAAAATGAGTGAAGAAGGATGCCAAAGAAGTTGCTACATGGAAATATGGATGGAAAGAGAAAAAGAGGAAGATCAAGGAAAAGATGGATGCAGGATTTGGAAATATACCTAAAGACTATGAGGATCGAGAGATGGTGAGAGAAAATGTAGAACTGAAGAGAATGGACAGGCGTCTTGAGGGAGGCCAAAGCCCATACCGGGCTGTAGCGCCGAGGAAGTAAAGTAATAGATGACATAAGGCTTCCGCATGATTGAATGTGATTATTTTCCCAGTATCATGCTCACATAATGACGTGAAAAATATAAATTTAAAGCCTCTTCAGACAAAAGAAGGGGACCTTGTAAGGTTCAGACAAAAACAAGTTCTTAAAGGGGAAGGCATTTACCGGCGTAATATGAAGAAATATCGTGAGATTGACAAGGACGACCAAAAATATCTATGCCGGTCCCTTTCCCTTCGATCTTGATAGATTCTTTTGCTCGAAAAAAAAACATTCCCTAACGCCATTGTGGAGTGGGCGGGACTCGCCAAAAATAATGAGTGCCCCGTTCGTAAACAAGCAAACGGGCGGGTTGCCGCTGGTGGAGGAGACACGCCCGCCTCGACCGAAAACCTTGGCGACTTGGACCCCGCCTTCCTTGAAACGACGTTGCCTCCACGTGAATTAAAGATGTCAACCGGCGTGTCCTTCGAATATTCATTACGGACGTTATAAAGGGAAACTTGAGTTGCGCGGTGAAAGGTTTCCCCACCCACGGGTCCATCCCCCTTCCTCAGGACCCCAAACCCTTTTCTTCATCCCTTTTACCCCTTACACCAATCCATCCTGTTAACCTCCTTATTCTTCCCTAAATTCTTCACTTGGCAGGTTCAGTCGCACTGGAAAGTGAAGAGCAGGCGGTAGGAAGATGATACATGCCGATGAACAATAAAATATAAGTAAAAAGTTTTGGGTGAAATGTAATGGAACTGCATTGCTAAAAATGGAAAATTCACGATGTTGTCCCGTCCACTTTTTCAATTTTCAAACTTTAAGATACATGTTTCGGAACGTTATTTGGCCAACTTCATATTCTGTATAACATTCCAGTTTTGCAGAGAGTATTTATACTTGATTCTCAGCAGGAGAGGGAGGGAGGGTAGGGAACTGGAAAGGGGAGGGCTTGTAGGTGGGATTATTCGGTATAGAGGCGTATATTTTTATTTTTGATAAAAAGTAAGGTGATCAGGCGGATATGATGGTATTATCCGCAATTCTACTTAAAAACGATAAAAAATCATGTATTGTGAACATTAGTATATAAAGGACGTCACAGATGCGACCAAAGTTCACATAGAAACACAAAATAAAACAATATCAACCGGTTTTAATGTTTCAGCGACCCATAACCGCGTTCTCCAGAGTAACAGATGGTAAGAGATTCAGATAAATAGATGGTACTGACGATTAACTTATTATGCTCTGCTTGCCCTACTTTCAATGATGAATCACCGATCAATGTATGTTGCCGTCCGGACATTTAATAGAATCCAAGAGGGCTAAGGTATTGGAAAAAAAGAGCTTAACCTACCCCGCTTGAATAGCATAGCCAGTCCATAGAGATAAAACGAGCTGATACATTGAGCCATGCTAGTGAATTTCCTCTTTTCTATTCCTTGAAACACCTTCTGGCAGAAAAACATCGACTCAGTGGACTCCGCCGAGACCAACAGTGATAAAAAAAGGAAACAGCGGGACGCAAAAGAATATCCACAATGGTCACCATAGCAGATCAGAAAATAGTGAAACACATCATGCCTTAAACATTTAACACATCCAACTAAACCAAATTCATTTCACTTTTTCAGTCAAACTTCATAGATAGTAGAATATTGTATCATTAGTTTTAGATAAGGATTCACAAGCTTTGTGCTTTGGCTGTGAAGTAAAACTGGTGTACTAATTTAAGGTTAAGCTCACGCCGGCAAACAATCTTACGGACGAATACGCAAGTAGAAATCGCATCCCCCAAAAACCTCCGCCATTGCCAAGATTAATTACCGCGTCCCCGGGATAGGATACAAGTTTTTCTCTAGCCAAAAACTTAAAAGATGACCAAAGTCGTCCATCGGGACGAAAAAATAACGAATCGATAAGAAATAGATAATCTGGATAAACGAAGATTGTTTGACCACCCCGTCCCAATAATCTAGTCCCTTCATACTCGCTCTGAAATGTGCGCTTTTGAATCACTTCAGAAAAGGATCGGACAATAGGTGGCGAGGGAAGTAAGAGAGAGAGAGACAAGAGGAATACAAGCAAATAATAGCAATCGATAGGAGGATATAAAGCATCTCACCTCCGTCGTCCGGTGTTATTCTTGCTGGTCCATTGAATACCTATCATTTCCCGATCAGGTACATACGTGCAAACTCTCACTCGTGAACAACAACTCCGGGAGCGAACTTGTCAGGAAAAATCTCGCAAACGCAGTTTATCAGTTTAATCATCAATCAGTTTAATAATAATTCAATTCAGTAAGAACAAAATGGAGGTGAAGGTGGTACTTAGAGTAGGGAACAAACATAGGATTGGAGCGCATTTGGCTTGAGCGAAAATCTTGGTGCAGACATTATTTTAAGCAAAACTTATGTAATGCACTAATTAACACATACGTTTCGACATCACTGGATGATTAGATGTATATGTGGCTTTAATAATTGGGAAAGATTGAGACTTTTGAGACCTCTCTTCCACGTCATACCCTATTACACAAGTAGATCATGATTAAAACCTTACCACAACAGGTGTATTTATAATTTAAGTAATATCCCAGTATTATACTGGCAAAACTTTATATTATGCCATGGTTTCGTCATTTCATTTAAATTATTTAAGTTGATTTTGAAGTATCAATTGCTGATACCTATATCGGCTATTGTTTATAATGTATAAAACATAAAGCTAACGTTCTCATTAAATATTATTTAGTTCCCCGATGTTATGACAGAATCAATCTCTTGCATAAAATACATGCATGAAATTTTCTAGGAAATGAGGTTAGTATACTTGAATTTTTATAAAAAATACCTTAATTTGCTTAAATATATCAAAAAAAAATATTTAAAATCACATTAGAAAAGAATATACTTTGCCAAGAGTCATGCGCACCATTAAGTGTATTGACTAAAACATTTACATGATATTAAATAAAAAATTATCTAAAATAAGAGAGATTAGGGAAAATTTAGGATTTTCCTCTAATTCTCGATCAAAAATAGAGCTGAAGTTGAATACTACCATACTTATAAAATGATTAGTAATAGCGTTAGCCTTAGTCAGTATGACAAATTCAATGGAATAAAAACGACTATTTATCGATACTTTTTTCTTAAAGTATTGATTCATCCATTGTAAAACTGTTAAAATCATTTCATGCGCCACCGATTGAAAAAAATGTCCGTAAGGGTAAGGACGAAAATCAGGTGAACTTAAAGCTTAATTAACGATTTAAGTTGACGACAGTTTGAGATGCAGATGGACAAAGAATTGGGTATTAGATGATGCAGATAATTAAAATCCAGGTGCAGGGCCAAAATTTGAGCAAACAGGCGCCTTCTCCTTGTTAGTATCCCCTTTAGTTCATGCCTGCTCCAAATATAATACCATACTGCTCATGGCAAACGACTACAGAAAGTGTAAATGTCATTAAATCTAAACACCAAGATCACAGAACAAGAATATTGAATTATAAGACGTTGATCACCCACATGTTTTAAACTCCTCAGTTTCGGTCCACCTTACACGTCACAAGTTGGGAAAAATATTGGATGCGTGAGTACAAAAGGAAGAATAAGTGGAAGCTGTGGTGGGCGAATAGTATTTGATGACCATTAGAGTTGCGGATTAAAATAGAGATAAATTTGAATTGACGCGGCAACACTAATCACTCCGATGCATGAATAGATTTTAATATGATGATTTCTAAATTTAAGATATCCTCCTACCCGACAGGCAAATCATTCCATTCTCTTCACAATGAGAGAATATAGCATGAAGTCATGTGTATTCACTAAGGTGGAATTCTGATTAAGGGTTGACCGAAGCTGGAGAAAATGTTGGATATTAGATGCGAGGCTCATTATTCCATAGCATGACCGGATTTCAGCACATGATGTTGGTAGTTGAAGGTAAGGATGAACATAGGATTGGAGCAGGATTTGGCTTGAGGTAAAATCCTGGTGCAGACTGAGTTTTTACAAAACTTGTAAAGCCGTCGTACTCTATTTTTAAAGCATGTTTCTACCCATTGGGAGAGGAAATTAACACTGCTGAAGAAGATATCTTCATTCATAAAACTCCATTAACTCTCCTAATCACTATCATTAGACTTCTTATTTCCCAAATTACGATGAGTTCTCCAATTGGCTCGATCAAAATGATTGGAATGGATAGACGATTTTACTGGTAAAATATGAATTGCATGTGAATTTAGTTTTAATTTTTAAGAACATTTAAACAGAAGCTAACTTTGAAAAATAGCGTAGTTTGATTGAATGAATTTTATTGTAATTGTAATTGAAAATATCCAAATCGTAATGACAAAATATATATTTAAAAACGCTTATCGATTGAAAGCCGATTCTTTGATCGGGCAGCCATTGAAAGTTACGTAAGATTGTGACTCGTATATTTAATTTGAGAGGCCAGTGAATATTTTCTCTCAAGAATTAGAAAAAAACTTATTGACATCTTTTGCCCAGCCATACTCATCAACTCTTTTTCAAGGAGAAATAAATAAAAGCCTACAAATAATATCCTTATTGTCAAAACTTAACTTTCCCAAGGGGCAAAAGACGGCATTTCATTTCGGGTCCCAGTAAAATGCGTATGGACACGCTTCGATATTAATCATCATGAGAAAATACGGGGCACAAAATTACAATTTTGCAAACGTACATCCTTCTCCCTCGCAATTACTCCTCCACAGTAGACTCAAGTTCCCACATTCACATAGACACACTCACACCTATATATCCAGGAACTACGCCGAAAAACAATGGCGAAATACCCTAAGGTCTCAGGGCTGAGTGGTTCGAATGCATCCGCCGAATCCGCCGTATGAGAAGAGGCTCGGGATATTGAAGTTTTCCAACTTGTTTTCGACAAAGGTCAACCACATACTCTACAGAGTTCCCCTATCTGTCTCTCTTTCTCTCCCTCTCTCTCTCTTCTACTCTCTCTTCCTCTCAATGGACCCTCCCTCAATGGGGAAGAACGCCGCAGAAAATTGAAGCAGGTGGGCAGAATTTGGGGTTGAATGGAGAGACTTGGCGCAGAGACAGCAAGGATGAAAATGGAGCAGCAAAGGAGAGAGAAGAGAAAGAAAAGGAAGAATCGAGGAAAGAAGAGCGCTTTGCGATGTTCAATTTTCAACATCGGATGGAGATACGCATTCTATCTACACATCGCACGACGAATTCAATCGCAACAAATGGCGTATTGTACCTATCCGAGAGTCAAAGAGTATCAGACAGCATAGTGTTGAAGTACATCGCAAAGTACATACATCGCTTAACATAAAGAATTGTACTGCCAATTAAATCGGTTCTAATCTCATCAAATCAATAGGATAAAAATCGCTTTATTCTTGTTACATAGAGTTCACGTTCACTTCAAATTATCGAATCATATCGTATAACAGCATTTATTTAATTGCATTTCGTTACATATACATGACGTGTTCAAGAATCTGCACTGCATTACATTATGGAGGGTTTATACATGGAAATCACACCATGAAAGTAGCGTTGAGTCACTTGCACAGAGGAATGGAATACCAAAGACTTCTACGGCAGTAGGGGTAGATATTGATAATAATTGAAACCAGTCCACACTTGAAATGTCATTGTACTTAATCCTCCATTCCTGGCGTGCACTACTAAGGTTCTGCGATTTTATCACATACACAAAAACCGTGAGATCTTTATCACATGACTGTTGAAGGGGATTTAAAAATGGAGACAAGTAATACATTTGCACAATAAGGACTAACTTTTAACCGCGCAAATAGTTAATAGTACCTGGAAACATTTGTAATATTGAATGTAATATAATCTATGACTGATGTAGTAATAAATAAATAGGAAATAAAACTACTCTCATGTTTGATATGACTTTTAAATAATCACTTGTATTTGATGTGATTAACGCAAATACGATAAATCCATAAATGCTGGTTGAACTCAAATAGTAGCACATATGAACACAATTTTTTTTCGAAAGAAGATAATTTTTGAAATAAAAAAATGAATTGTTTACCTCATGCCATTAACTTCTTGGGGGAAAAGAATGAAGCAATAAGCAAATAAAAATGACACTCAGAAAGCATTAATACGCACCGATTAATCGCTAAACTCAGTACTTCGCAAAATTTCAAGGGTAAAACCGCCTTTATGCTAAGTGTTATTGAATATCGAGTCATCATGAGTAATATTTCCAATTGCGAAACACATGATGCATCCCGGATGATCAAAACTGCATGGCGATATCTATTGACTATTGCATATCACCATAGATGCTTCGAAACATCGTTCAGCACTACCAGGGAGAACGAGGCAAGCAAGAAGAGGGGCTTTGCGCTGGGATAGAGCATAAGGGAGATGACTAGGGGAGAGGTGGGTGTTCGAAGTATAGAAGGGAAGAGCCCTGAGTTCAAGTGTAGACACAGGGATGTGATAATTAACTTTGGATGCTGAGGGAGGCGGGTGCCCAAACTCTCTCCCAGCGAAATCAGGTGATGGAAGTAAAGTGAGTTCGAACGAGATGTAGTGCAAAACGGGAGGTGAAGAGGAGGGAAGAAGCATGGGAGAGGAAGAGAGGAAACAAGAGGAGATGGAGAATTGAGAAGGGGATGATAATATGGCCCGGGCGGAGTAGGGGAGCAAAGGAAAAAGAGAGACTGGCATGGAAAGGATGATTGGCGGAAACGAGGCGAGGCGGAAAAGCGAGGAAGTGGAGTTTCGCCTGTCTCATTCTCCATCATCCCCAATGCCATTAGCGGAGTCAATACTTGTAGAGATTAGCTAAACTCCAATTGCCAACGAGTAAAAACCTTTTAATCTTTTCTCGGATCCATTATTTTCAATAAAGCACCAAATTCTTTGGATAATTTTCTACGAATCAGAAATTATACAGCTTGAAATATATACATCACATTAAACCAATGTCTTTAATATATACACATGATTAACATTCAATGCTAATAAAATAAATTTTTAAGTTTAAAGTATATAAAAATCGATGTCATATTCCTAACTCACTATAATGACTCAGTAAATCAAACGCTGATGCATTAATAAAAAATATTGTCAATATTTCTTGATATTTCGGTGTCCAAAGAAGGCAGAACTATTTTAATTTTGGGATCACAATACTAATAGCTTCATCACAAAAGGTTCATGCCGTTATTTAGGGATTACAGAGACCAACACCTCTCCAATTTTCCCGTCCATATATTCAGCTTTAACGGACTGCTCCGCAAAAAACTGGGTTATGAAGGTATTAAGTTTCGATTAATTGAACAACAATAATTATAAGGGCTCTCAATTTTTATAACCTTCCTCTTTAATAATTTAATTTTTGCATTATGTTTAAATTTTTTACAAAGTTTTGAATTATGTTTAGTAAATTATTTGTCGACTTTCATTCTGCAAATCCAGTATCAATGAGATAATGTTCACTAAATATTTCCAACAAGCATTTGAAATCACTCACCTTACTACCTAAAAAACCGTTCAAAACTACCCTAATGATTTTATTGAAGTCTTGAATATTAAGTCATTATAAAGTATTTACCTAGCTCTGCGAGACAAACGCAAAGTTTACTTCACACGTTTATTCAAAGGTGGCAAGCAAGTAAGAGGCGAGGGAAAGTCACTATTGCTTAGGCATATTTGACAAAGAAACCACAGGAGAAAAAATTATTTTCCGAAGACTCTCATCAAGTTCGGGATAATTTGTACGCAATTTTCTTACCATGATTTCCGATAACGTTTCTTCCTAAGTAGGATGTAAATATAAAATATCAACTTTAAATTGTCAATGGAAAACTATCTCTCAAGCTATATAACCAAACTCCAAACATCTCACCAAAAAAATTAGTAGTACAATTCCAGTTTCAAGAGTGGATAAATAAGTTACGTACAACAATATTTTCCGCGTAGCTGTAGTGTTCTGAAACGTGATACATTCACAGATTATATTTTCAGGTTCTGCCTGTACCTAGCTGTTTTGTTTAAGTAGTACCTAAAGCTGCAGAAGCGTTGTCTACAAAGGAAAGACGTCGTATTTTTTTTACAGTCGTATCAGTGCGAAGAGCAAAGAGGTGTTACACGTTTTCTGTAGATTAAAGACTAAAACCAGTCTGAAATTCCCCAGAATATGACGTACATGTACGCAGAAGACTTTTGAATCGCAGCAACATCGATAGGTGGGCAAAATTATTAAAAGAGGGCCGTGTGACACTGACGTATTCGTCTCGTGCCGGGCGTCACGCATCAAGTGAGCAGAATGCTACGGTCATTGACGAGGCGATTTGTTCTGGTCAACAAATGCAACTTTGGATATTGGAGAACATGCATAACATGCCGTTACCTACAGTGTTCTGTAAAGCATATGGTAAACTATACATCCATTAAACTCCCAAACTCCCAAACTTTTCTGTCCTGGGACCCACCTCCAACCTGGAATATTTTTCGCGACCCAATATTACCCGGCGCCGGCGGGACAAAAGACAACAGACCCGTACAACATAGCGAAGTCTCTTCGCTTTCACAGAAATAGTCTCGACTGACTATATAGTCTATGTTCACTTTATTATTTTTAACACTTGTTATTGTTAGTTTAGCGTTAGAACATATTTGAAGAGAATTTTTGGGTAATTATTTAAGATTTAATTTTTACTTTAAAAGGCACCTTCCCTGCGCGACCCACCAAAATTGCTCCCGCGACCCACCAGTGGGTCGCGACCCATAGTTTGGGAATCGCTGCACTAAGTTAAGAAAGACAAGAACATACTAACTACCAAAATGCAAATAAAAATATAGAATAAACAATTAAAAATTCAAGGTAAATGTAACAATGGAAATATTACTCGGGGATTCCTCATAGTCATTGATACCGGTTGTCACCGGTTTCATAAAAAACACTGCTATTCATCTTAGCATCATAATCCGTAAAGAAAAAACTTGTGTTTTATACATCAAAGGGGAATTTTTATGTGATTTTATCGTTGTTACACTATTCTATGAAAATAAACTTATCATCTTACATAAAGCAAATGATCTTAAAAGATAACAATTGATTACGGCATCGGTTAACGAGATTGAGGAATGGTACTGAAATGTTCAGAAAACGGATGGCTTAGAGGAACTAAATCAATAGCAAAAAATTGCATAGTCAATAAACATGCATTTAAAATTAGTGGGTAAAATGCATAACGTAGAAAATACTTGGCTAAAACGGAATAAAAATTATCTAAGCATTCAACACAAAAGTTATCAGAACCTAACAACAATACATAAAATACGTACTTCAAAACCTTTAATTCGATGTAGAGTACTTTCTCATCGTTCCATGTGTGAGTAATGTTAACGAGCGAGATTATTCAGATTTACATCTTTTTATGATGATCTGAGTTATATATTGCTGCTCTGATGATGAACGTTATTGGTAAGAAATGACCGCGAGCAGTTACTCCTTCAACAGAGTGTTAATCCCATACGGCAAAAGAGGAATTAATATTTCTAGCACGTTTTTCACAACATCTGCATTCGACTTAATAACCAATGGTGAGAGAATTGTGTATTAGAATTGTTCAAAATTTCTCATACCTTAAAATGGGGCACTATAAAAGAGAGAATTAACTTTGAAATAACCATATACTTGAAATATATACATACAGTGCTAGAATTGTAAATGTAAGCCAATTATTTGTATAACAAATATTTCCCAGATGAATGTCCACGATAATGACATATTGAATAGAGAAAATTCTAAGAGTAGGCAAGATTTTGACCACGGGGCAAGGAAAATATCCGTAGATCACAAGAATATCGTTGAATTTCAAAGATCGCTGGCTTGCCTGGATCGCTGGTGACTAGGTGAAAATATCTTGCTTGAACTTTTCTGAACGTTATGAGATTATCTTCGAATGCGTTTGAAAATTGCAAACATTTAAAAAGTTACATCACATGTAGGTAACATAGTTTGCAATTGACTTTCTTTTGATACAGCAGAGTCATTCTTTTCGATTTCGTCGTAATGTCAGCTCAAAAACAAATCTTGTGTAATTCATCCGAGCTGCAACAATAGGCAACTATAAGGATTGAACTTAATTCCTGCCAGGTAACCACATTCTTACTTAATACGAGAAGAGCTACCGAAATCAAGAAATCACTTTTTAATATATCCTTAAAGTGCTGTGGCCATGTGAGCTTTTATAAATTCGCGGTTAGACTAAGCTGCAGGCGTCAAATAAATGCCATCGGCATTGGTTGCATTTCTGGAATACGATGGTGCATAAATTTATAAAAGGAAACAGTTTATCCCAAGTCGCACATAGTACTACGCCCTAGTTACCAATTCAAATATAACTCCAAAATATCGGAATATTTATGCGGTGATTAAATGTAAAAATCACCCCTTCTCGATACGAAACAGCAGTTACTCTTCTATTCCAGCTATAATATGAAACCACAATGTAGAGCGAATATATTTGGGACCACATTTATATTTTGGTAAAAACTTACCGATTGTTAATATTTTACAGAAACACATGAGATCGAAATTGATTTTATTGACATCTACATACTACCCTGCAAGCCGCCACATGGGCGAGTCGCAGTGGGTGTTTGGACACCAGGTGTGTAAAGATGCAATGGATAAGGTTTTGGGAGGTGAAATGGTGATGGGTAATATGGGAGTGTAATTAGTGCAGCTCAGTTTTTATTGTGGTAGCTTATAGTACGCTGAAAAAACGCAGAGTTTTTGTACCTATCTGTTCGGCAATATATCCCTCGTATTTTATCGCCTCTTACAGACCTAGAGGTGTAGTGATGCGCCACGACAATTATCTCTGTGTTGCTCTGAAATACACCAGTTCTGACTTTCTCAAGCAAGCTAAGCCTAGCGTACAGTGTCCGAGTAGCTAGGGTAGTGATAAGGTAGTGACATTAAACCCTCTAAAAGTAGTGAAACACTAGATGCTCGCTCGTAAATATTCATTTAGAAGGTAAGAAATTGGTTCAACTTCATTAATTACAAGTCATTTTGAACAAATCACATTTATAGACATAAGGTTATGGAATACATTCATGTAATCTCTTCACGATAGAAAAAAATGTGAGCATTACAATTTACATCTTGAAATCTCTTGACCATTTTCAGAATTTTGGTTTCAATTAGTTGTCTATGTAGATGTTACGGAAGGTGACTATGGATATTGAGTTAGTTTTATGCACCGACACGCCACAGCAATTATAGGTGTCAAAAATACAGAAAATATATTCTGTAACACAAGTACTCTAATCGTTTAGAGTTTTGAAATCTGTTGTTCTCAACCAAACGGAAGAAAGCTTTTTTCCAGGAAGCAGACATTTTGATCCGAACACTAAAACTTTCAAAAAAGATAAAATGTGAGAAAAAAAAAGAAAACCGAGGAAACGTCTGAGTACGGATCGCTCGCTCGATTGCTGCTCCGACAAGAGCGTGGCACGGGAAACATTTACCATGCAAAAGACACATCTCTTGAGGGACACAAAGCGGATGTTGACGATGCCATCTCAGAAGAAAAGGGAAGCAAAACTCAATAGGGTCGGGGGATGGAGAATACGACCAGAAAAAGCGAGAGAAACCATCCCGACGCACTTCCCATACAACCTCCTTGATCTCGATACATAAATATTTGACGCACGTGTGGTACCAAGCCGCAACGACATTTTCCCGCCAACATTTCCCATTCTGCCCAATGCTCTCCACTTCTTTCATTTAGACGCCTTCAGCCTAGCAAAGCGATAAGTATTTCTTCGTATTCTTTTTTGCCCTACGTCTGTTGGTAGTAAATAATGCCATACCCGTTGAAGCTAATAGGATATTCAAGCTAATTGATTTAAAATTAGTCCTAGATTTAACGTAGATCAAACTTATTACTGGTCAACAACTTTCCAATAATTTTCAAATGTAAAAACGATACAATTTAATTCTTTCTAAGCTAAGCCTAGCATGCAGCCTCCGAGTGGCTAGGGTATCCCACCTTAAACCCTCTATCACGTTAAGTGTGCTACGCCGTCACGATTACGAGTTCAAATACAAACACCTTATGGAGGAGATTTGCCAAAGAGAAAAACCATCTGACTTGATCATTGCTCACATTTGGATCTCCCAACTATCGGTAAGATGTGTTATACAGCTATTCCAGAAACCACCCTTCATATTTTGATTCTTCAAGGTGAACTTAGAATGAATGCAAACTAAGTGTTCTCGTCTAAAGTTCAAATTTTGGCACAGGAAAGAGATTGTACTCTCTGTCTGAGAGAAGAATTAATTCGAATTCACATTTCACTTAATCGACAACTGAAATTCACCGCATATGGAGATGGCTTTATGGTATAACAGACTGACACATTTGATGTTCTAAAATAAGAGGCCCAGATTCGAGACGCGGTCAAGTCTAATTATTTTTTAAATGGTCCATTCCTCCTGCTTTGATTTTTTCCTTGTTATTACACTCCCGACAGCAGCATTCATGAATTCTATCCTTAGTATTTTACGGTATTTCTTCCAATACTGTGTTAAATCCATAAATGTTTTCAGGCGGTCTAATGTCCTTGCATATGAATAATAGTGACAGCGGTTTTGCATTTTTTCATATTTTTCAAGTTAAAACCAGAATCCATCACAAGACACCAAATGCGAATATAAAAATCCTTTCGATACCTAAGAGGCCATCTCATAATTTTATTTTCAGTTGTCGTTAATTGGGATAAGGACCTAAAAGGTTAATTAAACCGTGTTGTCACTGGTAAGAACTTTTATAAACCTTGGAAAGGAATATAAATTTTAAAAAATAATAACAGAAAATGGCATATTTTACCAAAGAGAATTGTTTTAGCAATTATTATCATGTTAAGAATGGGGTAAATGCCTGGGTGTAGTTTCTGGCTATAAAAATCGGTCACTATCTTCACGTAGCGGTGACATTAATGACTATTCGCACCTATAAGATTCCGGACCTGGGCTAGCAGACTTCACGCTGGGGTAGTGGTAACTAATTCTCCTTATCTACGGATTGGTACCTGAAATCCCATTTTGTTTAATTTTTCAGTCGTTAAAGTTAAGCTAACTTGTAGCTTTTGCATCACTGCCGCACCAAACCATTTGTAAGAATTCTTAGACAAATATAAAAAAGGCCTTTAAACGTCTACATCAAAAAGTAAATTAAATTGAGTTAAACTCACGAAACGATATTTATGCAAGTAGAACACTTGCTGAACCTTGGATAGATCAACAAAGAGACATTATTTTTTTAGATGGAGGTTGCCATCATACATAGTTTCGCACTTCGGAAAAGATACAGCGGCAAAAGAATGCCGCCCCTGAGGCCTCCTTAAAGTGAGGCAATTTTTGCGCAGAAAGCATTGGCATAGAATAAATGTCTTTATTATCACGTTTTGTAAGAGTGAGAAATAAAGTATAAAACTTTCCTGAAACTTAAGTAAAAATAAACATGTTACATTTATAGTCTTTTGAGACCAAAAGTAATTTTTTCCCAATTTTGTAACATTCTTCTTGGAATAATTCACTTACTTGTCGAAGTTCACCAAAAATTAGCGACTGCTAATTCTGTCGAACGGGAATTTAGCTGGTTCATGCAGTCCGCTTACGTTTGAAGTAACCCTATTTAAGCAATGGAAGGACCAGAATTGACTACCAGATAACATTCCAATACTGGGCTTGTGTTCCTTTTTTCAACGGAAAATCCCCTGAATATCTGTTTGACTCATTTCTCACCAATTCATTCACAAAAAAATATGATTCAGAATTTTTAAATTTTCCTATTCACAAGTTTACTATGTTCCAAAAATAAACTATCGTAACGGTGTGTCATCAGTGAAATAATCTACCTAAGCATAAGAAAATAGTCTCTCTCTCAACTCTATCCAAAATGCAATATTATAATGTATTACTTTTTGATTCTCAATTTTGTAGTAGTATCATTATATTATGAACCTGTTTTCTGAATTTATAACTTCATAATATGCAATACTTAGCACTTTACCTTGCATACTCGTGAACTCTTTATGATTTGCATAGTACATTTTCTATGTAAAAACGTACTATTTCTTACACCCTTACGCCATTCAACTTTGTCATTTGTACTTTTTATTTTTGTTCCCTTACTCGCATTATTATGTAATTTTTTAGTTTTTAAGGAGCATGATTCCAGAATTATCAAAAAATATTCTGCATTATTATAATGTACATGAGCCTTTGTCTGTTCCGTTATTCTCCATAAATGTTTGTATTTCCGGGATCTTAAAAGCAAGACACAATAACAAAGCGCCGCATCAAATTATACATAAGTTATGAATATCATTTAAGAATTCCATCAGTACGGTGTTAACGGATTAATAACACGGTCTAACAGCATATTTGTTAAGTCACTTTTCACAAGTCAAGTGAATTTTCCTATCTTTAAAAAGTTGTGAACTTGACTCACCCCACAGGAGCTAATCCTACCCAATACGATTAGAATCGTTATTTGCATTTTATTTTACAACGAGCATCTCGAGAGCGAAGGACGCAACCTTCTTCGCTCTCCTCTGCCCTGAAACACTCCCACGCCACGGGTATCGACAGGGAGGGGAAGGGCCCGTCTCTTCTATCGTTCCGACTCCGTCTCCGCCCAAAAAAAAACAGAAAAACAAAACTCCCTTGGAATTTTTTCCACACCCTCTCCCCCTCTCTTCCCATGCCTCTCGCAAAACCCTCTTACTACCCTCACCTTTCCTCTCTTAACAGGATCCATCTTCGCCCCAAACGACATTGGCCATAAATATTTTATTAGTCCGTGTTTGTCTCCTTCCACTCCGCCTGCCTTTTTCCGATGTCTCCCTTGCCAACCGCGCATCGGTGGGAGAAGGATGTATTTCCTATTCGCTCCAAGGTTGGAATCGTATGAGGGGAGGGGATAAGGAGCCAAAGCCAGAAAAGCCCTTCATGTTCACCATGAAAGAAGCGGGATGCTGCAGGCGGGCTTGGATGTTGTCCTCTCGCCAAGGTTCCCTCTCCCACGGTGCTGTGGCGATTGCGATTGAGCAAGGAAGAGGAAACCATCGTCTCTTTTTTTCTCACCCTCACACCGCTGGATATACATATAAATGCCTCCACCGATACTCGTGTACACCCGGTGGGTGTGACATGATATACCCCTAATAGCTGAGGCCATCACCACGGAGAGACTGAATTCGAATTCCGAATAAGCACTGCATACGCCCAATGCATATAAAGTAAAGCAGTCTGTGAACAAGGTCGAAAATGTTTGACCCAAATCGCTAAACAAATCGCGGGTTAAGAACTCAGATAATGGCTGAAATTTTCATACATTGCTCAAATTCCTGATGGTAAAAAAGCAATAAAAAGTAGCCAAATAATTAATAATCATCAAGATAATTTAAGTAGCGCATAACTAAGAAATTATGAAGCACTCACATGAATCTAAAAATAAGCTAGGAAAAAGAGATGAATCTGTTTAAAGATCTACTTGTATTTACAGCCATTTATTATAACTAAGAAAAAAATTACCTGGATTAAGAACTCAGCGTGACGCTTCCACCAGGCATAAGATTCTTATACTAAACTTACAATTAGAATAGTTCCTCGAATGAAAAACTTGAAAAGCCTTTTAGAGAATCCGTTCAACATTCATGACGCCTTATAACGGACATAAATCCTGCATTAAAATTTATCAGAGAAAAAAATTTAAATATCAAAATACAACACTCATTCAGAGCAATTTATTTATTTTTATAATGGGAAAGTCCAAAGATATTACTCTTTGATAAATATAACCTTAATATCCAGCGAGGGGTGGTCATACTATTGTTTACCACGTGGGCAAAATTCACAAAGTTTTAGCAAAACATAAAACGGCACGCTTGCATCTTTATTTTATCAACTTGAATCCCGCCCTAATAGAGCTTAAAAATTCGTATCAATGGAGCCGCGACTCTAAAACCTCTATCAGCCATCATGTTTCAGCGGCTTCCCTATTTCCAATTTATGCTGACTCTCCATAAATTGTTCATCTAATATTATATTGATATTTAGTATTTGTAGGGTCAATTTTTCAAGGTATCTAAATACTGATCATTCGGCACCCAGGCATGTGCTACACCTAGATACTACCCTGCGAGCCGCCACATAGGAGTGTAGCAGGGGATGTTAGGACAACTGCCGAGTAAAGGCGAAAAAAAGAAGTTTTCGGAAGTGAAACAGTGAAGAGTATTCTGGGAGTGTTGTAAGTGGAACTTTGGTTTTATTACAGTCACTTTTTGATCCTAAAAAGTATAACATTTTTTGTCTGTTGAGCAATATCTCTCATATTTTATCGTAATTATCGGAACTACAGATGTTGTGTAGCGTCAAAACGATATTCTCAGTGTCGCTCTGAAACACCTGTTGTCAAGCAAACTAAGCCTAGTGTGTAGCCTCCGAGTCTCTTGGGGCTCCCAATCTAACCCCTCTAAAAGTAGAGAAACACAATGAGTTTTCACGATGAAGCACGAAGCGCGCTATTTTCTTCGTATTTTATTTATTTATTTAGCAAAATATTTCTTCCAGGGTCCAAAATTTTCGTGGTGCATTCAAGGTGTGGCTTAACCAAAGCAAAGTTACACCTTTTCTTTACTTTTCCTCCTAGAACCTTCCTGTTATAAGCTCAATAAACCCTTGTTCCTGAACGATATGCCGCAATTGTTTTTTATGTGTTTTCTCCACGATATATCTGAAGTTAAGGTAATTCCAATGTGTTTGACTTTTTCTGAGGACTTAATGTTTACTCCACCCATAGTTTAGACATGGCGTTGGTTAGATGACTTCCGTAAGACGTATACTCTTCTGCATTCATTAAGATTAAGTTCTAGCCCCAACTTCAGACACCGCAAATGGACGTTGCTGATGTCCCATGATAGAAATTCTGAGTCCTAGTCTTCCCTAATTTTCCCAGTAGATGACTGAATCGTAGGCAAATAATATTTATTTACTGCTAACTCAAGGACTAGGGTCATTCTCATAAATTATGATTAAGAGAAGGTTGGTCACGATTTCTTGTGCAACAAGGGATGTGACTCTAACCATATCAGAGGTCATGCGATTAATAATTAATCTTCGCCATCACTATGAAAGTGGCTAATGGAACCCACCATTTTTTCATTGTCTTCTCATAATTGTAATAAGTACACGATTTTTCCATCGGAACCTTGTCTAACGCTTTCTTGAAATCAAGGTATGTCGTGTCTAGTGACTTTTTCGATTCACCTGAATTAAGGAATTCATGTATGAAGAGCGTAAGCTATGTTTCGCAGAATATATCCTTACGGAAGTCATACTAATTACCATGTAAGAACTTATCATTATCCAGGACTCATAAAATTGATAACAACAAAGTGTTCGGGGATCTTGCATAAATGTGATGTAAACAATATTGGCCGCTAATAACCTGGGTTACGTGTATTTCCTTCTTTAAATATTGGTATAACGTCGACAATTTTCCATTCTTGGAGCACTTAGCCTTCGGATAACTATTTTTTAATGATAACAGCTAAGAATGGTGTATTCTGTGACGCTAACTCCTTGAAAATGCGTGCAGGTATTACTTCCGGATCTGGGGACTTTTTACATTTAATCAGACGCAGTTTTATTGCTATTCCAATTTCTTTTGCAAAATAGTTTTCATAGTTGAATAGTTACTGCAGCCATCGGATCATTAAAGTCAGGAATGTCTTAATTATATACTGTGCCATATTTATCGTATACAATGTCGAAATAGTAGTTTAATAAGTTGGACTTATTGACACTGTTGGTGACTGCTTTGCCACTTGTGTTCAATAAAGACTCTACTGTCGATGATTCACCCTGAAGCTCTCTCGCGTAAGACCATAATTAATTGGGGTTATCAACGAGTAATTCACTTAGTAATTTTTTCTTGAAGTTTTATGAAGTACAACGCATTAATCGAGCGACAGTTAAGTAAGATATATTTCTTACGCCATAAGTTCCACTGTCGCATTACCTGAATTGATAGAATTTTCATATAAGTTATGTAAATACCTGTCTCCTGATCTCCCACCTTACTTCATGGGTATACCAATGAGGTTATTTACTCTTCCGTTTGAATTTGCGTGGAACATATCAATCGACTCCTTTACGTAGTAATTCCAAAAAATATCTCCATGATACTTCGGAGCTCTAATGTTTTACCGCACCTACATATTTCGAGAATGAAGCTTCTACCATCTCTCCAAATTTTATGAAATCGCATTTTAAGTAGACTTTACGTTAAGGTTTAGCGGCGGACTCAATAGTTTTTTTCAAGGTCGTAAACATTTCTTTATGATCACTAATGGATTCGAGGATATTGACGTGTTTAATAATTGCAGAATGAGCGACAGCTAAAAGATCTAATATTTTATTAACTTTCGTACGTTCGCTGACTACTTGAGTCAGAGAGTGGTGTGAAAATGTGTGTATTATGTAAGGCCTCGCCTATACCACGGTTCCTTGAACTTGCTTCTACGCTATCGGCTTTCCAAATTATAGCCGGGAGGTTGAAATCTCCGTCGATTATTATTTTATTCTATTAATATATCGAAGTAAATGATGAAAACTGAGTTTATAATTGGATACAAAACGTCTATTTTGGAATCTGGTGATCTGTAAATGAACAATTATGTATATATTTTTGATGTTTAACAGTAATCCAAACGTTTTCTATTTCATTATTGTCTATTGTGTGTACGGTACTATTCAAATAGATTTAACTGCTAAGAATGCTCTGTCACCAGTCCTATCCAGTCGATTACGTATGAAGTTTTTATATCCTGTTGGAAAAAAATTCACTCTTTCTAATATCCTCCGCAAGCCAGCTCTGTGTTCCAATCAGTTTAGCGGCGTTTTCAAATATGTTTAACGTCTGTACATCATCTCTCTATGCTACGGAAATTTACTATTTGTTGGTTTATATCTCATTGACTTGAGGATTTTTGGTTCACTGTTCTCTGTGATTCTCAGTGTCATCTCTTTGATGTATTTCATAACTATGAGAAATGAGTTTTTCTTAAAATTTTTGCCGCCATCCAGAGAGGGCTTTTTGGAATTATTTTGGCTATACAAGTAACATTTACTTTTTTGCTTCCCCTAAGTTTTTTCGGCAACAAAGGTCTACGATACATGAATTTACTCCGAGGCTGTTATCGAGTCTATGATTTTGAATACCACTGAATGACCTACCCTCTAGCCTTAAACATACCTACAGAGCTCGAAAATTTAATGAGCCGCCCGTTCTGATGCCTGGACAGAGTAATGCACCCTTGAACGTTTGAAGGGAGCCCGATACGATGCGACAACCGGCCAAAGATGTAAGAATTCCGCCCCTATGCTCACACGGAATTTCCAAAGCTTCCTGTTTAGGCAGTCAATCCTGCTCCAAACATGGTGTATACTGCCAGTCCGTGGAACAATGCTGCAAATGGATAGCCGAAAGTCAACACCAGATGCCGTTTGGACGCGTTCCACCTCCGAGTTTAAGTCCCTAAAGGAATTTAAAATCTCTTCGGAACCACGCTCGGAGGCATCATTGGTGCCAATATGGGCCACCACTCGCAGGCTAGAGCAGCCCATATCTCTCACCGCTGTGCGTCTTACGACACCCTTCAAGTCTTATTTGTTCAGCCCAAGTGAGAAATATTCACATCAGTTTGAAAAATTGCCTTTATATACGAGACTGACTAGCAATCGGGATCTTCCCGTAAGTAACTTAATGGCGAAGAACAAAGGCGTATGCACAACGATTGACTTGACAGAACGAAGGATAAAAATGCATGGTTAACTACATAAAATATACCTAGTAGATTTCTTTAGCAAGCTTTTAGACACTTCCACATTTAGACGCTATTAAAAAGATTCAACAGTTTTACCTCATAGATTTTCTCTCAGCAGGATTTAGGATCCTAATTATTCAATTGCCCTCTACGGTTATTTTATGAAATTGTACGACAGATAGATGATTGGTTAGTAATTGCAAAGCCTCTAGTCAAGGGGAAAACTCAAACTGATAACTGCCGATGCAAAGTTCATCAATCACCGGTATAAATTCATCTCAGTCCACACAAATTGAAATGTAGGTAAATTGGAAATTATATGAAAACAAGCTATAAAACAAGTTATTAATATCTATATGGCTTAAGTCCATGACATGCCTATCGTCCCTTGTCCAGCAAACTTCAATGGTTTAAATAGAGAAATTATCCTAAAACATTCTAAAATAAGATAGATAGAAGAAAAAGGTTTCAAAAATTAAAGCTGAACCATGACATGCGTGTTCTATCTAACACCGAAGAAAATAGCTTTACGTACATGAGAATAAAATACAGCTGTTGCAGTCCAAAAATTCATAAAATTTTTTTAATAACGTTTGAAAATAGGCTGAATGAAGATCTGTAAAAGATACAAATGCTGTCGGAGATCACATTATTTGCAAAAAAAATGGGAAACATAGTACTAGGAGTATCTAGGCATCATTATATTAGTTTTAAGTATATAGTCTTTTACTTATGACCTGATTCAACTAGTAAATGTTTTCTGAGGATCGAATTTTCATCAAAAGAGGACAATTGTATTACTAAAGTGAACTTCAGTAAATATCCTGTGGCAGAGAAAAAAAGACTTTACTTGGAAGCAGTCAGAGAACTATAGTATATCAAATCAATTAATATCTTACGAGTTTAAAAGGGTCAGGACCTGGGAGACACCAATATGGGAGTATTTCGTACTCGTTTTTTTTCTAGGCGATGAAAGTTTAAAGATTATCCATGACGCTAAATGTGTCTTGCCCATAGTAAAAAGAGCTCCTCAAGTCATTTTCATAGTATGTATTTAAGCAATTTGAGTGAGACATGCGTTTCACCCGATGTAGTTATTTTTCTCAACGTTGCTACATTACTGAAACAATGATTTGAAGGCAACAATGGCACCCGGAAACCTTATATAATGCTCCTTTCTGTCGGTAAACAGTACGAAGGCTTACTCTGAGCAGTCTACCGCATCTTATTCCTGTTTCCCAGCGACTAACTCGTAGGGTTCCCCTTTTGTATGGCGAGCGCCTATTAGCATTCATGACTGCTTGCGCAAGGCTCCGTTGCACAATGTGGAGTTGACAAGGTTGAATAGACCTGCCTCGCTTCAGTGTCGACTTGCTACTACAATATGACGCAAGAGGTAAGTAGATATATGCATTTATGGTGTTCCCTTTTCAAGAAAATTCAATCAAGATTGGGCATCAGTGTCCCAGGAGGGCAAAAAGAATAATGCATTCGTCAGGAAAGTAGCTGGAGTGGACACCCTGGTCTTAGCATTATGGACGGCTTCAAGCATTAAATTGAATGATGCATAGATGAAATTTTCTCAAATAGATTACATTTAAATGCAGTTCAAACAACTTAAATTATAAGATAACATGCTCAAAAATTTTTGAAAATCATAAAACGTACATCTTGCATGCACTAAGAATGTTTTCACTAAAATAAATTCCATGTCATCTCGAAAAATCAATTAGACCAATTTACATAGGGCATAGTATTTGATACAGCAACAAATATCACTCGCACGAGTTTTTAAAGAGATATGCCGAATAAGACTATCTGAAACATACGATGCATAAAAGTCCTTTAAATAAAAATGAGAAATGGCTTAATTAAGGTGATCAAGAGACATGCTCAACATAAATTCAGAATGAGCATGAGAACTTTTATGGTATAGGAGGAAAACAACGAAGAAAACGTCATCAAGACAAAAAAGGTTAGGATTAAATAGAATGCCTTTTACGTATAAACACTGATTACTATGTTGTATGGCTATGAATAATAACGTTCAAACCATCTACAAAAAGAAGCCAGCCACAGTAAAGCAAGGAAATGATTGAATGGTCTCATATTATTTTAGCCGCCTCTTTTCCTCATTACCTGAAAAATCCACTGGGTAAAGTGATGAACAGTAAAGCATATAGTATGAATCTACAAGCGAGTTACTTATTCAGTATTTATAATAAGCATAAAGTAATAAAGAATTTCAGCTGTCATGTGTAGAAACAACATCAGATCATCTTGTCCATTAAGCTAGAAAATTAGTAGATTGTAATTTTTAATAGTTTTCCATTCAAAATGAAATCCTATTTCATGTTGAATTGTACAATCTCTGTTGATAAGAAAGGCAATTTACTAATAAGTCAAGTATTTAATACTTATTCAATTAATATGCCCCGTCATCAACTCAAGATGAATAGGGTAAAAGATAAAATGAATAGTGATTAAGAATGAAGGTGAGTTTAAATTCAATTAGTGGAAGAGTTATGGAAAAGAGACATTAAATCCGTTTAGGAAAGTAATACTTAGTTAGTAATCAAATAAAAATATTTTAGTAGACGACATATGACCTTATTTAAGGCATTTTAGGACATAAAAAGTATAACAAAGGCGCAAAACGAGCCCTCAGCGAAGAAACAGAGTGTCCACGCTACAATATACTTATTAATTATTAATGAACAAGCTAAACTATAAAATAAGCAAGCTTTACAAAATGTGATAAAATACGGAATGCAATGTACATAAACTATTTCATTTTAAAGCATTATTCTGTCAATTATGTCATCTTGTTTTTACCACCTCCCTCAGAAATCTCTAAGCTTTGGCGATGAAAGCAATCCTATAGCTTTTAACTTTCATCAAAAAAGATCGACATCCAATAGCACCTATATGGCGGCTAAACTCAGGCAGATCCAGCTGGGAGTTTTAATACGAAGACCAGACAATATTCTGATTGGATGTGCGTGCGTCATATGTCTGGACTACTTCACTCGCCTGTTTTAACGGTCCCTTCGCAGCTTTGTCGTTCTTTCAGACAACTCTATGTGGAAATTAATCCCTCCTTCTTGAACTTGGCGATCTGTTCCGTGATGGAGAACTCCATTTTCTCAGGTCTTGACCTAATCGTGGTGAGGGTTAGGAAGTTGGTCCTTTGGGGGTTATTCTCAGGGGGACATCAGATGAGTGTGTCTTGACCCTTTTCCTCGAGCTTCCTCTGGGACTCATCTTATCCATGAATTTCTCTGCCATCCCCAAGCCCAACTCTCAACAGTGGCCCACACGCACACTCCAGATAGCACTTTCCCAAAAAGAGACAAAGTTGTTATTTATATCGGCAGTTAAGCACTGCCCATTCCATGCCTCACCAAAATGCTGAAGACGCTAAAATAATGAAAATTTACGAAAGTTTTCATGGAAAAGCAAATATAATAATAAAACGAATGAAAGTTTTAGAATCTATATTGAAAATAAGCCTTGTACATTTCCACAGTTATTTCTTTTGCAAATGTGTTTTTTTAATAGCTGTAGAAAGTGCAAGGCTTAATTTTGAAAAAGGATTCAAATATGAAATACTTACACGAAGTGACGCCTATAGGTGTAAAGTTTATTTTAAAATTATCAATTTCTAAGCCTAACTATTAATGGTGAAGCAAATGTCGATATCAAATTTAAAGAAACTTCCAAACTTATGATATATAGATAATATTAACGATAAAACATTTGACAATAATTTTTCAAAGGAAGAGTATAAAAAAACCTACTCGTTCTCTACAAAAAAGGGATAGCATATCCTAATCAAATTTAATTAAGGATACGTTATTATGAAAATGGTCTTAAAAAAGAAGCCCTTGTGTTCGAGAAAAACTAAAATAAGAGAAAATTGTTTACTTTTCTAAGGACGCTCGGAAATTCATCAATGCGATCAGTTATGAATAATAGTGGCAGGTACGTTAATTCACAATACTATGTATACTGAAGTTAGTTCCTTAGCAAATGGAATGCTATGTGGCAGAAAGTAATGACGAAGCTTCTTCATTCATACTTATAGTCTTATTTATGGAGGTTATCCAGTACTAACATTTAATACACGTAATCAGTCATGATAAATTATTACGATTCTAACACTACTATTTTAATGGTATGATTTATGAACAATTCAATGCAATGAATAACCTTGCATCGCTGAGCTAAAATTGCGCATTAAATATAGATATTCCCAAAGATTAGATACGCAAAAACATAGATGTATTATTCTTTTAAATTATTCATTTTCAGATTAGACAAAATCACAATTAAAATGCAGCAGAAAAAATCACGCTTAAAGACAACGCACTGAGACACTCACAGCTATCGATAATTAGGCAATATATGGTGGATGGTATAACTGCTTTCAATAAAAACTTAAAAACTTATAAGATAATCTCCCAATTGAATGCATACTGCATGAAAGGGGAAAGTACTTCTCTCATCACAAAAAAGTACGAATGCCTTCAGGTATTCCCTTGAAAGTCCTAAATTTCAGCCACTAGGTCAAATTCTCAATCAACAGAAGTAATTTTCTTTTACTTTTCTGAATATAAAATTTACCGTCTTTGATGTGATGGAAATGATATGGAACATATTTATTTCAGTAATTGTTTATTTATTTGTAATATTTCACCCACAGAGGCTAGATAAATGCATAAGTACAAGGCAAGAGTGACTCAGTTGACTCAGATCTGTAGATGATTGCAATACTCAAAAGTCTTCATAAAGCGGTAAAGTAAATTCATAGAAACATCATCCGGGCAAAAATGCACATTACGTGGTATCAATTGCCACAAACGTTGCAAAGAGTAACCACTGAAACAGTTTAAAACAATACTAACCTTTCCACTAAAAAGAAAACGCTAGCTCTTCATCCCGGAAGATTTCGAAGATTGAAGAAAAACACGGGAAATTAAAAAAATGAGAGAAACCGTAACAGAGTGAATAGTCCGTCTTTTCAGGGTGACTGCTCCGCAAATTAGCATCCTTCCTCATTTCTTTTTAGCATCGTTTCACCCTCTATTTAATTACGGTTTGGAAAAGTAACAAAAGACAGCATCAAGGAAATAAAAAATAAAATAATATATATTTCAAAAAACCCCTTTCCTTTCGGAGGAACCCACCAGGAAACAAACAAAAGACGTCACCAACCCGTAGCAAATCAGAAAAAAAATACCTCCAGTTAACGCTCGAGCTCACTCGAGGGTTGGATTGGGGGATGTGGAATCGGGGGAGAAAACCGGGAGGGAAGGTCGATAGGTGTGGGGGAGAAAATTAAGGGAGCAGAGGGACGAAGGGGGTGGGATGAGATAGGAAGAATTCAGGGCCGCAAATATACCCCGTGGGGGAGAGAGTGGCATCATCTTCAAACAGAGTGTCCCGAGCCAACGGCTGTTACAACCCTGACGCTTAGAAACCCCCGCGACTTCATTAAGGGCTCCGCTAGACTCCGCAAGGCACAAAGGAGACAGAGCCTTCAGGCTATATCCCACAGCCTCCCCGACTCCTTTACCCTCGCACTCAACCTCACCTTCAACTGCCATCCAATACAACTTTCACCTTCAGCCGTCTTCCTTCCAACCCAGCGAGTAAATTAAAAAGAAAAAGTACTACACTTTTTAACCCAGCCAAAAGCCGGCCAATACTCATTCATCTTTCAACAGAAATACACACGGATACCCTCACATGATTTTAGTTTCGGTAACCATCAAGCAAACATGAAATACGTCTTTTATTAAGGTCTCAGGCGTCACTTGGTGGAAGTTACTTGTTTCAAACATAGTTAAGAAGTAAAATACTTAGTTATTTCCACACATTTATCAACTATAATCGATCATGGTTTCAACCCATACTCACCATTTTCAAGATGTTTTCCTTTTTGGGTATGAAAGGTTATATGCAACAGTGGGAAGGGGCTTCAGCGTTTTCTTACAATTTTTCAGGTAATTGTACGGCCTAGAAATAGAAAAACTACGGTATAAGCTCAATGGAATCCCTATAAAATTTAATATCTACATGTCATTGGAGGGTGGATTTAATTCCCTACGTGCCCTAGTAGAAGGAATGAATCACATTACATTCAAAATTTCTTGAGAGCCACTATAGGCAAAGTAGGGAATCAGTGTTTCGGCTCTCCAACTTAAAAGAGTTCAGATTTCCAATCCCAAAGAAGGCGAAGATTTGATGGACTACCGAACTCTATTTGGGTCCTGGATGGAGCGCGTATTATGATATTTTATTTGCAGCCGGTTTGGAAGAAAACTGAGTTCTCATTGGCCTTTTTCATTAAGAGAAGACTAATTTTGACAAGGTGTTTCCCATCAATTTTCAGCTTCCAAAATAACTTTTCCCTAACCAACTTACCACCTGTCCTCAATAGCACAGATTAGTAATAATTAAAAAAGAATTTACCTTAACGATAGCTTATAATGAGAGCAAGTAGCTTAAGCCACGACATATGATATTAAGAAAAGACACAATACGTTAAATATGGCGATAACCATTTTAACTGTTTCCTACTGTTGCCTCTGCATCCTGATTTTCGCTGGCCTTTCGTAAAGTACGCCACGGATGAATTGAGATGACAAACGAATGTTTACAACTACATCTACATAATACCATGCGATCCGCCGCATGGACGTGTGTCAGGAGGTGTTAGGTCACCATCCGTGTAAAGATGTAAGTTTTTGGGAGGTAAAATGATGACGTGTATTAAGCGGAGCTCAGTTTAATTGTGATCGTTTATTGTGCGCGAAAAGAACGAATATTTTTACGTATCTGTTCGGCTGTGTATCTCTCTATTTGTATCGCATCTGTCAGACCTAGAGATGTAGTGAGGAGTCATGATAATACTCTCTGTGTCGCTCTGAAAAATATCAGTTCTGAATTTCTCGAGCTAACAGAGCCTAGAGTGTAGCCTCCGAGTCTCCAGGGTTTAAATCATTACCAACCTCAGGGTATCACAAATCACATCTCAGTGCCATATTCTACTGTCAACCTAATGCATTCTCTGAAAATTAATTCAAATGAAGTTATATACAACACTTCGAGATATGGATAAAACAAATAAAACACACGAGTGCACAGTATCAGACCTTTTTAAGGTAGCCTCGTGATTTCGCTAGCAGAGTGCGTGGGATGTTTACGCCCCTTCCATCACCCAGAAAGCTATGGCAAGTAATGGGTCTTTACCAATTAGGTCAACGTAATTTAGCTCTAATTGGAAGGTGGTCATTACCGAATATACAAGGATGTGTGCAAAGGCTAAGAGTTCATCACATTTAAACGTCAATTTCACTCAAGGTTCAGTCTATATTTGCTTTCCTAACCATTTTCTCAAGATTAAAAAAAAAAAACAAATTAGCAAAGATTTTTGATATTTGCTGGAATAACAAATTTTTAGCCATTAAACAAAGCTGATTCAAACCTAATGACGGAAAAAGTATTGGTATAAGTAGAATACGCCGATGTCTCGGACTTTTGGCTAATCTGCTTAATAAAATTTAAACATATATTGCAGTGAAGAGGTTTCTCTCTAAATTCTTAATTTAAGAATTTTTTAATAAAAATCTTACCAAAACATTATTCAAACACTCAGAAAATTTCTTCTAAGGAACAAAAAATTACCATTCCTACCATATTAATGGATGTCCCTACTCCGAGCAATAAGAAAATGTCAACATAGGAATATTTCCGGGGATAAAAACAAGATTCTTGAACACGTGGTAATTCATTAATTTCATTCACAGCCAACGACAACTCAAACCAAGTAATAAAATATACTAATGATTTTAATAGGAAAACAGACATTGGCAAGCTTAGTGAGATTTGCATTGGTTCAATAGAATGAACTCTTATTGAATTCTATATATTTTTAAAGGTTTTTAAGGAAACAAACACAATCAATGCTAATGTAAACTTTGGTTTTTATATATATTTGTTTTTTGTGTGTGGAAAATTATGGATTCTTATTTTTATTGCTGTTTATTTTTTACAATATTTGCAAACGGTTTATCGTGTTAGTTCAATTGCTGTTGTATACATATTTCTTTACTGTTTGAAGTATTGTTTCCCTCATTGGCGTTTGATATTTAGCTCAATAACTGGTAAATTGTTGATGCCTCAACTTTGTGTAAATATTAACGGAAATACCTGGCCGCATGTCTCTTAATCTTGTGTTTCAAAGCCCAGAGGATGCCAATAAATTTGGCAAATCATCAGCTTTGAGTGAAATACGTGAAGGAACACATATTCAAGAACCTTTTAGTTATCTATTAAGTGTATTGGTCGAGAAAGTTATAATTGATTATAAGGAATACTAAAAGATGAAGATGGTCCAGAGGAGAGATGATGGTGGCGGTAAAACTCACACAAGCGTAATCCCCGCGGTCACACAAATATTGGTAAGAGTAAGTTTCCAACAAATGAACGGTTACACGAATCGCCAATAATGAGGACTTCAGTAAATATTATCTTTGCAAGAAAAATGTGAAAAATAGCCAACGGAATCAAACAAGGAAATTATTAAAAAACATCACTATAAAACACGATAGTACGAATATTAGTACGATACTAATAGTACGAACAGTACAATTGTATATGATGACTCAAAATTTATATAAAAATTAAGTACACCAAGTTGTTCAAAATTTATTATGCAAATAAGATCACGGAGGAAAAAATAATAATTAAAGGAAGGAAAGTATCCTCTTGTTTCTCAAATTAGATTTTCGGATGTAACTCCAGGATTCGAGGCCGTGCAACTCCTCTGGTTTTCGCATCACAGTAAAAATTCGACTGCAAGGTTCCCATCGAAATGGAAGCATGTGAGCCGCAATACAAGGTGGCACCGAAGGGCTTTTTCTCAACCGTTGTGGAGAAGGCGAACGTGCTAAGCAAAAATAAAAATAAACAAAAGCGGGACTCGTTTCGTGCGTGAGCGGGAGGCTGGGAGATGAGTGAGGTCGGGGGTATCCTTCGAGGCGTGCCGCTTTCTCTCTGTGGCGGCCATTCGCATTCCTCGCCCGTCCTTGCTCTTCCCATCGTCCATCATCGCACGTTCCCCTCTTCCCATCCCATACGCCCTCCGCCACTGGCTGTTATGCATTCCGCCCTTCCAGTAAACCCCCTGCCACACACTGAAACCCATTTCTCTCCCCCGATTTAGGGTCTCCCTCCTCTCCATTCCAATTCGCATTCCAACAAAAATTCCCACTACCCCACTTCCACTTCACTAGAAGCTTTCCATTGCCTATATTTTGTTGCACATTTCGTTGCAAGAAAACACATATGCTTTACATTTTTTTCAGACATTGCGTAGCCCTATAGGATGAGCTATTTTCTTGAAAAGGTTTGGAAGCATTGATAGTTTTCCATTGAAGCTGCTGAAGTTAGCAAAATTTGGAAAAAAAATCATGAGCACACTTAAGAGAGTATTGTCACAAACTTTATGGAACCTATGGATTTCCATTCTTCAAAATAAGCTCTATTACAACTTCCACACATTAAATTTCGTCACTGACCATGGTATCAGCACATTATGCAATCATAAGGGATGCATAATATGCTGAGACCATGTTATGATTCAGGAAACTATAGAGACAAAAGACACCCACTGTTATTTGCCTGGAAAAGTTACTTTTCCAAGAAGACTCTCAGCGGACCAATCACAGAAGAGGAGTCAGAAAAAAGCGCGAAAAACCAACGCTATACATATCGGCGCTACCTGAACTGACTTGTCACTTCAGGCGGAGAACCTAAGGAAGCCTGCATGGTCATCAACGTCGTCTTTCAAAAGGCCAGGCCTAGTCACTGTCTTTGCAGCCAAATTTTTGTCTAAGGGTGCACCAGTTACAGTTTCAGGCTTCACTTTGTGGAACAACGACACATGAAAAAAAGAACTCGCTTTTTACTTTTCACACTGTTTTATTCTCTCCGACCATGGTTTCCACAATGGTATGTCATTATCAAGTTCAGGTTCCTTGTAATGACATAACTTTTTCAAAACCATGGTTGGAGAGAAAAAAAAAGTGTGGAAAGTACGAAGTGAGTTCTCTTTTCATGTGTCTAAGGGTGTATTTTTCATTTCCCCGTAGGAGTCGCAGTTCATGATTGACATCAAACTGTGAAGTAAGGATATTCTAGGTCGTTCTCTCCTTTTCTTCCCTAGCACTTTTCCTTCAATCATGTTCTTGATGAACTCGTTATATCTTACAAAATGACCAACAAGTTAAATTTTCCTGGAGTGAATTGCTTGGAGAAGCGTTATTTTTTTCACCTACTTCTTTCAAGACTTGCTCATTTATTTTACTCATGACCTGACTTGTTTTCGTCATTCTCCTCCAGAACCAATTTTTTCCTGCCTGGAGCCTGTCTTGTGTTTGCTTGTTTAATGTACATGTCTCACAACCATAGGTGAGTATACTCCACGCTAATGTCTTTACAAATCTCTTCCTCGTATGAATTGAGAGGTGGTTGTTTACCAAGAGGTTACGCTTCCTCTGAAAACCTTGTTTGGCTAGGGTGATTGTTCTCTTAACGTCTGTTAAGATTGCATTTTCATTTGTTATTTGACTTCCCATAGCTAGAGTAATATCGTCCTTAAGATGAAACATCGTGGTGGAAATCCCGGAAAATGGAAGAATCATCCTGCTTAAACCATGGTCGGCGACGAAAATAAAAGTGTGGAAATTGTACAAATGTTTATTTTCAAAAAAGAGCTCACTTCTCGGCGCACGATAAACGCTACGAGAGTAAAAGGGAGGGAATACTTTGCTCTGGTCAGTTTACACATATTTCGATTACCATTTGAGTATATGGGACCCAGAGGAAAAATATTTAACCAAAAAAATAAATAAAATACAAAACATTTCGTTGTAGGACGCTTTGTACTGCTATAAGCAAACTTATAGTGTTTCTCAGCTTTTAAGGGGATTAGTTTGGGAGTCCCTAGAGACTCTAAGGCTACACCCTAGTCTTAGATTGATTGACAAAGTCAAAACTGGCGTGTTTCAGGGCGTTACAGAGAAAACTATTTTGATGCAACACAACACTTATAGGCTTAACAGAGGAAATGAAATCAGAGAGATATAGAGCCGAAAATATGGGTACAAAAAGTTGTCCTCACGCACAATAAATAGTAGTATTAAAAACTGAGCTTAACTTAAAACATCCATATAGTGCACCTCACCATTTAACCTCCCACAACATCATCTCTCAAACCTTCCCACAGCTGGTGTCCTAACACCCCCCGCCACATAGGCTTAACAGAGGAAATGAAATCAGAGAGATATAGAGCCGAAAATATGGGTACAAAAAGTTGTCCTCACGCACAATAAATAGTAGTATTAAAAACTGAGCTTAACTTAAAACATCCATATAGTGCACCTCACCATTTAACCTCCCACAACATCATCTCTCAAACCTTCCCACAGCTGGTGTCCTAACACCCCCCGCCAAATGCCCTTGCGGGGGCTCGCATGATAGTATACAGATTTAGATGTGATAAACTTCCGACAACCGTCTATCTGAATATGTCCTCCGGAACGATAGCAAAACTGTTGTCATTCAAAGAAATTTAACGCCGTGGGTCACTGGAATGAGTGGGTCACCCTGATATCATCAAGAAACACTGCGGAAGCCTTCATTAAAATTCCAAAATTCTGCCGGGCGGCTTTTATAAATGTTTACGATATTCACGGCAGAATGTACTTCATATGCTTCACAAATTCATTCTAAACACGTTTATGAATGTAAGCTTTTTCCCAAAGCGTTAGCACTTATCAAGTATAGGGTTATCTATTTTTTGCGACTTAACCGAAATACAGTTGAAATAAAACAACACTCGCAGCTGCGATCATAGTAATTTTTTTACAGGGTAGAAACAGTCAGCTCTTCTTCTGATATATTTCGATCACCTGTCTGATGAAACAGGGTCTGAACCAAACAGAAATTATGAGCGCTTTTGTGTTATGAAGTCTGCAGCGCACCAAAGTGGATGAAAATGTCACATTCTTGATGTGCCCTAGAGTGCTCCAGGAAAAAAAATACTTCATCTCAAGGAGCTTGTTGGTTTCCAGCAATTTACAACCATATAATGTCATTTTTTAAGTTTTGAACCGAAAGTCTTTAACTTATTTACATGGAGGTACTTTAAGTAAATGTTTATGATATCATAAAAACGTTCGGACGAGACTATTGTGTAACAAAAATGATTAGAAATTGCCACGAAAAGGAGATAGCCGGGTCTGGGAATCAAGTTCTGGATCTTGAACTTGCCGGGCCAATAGGCTGCCCACCACAGAACCCAAATTTCCTAATTCTTGAGGCAATTTTTGACGCATGCATTTATATCCCCTCCTCCGCCGAAAAACTTGAACACACATTAACGAAAGGTATAAAAGGAAAACACCGCAGTTTTTAGGTATTTGAGATAAAACATACGTAACTTTATATGCCTGGTACGCACAAGTATTCGATAATTATGGCTTAAATTACCAGCGTATATACAATGTATGATTTTAAATATCAGCTATGTGATTGCAGTATGCACGCAAACTTGATAAAAGCCATTACAAACCCCTGCATTTTACAAGGATGTATTTTTTAAATAGGAAAACGCTACCGACGAATTTTATCCCAGCTGTAAACACAAGTTTTATACGCTCAACATGAAATGAGCGAGGCGACAAATATCACTAAAACTCACAGAAACAAGAACTTTAGATATAGATGCACAATATGGTGAGACAGGCATAGAAATACATTCAAACGCCACCGGTAGCGATCGTCTAGGAAATAAAATAAATATACGAGACATTAGAGAGAAAAGGAATGATGAACGCAGCGGCACAAAACTGTAAAATTGGAAGATGATAATGAAAAAACAATGGAATGAGAGATTGAGTCGGTCAAGGTCGAGTACATTGGATTATAGTGCGGTTTGGTGAAGAGTGAAGAGAAGAGGGAAAGGAGGGGAGGGCTGGTATGTTGGAATTGAAAGTGGGCGAAGGTAGAGTCGTAGTGGAATCGAGGCTAGAGCGAGTGAACGACTGATGGGTTAGCAGGGAGGAAAGAAAGCGACACTCCTAAGGGCTCTTTTGTTTTATTTTCGTCAATCCGAGGATGAGCGGAGTGTAGAGAGATGAGAGGGTAGACAGAAGTAAAAGGAGACCAACTGGGATGGCCGTAGATGACGCACGGGGTGTATGAGGGAACAGGAGAATGTACCAAAAGGGAGGGAGGGGGCATAGGGTGGGTGGAGAAATCTTTCCGGTCTAAATTTAGAGAGAAGGACACAGGCTTTCCTCCAGTTAAAGGAAAGAGTGATTTGAGAGTACGGGCACCATCGGGCCGCATCATTTCCCATTCTTACGAGACTAATCTTCTTGCCGCGGCCACAATTACACCCCACTTGTATGATATATATTAACCACCGTCGTCTAAAGCCATTTTTATGCAAATTTTAATTATTTTTACAAAAAAAAAGCAAAATTGTGCAAAGACAAATCTTTCAATTCCAGCAGCTGCTATTGAAACAATATAAAAATGTACACTTTTCGTAACTGAAACTAATAATGACCAGGATTAAAATTAATCAATTGTTTATGAGTAATATAGCAAGAAAAAGAATTTTTAAACAATATGAGGTCGAGTACATATATATATATGTACTCGACCTCATATTGTTCATATCGTACATATCGTACATATATATCTTTTATGTACGATATGTATAATATAACAAATCTGAAATTTCAGCAGCTGCAATTAAAAACATTAAAATAGTCACTTTTTGTAACTGAAACCTAAAATGACCAGATTTAAAATTAATCAATTGTTAATGATAAACTGAGCATAAAAAAGAATTCTTAAACAATATGAGGTCGAGAGTTGGACTAAAATCCATAAATGTGACATAACTTTCAAACACGTAAACGCAGTGAACGAGTGGTTAATGTTAAGGAAGTTTAAAAGTAACTTTTCAGAATATTTGTCAATGACGATCAATAACAAAGTGATTATTAAAAAATGATTTACAAAAAAAACGAGAAAATCATATTTCATCGATTTATAATGTTGATTGACTGAGCCTAGTACTTTCTGTAAAATTAATCAAAAATCACAAATTTAATCTAAATTATAGCTTCGTAATATCAGCACTTACCCATAACATAATTCCATGAAATCAATTTGGCAGTCTAATACTTAATACTAAGTTGTACAGTCTTTACGGGAAAAGAAAAAAAAATTGCAATGAACGAAATATCTTTGTACGTACAAACAAAGTTTTAAAGTCCATCGTAAACCTGTCAACTCCAAGTAGAGATATAAACGCACAGCCGTGAACTCAGCCAAATAATTGCCAGTTATTACTAAACACGCCATGAAGTAAGTAGGTAAGTAGTAACTCCACGTAAGAAGGAAAAGGATGGCTAAGAGATCTCTGTCATCTATGTGAAGGATATTCGAGATGCTTGAAGGTGAAGTAAGTCACTTTTTAAAGTAAGCGATAACGCATGCGACGGGTTTTGGCATGTACAAACTATTTTTCTCGAGTACTCATTCATGTGCTTAACTGAAAATGTTTTTGTACAGGTAAGATATCGACGAAAGATGGACGGATATATGAGGAGATAAAGAAACGTGCGAATGCTGGAAGGAAAGTGGTAGGTAGCATGTGGAGCATATCGACGAATGAGTGCATGTATAAGGAAGCGAAAATCGCCATGTACAAAAGTGTACTTCTCCCCACTTTGTTGTATGGTAGAGAAACATGGGTATGTCAGGATAGGCATAAAAGTAGACGCCGTGGGTATGAGTTATATGAGGAGTGTTTGCGGAAAAATAGGATGGATAGGGTCAGGAATGAGTGGGTAATAAATTAATGTGGATTAGATGCTCCAGTAATGGATGTATATGGAGTGTGCTTCATTGGTTTGACCATGTTGAGAAAATGGATGAGAGTCGAATAACGAAACAGATATATAAGAGTGAAATGAATGGTGCGAGAAGTAGAGGTAGACCGAGAATGATGTGGTTGAATCTGGTTGAGGAAATTCTTAGAAGAAGGAATATTAGGTGTCTTAAAAACAGGAGGGCGTGTATGAAGCAGTGTATAGAGGTAAATGAAGCAAAAGAGGTTTGCAAGGATAGGTCAGTATTGAGGAAATTACTGAAGCATTGTTAGGTGTACAAATACGTATTTATGAGTGAAACATTTTGACTGTGCCTATCCGGTAGGGAACGACGTGTTTGGTATGTATGAATTTAAACAATTTACTTACAGAACTATATCACGTGTAACAAGTACGCATTCAAGATAACCTTAAATATGTAAAAGTATCACTCCAAGAAGAAAAAATGTTTGAAATTTTATCAGTGCATTGTTTTTAACATAAAATTTTGATCCAGATGATGAAAAACTTTCAGCGTTGCACAATATTAAATTTCTCCACCCTCCAATAGTTGCTAGGTTTTGCACATTTCAAGTTTCAGAATCGGTTTCGAATCATTCACGCACTTCCTTATATAATGCAGGTCATTTTAATTTTTGTCACTAACGGCATGTATTTATTTTGAAATATTATATAGTACATAAAGGGGGAAATGTAATCCAGGGAAACATCACCTAATAAAAATGTGAACTTTTTTTTTACCATAGGATTTTGTTTTCGTTCAGTAGCTGCGAAAAACAATTATAAAACATTTCCAAAATTCGAACCCAACCGCTGTTTTGAAATGTCTTCCATTGGCGATCGCAGCAGTGATTAATAATGTATTGGGAAAATCGCAGAAAATGATTCATTGAAGAATTTTAATCAATGTGAGGAAGGTGATGGCAATTTTGTGGCGCATTCGGACTTAGTAAATATTTCAAGGGCAGTGGGGCTCCCTGAATTGCGGATGTCTTTACATTTCCACAAGGAGAAATCCTCACTGCCATTGGATCTAGCGAAGCCCATAGCAGTATTTCTGAAAGACAACCTGAGAGATTTTCGGAGACATTAGACCTTGAAACGAAGAATGAAGGCCAGGACTGCAACAAAGAGGAGAGAAAACAGAGAAATTCAAGGGATTTGTTCGCAGACATGAGAAAAGGCAGACACACACGGGGGGGAAGTGACTCAAGGAGAAGGTGAGATGAGAAAGGGAAGGGAGGAGAGTAAGAGACACTAAGTGCAAGAGTGAGAGTTTCTCGTGAAATGGGGCGAGTCAGGGGGGAGAGAGGAGGTAAGACCAGGGACTCATTCTTCTAAGAGTATCTCCTAAAAGATAAAAGAGAACTTGAAGTGGAGACGACGAAAGACACCTGAGACGCAAGTAGATCGTAAACGATATTTTCTTCAAGAATAGGGTAAATATAAGTGCTTATGTGAAGAAGAGAAAAAATATAACAACCGTAATTTTGGAACTCCCTGAACTGGTGGTCTATTGCAAATGTAAGGCCAGTGATTGTTTGAGTATCGGTTTGGCTCATTTGGTTGTGTCTGATTTGTGAAGGCCACCAAATTCAGGCACCATTGGTTAAACAATTGGGTGAGTTGGTAAGGTTAAGGATGATTTGGGGGATGGAGTAAGGACGAAGAGTAGCTCAACGTTGGCATACAACCACAGACAACGGATGAGAAAATACTTCATAGTTTAACGTCCCGTATAAAAGACGGAATTTAAAACTACATATAGTGTCCTTTTCAGGATCGACATTCCACGGGCAACTCTCAGTCGATCGTAGGAAATACCCCTAAACCTAAGAATGGACAGCTATTCATAACTACTCCTACTCGATGTCTGGTAGCCTTAGTGACAGACTGAAGTGAATCAAAGCAACAAAATTAATTTCTTTTGTAACGGCAAGGAGGGAGTAAAATGCAAAACTAGATGCCGATACATGAACATATGAATAATAAATTTAATTTAATGGGCATGAATATAATAGCGCAAAAAAACGTACTGTGGTGAACTTTATCCAATCTTGTTAACTTCACATGCCAAACAAGATCGAGTTTAGCGGTTCAAAACATCCTGTGATATAACTATCAAGATCATTTCAGGAAAAAATTTAGAAATAGTCTCAATTAGAGTCATGTAATATAGCAGATTCATCCTCACACCACGATAATACGAGTATTACAACTATCACAAATTCTTGACCCAATCAATTTCGCTAATTCTTGTGAGAGTTATTCTAATGCGAAAAAACCTTCTCAGATTTATTATTTTAGTAACTACTATTAATCTTAAGTATCTCGCTATAGCCAAAAATAAATTTTTTCACAGAGAGAATCAATTGATTACTAAATTTTGCTAAATAAAAAAGCACAATTAAAACTTTTATCATAATAGCAGACAAAGAACGATATATTTTTTTAAAAACAAATACATGGCTCCATAAAGAGTGCATAAATATTGTGATAATATTAATGAAAAATATTTTTTTAGTGAGCATTTTAAATCCTAATTTTACTCTCTAGAATATTTAGATACCGTTTTATGCACTGACTTTTATAATGTAAGCCATATTGCAATTATAGGGATTTACACTAATAGCTCCCAGAACCTTTAGCGATAACTTGATTTTACCTCCGAGGAAATACCTTTAAACCCATTGAAATTCAAAAATATCGCTCGATTACTGCTCCTTAGTGAAGAATTTGAACATTTAAAACGGTGGAATCTCTTAAACGTACAGTAGGTTTTATCGATGAAAATTTCCTCGAATGACACGACAAAAACGTGAGAATGACTGGTCGGCTGTTGAGCGGCGAATTTTTTGGCAAATACTCGACACCACCCAATGGCCCTCTTTGATATCCCAACACCTAAACCATATTTCTGGGAAAGCTTCAATCTTTCCTAATCAAATGGGTTTCCTATGATACAAGGATAAAATGGCGAAAAAGTTAATTTAGTGCAGGTGCATGGATTTTGTAGCCAGGGTTCCACACCAAAATGACAGGATTTAAAATATCGAGCCATGAGTTACCGAGCAAATTCTATAAATAACATGTGCAACTGCACTAGCACGAAAATAAATATCAATGCTCTAAAAAAACCTTTGATGGGCAAGAAAAGGTTAAAAGAAAGAAAGCTCCATCGTAGCAGGTGTGATATTCATTTGGGAACAGCAGGGTGAGTTTTTCAAAGCATCCGCAATGAACCCATGCATTTCATTGCTGTGCCCATCTTTGCGTCACTATCCTTGATCCACCCAAGTATAGGTACCAAAAATAATATTGTTAAAGCCTCTACCCCAATGCACAACTATTATTAATGAGAAAACACGGTCATATACACACTAATAAGTGACATTTATGCACAATAATTCGAGATTTTTTCCCTCTAAACTGGTCTCCAGCAAGACATATGGACCTTGTAAAAAGGCATACCGCACCATATGTTCATAAATAAATATCGCCATACAATGAAATTCTTTCACCATTCGGCATAATAAATAACTCTCACATCGATGTACACCAAAATTACTCATCAAAAGACCAAAAATTTAATTACTAGGAACATATTTCATCAACCACAGCGCCATAATTCATATAACGAATGACTCTTGTATCAAGTTTACATAGGTAGTTACCTTTTAGATTGTTCAAGTAGTTTCTGTAGTAGTTATAGCATAGTGTGGTGCTTGATGGTGAAATTAGATTTCTTCACCGTACGTCAAGTTGGTAATCCTCTGCCAAACACCCTTGTAGTGGCTTGCAAGGTAATAAGTAAATGTAGATAATTACACTCACGGCAAATAATCGGGTCCAGAGCAGTGTAATGATTTTCAAAATAAGAACAGCCAGGCCACACGATACACTCTCGTATTCTTCGTTATTTATCTATTTATACCATAATTTTAGAAGATGCTTAAAGAAAATTCGACGCAAAAGAATGATATCAATAATGATGCACATGAAAGCAAGGAAACCGACAAGAGATGCTACGGTGATAAAAGGCTTCTAAGAAAAACGTTTATTCCAGGAAATCGGAAAGAGAGCCACAAAGAGAACGGGATCGGCGACATTACAGGCATCACTTCCTCTGAGACAAAGGTCAACGTTATCTTTCTCATATATTTGGGTGCACGAGGAGTAATGAACGTATAGTTTTTCAGCCAAATTTGGCATGGAAAAAAATTTTGTTCGTGCCAATTAAGAATGAAACTCAACATAGCATTACATGGGAGCACTACGTATCCGATGAAGTTAGCAAATAGTTAACTCAACGATCCCTCTCATTTTAATATATATACTCTTAATAAGCATAAATCAACTAGGAAAATATTGAGAAATAATAAGAATAATTTAACTAAGTACAAAAACCCTGGATTGAAAGAAAGTTTTTAAAAGTTATATGCGTCCGAAGGGATTTTCACAGTAAAATCAATTACCAGGTTAAAAATTCACAGCTGATCCCATAATTTCCCATCTCAGAGATGTTCGCTTTGGTACTTAAAAGTCAATATTAGGAGAATATATCTGGTTAAACTAGGAGTTCTCTTCTTTTGATATACTGCCAGACGAACCATATACCACAGTGGCGTAGTTTTTTGCCACGAAAGGAAATTAACTATCTTATAGCTTTCATAATATATGGAAATTATTCTCAGAAAGTTTAAACACTTTGCTTAAACAATTTTGTCAAAAGAAATAAGTAATGTTTTTGCAATATATACTGAATACGGATTTTATACTAAATGATATTCATAACCAAAATCATATTGTGTAAAACGATGTTGATATTTTTCCAAAATTTTTATATTTTCAAGCACGAGATATATTTAACCAACAAAAATATTTTTACCATGTCTCATCACTTCTTTTACTGGGGAAATAGACGATAGATTAAACATATCAAACTTGGTAAAGTTCAAAAGTATTCGTAATAAAAATCACCTTGACTGTATATATCTAACAACATATACATAAAAGTACGACGAGTTTTGCTCACGGCAAAGCAGGTTTAAAATATGCATGGGTAATTTCATGAAATATGCTGTTCCTGATGATTTTGTACATAGAAGAAAATCTCAGTACGAGGAATTAATATTTATATTATGAACTTAACATGTTTTATTACATCATTTTGGCATTAAAAATATTCACAGCGAAATGATGAATTCATCACGCGTTTGTTTAAAATTAGCACTAATTCATTCCATCACTCTAAAGTCATTTTCTCCACACGGGAGACGAATGAAGAACCTCTCAACTTAAGATCCAACCACGACGCTCGGGTGATATTTGGTCTCCCTCTCTACCCGGAGTAGAGGACCCTCTATCGCACACAAATACACAATTCACGAGAATCGGGCGAACGAGCTCGTCGAATATTGCAGAGCAAAGAGGTATGAAAAAAAAGAACAACTCGGGCTCAATAAGTGAGGCAAATACGTTCGGGTCAAAGGCATAGAGTGGCAGAGAGAGAGGGAGAAAGAGAGAGAGATGGTACGAGAGAGCAGAAGAGAGAAGAGACGGGGGAACTCGTGACTAACAGTCACTCGCTCACTCCTCTTAGGTCGAGCTCTGAAGTATTCGACGCGTTCTGTGTGCACACGTTTATTCACGTTCAAGTTTCAACGAGAACGGAGAGATTGTAGGAAGAAAGGAGAGGGGAGCAATGGGGCCAAAATCCCTCATTTCTCCCTCACCACCTCCTCCTCAATGGTTGGCATTGAATTTCGGCTTGAGATAGGTTGCTAAAGCACACTGGCCCGATTGGGGCTACATCTATCAAGTGGCGGCGAAACGTGAGTGCTTTTTTTGGGTATAAGAAGAGAGCAGAGTGAGAAGGTGGAGGATGTGGGCTCATCGTTTCTGGGAATGAGCGGAAATTCTTTTCCACCTCTTTTCCCGAGGGATTTCATGATTTTTCCCCACCAGAGCATGAGAACAATTGATCGAGAATGCAATAAAACTGCTCGAACCCACCAAAAATGATACGTACATTTCCAGAAAACTTCAAGTTCAACATTAACAAAGCTGAGGTGATAACCCTGTCAGAGCCAACTGGCGCCGGGACGGCGATGCACAAGTGTTGAAATTCTGGTCGATATTTACTTGGGAATTACCGCATCTTCAATTTAGTGACATCCTGACGGATTAGTGCCCAAGCACATATGCAAGACTATACGAGACTTGACCACAGACTCCGGTTCGGTTCACTCTCGCAGTGATTGAAATCTTAGTTGTACGGGGAAGTAACCAGCAAATGAGGTAGCATGCAAAAATAGGGATAAGTAGTAAGTGAGAATAATGTAACATTGTTGAGCTTAAAGAAGGAACCGTTCTATGGTATTGTAGAGTTCGACTCAGCTGCTGCTGTTTTCCTCAAACTGTAGGGTTCGAACAAAACGAGGAAAACATTGAAAGACAAGCAGAATGAGGGCAGCAGCGAATACAGAAGCCAAGAGTTAGCCGTCTGAAAAAAAGAAGAGAACCAACCGGCCGATGAGGAGACAGACGGGAAGATGGAGTGGGCGTGGGAGTGAAAGAAGTTCAGGGTGTTTCAAAGTGAATATCGGGGCTATAAGGCTTTTTCGGTGAAGCAACTGTAACTGGTGTTTCTTATCTTGATTCGCTACAACAATGGCTCTATCCTCAACTGCAAGATGATGAACCAGAGAACTTCATTTGGCAACAAAATGGTGCGCCGCCTCAGTAGCATAATTCAGTACGCGATTGGTAAAACAACGTTGTACCCAACCGCTGAATTGGCCGCCTGAGGCCTGATGACAGGGCTAGTTTTGCAAGGCCTCCATTTTCACCCAATCTAACACCATAAGATTTTTATCTTTAAGGGTTCATAAAGGATCATGCGTATGTTCCATCACTACCAGCTGACCTACCCGACTTAAGAAACAGGATTGAATCAGTTGTTGCATCAATTACACCAGACACACTGACCAAGGTATTAGAAGAACTCGCCTATCGACTGGATGTGTGCCGTTTAATGAATGGTGCTCAAATTAAACACTTGTAAATTTAAAAAAATGTTTGAGTTGTTCTTTCATTTGATGTATCATTTATAATTGTAAGCTATAGGGTATAAATACTAAAAAGCCATAAAATCCCGATATTTACTTTGAAGCTCCAAGTATATGACAGCCGGGAGAAGCTCGCAAGCCAAATGTGCGACGAAGACCATGCAAAAGTTAGTACAATTATTTAAACTAAATGACGTTCAACACCAAACCAATTGTTGTACTGACATGCTTAAGTGTAATTAATTCAATTACTAGTTTAATCAATTTGATTTATATTTAATTAATTCAATTACTAGGAAACTTTATTAAATAAGGTTAGGAATAATTTAAGGGATATAATCAGTTGTCAGAACCCACGAAAAGTTTTCAACAAATAAAAATTAGCTGCTCAATCTCTTCAGGATAAAGCTGTGAGAGCGGATTGGTAAGAGCCTGGAATGCAGACTTCACATCTACTACTATTTCAATCCTCCCTCTTTTTTAAGTTGTACGTCCACTCACCACTAGTTTCGTATAAGGGACTAGGTTATGTAGTAGTATACCGAAACTAGTCATGACACATGCATATTACTCACGACAAACTACAACGTTTCTGCTATAACTCCATCGCATAGGATTATATAAAATAATCAACTGGGTAATGGTAAAAAGTAGGAGAGGAAAAGTCAGGCCAAGGCATTTGAAACTTTGTTAAGAAAATAGACAAAAAGTATTCTTTATGTCACGTCCGATTCAATGCAGTAATGCGCATACCAACAGATATTCTGAGCTATAAGTTGAGCTTTCAGAATTATGATAACTAATGATTAATGAAAGTTAAGGAATTTAGAGGGCGATATCACTACAATTGATTTGATTTGTTTCATTCTTCCTCATCATAAATAAAAACAGCTCATCTTTCTGACGACTTTACAATATCAGCCACAAACAGCACTACTTTCATGAGACAAAACAAAAAGTCGTTTTCAATGGGGTTACGTACGGCATAGCGTTTCAAAGGGATAATCATATTTTAAAATGTAGAAATCATAACGCACGGGTTGCTTATGTAATATACCTCTGAACAGCTCAGTCTATTTGTACAATAAATTTATAACTCTCCGTAACACTTCCACTAAAATTGGAATGACGACTTCATTATAAAGACGTCGTCAGCAATCAGCGTGGAAAAAAATTAATGAAGTTAATCTACATAATTGGCATAAAGCTGATTACTAAATATTTTAATAATTCCAATGAAAGTGTTTGCGTCATTAATACTACTACATCAGCTGCATTCTTTGCATCAAAAGCTAAAAATAAATATAAATAAATAACTTTTAAAACTTAACACTTAAAAGAGAGTTTTGCTGGTATGACCAAGTAGAGAGAGTCGAAGACAGTCGAATAATGATGCAGATATATGATGGTCGAGTGAACGGCAAGAGAGAAAATATGGAGCACCGAAGTCAAGGATGTAGTAGAAGAGGCTCTAAAAAGAAGGAATATTAGGAGTCTTAAGAATGGGAGAGCATGTACGAGAGTGAAAGAAGCCAGAGATATTTGGAAGGAAAGATTGCTGTGAAAGACTTTGCCGTGGTTTTAAAGGGCTAACATTAATATATAAATTCTTGGACTGTACTTAGCCTAAGAGAGAATATCGCGATGGGCATACACCTATGTAATACTTTAATAATGTGATCTTTTAACATAAAATTGTTAAGTGGATTGAAATATTTACAGGGAAAAATATTGCTTAACATCATGCGTAAAGGATTACCATCGGTAACCTCAAAAAACCCCACCTCCACTCCTCCGTTTCCGAACGTTCCATAACTTCGCGAATTTGGAATACCCACGGCTTGAGGGAGAAAACGAAGGAGTGGGAACACCTGGTGGGACAAAGAGCAGATGGAACGAGGGAACAAGAGGAGAAAATGAGAAGGGATGATACGAGGATGGAGAAAGAGAAGAGTGAGTGGCAGAAGGGGAAGGGGGACTTGGGCAAAGATGGAGGCTCTTTTGTCTTATTTCTTTTTTTTCACGCGGACGTGGCCAAGGAAAGAGAGTAAGAGAGGAGTGAAGGAAAGACACGAAAGACATTAAGTGTGAGAGAGTGGTACCAATTCACTCTTAACGAGATAGCTCACGGGTGACTTCCGAAGTAGGCGGGGGAACGGGTAAGGAGAGAAAGCGTCAGCTCTCATCGTGACATCCGAACGTCACGTACACTGTGAAGACTCATCCTTTAAGAAACAAAAAGGCTCGCTATGCGTGGGAGGCACCACTGGGAGGTTCGTTTCACCCAGGACCTTGGATGATGGCTGGCAATTCGCTTTGCGGCTCTGTCAGCGGCGATTTTCATTTTCTTCCTCCTCTACGCCTTCCTTCAACCTTGAGAAGCGAGATCGTGCGAGTGGGAGGAAACAATCCTCTTCAGTGGGAAAAAGTCTTCGCTAAAGATTGATTTCCTGGCGAGAGACGTCACTTTTTTCACGTAAGGAGATCAGAAGATGGAGCTGATCTAGGGAGGAAGATTCTAAGCATCATACATCGTTCGAAATTATTTTAGCGCATCGTCCACAAAATAGTAATATGTATGGTTGCTGAATAATAATTTGTATAAAAAATATATTTCATATGAATTGAATGAAGAATACAAACGAATAAAATCCATTTTGGAGGGAAATCGAAATACTGGAGATGAAAAAAACGGCCGAAACCATTCGATTATTTTGATATCAATTTTCCTTCGCGCATTGCATCACATATATCTAAATGGTTCCCAAATTTTCACTTTCTTTCAGATTAAATTTAATATTGAAAATAAACACGCTTGAACTCAAATTTGTAAGCCCCATACACACTTTAAGCATCAACCATGTGGCTACAGGAATATAGAATAAGCAATTTTAACTAAAATAAGGTAAGTTCAAGGATAAATACAGTCAGCATACAAATTAATAGTCCGACAAAATCAGAAAACAGTCAATATGACTGCCTCCGGAGTTATTGCGCCAATCTTCGGAAGTTGCGAGCTTCAGTCGCCTATAAAGCGCCAAAATATCTAAATGATGAAAGAATTGGAAGTGGTATATGCCACTTCCAATTCTTTCATCATTGTACTTTTCCAATTCTAATGTTGGCATTGGAAAAGGACGACTAGAAGTCTATGTGACCCGAGGTTGGAGGTGGGATAATGGTAGGAGAAGATTTATGGCAGAGGAAACGGAGGAAGACAAGGTAGTTGATTAATGGGGAAGAAAAAATAACAAAGAAGGAAATAATCTGTTACTATCCTAATACATTAACTCTAGAGCAAACAGGAATAAATGCTTGAAATTAATGCCCAATAATTGCATCACAGATAAAATGTGCAGTAGAACCATCAACTACAACCATGTCCAACTCTTTCTAAATCATTGAACAGTTTGTTAGGTGTGATTGCTGAAATTTTAATAATCTTAAATCTCTTTTTCTTACTTTTATAATAATTATGAAATACAATCGTACTTATTTGGAGAATATGATATTGTTTATGAGCATTGTAAATGGTAAGAGGTGAAATTTGTGATATTATGGGGGACTCGTGAGAGATTCCTGGAAAAAAGGAACATGTTGGTGGGACCGCTTTCCGAAAATCCGATTTTGAGGATAACTAATTCGACACCCTTTGGATATCAATGATTTATTAAAAGTTGTAGTGAGTTACTATATAAAATATTTGTCGAACCAAAATAAAGCACTCAATTCTGATTGAACAATGGGAAAAGTAATAACTTTGAACACTAGCGTTTGGGTATACATCGAATGAGTACATCACGAAAAATAGTTTGTTACTCATTTTTTCCAATGATTATACCAATGGCAAATACAGTATAAAAAGTAACGAAATAAATGTCAAATTCTCACATAAAACCTTTCTTTATTTAGAATGTTGTTATATCATAATAATGTATTGTCAGCTTTCTGTGAACGGAAATGGATTACTCTCACCATTCAAACGAAACTTAAAATTCAAAAATGGAAATTCATTTAACTATATGATTACGCAAATTGCATTTGCACGCGGGATAGAACTCAGGATACTTCCAAGAAATATAACGATAACAGGGAAGCATGTCTAAATATATGAAAAACCGAGAGAGTGCATTAATGAAATTAAAATTAACAAAGGTTATTGCGTATGAGAGGTAACTTATGAGTACCTACTGTGCTATTTCCAGATCAGGAGATTTACTAACGATAACGAATATGACACGATAATTCTACTTGGCACCACCACTTAGATTGAGACCACAATTGAGACACAGAAATATGATTTCCGTGTATTGTTACAGCTGCTAAAGTAATTCCGAGGAAATATCTTAGTTCCATAGGCGAAGTTTCCACCCATATGTAAGACAATGGGTGTTCCTCATTGTATTTTTGAAATACCCGACTAGCCTTGAGATTAGTGAATATACATATTTTTTCAATGATTTCAGGACTAACAAAGAGGTGGAAAGCATCGTAGAGTAAAAATTTCAAATCAATACAATTTACAAACGTCAATTATTTTCGTTTTTGAAGAGAATTGGATGAAAATGTAGAGCTCAGGCTTTGGCACAAAAGTCTCTCGATCTCGTAAGCTGCTACGTGAGTTCTTCCTTTTATAGGTGGCCACCAGGTTGTCGTCTCTCATAATATGATACTTTTTATTTAAAGTATAAGACCAATACAACGACATGTTTATATATTTATCCAATTTGAAACTCAAGATTGCTTTTATTTTGTGTTACAATTGCTTGACATCTTGAAGTGATATCATACAAAGTCTAAGTGACGGCAAAAATTAGGGTATGGCTCAAGGCTTTAATCGTGGCAATAAATTATATTTATGGCCAAATTGAATACAATAAGTTGAACTCTGATATTTCAAAGGTTCAAACAGAAAGGTAGAAAGAAAGTGGATAGGAACACATAAAATTGACATACACAATGGTGGTGTGTAGATGTAATGATGGCCGATTCCAAGCTGAAAAAATTCGACTGGACCGGGAATCGTACCACGGACCTTTGGATTTTGCGTCCAATGCTCAGACCACCAAGCTACCCAGTCTACTAAGAAATCATTAAGGATTATAATCCACTAATAAGAAAAGGAATCGGCGGGGGGTTCATAAGAACAAACTCTCCCCAATGCAAGATATATATATATAAAGTTTGCCAGAGAGAGACAGACGCTAAACCCAGAAAAACAGAAAAAAATGAACACACAGAGTTTATTAATATTTCGGTGCCACTAGCACCTTGTTCACAAGATCGTAGAAGACTGAGAAGGAAGGAGGATTGAGGTGGAAGGAAAGGAGGGAGGCATTCGTCACGTGAGTGATCCCAAGTGTAGGTATATATATATATATATATATATATATATATATATATATATATATATATATTAGCGGAAAGAGATCTTGCGGACGACAGAAAGCGCTTATTGTTGGCCATGTATATGGGTATTCTCCCTTGAAAATGTATATGCGGGTTTCCACACAAACTTGAGTGATATATTTTTTTGATTTTTTTGCGCTTCTGCCGACAATAATCCTGGTATGAAAAAACTCTATGATTTATTAATGAACATGTCAATCAAGATTTTCACGAGAATAAACAATCCGCAATGCGCTCTGTCGTCTGCAAGATCTCTTTCCGCTAAAATCGAGAGAAATCTTCACAAGATTTTTACCGTCACACTATGAGTGGAAACCTCCATATACGTGGGCAGACATGAGCATGACAGTCTGGAGATGGTCTAGAACAATCCCGAGCATCATATCACTTGAATAAATGCACAAGAACGTGCTTCCATTGACTTCTACAATATTTTCCGAGGCCCATAAAAATCGATCCAGTTTCACACACTAAATCGTGCAAAACAAAAAACGTTCATGAATTTTCCTGTGTTCACCAGTTTCTATGGCCTACTGGTGACCTAAGATTTGAAAAAAACCGTGTCCGGAACTTGTGCAACGAAATTCATTTTTCGAATACTTTGGTCACCTCTAACGACTGATTTCTCATGGATTCGCACATATATATGATTCATAATATGCACGTTTGAATTCATGTTGAGCAGCGCGTTTTGATGTGATGTAATACAAAGTGTAATGTAATTGATGATAAATATACGACTACAATATTAGGTTTCAAACTTGGTATTGAACCAAATTTACAATTAAATGTGATACATTGAGTAAAACTCTGGTAGAGTAGCTTAGATATTGTATATATGTCAACTTAAGTCGAGCGGCAAGCATTTCCAACTCAAATACAACTGAGACAAACTAACCCAACAGGGGTACCTAACTCAGTTACCATAGCAAGGTTTTTATTAAAATTATACCAACAATGTGTGATATTTGAAAAATTGTGCATAGAATAACATTATTATATCTTAAAGAAAAAATACGCTGGAGCATGATTTAAAAAACTCGTTTAACCTAAATAACACAGAAAAGCTATCGCTGGGCTAACTGAGTTACCCCCCTTGGTATCCGGAGGTTTAAATTTGAACACGGATTTAACTATTCCCGCAATCAGCTTTGTAACACAAAGAGTATTCCTGCCAAATTTCATGATTCGAAGAGACCCGGAAGTCTTTTAAGACGTGACTGACGGACAGAGTTTAGTTATTGAGTAAAACAGTAAGACATAGATATTACAGTGGACATAAATGGAAAGAACAAATTAAATTCTCTCGTCGGACGCTGGGAGTATTTGCGTGCGAACGATGAGAGGTTAGAAACAACGATGGAGCAATGTCAGCCACCATAGGATCGCTAGGAAGATAATGGGTCCTGTTCGAAGCAACTCTCATCTATCCTCTCCCCTTCGAAAGAGGAATGCGACGGGTGAAAAGAGGGCGTGACGGAGGGTGGAGAAGAAAAACCCTCCGAGAGCCGTTGATCGTCAAAATCTTGAGTGCGTGTGACACTCAAAAGCCGGTCGATTGTGAGCTCCTGGGCGGCGAGAAGAAAAGGGTTTGGGGAGGGAAAAAGCCCCTTCTCCATGATCCCATCCTCTCAGCATCCCCTTCGGAGATCGTCTAAGAAAGGATGATGGGATGCCCCGAGGAAGGAAAGCCGGAGAGAAAGAGCCGACTTCTCGAAGGGACGAGGGAATGATCTGACCACCCATAGAGATAGAAGATGCTCTGCGATACATATATTTCAAAATCGATCGGCGATATCAATTTTACAATGAAAGAGAAGCGATATATCGCATATATCACATAGTTCATATCGCTGTCAAATAGTTCAACTAATAATCTGCTGGACATGCCAAAAATGCCATGCTCAAATTTTAACATATATATCGTCATTGGCCGTACAATCCTAAGATTGGTTGACTGCAGCCCTCCCTCCTTCCCTATCTAATGATAGTTCAATTACCCTCTGTTAACTATTCCTAAGTATTCCTCTTTATTTGGTCCATTTAATTATTCCTTTGTCTTTCTCACGGGACTATTCCCTCTGTTTTGCCTTAAATTATGTTTCTCACAAACCCATTGTGTCTCCATATGTGTCCAATCCATCTAGTTCTTCCTTTCTGCATGGTGTTCCATAAGGGCCTTTCCTCTTCTACACTCCTGTTAACTTAATAATTTCTTACTTTGTCCGTCCATTACATTTTAAGCATCCTCCTCCAGCACCAGTTTTTGAAGGAGTCGATTCTGGTCGGCTTTTCCAAAGGTTCACGCTTCCGATCGATGAAATGCTACGCTCCGCACGAATGTTGTCACATTTTAACATATAGCATACTTAAAAAATAGCGATATTAATTTTGCATGGATAAAGAGGCAATACACCAAATGGCGCCTTGTATATCGAATAGCTCACCAAGGAATTAAACAGTCCTAATATAGAAGTAGTACGGCTGTGCGATACTAGTTTTCCAGTTCCGCTTTTCAACATCAATTCTGCATCTTTAGAAAGTGGTTTCCCGCAAATCACTCCGTATATTAAATTAATGGGATCAAATACCCAAAACATCAAAGAAGTTGTAAAAAACGATGTTCACATTTCAGCAATTTTTAATCACGAAATAAATGTTGCGTGAATTTGAACCGCATACATTTCATAGCTCATCACGTAGTCGAAAACCAAGACCACGGCTTGCGATGAAATTAATGGGCATAGTGATTACCATAGGGATATCTGTAAAATATTTTTAGATGGTGATAAGAATTTACCATAGCTCCTCGGCCGTTATTTTATATTTACTGTGACTGATTTTGTTATTGCACCTGAGGATGACACGAAGTTTCGAAACCTGGGTCGTGCTAATAAAACTCAAGTGGAGTTCAAAACTTCATTTCATTTGGATAACTTCCACAAAGTAAAGCCTGTAATCATTTTCCTAGAGAATTTCCAAATCAATAAACATACCAAGAGGCTCCGAAGATGAGTATCGATATGCGATATCTTCGGCATATCGGAATCGATGAAACGCAGAATCGCTCCGTCCGACATCTGACATGTGATGATAGGTATGGGTGAACATTATAACAATCCCCATTGATGGATCGGCGGCGAGTGCAGGGGAAAGAGGCAGGATAAGTAGTATGAGGGGTCCACATGCATGCAAGGAAGCAAAAAAAAAACTTGAAGGCGGAAAAGGCGAAAGACGACAGGGACGTGCACGTGGTGGTGGTTGCCATGGCGACAGGAAATGAACCCTTTCAAATGCACGCGACGATCATCCCTCCACTCAACGAACACACTTCGTCATCACCACGGTACCCTTAAGTGAAGGACTTCATTTTCCCCGATTCGACCAGTCCCTTGAGCTCGATACTCCGGCGTTCCTCGACTGGGGAGGGGGACCTTGAAAAGAAATTTTGATTCATTGCTGACGTTCGAGGTGGTGTCATGGTCGAGTGACGATTTAAAGGAGCGGACAGATATCTTCACACCATTATTAATAGGAATAAAATCTAAACTCTATATAAAATCTAAACTCTTATAAGCTAGCTAAATACATTTGAATGGTGGCAACAGGGTAAAGGCCTCGACTGCTAAACCGAGGGTTACGGGTTTGAATCCTGCCTGGGTGGAATTATCAACATTCAGGGAAAAGGTGTTTGTGTTCGTATGTTGTTGTAATTAACCCGAAATAAATTGGCCGAATGCGCTGTATTTGGGGTAGCTAAGATAAAATAAACAAAATATATATCTGTAAGTCACTCTAGGCCTGTGTTTACTTAGCAAATTGAATTGCATTTTTGGGGAGGCGACCGACAGCTAAGGTCATTTCCGTCATAGGAGATAGGTATGGGAGGAAGGGTGGATAGAAATCTGGCGTAGACATTAGCCTGCTTTTAACGAAAGGCGCCAAAGGGACCACCGTTTTACGTCATATCCGACAGACGGAGTACTGTATTTGAAGTACCCTCCACAAGACACTCAAGTAGGGATCGGGTTTCTTCTGAAAAACATCCTCGTCTGCATGAATTTTAACCCTGGCCACCCGTATGGTTAGCCAGTACCCAAGCCACCACACCAATCCGGTCCCAATACTTAGCAGAAAAGCAGATATTTTGCTAAGGATCAAAGTACATGGTGCTAGTGAAAGGGGAAAGACACAATGCGGCCTGATTAATTGGCTCAGTGCTATCTCATACAGTAGCCTGCAGAAGAAGGCCTATGGAATCCTGCTCGTTTAAAACAAAAGCAAAAATTGTATGAAACCAAAACTCTCGAAAAACAACCGAATTTGAAGTAGTATCATTGGAAGATTCAAAAGTTGGTTAACTTTCGAATAACTCTCCATATTAGCGTGTACTGCCCCGTTGGAAATGGTCTATTTTGTCTCTTTGTTCAATTTTCTAAGCACGAGAGAGTGAAATCAGGATATTTTATTGTAATAATATGTAATCGTATGAATGAGAACCTTTGCGGTCTAAAATTCCTATTTTAGCAAAGCATCTACACCCGTAAAAGAATTAAAGTCGATGAAGAGTAATTGTTAACATTTTCATGCACTGAGAACGCTCAGACGTCACTTTTTAGCCAATTATATTTGGCTAAGTAATAATCTTACACCATATGTGGGGCAATTTTATTTATTCTACCGACCAGTGATTTGGGCTAGCTATTGATCACTCCTATAATTATTGAAAAGCTATTTTCTTTACGTTGGTAATAATTTTGAAACCCTCGATTTTGAAATAAACAACCTATAAAATATACTTTACTCATGCATTTCAATACTTGCGCTGTTAAAATTTTCTCTAAATCTCTGCGATTATTAGACAGTATTTATATTTCTGAGCAGATATGCACGGATGAGATTTCTACTCCACAAATTGCCAAATAAATCGATATTTTACCAGGTTGTACCGGAGAAGAGGCTTTGAAAAATACCTTTCTACAATACCCAAGGAAATCATTAACGCGCTTAGCAACACGACAGGAGAAAATAGGCCACATATAACATTGCCGTGGCCTAGCTGTCGAAATTTTGACAGAAACAAGCAAAGCAACAATAAAAATTTATTTATCTTCGTAATTTTGTCATCAGTAACATAACTTCTTCCCGATGATCTCAGATTAAAAATGAAGTATTATTCATTTGGCTCTACAGGTCGCCAAGTTGACATACAACAAGAGAGTGAACTAAGGTATACAAGAGAATATATCACGATGCATTTGTTTGACCAACAAAAAAATAGTTATTTTCAAAGCCAGTTCGAGTTGTAAAATGCGTCCAAACACTCTAGAACAAAATATGGAACCGTTAAAAGGTGTATTTTTTCATTATCTCACAGAATATATTTATTGTTTTGGGATAATTTTGAGAGTAAGGACACATTTGTCAACGATAAATGAAAACTGTTAGACTTAAGAAGCAATTCATAAACTGAGATACTATCAGATGACAAGAAAAATTTGAGAAAGAAACATGTATTGTCAAGTATTTCAGCGCATTATGGAGATATAATTTTTAGGGGGAAAACGTCCATCTCAGGATTTCAAAATTGCATGCGTAGAAGGAAAATTCACATTAGTATTGAAACTTGTTTCCAATCAAAATACATTTCAAAGATTTCTATACATATAATGTCAAAATTTTTCGGAGTTACGACCGCGTATGCTATTGGGAAAAACGAGAGTTTAGCCGTCTAACCAGCTAGCGTCCTGATACGCGGAATCAACCCAGAAAAATATGGATATCACATTATAAACGCTGGGGAAACCTGCTAACCAACTTTCGTGTACAAAATTATGACTAAGAAAAATGTAAATACCAGCTTGTTTTATTCAGCTTAAATCCTTTCAATAAAAATGGGACTTTTTGCCACATTTAATATTTTAAGGCTTATACTGTAGTGAATTCGAATGAGAAATTTTATTCTTTAATTTTAAGCTTGCAGTAATTAAAAAAAACAATGCTGTCTAGGAGTCACAATTTAAACTGCATCAGTAGCGACTTTGCTCATTCGTAATTTAATTCCGCGGTAGGAAAACGCCAGCTGTAATAGAACATACATGAATTTGATTAAAAAGTAATGACTAGGAAGCTTCAAAACGCATTTAAGCATCATCAGTCTTAACCCGTAACCCTACAATATCGTGCCGATACCATCTAGTTCTGCCCAAAAGAAGATACAAGTTGATCATAGAATCCCATAAAACGGTCTCGCAATTAAGGTTTCCAGTAAAATTCACATAGAAGCAATTAACGCTTTTCGCAGATGACAGGAGAACGTGACATTAGTTACGTATGACACATGCAATTTGACAACCAAAATTCGTGGATATTGTGCGCTGCTTGGCCATTAAACTGTCAAATTTGTCAAATTTACAACCCCTAATGAAGTTACTGTTGACACCTAATCGTTGATGTCACTCACAATCAGTTTCTTTGCTCTACTCATTATCTATCTTGCAGGGAAATTTCATTAGAGAATTTAAATTACAATTATAGTAAAGGTGAATAGTTAATGAAAAAACTATTGACTTACATCATCACAAAAAGAAGAGATTCCATCGCAACACTGCACCTCTAAATTAAGTTCATGTGATATTGCTGTGAACTCTGGTTGGTGAAGTCTGCCAAAACACAGTACTTGTTCTCTTACTGGAAAAGTATCACTGTTCGAGATAAATCTATAATATTAAATGGGAATAAGTATGAGAGATGTAACAACTTCAAGTATTTGGGAGTGCTGGTGACAAAAGATAATGAAATACGTGAAGAAATTAAAGCCAGAATTGCAGCAGGCAATAGGGCTTATCGAGCTTTATTGAAAGTGCTCAAGTCACACAACCTCAGTCGGAACTTGAAAACAAAGATTTACCGATCAGTGATTAGACCTGTGGTCATATATGGTTCAGAAACGTGGACCATGACCACGGCAGAAGAAGAGCTACTTAAAATATGGGAAAGGAAAGTACTAAGAAAGATCTATGGTGCTACAAAGGAAGGTGGACAGTGGAAAATACGGAGAAACAGAGAACTCGAGGAACTCCAGAAACACCCTAACATAGTGAAAGAAATTAAGAGCAATAGATTAAGATGGTTAGGACATGTCGAGAGAATGCCTGAGGATAGGATGGTGAAAAAGATATTTCGTGATCATCCTGGTGGTAGAAGATTGAGAGGGAGACCCCGGAAAAGATAGTTGGATGATGTAGAGGCTGATCTGAGAAAGATGGGAATTAAAAGATGGAGAACGCATGCCGGGAATCTTGATGTCTGGGCTAACATCGTCGGAGAGGCCAAGGCCCTACAAGGGCTGTAGCGCCGAGAAATAAGTAGGTAAGATATTCGTAAATGAAAATGACAACTTTGTAAAATTCCACCAATTTATTTTCAGGTACGACTAGTTTCGTCGCAGCGGCGACATCTTCAGATGAAGATGTCGCCGCTGCGACGAAACTAGTCGTACCTGAAAATAAATTGGTGGAATTTTACAAAGTTGTCATTTTCATTTACGAAATGAACTTCCACAAAGTTAAGCCTGAGATGATAGAGATAAGGTAAGATATTGTTCTGATGATGATATTAATAAGTTATCTGGCTATTATATGGCCAAAATTACATGCAGATAGGGGAACTCTTAATAGCAAATACAAGGAAAGTTAATGATATCCGACAGGAAAAATTTATAGCTTATATCTTTCACCATAAGGAAAGTTCTTCCTTCTTGCACAATACAAAAGCTTTGCTCAATTATATTATGGGGTTACCCTCGTTTCTTACCTTTCATGTAGGTCATATGTAAATCAATCCCCTTCAAATTATGCTCCAAAATACAACGACTTTTTTCTTTCAAAAGTAAATTACAAGTGTTTTTAGTGAAAAAGAATGGCATTAAGTAAGCTCGAAGTAAAATAAAAATTTACGTGCGCAAACCACGGCTATCGAGATGAGCAGATGAAAGAGATGACTCCGATCCTATATACATGAAATGAACTGCTGAGAAATAGCGAAATGCAGAGGAAATATGTCATAAAAGCAAAAAAAGAAGAAATACCACCATGTTTGACACAAACCCCCTTCGAAAATAGGAATGAGTTATACTGCGCAAAATAAATTTTTAAAACCTGCCAAGGCAAAAAGAGGAAGAATTAATTACCGTTGCCATTAAAAGAAAAAAAAAACAAGAGAACCGTACGAATACAATCACACCTACTATGTGTGTAGCGTTTTGACATCAGCCTCATCACGTTCAGAGAAACAAAAGGCCGTTGTCAAGGGGAGGAGAGCTTTTGTCTCCGATACACCCCCGTACACATTCTGCCTCGTCTTCCTCTTCCACGCACATCCACACTCACATCCAAATACGGAATAAAACAAAAGAAAAAACAAAGGCGCATCGTGACACCCCGCTTCCTTCTGGCGTTGGGTCTTCTAACCTTTTTTTTTCAAAGCCAACATTCATAAAAAAATGATCGCTCAAAGGACCATGGGTAGAAAAAAATGTCACGGCGGAAAACGGGAAGAGAATATAGGAAGAGGGAAAAGAATACCGAGAAAAATGCAATCGAAAATTTGTCAAAGAAGGGGTTTAAAATGAAAGAAACGTGAGGCTAACATGGTGCTAAGAATCAATTTCAACGCCATTTCACCACTTTTAAACAAACGCGTAAACGCGCAAAGCAAAGTCTTGCCAATAGGCCGGCGAAAAAATTTCCCACCTTTTTTTATTTCATCCATTTGCGTCCATTTGTTGTCGCTTCTATCGAAAAGACTACCTCTTAAACCTGGAAATAGGGCTGTATTCTGAGAATTTACCGAATTTAAAAATAACGAAAACCTCAAGATTACGTATACGATAAACGTAACGAGATGAGCACATTTTTCTTATTTCAGAAAACTAAATCTCATTCTTTCTCATTTTACTTTACGGAGGGAGTATAACTTCCGTAAAGTGGATTTAGTAAAAATATGTAGTCTAAATTTGCACCATTGTTCATGCAACAATTTTACAAAAATAGGCGAAAGGTCCAAATATAACATCAATTTATGGGAAATAAAAACACAAGATTAATGATAATTGAGGGAAATTCTCATTTAATGCGTATTCTATGTAAAAAGATATAGAGAGAAACTTGGTGAGTCTAAAGCTTCCAAAAGAATTTAGGAAGCCTGATGATGAACGCTTTTATCGAGGTCTTTCCCATAATTCAGGGCTTTTGTCTTTATCATACCGGAGGGAGGATCAAAAGCCCTGGAGTGGATGACTTCCATATAAAATGCAACTCTTAGCTACTCACATAAATATAGAACTATGGACAACCATTTTCCGCAAATTCTTCAAAATTCTGAGGATAAATATTTTGGTACGATTTAAGTACTCAAGTTGATGTGTGGTGTACCTTTTATATTACGCATCCGTGTTGTAGGGCTACATTTAAGTGACAAATGAGAAAAAATACAGAATTATCAATTTTTAAGAAACTAAAGATAAGAAGTGCTTGAATTACGAGTGTAATTATTTCCTTGATACAATTCATGACGGTGTACGTTTTCATCGAAGCCTTTCCCATCATCCACAGGGATTTTGTTCTCAAGCATACCAGAGGTAGGATCAATAGTCCATGAGAGGATGTTTTCCATAAAAAACAAAACTCTTAGCCTCTCACATTTGTAAAATTATGGACAAGCATTTTCCGAAAATCCTTCAAAGTTCCGAGGAAAAATTTTCTGGCACGATTGAAGCACTCAAGCACACGCGTGGTCACTTACTACATTCCTCATCCGCGTTTTAAGAGCTACATCAAAATTAAAAATGAGAAAAAATACAAAAGTTCTCGAATTACGAGTGTAAGTTCTTCCTTTGGTCACGTCTTGGAAATAAATACTTGAACAGAAGAGGATGAGGGTGCGGCGGCTGCGTCAAATCCACAGGAGACACGGAGAGAAAAAGATGGGACATTGTGAAGAACAAGAACTTCTAGGCGAGAGAGGGAAAGCACAAGAAAACTTAAGAAGAAGAAGATGAGAGTCGGCAGTCAAGGAGGAGTGTAAGATGCTCGTAATTCATGCATTATTTAGTGCCATTCCGCAGGACGCGGATGGAACGAGACGTCAGGAAAGTGGAAGGGAAAAGAAGAGGACAAGGCGTGCTCCCTGTGAAAGACGTAGAGAAAACTATGTGACCTAGGTAAAAAGGCAGAAATGAGGATTGATAACAAAATGCTTTGGTAGCATGGGGTGACATTACAAAAATAATTATATTCAAAGACCCACATTCGCACTTCATAAACACTTTCAAATCATCTGGGAACTGAGACACTGGTAATTCCTGCTCAACAAGGAACTCCTGGAAGAAGATGAAACACATGGCGAAAAGCAAGCTAACCCGATCTTCAATCATTTTGTGGGACATTATCTTTCATTCACTTCAATTCTCAATAAATTGGCATACTATGATTTTCTCACGATTTCATTGCCGATCGCTGCCTCGACAGCAGCTGAGTCAAACTTCAACAGCTAGATAGGACTGAATCTAAAGAATAAATAACAGGAAGTAAAAATACGAAGGAAGAATTAATTGCGCAGTACGTTCCACAGAATTAAGTTACATATCTTGGCAAACAGTTATAGCAAGAAAATTTCTGTGAAGGTTCAAAACTAATTGGGAAGAGGTCATTCCAAACGCTAGCGCGAATTGGTTAATGTATTTCATTATGTTCCACTACGTCACATTTTTTAATCATCGATTATCTACTTGGAAAAATATAGAATATTCAACTTCAACACGGAATGAAAAATTGATAAAATACATGTTTTGATTTTCTGAGGTATTAGTCATTTTATTAGCATAATACTTGATCGATTTTTTGCTTATGGTTCTTGCAATCTGATAAAACTGCCTCGTAAACTCACAAATTTTACGCACATAAATTCAATTTTTACCCTACTTTCCTAAATATTCATCCTCTAATCATATTAAAAAGCGAATGTGAATATTTTTTCTGAGGGAAAAACTTGCTTGACAGGCAATACATCAGTGGAGTCATGAGATTGAATCATCCAATTTAGAGGGTATACCAGCAGATATTGAAGGGATGGTTGAAAATATTTAAGTTTTCATTGTGTGGGCACTGATGCGAGACCAGAGAGAAAGAAAGAAAGGAAGCGACGGGGAATATTCAGTGACTGGGTACCAGAATGGAAACTAATGACACTAAGAGCCTCATCCATTCGGGAAACGACGCTCGGAGTAACAAGGGATGGGAAAGTGGGAATACGAGATCCAGTCGGTGAGAAGGAAATGGGGAAAAATTGGCATTGATGGATAGGACACATTAAGTGGTGGGGATTATAAGGTTGAGTCGGAAGAGGAAAAATCCTAGAATGGTTGGGACGAGTGTAAGCGCCATTTTATTCAAACTGGGTATACAAGGGATATGGGGATAACACCGCGGCAAAAGAACAATAAAATAGAAAAGAACAAGGGATATCGAAACTTTTCCTCAAATCAACCACCTCTCCGTTCTCTCAACAAATATTTCGAAAGCAAATAAAAGGTGACCATTCCTAGTATAGATAAATATTTCTGGGGTATTTCACCGGGTAAGAGGGTCCAAAGGTCCCGACCTTTCGAAGACCGACTTGATCTCCATCTTCACGGGAACTGATGAAACGTCGGGACCTTTAAACCGTCTTACCCGTTGCAACACCCGAGAAACATTTATCCAGCCGATTCGCCGGGAAAACCTAAGATCTTTCATCATTCCATGTCTGCTTTATACTAGTACAACCCTTACTTACTAAGTTCCCAGAAAATCTAATGCTACTCATAAATGACGTAACTCGTAATTGTTAAAGACAACGAGTGCTTTACCACTCTATTCTTAAGAAAAAATAAGCCAAGTATCACTGTGTGAAATTTCATAATTTTCATTTTATAACGGCAGGATCCGCAAAATATTTACCCTCATAGTTTATCACATAGTGTCAGACGCTTCAATATAAAGATCTTTCATCGAAGGAATTTAGAAATCTGCAATTTATAATCAGAAATTTACTGTTCACGAATACGGTTTCGCCCTCCTTTCCCTCGATTTACCTCATTCCCAACACATTGCGTATATAAACTGCCAACTTAACCACTTAGTTCACTATATAATGTAGTCAACGAACAAACTGCGGTCTTAAGGCGTCAACTATCAACCTGAAATTGTAATAAGTATTTATTTACCATAAATTCCAACGATTTTCACCAGCATAATTCGTTCAAACTCAAACTCTTTACACGCAAGGTATCAGTACATGATGCCTTTCGATAATAGGAGAAATAAGACATAACGCTCTAACGAAATACAAACTATGGAAATCTTTCACGAATAATTACAGTCACCCTGGATCAAATATAGATTCTTCGGAAAAAAAATGAACACATTTCGACCACCACTTTCATCTCGGTAAAATCATTGAAATTTTTAGTGTTTCCCCAAGATGAAAACGGGCCTGGGATAAAGAGTGGGACGGACTGTCACCTTGGAAACCATACGCCTGCAACTAAGGTAGTAACTGAGACAATATATGCTTAACGAAATTGAGTGACTTACTGTTACGAAACAATACTCATTAAAACATTCAAATTTCCAACAAGAAAATTCCATCCTTAATGACGCGGAACAAAATAAATTTATGATCAATCATAAAATGAAAAATAATTACATTAAAAATACAAAATGCATTAGGCAAATTACAATGGTGAAAGAAAATTCGGTTTCGTTTTTTCTTGCATAAATTATGCATAATAATAAAAAATAAACAAAGGATAAGGGAGAAAAATAATAAAAGCCTGACCACACGGATGCTACAGAAGTGTGGGTGAAGATAGAGAAAAAAAGCTTAATCTGATAATATTCATGAATATGCAAAATTATTCCATATTCGACGAGGTAAATAGTTTTTTTTTAAGAATCTGCTATAACCCTACATCATAATTTTAATGATAAAAAATATTCCACCAAATATAAGACTAAAAGGATGAGAGAGAAACTGGAGAGGGGAAGGGAAAATTATACGGCTTTAAGCAGCTGAACCAAAATTACTAAAGCGAAAGGATTTATGAATAGAGCTCATCGAAATAAATAGGCAAAAGAATGAGTGAGGAGTGAAATGGTAAAGTGATCTCTTTTTTATTACCCAATTCAATAAGATTCAATTGAATTCGAGAAGTTTAACAACAGCTGGGAGCAGGATGAATGATGATGATCACTCAAACCTCTAATGAGAGATCGATGCGGCTGTAGAAACAAAGATAAAAAAATTGTAATTACAACGAGTTAAGAACAGCTGAGACGCTCCGTAAAAAACATTTTAGGTCCATCTATCCATTCGTTGGATGGCAAGTTTGACTATAGACTCCTAAGCTTAATCGTTCACAGAAGATTGATGCCCAGACCTGGCTTCCTGTTTGTCTGTGAGGGAGAACTGTTTATGCATTTGCCAAGCCAGCAATTTTATAACTAGCTACCCAAATATCCTGCCCGACTCGTGAGTCCTAAATTGCCTTTAACATCCACCAATTACAACTATCAACAAGGACAGTGGGAAATTTCCCAGAATTATTCAAGAGAAATTTTGTTCAAATCTATGAAAAGTATGACAAGGAAAATAACATGTTCAGTAAAACCAACACACAGTATTAACACATTAAAAGGGACAATCTTCGAATGAAGATGCGGAGGTTGATGCTGAGGATACGGATGTGTTAGAACATAGCGCGATGAATAGAGGATGAGCAGAAAGAAAAGGACATTGAGCACTACTCTCATTAGTTTGTTCAGGCATTACTAGCCTTGGATGCAATTACTCCCGCTGTATTATTTAACATTGGATGAATACAACTTCATAAGGTAAAAGGTAAGTTATCCTATAACTTACCTTTATAGTTATCCATAAGGTAAGGTAAGGCATAAGGTAAATTATCTCTTAAAATTTGCTAATTCACTAAAAATAAAATAGGCATATTTTATAAAAATTCTTTGCCTCTTCCCTTTTAGCAATATGGACGGCCTGAGTTGTCTACGCCTAAGTATGTAGACGCACTATGCATAAGAGCATCCATTTTCTCTTTCTTCTTTTTCTTCTTTCGAACTCTTTCAACTGGACTTTTTACAATGACAAAACCAGACGATTCAAGTGCTAATTTTATGAGAAACAAGTAAATGAGGCCAATTAACTTCAAATTGGTAATGACATGGATAAATTATGGGTGAATTTTCCATAAAGGACACATATAACAATAGCTAAAGACACGTATAAAATCTATTTCAGGTAATACCGTATTTCACCGCAAAATCGTCGCCATCGCATAATCGTCACACCCTAATTTTTCAGTCCAAAAATTGGTTCACAACTTTTCATCACATAATCGTCGCATGTTAATTCTGTTCGTCACGACACTTGCTGTAGAAGGTAAAATTTGTCTAATTTTGCACTCTACCTGACACACATTTCTACCTGCCATTCCCAAATACAGAGTAGGGGAGACCGGGGCGAGTTGGTCACACTTTTGTCTAAAACATTTTCTATTTTTATCTATTAACGTTTCCAATGAAATAACATTGCTAGCGCACTGAAAAAAAGGCAGCAGGCGCAATTAAAGCAGTAAAGTACGTAATAAATGACTTATGTATAACTAATACCGGCGCAATTTTATTTTTTTTTAATTTCCCCTCATAATGGTTGCACCCCACTTTTTAGCGAAAACAATTGGCATAAAATCTGCGACGATTATGCGGTGAAATACGGTGTGTGCAGGACTCAAATTTTAATTATTATAACTACCAATTGTCCAGAAATGAATTACACCCGAACTCCATATTTCAGCGTTTTACCTTAAGGAAAGAGTTAAATATTCAGCCAAACATCAATATTGGCACGCAACAATATTGCTGTTTTATACTAGATCTGTAATTTATGTACATGTACCCTATTTTATAACCTGTAATAATTAGTGTTTTATACGGATGTAAGCGATATGAGTTATTATTATTGTCTCTACTTCTCTTGTTCACAATTGGGCTAAAATGAAATCGTCTACATTAATATTATATATGCTTTTGAAAGCATATTTGTTAAATGCCAGCAGTGAATTTCATTTATGGAGGGCACTGTCTACACAGCTCTGTGGCCTTTGATGAGGCTGCCGAAAGCTCGTTAATATTTGTATACAACATTATACCAAAACAGTTAACTAATAAATTGTTCTTATTCTTAAAAACGCTACAGTAAATAAAGTACTACCTAGGATAATGGAATACAGAAGCTAAATTTCCTTTGAAGCATTACTCCTCCACATTGATGCAATTGTCTACCAATATTAATCAATTCAAAATCCCTTTCAGCAATTCACTATGTGAACACGAGCCAAGAGACGCAAATGACTTGAAACCAAACGCAAGCGATGCAACGGGAAATAATGACGAAGATCCAATAAGTGACAAACGCAGTGGATTCCGCCCCTCAAAGTCTAATCCAACTGCTGAGAAGGTAATCGAAGTCGTTAAAGAGCAGAAAACGGAGGGCTCCTCCTTCCACTCCATTATTTATTGAATGAGGCTACGGGATTCCTAGTTCCCCACGCCCGCCGTGGAATCGTGAGTAAATCCTCTCCGCTATTCCCCTCAATTTGCCTTCCTCCACGCACAAAAATTCAGAACTGCATTTCACATCCTTCCGCCGATTTGCTTCAACCTCACTTGCGCTCTCGCTCAATCCATTCCACTGTCCCGAAATCTCACTGGCTCCCTGACCTTGAAATTACTCTGAACACCAAAATTCCGGCCAATGAGCTGCCATATTCCTGTAGCCAATGCTTAATTTTGTTTAGTCATATTATCTATGACAGGCAAAGTAATTTTGATCCCGACTTCTTTTATGATCTACTTTTTCCGCACAATTTCCATCACAATCTCCACGCATTTCAGATATTTTCTCTACGTTTGTCATTGGTTTCATCAGCAAAATCAAGCATCATTCGAATGTATACACATTCTCTTTTAAGCCATCTAAATTCCATTTCATTATCTTGAGTTCGATTCTTGGCCTAAACCTCTTTTTCTTCAATTCCTCGCCAAAATGAGAATGGCAACAAGGTGACCAGAAATAAATAGCAGTGCTCAACCAAATCAATTAAACCCCTCGTAGTGGAATTCCTTGGAAATATTATTCAATCTCCATTAGTACTTCAATTCCATATGACACTTTTGAAATTCTCCCCTTCAATGGGAGTTTGGTACCTGTGAGTAGAGGTCCCCAGAAAGTTCCTCGAAGTTATGATAAAATTTTAGGATATTGTACATAGAAGAAACATATTATTATATCATAAGAAAATGAGACGTGAAGAATTTGATACAATGTGCAACACTCGTTGAGCTCTTCATGTCTTTCCTCTACCCACAGATTCAATACCTGAATCATCCAGCATTCCGCTATCTTTCAAACCACCTTATTTCCTCTCCTTATTTCAACTTCCTTATTTCAAAGATTCTTTCACAATCATTTCCTCTTCCTAACTTCTAGAGTGATATCAGAGGGAAGTAACTAACCATAACCACGACTAACAGGGCGACCAAGAAAGCGAAGAATATACTAAATAAATCTTCAAGCCAGCCTGTTCGTAGATTCCCACCACTTGCAGCCTTAATACTAATAACCTTCAATATTCCTTCTTTTCCCGAGCCATTTGATTTCTTCTCAATCATTCATTCACTACCATTTCCTAATCTTAACCTCTCAAGTCATATAAAAGGGCAGTAAATACTGAATAAAGCACACAGTTAGCCTTATGCAGTAAGTTCTATATTAGTGAAATAATAAAATTCGAAGATTCTTGTGCCATTGAGTGGAATTTATGCATGACGCAGAAATAAAATATTTGCAATTATCCACAGAAATTAATTTTGCTGCAATTTAGGTTTGTATGTCTTTACATCATCACCAAAAGATGATGTAAAACATGGAAACCTAGGTCGCAGTAAAATATATTTCTGTCGTAAATAGAAATTTATTTTTATTTCTGCATTAAAGAAGTTAGCTAGGGACACTCATTAGAAATTTTAAGAATTCCAATCCCCTTCTACATGCTTCTCTTCAAGACCAATCTCGATAGAGCTGCACACAATTTAAGATTGACAATATAGCGGGCCTATGTACACTTTTCTTAGAAGATTTTGAATCCACAGCTGCCACCACAAAAACGAAGAGTACATGAAATGAGTCTTCAAGCCCGCATATTCGCAGATTTCCACCCCTCATAGCCTCAACACTTAAAAAACTTCAACATTTCTCCTTTTCGCGTACCATCTTATTTCTTCTCAATCATTCATTGACCACCGTTTCCTCATCCTAAACTCTCAAGCCATGTGAGAGGGAAGTCAATACAGGATGCAGTACATGATTAACCTTATCAAATAATTTCTACTTTAGAGAGACTATTTAGGGACACTTATTACCAATCTTGAGAATTTCAATCCCTTTATACAGGCTTTATACTTCAAGAACTAACATCACACGTTCAACTTGACAGCATAGCGGATCTATGTTAAATTTTCTTCGAAGAGTTTTCATCCACAGCTGCCACCAAGAGAGCGAAGAATAGACGAAATAAATCTTCAATCCCGCCTGTTCGTAGATTTCCACCACTCGCTCCTTCAATACTTAAAAGCCTCTTGAGCCGTCTTCTTTCCGAACCACCTTATTTCCTCTCCGATCGTTCCTTCTCCATCATTTCCTCTTCCTTACCGGTCCTACCTCAGTGCCTTGCCGAGGGAAAAGGGTCCTTCAGGCTTCTGACTTATTCTTCCCTGGGCTCTCTCTCCTTTTCACCCCTCCTCAATCGTTGTACCCCTGTGCCCAACGGCTCACTCTCTCCATCTCTCTCCACTTCCATCCTCACAGGAAGCACACTCCGCTCTCTGGTTTCCCCCCTTTCTCCATCCACCCTCTCCCTCTCAAATGTTATTCCTTCAAGCTCTTCCCAATCTCGTGATGGGCGCTGCCTCCGCTGCTCCTTGCAAGAGGATTGAGACGCCGAGACTCCTTCTCCCTCCTCTCTCATCTCATCGGGTCCAAAAGGACTCCCAAATTGGATGATTGTTAAAAGGTTTTTCGCCCAGATGATAGTTTTGCAGAGCGAATGCTCACTCGTTCCTTAGTTAACGACGAGCGACGTCAGAAATTCAAGAGGAAGAAAAGAGAATAGAAGAGGGAATTGATGAGATTCAATTCACTGCCTACACAGAGCGCGGCTCCTTGGGAAGCGGGAGTTAAAAGCTAACGCCGATGAGATATTTAAGACGAGACGCCGTCCGCCTGGAGGAGTAATGATCTGTTGAAATCGACTAATAGGGACAAATTAAGAGAATATAATGGTCTGCTGAGTTAAGCTCTGCCTGCCACACCGCGCAAAGATTCTTGACATCGCCTTTAATTAAGAGCCAACAGGGTCAATGCACTACGTACGCCTCAAAAAAGGACCTCCTCTAAGAATTTATGCTACATATTTGACACCTTTCAATATATGTTTTTTTAGACCCTTATTTAAAGTGGAACCCAATTCCACTACAGTCTCTGGTCAGAAATCGCTCACCAAGAGTCCCCTCAACTCCTGCCACTTTTTTCTAAAGAATCCTGGGATTTTGTTGAATACGATAATTTGATATAATGTGATCAAAAATTATCCTCTTCTGTGCATAAAATTTTAGTATATGTTCAATTCATATAAAATATAACTAAAACAATGAAAATACATGCCCAAACAAAATGCAGAACATTTCGACTATCAAGTCGTCTTCGCCAGCGGAACATACCTCCTCCACTGCAGCGCTGACTAGCTTGGGCGATCTGCAAAAGGGCGCAAGATCGTCTACGAATAGAGACCCCATTACCTGTGTGCGTGGATATACTCTGCCACGTCATTAATCGCGATCGCAAACAGCGTTATGCTCAAAACAGATCCCTGTGGTACTCCGTTTTAAAAAAGGGTAATGTCCCGACAGATTTTTCCCGATTCGAACTTTAAAACTGCGTTTGGTTAAAAAAACTTTAATGAAATTGGGTAAATATACCCTAAAACCACAATCATTCAAGACCTTTAATATCTTCTGCCACCAGACGCTGTCGCATGCCTTTCCCAGATCAAAGAAGACGGCAAAGACATGTTGACGAAGGAGGAAGGCTTCCTGGATGAAATTGTCCGCACGAACCAAATGGTTGATCGGCCGCGTCTTTGGATGCTGGAGAGGAGGTTTCGCCGTTCTAGGCACCAAATGAGCCGACGATTTACCATTATTTCCATTAGTTTACGTTGGCAGCTCAAAGGGAGTAAGGTCTGTAGATGTCTGGGTTCGATCTGTCCTTCCCTTGCTTAGGGATTGGTATCACCGCTGACTGCCTCCAGGGATGAGGGAGAGAGCCCTCCAACCATAACTGGTTGAAGTTTTGTAGGGCCTCCACCAAAACCGCCTCGGGAAGGTTCCGGAGGAATGAATTGTGGATCCTGTCCAGCCCTGGCGAGGTATTCCGGGAGTCTGCAATAGCGGACGTGAGCTCCAAATAGGAGAAGGGTTCGTTGTAGTCGGCAGATACACACGCCTCACGGAAGTCGATGGAAATCTTTTCGTAGCGCTCTTATACGGCTGCAAAGGCAGCGTCATAATTTGCATTGCTGGAGACCTTGGCAAGTTGTTTTCCAAAAACTTCACACATTCCCGGAGGGGATGTAACCACCCGGTCTCCAATCGTCAAGCATGAGACGCCATGTCGCTGGTTAGATCCTGATATACATCGCACCTTAGTCCGCACTTCAGTGATCGGTGTCCGGTGGTTGATACTGGGCACGTATTTCTTCCAGGATGTCCTTTTGGCCTCTTTCACGATCTTTCGAGCTTTGGCTCGCAGGCGTCGAAAAGAGGCTGGATTTGTTGCTGTTCGATATTTGATAAAAATTCGCAACGCTTTCTTTCGAAGTCTTATTTGCACAATACATTTGCACAATACATTTGCACAATTCTTTGCATGCAAGCATTTGCTCAATTCTCGTTCCACCAGGGCACGGGAGCCCGAGGAGCAACACTCCTTTTCACTCCATTAAAATGCCCACTTTTACTGTTTACCCCCATAAAATGCTTCGAAAACCTCCAAGGGGCCGTTTAAGTATTACGTAAGATGATTTGTGCCATTTTTTACCTCCCCTTTCCCCTACGTAAGACAATATAAGATTTTCCCTCTTATTCTTACGTAAGACGTACGATATTTGTATCTACTCTTCATTAAATGGCCGCTTTCTGCCGTTTTATCTTTCCACAGAAGCCACCGCAAAGCCTTGAGCACTGGATATCGCATAATTATGCGGTTTTGGAGTACCACATACATTAACATTAAGAGCGAAACAGTACTACAGCTGATGACGTTGTGAACAATCACAGGATATTTTGAAACGATAAAATATTTCAAGAAGGACAAAAATCTTACGTAAATTGATTCCAAACCCCTTGCATCCTCTCTTCATAAGACAGAGTAAGATGATCCCAACCCCATCTACTACTCACAAAAACGCCTCACGTAATACTTGAATGGCCCCCAATATGCGTTAAAGCTTATTCTTTAATAACAACCGATAAAATAAATTTAATCACAGTTTTTACCCTACCGTCCCCTCTCAGAACCACAGCAACCGCTAATATAACATTTCCGCCGCGGGTAAAATCAAAACCACTTAATATGCAAGATGATGGATCCACGGTTTAACAATATTAGCACGGTGTAACAATAGACGGTTTTAAGGATTAAGGGTCATTCATATTTTTTTCTCCAACAAATCCTCACGGTTCCCGCATCAATCCCACCCCAAGGGAATGAGCCATTGAAATTTAACCAGTCCCGACTTCGGTTACGCTCTTATTACCGTCAACGACGAAAATGAGCAAGAGGTGCTCTTCTAGGGTAATGACGCAAGCGAACGATAGGCGCCTCCGCTGGCGCATGTGAATGCCTTCCCCCTCCGGCAAAACCGCGCTGAGGAGACAAATTTAGAAGCGAAGTGTTGACGTGCGGGACACGTGCGAGAGATGGAGAGGCATATCAAACCTGTCCTTGGCCACATTTAAGCATGGGAGATGAGGAGGAAGGGGGGGAAGACTCTGGGCCCGACTGCGCTCCAACCAACCCTTTAAGCGAATAGCTCAGGGAGCTGTCGTCTCGCTCTCCTATTCGATACGGTTAGGATGGTGCTCGAAACGCATCAATCCTTTCACGGATGCACCCGAAACCGTGTATCCGAATGCCTGCCTTCTCTCGCATCACGTTCGCGTGACTGCCTCAGCTTCTCCTCAGGCACAAGAGTAGGGAAACACACGGTGAGTGGGTTCTTTCATAGAAAACACACCTATTCTGCGAGAAGGGGTGCTGCTGCTCTCCTTCAGCACCAAGAGACGGAGTGTCTCAAGTCGCGTTCGAACCTATGAATAGGGGCAAAGAGAGGTTTTTTTTACAGCGTTCTCTGCTTCCGTCAATGTGGAGGGAATCGGCCGTGGCATTTCATGGAATGCGGTGGTTTCTCACCCCGTAATATCCTAATTTCTCGCGTTCAGAGGGCTGAAACACGTTGCTGGATATGGCGCGTGGCTTTCCCACGTGACTTTGTGCGAAGGCCGACGATTTCGTCACTCTAACTTCCTTTTCTGCGTTCCCGGAGTGAATGCTTCGACACCGTTGTGAGATACCGCCCAAAAAGTATGAAGCGAAGTTTCTGGGATATTATTCGTGATTGACGCGTCCTAGAGATGACCTAACAATACCCAGAGACTTGTGATGCACCAGGATCGACGTTTATATCTAAAACATTTTTTACTTTTTTAGGATTAAATATTTGCCTAATAGACATATCCATTGTATGCTAATTGCATTGCCAATAATGCCAAAAGTAAAATGAGCAATCAGGGTTTATCCCACTGATGGCCGGTTGCAAGAATATTTAGTTATGGAATCAATAGTTAGTTATGAGATCATTAAAGTTATATATCTCATAAATACATTTATAGGTTTGGGCATGTTGCCTGTTCTGGCTTCACCATTTTAGTCTCGGTCTCCCAATACTTCTCCCTATTGGTTTATACGTTAAAACCTGTTCGAAAATCCTATGCAGAGGCATGCGCTTAATATTTTTTTCATATTTCTTTATAATTCGAAAATAAATATTTAAAATACCTCATTGCTAACCATACGCCGGTCAGATTTATCGAGAGCGATGGTTTTTTCCCTCAGAAACTTCATCATCTTCTGTTAACACACGAACATCCGGAAATGGACTAAATGGCCCCTTAAACGGCCGAGGGAATCGTGCTAATATCTTCTGACTAAGCTTCTTAAATATGTGTAAGAAGGAGAGTAATAAAATTTTTATATAAATTCTACTGCGTCAACAATATTTAATCACTCTGTATTATTTTGAGCCGTAATACATGTAATAATAAGTACCGAAACATGATCAGAAGTACATTTTAGCAATTATACAATTAGAAAATATATTTCACCACTTCCCTTGCCTTCCACCTCTTTACAGGGAAAATGTTTCCAATCTTCCTCGAAGTCCAATGTACCCACGCAACCAAAATTATCATTATCCTACGGAAAGGAATAGAGCAACTGAAATAAATCCCAGTACAGTCAAGACTGCGGCAGTCTAGAGCTTGAAAAATGTCCCAGACCAGTCTAATGACTATTATTTTAATTTCGCACACTACATGAAGTGTCCCAGTGACTCATTTTTGGCCGAATAACATGACCAGATCACTACAATAACATGTAGTTACACTCCATTATAGTGTGCATTACATATGATTGAATTTGGATTAGCGACAATTTAATTCTCAAAATTTGACTTACCAGAGAATTGCCGATGCAATAAAAGTTTCTTTCTTCCCTTTACTTTTTAACCCTCCTCGCCAAATAGGACACCTAACGCCAAACCAGCGCTAAATAGGACACCTAACGCAAAACGCCAAACGCCAAACGTTTTCCAACAAGATTTTTCAGTCTGAGAGGAACGTTGATGCCAACCCCTAAACCTTCATTTCAGCATTCTCACAATGCACCTTGAACTATGTGGGTCAGGTTTTCCGAAATATTCCATGTCGACACGGAAATTCCAAGAGTCAAACTCACCCATAACCTTACAGCTCACCTGACGCAAAAATGTTCCTGCCTATATTTCACGAGAGTTTTGAAGGATAGATAACAAGACAGTTTTCAAATTGAACTCGAAGACTTCCGTGGAGTTGTTGAGATGGCAGTGAAGGCTTTTTAGGCTCTCTTCCGCGTATTCCCATTTTCGTATACAACAGTTTCGACATCATAAAAGATAAATTATTCCGGTCAGAAGTGAAGATACAGGTGATTGTGTCCGTTCCATATAAGGGCCGTTTTACCCACCAATAAACGGCTCCTATATAAAACGGACACAAATGCATGCATCTTCACTTCTGGCCTGAAGAATTTATCTTTATGGAAATGAATGTAAATCTGAATGGAAATACAGTTTTCAAATTATTTCTGATCGTCTGATATCACAATATAAAAGCACAGATACCCTCATTTTTTATACAATCATAACTTAACCCTACCTCCTCCCCCATTTCCTCCCACCTCTACTTTTCTTTTATCCTTTCTTAGTTTGATGTAGGTGCGGTATCATGACGCACTCTGTTTGGACGAACAAAGGATCCTTTCCAAATCATGACATTAGCCCTTCCTAGATTTTTCCCCTCCTAGCCTTCCTCCCGACCTCCCCCACCACCTTGAGTTGGAAATATATATATATATATATATATATATATATATATATATATATATATATATATATATATATATATATATATATATGTCTGGAAATGTGGAAGAAGTGTTGTACCTGATGACGATTGCTATTCAGTTGAAATAAGTGTTGTACGAGTTGGACGTAAAGTAGACAGAACGATATCTTTCGTGTATCATCTTCAGGATAGGAGTGCTGAGGCACTTAGACTTGCTATGCTCATTGCTCCAGAAAGGTCCTTTCCGGTAGATACCGAAGCGTTAATACATTAAACCCGTCACTTAAAGTATTTCTGAACTCTACTTCAAAATTCCACGTCCCAAACTACGATGATTAACTACATCGGCGTTTATTCCACGCGCATATTACGGCCGCACCTGGCTAGGACGGTTAATTATTTAAAACTTTTAAGCACCCCCTTACACGCCCCCAGCTAGTCTCGATATATTCCACGACGTTTTTACTCAGGGACCCACGTCCTAATCCTCTACATCCACCACCCCATCATTTTAACCACATTACGCCCACGACGCCGACGCAGGAGAGTTTTGCCCGTTCTCCACCCAACCTAATGCCGTACACCGAGGCGCACCTTTCCCGTGAAACGTCGCTCCGACCCTCTTGTTCCCTTCTCACAGCCTCACCTCGGACTATTAGAGTGGGACACGGGGAGGGGGGGGGGGCGTTTGGTAAGAGATGAGAATCGGGATGTAAGAAGAAAAACCGTGGCTGAGGAAGGGAGGAAACAGGAAAAAGAACATGCGATGAGTGAGAGAGAGAGAGAGAGGGAGAGGTGGGCGAGCAGCAAGCACTTTCAAGGGAACTGCTATGTCTCGAGAAGATGCAATGCATATTTTATGGACCAAGTTTCATGATGTACACCCTTTTTGGGAGGGTTGGAAAGATGGATGACTGGGTAAGAGAATGGATGTGAAGGGGAGGTGCAAAAGGAGGGCCAGAGGCGGGGTCGGGAAGAAGTCTGCGGCGAAGGAGATAAAAGAGGAAAAGCGATACTAGAGGAACGACGCACAGTGAGGCGAGTGAGGAAAGGATGAGGGGAGTGAGGCTGAGATGATATGAAAAAAGGAAATGAGACGTGTAGAGAGAGAGCGAGTAAAATCTGAGGTTAGGAGCAGAAAGAGAAGATGAAGAAAAATAAAAGGAAACAAATACGCAAAAGTAGGAAGAGGAGCATTGCCTGTGATTTATTCAGGTTAATGGTTCCTATTTTATCCACTGGTTCATTTCTTCATCTATTATCTCTCAATAGGTGGAAAAAATAGACAAAGATATCCCCCAGCTGCCATAAGTAGCTAACAGTAGTATGGGTTACGATTTTCACATACATCGAGAATCCATAGGGTATGTGAGAAAGGGGAGAATAACGTTGGAATAATCCTCCGAGAATGGGAACATGGTGTATACATTACCCCACTCTTGATGAAAGGCACTAAATGTGAAAACTTAATTTAATACGTGCTATTGACTGATAACCCGTTCAAAATGACGGGAAAAATATCCTGCCATACAGTTCTTATTGGTATAGATTTTGTGTGAGAGAGAACAAGAGAACGATAAGGAAGAAGAATGAAGCAAAAAGTAAATAATAATTATGCACGCTTGTTTTTTGTGTGAATCGTCATGTGTCGTAAGTGGGGTCACCATAAATGTATGCAATTTTAGCAATTGCAGTCAGATGGATAGAAAATAAGGAAAGGAGAACAAGAGCAATATGAAGAGGTAGAAGAGAAACGCAATCACGGTATTACCCTACTTTAAGCAAAGTTCGTATAGGTATCGCACGACAGCCATCGTACTGAAATGGCTATGCCCAAAAGATGATACCATAATACTGATCATGACTCTGTTGAATGATCTCCACCAGCCACCAAGATTCTTGACCTTAAGACGGGAAGCCAACACATCCTAAAAATATGTATGTAATTTTGGAGACTGATCATTGCTTATAAAAGGACATATTAAATGTAGGATTAAAATATAATGCTGAAAGAGTGATAAAGAGCTTATGAAACACTACATTGGGAAGAAAATTTTCCAAAAAAGGCGTCTAGTATATATTTTCCTCTCCTGTACATGCTAAAGAAGAAAAATGAAGATTTAAATTAAAAATGCATTGGTTCAATGCAAAATGAGTAAATATAAGCCAAAATTATTATTTTACTATTTAAAGTGATATAGCATAGTAACCTCAGAACTGTTCCGACATTTCTTTTAATCCAGGCGTAAATTCCTGCCAAATTGAAAATACGGACAAATGAAGGAGAAAATGTCATATTTCATGAAAGTCAATTACAATGGCTGGAGGGTAGTAACGATTTCTAGGAATGTTACATGTCACCAAGGGTTCATCAGAGTGAGACTACTGCCCTCCCGAGTCTGATTCATAACTTATAATAATATTATAATAAAACTTTGCACCAAAGTTAAACACAAGTCGAAGAGCGATTGAAAATGTTCAGTTAGTTACTCATGCCAACATCATGAGCTCCAGACACTGGTCATCATACGATTCAAACTTACGCGAGCATCGGCATATCCTTTCATGAATTTATACCGACGTAGTTTGCAGAAGGTGGTGGCTAGCCACTGTGTTCCCATTGTGAGCTTGCATTGCAGTGATAACTAGGTTTCTGCAATAATGCTAAATGGAAAATGAGCAATCAGGATTTATCCCACTAAGTCACGTCCAAATCTACTAATTCTGTACAGAAGTGTATTAGCTTTCGTTTCTAGAGTTTCCTTCTAAAAACAGAACCCGGTCTTGAAATCCCTAAAGGTGGCATTTATACGGATTTATATCGACTTCTCTCACCAGCTTTGGAAACTGTAGGGCGTCACAGACGTTCTTTTACCCTCGAAGGCCAAGATTTCTCTCTTAGACGAGCAATCCAGCTTCTGAAGGAAGCACTCCTCATCCAGAAATAAATGGATGGAGGGATGCTAATAAAAGAAGAAAGGAGCAGGCAAAACCAATGCCGATGAGCGCATAAAAGAGATGAAAAGGAACTAGGGAGTTGTAAGATCCGGGAACTGATAGCGGAAGAGAGTAGGCGATGGGTTGAAAGGAACTAGAACTGCGATGGAGTCGGTGGCATGAGAGCCTATATTTTTATTTACGGCAGGCACGCAGCTTTATCACCACCACGTACACACACACAACTTAACAGTTTTCTGCTCGTTAGCCCACTATGCAGCGCCAACTATTCGAAGTCTGTTCCGGAGAATGTTTAATAAGGAACGTGAAAGGATTCTTAAAGGCGGCTTTTTGCCCATGGCAACGAGATATTCCGGAATTGGAGAAATTCCTTTGATCTAGACAGGGTGGATAAAAGTCTCGATGGAACCGCTAGAAGATTCAGAACGACAAAACGCTTCCTCTATTCTAAGTAAGTCTGAGAGGAATAACTCAGGATTCCATGATAGTTTTCCTTATTGACAATGTTCTTCTAAAATTAAACAACTACCCAGAGGATTTGCTTGGCCTATTGAGATGACCAAACAACGTCATTGGAATTGAAAAGGATAGTAAATCAAAAAATTATATATTATTTTATTGAAAAAACTCTAAGAAATTAATGATTGGAAAGGAGGAACAATAAAATACGTCTCGGAAAAATATAAAATGTATATTTTAAAAATCTCATTTTACAGCCAAGACCCTCGCCGCTGATTTTGCACAAGTCTCTTTCAAGATAATTTTTAGATAATGGAAAAATGAACAAACAATCGGGCTTAATTTGTTCACGAAGTTGTATCTATTGCATTGACAAAATTAATTCAAGGAAATAGTCATTGAGTTAAGTTTTATTGACAGGGCAGAAGTGACATTTTAGTAACAGTTCAGATGATATGGAACTAATTCAAAGATATAGAATAAATTCTTTACAGTTTTTCACAGCAGAATCCAAGGATGACCGGATGGCTCTGGGAATCAATGATATTCATCTCTCAGAGTACTTCTGCCATAAGCATAAATTATTGCCAAAACATATCAAGTGTAGGTAAACAAATAAATTTGATGGGAAAATAAATATTGCCCACATTGGTAATAATCTTAACAAAAATGTAGATTTATTCGTTCACAAATTAAGCAAATTAATGTATGTGAGGCATCCAATTAAAAGTTTATTCATACTAATTACATAAACTAGATTCATCAAAAGATTTATAGCTAGGATTTACTACACCAATTGGTCAAAATGAACTATAAATCTACCCTTTAATACCGATACTTTAATTACTCTTCTGCGCCTCAGCTGCACAAAATATCGAGGACACCAATAATATATGCTGAGCTGAGTAATAATCCCAGAGCAGACAGATTCAAATTCTTCTACATCTCATTCCAAAAATACAAAACTAATCATAATATTGAATATAAAACTTCATGTAAATGCATACCAGTTGTGTGAATATACTAGCAAAAAGTGATGCCATTTTACTTGATAAAACGTAAAATTATTTAATGACATGTCATTGCAAGGGCCGAATGGTGAAAAATATAATGATAGATATTATAAATCTCCTGCCGTATTAGATATGGTAAGATAGGTTGACACATAATATAGGTAGGTGTGGGTGGATCAAGGGTGTACATGAATTTTTTATTCCTTAAGGTTAGAATCTCAGAGATACATTCTTTAAGTACTCACATTGAAAAGCAAAGGATGTAAAAAAAGTTTTATTATTTACTACGTGAAAAGCATTAAAACCGAGCATATAAAATATAATTTATTTCAATTGAATATAAAATCTCAGCATTTTGAAAATAAAAATGTAATGCATTTAGTTGACTATTCTGACATTTCAAATTTCTCTTTGATATACTTGTGCATTATAAATAAGAGAAAAAAATGATCGATTTTTATATATTTTTAAGTATGTCTCCATACTGAAATAAATCCACTTATGTGTACCTATTTCGTATTGTTTTCCGAAACTTGTTAATGCAGATTTATTATTTCGAAGAAATGGTTTATGCATGAAGGAGCAAGTGGATTTAACAAAATGAAATGTGAACCGACACAAAAAATTACTCTGAAAAACTAGCGGTACCCTGGTTTCAAAAGTCACTAGAATTTCACTCTTGTACTGTATGACTACCACTAAATCTTGGGGATATCCAATAAATATTAGGTTACGTTTCCAATAAACTTGATTCAATATTGATCAAACCGTAAACATTAAATTTTTTCGAAACTGATATGATTATTTTACGCAATCAACCCCGGGAATCTGAAAGTTATTAAAAGCACTTACATTTCCGCAATGTCGCTTAAAAATTATTCTGAGTCACCGAAATGAAATTCTCAAAGGGTTGCATAAACAACAAAGTAAACTGATTTATTTCGCAACAACACTCCTTTCTTTCATTATATTCACGTCGAGTGACCGTAAAAATAATGAAAAAAAGGAGAAAACTCGGATCACAATTTTTACGCCCGCCTCGTTTCGCATAAATATCAATTCCCTGGAACGTGAAACTTTTGTTGGAGTAAATAAAACAGTAATTTGGCTTTTGCCCTGGAAATTAAGGTCACATACCCGGGCAAAGGCCCTCGTCTTGAGGGCTCTCTCTCTCTTTCTCTCTCCTCTTGCCACGTCCCCATTGCCTTTAAAACAAATGAAACGGCTCGCCTGGGAGACCGTGAAGGAAGGAGGAAGCAACTTCGAGAAACCTTTATCTTGACGGTCATACTTTCATGACTCCCTGCAAAACAGTCTTCCCCCATAAGTTCAAAAGAGGCTAATTTCGAGACCATGAGCGCATGGGGAAAAAGTACTCGTCCCGTGCTTTTGGGGAGGATCAAGTTTAAGTGTGGGTGGGGGAAGATCGTATATAACTCCCCGATAAATTACGCCCATTATATGACGCTTGACGTAAGGGTTAATTACGGAGTTACTCGTGCGTGGATCTAGAGGGTGGAATGGGGAAGGGACATAGTTCACTTAGTTCAACTTCCACAGCAGAGCGAGGTGGGACAGAAATCAGATACACTGGATACCAAAAGTGTCACCTACATGAGCTCAGAGAGGAGATCTTAAGGAAACATAACTGAATGACAACGTGACAATGAAGGGAAGTTTGGCGCACCAATTTCTGGTGTCAAACCCCAAAAGATTTTTGTGAAACGGAAGATTGTGATTCCCGAAATCACTTGAATTTCACATTACTAGAGAATCACAGCCAATTTTCTCATGCATACCTTTCTAAACTCACAGCAACATTTGAAATAGAGTTTAATAATGCAAATACCAACTACGATTCAATCTACCGAGTTTTTCACAGGTTCAACTAGTTTCAACGCTACAGCGTCATTATCAGGCACATACTCAGTAGCGTTTAAACCAATTGTACCAATTAAAAACTATGCGGATTGAAACATATTTGGTATTGTTATTATTAATTCAATTGTAGACTTCCACAAGGTTACATGTGAAAGGACTTAAATCCAACCAGGGTTGATATATCAATTCACAATTTATGATTACACACAAAACAGCTCAGTTTGTGTGCAAAGCATAACATTTCAGAGCGGTTGGAACGGGAACAGTAAGCCATTGATTACACATTTATTTATAACTTTTAAAATAAGTCGAAACAAAATAACGAGACACTTTTCACTTCAGTGTTTCTATTCATATGTTATAAATAGCCATACTCGTATTAATATTAATGATACATGGATTATATTTTAAATATTTACATACATACATACACATCACGCCGTTCCCTTCCGGGGTAGGCACAGTCAAAATGTTTCCCTCATTAACCCATTCGCCTCTTAATTTTCCTAGCAATTTCTGGCCCTAAGTTCCTATTTAATTTCCTCAAAATTTGCATTTCATTTTTTATCTCAGGCTGAAGAACACCTTTCAGAATAAAATTTCTTCAGTGGCTGAATTATATTCCTCGTATTTTTAAAAGGATTAAAAATGGTGTAATTGTTCACATTTATTAGTTACACATTAGTTATAAACAAATTAAGGAATAAATACGTTTCTAATGTGACCGGCGATTCGCCGGCTCTTTACCTTAAAGCAAAGAAAGACAGCCCGGCGATTCACTGGCTCTTTACGCGAATGGGTTAATACATAGTTGTACACCTAACTCTGCTTCAATAATTTCCTCCATTCTGACCTACCCTTGCACTAGATAACTCATACCCACGGCGTTTAGTCTACTCTTATGTCTATCCTGACATATCCATGTTTCACTACCATGTAGAAAAGTGAGAAGAAGTACGCTTTTGTACACGGCAATTTTCGCTTCCTTAGACAAGCACTCATTCCCTGATATGCTCCACATGCTACCTACCACTTTCCTTCCAGCATTCGCACGTCTCTTTATTTATTTACTCACGATTCACGATTTTCACGATTTATTCTTCCATCTTTCGCATACATCTTACCTAAGTACATAAAATCATCCACCTGTTCAATTACTTCACCATTCGCCCTCATCCTACAGCTATTCTCCCCATTCTCCTTAACAAAAACTACTACTTCAGTCTTGCACGCATTTACCATCAATTCCATTCTCTCCGTAGATTCACAAAACTTATCAAGGAGCTTCTGTAATCCCTGTTGACTGTCTGAGATCCAAACAGCATCATCCGCATAGAGAAGAACTCACACGTTTACATTTCCAATCAAAACACCGTCGTTTTCACTACATCCGTCTCTAACACATTTATTCATAAATACATTAAAAAGCCATGGAGACATGACGCATCCTTGCTTTACACCCCGATTTATTACAAACCAATCACTCAGAGCCCCGTTAACTCTTACACTTGCCTTACTATTGTCATACATCGCCATCATAACATTTAATAACTGCCCATTTACTGCATAGTCTCTCAAAACCTTCCACAACTTCTTTCTATTTAATCTGTCATATGCCTTCTCCAAATCGACAAACGCACAGTACACTTTCTTTCGGACACTCATACATTTTTCTATCACTTGCTGAAGTGCAAAAAGCTGGTCACTATATCCTCTCCCAGGCATAAACCCACACTGAACACCCCATATTCTGTCGGAAGTAATATTCCTCACTCTTTCGATTAATATTTTGCTGAACACTTTTCCTGGGATACTCAATAAACTAATGGCCAGATAACTATTACATTCGGTTCCTCCAATTTAAATCATTTTTATGACTTAGATTCACGGCGCGAAATCGATAATGTAGGCTAAAATCTTATATAAAAACCTATTTTCATTCTGCGTGATACCTCGATTTAATCGGATACATGATAATGAAACAAAACGTATGTTTTCGCGTTTGGGGGAAACGTTGTGAATATGTCATGGGATTAACTTGAAATACGAGGGGTGTGAGCCACATCAACTATTTGACGAAGGAAGAGTCATCACGAGACAGTGTCACAGTGATTTATTGGCCCGATTTGACGAAAAATTGAAGAAAAAACGGCCTTGGTTAGCCCGCAAAAAAGTCCTCTTTCACCACGACAACGCTCCGGCCCATGCATCCTGAATCGCCACGGCTAAATTGATTGAATTGGGCTACGAGGTACTGCCGCATGCTCCGTATTCTCCAGATCTAGCCCCGTGCGACTTCTTTTAGTTCCCAAACATGAAGGCTTGGCTCGGGGGCAAGCGCTTCACATCGGATGAGGAGATCATTGCGGCCACGGATGAGTGTTTTGCAGTTCCCGAAATCATATTTTTCTGAGGGCTTGAAGAAGTTGGAAACCCATTGGGAAAAGTGGATCGCCCTATAAGAAGACTAGGTATGTTGAAAAATAAAACAATAGAAATAATAAAAAACAATGGTTTCATTAATAGGCTCATTAATTATCTAACCACCCTCGTATATGTCAAAAGTACTAAGGCTACGTTTTAAAATATCAGTGAATAGCCAAGAAACCAAAATATTAACAAGAATTTCTTTCATTTTTATCAATAAACATTACTGATAAGTACTCTTAAGCAAATTTTCACATAAATTTGTACATAAACGATAATCACTTCAGTCACTGTAATGCACTAGCAGTATCATTGTCGAAGAAGAAAGCTCTCACTATGCAAATTAAACCACAAGTTTCTAATTCGAGTACATGCCATATTATACACATACCTATCAGTTTTATCTCTTGCGAATCTTTATTTTTTATATTTATCTATTATGTATTTTATATTTATCTTTAGCGAATCATTGGAAGCGAGGTTGGCGAGCGAAAAGAAAACAGAGTCTATTTTATTAAAATAATTAGGGTCCCAGTACATCCCACCGGGTGATGCACTATGTAACAGCATTTTTAACAACTATTCTCATTTTTTATATGCAATAACTCCAACTTCTAAGACCCAACCAGAGCCTCATTTAAACTTCATTTCTACCGTTAAACATAAGAAAATAAGGTAATAACATTTTCAATTGCACAAGGAGAGTATGTTTTGGAAAAGAAGTGGGAAAATAATAATAAAAAAATGTTTTTCTCTCTGGAAAGATAATCCCCGTGGAGCATAAATCTGCAGTTTACAAGCAGAAAGTATTTACCTCAATAAATATAGGTTTTAAGTGCATTTTAAGGTTATGGTAAATAGATATGCAGGCAATATCAACATTTTTCTCGTTTCATCCGCGCAGGTTGTCGGGGAGCACAACAGCTTCACGAGCATGATAGCCATCGAAACTGTGGTGCTTCTCAGTAACATACGCGGATGCAACGTGAAAATTATTGATACCATCTGATCAACCCCGCGAAAACCTGAGAACGAAAAACATATGCAGGCATTTATATCAAGGTACACTATGTTCACGGAAGTGCGGAAGCAATAATACTTGTACAATTTTGCTGTAGAAGCAACAAACTACGAAAAAAAATCTGTAAAATAATATATTCTTTATAACAAATCTCACAAGAAACAAAAGTGGCTTAAAAGTCTCCTCCTAAATATTGCCTGTAATACACAACCTTCCTCCCCTTGGGATACGCGATGAAAGTTCAGGTTACAAAGAAAATTAATTTTTATCATCGTGAAAAAACTTAACATCATCCTCACAATGTCCATGCTTCCATGAAAAAAAATAATCAAACACATAAATAAATATAAAAAGGCGGGATTTGAGATTGGAACTAAATAGTTTGACCGCTGAATCAAACAGAAGTGTTGGCTTACTGCAATTCATCACATTGCTTCAGGAGAAACCATGCAAATGCGGCCAACAAAAAACAAATTACTTTATTTATACATAACTTTCTTCTCCCCAAATATTATTCGACGATCATTTTTGCCCCTATATTGACTGTTGAATGCAATTCAACCTATAATGACTCATTAGTGAAATTAAGTGTACTGGGTGTATCGACTTTTTCCAAAACAACTATACTCTATTTATTGTTCCAGATGAAAATTTACACTTATTAGACAGCCTTGAAATAAAGCATCCTCGTCCAAGGTGGGATATCAATCAAAGAACTCGGTGCATTGATTTAATGGTCATTGTAATAGGTCACCATTGGATTCTCCGATTGGCATATAAAACATCTCTGCATCTATATCCATGCAGTGACGCGACACGATTGAAAAATGGTTTTAACATGAAATTTGAGGAAACATTTGTATGAATAACCACATGATATCGTAATGCACACAAATTCTGCAGACTTGAATTGACAAACTCAAATATTTTAAATGACCAAATCAAGACAAAACGATAATACAGTTTAAAAGAACCTAAAGTAGCATTCAGCCAATTCCTCCCAAAGCAGTTTCTTTGCTGAAAGAGAAAGCTCTCACTACTTGTACAACCTTCATTGTACTTGGAGTACCGACTTTACTCGAAAAAATCATTTTTCTAGTTACCATTCCAGATGCACATCAAGCCGAAGTACAAGTTTTCTTGCAAAAAAAATTTCTCACCTAAAGTGGAATTTCTAACAAATAACTCTGTGCACTCTTTGTGAAATATTTGTGCACGATGATACTTAAAGCATCGGATGAATGAGATAGGCAGGTGAATTTAAATACCGATAAATAATCGTAACTAATGATTAAAATATAAAGTGGCATTATATAACGAGGCTATGTTACTTTAATCTGGTGAGCATTCGATATATGCATGAAATGAAGCAAAATGAATTGAAAAGAGAGAACGAAATATTAAAAATAACACGTTCATGTACTAAATCCGTGGCACTTCGTAACGAACGCTTCCAATTTTCAACTGACATCAATTACGCCTCATTTATCAATTACAATTGCTCTCCTGAATCACAACTCAGCTTTTATGACGCATTTAATGTGAGAAAACGAGAAAAAAAGACAGTTAAGGACAAAAGGAAAGAGACTTTGATCGGTTATAATTAATTATATAGAAAACCTGACCAGAATTGAAATAAACCGTTATACCATTTGCAAAATTTCCCCCGTTTACTCAAAAAGAATCAATTTATCCGGCTCTAACTTACCAAGGCCTCACGCCGTTGAATTACCCAGTAGACACACTGAGAGACATAATGAAGATCCCTCAGTCATGCCTCGTATTGCCTCACCTTGGATACCTATAAGGAGCCCGCGGTCGAAAAAAATTATTTGAGGTACTCATGGCTCTAACTTAACTTTCCTTATTAGGAATTCTACCGTGAATACTCCTAAACTGCTGGCATAGAAATGAATCTCAATTTCATAGGTTTTTCAATACTAAGATTGGTTGACTGCAAACCGCCACCTTTCCCTATCTGGTGCTTGTTCCCTTTCCTCCTGGTTTCTCTTCTCATGAACTTTCCTCTTAACTTGGTCCATGAACTTATTCCTGGGTCTTCCTCTGAGGACTTTTCCCTCTAATTTCCCTTAATTATGTTCTTAAAAAACCAATTGTGACTCAGGGAGAGTGCAATCCATCTGGTTCTTCTTTTCTTTATGGTGTTCCATATGGTTCTTTCCTCATCTACTCTTCTGTACACTTCATCATTTCTTATTTTGTCCGTCCATTTTACCTTCGGCATCCTCCTCCAGCACCAGTTTTCGAAGACTTTCAGTCTGCTCTGGTCAGTTTTTCCGATCGTCCTTTCTTCTGTTCCATAGAGTGCTACTCTCCACACGAATGTTTTCACATACTGTTTCTTGGTTATCACTCCTAACTTTGCTAACTTAACTAACACTCTGAGAACAGCAATCGTCTTTTTACCATGAACACCTTATGAATCTCCAATCATATTACCGTTATTAAGAATGCGAAAATTAGGAACTAATATGAAGGCACTAGGGGTCATTTAAGATTTTTAAGACGGTCTATACGCGACCTAATTTACATTAAATCATTTGGCCTTTGGCCACTGGCCAATTATTTGGTCATGAATTACGTCCGAATCTCTGTCTTCGGTTTGAAGAATGGATAATTGTACAAATTAATCGAAAGGGAAGGTCACTGGCGTCATTTAGGACATAAAGTCGGAGTAGAAGCAAATGGAGACCGGATGAAGAAAGGTGATAAATCCGACATCGGAATTAGCCTGCTTTTTTAAAGGAAGGGACGTTCAGAGTGTAACGCGGTTTTTAATTTTAACTTTTTTAAAGATTGGTGCCAATAGGGATAAGTAAATCGGCAAGTTCGAGTAGAAGTTGAAATTGCCATGAGTAAAATCTACCTGGACCGGGAATCGAACCCATAATCGGCCATCGAAGTTGGTAATACAAGGGAGAATAGACTTCAAGGGAGCTATAACATGAGGACTACCCTATACCAGCGCAAAAGCCGCGCTTGGCAATGTATAGCGGTATTAAAGCCTTCCGTGAAATATGTTGAAACTGCCATGAGAAATTAACGGCCTGGACCAGAATTCGAACCATGGACCCTTGGCTTTCCAGGCCAAGAAAAAGTTCCTCCCATTCCTAAAAAGTTTCCTGAGAATTAGGAAATAGGGTAGCATTCTAAGCACAGGTTCGGCAACCAAAAGGTCCGTGATTCGACTCTCGGACCAGGCTAATTTTTCCCCACGCAATTACAACGTATTCCAACGCCATATTTGTGGCAAGCTTGAATAACGCTATAGAAGTAGAAGTATTGTAGATTGGAGGAAAATTGGAGAGGAAACTGATATCAGTATTGGCTTAGTCATTGAAGGAAGGCGCCTAGAGCTCTATATTTTATATAAACAGCTTTATATTAACCAGCCAGCTGACCCAGGGGGAGCTAACAAGAGTGTTACGACACTGGTCATGAAAAGGGGAGGGATAACATCAAAATTATTGGAAGAGGGAAAAGACGAAATGAAGTGTAGCTCAACCGTATCTTTTGGTGTGTCGGTACTACTGTTATTTCTGTAATAGTCACCAATGATGTGCAGAAAGAAGGAACGTTTAAACCTATCAGCTCGATGGGTGCATTTCTTGTTTTGCTGCTTTAATCAGTCCTGGTCATATAATAGCTTGTTTAAAATAGTACCTTACGCATCACCCTGAAACTCGCATGATATTATTCAAGTTTCTTTATTATATGCTCTCCATCCACCAGCTCCGTAATAAGCCATTCCATCTGTGCTGTTACACTCACAGTGCGCTCAAAACTGTTTAAACGAAACCTGAGACTTCCTAGGTATTTTATTTCGTGTATTAAGTTTCAATTTGCAGGATCCCAAGTGCCTACCGCAAACTTTAAATTGCCTAACTGGAGCGGAGGGAAATTTCCCTTCACCGTATTTAATTGGGGGTCTTGCTATCAGTCTATAGATTGGTCCTATTCTCTTCCATGCATGACCGCAAATGCTTAATGCGTTTTTTCAACGTTGTTTGCAAAGGTGTCGTAATTATCAAGTATTTTAATTCATCTCATACAGTTTTATAACCTCATCCTCTTCGCAGATATGCCATCTTAGTTATTTCTTTCGCAAAAAATCAACGTAGTGTTTTTACTATCATTAATTATGAGTCCACACTTAGCACACCAATAGTCAATGTCGTTAATATTCGAGGTGATAATTTTGACTGCAATTTCTTATTTGATGACCTATTGCACTCTTAATTACGCTCCCTTTGGTAACAAATTTTGGTCATTAAAACAATTTGTTCGCCATCAGTTAGATATTCGTGAATCCATTTCAATATTTTTTCGTTTAATCAACATAATACATTTAAGATCATATCAATAAGAGCCTTATCAATTGCTTTCTCATAGTAAAATTCTTAATCAATGAAGAACCAAGTGACTACGTTTTTCATTTAATACGAATTTAGAATATGGGGAAGGAAGAAGCTTGGCAGGGTTTCCATTTCCGAATGGGGTAGTTATTGTTGTAAAAGTTGTTTCCGTCCAGAAAACTCCTGATATTACTAATATTTTGCTATCCGTAATATTATGTGATATGAAAGTTTATGATAGGGTTTAGTTTCATATTGGAGTCATATGGACTGAGTTTCAGTCATAAGGTGATACGATTTCGGGAAGTGAACTATGACGTATGATCTCTAAAAATGCCGCAATTTTTTGGGCTACCTTCATCAGCACGTGTGGATGGTATCTTTAACGGACTTATGCACTTATCAATGTTGACTAAACGCGATGAATTGCCGAGTCCTAATTGGGAAACACGGGAAAAAGCGTACCTCAGGTACATCGACATGTCGCTAAGGGAACGAGAAAGATCTCACAAGTCATTATTACTGCATTTAAATAAATGGACACCTTTTACATTGGTTGAGGCTACTTGAAACGGTTACTACCCATAATTGCTCGTGCCGTGGACCTTTGAAAATAGAAAATCCAACGTGACCCTTGGCTCGGTCGTGCACAGAGGCTTGAGGGCTAATCAAGGGTGCGACAGTATATTGACATTGATTGGCTAAAAAAAAGGACATCAGTGCCACGCTCTGTTTTGCTGTTTGCCATCACAAATCCAATGAACTTGTTATAAAAGTTTGATGATATTTCTGGTGACTAAATGTCCCCACGCCGAAACCGTTAGAGACCGAAAGCTTTCAAGTGCCAACCGATACCAGAGTAACGATGTTAAATAGCTCTTCCCATTGCACCCATGCAAGAGTTTAAATACCTGCATCATATAATGCAATCAAGCATAGACCCTCGGGATGGGAAGCTACCAAATCAACCAACCCCCGTACAGAAAAGTAGACGGCAAAACGGGATAAGAAGTAAATTAATTGGCGTTACAATTTAACAGGGTAAAGCTCTTAGCGAGAGAAGCGATAAATATCCCGCATCCAGACAAGACCCTTCGAAAAACGCGTGCCATGAGAGGATGCGGGGTCCGGAAGAGAATAAACCCACAAACTCACTCTGGGAAAACAACCGCACTAAACTTTCTTGTCGTCACGCACAAACAGGAAGGATACATGCGAGGTCGTTCAGACCCACAAACGATTCCTAGAGGAGATATAAAAGCCACCTCGAGAAAAATTTCACAAAGGTGCTCTTAAAAATAAAAGAAAACGGGGAGGAGGGAAAATAAATAAGTTGAGTAAATAATTTAAAAAAATGCTCGCACAGCACAATTTTTTCATGGACAACAAAAAGGACGTAAACAGGGAGGAATAATGAAAAAAGGTTGAGGGCGAGGCGATTTGGGATCAAATGGAATGACATTCACTGGCGTAGTTTTTTGTTACTGCGTCACTAGGATCCTTGAGAAACGAATCAAAATAGAAAGAGAGACAAGAAGGGACAAATAGAAAGGCCTTAGAAAATGGAGGTAAACTAGAACTGGAATGGAAAGAAGTAGAATATTTATAGAAAGAATGTTTGCTTAAGAAGTAAAAGAAATATATTATGCCGTAAAAAGTAATAATACACTAAAAACTTCGAATAAATTCACAATCATAATTTAGCCATGCCGATTTAAAATCACAATGTAACCATACCTAGACCAAAAACAGACTTTTTTAAGCAGAGTAACTTATTAATAGGACCCAAAATAAACAGTGAATTGCCTGAATTTATTGCTAATACAAAAATGAATAAAAAGAGTGTAAAAGAGTAAAAAATTGTAACTTAATGATATGATTTATCAACTTAATTTTAACTATGTGTGAAATGGTATTGCACACAGCATAGTTTACTACCTTTGTTTTACTAATTTTCTATTCTCTATGCTTGTTCGTTAACCAGCAGTTTTGTAACCATACTAGTACAAATACAATGTTTTTGTTCATTATGTTGCAAAGGATTTAAATTACTTAAATTAAATAGGAACGAGTCGGTAACCCCAAAACGAAGTTTCTCTAATGGGGTACCTATAATCATAATTATAATAAAATTATCTCTCTTCAGAGCCAAGAGATTTAAAATGGGATTCAGAATTCAATGCCAACGAAGTACAAAATATTTTAACTAGATCAAACATTGACTAAATATGCCAGTGTACTAGACCATGATTATGCATATAAATTCAACGTTACCCACTGTAATCAAGCTATAGATTCGTAATGCATTAAAGTGACTATTAAAACAATTATCTTTAACACTTTGCATGTAGGACTTTAACTTGAAGGTCCTCTCAGAAAAACTGAGAATTCCACACACTAAACTGGATTGTGAAAGAATACTCTCTTCAATGTAGATAAATGAACTTTTACTCGCTATTAAAATTTATTTTGACACGTAGTGATCATATTTATGTCTGCCAGAAAGACTGCAGTCATACCATTGCAACCAGCTGCTGTTCCATAATAATAAAATACCATGGACGTTTTGTCTAGTATCTTCAATGAAACGGGAGAGAAGCGGCCCTTGCTGAACACCATTCTTCAGACCACACTTCGAATCATAGCTAATAACAGTCTTTACCAGTAAACCAACATCAGTCAGGTCCAAAGACATCTATCGCACGTCTTCCATTGATTTTTAGGCCATTTCTATCACAGATTAACTGTAATTATGTTTAACAACCCTCGCGTGTACAGAATGTGTTCCAAGCTAAGTCTCCCATGATGACAAGTTATGGCAATCCCGAGGACAAATTTCAGACTACATTCACCCAAAATAATTTATTATGCCTTATTTATTTTCTCGCCCGATTCTCCCAAGAAAACGCCAACAGAGAATTTTTATCAGCTCCACCCCACCGTTTAAGGTTTTCATTTTACGACCAATAAAGCTTAAAGGGGTGATTCCACAGCGTTCATTGCCTTCATTAAATCGATGGGAGCATTTCAGTCTTTCTCAGACCCTTACAAATGTCAATCATCCGTAAGTGAGAAAAAAAAACATTGCCGAAAGTCTTTAGAAAATGCCCTTGATGTTGTTTTATTAATTGTTGTAGGAACATGCAGCTTGTGCGATACAAAAGGAGGTAAACCGGAGATTACTAGAGAAACTAGATTGATCATGACCAGCATCATTAAATTAATCTCCTTGTACATTTTATCTAGGAAGAAGTGTTTTCATGATTAAAGTGATTTCAGGGCCTTATTTTGAAAAAGACAAATATTAGGCGCAATACGGCAGCCAATATTCATCATCACCATTGGTTGCTCAATCCTAAGATGTGCTGACGGCAGCCCTTGAGCCTACCATATCTAATGCTTGATCACTTACCTCCAGGTATCTTTTCCTATGCACTTTTCTCTTTATTTGGTCCATGAAATAATTCCTGGGTCTTCCTCTAGGGACTTTTTCCCTATACTTTTCCTTCAGTTATGTTCTTCTTGTAAATCCATTGATTCTCAGGGTGCATCGAATCCATCTGGTTCTCCTTTTCTCTATGGTGTTCCAAATGGTCCTATCCTCTTCCACTCTTCAATACACTTCATCACTTCTTATTTTGTCCATCCATTTAACCATCATCGTCCAATAAATCCACTAATAATCATATTCGTTAGAAAAAGTCCTGCACTTAGAGGAAAATTACACTTAACTTAACACTATTTACATAACATATCTTAATGTGATGAATATCCAATTCACTGCGAACTGATGCCTTAATGGGTGGTATTGACGGAATATCCACCTAATAAATAGCTAATTAAAGGAAAGGTACGATCACATTAAAATCAGGTGTCTACTTTACATAAGATTGAAGGGGTTTTTACCGAAATTTCTCACTCCTCATGGTGACACTAGAAATTAAGTTCACGCATGCGGTTTTTTTTCCTTCAAAATCCTACCCGGTCGCACGAGAAAGATTAGGCATCAATGGAGACCTAGAATACGTTCTAGGTGACTACCCTGATAGCTTTAACGAAGTTATCGAGTTCTCAAACTAATAACAATATTCAACTTATTATAATGCATTTAATAACACCAATAAAAGCTCATTTCATCATCATATGCACAATATCCTGCGAGCCGCCGCATGGGCGTGTGACAGTAGGTGTTAATTCACCAGCCGTGTAAAAGAGTTTTTGGGAGATGAAATGGTGACATGTATTCTAGGAGTGGATTAAGTGGAGCTCAGTTTTCATTGTTGTCTCTTATTGTGCTCGGAAAGAACGAGTTTTTGTACCCATCTGTTTGGCAGTGTATCTCTCCCATTTTATCTGTAAGACCTAGAGATATAGTGAGGAGTCATGATATATTCTCTGTTTGGCTCTGAAATAAATCAGTTCTGAATTTCTCAAGCAGTCTAATACTAGCGTGTAGCCTCCGAGTCTCTAGAGGCTCCCATTATTATCCTTGTAAAAGTTGTGAGACACTATATGTTCGCTCGTAGCAGTTTTTAACGAAGCGCGCTGCTTTCCTTTGTATTTTATAATTTTATTGGTTAAACCTTTATGACCAGGGACCCAAATGCTCGCAGCGTATTCGAGGTGTGGTCTAACCATAATAAAAGAGCATCTCTATTTGACTCTTTGACTTTTCAACCAAAGTAACTGTAAATAGGATATTGTTTTTATATTATAATATTTTAATAAGGAAAGTTATAACCGTGGGTTGTATGTGAAGCCTTAATCGTCGACGCACCCTAATTTAAACTACTACGACTACTCATTTACTTTCAAAGAAATAGAAAAAATTGAACCCTGGCACCTTGGGCTGTATTTACTTTGCAGAACTCCGTCCTGAAAGTTGAAAAATAATGGAAAAACTCCTACATTCAGTGTTTCAGTTTTACTCCAGGTTGCAAACCGAGATGTCCCATACTTGAAGACTAGGAAACCAAATTAGTGACACGAAGACAAATACCAAGATAGAGGATAAAGTGGAGAGGAGTTAGATAAAAATGGAAGCCTAAAGGCAACGGTCTAGCAAAAACGATAAAGGAAGAGAAGGCTGGTACATACTGCGCGGAAATACCGAGTTAAAAACACAGAGGAAAACGTGCAGGGCTGCGCGGCAGGGAAGTAAGTACGCAATTTGCTCCCAAATGCTCGTTTTGTTAGCAAAGGAGACGCCGTCCGCGAGCGGTGGGTTGGAAAGAACAGGGAATACGAAAGACGCTAAACGAGACCGACATTTGGAAATGGAAGGGGAAAAAGGAAACGATTTTCAGCGCACTGCCAGTCATGGGAACACCATTTGTGTAACAACTCCCCTACGCCACTTCACTCTGCCGTCGCATGAATAAGAACATCATAACCGAGACCTGTAAAGAATTCGTAGATGAAGACATCAAGGCACCTACTAGGACTTTATAAAAACGCTGACAGCTCTATAGCGAGGACTATTAAGTAACGGATTGAAGAAAAGGTTTGAAATGTTTACAGATTCCTCAAGCTCCACAAACAGAAGCCGAAGTATATATTCATTCGTCGACTTTGATCAACCAGATAAAACTTAAACTGAATTTTTCAAGAGCAAAGAGGTAAACCTCAAACAAACAATATTGGAACAAAAGCATTTACCTGGAAATGAGATGCACCGACTCGTGACAGGGTAACCCATAAATTCTGCGAGCGGTATCGATAGATTCCTCTATTGATGTCCAATTTTAAATTCCCATGGAGTAACCGATAGGCTTCACCATCATGGTAACACAGATTTCCCTGAAAATACAAACAAATTTGGGCTTAGTTCAGACTTAGTGTTAAAAAATAAACTATAAATACATTACTCAGAATACGTAACAAGCAATATTTAAATACAAAACTGAAATACATCTAAAATTAGCAAGCATAAAAAAGATATTGGTACTGATGCAAAGAACACGTTGCATTTTCCACAAGTTATTTTCAATGGTACACTTGTTTTCATCGCAAAGGTTTCATCCTCAAGTATTAGTTGTGACAATGAAAATAAGTTGTGGAAAAACACAAAATATTCTTTGCATCATGATTAATTACTACGAAGTCACGCCTGAACCCACCCAGTTCATCAAAGATATTGGCAAACAAACGTTAAACCGAAAAGAATACTTGAAATCAAGGAAAAAGAATAGGTACACATATATAATTGAAGGAAAAAGTAAGAGGGAAATGATGAGACATGACCAACAAAAGGTAAGAAAGAGGAGGGCAGAGATGAGTAACGAAGGTAAAGGAGGAAAAGGCGAAAAGAGTTTAATTTTTCCCTCCAGAAGGTCGAAACGGGAACAGCCGTTGTAAAACCCGTGAAGGGAGGGAGTCATTAAAAAGAAATTCCGGGGTGGAGGATGTCAGAGGGAAATGTGAGTAAGGTTGGAGAGAGACGATAGCGGAAGAAACGAGGGAGCAGAAAGAGGAAGTGGCTTCATAAATAGGGAATATAAATGCATGGAAAACAGAGAAAGGAGTACGAGGGTATTTGAGAACGAAGGGGGTTAAAATGAAAAAAAAAAAAGAAATGCTTAGTCGGAAATAGTGATTGGTAATACCTTTGTCGCGTGCATTAAGGAACTTTACATAAGAGTTAAGGCGCCGAAGCAGAGAAAGGAGGGTGACGAGGAAGAAATGGAGGAAAAAATATAAAGAGCCCTGAATAGAAAATGCACAGAGCAAGTAGACAGGAACTGGTTTCATTTTGGCTTCATTTTTTTCTCATTCCGAATACTTCAACCCTAGAATATCAAGAAAAACGTTGAAGATTACGGATAATATTTCAAGGCTTAAGTTCAGAATATTCCCAAATAATATACAATTTCCAGATAGACGGAAAGAGGCAGAGGTGTTAAAATACAGTGGACTGACGAGTGAAGTTCGTCCACAATCCCTTTTATTCAAGACGAAAAAATGTGTAGAAAATTATTCCTCAGGAAATCATTTTCCCCTGCCCATTTCCTGCTTTCACTCATCCAGCCGGAAGGACATCGACGTCAATGCCAAGGACCGCAATCTACCTCCAGAAGAAACGAAAAAGTTGGCTTTCATATAATACCCCAGGTTTTCGGCAGTTTTCCTGTTGATATTTTTTCGGCCACTTGAATTTTTATTCCTGGCCGGACATAAATAGAAAACTATAATAAAAAAGTGTTACGTTTATTCGGAGAGTCAATATCTACTCTTTTTCCGTCTTATCATCGCTGTATTTTGTATAGAGACAAAAGATTCACGGTTTTAATAACGTTTATATGATAAAAATATCAGAAAATTTCGTAAAGACGCACAATAATAATAAAAATAACAACGTTTATTATCGTGGGCTACTCTTAGCCCCTGAGATAATGAAGTACAATTTTTCAAATTAATACATTTTTGAAATTCAAAAATTAGATTAATAATACAGTGATGAAACTCAGTATACAGAATCGAATTAATTATACAATGATGACAGGCAAAACAAAAAATAAGAAAACTCATTGTAAGCTTGGAATTCGTAATACAGCCGTACATTTTACTGCAGAGATCACTACTAGGATAACATTTAAATACATGATTAAGCATATAAACCGTGAGGAAAAAGGTAATTAATGATAACACTAATAACTACAAGTATAAAGTTGAATACATTCATGTTCAATAGATTAATTCTTCTTCAATATGTATAAGGCATCCAATTTAACATTTGTTTAATTTTACTTCGTTTCAAATTTAGACAGACACATTTTAGGATTATTTATTAGGATATCATACACCTTGGACTTGAAAGCATGGATGAATTTAATATTTCTAACTTTAGATGGTAGAGAGTTCCATACTCTAGAAGCGGTTACGGTGAAGGAATAAAGGAAGGAAGGAAGGAAGGAATAAAGACTACAAAGTTGTAAATCCAAGATCAATCTAGAAAAAAATATTTTTTTCAGAATAAATTCTCCTCGAGTCCATCAATCTAATATTTTTTCACTTCGCTCACTCGAAGAAAAGAAAAAATGCAAAAACCTTGAGTTGTTTGCCGCTTTATAAACTTAATGTCTTTATACTTTTATAAACCTTTTACAAAGCAAAGAAAATAGGCCAAATTTTTTTTTAGGTGTTTGCAAATTGATGGTTGAGTTACGTGCTTTCCCTATTACATCATTTTAATGGATTATTATAAATTCAATATTAACGCTAAAACAAAACGATATATGAAGATACACATGGTAGGTTACTTAAGATCATTTTTTTGGTGAATTACACACATAACTCAACTTCAATTACGAGAGACTGTTAACTTTTTTCAGAATTCTTAAAAATCAAAAGCTGAACAAATAACAACGCTTGATATTTCAATCGGAACTCAAATATAACCTATTATAAATACATAGCTAAAAATAGTATTCACAAGAAGAAATCAAGGCCTTCCAGGATTGACCACACTTCTAATACTGAGAACTGAGAATCCTTTCAACAATTTTAGGGAATATCGAGTGGGAAGCAACGGCGAATAGATAAAAGATTAAGTTCCCATGTGACCTCGTAAGGTTTCAATACTAATCTCTTTTGACAATCGTTCCAAAAGACTTTACAATCGCCTCCAAAATCCTAAAAAAAGGAAAATTTGGCTGAAAAATATTATGGTAGGAAGTCAGCCATTAAAGTAGAAAAGGACAGGGACCTAATTAGTAGATGGATTCCAAAAACTACAACTTGAGTTACGAAATCAATTCTAGACGAAGCCTTATTACGAAAATGAAAGGTCACAGGTACTATACAAGAAAAATTCCGCCAAAGTGTGGAACGGTAGGATTCAGTTGAAAAGTCAACCAACCAGCAAGATAAGTTTAAATAATGCAGGCGCAACGACGTACAGTTTATTTTCAACACACATTCATTTTTATTCAACATAGAATGTATAGTACTTATTTCGTAGATTCTCGCAGTTAATTTTAATTTGAATAAAAGTATCTTTTGGATTTACTGCTTTATAATTAGTATTTCAGCAACAGTTTCGCCTGGCTATTCTGCCGGCTTCGTCAGGGTTTCTGAACCAGTCTCAGAAACCAGCCAGGCGAAACTGTTGCTGAAATTGTAATTATAACGCAGTAAATCCAAAAGACACTATTATTCAAAATAGAATGTATAGTATTTGATTAGATATCCCAAAGACGTATTGAAAAATAAAAGACAAAATGGCTTTGAAAAAAAATACAAACAACAATAAAGAAATAGCCGGCAGTAAAAATGATTCCACAAGTATGGCATGAGTCATTGATTTCACATTCTTGGAACACGTACTTTATATTCTTGGAATTTGAGCACATATGTGGCACCATTATTTCAGTTAGTTCTATTAACTATAATATAAGTGCCAATTGTTACCAACTCACTAGAAGTGTTTGACTAAGAATATCAATAACAGCTTTTTAGCCATTTTTTAACCATTTTCTGACCACATGAAGCTAGGAATGGTTCACATAAAGAGTTTCTTTTTTAGCAATAGCGGAAGATTTGAACCACAAAGAAAACAGTAATCCTTATCGCACATGAATATAATTATAACATGGAAAGAATAGTTTGCGAAGCTTTTCTTATATTCTCCTCCACAAAATGTTCTTCTAAAAAGAAGTTTTTTTATGGACAAGGAGAGGAGTAATAAGGTTGTTTTCAAAGTAATGTTATCCATTACACAGCAATCATTTCGGAATTCGGAAGAGTAACTAATATCAAATTGATTAATGAGCAGCAAGTTATAATTTCCAGCACTAAAATATAACAAGTTTATTGATTGAAATAATGGCTCATGTACACAATATATTCCAAACCAATGAGCAATATATAAAAAGAATTATAAGCAAAGCTGTCAGTGAATTTTGATATTCTGAGCTGAGTTGAATTATCATAGAAAAGCAAAAAATTTTGTGTATCAACCTGTTAGAGAATATTTAGAATATTAAAACAGAAACTTCATGTGCATGCAAACAGGAAATAATGCCGAGACCAACTTTTCCAGCGGATATAAATTCTTTGACACTTATGAAGAATGACAAAGTCTACTGATAAGATATATAAGATAAGATAAGATAAAGACTACTGTTTTACTCACATTATCAGAAAACCTTAGAATTAACTCCGGCTCTTTGGAAAAATGATAAATATTTCGACCCGTCGGCATCTTTAGAGACAGAAAATCTAGGGCGGGATCCATGTCTTTCCACCAGGCGAAACATCTACCGCCGGATCAATGCATCCATGTCTCTCTCCATACTCGTTAGTCATTTTTGCCGGCTGCCTACGGCCTATTTATAAAACCCAAAAAATCAGCGCGGCGCTGTGAGTGTGATAATTACTATAGAACTACTTGAATCTTTCCTTAATCATTCCTTAAATATCCAGCCTTTTTCCATGTTCAAATCCAAATTGGTCTCTGTTCTTAAAACCACTAGAACTGACCCCATTACCTCTTACGCCCCATACCTCTGACAAATACATAAGTACCTTAAATAGTTTCCCATCTCTGGTTCAAATCTCTGGAATTCCTTGCCATTATCTGAAAAAAATTCTTCCTCTCTGTCTGTTTTTAAGGAAAAACTATTCGATGATTACTAACAGCAGAATATATATGTCTAATTAAAATTTGAATCCTATAATAGAATAGTATGTTTCCAAGATGTTCGGAGAAATTGATGTTTGCTTTTTATCTCTCTGTGATTGATATTGTATTTCCCATTTTTATATATTATATTTTCAATTGTATTTAGTGTTAATTACCTGTGACTGTGAATTGTTTTTGTTTTTCATCACTGTAAAATGGTGGCCAGGTATATATATTTTTGTTATTTTTTCGTTCAAAGCAGAATTTCATATGTATTTCCTTTATTGCTCTTATAGGGAAACCCAGAGCATAATAAAACTTATTATATTCAATTCTAAGTTGCAGGTGGAGAAATCATTTTCCCCAGAATGATCTGATTAATAAGATAACTAAAACATTTCCCTTTAAAGTTGTATATAAAACAATAGGCAAACAAGAACATCTTCAGGGTTCCTAATAGTCGTTGTGAACTCTTTTTGCACCACCTGCTTCCAAGTAGAAGTACTGAGCGTCTAAGTTACAGCTTCATTTGAGTTTAACTACCCACAATGTCTGTTGTCAGTCGGCACCAACTACTTTTTTCTTACATCCGGATTCAACAATATCATGAGAAAATTAGCGGTTTACCTCACCAGTTTCAAATCGAACCCAACAATGTTTAACTTTGGTGATCATTCGGGAACTGGTGTTCACACAGCGGCAGGCCATCGCTCTTAACCATCTTAAAGTCAACTTCTTGCATCCAATGTGAACTTGCATGAAAACCTTCTTTAGGATAGACGTCATATTAAAACGTTTACCGTGAACCGAAGTCACTTCAACGATTTTGGTATACGATTGGCTCTCAACCGGGAATTGCATCCGCCATTTTCATCCATATTGATCATCATTGACTCATTAAATCACCCTCGTAAAGGATGCAAAGCGTTGACGATAAAAACTTATTCAAGTACCAATATGCATGCGATAGCTGCAAATTGGACAGAAGTAATAACGCAAATTTGATCAATGTCATAACAATACCTGTCGCTCATTATGGTGGTAACAGCTGTGTAAACGCGAGGAATTCAAGGAGACAAACATAACAAATGAATCATTATGTTCAATCCACGTACTGCGCATGCAATGGCGTCAAAAGAGAATCGTGACTATCACACTCCGGACTGGTCGAACTTTAAAGTTGACGGCTGATGTTGGCTGCTGTCACGCCACTATGAGTGCCTTCATAAACACTATTACACTCAACTGGTGGTGGAGGCAGAAGTTCGCGTTGATACCAGTCGTTAACCGACTGGTGACCTTATTCCTCCAAACTTAATGCCATAGTGGGAGTATCTTTGCATGGCTCTGGTTCCTATCAGTTAATCCTCTTGCAACAACTGACTAATTCCTGGCTGCCTCTTTACTTCCAACTTTCTCAATCCTTGCGTTGCACCCAATCCTGAACTCCCTGGAGCCATAATCCTCCTTTCTCCATTCAAACACACGCAATCAACTAATCGACGAACCGAACAGGCGAACGACTTCAGAGATCGGAATGAAAATGGATGGAGACTCAGGGAAGAGAGAGAAAGCCGAGTCCTGGGGAGGGAGGCATATTGATTGAGCTGATTCCTAGATTATCAAACTTCTCAGAAAACAAAAAAAAAATATTACTTTGTAACGTCGGTCGTTTGCTCAATCAATTCTATATTTTCTAAATTTAAATATTTAAACTTCGTGAGACATTGATAAAAATTATTTCCACTCTAAAATATCGGGGTTATTAGACTTAAATTGGAAGAAATAACTGGCACAAAAAGCAAAGTTTTTTGGTAAATAAAATTATAACCCATCTTAAAAAATGACTATTGCGACGTGATAAATTACGAATGACTAATGAAAATAAAAGATATTAGTAGATTTTACATTCCGGAAACGTGGATTTCGGAGGTGGCCATCTTGAACTTTAGGGTAGTTTATAGAAATGGATCCAGATAGAGGAGTGGTAGTGTAAATCTCACATATTAGCTTCATAGATTTACCCCACCAATAAGCGAATTTTTTTTTATTTTTCCAAGGTTGTTACTTTGCCATGAAATGAATTGATGTGAATGAATCAATGAGGGCGATGTGAAATTGAACTAAGGAAAAAACCCTTCTGTCCCCCTTTATCCAACCCGTTCCTCTGGGGCGACCCAGCCAATGATCTTTTTATAAATACTACTACAAATCTGAAACATATATTATAAGAGAAATAATGAGAAGTCCTCTGGTGGATGGTGTCGAAACTCGGCAATATGGTGTAGAGCGCAGTTAAAAAAATGTGAGAGAAACGTGCTATTCAAACAATTTGGGACTCTATAATTGAAGAATTACGGAAAATAAAGAGGTATTCTAAGGAAACACAGAGTTTAATGTTAAAAAGAAGGACTTATGACATCTACAGTGCGTTTGGAAGCGAGTTATGAAGGAAAATTGATGGACCTGTCTCACGATTATTTACCTTTCCCAACGATACAACCTTTTTGTCACAACTTCTTTTGAAGCAATCGCCTTTACACCTCCGACCCTGTCCCACTAAGTCTCAACAATCACCCCACTTCCAATTAACAGTCCGTTACTCACCTAACAAAAGAGACGCACTCAACAATCAATTAAAAGAGTAAGAAAATTGAAAACAACAAATAATAAAGAAAGTGAAATGACATTATCATAATATCGTTAAATAAAACACCTAATTTATGAAACAAGAAAGTATTAAACAATGTATGCTTGATGAAGGGTTAAAATTGTTAATTACTCTCATCTAATTTTAATGGAATTAAATATCAACGGGTGGTCGTGAGACAATACAGACAATTAAAAGATACTAATTTTTCTGAGTTAACCAATCACAATCTCTCCAAAGTCGAATAAATATACACACCGATTGAACCATGTAGACATTTATAGGGCAATGCGAGCAGTAAATTCAAAAATTTGCCTCATATAATTATATTACTAAAAAAACCAACCAATGCTTTGAGGTGATTAGCAAAGTACGTTACACACATATGCAAAAACATCCTAATAGACGTAATGGCACTGATCTCCATTTTCAGAATAATAAAAACTCAAACATAAAAGACAGATATAATATAAATCTTTGGAAATGATTAACTCCATGCATGATTGTGCGTTTACATAATCAAGCGGCCAAAAGTCTATTGCGGTTGATGAAATGGCAATAATATTATTTAACGCAATACTGTAAATGGATGCATCGTAATGCTAAAAAATGATAATAAAAGGGTTTTGGCTGATGACAACGTTTATATAATACAGACAAATAATTAAATATTGGTATAACTCAGGTTTTCCCCGCGTCGCACCATTTTTATGGACGACCGTTTTGCCGGGACTCCTGTCAGCTTCATTAAGTCAGGTTCATTAGTTACATTAGGTTGGTTCATTCTGATGAAGCCAACTGTCGGCGAGATGCCGGTGAAACGTTTGTCCATAAAAACAGTGCAACGCGGGGGAACCTGAAAAACACCCATAAACGAGAAAAACGCGGAAGCCTTCTTTTCTTATGAAATACATTATCATCAAGCAATCAGACAAGCAATATATGTAATCATCCTCCCAGTTCTTTTGTCAGGCTAACAAAAATTCTGTTTTAAATTACTATACACGTACATGTGGTTTTGGCTTAATGTACGTTCCGCTTTCAACTAGGGGTAAAGCCAAATTTGCTCAGGTGAATAGACGTTCGACGGAAAGTACCAGTGCCAACATGCAAGATGGCATGATGGTCGATTACAAAGGTAAGGACGAGAGACAATGGGGAGTACTTTTTGAACACGGAAGTGAATGGATATGTCTGCGTGCGTACGTGCACGCTGCCAGCGGTCACTCACCCAGCCAAAACATATACGCTTTTCCCCCAAAAAATAAAAGCTTTCCCTCTATCTCTTTCAAAAAATAACAAAATTCTTCCACAAAACGAGTGAGGGAGAGCACGTTGCTTCGCGCTCATCATCACGTACTTCTTCCTAAGCGAACGCCTGAAGGTTACACGATCGACGGCACGCACATGCAAGCCACATAGAAATGACTCCGAACATGTACTCGATTTCACCGAAAACTCTCCTTTCGATGTCTCAATGGTACGATAATCGTCCGCCATCGGGATAGTGCACGTGAGTGGAATCTTGAGAGCAGGAGGAGAAAAAGTGAAACAGCGAGAAAGGCAAGAAGAATCATCACGTAAAATATACCCACTACAATACTCAAGAGAGATGGAACAACTTTTTGAAGTATCTCTGAACGTCACAGAGTAAGCATAGATATAGTTCCGATGTTATGACCAATTGAGTATTTTCTTAGAAACTTACGGAGTGAAAATACTTTTTAAATTTATTCAATGCTTACTAAGATATTTAACATTGAAATAGTCGAAAATTCGTATTTTTTCACGTGACTGCACAACGAAATCTGATTGGTGCGACGTCAACCTCGCTGAGCGAGAGACGAAAGCCGAGAGAGCACGGTAAGACTCCACAAGAGACCGTATTTTAAGAAGATATGTTATAGTAAGCAAGGAATATCGTGAGCAGTAGTATTACTACAACCACATCAGACAATTTACCCGAAGTGGATATGTTTTTGGCATCGTTTTTATGAAGATGGAAGACAGACTTAATGTTACCAACATTAGTGGAGCAAGAGTCTATAATACTTAATAACACAATTTGCTTGCTAAGTCCTCATTTTATGCTCTTTATTATTTGTGGTGCATATCACTTCGGGTACAGTAAAACAATATTGTACAGAGTATTTTAATCAGAATATCCTACAGATGGCGCCACCTATAAAATGACCTTATAGGAGAAAGAGGAAGAATTTTAACGTTCATCAAAGTTTCCGCATTTTAGCCTTACTATAACAAGAGCGAAAAGCATGTGGTGTGGATTGATGAGGAGATTTAACACAAGCTTTTCTCAGCTCTTTATTCTCGTAGTGTCGCGCTCAGTCCTTTTAAGAATGCCACAGATGCATGCCAACAAGTATTACCGGATCGCAAGACCACCAGAGTCACCAAAAGTGAAAACCTTCAATTATTTTTACTTTATTAGCATCAAACTACGGCAACGCAACCATAGAAATTAGGACTCAATCATCTTTTGAAAATCATTTCCATTTCTCAGCTCCATGTACCCGATATAAATATACTACTACAAGCCCACAAATACCAAAACTTTCAAACAAACCAATGACTATTCTCTTAACGTATTGAGCCAAGAAGGCAGCGAAGATCGAGTTATTTTTTTCCTACTATTCGATTCTTTCCACCGAAAACTACACTTGGATCAAGAAACGCTCGCTCACGACCAACTCACGACCCTCTCCGCACGACCTGCTTCCTTACCCCTTCCAGCTCTGACCACGTCTGACCCTAAGGACATCCGCCTCCGTCCTTCTCACTGCCCACGAGCTCCGAGACCCCTCCCACACCCACACGGCCTTTTGTCCGCACCCAACCCACTTCCTACGAAGGAAACCTATGCCACAGATTGTGGAGCGCCCTCATCTTAATCATCCATCTCACCTTTCTGGGGAGATGCTGCCTGTTTGGTGGTCTTCCCATTTCCCCGATAACTTGGCTATCTCTTCTCCTCCTTTTTCCATTTTCTCCTCTACCACCGCAGCCAGAGATGGGACCTCTGGCATTCAGCAAGCTGCTTCTCCTTCTTCGTCCTCCCGTCTCTTCCTGTTCTTTTTCCCTTCCATTCTGGTTCATCCTTCCTTCTCTTCACATTCTTCTTTTCTCTGAAAAACCCTCCTCCAACCTCCCCCTCTTACTCCACCTTACCCTTTCTTCCTCTCTCCCATCAAGAGTTGGCCATCTTCCCCGCAAAACATAAAACTTCTTGAAACAACTGCCATAACATGTCTCCCTCTCTTGCAGTCCCTTCCCCCTGCTAAGACACACCACACACACACTTGATGCACCTTAAACGTAGATGTTTTTCTGTAGTGCGTCCTTTTTTTTACAGACGTATTCATCCCCACTCGCTTGGAAGACTTACAATCGATTTGTATCACAATTTAAATGTGAGGCGCCATTCGGAGTTACTTATTTTTTCCTGTCAAAGTCAGTTTAGCTGCATGTTTCTTAAAATATTAAAAGTAGTCAATGGCTAATTGTAGCTACCATCAAATATTAATTTTGGAAGGCGCTTTCGGGATAGTTATTTCTCAGAACCAAAAAACTCCTTCCTTCAAACCACAAAATCAAAAATTGCTTCAGTGCTCTTATGACAGCCAATATGGTAATGATAAGTTATCCTAATACATTATTCAAAGATCAACTGTGCATTCTCACCCATGCAAAGGCTTCTGAGAAAGTTTTTTATAAAATATTGTACCCCACCCAATCGAGTACGCATAGATATTTTGCGCTTTTGGAAACGACTTTCATATCCTAAGAAAAAAATAGGGGAAATATCCAAGGGTACATCCGTAAAACACATGTGCAAGTGAAATGCACTTAATCGCAAATTAATATTGATTTCATGAGAACTTGAAATCCTTAACCTATCAGCGTCCACTGCCTAAGTTCCGCTAATCGAAAGCTCTCCGTGGTTCACAATGGCTGGTAGTTAGTTGAAGTAAAGTTGCGAGGGTGACTACTTGTCTACTATCTCGAAAAATTGATTCTACAAGCCTAATTTGTCACAAGCCTAAAATCACAAATTAATAACTACTGACAGCATGTTTTGTATAGCAACCAAAGAAAAATACAATAAAAATATTTTACTTCACCCAAATTTAATGTCAAAAAAATCACAAAGCTCTATTTAAAAGTTCGCAGACTTTACTGACGACTACATAGTGGAAGCCTAACAATTAAGTGTACTCAGAGAAGTAAAAGACGCATACAGAGGTTAACTTTAATCCCAAATATTTATAATCAGCTTCCAGGTTGTGTCATGCGATAAGCAAAGAGGGACGTAGGGATATAAACCGAGTAAATGTTGCTTGGTATCACACAACTATATAAAAGTCACAACTGCCTTTAAAAGCAAGACTATCTACAATAAGGACCTTAACTTTGATGATGTAGTAAAATGAAGAACTCATTGTGTAAACGTGTAAATATCTAAAATATGTTTTGTGCATTCTGAAATTGAGTAGTTGAGATGGAAGATATCTATTTGAGCCCATTTCTCAAAGCTTCATCATCATCAAGACTCTGTTTCAGCTTTCAAATTCAACTTCTTCTGCGACAGGGTCAATATTTTGCACATCTGTCGCATGCACTAAAATAGATAGAAACAAGTGGCTATGATGAACGCTCTTCGGATCCTTTTTGGTCAGCTTTGGGTCGTAGCCAAGAGTCTATTTGACAAATACACTCTACACTTTGTAGTGAGAAAGTATCCATACCGCAGGCTATTTATACGCAGTACATATTTAAAGCCGAACGACGGGATTCACAAAGGAAATGAAAAATTACTTTTTGAGCTTATCTTTAAAGAGTCAATGGTTTCTAATTTTTTGTCGTCTTCAAGTCCCACTTGACAATCTGAAGATGACACTATGTTTCTAAACCTAATGAATTCTTTAAGGAGAGTTGTTTAATAATTTCTCCGTGAAGGATAACTTCCGCAAAATAAGGCCTGAAACCGTTTACTCTGACTTGATTTATTTTACTTTGTGGGTATTTCACCGCTTACCGAGTTAACTTCATATTTATTTCTTCTCAAAAACTAGATCTGATTTATTACAGCTTAGATCTTCGCTAACCACATAAATTATGAAATTTTTTAAACATATTAAGTGAAAAATTCTTAAAAATTAATTTGACCAAAAGCAGAAAGGTTTTAGTTCTATAATTTACAGCCTCTTAAAGCACTATATATGAGTTCACGTTAAATTGAAATGGAGAACCTCCCTGCTGTAAAGTATATTAAAAACTCTAAAGAACACTATACAACATATTACTAAAGCAGTGCTTTAACGTTAATGGATTAGTAGAGGACTCGGTCCCGTCACAGAGAACAAAAATCCAACGAGGCCCTCTTCGTAAAAGAGTTCGCGTAACAATTTATATTTCACTTACATTTTACAAACAAATTAAATAATGTATTCAGTGCAGACGATATTTTCAGTATACATTCCCATCGGGAGGAAAAAATTACTAAATCTCGCTCACTAGACGAATTTACGGGTGGTAAAAAATATACTACACACGCAAGCAAATGTTGGAATAAAAATTTAATAGAGGTGCTAACAGCTAAAAATTAAAAAAAAGAACAACAAAACTTTCTCTTTTTTATATAATTCCATCCCGACAGCTACTAAATTTATGGCTCTATCCTCGAGGCAATTTAAAATACAATATAATGGCTCCGGATGAGCATAAAGTTTTCCTCTTCTTCATTGGGAGTCTTCAGCTGAAACTTTCCCTAATGGAAACGAAACCACTTCAGAAGCGAGCAACTGCCGGCAGAGGAGCGCCAAATGGGTGAATATCGCACGGCAGCCGAAAGTTAATTTCACATTATCTCCAAGTTGAGCTTTCTAGCTGAGCTTTAAAAATGTAATTCTGCTAGATGTCACGATAGAAAAATACCTTAACCTTTCATGTTAAACAATTCATTATAAATAACAGTGAGTATAGCCATAATGTATATTGTTAATCAAAATAATCTAGTAAAATAAATTTAGCGATTACAGAGTCTAATTTCGATGTTAGACTACGTACATCCTTTAATAAAATACATCAAGTTACCATTGACGCTAATTTTAACAAAAGTAGCTCACATATTTATGTATATTATTGTATATTATATATATTTGTGTATATGTAAAATATGCCTGTAAATTGCAGTAATCCTTATAAGATTCTGTTGTGTTTTCCGGTATTACCAATTTTTTCATATTTCCAATTTCTTATTGTTTATTTTTTTATATCCACAAAACATTTCTTGTAAAGTATTTTTTTAATTAGCGGCACAATAACTGTTTTTTGTTGTTTTCTTTATTCATGTGATTTTGTTGTCAAAAGAAGAATCGGTTTACCCCAAACAGGATATTATCCTAAGGGAAACTTGTGTCCCTCGTTTTTTAATTTTGAATATTTACCGTTATGTGAATGCGCTAAACGAGGAACAAATAAATCCTACTAACATTATAAATGTGAAAGTTTGTATGTTTGGATGTTTGTTACTCAATCACGCAAAAACTACTAAACTGATTGGGCTTAAATTTGGCATGTAGATAGAAAATATATCTGTGGGTAATATAGGCTATATTAAAAAGCCCTCAGAGTCCCCTAAGGCCCTCCAAAGGCCCCTCTGGTGGTCCATGCAAATCATTGGGTTCGGTGCAGTGATTTTATTTTTTGCTTTTTAAAAGTACTTTCATTCAAGATAGAGGGCTGGAATTTTTTTATCGGATGGCTGAATAAATGAAAATTCTAATTCTTCCAATCAATTTTCTATTACGTTTCGTATTCGTGTGAAAGTCATGTTTTTAGCTGAAAAGTCTCACATTTTCTCTGAAATCAACAATATCATATTGCCTTGGCAACCAGAGATTTGTGTGCCTCTACCATTTAAATATCATGTTTTCCTGCAGGCCCATGATAGCACGTAGAAAGAAAATCTGTAAAAGAAGGGTCCGCAGTCCCAAGGGCCATAGATTTTTGATTCGGTAACCAAAACCAAATATTACGGCTACCCTTTACGCCGAAGACGCCATCCTGGTGACGTAGGTTTCATGGGTCAAATAAACATGGCTGCTGCAGCAAATGCTCCTTTTGACGTTGTCAACCGCTGGATTGTACCCTACTCTCCGATACTGATAAAAATACTCAACGCATATATCAAAGTTGAAAAACGCAACTCAATTAGGTCATTGAGTGCCAATATAAGTATGTACACGAGGGAAGCGATCAAGTTGTCATTCACTCACAAGACGACTCAAGAGAACCGGGGAACGAGGTGACAATCTATGAACCTGGGTGCTATTTAAGTAGTAAAGAGTCTGCTTGGCCCATTTTTTGGTTCTCCGTGCATGAAAGAGGACCAGCAGTCACTCATTTCTGCGTGCACCTGAGAAACAGTCAGCGTGTCTACTACAACGAACACAACGTACAAGATATGTTAAGAACTTCACAAATGACCACGCCGACTGTATTCTTCAGGGTTTGTGGTTTTCTTATAAAATATGTTCAATTTTTTTCACACCCGTTGAATTTCAACGGGCACCTTCGGCTAGTAAATAAATAAATGAAAATATTAACTTTTAATGTACCCGTGAAACGTTAAGAATCATACATATGCTATTTTAACAAACGAATAATGGAATTTAGAGCAGTATAAATACGCAGTGAAGCTAACAATGTAAGTCATTACTGATTTAAAGTCAAAACGTCCTTTTACTCTTTCCATATAACAGAAACATATTACTCCTAGAGTGCTATTGAATGATTTTACAGTGCATGTAATATGCTTACATAATGTGCACACCTGGCCATATCTTTAATTCAAAACTATCCCAAAAACGTCTACTCCTCCTTCCTGGAAGACAGATAAGAAGAGAAAATGAATCCTTTACAAAACAGAAACATATTATTTCTAGTGTTCAATTAAATAATTTTACAATGCATATGATTACCCAATGTTTAAATCTGGCTATCCCTTTAATTCAAAACTATCCTAAAACTTCCTCTCCTCCTTCCTAGAAGACAGATAATGAGGGGAGAAGCAAAAGCCTGACGTTCCTTTAACACCTATATACTCTTTTAATTAGATGGGGTAAATGCCCATACGATACATGTAAATGAACAAAGCTTGATTCTCTGGCTCCTGCGAGGCATTCTGTTCCCCCATTTTCTTTTATAGTTTAGGTGCTTAGCCGGCTTTCCTCCCCCGAGCTCTCAGGCTCAATTACCTCGTCCTTGCTCCTTTCACCATCTCCATCCACCCTTCTTTCCCCTTAGTGCTTCTTCCTCCGCCTCGGCGTCTATCCCATTGACCTTCCTACATCCCGAACGCAACGACGGCCATTGCCTCTCCGTCTCTCTCTATCTCCCCCTTCCTTTCCCGACCCGGTCCAGAAAATCTCCAGTGCACCATGATCATCTACGCACCATGATCCTCTTTTAATGCCACTCCAATAACCCACCCATCCTCGCAGCTTCCGCTTGGATCCATCACCTACATGGGTAGTGTGGTGGTCTAATAAAACCAAAGATTTGCGGCTTAACTTTGTGGAACTGCTACACGGTTCCCAATAAATAGCAAATAAGTATTTTCCACGCACTCCTAATACCAAAACATAGTTCCAACAGAAAGTGATTAGATAAAGGTCACATTACGAAAGTTACTGCAGAAACCTTGGCCATTAAAATGGCAAGAGGAAAAAAGTAGCAATATGTTAGGTCCAACACCATAGGTGGGAAACGACTCGCACGTAACTCATCATCATTAATGGTTACCATGGACGAAAGATAACAGAGTAAAAAGTCTCCAATGGCCGTAAAAATTGGAACCACTCGTCAGTAAAACACAAAAATTGCTGTTTTGGTTTGCGGGAAAGGAAATTCCATTGCAGAGACCAACCACAACCTCTCAACCGCTGGCAAGGAAGTAACATTCCTGTAAACCATCACAGGAGGGTATACTGATTGAGAGCTTTTGGTTGGTCTCTGCAAAGGAATTTCCATTCCCGCAAACCAGCACACCAATTGCTGTGTTTTATTGACGAGTGGCGCCTATTTTTTATGGCAATTGGAGACTTTTTATTTCGTTATCTTAAGAGGCCGTAGAGCTCATCTCCCTTAATTTAATAATGGTGGAATGAATTTAAAAGGACGAGTGGCTACAAAAATTGTGGTCGGACTCCCAGTGGTGTCAAACAGCGAAAAATGGCGATGCCTTTACGCTCCATGTTAGACCAGATGTCTTTACGTCCACATTCCATGGTTCTTGGTCCTGTCAATTTACTCACACACTACAGAGAGTGATGCACCACTAACGGGTTGTTTTCTTAAGCATGTGGGTGTTATCGTTTTGATGTCATTTTAAAATATTTACTGGGTATGGAGTGGAATTATCGTGGAATTTCAGTAGAACAATTAAATCATATTCGCATTTAAGCTACTAATAAATCATACCTACATCCACATTTTTTATCTTCACTTAAAGCTGAATCATAGGAAGCTCATGTCATTAGGTTTTTAACACACATAAGAGCTGCCAAACAATCAATGTATAGGAATATGTTCTAACAGGGGATTCAAATATTACAATAACGAATTCTACGTTATTTAATAGCTTCAAGGAAATATCACGATAGAAGGGGGGAAGGGATTAAAATATACATTTTGAAGCTCCATATTCACGCTTTCCGATGAAAATCACTGATTGCAATCTATGATGGAAACAACCATCGCACATTTTCATAATTTTTAAAAGATACTGTCACCGTAAATAGAGACAGTCATCACACGGAACCTCACTTCAAACCTGAAGATTCCTGCTGAAACGCCGGCGTAACTGTCCAACGAAGATGAATCGACGAGGAGGACATCCCGGAAAACTAGCAACGCCAACAAAATGACGATTATCAACTCACAAAATCATCATCAGAGACTTTATTTTGAAGAAAAAAACAAAAATTATGACATATAATATCTTATCAGGACTCTGTTTCTCGAAACGAGTGGTATATTAAAACTCATGGAAAAGTGCATTTTTGTTTTCATCATACATCGAAACCAGTGAAGTGTGGATGCAGGTTTTTACCACCATTACCCGCTTCCAAACACCTAGAAGCGGGTTCACGGACCGGCCGTTCAGCGCGTAGCGCGGAAAAACCAAGGCCTATATATGACGGGAAGTAACCTGCATCCACACTTAAAACCTGAAGATGCCAGCTGAAATGCCGGCGAAACTGTCGTACAATGATCATGTACGCGGCAGGCATCCCGAAAAATTAACCACGCCTACTTTACCACTCCGCGAAAGCCTTCACCAATACAGTCGTATAGTTATTAAAAACTAATGGAAAACTGTTAATTTGTTTTCAATATGATAAAATTCCACTACATTACGCCTGAATCTGCTAAACTGATTACGATCTAATCTTATGGAATTCTTTGGTTGGATCTTTGACAGCGACAGTTCAAATCATAATCAGCAGGATGATTATATCGATCGTTTTATATTTGGTTGAAGCATATATAATAAGAATACAAATTACAAACTCACGTAGATATAGTTTTTATTCTGACATGCTTATATTTTCCTACAGTGTTTCACAATTCTTTTGGCTTAATACTTCATACCAACTCTTACATTCGTCCACACTTGTTTGGAGTGGCAAGTAGCAACGGCAAATTGGTTTCATGAAAAGTTAAAATGTACCAAGATATAGAGTATCAGGGAAATGACATTCAAGCAAAAATTATTTAGAGTACCGGAAACACGAATATTTACCTCCCAACAATTTCATCAAAACTAAATTCTCTTATTTTCATGATAGTAAATGAGCTTTTCATCAAATGAAATCAAATCAAAAAGGTTTACTACACAGAAAGTTTAATACTGAGTTTTGAAAAAAATAGGCTGACCTAAAAAGGTTTCCAAGAAAACGTTAGCTCTATGATGAGAAGCCGGGACGTCAACGTCTGTTGTACTTGCTTTGCACGTTTCAAGAAGAGTCCTTACTTACCAAAGAAGGCTTCTAAATAATTTAAACGTCGAAAAACAATGCTATGCTCATTTTCGGCACAGCCTCGCCTTATAGCGCCCTGTAAAACAGACCGGCGTTTTCACAAGACTGCCGCTCGATCACCGGAAACCAGCTTGCTCCGACAACCAATATTTCTCACGAGCATTCATCCACCTCCGACCTTCCACAGCCCTCCTCCCCCAAGTGCAACAAATCCACGCCTACTCTAGTCTTCCTCCCCTCTACCGTTTCGAGAAAGGAAAGAACGTTTTCATCTTTTACTTACGCCCCTGACGGATTCGGAAGGAACCCCTATCTTTCTTGTTCCCCATACCTGCCTTCAAGAACTCACATTATTTCGCTGATATCCTCCTTCCTACGAGTTAACGTGCTTTTAAGCACGACTTTCTTCTCTAAGATAATGATACTGCAGAACTACTATAAAAAAGACATATTCAAAATGATAAAAATTATGGTTAACTTTGACAATTGGACGACAAAGCTTTCAGAAAACGTGCGAGAGAGTTAGGGTTACGTTAAGTCTAACTGTCACTTACAAAGATCGTGAATCAGTTGTTTAGTTGACCTAAGTGTAAGCAATTGTAGTTTCTATATTGCCAATCATGTATAAACATATTTAGGCAGACATTATGAGAGCATTTTTTACTAAATTATCTGGATATTTTACTTGGTATCGGCAAAAGCTTCATGCTCATCAGCATTAAGGCCACCACTAAGTCCATAGATCTTTCGGTCATATCATCAAAAAGTTAAAGAAAGCATAACGATTTTACGATCGCAACATGCAGCAATAACAAAAAAATATCATCAGATTTTAGGTCCCCTTTGAAGGCTCTATTTCTTTTTTCTTATATTTCCTATTTTTATTTTATTTATTTAGTATTATTTTATCAATTAAATATCGCAAAATCTATGATTTATTAGTCACTCACTTTTTAACCGATGCCGATTCCATAATAATGCAGACAAAAATGCCAATTTTTCTAATGAAACGCGTTCTTTCTAAGATCACGTCTGTTGACTTCGATAGAAATCTGATTATCGTTGAGTCTCGATAGAAATCATAATACCCAATTACTTATATTCTTATTATTAAGATAATATGAAGTCTACTGGCAGTAAAGCTTTCTTTTTGTTTGGTAGAATAACAGAGCAACGTTCCTTTCAAGAAGTCAAGTACTTCGTTGGTTACTGCACTGAAGTCCGTAAGTGTAGGATAGAAAGCGCCTTTTGCAGTGCTATTGCCTATAAATCAAACGTTTTGCTCCGTCTAGGCCGAGAGAGATTATACCATAATATTTCGGAAATTCCTACCCTATAATCTGGTGCTGTTATATTGGTAGCTCTGTAGGAAGGTAGTTAGGATTATATCTCGCGACGGACATAGTAATTTGCTCTCTAGTAAAAGCTGTGTGTACCGATACCACCTCATAATTGTTACACCAATACAGGTACTTCGTATGGTATATGATGATTTCAAGGAGGTTTTCCTAGAAGTTATCGTTTCATTACAAAGTTACTCGGGTTATGGCTGCAAAATATTTACAAATTTAGTTTGTTCTCATGGTGCCGGTGTTCCAAGAGAGGGACTTGACAGTCGATCTTTCATTCATTGCATACCGTCGTCACATGCACGAACCTGTCCCAAAAGCAGTGCATCAAGCATCACTAGGACTTTTATGTAGAAAAAATGAGTCCCTTATCATAGAGTTTATGGACCAATTGCCAGAAATCAATAATTAACGTTTTGAGTTAGGATTTGAATATTCCGACATTCCCTTAAACTAATAGGTTGAGACATGATATCAGTTTCTGTTATGTAAATTTGATGCAACTGGTACATTGTGAGCGCATATACAATGAACGGTAACTATGTAAATATTACAAATTTAATCTAAAATATTTGAATAGACGTACGACGAGATGTTTATCCGGAATTTCAGAAACTTAGCATCATATTTTTGATGGTACCCCCTTGCATAGAATATTCGGCACCAGATGTTGTTAACGACGCTAGTAGGGTGATGAGGGCTTTGTATTGTTGAAAAATCTGCATGCAGCAAATAACCTACGTTAAAGCATAAAGAGAGTTTTTTTTGCAGACTTTGCGCATTTTTATGCTTCCATTAATTTGAATTCATATTTAGTTTATGACAAGTTTGTAACCAAGGAAGATATTAGGCTTTAAAACCTTAAATTTTTGACATTAATATTTTGCCAATTCTAACGAGCACAGGATTCCCATCGTATTACTCCACTAAATCCAGTCAATATACTAAAGAAGCACAGCTATTAAGACAAAGTTGGAAGCCAATAGAGAACATATGGTACACTATATGCTAAGATTACTTGAATAAATTCATAAGTTTCAGATTAAGTATAGATTATATATTCAGCAAAAAAGTCTCTGTAGTAGTTAAAAGCGAAAAAATAAGAGAAAATCGCAGTTTTTTTTACATACATACTCTTCTTAGCGCCATCCGTTTTGAGACAGGGAAAGTGGAAGAAATTGCCGTGAACCGTAGAAAAGTGGTTCCATTTCAATTGTTTCCTCCAAAATCCCTATCCTCGTACAAACGCTTCAATTCAGGATCACAAAATCGATACAGTTGCTAACAGAGAGTTAAATTATTCTAGACATATAGAAGTATATTCTCGGATTGGCTCTCGTCTGCCCACCAAAGTCTTACGTGAAGACGAGAACCAATTCGGAAACTAGGAAGAGAGTAGAAAGCCTACCTATGTTATAATGCGACCAAAATGCAGTCCCGAACCCTCGACTTAAAGGAGTTCGTTTCTGCTAAGGCGAAACACTTGCATCAAAGAAACAACCTACAATCTGGAAACTGGAAAATGAGGACAAATTGCTTTCACGTCACGTACATTTACGAGGTAAAATATTCTGTAAAAGTTTTTGGATAAGATAACAGTTCGGAAAATCTGCAGAGTAGTGAGATAAATAGCAAATTATGATCGAGAAACGATCGCTACGAAAGTTACGAAAAACCACCCCCTCTCGCTCCCGACCCCGCTCATGGGGAGTGTGGAGAGCACCAGAGGCTATAGTTGTGAAAGGGAAGGTAGAAAAGGGAAGAGGAAAAGGGAAAGGTATGAAGAGATAGAGAGAACGGTACGTGGGTGAAGGAGAGCGGAAGAAGAGTGTGGGGGAAGATGGATGGGTTGGAAAAGGATGACGTCCGTATCGCTCAACTGCGATCATCGGGTGATACATGGTAATCACAACAACGAGCCGCCTGTCCACGGATGTGGAGATATGGGCCGTGTTAAATAGAGCGGCAAGAGGTAGGTCATGCCGTAACGGGAGGGATATTCTCGCATGTTTCCACGCATTGATGGAATACGTCCCGCAGCAGAGTATCCATCGAATAAAACATTTACAGCAAAAGAATGTTTTTATGGTGATGCGGATAAAAAAATACGGAGAAGTAGAGTTGTAGAGTAAGGTGCGAACTCGGACGGCGAAGCAACACAAGGTATCAAATGTGACCAATCATTAGTAAAAGCAAGATATATTTAAATCTATCCCTGTGTAGATTTTTGTTATTTCATTAAATATAATAAATTTAATAAAATATTTCTTCTGATTAGCAATATAATTCATTAACATGAATAGGTACACCACTCTTTGCAGTATTCTCTATCAATGGTTGTCAATCCGAATATTGATTCGCGGCAGCTCTCAAATCCACTATCTACTCACCAACCGGTTTTTTATTTTTTCAACTCAATTTTATTTGCATTACATCAATTTTACATTGTGTTTGTGGAATATTTTTAGAGTAACTGAATACAAGAAAGCTTAAATTCAAAATTCTTAAATATATACAGTAGATTCTCAATATCATAACAGGCATAGTCCTGCTAATCCTATGGCTTGCAAGCAGGTGCTGTTTTCAATGAAACAAATTCACAACATTGGTCAAATGCTTCATTCCTTAGAACGTAATACTTCACTTAAACCTAAGAAATATGATCAAATTTCCCCTTATTTTACTAACCATGCATAGATGAAGGTCAAAACTCGAAGACAATATATGCTTGAAACATTTTTGTATTGTCTTTTGAAACATGAGAGACCAAAGTATTTGTTGCAAATTTTTCCCATCAAAGAAAAAAGTCAAATGTAACAACTAGAATGACTACCGACTGATTAATCACCCCTCATTATTTAACAACCATTTACCAAAGATCTTTCAGTGTTGCCGGGGCAATGTTATGGAACGGTATCCCTATGGTCATAAAAGTTTCCACCTCACTGTGTATTTTTAAGAAAAAAATTTTCACCATCTTCATGTCCTAGAAAAGGAATAATAATAAATATGCAACCCATTAATTATTACATGGTAATTTATAGTTTCTCTATTAAATATGTTGCCGCTTAAAAAAATAATGTTATGCATGAGCTCCATCATTATATTGCATTTTTTGTGTGTTCTTAGTGGACGACGAATGTCCAAGAGCGATAAATATTGCTATACTTCAATTTGACGTTCTTTATAATTTTCAATGATCAAATACAGAGACAATTACAGATCAATTGCATTTTTTGATCATTTAAACCATGTATGACTTCATGAAGGGTCACTTGAGTGACGAAAAATAAATATGCCAAAGGAAGGCAGACACAAAAAACACAGTGACAAAGAAGAAAAAACTCTCACACGCAGGCTCCTTATATTTTGACAGCAAGGCGTACTGTCTTATTCAGTGATAAAGGAGGAATATACGCAGAGAGGTTGGAGGCAAATACATATAACAACAAGATTCTTGAATTCTGGTCAATGTATTGACCACGATTTAAAACTTTGGTTGTCATATTATTTTCAGCTTTCTTAATGTATTTCACTCGTGAATTCCTTTAATTGATTTCTCCTGCCAACATTGTCTTTGAATGGACGTTTTGTCACAAAATGTGCCCAATATGATTCTATCTACTTCTGCAGATGGTATTCTTACGCTTATTTTCACTGTACCCACTGCTCTTCTCCGTAAAAATTCTTCCCTGCTGACTCCCTCCGCCCAATTGATCTTCCTCATCATTCGATAATACCACATTTCTAATGCTTCCAATCTCTTTTGCGCAAAGTAATTAATGTCCAGGCTTCACTTTCATGTCAAAAAATGCTTCAAATATATATTTAAATGAAAACCTTTTTGTAGTAGTATTTGGCATAAGATAGTAAAAGATAAAAAGTTAAAATCATTTACGAGAAAAAATATATTCTTCTACACTAAACACAGGTAAAAAGATAGCCATAGGTATCGTAGTCCAAACACCCGGAAGCATTGGGTTCGATTCAAACTTGAGAATATGTTGCACATTGTTCACGCGAAATTGATAAGCTTTACTCAGCGGTAACCTATCGCTTAACGGGTAGCCTCCGGATATAGATCAACGCTTACCCTGTAGCAAAGGCTTTGAATAGTTAGCCATAGGGGAATCGTAAAATTTACGCTTATGGAAACTCAAATATAGCGGAAAATTGAGGACATTTCTTATCTCAAATAAACCAGGAAATAAAAAATTTACGTGAAATTGACTACTGGCAAGCAATATAACACAATACATCAGGTTACTGTGTTGAAAGGTACCTTCATTTTTCAATTGAAACTAGGTCATAATCTAAATTTCAAAATTCCCAATCCAGCTGAAATTGGACGTCGATGGGCAGTTGCATTCAAGAAAAAGTTAAATTATCCTGGTTCATTTTCAGTGTCGATCCTTTTGGTAATTTTTTGCCAAAAATGCTAAATAATTTATCACAATATACCTACTTTTAAAATGGTTCCACAACTATCACGCATTTAAAATCTCGATTCTAAAGACACACCACTGATTGCAATAATAGACAGCTATTAGGGGATTTTTTCAGTAGTACCTAGGTTTTTAAACGTGAAAATGGAAAAAAAGGCATTTATGCTGCAAGAAAAATTAAAATCTCACAGTAAAAATACTATCATCGTGGAAAAAAGTACATCTTTTGAGATACATAAATGAAATTATTCCAAAAGTCGATTTAGAAAAGAATCAAAAATGAAATCAAACAATCAGGTCAGGGCTTCACTGAAAATAATTTTTTTAAAGTTGCGTACTTTCCAATACAAAGTGGAATGTTACTCTCCACTTCCCTAAAGAATGTACAATACCGACATAAAGGAAGCAGGGTTTCCTCTAAATTAAGCTCTGACGGCTTTAAAGAGCCGGTTCACTCTCTGCCTGGCTTGGACGATTGAGCCGCTTCAAACTCATCAAGTTGGGAAATCAGCTGGAAATTTCATCAACCAGGCGATATTTAATTCCCGCCTACGAAATAGAATATCGAGAGGGAAACAAGCCTCCTCTTTAGGGCTATTTTCCGTAGTTAATTGGAAGTAGGTCAAAGATATACAGAAAGATCTGAGCTCTATGCGGGTATAAATAGGGAGTCACATATTTTATCGATTAAGGTAGAGTATGGAAGCCGACGTGCGATCGCAAAGAAAATTTAAATATATATAAATTGAGTATACATGGCTTCTGACAACATGGACATAAGAAATATTCAAACAGAAATTTATTTATTCGTTTCCTTGTCTGGTAGATCATTTAAGGTAGACCATCTACCATTACGATCAATTTCAAGATAGATCCAAGTAGTGATAAGTCATTAATTGTAGTACCTACAGAAAAATGTATAAATAGACTTTAGCAAACTATTATCCAGGAGCATGTTTACAAACTAGTGAAACGTTTAGTAAGTCAAATAAATAGATTCAATATCCCAAAAGCTCGCGTAAAAACAAAGTTTTCCATAATTTGTACGTTACAAGGGAGTATTTTATTCTTATGTTGGTTTTCACCAATATATTTTAATTATTGCCGCTGATAATTAAAAGTAATTCTTTTTTGACATGAACTTTAAGTTGCATAAATAAAAAATAGTAGAAAGAAATACAAACTTATTTGAAAAAAGAAAGAAGGTCGGAGGGAGACCCGGAGTCTCCCTGAGTCTACTCTCTAAGAGAGGTGCCAAGGTGCCCATAAATTTCTCTCCCCAAGTAGAGATGAGGACTCCGTCTCACTATCTCCACCACTATCAGAATTCGAACTTGGGGCCAAGGAATGGGAAGCCAGTACTCTACCACTCCTATCTCAACCCGATTACAAACTTCTTGACTTTTGCATTAACATCTAAGGTCCCTTTATGAGATATGAGATGTAATATGGTAATATTTTTCATCTTCATTAAGTTCTGTTACAAATGTGTACGCAGAACTGAATTTTAATGCAATTTCTGCTAAAATTGCTTAAAATATGTTAATGACGTGGATTTCATTAAACCATTTCCAAGGAGTGGCAGAAAATTCACCAAAGGTAAACTTTAATATCTCTTCAAAAGTACCTACATATATCGTTAGCGTAACGTAACTTCCCAATTATAATGCCCTCACCTGACGATATTTTCCATCAACGACAAAATCAAGAAATATGAATCCACATAAATTAAAGCATATGGACTGGTAGAAGAGAACATCTAAGTTAGTACTTCTAATTTGGCTAATTACTTCCTTTCCTGGTAACATATAATACGGAAAAGTTGAATCGATCCCCTCATGTCATTTATTTTTTACAATTATTCCGGCCAAGACGAATAACTCCCTTTCGAAAAAATGCCTAGTTCAACATAATTTAATAGAAAACCAGGAATACGAATAAAGTTTGTAACTAATCTTACATTTTTTCTTACTGACGGGAGTTCAATTTTCATTTTTGATTTTCAATTAAAGCATGTAGCTGGTTCTTGCTAGGGAGTTGCCAGCAATAAACATGTGAAATTTGCCTCCATCATGAGATTTCACGCGCGCTCTGAAGGCAAACCTATAAGACGGACGGTGATCACGAGAAAAAATAATTACCCTCGACTCAATGTAGAATGATGCATTTTTTCACTGAAAATAACGCCATGGATTCAAAATACACCATCCAGTGATTTGGTACGTCCGACCAACTGACTTAATGACTGTTACTTCATTTAGTCACAGTAGAGTCGTCTTAATTTATTCCTGGCTTTTACACTTCCCTGACATTGTTCTATATCCTCCAACCTTATGCTACCTTTCAGGCCTACAACTGATGTGTGCTGTCTTCCTTCACTGTGCCTTTTTTCAAATTTGGTCTGTAATCACCATTTTAACGTGCCCATTGCAACCCAATCCGTCGTATTTAAGGTAGTTTGAGCGAAATATCATTTTATTTAGAAATCAATGAATTTCGTCTCATTTTACAGAAAAATATATCAATCTTCCATTGACAGTAAAAATTAAACCATTTACCACATAACTTTTCCAAGACATTTGCCAGAAAATACTAGCCGTTTTTCAAGTGAAATGGTACATATATGCACCCCAGAGAGACCTAATTTAATAAATAAGGAATTTATAACACTTAGATCTCATCAAAAAACCAAAAGTATGTAGATTTTATGTTTTCCCAACAATTTTTGAAAATTGATCATATTGCCACCTTAGTAAACTCTTCGGGATCACAGAAAATCTTCCGTTTAGAAGGAGTTTCAAACGCACTGCGTGAAAAAAGTGAGTCAATTAAAAACTTTTTTCAGATACTTTCATTTGATTGCATACAATTTCTGTCATGTAAAACTATATTATTGTACCATTAATAATGCAATATTTAATTCGTGTGCCTTACAGTTAGTGTTTATTATGATTAGGGAACTATCTCGCTCGCACTACCTTAAAGGGCCTTTTACTACGACATTTACCTCAGGGCTGACCTCAATATCAAACTTAATGCAATAGGCATGCAATAGTACCAAGTGGCTATAACGTATCTGATATAAGAATCTAATTCGATTATTACCACTAACAGCATAAATAATTATGATACTTATTTTCCATTCAAATGTTTGTACCAATAACCAATCATTGTTAACAAAGCGACTGTAATGTTTCTACAGAGGTACGATGGTACACCTGGAATCTACCGAAAAAATCTTTGGAAGAATAATGGGAGTTTCAATAGAGATAAAACGCTCCGAGATTATTAAAAGCGGTTTCTTGGAGTTTAAAATCATAGGTAAAATATAATACATTTGTCAAAACAACTGAGAAGTTTATTGAGCGTTGCGCAGTTCAGAAAATATCAGAAGAGTGTCACTGCGGTCAGTAATTAGTTTAATATAAATTGAGGTTAAATAATAAATGTCCCCACAGGAAGACCAAGGAAAACAATCATCTACCAGATAATGCGGAAAGCAAACGAGAAGGGCTACCGCGAAGTAAGGGAACTAGCATTTGATAGGGAACGGTGGAGGGCTGCAGTCAACAGATCTTAGGATTGGTTGACCAATTATGATGAAAAGCGGTCTTCAGTGCATCGAATTCGATATAATATACGAATTTGGTTCTTTGTTTTCCCCAATGATTTCAGTTCTGACACAAAAGTCTTGCACGACAGCTTTATGACATAATTTACTTGACCTTGCTTATATTTAATACAGCAAAAAGTTGTTACGGTTATTCCACCATAATTTTCGAAATAAAATATGAAATTTCATCTCAGCATAGTGGCTCAGTATTTCTTTAACTCTCTACAGTCTAGATAGCTGTCTCCATCCTTCTCTTCCAAGATATTTCACGCAATAATCATGAAATTTGGTCACGAAAGGGCAAAAATGCATCAGGACATTACCAGAAGGAATTGCCGCAGATTGCGCGAAATGGGATCATAAACGGGCACTACGTCCCGAAGGTCACACAGGAATCGCCAATTTCCTACGGCGCTCACGTAAAGTGCGACCCCCTGCATCGCATTGGTGCAAAATTAGTACCGCCCGTAATACTGGTCGAAAGGCACTTAACAGTGGGACTACGGATATATGGCCAGCATAGCAGAATTGCGGACCTAACTGATAAGATTGCGAGGTCAAAGACAAACATTTATACTGTCGGCCATTAAAATTTTATTTTAGTAAACATTAGATAGGATCCATTAACATTAGATTAAATTACTACTAATGATAGAAATAACACATGAGGGAAAAAGTCTTGGTTTTGCAAAAAGATATATGTATCTATGATGGACAGCTCAGTGGAAACACAATATTCAGTTGATTTTTTGTCGATATAATTGACCAATTAATGAAATAACAAACTTAAATGGTGGCGAGGATGATAGACAACTTCGAGAAAATTATTTTTTTTAAGTGTAAATGAGACAATTTTCACAACGCAAAATTCTCATTTAAGTGTAAATGAGAATTTTCACAACGCAAAATTCACGACCATTATTCTAAATTGACTCAAAACATAAGAGGACTTCAAACACCGAGGAATCACTTATTTACAACGGACAAGAGCGCCTCTGAGGGCTAATTATGAAAATAACTGGGCAAAAATAGGGCTGGGTACTGTGTTTTTACCATACCAGTCAACCGGTCTTATCGAAAAAGGAAAACTGTCGACTTCGAAGAGTCATTCTTAAAATTTTTCAAGTTACCTACAAGAGTTTTATGATGAAATTTTGACGCATCTAAATCAGGCGCATCTTATTTCTTCCAATGTGAAAAAACTAAGCAGTAAAAGTAGTTGGGTAAGGAGAATTCAATATATTATCCCTTATCTTAAGAGCTCAGATATCATGAATCTTATTTCGGAAAATTTTTGGAATAGGATTCTCCCGAACAATAGTTAACATTTCTTAAGTTTTGACCTTAAGGCCTTGGGATATTCATTCATTTTCACGAGTGTCACGTATCTATTAATGAATACCAAGAAATGTAGGCACTACTGCCGTGAGACGCAGCACACATTGTTCATGGTAGTGTAATTTTTGGAGAATTTGGTTGAGTAGTTTTTCTCATGGGATATCATAAAATTGCAAACAAAATATTTCAGATATTTGAAACCACGCTCCATATCGTAGTCATTCGTTACATTTCATTTTTGTATCTTAACTTCCTTAAAATAATGATCTGGTTAACAAATCTATGCGGTTGATTAGCGTTAGATAACATGCCCAAGCAAATGTTATTAACCCGGTTGATTTCACCCAGTAGAACGCGGTTTTGGTAGTCATTTAGTGAAAATTTTCATATAATTAATTAAAAGCTAATATCATGGAATCCACCAAATGGTTTTACATGGTGTGATTTCCCAGGATTCCTGGTTGAACTGAATTTTTTGAAAGTGGAATCTCAATGTCTACTTAAATACAGAAATTATAAGAGATTAAAACTCGTACGATTCAATCTGTACGAATTAACTTACTACCTATTATTTTTATTTGACAAACATAGCGTGAAAAGAGAGTGATGTACCTTCAGAAAAATATCAGCACAAAAGGTCAAAAGAGACACGTTGAGATTTTATTAAAGATTGTTTGAAAACATGAACTCCTTTGATGTGTCTGATGGATTTATTTTCAAGTGTCGAGCACTTCGCGTATAGAGAATGGGTCTCTATTATAGAGACAATTTTTTTGTGGAATAAAGAAGCAAAGAGAGCCTTTCTCTGTCCCCATAATTCAACATGGCCATCCAACCACATTTATATTAACGAATCGGACGTTAGCCCCTCAGACTTGGGCAGTCTTCCATTCCAAGTGAAAAAGTCGTGTTTCTCTTTACGAATCCTCAGTTTTACAAATAATACTTCCGTCACCGATTCGGCCGCGATCCTAAATTTATCAATGGACCGAAGTTGCCCATCCTCTCTTCAAATTGATAAATCATGATATCACATGGCAAAATTATCATATGTAAGATTCAAGCTTTAATAGCACTTATGATGATTTGGTGCCGACCTATTTGTTAACGAAAAGCAAAAGAATGTACCAATTCACTTCTTATACAGCATCGTAGTGATTAAACCAAATTATGCCAAGTAACTTTTCATCATTGGTACTGACAATAACTTTCCACCATAGATGCTGTTACGAAAGCCTAGGAGCTACAGACTTAGTAAGACACTATCGCTGCAACTATAGTGGAGATTAAAATTTTAGGCAGCGACTGCCCTTAAAAAAAAGGTAATGCTTGACAACACTGCCACAGGCATCTATGTAAGTGAATTCGTATGCATATTATCCATACATTAATCATGATTATTCAACAAATGCCAATTGAAGCAAAAAATACAAAGCCTTTGTCATTAAATTTTATAGCTTAAGCTACCATCTTCAGGGGCAGTACAGCCCGCGTTTGAATGCATAAATCAGGTGTTGCCAGATAACCTGCAACTTTTTACGTGGAATTCCAAAAGTCACCCACCCTACGATTCCAAACTAACAAATCTATCAAAAAATTACTATAAACACTGGTAAACTCATTCGCTACATCTCAAGTTTGCGCACGGCTAACATCGAAATACTATCATGAGGATTAACATATTCCAAAACTCGGAACCTCAATTTTTCTCATATACACAACAGCTCACATTCTAAAATTCTTAGCACAGACATTGTCGTCACTTCAACTGGTCACAGCATGAATTTGGTAAAAGTCACGAAAGGTGACAATATTCTGCTGGATCCATATCATAAAAAAACGAACGATGGGATATAATAATAAAAAGTGCTTAATTAACCTTTAGTTTAATCCCGAATTCTCACTTCGGGGAAGAGCGAAAAAATTATATAGAGAACAATTCCAATAAGTGGGAGAAATAATTGAAATCGTTTATATTCTTGCTTGGTCCCTCCGGGCGATTCAAGGAAAGGAATTATCGAAATTGGAAGGCTAGATCGAGAGTTTTTTCCTCCATTTTATCTCTCTCTCTTTCTATCTCTCTCATAAGGACATCATAATTGTTTACTTAATTAATGGAGACGGAAGGGGGCGTACGTTCCTGCTTTAGAGGGGTCTTTTCAGTCAACGCTTTCATGGAATCAAGCTTAAGAAAATATTTTTTTTTAACTGAGAGGGCATTTTTTTATACTTCCCGGTAAAAAAATCCATAGCTGAGGCCCTTTTGGAGACGAGCTAAGTTTACTTATGGTCTCTTTTTCCCAAAGCTTCTCCATCTCTACATCTGGTTCCGTCATATCCATTTATCAGTTTTCTTTTGTCATACATCCCGCCGTTAATTCAAATTACAACCCTATTAGTAATAAGTTCACTGCATTCTGGGCTAAAGATAAGAATTTGTCGCCGCTAAACGAGTAAAAGATATTAAAAACTAATATTAAATCTGGTTGATTATTTTACCCTTTTTGTGAAGTTTTGAGAAAGCTAATCGAATCACGAGGGAGGAATACCGATTTCACCATTACATTATTAACTTTGCAAATTTCCTTAAAGTAGTTTGAGCGAGATAGTTCCCTAGTCATAACAGATACCACACTCGCATAATATGATTTAATTACACCAGCTGTATGACAGCTGAATTAAAATATTGTAATATTTATGGTGCAATAATGTAGTTTTATATGACAGAAATTTTAAGTAATTAAATGAAAACATCTAAAGAAGTCTTTTACTTCACTCATTTTTTTCACACGATGTGGTTATAACTCCTTCGAATTGTAAATTTTGGACGGAAGTATTTTATTAAAGGAGACATTTATTGATTTCTGGTAGATATCATATTCCACTCAAAATACCCTAACTCTGACATAATTCCAGCGCAAGCAAATGAACAATGAGTATTACCGTTCTTTATGACCTTTATATAAATAATGATGGCATTATTATTTCTTCAGAATAATAATAATGATGAATATTTTTTCACAAATTATAAATCGTATACACTCTCATTTTAAATCGAATGGTTAAAAAAAAAAAACAGTTTTCTCGTGGCAAGGTTGCACTTGCACAAAATAAAACTCCCCTTAATATGGAGTTTTAGCTGAATACCTATTCATATTAGCGTATTCATTGTAAAATAAAGGAAAGGGTGTTTACAGTTGATCAATTTGACCTTCAGATGACCAAAGGTACGCTTGAGAATTAAAAATTATATTTCACAAAGGAAATCCTGGACGTTGACGCCTTTAGAAGCAATCAGTGGTAGCAGAAAAAAGAATGCTGTCACCAAAAAACATGAAAACGGCAGTATTTAATAAATTATGCATTAATACTAACACTTCGTCCCAGCCAAGCTCATTTCCAACTACTGCTAATGTTCTACATATAAGAAACATTTTTCTTTTATAACAAACAATTTCCATTGGACGGAGGCTCCTGAAGGAACCAATAGATAAATGTTAGATTAAGAAATGCAATATAGAGTTCACAAAGGCATTACATATTGACATAATCAACCACATTGTTGTCGATGGATCTGAATTTATGAAGAAAATCTACTAAAAGGCCTCTTGTTTCACGGTAAAATCAAAATTTGAAGGAATTGTAAATTTTGACCGAGAAAACTTAAAAATTAGATCCCCAAATAGGCTCTATGGCAAATACGACTACGACTAGCAATTAGGTGCCCATGTGTGATTTTGGGAAAGTAAAGTAAATATCTTACATTAATCAATATCAGGAGGAGTTTGATAATTAACGACATTTTCTATCGGTCTCTTTAATGTTGGCTCTTCATTAAGAGTTGGGCAATTTTTGTTAATTCATTTCATAAAACTTAAGTTTCCTTGTATATGATATCAAACTTTAATTTCGCTCTACCACTCGCGACACTACGACCTTATTTTGATGTAATTCATCTTACTTCCTCGATATTATCGCTTCTTTAATCTTTTAATTATTTTTTGACATTATGTATTTTAATTTGAAAAGCAATCCGTTATTTTTTCATGAAACGTATCGAAATGACTTTTATTACCCTTCTTTTTCTCTTGATAGTTCATTTATCTTACAATCACATCTCTATAGAATACATTAAAACGCAAAAGAGTCGTAACTTCAACTTCATGATTATGATCGACATTGTTGATGAGGTTAATTATCGCATAAAACCAACAGATAAAAAAGCATAAACATCGATAATTTGAGTAACAAATAAACCTGATTGACTAGGAAATCCAATCAAAATCGAAATAAAAAAGGAGGAGAAAGACGAGCTTTCTCTGAATTACACGAAAATTTAGCTGAAAAAAGGAATAAAGAACCACTAAATGTTAACCATTATCCTGAATGAATTCACATTATGCATTCCTTTTCCACATACGAGAAGACAATGCCAACAGAGAAAGACGTATATTCGTGGACGAAATATCAAAATGAACAAATTTCAGTTAAGTTTGCAAAGATGACAAAGGAAGTCACGTAAAGCAACTGACATGTTAAAAAAAGACAGCACGATCGGTTCATGAATGACGGTGGAGAAGAGAGGAAACGAATCAGAATTATATTTAAAATGACGCGTCGAAGGAGAAGTTTTTAACACGAAAGCCAAAAATGATTGACGCGCTAGATTTCACCTACAGCTATATCTACGAAATACCGCGCAAACCACCATTGGATGAGTGGCACGGGGAGATTCCGCACCAGGCATTCAGCACTCATCCCAGTGCAAATCGGAAACGTGCACGTTCCTTCGAATGCCAGGCGCAGGCCAAAAGCAGTCAGGGCAACGATACGCAGTCAGACCAGAAACCAGAAGAGTGATACGAAGAAGAACATTCTACTATGCAGTACACTACTGTAGATATAACTTCTGGTTAGTATTATTAATGCGACATATAAATAGCACTACAGGGTACTCAAACATGCAAGAGTATATCATGCCGGAGATTACATGCGAGGTAAGTATCTACAATTCATCATAAGATATTAAGCACAACTGAAACAACCTGTTTAGCCTAGCCAGTATCCTAGACCTGAGCTATCAAAACTACTACGGTCCCTTATTGTACGAGGAAAAAATAACATCTTAAACCTATCGGTTCTTTAGTCTATTTCCTCAATCTACTTCCTGTGATCGTTCTTACCATAATAGTTTGGCTCTAGCAAAATATTTTGAACGTCCGTAAAAAAATTGTCTACATCAAACTTATATAACATTTGACTTAAATTATTACTTAATTGAAAAAATAATTACTTAAAATATTTAACCTATATTTCTACCAACGATCGGATAAAGGTTCCAACCCAAATTTTTTTTCCACACAGGAAACGACACACGCATACAGCTTCGCCGTTACCTCTGTATCAAGGACCGGTTATAACGCCGGAACAATTTTGTAACATTACAATGTTTATCATAACTATTTTTGATAACTCTAGCAGCCCTCTGCCGTATTCGATCTATATCTGAAACTAGTCCTACTTCGTAAGGGTCCTATATACCTGCGGCGTACTCCAAGTGGGGTCTCACGAGAGAAATTTAACATCGCAAGAAAAATAACATCGGAATGCAAGCATATCATGTAAGGGGGAGGGAATTTGTGGAACGAAAGATATTATTATTGCTATATCAGAAATATAACTGAATTCAACTATTGATACAAGAACCATTTCCTATTCCCCACATCACCGTAGATAGTTTCTACTAGGGTATTTGCCCAGGGTTTTGCCTTAGTCTCCATAAACTTTGAGATAACCCTCAATTTGAAATAAATATTCAGGATTGATGAATGTGAAGATCGTTTTCTAGGGGCATGTTTCCAAGCAAGTCCAAAACACTCTCTCCATACAAAGTCATAAAATGTCTCATTTCCGACGCCGGATGTTCTTCTTTTCGCTCCTGGGTCCTCAAGCACTGGTGGTTTGATACATAATTTACATTTCAACACTGGTTCGTCCTTTCAGGGCTAAAAGCAAATGAATTGCATTCATCAAATACATGAACATGAAATAGTTTTAAGGATGCCGTGCTAAGTTTCGATTTTAGAGAAAAATCATCGAATGCAAAGGCATGATGTACTGTTCGTTGAACTTTTCATACTGCTCAAATAATTTCCTGATGCATCACAAAATCATTTTTTTCATCAAAACTACTTTGATCGGTAGAATAACATGAGTTAGATTTACCAATATAAAATCAATTACTAGGTACAGTAAAGAAGTCAATATGATCTTCCCGTCTCAGACTACCTACCAAAGGTTTTTAATATCCAGTTTTTCTCTATTCCATTAGTGTCTAACGCTTCTACCTATTTCGTTGTCTATTTCAATTTCAAAATGCGATGAACTTATGACAAAGAACCGTGGAAAATTTGAAACCTAAAAACTTCAACATTCACCTTTGTTAGTGTAAAGTTAGTTAAGCTAGTCAAAACCATGCAAAGTTACAAATTGACAATTTTCTCCGTAGTGTACTTAGAATTTCAGCGGGCCATAACTTAAACTGTGACACGAGACTGCAGTACTATCACACCGGAGTTACTGGTGGGCGCACACAGTAGATCGCAAATTTGCAGGTTTTGGTGACCACAGTGAATAGCCGGGTTGGGTGCACATAGAACCCATTGAACGTATATCGTGGTGACATCATCTTTAGGAGTCGATCAACGTGAGCTTCCCCCGATGAGATAATGACTCTGGTCACATATTCGGGGACCAAGGGACTCCACACGGGAATCAACACATCCACCCAACTCCACCCAACGGAGTACGGCACACTAAAAGTACGTTTCGAAGAGATTAGGGAAAACCAAACACCTATCTCACAATAGCACGCCTCCACTCCATCTCCAATAGAACTCCACCTCAGCTCATAACATACCGTTATTTATGAGAAAACATAAAGCAGAAGTAAACAGCAACCAGTCTTTTTACCCTAGATTGAGTTCGTAGGTCTGATAGCTAAGCGATTCAACACCGAAAATCTCTCAACCGATTGGAAAAATCTATTCGATCGTATAATATGTAATCTAATAATACGTATCACCAATCAATATTGACTGTTTATACTCACTACATGACTCATTTTTTCTCGGGTATAGTTTTTTTCGAGTTTCCATCCGGGTGACAGACAACATTATTCCGATAATAAAAAAAAACACTTGGTTGTTATTCCACACTTTTTTGTAAGCGGAGCGCGATTTTGTTTTTTTTTCTTATGCAAGCAATCCCAAGGCCACCGGATTCCTATATAAGTGTAAGCCACCCAACCATTTGTACCTGAAGATGGCATGACATGCTGAAACGTTTCCTTACAATAAAGTGTGGAATAACAACCAAGTGTTTTTTTTATTATCAAAATGAAGGAGTTCCACAGAGTAACGCCGGAGGCAGTGTCTTATAACATTATTCCGAACGTAATGAGGTCCGGGTATATGTTCGTGCGACAGATCTATCGACTTTCCTTCATAACTCGCTTCACGAGCGCTCTAAAGATGTCATTAATACCTCCGCTTAAGCCTAATACAGTTTAATTCACTGTATATAAGTATATATATAGTATATAAAGTTAAATTCACATCGCCCGCGCAGTAACAACCTTGGGAAAATTAAAGAAAATATCGCGTATAGGCGGTTTAATACTTTAGAGCTAAGATGTGCAATTCCTACTACCACTCTGCCATCTGGTGTCCATATATATAAATTACCCATATGTTCAAGATGGTTGCCTCCGGAAATCACGTTTCCGGAATGTAACATCTTCTAATATCCCCAATTTCTAATATGCGACAGAATTATTTTTGCCAAAAATTGCATTATCCGTACATTACTTCTTACAATTTTAGTTGACAAACCCCAATATATAAGGGTGGAAAAATGCTTATAGATATTTCTTCGTTCAATAAAACATCGATCAACTATCGATCTTTACCGATGAACCTAACGAACATTTACCGAAGTCCAATACGTTCCTCGTCATATGAATATTTAGTCGATTATATTTTATAATTGAATTTCCTGGATTTATTAACGTCCGTTACACAGATTTAAAAAAAATAATAATTGCACGTCTCTAACTAAATATTTACATCCCTAGTTGTCACCATGGAAATTTTATGACAAGCATTAATGAACAACAGTCAACATAACACTAAAGACGAAGAATGAGCAGGACCTCAAAAAGTTGGCAGCTATGATTCACTCACTCGATTGGAAACCTGAGAAGATTGTATCCAGATATTGCGCCTATAATGCACTAAATCCTACATTTTTTACAGACACCGTAAGTGTACCACGGGTTTGGAGATGGTACATGGGTATTTTATCGTTTACGTCTACTCAGGCTTTATCATGAGGTCAGCAGCTCATAACAAAACCTTATCATCATTACAGGAGCTAATGATATAACTGTGGGTTTTATCTCACGAAAAACGGCACATTCATATTCAGGGTGAGGCTCGAACTTGTACCTCCTTGGTACCTGCTTGGTATTACTATCTACATCTAGGCAGTTGGTGTTTTAAGACCGGGGCATTAGGAAACACCGCGACCTGCATGAATATTATTTTCCGTAAATGATGAGTATGTGCGTGAACCTTTTTTACACTTACAGCTTGACAACACCACTAACTCTCCGCGACAAATTTTGATTGTCATGACGACGTAGGAAATGTTTTTACGCAAAACGCATTAGAGATTGATAACAGGTTTGCATCACTGGAGGGGCTATGCGGACCATTCCTATTAAAGCGACTCAATATGGAGAAAGGAGACAAGGGACCCATTTTTTTCCCGGAGAAATTTCGTCTTCGCTAGACAGGTTTCCCTCCGCATTCACTCACATTTGTCACAACCACTTAGGCACCGTCCACCAATATTTCCTTTCCATCCTTCTCTCGTCTCTCTCTCTCTCTCTCACCCTCTCTACAGGTCCCACTCCAAAAGCATTCCATTCCAACTCTTCCCCTCTTCAACCCTCACTCCCATCTGCCTTTTCCCCGGGTAACTTAATTTCCAAACTGAGCGCCAGCCCACAAAACCCATCCCCCGTCAGCAAAGCACAACCCTCTCCCTCTCTCCCTCCCTTCCCCCATTCCACGCGGCAATCCGCGGGCACATCATCCCTTTCCCCTCTTTCCATCCGGATCTCGACACTCTACCCACCCAGCCCAAAAACCCCCTTTGTTTTTACTTAAGAGATGCCCCCTTGGGGGGGGGGGGGGGAGAAAAAAGCCTGGGACAGCTGGCAGGGCTGCCAACTCGCCCGTATTCTCACTCAAGGAGACACTTGCGATGGACTAATATGGACTATGGACTATGAATAATGTGGCAGGGCCACTGTGGTGCGGTTAACCATTGGAAATTTGGCCATTCTCTTGAGAGAAATAATTCTCCCACAATTACGCAAAGCATATGATACCAATGACGTTGCAGGGCATGAAATCCAAAACGTCTAAACCAGGGCAGGAAATCGAAGTATGTAACCCTGACGAAAAAGATAAATCTCTTAGTAAATTCCACACTTAAAATTTTATTACTGACCTAGGTTTTTATTGCCTTGCAATTATTTAATTGCAATCATTTGCCTTGCAATCATTTGATTAGGTTGATCAAATAATTGCAAGGCAATCGAAACCTAGGTCGGTAGTAAAATTCTAAGTGTGTAATCTACTAAGAGATTTTCCTTTTTCGTCATGTCTGCGGTAACCTCCCACAAAGCTACGTCTTCAACCACTAATTTTATGTGTAACTCCATTTAATAAGCTAGAACAATAAAGTTTAATAAGTTGATATCAAAATTTTGATAATTATAATCGTATCCAATTTATTACCATGATAGAAGCATTGTTATTTATAGAGCCTTCCACAATCCGAGTACTATGTTTACCAATGGCGTTCATAGATCATAAGCATAACCTACAATGACTACAGTTGTATTTAACGGATCACGTAACTGCGTATCATCATCTCTTGATTTTAATGTGTTTCACTTTAAAATTATTGCCAAAATTTCATTCTACAAGATATATTTGAATTTCCTTATACTACTATAATTCTTAGTATATTGCCTGTACAAACAATACATCCAATAGCATGAAAAGTTAAAAAATATTTTCACAATAAAGAAACTCATCAATCCGGAATGTTGATAGCATTAAAAATTGTCCATTCAAACGTGTTTTTAAATTCTATTTTCCATGATATCCTGCTGCGGCAAAGGAAAACTTTTGAAATCGACTTTCATGAAGTTTGCAGCCCTAACAAGTGAGGGGGGAGAGGGAAGGGTAGGAGAGGCGTGGGAAGTGGACGCTGTAATGTGCGGAGGAGAAGGAATTAAAAGATTGGACCAGCAACCAGGGAGAGGGAAGAGCGCAATAAAGGAAAGACAAGTCAACCCGGCAGTGATCGAGAATGGATATGTGTCGGATGTCACACATACTAAGCACGAAAGAGCGTAAGTCAAGGAGTAATATTTTACTAGAGTTACCCACAGATGGCTCGAAAACGAAACTACTAACACTACGAGAAGTTCAGTGTGACTAGCAAACTAATTAAAGATGAAGGAATGCGATGCAAAAGATTTTTATACATTTAAAACAACATCCACGCAATATGGAATCGAACGAGTCGAGATAGGGTTCTCATCATTCAGCCCAAAAGACAGTTACGCAAAAAATATAACGCAAGCAAAGATTTTGGTCTCACAGATGGCTCTTTTTTAATATATCGTTTATTACCCACTGACAACTGTTTAAACATGCCTTCTATAACCTTATTTTCAGCCTCAAAATCTCAGTAGGGCGATTCCATGCAAACTCAACCAAATGCCTATGCACTCGTGGCTCGACCATCTCCGATTTTCACGATTTTTGGTACAGAGCAAGAATAAAATGAGAAATGACGATTTGCTAAATATTACTCTTCTGTAATAATAAATGTAAATGAATGAAGAGTTCTCGGGTTTCCAGCCGGATAATGGGGATTAATAATAAATAAACTGCACCGACGCGACGTTTCGATGACGTAGTCTGCCATCGTCTTCAGGGTGAATCAGAATTAGAGTCAGATCCGACATAAATGTTAATGTTGTGAAACGTCAAATATCATAAATTAGCGCAAATTGGCGCGACGTAGCTCCGAACTCTATCTCCAATAAATGACGATCTAGCAGTTATATTTTAAATATAATAAAATTTTTGTAATTAATAGACATTATTCTGTGTTTTAAATTAACTTTTGGCTTCCTAAATTTATACTCTGAGCTCCTAGATGACTTAAATTTTTCCAATTTTTTTTATTTTGATCCATGTTTAGTGCCTAATATCTCCTAAATTAATAATAAGATACGGTCAAACTTTATTTTTTCGAACAGCAAGAACACAGGACTGTACTTGAAGAGCATAACATTTAATTTGTGGCACGCAACCATGGCACAATGGAGCAACAAATACAGAAAGATGAAATAGTTGGTACATTTGGTGCTTAACAACTTCATTTTGGTTGAAAAATATATTTTACAGTAGCTTATACCTTTATCTTTCAATAATTAACATAAAAACTGGTTGGTTTTTTCGTCAAACACACAAAACATTAGACGAATATAATATACTTCCTTAACTATCGTATATCCATAATTCTTCTGAGTTTAACCTAAGTGAAAATGGTGCCATCCGAATAGTATAAAATATTCATTGTCTCTTCATCAGTTAATTATTTGCCACGTTGCATGTCAGGGTTAAACATGATTGATAACATTTATTTAGTTAAATACCTCGACATATAAGATAAATAATCAAGAAAACAATAAAAACAAAATTCTAAGAATAATACCATTTTCCCACTCATGAGGAACGTTCTTTTCAAATAGGAAGTTTCAGAAGGGAAAAAGACTCCCTTTGCCACGGGTCACTTGCGGGCACGCCAAAGGGTCGGGAAAAACGGAACATCTAAAGGAGGATAGCGGTCTGTGAGACTTTAATAACAGCTAAAAGGTTAAATGTGCCTGCTAGCCATTCAGCATGGCCTTCTAAAAAAATAACCAAAATTCGGCAAGAATAACATCAGCCACGGTCACTCGAATTTTATTTGGTTCACCAAATATAGTTCCTTGCTTATTTTCACTCATGCCAAATAATTATCTCGCAAAATATGTTGCAGCAACTATGAAGGAGAAACAAAGTACGACAGTTTTCGAGGCTTATGAGTGAATTTCGTATCAATACCGAGGGGTAAATCGTAACCTGATCTTAAACGCAAGACTTGCAGTGCAGTTGTATGCCAACTAAACCTACCGATGTCAACCAGAGGAAAGAGTACAGTATGATGAAAGTAAATGATTTCAAGTCGCTTTACAAAGCAAATTGATGACCGAAACGAAATAAGAAGGATAGTCTATTTGACTTTCCGTCTGACAGATTCCGAATCATCATTGGTCGTTGAATCCTAAGATTGGTTGGCTGCAGCCATCCCCCCTTGTCTGATGCCAATTCTTTTACCTCCTGGTATCTCTTATTTTGTACTCATATGTAATGTTCCTGTGTACTTTCCCCTTTACATTTTTATATAAAATTCCATAAAATGGAAACTATTTTAATAGCATTTGAATATCCTGTTCTTACACATTCCTTATTCATTCATTGGTCGTTCTATCCTAAGACTTGTTGACTGCTATGGATTCCGAATTAAAAGAAACACAAAATGTTACACCGGGTGATCGCTTAACTTAATGAAGTAATTACATATTCCCCGGATTTCAAACGGTACCGCAGATAATTTTTTCTCATAGAGGAATTTCATCTTACAACCATAAGTATTCGTCATTACATTAATTTCTAACCATACTATTGGGTCCTGTTCTATGACCTATCACTTGGAAGGCCCGCCCGCCATCTTAACCCATTCCGGTCCAAATGTGATTCCAAATTGAATCACGTCGCTTTTCTACATCGAGCGTCGAATTTTTCATATGTATTTCATGTAAAAGATGATGTAATCTACGTAAGGTGAACATATGTGGTGAGATAAAATAAATTTATGAGTTGATAAAAGTCGTTTGAAAAAATCGACGCTCGATGCAGGAAAGCAACGTGATTCCATTTGGAACCACTGGACCGGAAAGGGTTAAGTATATATAAAGATCAATTTATCAGGGTTAAGAATGAATCAATAGGTGAAACAGTCAACGCCACGAATTATACGGACCTTGAGTGCTTAAATACAGGACTAAGAAAGAAAATATAGGATGGAAAAACCCTGCACCAGGGATAGAAAAATGATTAACTAGGCTTCATGGGCTGCAATAGAAATAAGGCATTATTTAAACATTTTAAGACAAAATGGTTGGAGGGAGTTGGGGGAAACGTAGGTTTATCATTATGGCTTATCGGTCTATATGCCTTAATCGGTTGATAAAGACAATCGGCAACGCATTTAATATATCGCGTAAGAACTGTATCGTCAGACTGCTGTATTGGTCCAACTGGTTAGGCTGGATTAGCCCGAGCTATTCTAGGAGGGACTTATTTCTTAAAAAATTGTGCCTGAATGTGACATTTAGCACAACAGCAGATAAATCCTCGAAAATAAACAATAATAAGGAATTTCTCCCCATTTTCTCATCAGTTGACCCAACGCCAATACTTTTTCCTTTTCTCCTAACCCGTTGCCATTCGTCGGAATCGCTTTCTCGTTAGCCAGCCACCGATGTGTCGAAGCCAAATAGGTACGAACCCGATATCCTCTGTATATTATCTTGTTAGGATAAAGATGCAATTGAAATTCGCCGCCATCGCAGAATTGCGAACTCAGGTCCACAGAATGGTATGTCGTTAATATAAACATCACATCAAACCTACCTCCTGGAGAGATGGTAAGAGAAGGATAAATGTGAGATGTGAACGGCGAGTCACAGTTCTTCCACACGGAAATTCAATGAATATACATTCTTAGAGATTTGATAGCAGCTACTAAATTAACCGTTCTAAAGTTACAAGGGCATAGCGAGTCAGCATTCGTGTGGTATGAAATACGTACACGATGTTAGACGCGTACGGCGTGGAGTCCACTGGCAAGGAGAATTCAGACGCGCTCGAAAATTGCTCTGGTTTCCTTCGAGACACTACCCGCGGATTTTTTTTTTGGGATTAATCTGGATGGAATGGGAGAAGCAAGGGAAAACGGCGAGAGGAAGACGCCAAAAGAAGAGCGGGAAGAGAAGAGGACGGAGACGCGGAGGAATGTGGGGAAGGAGGCGAGGGAGGAAGGGAGAAAAGGACCCCGAGGGAGTCATCCCCTTTTCTCTTTATTTTTTTTATGTTTTCACAAGACGGAGGAGAGCGGGGGTGAAGCGAATGGCAGTGTCAGGAGGGGTTGCCAACTCGGCCATTGTTTCCGCATCGGGCGTCATCCCGAGAGAAAGAGAAGGAGAAGGAAATATATGTCTACAGATGGGTGGGAGGGTTGGGCAAAGACGTTTCATGTGTGTGTGTGTTGAAAAAAAGGAGCGAATTGGGGTTTTGGGGGGAAGAGAGATTGAGGCGATGCTATGAGGGGGTGAATGGCAAAGGGGGTGGGAGGGGTTTGGGAAGGATGATGAAGCGGGGGAAAGGGGAGATAATGGAGCATCCGATGGTCAATGCAGCAAAAACGAGGGTGGGACATATCACGGATTGTATTGCAGAGATGGCTGGACGAATGACTGGACGCAAAGCTAACATCAACTCACCACAGCTGAATATGAAATACAGTGAAGATCGTAGAGAATACAGTGAGCATATATTTAAATATTTGCTTAAGGTCCAAAACAGGGGCGTATAGCAAGTGAGGATAGGACCACTAGCTAACACGAAGGTAGAGGAAATGGGAACGAATTACAAAAACAGACTCAAGTTGATTGATATCCAAAGGCCCAGTTTAATAATCACTGGTTAAATACAGTGAAGGCTCTGTTAAGCGGGACCACTAGCTAACACGATGGAAGAGGATATGGGAACGAATCACAAAAACTGACTCATGTTGATTGAGATCCAAAGGCCCAGTTTAATAATCATTCGTTAAATACAGTGAAAATACTGCTAAGCGTCCACCATCGAACCAATAATGGCCGTTTAAGGTGTTCCCTGAAGAATGGGAAAATGAATATTGCATATACGTATGGGAAACTGATTGCGTTCCCGAAGAAATGGGGCGCTTAGAGAGGTGACCGCTAAAAGGAGGTGGCCGCGGAGGCATGCTTCACTATAGTTTTCGACAAAATGAAAACCGAAGCTAATTCACTCTCTCATCCATTACGCTCAATTCAAGTACTAGACAGTCTTCAGAAACATGAGTACAAAATTGAAAACTGTAGTTAACGTTAAGTTAACAAAAAGGTTACGTCATCTATTGTAAGGATGCCGGAGGCGGGTAAGGGCAACAGAAAGAGGTAAGGAGGTGAGATAGAGCATCATATGGTCAATGGAGAAAATAAAAAAGGAAGAGACATTTTTAGGAGGTTTTTCGGGGAATAAATAGACCAAAGGATAGAATTTACTTATATCAGCCGTGATTTGAGGCAATAAAGTAGTATAAGATTAGGTGGAGTAGTGCTGACTCCAACTACTAAGGTTATCTTGCAGTTCTTCCCAAAAAACTTAATATTTAAACAAAGACAGCAAATCTTGGGAGTTTCTTGGCAGTGGCAGTACTGACCAGAATCCGACTACCGTGGGTGTTAAAAATAGAACCCCTAGCACTAAAATGTCTTACAACTTTAAACTTGTAGCCAACAACCACAGTAATCATTTTCTCTAAAACATATCAACCAATAAAAACTCTCACTAAGATCCACCAGAAATATAATCTACATCCCTGCTGAAAGAGAACCTCGCACGCTCGCCCGGCTTCTAGGTGCAAGCCAAAAGTACCCAGGACAACAGTGCGCGGTCAGACCAGAAACTAGGAGAGAGCTACATGCTATATGCAGTACAATACTTAAGATGCTACCACTGGTTATTATTGTTAATTCGACAGATAAATAGCACTACAAGGTACTAAATCATACGACAGTATATCATGCCGGAAATTACATGCGAGGTTAGTAACTAATAATGATGTTAAGATATTTAGCACAAGTTCAAAGGTCTATTTTACATAGAGTTCAAGCACCCTAGAATTGATTTATCACAAAGATAATGATCCCTTATTGTACGCGAAAAAATGACATATTAAATCTATCGGTTCGGGAGTCTATTTCCTTATTCTGCCTGTGATCGTTTTTACCATAATAATTCGGCTCTAGTTAAATATGTTGATAAGGATAATTGTTAATAAGGATAGTTGTTAATAAGGATACTTGAATCCTACCTTGTATTGGAATAGAATTCCATAACAAAACTTTAATATCAACATATTTTTTGGTATGGAAATGATGCTGAAAGGAAGGAAAGGCTGAAATGATAGAGAATAGATATCTAGGATTCGCGGAACAATGAACGTCCTTCGCAGAAAGGTAAGGAAATCGTAGAGGGAGACAACGGTGTCCACCCCGTCCTCTATGTCTTTATTTCTCTCTCCTGCTGTCACTCAAAAAGCTCACCGTTATCCGATCCAAACCTGAACCCCTCCTTTCCCCTGCCAGATGCCCATTCCTTCGTTACCCTCCACCACAACACCAGTTGGTCGACCAATTCTTCGCCCACGTAGCCGCTTCTTCCGAAGATGAGACGGATCAAATCGAATTAGGGGTTCACCCCAACCCCACTGGCAAGGAAGGCTGGAACGCCTATCCCGAATCCCCCGACCGCCGTTGAAAAGAGAGGGATGTCTATCCGGGAGATGGGAGGGGCGAAGAAAAAGTAGAAAAGCGTCGGGCGGACGTATGGATCGGTGGAGGGCGGTTGGGAGTTATTTGGAATTAGCGCGAGAGAGAGGGAGCAAGTGGGGAGGAACCACAAAAATAAGAGAACGAGCGAGAGATAGTGCGACTGTGAAGGACTCGACGGTAAAGGAGACTCCCAACCATTGATCCAGTCGATTATTTTAAATACACATCTTCCAAGGAATGACAGCCAATTCAGAACTATGTGGGAAGTTAAATGGCAACCTTGAACATTCAAGTCCTCTATAAGTATGTATCCAAAGACATACGGAAGACAATAGTGCTAGCAAAGGCGGCGTTTATTAATAGAAGGAAGCTGACGACGGGAACGTTGGGTATGAATGTGAAGGAGAGGCTGGTGAAGAGAAGCTTGATATGGAGCGTGGCTTTGTGTGGTTCAGAAACGTAGACCCTCAGAAGTGAGGACGAGAATAGACTGCAGGCATTTAAGATGTGGGTAAGGAGAAGAATGGGGAAGGTGAGGTGGTTGCAGAGTAAGACTAACGGGGAAGTACTTGAGAAAGTGGGCGAGGAAAGGAAACTTCTGAATGAAATACAGGATAGGAAGAGTAGGTGGCTGGAAGAAGTAAAAAAGGACCATGGATTGCTGAAGAATGTGATAGAGGGAAGGATGTTGGGCAAGCAGAGAAAAGGAAGAGAGAGAATAAGTTTCATGGACAGGATGAAGAAGGGTAGATTGTGAGGCAAAAAAAGATATATTAGAGCGAGATAGGCCCCTGAAAGTGTAGAAAACCGGAAAGAGATTCTCTGACCTTCAACAAAACCTACCTTAACCGGTAGAATACTCAATAAAATAAGCATATAGCAATCGATAATAATCCATAAATTGAAGAATGGCTCCGAATTTCTTGTCAGTAAGACTGAACGTCAGGATAATAAATATATAACTCACCCTATCTATTGTAGCCTTTTCTTACTTCAGAAATGCAAAATAATATCAAAGGTAAGGAGCACATTCGTTCTTTCAATGAGAGCGTCATTGTGGGTAAAGTCAAAAAGTCGGCGGCACTAAAGTTTTAAAACTTCAGCAAAAGTCTAGATGCAAAGAGCTCATTTCGACTAGGGTTAACTAACAAAATAAGTAATCACATTGCGGAAAATAGTCTAATTTTTCAGCTATTTTGTAAATAATGCGGAGTATTAAACTAATATTTTGTACATCTCCTGAAGCAATATCTCGCTTAAAATATTCATTGCTTAAACTAAACCACCCACTTCGAAAATGAAACACAATGACAATTTCATTAACATAGCACCTTAGTACATAAAAATATGGGTGGTTTCAACTGATCCACACGAGTTGTAGAAAAGCTCAAGCAAATCTTTTCTAGAGATTTCCCACACGTTGTACTACCAAGTCTCATAAAATTGAATCATTATTTTAGTTTGACAGAATGCACAATTCAGTTAAATAACTGAGACATATTTGTCTATTTACTTAGTACACCGACTCAGCGACCATACGCAATGAATTAACCCACACATTCTCATTTGAAAATTTAAAATCTATGAATTTCTAAGGTTCTATTTATCTGGATGCCTGATGTTGAAAGGACTAGAATTCAATAAAGTTTGTTTTTAAGACCTAGCGCCATCCAGGATTTGACGAATTTCAATCAAAACTCTCATAAACGCCCACCTTATTACGCTCATTAGCGATTCCATATGGGCACACCGCGACCAAGAACTTAATAGAAAGGAACATTATGCATACCAAGAGTACCTATTTGTCAATATTTGCTAGGAGGCTAAACTTCTCAAAGTTTGACGGACGCGTAAACTTTCTCCCCAGGTTACACCAGCCGGGTTAAAGAAAATAGCTCTATACTATTCCTTAGATACTTTATCCAATCCCATGCATTCCACGCAGTGAGAGGTTCTCCCCGATACAAGGAGGAGGTGCAAGGGAGAAGGGCGCTTACGGGTTACTGGACGCTCCTCCTCCCGAAGAAGAGGAACGCCACATACATTTAGGATGAATGCACGAATGAGGCAAACGTATTGGCCCGGGTGAGGGCAAGTGACCGAACTGGGCGGGAATAACTGCTGAGAATCGTTAAACTAAAAGGAGAAAGACAAAGTGGGGAGGCAGAAGGAAACATTACATTGAGGTAAAAGTCCTTTCTCGCTGCGCAAAAGAACCTAACTCGAATCATAACGAATCTTTAAGGTGGCCCTGGGCTCTCCTTAGGCTCCTAAAAAAAGCTTTCTCGTTTATAATGCCAAATGAGTAAATAAATAAAGAAACTATTTAAAATACAAAGTTGTCTCAGGCGTGACTACATGGCATTTTCTCAACATTGCAAATGAATTAACTTTGTTATTCCACATAAATTTCATTCAAGACGACCCAGGTTTCAAAGTGGCACATCTTCATCAGGTAGCCACCGGCCACCACCTGATTGTGACGTGCCACTTCAAAACCCAGGTCATCTTAAATTCAATGTACAAAGAATAACGAGGTTACTTCATTTACAACTGAAAAAAAGAGATAAATGTATCGGAATAATTTCAAGACAAAGTAGTCTGATGAACACTCTATAGGAGGGTACAAAACATAGGAAGGATTAGAGAGGGAAAGGAGTAAATAAAGCAAATTGCGCAGTTTGTCAAAATGAAGAATTATTGTAGCAATAGGTGAAAAAAATGGCTTGAGCGCCGAAACAATTCAATATTTGGATTAATGACTGCTGATGATAGTGGATGCGGAATGTCAAACAATGGTTTCAATTCCTCGATTTTACCTTCATATTAGGTAGCTTTTTAGCAGCATCAAAATTGAAATGGTTTTCGTAGCAAACATGTGGTCACTAGTAAATCATTTCACGTAGAATGTATTCCATCTTAAGGCATTTTTCTTGCTCTCACATTTTACTCTATGCTCCTCAATTCCTAAAGTTCAGGGTAGCCTATGATCGGTCACATCCTAAGAAGTCACTCTTTGCGACGGCCCAACATGGCAACTCAACTTGCGAGTAAACGACAGCCGTCCTCTATGATTGTAATATTTCTCTAGGTGGGTTTTAAATGTTCTCTATCGGACTCAGTGACGCCTCGGACTTCATTTGCCTCTGCAAGTGACAGTGGTTTAACGTCACAGCTTCGAAAATATCCGATAATTCAACTTAATAGTTTGCATTTGTTAAGGCTTTAACGCCAACGACATGACGAAAAAATATCTAAGACACTTAAAATTTCATTGCCGACTCAGGTTTCGACTGCACAGCAATCATTATCGAGGTATACTTACATAATATGCGAGTCAATATATGGAGAAGAGACGGCTGTATATTTAACGTCACGACTTTTATATTACCAAGGTCAACTCCGTCTCACATAAGTCTACTCTTTAAGTTCGTTATTCTACAAGTGACGCTGTTTAACAGTGCATTAAAGTTTAAAAGTGCATTTCAGTCAACCTTAAAAGAGGAAAGCTGTCTGGATGGAAAAGGGTATTAAGCGCGCGGAGAGCACCCAAAGAGGAAACCGAATCCGAACGAGAGGGCGGAGAGGGACTGAGGGAAAGTGATCGACGAATGCGGGGAAGGTAGTATAGGTACCAACCCACGCCCATCAGAGGCCCCGGGAGAGCAAGGAACACGCTCGAGAAATCTAGGCCTGGGTGAACAAAGGTAGTTGGGAAGGAGGAAGTGGGATGCAGACGGCAATCAGATGAGAAACACGAGGAAAAGTAATACGAGAGACTAAAACACAGGCGCTAGGAGAAGAAATAAAGTGTTTAAACATCACGGAGTGCTTTCCAGGGGGAGAAAGATAACTGAAATATCTACATTTACATACTGCATACATAGAGGGACATTCATTCACCAATCACTATACGCATGATTATTAGGATTCATCATTTAACAGATTTCACTGTTTTCACTCGCAACAAGATGTGAACTGAGCATTAAACAAACTATATTTCACTGCATAACTATGTACCGCATTAATTCACAACACAATTTATTCACTGTCTTGCGTCTTAGATCTCTTATTTCAGGCGATGAACTGATATTCAAACGCAATATCATAGGCTATAATCCTTACTATTATATCTACATCAACATACTACCCTGAGAGACGCCTCATGGATGTGTTGTAGGGGGTGTTAGGACACCAGTCGTGTAAAGATGTAAGGGGTGAAATGGTGACGCGTTTTGGGAGGTGAAATGGTGACGCGTTTTGGGAGGTGAAATGGTGACGCGTATTATGAGAAAGTATTTAGTCGAGCTCAATTTTTATTTTGTAGTCGCTTATTGTGCGCGGAAAGAACGGTTTCTTGTACATATACGTTCGGAAATGTCTCTTTCTTATTTTACGAAAGGAAAAAAGGACAGTGAGTTTGGACCCAACGCCCACCTATTCCTAATTAATGGTTTTCGGGCCTTAAACACCATCAAGAGGTGGATAGAAAGTATTCATCATTTCAACATTCCTAATAGCAAAGAACTTCTCTGAGTATTCTTCGATCCTTCACAATTAGCGCAAAGCGTTGATACCTCTAATGGATGCTAATAGTTATTTACATTCTTCGTCATGAAAATTTAGCACGTGATTTATCTGAATAACTTAATGCCAATCGATTACAAAACACGTATCCAAGGAAAATCTAGGTTTTGTGGGCCGTGAAGTGATAAAGCAATCTAAAAATACAAAACAAATTTGTAGAAAATTTATTTAACTCATAAGACGCACCAAAGAAAGTAAGAGTGAACCATATTTTACCACTCCTCTGATGTAGGTTTTCGCAACGTTCAGGTTCGTAGTTATAGGGCTTCCGCATTTCGTCAGCGTTGGTGTCATTCTTGATGGCAACGTTTCAGCTACTATGCCATAGGCGTTCTTAGGCCAAGCTGAAGCCCTTGCAATACTTGAAAGTATTGGAAAGTCTTCCATGACGCGAAAAAAGACCTTCGCCCCTTTCCACATTTAGCGGATTGGATGGATCAATTAGGGAAGAGCAATGGGGAAGTAACCTGTCAGTAAAGAACCATAGAAATACCAGCGTCTTCGAAGCATTCTGCACTTCAGCCTCGCGGCAGGATGCTTACAGCATAGTAGGTGAAACGTCACCATCAAGAATGGTGCCAACCCGAACGAAACCCGAAAACCTGCCTAACTTCATATTTAAGCCTCTTTAATAGAACAGAGGGTGAACAGAAATAGGCATATCTATGAAAAAATTCATGCTATACGCAGTTTCTCGGCTGGATTTATCCAAATAGGTGCCGTAAAGTTCGGGATCTATAAGTGAATAAACGATCAAGATTAGATTGAAAACAGTTTTGAGCCCTTGATAAAAGTCAATTAGATCAAGAAAAAAATGTACACAACTGCCAAGGTAGCTTTTTGAATGTGAACGAGAAAAAATAACTCAGCACACTGAACGCACTCCCACAAGTCAGAACATAAAGGGTAGATGAGCGCATTTTCTTCAGTTCAATGACACCAAAATTTTCCTTACGTTGAGCACCAGAATTGTTTCAAGAGTTTACTGCCACCTACAGGTCAAATTAACTTGATGGCAAACAGCAGTATAAATTCAGGAAAAAAATTAAGAATGAGACGCTAAAATACTGGCCTTGACTCTTCCCTTTTGAGATTGCGATATCGGGCAACCATTCATTGGACACATACTCAAGGTTTACCTCAGTAATGCAGTTAATGGAAAATGGTTAAACTCTCAATAAATGTTTTTCACTATCACCAAGGTAAGTCTCAACTTACACCAGAAAGAAACGTGAGGATTGATACCGTATTTATATGGCGAATATTCCCATAAATTGACGTATATATCCATTTCAAGAATGTGTTTCTCTCGGAAGTAAAAGAAAGGCCAAGTTTTTCCAAGTCCAGGATGGTGACTGCACACGCAAATGTACTGCAAAACACCCTCATGAAATAAAGATCAGAAAAAACACAACACGATGACCACACGGAGTCATTTATCCCGGAGTCCTTTGCACAGCTCCGGGGCAACTGGTAATTGGCGCATTGTAGACGACTCTGAAAAATCCACTAATTTTTTTTTGAGTAAATTTTCAAAGAGTAAGCAAATAAAACACCAGATTAAAATGAATATCGATGGAATGATTTTTTAAGCAATAACGTTCATGCCCTTCTCAGAAACGAGACATTACTGGTCAATTTTACATTGGCATAGGAATTTACCGAAAGGAACTCGGTATTACTAGCACTCGCAAGAAGGAGAAAGGTTGAAGTAAATTTGAAATAAGGTTGTGGTGGCTAATATTTACCCGAAGATAGGAGTGCATAGAATGTAAAAGGACTCCTTACAATATAAATTCTGATTATTGATCATCAAGAAAGGATATGTTTAAGAATGCCTGATCGATTTTGGTTACTAAGAAAACAGCTCTATGAAATCGCCACGAGCACAAGAGACTCGCGTGTCTCTTGTGCTCTATCGGCACATAAGGGTAAAGGAGATAAATACTTGGAACAAAACTGGCACCCGATTATATAATCAGGTAAAATGATTATAGCCAGGTCGGATAAGTGTCACGTCCGTAGGCTTATCAGTCAAATTTAATATAAAAAGTTTAAAATGGAGTAAAATTTTACATAGAGAGGAGTCTTTCTGTAACAGTGACCTTAACCATATGAACGCCATATTAAAAACAGTTGAATTAAGGATTTATGAACATGTAAAAAAAGGACAAATTCTTTTGAATTCTAGTTCCAAAAATTAGAGATAAGGGGATGACTTACAGAAACGCCAAATTATATTCAGAGAACCAATCGCTTTAATTTCCAAACAAATTCTAGATATGGACGTATTTTACAGGCGCTTGAAAGATATTTTTAACTGATAGTTCAAGAAATTAATGCATTTTATCGATTTTTTCAAACACACTTCGAAAATTTTGAAATTTATTCCATCCCAGTTACGAAGTATGAAGAGATTGCGGTCATTATTAAGGACTGGGGGCCGTTTCTCGCGCTGGTATCACCTATATGGCTATAAAACGAACGTCATAATTCATTGGTCTAAAATTCCATTATGACTCACCCCACAAGGAAATATTGCAGAAATAGAACCGGCCGTATCATTCCATTATTTAATCGAGATATTCCAAGATCGGTATATTTTCCCTCGATCATGTACAAATAATAGTTCCGAATAATGGAAACTTTATACGCGAAGAGATAAATTCAATCAAAATTATTTCTAGTTACGTTCAATTTCGAGGTTCCAAGGAAAAGAAACATCCTTCTATGATGGCCAGTTGGCTCCATCGGAACTATATGTTATAGAGTAAAAAAAATATTTTTAGACAGTGGTTAACATTTAAATAAATAAAACACTCTCTCAGCCCCTCATTTCTTCCTTTTTCTTGCCCGGTTTATCGTGGATCTAATATATGTGGGCAGGGACCACTGATACCCTTCTCAAGACTACATTTAATTTCAATATTCATAATTTATCTCGCAAAAAGAGGGTTAAAACAGCATTCTGGTGGGCAGTGCGTTGAATTATGGCCCTCGGCCAAAGGGAGGAAGGGATCTGTACCCTTTACGCTGGGCGAGAGGAGAGTATAGAACTGAATGGAGGGGAAGGACCAGCTAAATATCCCTCGGCAGCGAGAATTAAACATAAGGAATGGTGCAGGACCAGCCCACACATCTCAGTGATGGGCCGCGAAGAAAATATTTGAACACACACTTATAAAACCACAGAAATATTCTGCACCCTCACTCCTTATACCCCAGAGGTTTTTCTTCTCCACTGCTTACATTAGCCCATGAGACCTGTTCGTAAGGGAGAATTTATTGCGTGCCAGAGAAGACTAAAAAACAGAAGAGGATATACATTGCAAAAATATGAAATAAGAGGAAGACGGAAGCATGCGAAGAGGGTAAAGGGTTTTGTTTTGTATTACGGCCTGTCCCAAGTCCACTATGAGCCATTAAAAAATGGAATGTAAGAAAAACAAATCTAGGCCTGCATCCTTTAACCCTTAAAACCACACTCCCCGTCTCTGTAACGCGGTGGAATCGAAAAAAAAAGTCTCTCGAAAAACGGCTAGATTCCTCACCGAACGTTGGGGACTGCAAAAGAAATGAATAAACCGAGGGCATATTTCAAGTGCGAGACCACGAGGGTAAGAATATATGGTAGCTTTAACTTTACCTACCACAAAACCCATCTATTTGGCGGTGCGTATTTCATTATATACTGCATTCAGCCGCGGAAATTTTCGTCCCTGCTGAAGAAAGCTCACCTTCTCAAAGAAGCTTCAACGCGACCACAATAGGTATTAAAAAGGGAATTATGTGAAACAATGAATATAAATTTCATTATTTAATGTTTTAATAAACTTATTTAGTTGATTTTATATCACCATTTCAGAAAAATTGCCGGACATCATTAGATTCTGAGTACGTAGCTGATACCTGCAATACGACTCACGGCGTCGGCACATCACAAAAGAGCGAACGAAACCCCTATTCGAATTAAATAAAAGTGAACATTGATTACTAACATAGACCAAACAAGATAAGACCCAACACGAACTTTTGAGAATATAAATCTGGGTATAATTACCAATTATAACTAAGATTTATTACCACCGTATTGGATTTAAGGACAAAAGTAGTGACTTCTTACTCGCTCTTCTCTCGCTTAATTTATAGTTCTACCATTTTTTTTACTCGTTTTTATTATTTAGTGGAAATAATTTTTTATGACATATATGCGAAAAAATATCATTAATTAATGAAAAATAAGTTACCGAACACTATAAAACAAAGAGAAATGACACCATTTACCTTTTGCAGTCGTTGGAAACCTAGCTATAAATTAGTCTCAACTGGAATCGTGAAGTCACAAAACATAGACTCGCTGAGGGTGAAATTACTATCAAATCGCCCGACTAAGACGTCATTTTGCGTACAATTTTAAATATGGAGCTTGTTAAAATGGCAATCATCTCCTAACGAAGGTTTAAACTAGCAATATTCAGTGAAATGCTCTAATGTATAGAAATTGAACGTTATAGAGCGTGATTAGAAATGAATTATTCGCAAAAATTCACTGTAGGATGTATTCATTAAAAGAACAAATTTAAAAAATACTACTAATGATTTAAATTGACTTAAAACATTCAGCAGGGCTAGGTGTAAAAAATGGTCAAAAGATCATTAGATGCTAAGAAAACATTTAGAACCATATTTGAAATTTATGAAGCCGGATATAACCCCTTAATCGTAAGTTTTATCCATAATATTTATAATTGGTTAATTTTAGAGTAAGACTGCTAAAATACACAAGCAGTTCAAAAAATAATATATAATGAAACATACCTCTGCAGTCAAATATCAAAAGACTAAGAAAGAAGATGAAAAGCTATGCCTAATGCATCGTTTGCAGCAGATAACGTTATCCGGCGGGAAGTCTTGTCTCCGTGAAAAGGCATGTAAAACACTTAATGGAAATACACTGCATTTTATACACCATTAAATTTGTTAAATAGGCGATTCAAAAAAAAACAAATCCCAGTGTAAGATAAATATCTCTCAAAAGCGGCCGCTGTCCATTATTTGCGAAAAACCACTTCTAGGAACTAAAAATTGTACGTTAGCCATGTCCAAAAATACCACTTAGTTCAATCGAAGCGAACATATATTTTTATGCCATATATGTTTCATTTCATGGATAATTTGTGATGATAGAAATCCTTCTTACCAGAAACTGGATTATAATTTAGTTTATGTTACCATGATGTTCTCATTGCTGTCAGAAAATAGTTAAGTAAATATATAATATTCCTAATTTTGAAAGGGTTCTAAATAAAACTTTAATAAGTAAAGACGCAGGTGTCTATGGTCCTATGTTAATACTTTGGAGGTAATAAAGTAGTCCATAGGTAGTAAAAATTCTAGAATTAATTTAAATAAAAAAAACTTTTTGTTACCAAATGAATGACTATCTGAGGTTTAGGTATGTTAAAATAGAGAAATATAATTTAGATGTTAGATTATGGAAATAGATTTTTCTCCGGATTCACTACACAATCAAAGATTTACTAAACAAAGAACTATTTAAAATCCCGTCTTAATGACAACTACTTCTCACACGCTAATGTGTTAAAAGCGCTTATAATGAAATAAAAGGATCATTAAGCTATTGAAGCAGAAATATTTAAATATGCATGGTTTTTCAAAATAACTGTTACCTCAGGGATATAACAGGTGGCAAAGAATATGCTAAATTGCCGGTTTAAACCCCACTTCGTACACAGTTTTCGCTGAGTGCGAACGGGATATAAGAGCCAGAGAAATCCAGGGTGGATAATTCACCACTCAGATCATGGGATGTTGTTTTCTAATCATGGTAAAAAAAACAAATGCAATGGTAACCAGTCACACATGCTGGTGCAAAGATACATGTACAGCACATGGGGTGGAATTTGCTATAAAAAAATAATAATTTTCGGCATCCTAACCCGGATCTCCCAATCAACATTAAGGTGCGTCAGTGAATTACAGCACCAATCTATCTCCACTGAAGGTGAATTTCAGTGTGTTCGCATTGCGATCTATTCGAATTACTTTATAGTGGCGAAGTTCATCCTCTTTAGTGTATCAGGTTGTCGATCTGAGGTCTGTTTTTCAGAGCTACAAGCCGACAAGTTACATATCTTTTCACTCGTAACTTGTAAAATTCTGCCTCTTGGACGTGCAAGACTACAATTTACAAGTCTATTTCCCGAATAAATAGTGTTTATTTACACGCCTTTTCATGATTAGACACAATCTGTTTCTTTAACCGACTTGTAAGATAATTAAGATTAGTAATATGTAAGTACTTGTAAATTGTAAGGAAAAATACACAAGTCCTCCAAGGTGAGTAAAGCCAGTGACACAGGGTATTCTAAGGCAACAATAACCCCAGCCACACAGCCCAAAGGGTGTTCAGTATTATTCAAATACAATAAAAGATTGATAATGGTGTTAAAATACGCGAATAGTAATAAGTTCAAATGCCAAAATGGCTTTCAAATTTTAAGTAAGTAGGGAAAACAAATAGCATGAAGATCAAAAACTAGTTTAGAAAAATTACTCTTAAGAGTCTTTTTTCTTCAATTATACTACACCGTATTTATTAAGCGTTAAAGACTATAAGTTTCAATCAAAACAGAGTATTAAAAGAAGAAAACAGTTGCTTGATTCCGTGAATTCAAGTTTTAAGCATAATTCTTAAGTTTTTCGGCACCCAGTCTCAAGGAGTCTTTGAAGCAAAGAAAAATTCTTTCACTGAGCGGGAAAATGGTGGCCTCTTTTGACTGTGGCAAATATTCCTACTTTATTCCTAGATATCACGCGTGTTCTGCCGTTGGACATTCTTCGGAAACCTCTCCACCTTAATCTGCATTTGCCAATGCATAATCAGACTTCCTCAAGGAAGACATACACTCTACCGATGTGCGCTACACGAAGTAATTCCTGATCTTTATCTACATACATATAAGGTGAGGAAGCAAAGGAAAAGTTTCCGAAATCCTCTGAACATAAAAAACCGGTCCAACAAAATGCTTTTATTTGGCTGCGTAACTTTTTGAAACCTCGTGCAAAAAAAGAGCGGACTGAGACTGTTGGAACAGTTAGCACCAGTTCCTTTATGCAAAATTTTTGAGAAAAACTGTACAAATAGAAAATTTTAAGCACCTTTTCCTTTCGCCTTCTTCGCCGCATTCTCAAAAAACCCTTCATAAATGCCCGGGAGACATGCTATATTACCCCTCCCCTCTACTGCATCACCTGTTCACGAACTGCATCGGCCAGACCGCACCCAGTCCGCAGACTTATCATTCCCTCCGTCTCCACAGATGTATCCCAACAGGGCGGTGAACCTGTGACTGGAATGGAAAGGGGGAAAGAGGAGAGGGCAGGGGGGAGGGAACGAGGGGGATGGTAGCCAAGGCACGGCGCGAGGAGGTGAACAGATGAAAAATTCATGCGCCCGTAATGGGGCACTCAGAATATTAGCCTCGGCTTACGTCGTCCGCGGAAACCGCGCTTCTCCATACTTCAATCTGATACAGGAGCCGTCCTCCTCCCCGGGATTCCTTCTGCTATTTTCTATACCCATCGCAGAGGAGACCACCAGTGCAAACCAAGAAAAAAATAAAAGCTAAGTTCAGTATGAACAAAAAACAAAACTTCAGTTCATTACCTAACTAATATTCTAACAGAAATTCCATTTCGGGATTCCTCATCTTTCTCCTGAATCCCTCATACTCGCAGACTACCGCTGCGTACCGACAAAATACACATTTCAATTCAAAATGACAATAAGGTAGCTTGACCTCGGGCTGCACTGTCCCTTATCTTCATACAAACAAAAGAGAACATTTCCCATTTTCACTTTCGCTGAGTAACACAGGCCTGCAAATTTTAGGGTCTTGAATGCTTTTTTGATGCAAAGACACCTTCTCGACGTAATTTTGCGCGCTGAATCGGAATGTAATCACGAAAATTGGCTATCACGTCAGAACTTTGAAATATTCCAACCTTAAAGGGTCAAAATGGCAATTTTTATGTCTTTTTGAGCTATTCAAGCTCAAAAACCAAAGTTGATAGAGTAATTCTGCAAACAGATTCGATGTCTGCGTTAAAAGTTGTATAGAATACATCTATGAAACTATGAAAATCTATTGTCACCATAACCTGTATTCACTAGGCAAATATCAACAACTTTATTATAACTCAACTATGCTCTAATTTTGAGTGGATAAATTGAAAAAATAAGATACAGCAATGGAAAAAATAGGTTTTCTAGGCCTTATAGTTGTATTCTATACATTTTTAACGCAGAATTACTCTATCACCTTTGTTTTATGAGATATTCAAGCTCAAAAAGACCTAAAAATTGCCATTTAGACACTTTAAGGTTAGAATATCTCAAAATTCTGACGTTACAGAAAACTGTCGTGAGTATATTCGGATTCAGCGCCCACAATTACATTGGAAATGGCCCATAGCATCAATAAAACATACCCTTGTTGGTCTGTGTAATCATTTCTCCTCTAATGATCACACTCCAAGAGTAATTCGGATTCCCTGCAATGTATCGCCTTTCAGTCTGTTGGTTCACTGAAGGTATTAACGCCATGCAGGTTTAACGCAACAGGAACTTTTAGGAGTTGTTAAATATATATATCGTTGATGGTAGCACCTGTAAAATCGCATATAACGGATAATGCAACTGTGCCCATCCTTGAAAGCAATCTTTTAACTTTTTGCTTATACAGAGTGAGTTTATCAGGCTTCAGAAAAAGGTGCAAGTTCGTCGGCCCACGCTTTGGACGGCTTGAATATTTATTTAAAGATGACGTAAGTTTGAATGATACCATAATGCGATATGTTATAAGAAATGTGATTTATCTGCATTTTAAAACATTCATTAACATTGCTGTTATAAAAAGAAATTTTAAATTAAATCATTATTTAAAGAAGCATGTTCTCTCAACTTAAATATGGCGTCTGCAGGTATTAACGCCACATTAGCGAAGGCATCATCGAGGAGCGCCGTAAAAACGTTGTTCTGTCTCATTGCGGCTTATAGCTTGGAATGCCATAGTATGCATGACCTTGATTTGCAAGGAATTCATACACTTCTAGCGATAAAGTAAGTACAATAATTTCTAATTGTGGAAACATTGAGTCAGTGGCGGATTAAAGAGGGCGTGAAGGGGGTGGCCAGCCTCTTATTTTACTTGCCTACATTTTAGAGAAATATGCCAGCCATTTTCTTGTTCAAATATAGTTGTCCCCGAATTCGACTAAAAAAGTGCTCTTCGTCTACGGCAAACTTTGTGACAAACCCTTTCACCTCCGAAGATTACTCTGCTTCAACTATCTCCTGGAGTCATCTTCTGAATTTTATACTTTAATCTTTTATCTGGATTTTATATTATTATATTTGAGTTTATATCTTATTCGAGATCCATATCACTCACAGATATCCATTTTCTACCACAACATATCGTCTAATTTTGCATTTCTCTCAAGCGTAAGTTTTTTAAATATAATAATTTGTATTCTTACAACAATTTTTGAAAATCACTGGTGAAAGAGCATGTATATGCTAAAAATGTTCTTAACTCAATGTATTTCACATTATCAAGCCAAATTACCCTACGTTTCGCGTTGAATTTGTCCTCATATGATCCATCCAAACCGGCGAAAAGACATAAAACAATGTATGGAAATCGGATGGTAAGTCCAGAAGGGAACACAAGATAATGGGCATAGCGGTAGAGAGAGAGGCGTAAACATACTGGCGATGACCTCTGCGACTGAAACTAATGGATGGAAAACAAACAGTTCCCATTCTTATTTCTCCCCATCCAGAATTTTTAGTACATTTGGATGGTAATTTAAGTGGGCTGTTAGCTATAACCTCACCGTAAATTTTTACTGTGCTTCCGGTGCTGTATGTTTGTATGAACGTCTCATAAGTAAAGGAGGTTGGGTTCGACCCTTTTAATACCTTCTTTAACACAAATATCCGCTAAGTGCTTTCTTACTTTTTTATTTTTCTTCACGGCGCTTATGATTAGTAATTGCGAAGGAGGGTCAATTATAACATACATGAAATAATTCACTAGATTGTTCAGTTATTCTAAAAAAAGTAAGAACCTGAAGAATGAGAGATTGTGAGAACGAGTGTGCTTTAAAAAAATTATTGAGTTTGGCTTCAGCTTTAAAGTAAGTTTTGTTCCACTTTATTCATGAAAAATCGTTCACATGAGCTTTTTTTCACAGAATTAAGATGAATTATGCAACCGATACGCCAAGAAATCAGAAATTTGGCATGCATAAATCATGACGATATATCTCATATGTTCCAATTCAGGACATTCAGGTACATCGTGCACAGAAAAACTTTTGTCATATAGTTCGAGAATATGTTTATTTATCTTCAGGATGGGTGTTTACCTACTGAAACCCTTGGTAAGAGAAGCCAGCTAGAGGTGGAGAAAAGGAATGTTTGCGGCAGCGAGTAAGCAATGGGTAAGGTACATGTATAATCGGACCTTTTCAGATCGGATCAGATACTACCAAATATATTTTCATCCTCAGAGCAACGCACTGCGGGGAACTATCATAATTGTTTTTATGTGAAGAGGAAGTCGTCTCTCTATCTCCGTCTTCTAAATCCTCTGTTATCGATCAACGACAGAGGGTTTAAGCAGGATCGACCATCCTAATTACAAACAGCTTAAGGTCCAAGACTATCATTGACTACTTCATTCTTCACCTAGGCCAAAAAAATATGAAATACAAAGGAAAGCAGCGCGCTTCGTTAAAAAAAGGCGTACTACGAGCGTAACTTCCGCAACTTTTAGAGGGATTAAAATGGGAGCCCCTAGAGACTCGGAGGCTATACGCTAGCCTTAGTTAGCTTGAGGAATTCAGAATTAATATTTTTCAGAGGGACATAGAGAATATTATCAGGACTCCTCACTACATCTCTAGTCTGACAGATGCGATAAAATAAGAGAAACAGATAGGTACAAAAACTTGTTCTTTCCGCACACAATAAGCGACCACAATAAAAATTTATCTTCACTAAATACACTCCTTTAATGCATGTCACCATTTCATCTCCCAAAAACTCTTTACACGACTGGTGTCCTAACACCTACTGCCACATACCCATACGGTGGCTTGCAGGGTATTATGTAGATGTAGATATTGATGAAAGGAGCATGTATTGGGGTCATTAAATATATATTATTATAAGTAGAATATTTTTATTAGTTTGAGGAACTCGATAACTCGGTTAAAGCGATCAGGGTAGTCACCTAGAGCGTATTATAGGTCTCCTCTGATGCCTAATATTTCCCGTGCGACAGAATAGGATTTTAAAGGAAAGTAACCGCATGCCTGAACTTAATTTCTTGTGACACCATGAGGAGTGAGAGTCTGAAGGTAAAAACCCCATTAATCTTATGCAAAGTAGCCACCTGATTTTAGCGTGACCGTAGCGTTCCATTAAATTGCCATTTTTTTCTACAATGTACTTGGAAAGGCTATTCGAAATTTGGGATTTTCGAAGGCAGTCGTGTTTCGTTCTTTTCGTTTCGTTTTTGTTACGCGTACCGTAAGATTGCCACAGGAGGGCGCCTTTTTTTGGTGATTCAAAAAAGGAACTTGTTCGACTGAGCAGTCAGTCAGTCGGTGATAACTCGTGAGTGACTCGGATGCAACCCATATTAGGTTCAAGTGCTCCCGGAACAGGGTATGCGTGTGTCGCAAATCCGCCCTCCCCCCGCCGGCCGGCCTTCCCTGCTCAGAAGCCCTCAACGTGCAGCAGAAACTTAAGTACTCTCTAGATGTGTCGCAGTGAAAGTGTTATATTTGTACTTGTTATATTTCATTTGTGTCGCATTAAATTAGTGATCACTTAATCTCTTTTCTCTCTTATTATGCGCTAGTGTAAGTGATCACTTGGTCCTTCGGAACTTCGGTCTCGATACTCGACAAAATTTTGGTCCTTCGGGCCGGATGTATTTGTTGGTATTCTATACACGTATCCAACTAAATATTTCATTGAACTTTAGCTTTAGATTTACAGTGTCACTTCTCCTCACTATTGTTCACATTTACCGCATTTTAGTATGTTGTTTTCCGTGCTTGCTATTGTATTTTGTCGTTTTCTATAGTGCTCTAATCATTTTGTTATGTCGACTTATGTCCTGTGCAATATATTGTAAATGTACGCGTACTCCTGTGGCAGTTAGTCGGGGCAAATTCTTTCGCGTCGGAAAACTCATAGCTCATTTGATTTTTCCCAAAGCCCTGATCCTCTCTCATACCACTCCCCCTCCTCTTGCGTACGTCGTCGTCGCTCGCCGTCCGCTTCTCCAGCTGGTAATCTCCAAGGTCGACTGCTGCTCTTCACTCGCTCGCTCATTACCTCCCCCAATAGCTGTCGCTTACTTTTCGTCTTCTTAAGCTTAAACAGCTGTCGTAATGCGTTATCTAGCCTTTTCTCGCCAAGCAGACTTAATAAGAAGTAGATTTGCTAAAATAAAGGACTATGTTGAACAAATCCTACCTCCTCCTGATGTTCGACTTCCCGACCACAAGAGGGAAAAATTACTGTCCTACCTAGAGGAAGTAGAACAAAAGCACCTAAATTTCCAAAACCTTGTTGAAAGGTTATATGCTGGCGACGAAACCTCCGAGATCAACGATCAGGCCGTCGGAATCTATTCGGACGAAATTTCGGATATTTATGGTGACGTGAAGGCAACAATTAGAACGTTACTAAGATCAGAAGAAAAGGCAGATGTCCAAACCCATGCTGCCCCTCTACCCGCCTCGCCGTTGCCTATTACGTCAGTGAGATTACCTAGATTCGATTTGCCTCACTTTGCTGGAGATCTTAGTGGTTGGATTTATTTTTCTAATTTATTCGGAAAAACGATTAATCAGAATGAATGTCTCTCTGAAATTGAAAAATTTCAGTATCTTCTTTCCTCACTTCGAGGCGAAGCTCTAAATGTCGTTAAGGGGTTGCCCATCTCCGCCAACAATTATAAAATTGCCTGGGACTTGCTTTATAAAAGATATAATAATATTAGGCGTTTGGTGAGCCATCATGTCAGCAATGTTATTGACTTACCTAATGTAAACGCTTCATTGAAGAGCATCCGAAACTTTTTGGACATTTTCCATGAAAATACGCAAGCGCTAATTGCCCTAGAACATGATATCACTAATGAAGGTCTACTTCTACTGACACTCCTTCTACGAAAGCTGAATTCGGAAACTAGAAGACGCTATGAGGACGTGAAGAGTACGGAAAGTGAAATACCTTCAGTCAGGGACCTGATTGAATTCTTAGAGAAAGAATGTTCTCATTTGGAGGCTGCATCTATTGGACGTCATTGTGTACAGTCGTCACAAAGTAGCACATCTTCACGTAACACCAAGGTCACGCTTCTCTCGTTAGCCAAAGGAACATGCAAATTCTGCAGTAGCTCTGATCACAACGTGTATAGTTGTGATTCATTTTCCAGATTATCACCCGAGGAACGCCGTGCATCTGCCCGTTCTAAAGGCTGGTGCTATAATTGTTTAGGTGATTCTCACTCGTTAAGTTCTTGTAAATCTACGCGAGTATGCAGAGTATGTGGCAAACGGCACCACTCCTTGCTACATATCGATGCGTCTCTTAAAGTAAATAAAACTGAACTTTCAAGTTCGTCGCTGAAGATTAATAAACCATCGCCATTATCCAGTCCATCATCACAAAATGCGCAATCCTCCACATTTGTTGGATTTTCAGCTGCCCAATCGACAACGTCAGTACTTCTCGCTACAACACTAGTAAAACTCTCAACCCCTCAAGGCAATTATTGCGTAGTGCGGGGAATACTGGACTCCGCAGCCCAAACAAGCTGTATATCCGAACACTGCGCACAGCTTTTAATGGTACGGCGCAACAGGACCCAAAACCAAATTAGTGGGTTATCACAAGCGTACGTGCAAACAAGAGGAATCACTCACTTGAATGTCGATGCGCTAAATGGAGATTCATTAGTCCGATCTTATCCTGTGCAAATTGTTGAAAAAATATGTTCGAATTTACCACGCTCAACAATTTCGTCAGAGGTCAAGAAGAAAGTACGCTCATTGATTTTAGCAGATCCCACATTTGATGTTCCTTCCCCGGTGGACATGTTAATTGGAGCTGATCTCTTTGCGCATGCAATAACAGGACAACGCTTATCCCTTGGTCCTGATATGCCTGTCGCCTTTGAAACTATATTTGGATTTGTCCTGATGGGATCATGTCGTCTTACATCAAACTCGAGAGATCTGGATGAGGATGTAGTACTACTGACTACCAGTGATCTGGATCTCCATTCAGCGATTCAACAGTTTTGGCAAGTTGAGGAACCACCTTACTCCTCTCGCTCACCAGAAGAATTATATGCGGAAGAAAACTTTGTGTCTACTTTTAAACGTAACTCCTCAGGAAGATACGTCATGCGACTTCCTTTTAAAAGGAACCACCCCCCTCTCGGAGAATCGTCTGACATGGCGAAAAGACGTTTTTCCTCTCTAGAGAAGAGATTCTCGTCACAGCCGGAATTTAAAAACCTGTACACGGATTTCATGCGAGATTATCTAGATTCAGGACACATGACTCAGTGTTCATCCAACTCCATTGGTTCACCACATTACTTTCTTCCTCATCATGGGATTTTTAAACAACAAGGCTCTATCAAGAGACTACGAGTTGTCTTTGATGCTAGTGCTCGTACTTCAAATAATGTTTCCCTGAATGACATCTTACTTTCAGGACCCAAATTACAGAACAGTATTTTTGATGTATTGTTGCATTTTAGACGACATGCTATCGTCTTTTCTTGTGACATCAGCCAAATGTTTCGCAACATAATACTACATGAAGACGACCAGCCCTACCAATTAATTTATTGGAGACCACAAAGCTCGGAACCTCTTTGTCAATATAAACTGACAACTGTGACCTACGGCATGACGAGCTCACCCTTCCTAGCCATCAGAACCTTACAGCAATTAGCCCGGGATGAAGAAGAGAAATTCCCTCATGCAGCGGATGTCCTCCGGAACCAGACGTTTGTAGACGACATAATAAGCGGTGCTGATACCATCGAAGAAGCATCTGCCCTCAAGGATGAATTGATGCATCTGCTTCGCCTCGGAGGTTTTGAACTTCATAAATGGTCGAGTAACTCAACGGTTTTGTTAGAACATATTTCTTCTCAAGACCAACTGCCCATTCCATTCAATTCAAGTGAAAACCAATTATGTGGAATATTAGGAATACAATGGGACCCATTGTCCGATGCCTTCTCCTACAGAATCAAAATCGAAGATTCGCTACTTACAAAGAGGTCGGTTTTGTCAGCGATCGCAAAAATTTATGATCCTTGTGGCTGGATAGCCCCTGTTGTTTTTTGGGCGAAATCTCTAATGCAATTGCTTTGGACTCTTGGATTAACTTGGGATGCTCAGTTACCAACAGAAATCTCAAAGAAATGGAATGACTTCTTAAGGGAACTACCACTCCTAGCCAACATAAATTTGCATCGTCATCTACTCCTTGCGAATTCAACTTCCATTCAATTACATGGATTTTCCGATGCCTCGCAACAAGGATATAGTGCGGTTGTTTATGTTCGAAGTGTAATCAACAACCAATCAACAAAAATATCCATTCTGGTCGCTAAAACTCGTGTTTCCCCACTAAAACGCATATCCTTGCCGCGTTTGGAGCTATGCGGATCTCATCTCTTAGCGAAATTGTTACATCATTGCGCTTTAAAACTTTCTCCCCACATGACTATAGAAAGTGTATATGCATATTGTGACTCTACTATTGTTCTAAGTTGGATTCAGACACCACCCTATCGTTTGAAAACGTATGTTGCAAATCGCGTTAGCCAAATCCAAGAATGGACTCCGTCGCAATCCTGGAATCACATTTCTTCAAAGGAAAACCCAGCTGATTGTGCCTCTAGAGGACTTTTCCCTTCTCAGCTTATTGCAACCAACCTCTGGTGGAAGGGACCGAAATGGCTTGCATCAACCGCTGATGGACAACCTATCTCTCATTTCGTTCGAATCGAAGATGAATTCTTACCTGAAATTCTGCCATCTCCTCTTAATGTACTTGTAAGTGTAAAGTCACATGAATGGAACTTACTCACGAGATTTTCATCATGGACAAAATTGCTCCGCGTCCTAGCTTATATCATGCGATTTTGCCACAATTCTCGCTCGATGAGTAAATTAAAGGGATTAATAACGTCTTCAGAGCTGAAAAGAGCTGCAATCACGATTTGTAAAATTGTACAAACTTCTTGCTTCAAGGAAGACCTAACTCAGCTTCATCACAATCAACCTTGTAGCCTGAGGATCCGTCGCCTCTCCCCATTTCTAGATACGGATGGATTGCTCAGAGCGGGAGGAAGATTGTATCATTCACATTTGGACTACGATGCAAAGTATCCCATAATTTTACCGAAATCACACCATGTCGTGAACCTACTCATTGATTATTATCATGTAACTTATTTGCATGCTGGACCTCAGCTTCTACAATCTATTTTATGTAAGCAGTATTGGATTCTATCAGCTCGCTCGGTAATACGTAGCAGAATTTTCAAATGTTTGCGGTGTTACCGATGCAAGCCCACAAATACGCCGCCCTTAATGGGAAATCTACCAGAGCCTAGAGTCAGCCCCGCACGCCCATTTCTAAAAGGTGGAATGGACTATGGAGGTCCGTTCCAGATAAAGCTCCATCACCTCAAACGAGTTCAGTTTATCAAAGCATATTTATGCATATTTGTGTGTCTCTCCACTAAGGCTGTCCATCTCGAAGTGGTGACTGACCTATCCTCTGATGCCTTCATTGCAACCCTTACCCGCTTTGTCTCCAGGAGAGGTCTTTGTACGGATTTATATTCAGATTGCGGGACTAACTTTAAGGGCGCCTCTGCTAAATTAGCTGCAGTGGTGAAGAAATTTCTTAAATCACAAGATTTTCAGGATAAAATGATTAATTTCTCACCAGAGAACCAAATAAACTTCCATTTTCTCCCACCGGCAGCTCCCCATCAAGGTGGTATTTGGGAAAGTGCCATCAAAAGTGCGAAATATCACCTTACGAGAGTAATTGGGAAACAAATACTCACGCTGGAAGAGTTCACCACCCTTACCACAAAGGTGGAGGCAATGTTGAATTCACGCCCTCTAACACCGCTTTCGACAGATCCCCGCGAGGTCTCAGCCCTCACTCCAGCACATTTTCTAGTTGGAAGCTCTCTTTTGGCCGTACCGGAAGAACAGTTTTCGGACATTCCTTTAAACAGACTCACCCGATGGCAAATGGTACAATCCCTCTCCCAACATTTCTGGAGACGCTGGCATTTGGAATATTTGCATACCCTCCAGCAGCGCTCCAAGTGGACCGAAAGAGGCAGGAATTTGAAGATCAGCGATTTGGTGCTCATCCACAACCCTCAAACTCCACCCCTCTGCTGGACTCTTGCCCGGATAGATGCTACATCGCCAGGGAAAGATGGTGTCGTCAGAGTTGTCCACCTACGCACACAAGGAGGTACCCTTACCCGTCCTGCAACCAAGGTCTTTCCCATTCCCCTCAATTAGTTCCTTCACTTTCATCTTATTGTTTATTGGTCCCAGGGGACCAAGGGGGCCGGTATGTTTCGTTCTTTTCGTTTCGTTTTTGTTACGCGTACCGTAAGATTGCCACAGGAGGGCGCCTTTTTTTGGTGATTCAAAAAAGGAACTTGTTCGACTGAGCAGTCAGTCAGTCGGTGATAACTCGTGAGTGACTCGGATGCAACCCATATTAGGTTCAAGTGCTCCCGGAACAGGGTATGCGTGTGTCGCAAATCCGCCCTCCCCCCGCCGGCCGGCCTTCCCTGCTCAGAAGCCCTCAACGTGCAGCAGAAACTTAAGTACTCTCTAGATGTGTCGCAGTGAAAGTGTTATATTTGTACTTGTTATATTTCATTTGTGTCGCATTAAATTAGTGATCACTTAATCTCTTTTCTCTCTTATTATGCGCTAGTGTAAGTGATCACTTGGTCCTTCGGAACTTCGGTCTCGATACTCGACAAGTCGTCTTATCTCTCTTGATTCCATCCACTGGCAAGCCTCGGTGTCGGTGGGATAAATAACTCGTCTCCCAATCCTAATATCGTGGATTTAAGTCACAATTAGGTGGATTTTCTCCTATCGATGAGTTACGTTTAATAAGTAAAACGTTTGATAGGACTCCATATTTCAAATTTTGCTCACCATAAAGTTGTATTACCATCATTGTACAGTCTTCTCCTTTCTTCTCTCCATCCGCTCGTCCAACATTTCTTTCGATAGAAGTCAAATGCATTCCTCTCTTTACCTGTCCACGCCATAGATTTTGCTTCCTAATTTCCTCAAGCGTTTACCTTTGCCAAGTATTTCCTCGTCCGTTCTCTGTTCCGCAATCGCATAGTCGCAAGTCGCAGCCATAGTATATTCTATATACTATGGCTGTTCTATATATATATTCTATATATTCTTTCATTTCGCCTTCTGTGTGCGTCATTCTCTCTCTGACGGTGGGTGAAATGCAGCCCCGGCGCCATCTATTGGCCGGTCTCGTGGGTCATGCCTTGGGGAGTGTTTGTTCATATAAACCCCCGCCGATTCCAGTAGATTCTTTGTAGACTGGGTAGCTCGGTGGTCTGAGCAGTGGACGCGACATCCAAAGGTCCGTGGTTCGATTCCCGGTCCAGTCGAATTTTTTCTGCTTGGAATCGACCATCATTTCATCTTCACACCACCATTGTGTTTGTAAATTTTGTGTGTTCCTATCCACTTTCTTTCTACCTTTCTGTATGAACATTTATGTGAGTATTTGCCGCTGAGCGGTCTGAGTGAATGAACGAACGAGTATATATATATATATAATCCTAATATTCCTGCAAAATTGAGTGAACATTTTAAAAAATGTAGTGAAAAATCCTCAAAGAAACACACAGGAATAAGAAAATGGGCCAAATAAAAAAGGATAGTTCAAAGGAAGTGATACCAGAAGGTAAGGTAGATACCAGAAGGTAGAAATAAAATGAGCAATTTCACACAAATACAAAATTCACTACGACCAGGGTTTCAATGTTTATGCATAATTATCAGGTCACCAGATGATGATGCATAAACATTGAAAGACGAGATGTAATATATTTCGTCTTAGTGGAACATTGCTCATTTTATTTCTGCATCAAATTTATGCGTCTTAAAGTAAGGATGGGTATAGGAAATAGCCTCCCCTTACTTTACTCATACTACTGTTTCCTGTACGCATTCCACCTTTCAGGCACATAAATATTATGCCTCCGTAAGCTTATGTGTCTTGTACTTGCTGATGACTCTGTGAATCGAAACGCGTAGTACACACAGTTAAATTCTTTGGAAAAGTGAGAATGTTGGTATAAGCATCAGAATATTTCACTATGTAACGTCTTGACCTGTTAAACTCCTTCTGCCCTCCTTTCTTACTCAATATGTCTGTCATTAAGCTTCTCGCATTCGTGAACGTCTCCTTTGCTAACGTTATCCTATACAGAGTGAAACCTTGACGCGGGGAAGGGAATGCTTCGTTCCAATGACCTCTAGATCTGGACTGGTAGGTGTGATCATGATTGCTTCTTGGGGAGTCACTCATGCCAGAGTGGTGACGGATAAGAGCGAGATGACAGAGAGTCTACATGAAGTTATAGCATAAAAAACACCGTTGAGGACTGCCAAAGGAGCTCACTTAGTTTTTCCCTCAAAGTGATGAAACTCAAAAGTTGAAAATATGGTATTTCTTTATGTGATCTGTACGAGACAAAATTTAATCGGCGTTCTAGATGATGGTTTTGGAATCGACAGGCTCTGTTAAGGGAGAGGTGAAAGTTAGCGTAACTTGTGCTTCCCCCACGGCCACGTCTCACGACATTGGAGCAAAGGTTAGTGACAAACCATACCTACTTATTGAATCATGGGAATGGAACCATATAAATTAATTATAGTATGACGATGACGAGATCGCCGCAGATGGGCAGCCATTTCCGCAGAAGTGGCGAGATAATGGATGCTTCCCGTTCGCTCAATTTGATATCAGCGTTACAGCCTTACAATTTTTTCATTTCGCGTTACAACGAGTACCTCCAAAAATAATCAGCAACAGGTCATAAAAATCAACGTTGAAATTTACATAGTATTTGTTCATTCCTGAAGATAAGCAATATTTTTAGAGAGTAGGGAAATAAAAGAACTTGGATAATGATACCTGGAAATAACTTAAATGCTTAAATTATTTGCTATGCATGCATTTAATGTATAGTACATACTTTTAATATTCCATGTAATGCCGTATATTATTATATGAGCTCGTCATATTATGATAGTATTTTTACTTTATTTAGTCTTCCTACAATGAAAATATAGAGTTTTTCCATAGCGGCTGCATCGGCATAAGACATATTTCACATAAAAACGCACTGAAATATTTGCTTTGCACTAAGGTTGAGTGGGGATGTAAGTGAGTAACATTTCGCATTGGGATGAACAGGTTCAAGTCAAAAGGAAATTATTCTTTCTAGGCGAACTACCTACACCTTCTATGTTGTATAAGTATATTTTCATTCACTATGCTCATATGATGACTTTTTTGAAATTCCTAACGGAAGTTTAAGATGCAAATCGTTTCACCACGGTACGATAAATACCAACCATCAGCAGGGGTCAATCCATTTAAAATCACCCAATATAAATTAAATTTGTTGCTCATCATTTTTTATTTTCCTGATTCTTTATCATGAGCTCCCTATAGGTAGACAGTCACAAAACACTGTTTGAAAAAATTTTATAAGCCATAGTTTTTTTCTGGCAGCCATTTTTCAAATGGCGGTTGGGCAAATTTTAATGAAAAACTTGGTTTGCGGAAAGTTTAATTGCCCAGCTATTTTGAAAGATATCAGCATAATTCAAAAATCAATGTGTTGAGCATAAAATGTACTTTAGGTATACATTTTTTTAAATTTTTTATCATGCAAGAGAGTTAGTCAAACTCTTTCTGTAAACACTCGGAAAAAAAATTATCAACCGTTACTTTTTATGACCATAAATTTTTATGAAGGAACCAAGACTCACTTATAATATGTTCCTAAATATAAAAAATGTTGAGCAACATTGCCTGGGTGATTTGAAATGGATTGACCCGCAGGTATGTAATTTGAACGAATGTGAACTCTATACACAAATTCGCCTGTGGCTATTAGTAGCTTGTCGGTATGTTAAATGATGCTTCCTAAAAATGGAGAAAAAAGTAACTTCAACTTTACACGTGATGAAAACAAAGTTTTTTTAAATACTGTACGGGTCATAGCAAAAACGTGGAGAGCTGCAGCATATCAAACAACCATTAATTTGTTTTATACCCCTCAAATACGTACGCTTCTGCTTCAATTAACCCCCAAACAAATATTTTTTATGCATTTATACAGATGCCCTCACGTTAATAACAGTAACATCACTCATTCTTAATAAATAAAAGTAGCCTGCTATATCTTCAGGAAAACTAAGACCTAAAATCGAGAAAGGCATTCTCAAAAGGCTCACTCAAAGTGTTTTTATAACCAAAGCTTTATAAAACGCCGTTAGGAAAGACACGTAAATCAACTTCTTTGTAAATTTGGCTTAGTCTTACTGAGGCTAAATTTAACTAATATAAAGTAGCTAAGGCTTCCTTTCATTTTTAAGTATGAATTTCAATAAAACGGGAAGCTTAACTTTTATCTTTAACCAATTTTCATCATCTAATCAAGGAAATTTTCGTAAAATGTTACTGAATTTACATAGGTATAAAAATATAATAATTTGTTTATTTTTATAAACAATTTTCCATTAAAAAAAAAACAAAAATCCCGTTAGTAAAAAAATAAATTGATATAATTTACAATAAAAATTAATTTCATCATTTAAATCAATATAGTTTAAATTTATATGAACAATTATTTACATTATTTGCTTTATTAATTATTTAAATGACTTCCTTTTCATGTTATACTTTTCCTGACTTTCTATATTTGCATTAGCAGATTTTGCGTTCTGAAATTGCTCGAATAATAAGTTTCCTTTTTATTTCCACATATGATATTAAGTTTGAAAAAAATGATACGAAAGCGCAATAAATCATAAGGAATGAATCACATTAGATACCACTACCTCAATCCCAGCATGCCTCGTACCTGAAACGCAACCTAGAAACCAAGAGGTTGTATAACGTAAGATTTAGAGCTAACAAAATAGTAAGTAATTGAGTCAGGAATACACAACAACGTGGCTTTCAAAACAGGCCTCTTTGAATCGACACGAAATTTTTGCGAGCTTGAAAAGACCTTGTTTACTCTGGGGAAGGAAAAACTATGTAGGCCGGGGCGATTGTTAATGTGTTTCCAGTGGTAAAAACCTGACGGAATCACTCGAATGCATCCTCGCAAAGATTTTTTTTCCTCCCTCATACCCCAGAAGGGATCCTAATGGAAGACGATTGAAAATGGTAAACTGCGGAGTCACATCCTTCCCTCCTCCAGGAAGAATTCGGACGATAATCAAAGAGCTTTTGGTGGAGGCATAATAAAAAACTAAAGCGTCTCAAGAAAGAGGAGGAAGAAGAGGAAAAGAGCCTTTGGAAAGCTAGCGACCGAAAAGCACGGGAGTTCAAAAAGCAGGGAACGGTAAAGCAAAGAGGAGGAAGTTTAAGCGAGTAAAGAGGAGGGACCGAACAAAAAGCAATTCAGTCCGGAGTTTAGGAGCGAACATTGCCCCCCCCCCTAACAACCACGAGGAAAAACATCGACTTACTGATCCTTGACGGAAGCCGGTCGTACATCAAGCGATCCTTTTGAAGAGAAAAAAAATTAATGTAAATGCACCTAAAACCCCGAGAAATTGGATTTGATTCGTGTTTTCCAAAGAGACTTTTCCCTCCTCTCCACTACCACATTGTTATCCTCTCCTATTGCCCGATTGGAAAGAAAGCAAAACCGAATATATTTTTCCTGCAACTTTAAGTGCTCCCGGAAACTGAGAATAATTGACGTCTGATCTGTAAAAATGTAGAGGACTAAACTGCCATTCGAAATGCAAAACTTTTGCCAATCGAGAGAGCTTTTAGTGATTTCCGCACACTGGATTGATTGGTAGAATATAAATAGATTACACCGCATGCATGTTTCAAAGAAGGTCAGTGGAACAATGGAGTTCGGGAAAGAACAGGGCGAGAATACACAGCTATGAATGCAAAATAAACCCTCTCTATTAGAATTATTCCCAGCCAAGTACTATGAATGCATGATGAAATCATGCAATGCATGAGGGTTGGCGATTTGGGGTAGCACAAACTCCACCTTGCTGAATAAGGTTATTACTTTACAAAATAAAATGGTTGCGCATTTGAAGGTCAAGGAAAACAATGTGAGAGAAGTATATAAGAATCAATGTTTGTTACCATTAAAAGAATTGTATAAATATGTTAATTGTGACAACTTCTTTGACAGCAAATTTAGAAAGCAACGTGTGATTAATACTGACATGCAACTGCGTCGAATAAATAGGTTGTCTGTACCTAAGTATCTTAACCTCCATGGCAAGAGGTCTTTAGCACATGCAGTCCCAGGGTTGTTAAACAAATTACCTATGTCAATGCTTGGTATTAATAGCATATCTGTTCTTAAAAATCACTAAAAGAGTGGCTCATAGGCTAACACTGTTAAGCTCTTAATTTTCCAAAACGCTACACAGCAAAAAATATATTTTTTAACTAAAGGCACCTGCTGACAAGCCGCTTTGGCTTAGCAGGACCTCAACTGCACTATTATTCTTTTTTTTTTCATTATTGGTAGAATATAATTTTCTTCGTGATTGCACCAAAACATTGTAAACTTGAAACCTGCTGATAAGCTTCAGCTTAGCAGGACCATGCTGGATAAAATCAACCAAAATGACCAGAAAATGAAAGTATACTTGTAACTGTGTAATTTGTAATATTTTTTGTAACCCATCCAAAGGGAAACTACAGCGTGTAGCTATTTGTCAAATAAAGTTATTATTATTTTTTAAAAAAATTCCTCCAATGTACAACATAATATAAAACTATCACTAATTGAGCTGAGTAGATTAGTTTTTCATGAAAAAATTACTTGAGTACAAAATACCATTCAACTACTCCAAAATTAAGAATATAAGAAAATAGACTTTTTCGGCGAAGGAAATAAGAGTCCAAACCGGCAAAACAAATTTGCAGACAGAAGACAAGAAAGAAAATGAAAACAAATCTAAACTTTTACCCGCAAAAAATGAAAGAAAAACTAAATAATCCATATTTTTTCGACGTCTTCTAATGGTGTGAGGGAATTAAACGAAAGATAGCTCTCTTATTCCATTAAGCCTATCTCAATAATTACCGCTAATGAAATAATGTCATACCCTGACAAGAGTATAAATATAGAATATTAAAAGAACATTACTTGGCAAAAATAGAAATTAGTGTTGGAAATATGCATTAATAATCGAAACAAAATTTTGGTTTTTGCGCACATTTATCTCACCCATGATGAAAAAACCTATCATTCAGCTATATCATAGTGTAAGCTATTCGTCACATAATTTTCATCAGCATCGAAAACTCTGATACAGATACTGAGGTGAGAGGAGATAACAGATTCCTTCCTAACAGTTCCAAATCGCAAATAACACGACAAAACGCCTTCAAAGCAAAGCAACTATATTCTGTAATCCATTATTTCTTGAGAATAATCAGGGCTCTCCTATGCTGCTATGTCTATTTGCTAGGAATAACCTATTCGCACAACTTGAATCAGCGTTTATTTTTGATTAAATGCAGTTGCGCCAAAGCAAAAGCTAAAATATTGGTATATTACGATAAACTAATCAGGACACCTGTGAGAATCAGGTAATACCTAGCGCTTCCAGACTTTTTAACGCTCCCACGAGGAAATATGCGTTTCCCGAATCTGGTTTAAGAGCCTCGTATTGTTGCCCAAAGGGAAAACAAAGAATGTGGAAAAAAATACGCTCGTATTATGTTTAGGTGTAAATGTGTTTACGTCCACTAATTAATTATATATATTTCGTCAATATGTCATACATGAGAAAAGATACTTCGAAAAATGAACATTAACCAACCACGTTGGTTAAAAAATTCAAAATTCATGCTGGCTCCAATTGAAGTAGAGATTTATGCTTGATAAGCTAATGAATCGGAATGCAACAAGAGCAATGCGAAAGACCTAATTACAATCAGAATTTAACTTAGACGGAGGGATACTGCCAGACGAAAAACTAATTAAAGGATTGGAAAGATATTGGATCTTCGATATTTGTCTTGAACAAAGAAACACGAATCCAAAGAGCGTACGAAACCAATTTAAGTGAGTCTCGATAATATACCTTTATCATTTTCTGTAGCAACTACATCTCAATAACATTGCTCTTGGTGGCCAAGTGGGAGTTCTCTATTCCATTAAATTACATACTTCAAGGCATAATTAGATGGAGGGGGAGAAATTTTATTCATGCCGCATTAATATTTCACGAATCAGGTCGCGCTTTTTTAAGCCCTTAATATCTTAATATTTTCCTTATTTACCTTTCGCTTAGAAAGGGTTCTGTGAAGGAAAAAGAGGAAACAGGTAGAAAAAACTGCCATCTGGGGAGGCCAAGGAGCAGAGAAAGCAGCCGAAAAAAATATAAGGGTCAATAAAGTGAGAGGATGGAAGGCTGAAAGATGAAGGCCGGTGCTGCGGCTTACAACGCACGGAGCACACGCCTATTCCTTGCAAGCCGCGAAGACGTCAAACGTCGCAACGATTTAATTAATGGGCCTGTCTCGTACAGCGTCGCCTTTTACGTCACGTCCGGAGGGTGGTGCAGGTAGAAAGGGAAAGGGTGAGGTAGCGTCGGGTGCAGAATGGAATGAAAGAGGAAGGACTAAGGGACCTGAATCACCCGAAGAAGGATTATGAAGAGGCAAGCAAAAAGGGGAGACGTTTTTGTGGAATATTTATTCTTGGAGAAAGAGAATGAGGCCGTTTTTGTGTTACTCGAAGGTCCAAAGACAGATAATTCGAAGATGGCGGGTCAGAGCCCCGTGTGGGGTTAATATTTCACCACTCAGGTTATGGGTTCTTTTTTTCCAATCACGGCGAAATGCACAAATGACATGGTACGCTGTCACACCCACTGGTGCAAAGATATATGTACAACGAATGCGGTTAAATTTTCGATAAAAAGTAATTTTCGAGATTCGAACCCGGATCTCCCAATTGACAGTATGATGCGAAAGCCAAACCATAAATCCATCTTCATTCAAGGTGAATTTCAGCGTGTTCGTATCTCGGTCTGTTCAAGTGACTTTTTGGCGGCGAAGTTCATCCACTTTGATGTATCAGGTTGTTGATCTGAGGTCTGTTTTTCAGAGCCACAAGCCGACAAGTTGTAAATATTTTCACTTGTAACTCGTAAAATTCCGTCTCTCAGACGTACAAGACTAAAAATGACATGTCTATTTCGAAAGACGCAAATGTTTATTCACTATAAATATTCTTATGGATAAAATATGCAAATATTTGGCGTAAGTTGTCTTGTTATTCATAAAAAAGTACTAATAATTTCACGACTACGCAGTCGTTTATGCAAGAAAAGATGAAAATGCATAAAATAATCGTAGTATTATCACTGTTATTCTAAAGGAATCTTAAACAAATCGATGTCACTTCACAAGTCTTTACCATAATTTGAACTCGAATATTAATTAATATGTTACATATGTACAACCTCTTGAAAGATAAAAACTACTCAACACGACATTTTAGCATGCAAGAACTATAAATAACGTCTATTTGAGATGTATCTTCACTAGATGCAGAGGAGTAAACATTTTTTCATATAATGTTCAAGTTGTGACTTGTTCTCGCTTGGCATCTTTTCAGCTGAATTGTTAACTCAAAGTACGATTCATTATATACTCTATCATTAATATATACCCAGAAACGCACCAATGACTCTTGAATGAGAAAGACAGCAAAATAAACTCTCCAGATATATTGGGATCTTCAAATAAACTAAAATGGACTGGATAACGTCTGATGGGGGCAATCGACAATTCTATCACTTTCACCTGAGAAACATTTGTCAGTCACACTACTGAAATCTGATTTTTCACTGGATGAGTTGTAACTTTTGGACTAGTAAATTTAACCCCTGTTTTGGCCCCAAACCTCTATTGTAGAGCGTTATTAAACCCAATGTAAAATGCCAATGGAGCTCCTTTAAGATATTTATGAATGAATAAGGAATAAATACCGTGTAGCCAATCAGAAGCAAGATCTTTAACGTAGGCTGTTGAATTTGTCAAACTTTAAACTTTTTCGCAGCCAGGACAGCGTTGCTGGAGCTGCAGCAAGGAGTAAGGATGCCATTATGTCATTAGTCAGTCACGCGATCATAATAGGGACAATAGAGGGTGATCTTTAATACTGCTAACAATAAATGAAGTTAGGTGGTAAAAGAATCACTATTACTACTCCAAAACATTCGTTCTTCTTCATAAACACCACCGTGAATATAAATTATTAAGATGACTGATTGCGTCATGGTTTTTCCAATATCTTATGTATTCAACCGTTGCGTGCTCTGCATATAGAATGGGATACGCGTGTGAGGAACATCGCAGCAGTCAAACGATACAAAAGGCATAAAAACTACCGTAGCTTAATTGAATTAGCGTGAGACAAGTCTCGAATCACGTAAATACAAAAGGGATATGCGAAACGTAATTTGTCTAAAGTGCTTATTAATTTTCTTCGTTAAATCTTAAATAGTGGTTGTCAATTTAGAGGAGAGGAAGACGACTGAGGTTATATACGCTGTAATGGAGGATAAATTGGTATGGGAAAGATAACCAATTGGGGGTATGTGAAAGATAACCAACATTATCGAAAGGCGCCCAGGGGACCACTACTTCGAGTCTCATCCCAGGGACGGAGAACTGTACTTGAAGTAAGTTTTGTTAAAATATTCACTAAACGCTCTTATATTTAAGCATCGTATGTATTGCATTTACAGATAATAAAAATGGCATCATACTCTGATATGATTTTAATCATTATGAATACCGTGTTCATAAGTTAATTTCCTCAGCTACTATCCGGTGTGGGTTTAATTACTCATTTTATCCATCCATTTGATCTTCAACATCCTCCTTTGACACAAGGTTAAGAAGGCTTCTAATTTTTAAAGCGTGACTATGCAACGGCCTATGTTTCTCATATATTGAGCGCCATGCTTTAAAGTAGAGTGCAATAACGCTAAAAACATTAACACAAAAGAATAAAAATGTAACATCCTCTCCATATGAATTGCCTTGTGCTGCCAAGAGCTAACAAATACTCGTAATATCGATACAACAGGATAAAATAACTCATTGGTAATGTCCACACTCATTTTAATATAATCCGACCAATGCTTCGACACTCTATGTCATTTTCAAGGTACATTCAGTAACAATCACCTTGTATATATACCCCTGAGCCAGAAAGAAAGGAAGCGGGGAGATATTTAGGCTGACGGAGATGATGGTATGGGAGGGGACATGTAGAGGGTGGGGGAATTCAAGATGAAGAGCAACAATAAGGACGCAAGTATGGGGAGGGAACGCGACCAGCAAAAAGAAAAGAATAGGGGGAGATGAAGGTCAGAAAAGCGAAACTAATAGGTTACAGGACGGGAAGGGAGGCTTAAATTTAAGAGGGGTTTGAGTAATAAAAACAACACTGTGACTAAGATTGTCCAGTCCATTAATAGTTTCTAATTTGCCAAGTTATTTTATTCTTACCATCGTGGATATAACATATTTCCACTAGGTAGCGCCTGAAACTCATTCATACGTTCAATATTACAGAATAGATTCATCATGAACTCTTTTTTTTAATTAAAAGCAAGTGCGCAAACCAGTATCGCTATCGTTTTACGTCTGGTATAGAGCTTATAGTCTTTGATTGCGTCCTCATCCTCGGCGTGATATCGCAGGGGAGATGGCAATATGGCAAATGGATTAGCGTGGGTTTAAGATACTGCCGAAGGGGTTGTAAGGGACTTCTGGCATGTGGATCTTGGAGAGTGGATAGTAGGAGTGGTTCATTAATGCCAAGAAGTAGGTCAATGAGCGGTTTGGCAGTGGTGCTCCACGTAACTGGTGATGTCACATCCCTGACAAGTATACCAAAAAGGGATGTGATATAAAGCTTTAAAATAGCGTAAAAAACTAACGTGCAATGATGAAGGATTTGGTGTTTTCCCGGCGAACAGCCGACATTAAAATAGTCAACATTTTGAATCTTCTCGGGAGTAGGTTATTTTAAATTTATTTCACTAAGAGCGATCTATGCTCATTAAAGTGAAACCACTCTCTTAATTCCTCCAAGATTTCTGAATACGCTTTCATTTATGACGCTCCGTAAGGTGATTTTGTACCGCATCCTTAGAGTTTGAAAACGCGTTTGAAGCGGTGATTCTATGTTCCTAAATTTACTCTCATTTCACTTTTTATTTTCACTCTTATCTTTTGACAGTTTTCGTACAATAAGTCCCTTTTCTTATCAACCAAACCCGATCTATAGTCTATATGAGGTATTCCACGTTTCTTTCATAATCAGATTGTGCGATCCATTGCCATCATCAAAGAAGATTAAATCTCTTTAGCTATATTCAAATCTAATACCAGGAGGAATGGTTTTAGGGTAAGAGTGAAAAGCTACGGTGAATGGGATAAAAGACTCCAATGCTGGGATTTGTCTTTCCTGAACAAAAGATTGCAATACATAGTTTAACATCAATCCAAGAGGCAAGGAATACACTATTTGTACTAAGGTACCCGAGTTTGGACCAAATGACCTCCATATCCGGGAGTAATTGTCAATCCATCCAAGGGGGAAGGGAGTAATCTACCCACCACGCTAGATTAATCCATCAAAAGAATCATCTCCGTTCAACTCATCTCTTGCGGGAGAGTAGCTAATGAGAAGAAAAAGAATGGAGGTAGTACACCATAATATGAAGAGTGAGAGATGCCTGGTGACTTCCAACGCACCGAGAGGTGGTCCTGTAGCAATTTTGTGCAAATTCTGAAGCGTATCTTTCGAGCTTCAGCGATGGCAATGAATAATGGACTGGGGGACGACACGGAAGTAGGACAGGTTAGGGTAAGTTGTACAGAGAATGTCTTGAAGGATCGGGTGATCAAATGAGCCGGCTAATGAGGAGGTAAAGATCTTACAAAAAACTATTGAAAAGATAGCATTTCACCTTCTAAGAAGAAACACGAGTGGCAAAAACAAAAGGTATAGTTCCCGGGCCGCCTAACGACTAAGATAGAGATAGATACCAGAGCAAACAATAAGTTATTTACCTGGTTTCAAACTTATAAGTACATTTTCTTAGTTTAGTGCGATAAAAGCTGCTACTCCTCTGTTAAAAAGTTATAAATTTGTTTTGTTATCATTCGAAAGAACTTCGGATCTCATGGATAAAAAGAGAAAATTTTCTAGCATAAGCAAAACGTTAAAAACGCATACACTTAAAAAATTTGGGCAATATACTCAATCATAGGCCGGCAGTTAAATCACTTGGACCAGCACTGGTCTGTAGCACATTGGAACACTGCTTTATATCACATACTCCTTACACAGTACGTCTAACTCATAAGTATTGACATTTAATCCATACAATATTGACCTTTCAACATCATAGTCACATCATTTCAAATTAATTCAACCTAATAAAGTTATGAGAGATTTCTTTGAGCGACCTTTCACAACTAAGGTGATTCGCACACACTGCCTACGACCAACAATAGGGGCAACGTAAGAGGTCTTGAAAGAAATTTTAAGGTCACTGACCCAAGTTCCAGCCGGAGTCAAGGAAGGTTCTTCTCGGTTAACTTGAGAAAATCGCGGTTTCTGCTCAATAGTCTTCGTAGTGCAATCAAATTTTAAATAATATTCTATTTTAATCCTTCCGATGCAAAAACGATTCTTTCCGCTCTAAAGTAATAAATACAACTCGTAATATTATGGCTTCGAGCAATTTCAATATTTTTTCTTGACTTTCATTTAAATGGCATCTTAAGAAAAACTCGAGCGATAGCATATATACAAATGGAGTATTCACGGTTTACTCTTAACCCTAATTGGCAAGGAATAATTTTCAACTACTCACAAATTTAGTATAGGTTTGATGGAAAATATAATTTTTGGAAGGAAATTGGAATTTACCAGTAAAACGATAATATTATACGTCATCAAACTAGTTTCAGGAAGAAAAGATTTTTTAAATAAATAGCTTTGCTTTATAAAGATGAAAATAAGGTGATGGTCATTGGAGACTTCAATGGCCACTTTCAGAATAAAATAGAAAAGAGTTTGAGTAAAGAGCCTTAAAATAAAAAAAACACTTATTCATAACTTAGAAACCGGTTTTAAATAATGTATGCATTACTTTTTCGTCATAAATGTCTTATTTTTTTATTGAAAAAAAAGAAGAAATAAGGACGGTATATAATTTAGAAAGTGCAGAAAGGGCACAACACCTCTTTTTTCTCGGATTTTTGCCAATTTGTAGGACACTTTTATAGGACAGAAAATGCGGGAGTAAACTTCCGTGCGATATTTTAAAAATATAACTACAAGGCCACCTAAAACCAAAAATATTCAAGCATATAAACGTAGATGTAATAAACTCCCTTTTTTTGCGGAATTCCCATTGGCCATAGTCCATGAAAATAATAAGCGCTAAAATTAAAGTTTCAAAATTTCGTGACTACGGGAAAAAATTGAAAAAAACGAAACGATGCAAGTAAAAACAACAAAGAGGCCTCAGCAATCTGGTTTATTAGAAACAAGATAAATTATGACCACGTGCCCACTTTCCAAAAAAAGCACGCAAGAATGGTTATTAAAAAAACATTTAAACATAACGAAAACATTATCGAATTCTTTAGGTGGCGGCTGGAACGGTGGAAACAATTGAAACAAAATTTGAAAAAGGACTGCGAGGAACAAAATTGGACGCAGAGGAAAACAGAAGGATAAAAAACGTGGAAAATAATAATGAAGGCCTTCATGAATAATCCGCAGCGGGTCAAATTAAGGAAGCAGTTTTTCATACTTTCCATGCGATGCAATTCATCGTGGGGCAGGAGAAAGGGATGAGGGAAGGGAAGCTCTTCTCAGCATGATGGGCGATGAGTGGCATAAAAAGGAGAGAAAAAAGGAGTAAACTTTGTGCGTGTAAGGAGTGAAAAAGTACGATAAAGCTCGCACGTGCAGAGGTGTAGCGGCGCTAGGCATTCAAAGGGCGATAAAAATATTCTTTTAGTAAACCGACTCAACTTAGACCCTTTTGCTCAAAAGAGTAATGCCGAAGACATTCAAGCGAGCTGGAAATTAGAGAAAACTCTCATATCTTACCGAAAAAATATCTCATTTTAAATTGAAAAGAATAATCCTTATGAACATAAGACTATTATTCTCAGGCTATCATCGCCATTGCCTTCAAATCAACCAAAAACAAAACCTTCCTTTTATCTTGAGTGTTTTTTCTTAGACAGTATGCAATGTATTCAATCAGAATAAAAATGAACAAACGGGTAGTCACACAAAGTTGGACATAAAAGGCAATTAGTTTAACTTGGGAAGTAACTGCTATGAGCCTAAGTATCGCAAACAGTAACAGAATAGGATGTAATAACATAAGAAAAAAAGAAAATGTTGTCGAAATTAAGTAGCCGAAGAAGGACGATGGCCAAATAGAGGAAATATTTGCTATGAAAAGGTGTCGCAAAATTGGAACAGATTATCATTACAAAGCCCTAAAACGTATAAGACACTAATTTATATCGACAAATAAATACGTGATAAATACAGAACACTTGATCACAACAATGTAGAAAGATATTAAGAGATGGAAGAAAGATTAGAAATTAAAGAAATTTTAAAAATATAAAATAAATACGAAAATGTAGACTCGTGCAGGAAAAAGCGGTAGTAGTGAGGAAAATAACATAGACAGCTGAATTCTGCCAAAATACAAAGAGCTTCCCATTGATTAATACTAATAATGTCCAATAGAGATGGTTCCAATTCTTGAAATCACAACCTTCCTACCGACACAATTGTATTCATTTTAAACAAGTGTCTCATTAAATAGACTCTGCGTTTGCGCTTGACTTCCTAGCTGCCTCTGTAACTAACATACCAGCCTTACCATGTAGCCTGTGACTGATCGATGCAGAAGAAAAAGTTTGCACCTGATTGCCTAATTTGAGGGCACATTTAAAGAGGTAGTAAAAATGATCCCTCAGTATACGTCTAAATTTGAGTCAAGTTCTTTCGTCTTTGGTTATTAACCTAAGTAAACCATTGCCAACAGATTTTAAGTAACTTCTTATTTCACGTTTCATGCTCAAAATACACCTGACTATACGTGTTTAGGGGATAAAGATACGTATTTGAGAAGGGTAGAGGAAAAACCAGGGCAGTAGCAGAACGTAAAGTGACGAGGGAGGAGGGCAAGAAGGAAGTGTTGGGGAGGGAAGTGTTGGAGGTCGGAGGTGAAAAGAAAAAGGGAGATGATATCTCACTTGCCTCTTTGTGATTTCCCTCGAGACAAGAGATAGCATGAGGAAGAAAAGGGAAAAGTTAGTGGGGAGAGGTGGAGGGGGAGGGTTGAGAGATAGGGCGAGAGAAAGACGGAGAAGGTGAGGAGAAATAAAGATACTGCCTGGGCATTAAAAAAAATGCGTGACGGTGGAGTAGCTTCGAAATTAAAATTTGAAAATTATTAATTAATTCCAGCTAAGAGTTACCGCAATGCAGAAAACTAACCCGTCAAGACTGAAGATGTACCAAGATACACTGGAGAGATGGGGGTTCGCGCGGAACGCAATCACCCCGAGTGATGTAGAAATTGAATTAGAGCATAGACGCGAAAATATGAGCGAGTCCTTCTCAGGCTAATCTTACTCTACTTCCGACTTGGTGGACCGCCGCTAGTGCATGCACCGCGGGATTTTTAAGCGCGGGCCATGAAGAAGGAAACGAATAGGCGTGAGATTCTGGTAAGATCATTGGAAAGTGAGATGTTTTAACGTATTGGTATCATAATCTCCTAATGATAAGATTTTTGCTCACTTTCCACAGAAAAAATTTTATTTTTGGACCTGATTTTGGAATAACCTATGTAATTTTTAAGGTTATGCGTAGCTAATGTCGGAACCAGGTCGGAAAATAAAATTATTTCTGTGGAAATTGAAAACAAAAACCTTTTCATTTTTGAGATCATGATATCTGTAGTGCATTTCCACAAAATACCGCCGGATACTCTAAACTTAATTTTTACGTAATAGTGTGACGCATTGTTTTTTCAAATGGTCATAAAAAGTGAAGGAAATATTTTGCAAATACTTGCGGAAATGGATCTCTCTTATCCTGCAGCTCAAATCTGACCTGCAAGAGGAAAGTAGTTTGAAGCATAACATTGCGACGAATATCGTTTGCCAAAAACCACATAATTCCAGACAGCTCTCACTTAAAATACAGTTCTAGAATTAATAAAGTGAATAAGGAATTCATATTTCCCGAAGTTTGAAAAAAATCTCCAAAAACTTGGATCATAATCTTTAAAAGAATAGAGGAAAATACACGTTCATACTAAATGCTTCATATACTCTAACTGAGCCATTTGAATAATAACGCTGACCAGCATTTGTGAGGAAAAAATACAGAAAAGGCGCAATAAGCGACTTGAATTACTTCCCCTTATTATTTTTAGTTAAAATTCACTTATTCAAAAGTAGGCAGGAACGAAAAACATCATTTGCATTCATAAGTCAATTTTTTATCACCCGCTTGCATTACCATATTCACAAAAGAATATTTAAGTAAATAAACAGCTTTTTTATGGCCATTCAAAAATGTGTTTGGCATGGAAATGACATTTTTTCAAATTGAAAGAGCCGTTTCAAATCATTAGGACTCAAAGAGTAAAACTGCAGGATGACTTAGCACAGGAAATGATTCATGAAAAGAAATCACACACAAGAAAGATCGTTCATGCATTGTGCTACAACTTGGATACTATAACTAAAAATATTTGCACCATAGAGCGGAAACTAATGTTTTTCAGCTCAAAAATATTCTCTTTTCCTAAAACCCTGAATATCAGCATCAAAAGTAAATGAACTACTAGTTTTCATAGAGAAAAGGCACACTATTGAGGCCAACAGTGTATGCTGAAAAAAATACACACTCCAATACCAAGAAACTGGTAAATAAATTATACTACACATAACTTCCGCCAAAAATTACATAAAATAACAGAAAATTTGCAAATCACATATGCTTGACTATATTTAATGCCGCGCTTCTGATTATTTTGCTCCTGCTAGTTATGATGAGTTCGTTTCACGTGTTTTATCATAATATTTATTTGTTGGTTAAATTAAATTCAAAAGGTTTCTTAGTTTAACTCATTTTCATGAGTTTATGGTTTTTATTTATTTTTTTCGAGGTTGATAAGGATTTAAGTTTTTGTTTTGGCGGAGATTGATTTTTTAGAGAAGAGAGAGGGACGTGTAACGAGTCCAAACGTGTGTGTTGAAATTTCTTCTGTCCCATTTGGAAAAATATACTATAGGAAGAAAACTGCACACCATCTATCTTAATAAATAGGGCGCTAAGATAAAATGAACAGTCACATTTTACGTAGTCCTCTATTGGCTCCGTATGACTAACGTCACCTCTTGTTAGATCATGCTCAAAGTTCCTCTGCCTATTGTGATATTCAACCGAAGGACGTTTTAAAGTCTCGTTAAATGCTGTCAAGCAGCTTCCACATAACTCCCACTAACGACGTTGCTGAAAGTCGTTGGCTTAAGGGAGAAATGACTCAGGGGCCTCTTATGGTGCTCGCTAGAAAAGACCGATACCAGGCTTATTTCAACGACTGCCATAAAGCTACACACCCATTTTCCGACTCATCAAACAGAAATTCAGTGAATTAATACAGAACAGTCGCATTTCCCAACGCACAGTGTTAATCACTTAACATCAGACTCGTCTCAAAACGAAATGTTAGGTAACACTCTCCACCACAATGAGGTAAGCGACGACGTTTATGTAGAGTTCCCAGCCTAAAAATAGCAAATTGATCTGAAAAATTGGGAATCATGAAGGTATCAAAGTTGAGTACATCAGGATGATAAGAACCAAACTCCTATAAAAAATGCATGCATTCAAATACGACTTAATGCATCCATTAAATGCAGGACAATGATTATGGCTTCCGCAGTCAGTTAGCTCTCAGGAAAATAGCACCCTTCATAAAAGCAGCAATTGAGTCTTTTCAAGTCACGTTAGCTGCTAGGATATTGTTCACCCTACCTCGGAATATAAGCCATCATCATCATCATCTATGGTCATAAATGCGAAGTTAGGTTCGCAGCAGTGCACCGTTTCGCTCTTCTCTCTAGCATCCGCTTAAATCTTACACAGTTATTTGTTTTGACATCCTTCATTTTCTCGATGCTAATAATCTCATTTATTAACATAGGGCATGCAGATATCATGAATTTGTTGTGATTTTTAGAGATATCCACAGCAGAGCAGCTCTTGCAGTATTTTCCATTATTTATAAATCGCTATTTAAGTGATATTTAACCATTTTGAAATCTTCTTCAGTCTCCGTTCACTTTCCAAGAGTATTGTTTTCGTCGATGGTTGCCAAACAATATGTTTTTAAACATGAGGATATTTTGAACGCACAACTTAATTAGTCTCCCTCTTCTGTCGTTTCGTATTCTTAAACCACACTCCCCCATAGTCTAACCCTCTTTGCGCTACAACCGAATTCTCTTCTCCAAGAACAATTGAGTCTCCATGCCCTATCACATCTCTAACTCCTTTTATTCTGCCGTACGCATCTTCTACAAAGTCGTCTTGGTCCTGTGACACAGGTATGTATACTTGCACCTTAATCATTTCCATAGGTTTTGTGTCTAATGTAACCTAAATAATTCTTTCAATGTATTCAAGTTATATTTTCACTCACAAACCGCTGTATTTGCTAAAAATCATACCAACACGCGCATTTTTAATCGTATATCCAGGGAAGAGAATTCGGTCACTGCCGCTCTGTTTGTCCGAGTTTCATACCTAAAACATCCAGACCCATTATTTTCATATCCGTTTTCTTGTTTTCCAATCCTTCCCTCCCTCGCAACGATCTTATGTTTCACGTACCAATCCTAAAATACCACTAATCGTTCTTGGATGATTCTCGAGTACATCACGCCCGAAAATCCAAACAAGGACTTTATTCTGCAATATATCTCACTCAAGAGAATTCTATAATTTAATATTTTATGAACACAACTAAGAAATGGTTGAAGAGCTATATCAGCTCGGAACACTAAGCTGGCGGTTTCCAGCAGCCTTCCTTCACGCAGTATCTCAGCGATTTAAGTGAACATCTAACCATGCCCATTGCATAATGAGAACCACTGTACTAACCCGCGTGATCACCATCTCAACAAGTACGAAAGGCCCCAGCTAGCGCAGCTTGGAAGAACTCGCTAATCGCAGGATGTAAAAATGTGATTTTGAAAATCTCAAGTGAGCGCCACATTACGACATCTAATTTTGGTCACCGTGGACCTTAATCGTCGCTCTATTCATTTTGATAAAGAAATTAGTGTGCTATTTATGATTCATACTCTACTTATGTAGTTTATCATTTGTTGGTGTTCGTTAAATAGTAACGAACATGTAAAATTAATAAATAATTTTAAAATAATAATAAATCTATGAGTTAGATTAACAACACAATGATCTAATGACTATAATTTTAGGGCCTGTGAACCATAGTACCCCGATTGATTGGTATTTGTCAGGTTCTCCCCGCGTTACAGCATTTTTGTGGACGACTGTTTCGCCGGCATTCACGGTGGCATCATCAGGTCTTAAACGCGGGGAGTACCCGAAAAATACCAATAAACAAGAGTGCCGTGAAGCCTTTGTAACATAGTTACTCGAGGCTGAACAAATCATGAGAGCTTGGGGCCCCACAAGGCAAAGCTACACGTGGGCCCGCAAGGCGTTTTCCCGGTTTCCGCGGTCCTAGGTGACGCCTCCATCGGGTTTCTGGTTGCCAATTAGTTGGCGGCAGATATTTGCCAAGTAATTGCATCTTTACAATTTTCGTAACATTTTGGGCCAAATTATCATATAATGGCCCACTTTACTCTAGACAAAGCCTGTTTTCGGCCACAACTGCTTACTCGTCGATTTAACCCAAACATTTCACAGCAAACAGCTATAGGTTAACCCAGCATCCGCTTCCCGGGGGACGCACTCTGTAACGGTTACTTATATATTTAGAGAAACAACTGTCAAGTTGAGGCATAAAAATTCCTTCGATTTAATGGAAATGAAATTGCCGTGTAACGGAATTTTCCCAACTCCCCTGTTATCAGTGCTTTGAAGATCTTCAACGAAATTAAATCCGCATTGAATGAAAAAGAGGACGAACCCTTCAAAAAAGTGTCGCAAGATTTTCACCAAATAAACTCCAGGTTGTATTTCATAGCTAACATAAGTTATATGTATAATTTACACACTGATACACAAGCATTATAGAAATGATATTTCTTATTTAGATACTACGATATTACACTTTAGAAAGTTTACAACCATGCGAGGCGTTCTCTAAGCAGTACTCAAATATATAAAACTATTAACAGGGAGGATACAATAAGGGCAAATGTCAAAAATTTCAACATACAAGCCTTAATGAGAGACAATGTAAAACCAAAAGTTATGAGATCCAAATTAAAGTATTTTTAAACATGCAGTTTTAAAAGTCTATTTCAATTAAATAGTTTTTTAAACCATACTTCCATATTTCTATAGCTCCTATATTTATTCTAGACATCAGGTTCTCATGTATTTATGAGACAAAGGCTACAGTGTAATATAGCACGGTGGTAATTATTAGACCGGTTGATGCATTTAAATTTAATTATTTTATTCATAACCAAACTTAACATAAGACACGACATCATGCTATGCTGAGGTAGTGACCAGGTTTGAAACGTATCGGCGAGATAAGTCTTAGATGAGATGGTGAGACAGCTTAATTCATATTTACAACCATTTATTCTACAACCTAATGTAATGTCATATTTTGGAATGGTTTTTTGAATAAATGGGATCGAGATTAATCATGAATAACAATGAAAATTTTAAAGGTAAATATAGTTTTCTTGGACGCAAATCGAACAACGGTCCTTCTGTTTTCCGCTTGCTGATACATTTAATATTTTTCTCCATAAATTTTCAACCATGCTTTGCCGTTCATTCCGGCTCATGAGAAAATCTTGCATTGGTCGCTTCTTAATGCTAAGGGATTGAAATGTGGTTATAGACTTCCTTTAAGGAAGACAATTCTTTTCAAGGGTCATTTCAGATGGCTCGCAGAGGTGCAACGTCAGCTAGTTCCTCTAGATTCTGTGAGAGAAGCTATCGGAATTACAAATGCTGGGTACTACGTTGAACTAAGCATCGACTCAAAGAAACTTCAAGATATGTAAATCGATTCGCAGATCCAAAACTTCATCATCCGATTTAGCAAGCGTCCTTAGCCGATCATAGCGGCAGATAAAAAAACTTAGCCGGAAGTTAGTAATCTCATAATTTATCCTAAGCTGCAATTTCCTTCCCCTTTTTTAAATTCGGAGAGTCGTAGAGATTTCACCGGTGGATTTGAGTGCTATGTGTACAACAATAACAATAAAGATAAGGTAATGCTCAATATATCAAATTCGACGTTAACCAGTTAAACTTAGCCCCCCCTAGAACTCCTTGGCGCTAGTCGCTGAGAGTAGGCCAATGTCTACGCCACGTTTCACACATTCCTATCTCCTTTCTCATGACATCCCTCCAATACTGGCTCTCTGACCTTATTACAGAATGGCGTAAATGGTAGAGTAAATTGATCTAAGTTTTTCTTGAAATAACCAACAAATAAACTCTATCCCAGGTCAACAAAACCAGCGGCCATCCTGCATCAACCGACAAAACATTCTTTGCCATTTATGCAGTTGCTATAAAACGTCTTGCAAAAGACGTCAGTATTTTCTCAACTGAATCGCCTTCTTTACGCCCCGCCCACAGAAAAACCCACTCTTTTCCCGAAGAGCTATTTTCATGAATGTTTAACGGTTTCCGAGCGCTGTAATTAGCACCCACTCTCTAACCAGGCATAAACATTCACCAACGCCCACTCCTTAAGAAGACCGCCACCGTCCCACCCCGTCCCCCCCCCCATCCTTTCACTCCCTTAAAACGTCGTACACACACATACAACTCTACGCCCCCGCAGACTATATTAGTCTTTCACGCTGCTTTAAACTTTCGGGTTCTCGGCACACTCTTCTACCCCGCTGGATCCACTTCGCTGCGCACTTTCTCATCCTTTAGGGAGGTGGTGGTTTAAGGGAAGCGAGGACCCGTCTCTTCACTTAGAAGTCCCTCACAATTTAAACTTGGCGCTCGCAAGGAAAGGGAGATGAGTCAGTGCCGAAAATTGAAGAGGGGAGCTGGAGAGACGGTTATACTTTGGGGATGGGACAGTAAAGGAGGGAAGGATAACAGGGGTGACAGTTAAGTTGCCAGAAGGAGGAGGAGCAGTGAAGGAAGAACAAGTCCACCCATCTGCTTTTATGCGCTCCCTGCGAATACATCGCGAGGGCGTGAGGAGTTCGTCGTGACGGAAAGATAAGGAGACAAAATGCATATTTTTCTTCGAGAGTGATGCGTCAGAATGACGGAGGTGATGGGAGAAGCAAGAAAGATATAATGACCGAAGATGCCACGATAAAGAAGGCTTGCCATTGTAACAAGGTTACTTGAAGCTAGGACGATAACGTGAAAAGTTAAGAGGCCCGTCTTTTGAATATACATTTTTAGCATTTTATTTTAGCGAGAGGTCGAAAAAATAATAACAGCAATTCAAAGGGATAAGGATCATTAAAATACAATGATTTAAAAGATCATTAGCTAGAGATGATAAAGACAGAATCACTGGAGAAACCCTGGCACTGGTTGGAGAAAAAATTCTTGATGAAAAACGATCACAGTTGAGGAGACAATTATTGTTATAATATTTATTTACTATGAGCTGGATGGGGCAATAACGCCCCCTCTTACCTCGAACCATTTACTTCAAATACATATATCCTGAGTGGAGAAATATTCCTCCCATGTGGGACTCGAAACCCGCAACCCTCGGATTGACAGGCAATACATCACCCCATAACCACCGGAGTGGAGTTGAAAAAGCGGGAAATATCTGTTTAAAAGTAACCACAAGAAAACCATATTGTCAGAATACATGGTTAGGAAGGAGCTTCTAAAAATATCAGGGACGGAATACATAAGAGCTTTCAGATATCTAGACCTAAGTACTGGGAAGCATGCATATTTTTTACATTACCATTTGAAGCATGTGAAGTTTACACTCTATAATATTCAGGACCAAAATTTAGCCTACTCACTAGCTAACATTTCCTTGAGAGAATATTTTTTGTTCAAAGTTTAAGCGTGCATTAAGGCGTCAAAAAATTACGCCCTCAGGAAAATGGTGGTGAAAAGGTTTTGATGCGTGCAATCGGACGCGATATGGAAATAATATTCATTCCTTTGCAAGAGATCATTTCGAATCGCTTAACTTTATAAAAATTACATGCTGGACGCATAACGCATGGGTTATATATTTGAATTTACAGAAAAATTCCCCTTGTATTCATTAATATGAGGAATGAATGTTATATAAGGATTGAATCGAATGGTTGAAAAAAGGAATATATTGAGGAACTGCAGCAATCCAAACCTCGAACATATGACTGTTGACTGATGCCATTGATCCACCAGGGTTAGAGAAATATGGAAACAAATACAGAGATGAATGCCGGTGGAGGAAAAGAACAAAACGTTAAGGGTTAAACGTGCAGAAAGAAGTGTAAGATAGGGAGAACCACTTAGTAGTCACATCCGATGGAAAAAAATAAGTTCCCGCAGACGGTCAAAAACTCTTCTCCAAAGTTGCCACAGGAGATTCACGACTTCCTCCCCGCCCAGACAGACAAAATCCCACCACCCGACCTGAGAAGAGAATAAAAGATAAGGAGTTGGAAGTGCGAAAAGAGTTGCCGAAAGGTTTCGTGAGCCGAGGAAGACTGAATCTCTCCCCTCCGCAATGCGATGCTTGAGTTATGCACAAAGGAAAGCCTCAACTGTGCTGCCGCAGAGGAGAGGGGTTATTTTTCTAAGAGGAAAACGGCGGAAAACCTTTTGTGCGATCCCATAGGGAAAGAGAATCTTCCGGGAAAGCAGCTCGAGCCTTCGTTACTAGTTCCAGTAATAGGATGCATCTGTCCTCAGTTGAACTACTTCAGAGGTGAGTGATATGAATTTAAGGTCACTGACCATTTCTTACGTCTACATCTACCCAACTACCCAACGAGCTGCCGGATTACCCTTTTACCCCTGTAAACTGAAGAGCACTTTCAACATCATCTAAAATTTTAAAATTTGGTAGCCATTTTTGTAACTCAACTTTAAATGTTAAAATTTTTTTTGCCTAATTTATTTGTAGGAATTACGATATGTTCCTAATATACGAGTCTTTTTATTTAATGACTGTTGGCTGCTTTAAACACTGCAAGCTGGAGTGGCACAGAATTATCGCTGGAGTCAACTGCAAAATGGAAATCCCTCCTTCAGCAAAAATAGATACCAATACGACTATAAACGAACAATGTTGTGTATATTGCAGTGTATATTATGAAACAGATATGACATACTAAGGCTGAAAAGCCCGCTTGTAAAAATGTTTGCAGCCCTAATTTTTGGCTTGACTTATATATTTGTTAATTGGACAAAAAATACTTATGCACAGTAATATATAAAACCTATGTCTTATGGGAGACACAAGGTTGGAGGAAGATGGGGCGTTATCGCCTTATTTGGCTTAGAAAAGAATAAATCAAATTTAAAGTCATGGGCGTGTGGCAGGGGGTGTTACGACACAAACCATGTAAAGTTGTAAAGTATAAGGATTTTAGTGGAGAAATGGTGAAGTGTATCGTTGGAACTGGGTAAAGAGGAGCTTAGTTTTTACTATAGTCACTTACTGAGTGTGGAAGTAATTTGTACCCATCGGTTGGACAATGTCTCTCTCTTATTTGATCGCTTCTGTCAAACGTATTGATACAGAGTGGCGTCCAAATAATAGTCTCCAGGTTGCTTAGAAACACGCACGTTCTGAATTCCTCTAGCAAACTAAACCTAGCATGTAGCCTTCGACTCTCTATTGGCTTGAAACTTAAAACTTCTAAAAGCTGTGAATCATCAGTTATTTGCATGTATCAGTTTTTCACGAATCGCGCAGATTTTCTTGTATTTTATTAACTATTTTGATCAAATTTCTCTGTGTAGTCTCCCAAATGTTATCGGCGTATTTGAGGAGAGGGTGTGCTTTATTTAAAACACGATTATGAAACAGTATCATATTGAGTAGTTTCGAAAGGTATGAACGGTATCTTTTATTGGGAATGTTAAGAACAAATGCAATACACATGGGCTATTTCCGAATGCATGAAATTCTGCAATACGTTGCAAGTAGCGGAAGAACTTCACAACAATACGACGTAAGGTTTGAGCTGTTCCAAACGTGCCAACAGTACTCCAATCAAGGGACTGGTGAAGTTCAAGTTGGTTAAGCTTTTCATGCAGGCTCCAATTCTCCTGCGGCCTAAGTCTCAGGTGCTCTAATAAGCGCATGGACGCATTTCCGTGGTTTCAGAGAATCGGTTTAGAAGGAAAATATGATTTTTTTTGCATGGTAAATTTTCTGCACTCAAAGTTGGGCCACGAATTTCCAAGGTGAACTTGAGGAAAAAGCTTAATACAAAGTGATAGGAAATAATTTTTTGTTCCTCGAATATTGTGCAAGGTTTCCGATTTGGGCTGTTAATATGACTACCGTTGCGCGTTGGTGGAATTTACTTACATATCTCAATGGAGCATGGATATAAGTCAGCTATTAGCATACTTAACGTAGGTTGGCAATAGATCACTCCACACTCATGGATTCAAAATAATATCCAGATACCGCACCGCTTTTCATGATACTTCAATTAAAACTAGACGCCGTTTTTCACTGAATATGGTACGGTTTTACGTTCCCGGAATAAGGACACTGTAACGCATAGATCGCTTCAGAAATTGTAGGTATGTTGTTAAAATATTTACTCTGTTATTTTTTTAGTCTTTATTTTTTATCCTCTTTACCTTTATATATAACTTTAATTTTTAATTTTTTTTATAATTTTTATAAATATTTATAAAAATTAATTTAATTAATAAAAATAATAATAAAATTTATATATAACTTTATCACTCACCACAATACTTTTCAATATTATGAAAAACATCTTCGATTGCGAAGGTATGTCCATCGTACGGTTTGAAAGAAACGAACCAGATTTAACATGCAAATAAGTACTTATAGTACTGCTATATAATATATATGTATGAAATGTATGTGTGTGTGTATATATATATATATATATATATATATATATATATATATACACCCGACGAAAAACACGTGTAGTGCAGAAATATTGTAAAAAATGTCACAGGTGTGACTGGCAGTTACACATAGAAAACACAAAAAAGAAAAACTCACAGATATTATATATTTCGGCGGACACAACCACCTTCGTCAGAAATAGGTACCTACTATGTGTATACTATGTTTTCTATGTGTAACTGCCAGTCACGCCGGTGACATTTTTTACAATATTATATACAATACTGCTAAGTTGTAAAGTTATTGGAACAATCATTATAGTATTGTTATTAATTTACTTTTTTATGATGCATGAGATGATTATGTTAAATATAATTCACCATAGCATGTTGTATGTTGGCAATGTATATGTTTTTGATGAGGGTTGTTTCAGAAAAGGTAATCCTTAGAGGCATCCTAGCTTTTATGTGGATGAAATGTAAATTCAATGTTCCAAGTAATTTTTGGTGAAAGTAGTATTTAAAATAAATTACAATCAACAAACATACTCATAATTGCAAAGTGTTTACGTCAATGATGTTACACTGTTCACTTGATACTTCAAACAACGCCATGATTTTTCAAATTTAACTTAGACAATATTCTTAGTCGCGAATGCAGTCAAAATCTAGCAACACAAACTCTCCTTTGTAGCTGCCATTGTCACCGTGACGAACCACAGAAAACAAACGACGAATCGAAATCGTAAAGGTGAGCTACTTCGGGGAAAAAAATAAACATTCACCTCGCATGTCACGCGACACCAGAGGATAAAACCACGACAGGAATGTGTCCCAATGCGGCCACAGAGGAGAGGATATGTGCTCCCGAGGGAAACTCGTGTTTGAGGGGAGAGGAGGCGAACAGCACCCTCAATAGTGGGAGTGAGGAATGGATGACTGACAACCGTGGCACCCCCATCGCGGGCGGCGGGATTATCGCAAACCACTCTCCCGCCCTCCTCCCTCTTCCCCCCTAACGGGTAAACCGCAAAGTTAACTGCCCGCGTAGGTCCCTCTTCCTCCTCCTCCTCCCTCTATGGACGTAAAAACACTTCCAGCTTTCACTCTCCCCATACACGTTTCTCCTCCATTACGCTCCCTTACCCGTGACTATCTAAAAAAAATAAAAGTCTCCTGTCAGCGCCTTGGCGTTTTAATGGAAATTGAAATGCCAATAATGTGGGAAAATTAGGAGAGTTTTTCCATGGGATTACGTCGGGCACGGTAGGTTGAGAGGAGGTTTTTTTTAACCCGAGAGGAAAATGTACCGAGACCATCAAGGGGGTTGCTTTTTTAGGGGTGGTGGAAGTAACGCACCGAACTGGAAGAGTATAACCGTGATTCCTTTTTTCACCCCCCAAAAGATAAAATCTCCACGTCTCCGCTAAAATTAGCCGCTGGAGTGGCCAATCCCTAGTGTTTACAGCGCACTCTATTGAGAGCGAGTTTGTTGACTGACAAACTCAAGGGTTAATCAACTTAGGCTCGGGAATTGGGTGAGCTTCACGGCAGTATCTAGGGCGAATACCCAACTCTAAACGGATAGGCGGAAGTGAGGCTAAACTGTTCCTCGTCCAATATTGTGCGATAGACAACAGAAATTTCAAATACAAGCTCCAGTCATATTGACTTAAATGTAACTTTGAATTACGTTGTCGACTATGTTGGAATCGGAAAATGTTATCTAATCAGGCTGAAAATTCTATTTTCCACGTTTTATTCTACAGAACTTTAAAAAAAGCATTTTTTCATAGAAAACACATTTTTATATAATACTCTGGAAATTACTCATTAATTATGCTTAAATTATTAACTTTTTAATTCTATCGGATAATCAAAATCTCGTACAGAAAGAATAGTGGCTCTACATATGTCTGTACTCTCCCAGAAGTCCCCACCCGGAGGTTATGATTTGATTCCCGAAATATTTTACCTGAAATGCCATCCTTTTATATAAAGTACGCTAATATTTCAACTATGACGGAACAATTATACTGTAAAACGTAACATGTGGTCGTTACCTTCCACATAACTGTGCCTAAGGCGATTCCGTGAACTTCATATTCGCCCCTAAGCTGTGGTTGTTGATACTGGTCCAATCTTCATAATCGACGCTGAGAAACTGCTGCATCTTATCTGTAGGGTTAGTTTGAGCAGCATGTTATAGTTGGATTTCACAGACGGAAAACTTTTTTCCGTCGCTAGGTCTCGAATCTGAAACACTCAGACTAGAATTCGAAGATGCTGCCACTGGGGAAACTCTGCGAAACGTAAACAAACATTTTAAAAAACTTAAAAAGACTAAATATTCCTCGATATCGGGGGATGCTGACTCGAGGACCTATCAAGGCGAATGATTATTTTCTTTAGACTTAGGTTACACTGCGTTCACGATATCAAAAAAGTTAGACCAAAACTTTTCTAAACTTTCTTTAGGCGGCTTTCGAGACGTCATTGAGAGAAAGCGTAAGCACTAGGATGTCCATGGCAGTCTTTGTGGCTATATTGGATTTTTTTATTTCTCTCTTATTCGCATGTATTATCATAGAAAAATCATTTAATATGATATTTTAAGTATGTGCGGTCAATGCTGACCTCAATTCAATTCTTCATCACATTTCAAACATTTGACTCGAATCCCAGAGGTAGTATTTTTGACTACCTTAGCTAATGGGGATTATTTTTGAAAGGTAAAGAATTTTATTGATTAGCTAAATATCTAATCCTCCATAAATAATTTTATTTCAATTTTTTAATGATAAATCTCAGGGTTGATAAACAATTATCATTTGAAATATTTTGAAGCTCCTGATTCAAGGTTCTATATTATATTACTAATTATGCATGGCTGAGATAAGTAATTATGTGTAATGATGAATTAAAGGTAGGGACTCCAAAATCCGTAAACAACACCCGGAACAAACAAGTTATGTTCATAGCCTTTGGAATCACCACTCATACAAATCAAGCCGTAAGACCTCATTTCTTTATTATTGTGTGATAATGTCTTCAAACTCACCGACACTCAAAAATTTCTCCAAAATGTAATATAGCCAGAGCGCAAATGTACAATAGAAACGAATTTTATTAATTCGTGCTAAATATTTAATAATGGAATTCATTTATCGTTGCTCCGTTCAGCAGAGAGTTGTCTTCAGTTAATTCCTGGACTTTGCATATTTAGTGGCATGAAAATGGGGTGTGCACTTTTGTAAGAAATTAGATTCCCTCAATAGATTCCCCAATATTTTGCTCTCTGTGATTTGAAGATATGAAAACCAGATCTGTCTGTTAGACTGAGAAATTTACTCTCATTGAAACAGTATGGAAAATATTATTTGACAAGTTTTTCACAAGACAAGGCTTGCTACATGCCACGGGCTTACTTAACTATTGAAAATCACATATTTTACATCAAATGACCACATTTATGGTTTTCTTATTGCAAAGACAACATGTACGTGGTAAATTGTTACACCGGGGAGAAAATAAATGAGCAGTGAACTAATAAAATCGGGAAAATGCGATCAAAGGTAATGTTGACCATCAAATACAATGAAGTTTTCTCCTGAATATCACAACAGCCAATTTTTAAATGAATACAACTCTTTTTCAAATCACCATCTACAAATGTATTAAACGCTGCCATAGTTTGGATATAAATTCGCTCTTTCGTTATAATGAGGTATAATTCTAGAGAGTACGACGGCCACACATATCTACATCTACATCTATATACTACCCTACGAGCCGCTGCATAGGAGTGTGACGACATTAGCCGTGTAAAGACGTAAGGAATAAAGTCGGTGAGGCGTACAAAGGAGGTGAAATGGTGATGCGTAATATGGGAGTGTATTTAGCGGAGCTCAATTTTTACTGTGGTCGCTTATTGTACGCGGAAAAAACGAGTTTTTGTACCAATCTGTTCAACAATGTATGTATCTTATTTTGTCGCTTCTACCAGATATAGAGATGTAGTCAGGCGTCATGATAATATTTTCTGTGTCGCTCTAAAACACACCAGTTCTGAATTTCTCAAGCAAGCTAAGCCTAGCGTGTCACCTAGTCTCTAGGGACTCCTATCTAAATCCCTCTAAAAGTAAAGAGACACTGTAGGTTCACTCGTAACATATTTTAACAAAGCGTGCAGCTTTTCATTCTATTTTCTTAATTTATTTGGTCAAATATTTGTGAACAGGGTCCCGAATGCTCGCGCCGTATTGGAGTTATGGCCTAAACAGAGCGGTATAGCATCTCTCTTTCACTTTTTCATCCAAGGACCTTCCAATTATACGCTGAAAAAAACCTAGTTTCTTTAGTGCTGAGGCACACCTGATTTGTATGTGTGTTCTCACACTGACAGCCTTTCAATCCTGCCACTTAAGCGTGAATCAACTGTCACCAATACATGAACGTCACCGCGAGAAAAGAGACGAGACTGAAACAGAGAACCTATCACGCTATTTCAGCAGAGAAAGAGAGAGCAGAACGTACGAGGGGGAATGGCCAACACTCAAAATTTACTTTTGGCCAGCCACCGCACACACGAAAACCGTTCGTGACGGGAATCAGTGAAGGCTGGGGGGTCGGAGATGAAGCATGGCCGACATTCCTCGGGAGACAAGAGATGGAAAGAGAGCAGAGAAAAGCGTGGGGTGGGTGAGCACGGGTGGATGACGTGACGGGGCAGTTGCTATCCGAGGCCCGCACACGTTTCACAACGTGAGGTAGACCGCAGAAAGGCGCCATGGGGCCAGTGCAACGGGAGGGGGGAGGTACGTAGGTGAAACATTCCCGCAGGACTCCCCGTTCAGGACGGTTGGAATGAGATGCCGGGGGATTTAGGTGCATCGGGACGTTCATCGCAAGGAAATAGAGGTGGGTCGGACGGGTTAATCCACCAAATAAAGCTACTACCTTCTCGATAAGCAATGAAACATATATTTCTTCAATAGGATACAAATGAGTAGCCAGAAACTCAGGCGTAACTATTTGAGCCATAAAATCAGTTTTTCGAGGGGTGAATGCCAAATAATGGAACAGCGTCGATATCGACACAATCTACCGTATTCTGCTTTTAAGTGATGAGTAATGCATGAAAGAAAGTATTACTCGACCAAGTTTTACGCGTAAAATATTACCAGTGATTTATCACTCTCGGCATTTAGAATTGTTATTGATGTACTCACTTATCGATGGACAAATTCCACCAATAAAACAACGTGGATACGTAGAGAATCCATATCCAATGAAGTAACATTAAATTGGAATCTCCATGTCCACTGTCTTAACGTTGCTTATCATAAAGCTGACGGGACATTTACGAGTAACCAGCAGATATTTGTAAAACACAAAAAGAGAGTTACTTTCCATGTATAAAATATTATATTTATATTTAATTTGAGGATTCTAAATTAACAGTATTACAGGATTGTGACTAAATCCTAACTTAACCACATAAACTGCAAGCATATATCTCCAACCAGTTTTGGAGGCATAAAGACTATTAGGATAGACTACAAGGATGCAAACTTTTCGTGAAATAATACAGACTCAAACAGTGTAATGCAAGAGTATCATATCATTTCTACAACAAAGATGACAATATTCCAACGAGTGTCACTAAATACCTTGGCCAGTAAAATGTTTACCGCCTAATTTTTTATCATTCAAACGCCCATATTTGAAAAGTAAATCATTTGAACCGTTAATATCGGAGAAGAAGGAATTACATCATCAAACTGTGATCTGGCAACCAAAACAACCACCATAATGGTTAACCCTGCTGTTTACTCACAAATCTTTTGATAGCAGGGATAAAAGAACGAATTTGCAGATGTAAAGCCAGTATACCCACTATCTGTTTTATATATTTATAAATTATAAATTTAAGGCATGTTACTCCATGTAGATGCATTGATTGCATGGAGCCATGAATATACGTAATGGATTTAAATGCTTGGAATTGTTGCCTAGGCTACGTGCTGCCTAAATTTCCACATTTAGTTCACCCAGTCATCGGCGCTACTTAGAAAAAAGTCTTCTCAGTTGAATCGTAAAAGGCCGTTATTAGTTGTTTTTAACGTGAGAAAGTGAGTAATTACATCCCGCGTATTTGCATTTTTATCCAATGCATTATGATTACTGGTAAATAATACCGGTAAGACGAGATTACTTACAATCTGTCGACTATATTTACACTTTAACTGCCGTCTTTCATCTCTGGGCGTCGCCACAATCCAAAAAGTTGTTTGTTTACGGAATTCTAGACAACAGTTTTTGGCGACGAGTCAACAATGTATAATGTATATTCATGGAGCTATTGATTTCATGGCTATGGTTACACGGAGCTCGATTTTAACACATTTTTCATAATACATACGGATTTTATAATATTTAAATAATGAATTAATATGTGTAAGGAAAATCATTGGTAGAGAAATAAATACATGCTGATTTATATCAATCCATCGATGTAAAACTTCGCAAAGTTGCAAAATTAGCACGATAGCCCGTAAGCGATGAAGGAACATCGCGGTTAACAAAGATGACGGGCAGGCAGCGGCCACGTTACAGCTTCCAATATTGGCCAAAGTCGCTATATTCGCATTGGGTATAAGGACCTCACCATTGACCACTATAGTAAGCGCCCTCTCCATATACCTCAAAATTCAAACTCAAAAAATTAATGGATTCCCGGACATACTAAAGACAGCAATGAAATTCGCGAAAATTTCCGCAAGAATAATAAGCAATTCCCGTCCCAGGCCGATCCTTTCTCGTGGAAATATTTACGAATACGATGATGAATTAAGAATAATAAGAGTGATGACATTTCATTCTATGATAATTTTCTATCTGAAGCATGGTATCACAAGATATGCGGGTTAGCATCAGGAATTTTGCAATTAGCGGAACGCAATATGATGAGATACGGATGACGCTGGCTCAATATATTTCTTTCAAAACTTGGATTAAGCTATCTATGCATCGCGGATGATCTCTCACATTTTGATAGTGTTTAAATATCTTTCTCGGGCTTCGCACCGGGTAATGTTTTCAAAATCCGCCGACGTTTCGAAAAACGACTTGCTTTCCATTTTCAACAGCTTGTTTAATTTTAGTGCTATATTGGTCACGGCGGAAATAACATGTCAAACATCGAAAATGGAAAACAAGTCGTTTTCCGAAACGTCGACGGATTTTGAAAGCATTACCTGGTGCGAAGCCCGAGAAAGATATTTAAACATGATACGCCGGGAAAATCTCAAATCATTTATTTTGATAGTGGTTTACGCCGAATTTTAAAAAGTAAAACTTTGTAATGCCCAATCGGTCATTTATCTGCACGACGCGTTTCGACGCCTAAAATTTTTACCCAATGATGACTCTTTAAGTGTCGAAACGCGTTGTGCAAATAAATGACCGATTGGACATAACAAAGTTTTTTTTTTTTAATTTCACAATGATGTTCCACAATATCTCACCGGATACCGTTACATATATGTGGTTTACACACTCTGAGGGGCAAGGTAATAAAAGTAAAGTGACAAAAAATCCCGCATATTTTGGTACGGCTACTGAAAAATCAAGTTAAAAATGTGCTTTTAAATAAAATAATTGCATTGGGTTAGTGGGAGGGCGAAAATTAGACTCGGTAGAATAGGGTAAAATATTAGATAAGACAATCAGATCCAAAATAATATCGTAATTTTCTCTTTACTCTAATCGATTTATTCGACGAAAAACCTACGCAAAATTAATAGTATCTTCGTTGTTAAGACATTCAAGCGAGCCGAAATTTTCTATAATATATATCTATATAATATATTCTAAAATATTTCTATATTCTAAAATATTTCTATATAACTATAGCAGCAACGTCACGCAGGGAAAATTCTCGTACATCAGAGAGCAGGGCTCAACGCACGATTAATGGGCGCAATTGATCACGTTCCCCGCGCACATCAAGATAATACAAAAGAAACGGGAGAATTTGATGAATCGTATGACGTGTTCCGAAGCAATATGGAAGAAGGGATCTTTTTTTTCCTCTGGAATGCGGCCATGAGAAATCATTCGTCATTCATTTTCGATGATAACTTGTTAGCTCTCGACTTCCGCTCTCTCAGACCGGGAGGAAGAACCAACCATCCCGAGCAGTCAAACACGCTTTCACTTCCCATTTAACAAGATTCACATTTTTTTGGAAGGAAATGCGTTATTCAACCTCCAAGAATGCTTTCCTATTTTTCGAGAAGTGGTCAGGAAAAGGAGAAAAAAGCCACGCAAACGAACAGACCGAATATAAAAATATTAGTCAGATATTTCTTTAAAAAATCAGAGCTTACATCTCAGCCTTACGTTAAAATTTATTCATGACAATTTAAAAAATTCACGAGCACTAATTCAGCGTCATTTTATATAAAAAATATTTGAGGTTAGCTGCTAAAAGTTTCAGGTAATATGGCTGCGTTAACACAATACGTTAAATCTCTAAATTTGTTTATTCTCAACATCACGTTCAGTCCATGGCCTCTAAACTCACTGGTGCCGCATATGTCATTAAAATATAAAAATAATAAACTTGTCACAATTCTGAAAACACATAATGCATTTTATTACTTTTTCAATTTTATCGCTCCCTATGCCATTTCCAGGAAAAATGCAAATTCACTTGATTTACAAAAATTCTGTGAATAACGAAACTGGTTTTCAAATATACCGGAGTACCAGAGGAGTTCACACATTATTTTTTAATTGAGTAATTATTAGTCATGCACACATACATACCAATCACGCCGTACCCTTCCGAGGTTGGCAGAGTCACAAAGTTTCACTCATAAATACATGTTTGTACCCGTAACTCTGCTTCACTAATTTCCTCCATACTGGCCTATCCTTGTAAAACTCTTTTGCCTCATTTACCTCCATACACTGCTTCATACACGCCCTCCTGTTTTTAAGACTCCTAATATTCCTCCTCCTAAGGATTTCCTCAACCACATTCAACGACAACTTTCTCGGTCTACCTCAACCTCTCGTGCCATTAATTTCAGAACTATTAGTCATAGTCAAAATAAAATAGAATTCGCTATTAAAAGAAAGTCATTTTTGTTTTCCATGATACTGCTCTGAGACTTGGACCTTTTGAAAGCTGTAACAGAAAATAATTGAGGCTTTTGAAACATGGTATCGGTGGCAGATGCTTAAGACTATGAGTATAAGATCATAAACTAGTAAGAGTGTAGAGAGATTCAGGAGGAGAAAATCATAAGACGAACTATTAGGAAGACCAAGTTCAGCTATATAGGCCACGTTTTGAGGCACAACGAATCAGAAAAAAGATAATAGAATGGGAAGTTGAATATCCAACGAAGAAAACTGGCTCGCAAAACCGTTTGCAAAACACGAAGAGGTACCTAATGCACAGGCAAGGTAAAAAGAGTGATGAAACAGAAACACTTTAAGTGTAAATAAGGCTGAAAGAGAAGAGGGTATATTATAGTGTTGTAAACTATTCTGAGTTATGATAAGTAACATAATTCAACTCAGTCTGGAAGTCATTACACAATGACGAAAAATTATCCGTTAAGTTGTAGTACTAATTCCAATAGTATGTTTGGCATTTACATTTTTATAAGTAAATAATATATTAAAGGAAGTAACAGGCGAGGCTGGCACATAACAAAAACGCAAAAAAGGAAACTCAAAGGTTTAAATATTTCGGCGACACATAATCGCCTTCTTCATAGTAAAATCGACATATGCATCCATCTATTAAAAGCGTTCTTCATTCTGCTAGAGTTAGGCCAGTAAATATTTTGTATGTTTCACATAACATATATTTTGATCAACTGCCTTCGTCAAATGATCGACAACCCCAGGTACACCCTTAAATACATCACGTCCTGCATGAGTACCAAAATAAGAAGAAGGGGTTCAGAGGAGGAGAGGGAAAGGAGGGTGAAAGAGGGAAAGGGAAAAGGGTGGGAAGGGAGCAGTGGCGGGTTAAGGTCCCCTTCCCTCTCTACCAATAATCCCACCCATTATTATGCGTTTTTGAGATTTCATAAGATCTGATTTCCTCAGTTAAACTTTTCGAAAAAAAAACTTATCATTCTTACCAAATCAAAACGTTGTGACCCTTATTTTAGCCGTTTGCTTTCTACCTAAAAGTGGAGCTTCTGAGAACTACTGAGAATTCTGTGTAATTCTACCTCTAATGACCAGTTGCAGGAACGACGTGTATGCATTCCATTGAGTTATGGGACCCATCAGCCATGGCAACCATTCAGTAAGCATTGCAGAAACATTCGATTAATTTCTTAGATTCATAAATGGCTTCATGACTTATGAAGGAGAGTTATGAGCTTCATAAATAGCAAATATGGCGGAAGCTCAATAAACCGCTTGGAGATTTAATTACTTGATGAAATAGTTGTTTTGAGACAGATGACCAGGTTCTTTACTCTGACTGAATAATTATCAATTGTATTGGCAATTATGCATTGGAAAAATCATTGTACATTTATCCAGCGATGGTAGATGAGATCAAACATTCGAATTAATTAACTATTGTTGGATAAGTTATGAAACTTGTATATGTGATCCTGCGACACTAATATTTTCATGAGGTCCATAATTTTTTTCATGGATCTCATAAGTATTGATTTCATAACTAAATATTCTTGCAACCGGCCATAAGACAATTATGCCAAAGTATAAAAGTCACCATGGGTGGCAAAAAAACACGATACACAACGGTTACTAAGGGCTAATAATTCCACAAATAGATAAATGCTTTCATTCAGTTGGAGAAGTTATATTCACGGCTGAATGTAAAACCGTAATTCCACAATTTCAACAATTCAGGATATATGGAAATAATTCCTTAAATACAACATTTATAGAGACACAAAGCCGTTTCAAAGCCACGCAGTTCGACACTTACAGCCTTTTGTAGTTCAAAACTTCCACCACACTTGAAGACCATGAGATCGTTCGCCCCATGGCGTTCCTGGCGCTCTGGAGAGTCTTGTCAGTGCCAAAAAGCTCTCCTCTGTACCTTTCTAGCTTCAGTGTCGCCAAGGGAATGCTATCCTCCCCTTCACTCCCTTAAACTACTCACTATCTTTTTCTCGCCCCCACCGCCCACCTCCGGCCAACCTCGGCGCACCTCAGGATTTATGGCAGAATGCACTCCACCGGCTAACTGGTTATAACTGGGAGGGATGGGCCCAGAGGATCGTTTCTTCTGCTCCCCCCTGGTGTGGATCTTCTGCCAACCAGATGACGTGCGGGCTGGTTAATTCCGAAGTATTGTGTGCCCGCCACCGGTATTTTACTTGATATACGCCGAGGAAATGCTTTCCTCGTTCCCGACTGCCCCACTCCTCTCCCCTTCCCTCCGAAAACGCCAAGTTTTCCTTTATTTCTCGCCAGAACAGTGCTCGGGACGTGCTCTCATCCATTTCTCCTCCCATACCCGTTCTTATCCCCCGTCTCCTTCCCATACCACGCTAGCATATATTTCATTTTTACGCTAAAAGCATGCGCTCACAGGATCTACGGGTCTACTAACGAAACCAAGGCCTTCCGTGACGGCAAAACTACTCAGACAGCGAGGTGTATAGGACCTCGTAGGACAAACTACACCACCGACAGATTTCATGAGAAATATTTTTAAAATCAAATATTGATACATGTCTTTTCAGCAGATGTCCAGTTATGATCTCTAGCCAATGTCAGTCCTGCGCTTGATGAAGATTAGTATAAATGGTCGATGAAAAATTAGTGCCAAGGCTGAGAGGTCAAACATTTGTAAGCCGAAAATATCTCATCACATAACTTCATAACTATCAGCTAACGATTTGCTTACATGCAATCACAGGTGTAGGTAATCGTAATGTTTAGTCATCTCATACATGAGGGCAATTCCACTTTTGGAGTACTAGCATGATGGGCTCGATACTACAGAGTTTTCGCATATCCACTGCATAGATGGAAATGTATGGCTGTATAGTAACTCGAGTAGTTCGGCATTAATCCTATAAATGGAGAAGATATTTGCCTTGGAATTTTTTAACATGTTGAATTTTGCGGCATGAGGGGACTCCTTCGGGCGCTGGTCTGGTCACAGAAAAAACCGGCCAATAGTCAATGAAAGATTTAATTCAAGTTACTACTAATCCTTTTGCTTTTGATTATCGGGGAAGATTAAAAGCGTATACCTAATCTTACCTATTTTGAGGCCTCATCCAAATATTTATTTATATTACTCTTACTTCTCAACCTCGTAGAAACGTTAAATCAGTTCATCCAGTTGATATATGCCATTCAGTCACACACACACACACGTTCACACACGCTTATGTAATGCGTGAATACAGAGAAAATAAGCGGGATCGAGCACACCTCAACAGCAAAATTCTCTAGAAATTCCCCATTATTATTTATATTTTTAATGGATAACTTATTCATGACAAGCGGAGAAGCTTCTCATCCCCACTAAAATCAAGAGCCCTCAGTAAATTTATTAAACAATTTCATAACACTCCAAAAATCGATATTAATTCGATTTTATAAGCAAAGCAAAACTAATTTTTATAGAAAAATTTCTCCCGGACACATTAAAGAAATGATTTTTTCCAGAATCATTTTGCTGAAAAAAGCCTTGTCATGTGAAGAAAGATAGCATATTTCAGCATGTATTTTTTCTAAAACCTAGTACCAACATATTGGTCAAGGGGCGTTGGTTCCCGCTGATCTATGCTACTTTTCCTCCAATCGGCCTAGATCAATATATCCTAACTGATATGGCACTTGGAAATGAAATATTCACCCCTTTTTCACAAATCCTCCGTTGTGAAAAATACAGCTCTACAAATCTCCGGTGTTTGAAGAGTGTTAATCAAACGTTATGACCGTCCTAGAGTAGGTTCAGCACGAAAGTTCTCAAATGGCGCTAAATCACGCGATAGTAGCCTTCCCTTTTTCCGTTTGATAGAGGAAACTTAAAAAAACCCCTTGAAGTTGAATACCCTCTGGTTGAATACCCTCTGGTTGAATTGGGCTGAATGAGTGCAGTTTTCATCCAACAGAATGGAAAATTTTTATTTTCAATAACCAATCCGCTGAGTGGAGATATTTTAATGGCTACTCATTAACACTGCCTCATTAACATTAAGTGATAATTAACGAGCAAAAATAAAACATTCACAATTCATAAGAATATTTTTTGGAAAATTAAATTAAAGATTCGTAAACGTTAAATATATATTGCAGATCATTCCAATGTTATGGACTTGGTGAAGTACATAACCAGGTGTTGATACCCAGGGAAAATATTCATTCGCGGAAGACATTTCAAGCTTATATTCAGCGAGGTAAAGTACGTCAAGTCATTGATAAGAGAGGAAATTAAATATTTTTTGAGACTAACATTTAAGATTTCAAGCAAAATTGCACCTAAAAGCTCGTATACATTATCAAAGATTGTTCATACACGTGACGCCATTAGTAATTCCTCTCATTGTTTTCCAAGGATGACATAACTTCTCCACCTCTTTTTTAATACGTATTACTACTTTTTGTTGTTCATGGAAAGCACAAGTATAGCTTACCCGTTACTTAGTTAGCACTTGGCTATTAAAATTCGGTGGTATTGAAAGATTTTTAATTACACAAATGACATTAATTTTATCATGATTTTCCGTCTCTTCATCATACTAAAATCGCTGTAGTTACTTTAATAAAATTACAATCCCATTTTATACATGCTTCACAAAAAGTAGAATGTAACCCTAGCTTAGCAACAAATTTTTCTAAAAGTTTAGTCGTATTTTGCAATAATGATGCAGGAAACTGTGAGACACCAGGGTTTATAGGTGACATATACATATCCTAAAATAAACGGTCAAGTACAGAAAGAAGGACTTTACAAAATGGGCAATATGATCTAAAACGTCATCAATATCTCTACTTCAAGAAATTTTTCCATTGCAACTCAAGGAAAGAATAAACTTCGCAAATTCCACATAACAAATGAGAAATTTAGGGGGTTTATATTTTCTTTGTGTCAGCATAATGATTTTGAACGTACCTCTCACGGGAATTGAAGCGACTCATTCCATAAAGTTAGGATGCAACACCAATTTCCTCGTAATTTTGAGTAATTTTCCATTCCCCATCATAACACGGAAATGTCGCACTGCAGCATCTCCGAGATCAAAACACATTTTATTTCATACACGGCTTTTTTAGAGAAAATATATTTTCCACACTGACAAAGTGAAATTCTCGGTTAATTACGCCTACCGTTGCCCATTATTTAAAAAAATCAATGCGACCAACGGACGGACTCGGAAAGCGGAACGCTCACCACTCCCAAGTATTCGTCGGAAGTCACTGGATGGGTTTGATTGACGCCAAATATGAGCCAAAGGGAGGAGAAAACACGTCACGACCATAATTGAAATTAAAGACCTCTTAAAAAAAAATTTAAAAAAATACGAAAAAAATCCATGCCAGCCAATTGAAATGTGGGAGTGGATAGGAAGCAGGAGGTTTTTTTTTCCGACCCGAACACTTGCCGCGCCAGCACGCCCGAAATCACACACAGAAACACATAAAATACAGCCTTCCCCACCACTTTTGGTATACACTTACTGAATCAAAAAAAAATGACTCCAATTTCCTTATCATTAGTCGATCGGGTCTTTTGGGGGACAGAGAGAGAGAGAGATGAGAGAAGAGGGAATGGTTGAAGGAGGGAGAGGGTGTGAGCGACCGGGGGAGGCAAGGGAATGGAACGGTATTGCTTCCTGATGGGAAAATTTACGGAAGTGAGCCCACTCGATGGCCCCGAAATCAGAATAAATAACGCCCCCCCCCCCCCCTGCGGGTCCCTCTCTCGTTCAGCAGCCGCCCCTCGGGGAGGGCACCGAAATTTTCGCCGCCACCTTAATGCCAACACCTCCCACTCTTCCGTCGACCAATCCCATTCCTACCTTCACAACCAATTCAAGGGTTGGGGAAAAAGAAGTGGTATATTTTCAGAAAGGGCGAATCGGCCACAGAGAAGTGGGTCTAGTTGAGAGGTTAAGGATTTTGGGAACCGAAAAACGTTGTAGCAGAATAATTTAACGTTTAAATTCACAAAATATTACACAATTTTTTACGCTACCCACGATCAAAGAATGTAAAAACTCATTGCTATCGTCAGGAGGTCCATTTTTGAAGATTTACGATAAGTATCGAAAACAAAATTTTATCAATTGATTCATCGACTCAGAATCCTCGAGTCGTAAGATCGTCCCTTCATCTAATTTTAAGTATTATTTAATAAAAGTTTCCGAGTGTTTTTGTAGTATACGATGCCTACTTCTATGCAATTACACGACATTTGTAATGTTCGCGAACGTACATTATCTCGGAAATTCGATAATAGTCTAGTGACAGTCTGTCCATAAAAAAATGCTAGAGATAGTAATGACATACATTTGCATCTACATAATACTCCGCAAGCTGCCTCATGGGCGTGTGGCAGGGGGTGTTAGGACACCTAGTCGTGTATATATGTAAGGGACAAGGTTATGGGAAATAAAATGGTGACGAGTATTACGGGAGTGTACTTAGTAGAGGTAGGTTTTTACTATGGTAGCTCAATGTGCGCGGAAAAACGAGTTTTTGCGACTGTCTGTTCGACAATGTATCTCTCTTATTTTATCGATTCTGTCAGATCTAGTGATGTAGTGAGGCGTCCTAATAATATCCTCTGTGTCGTTCAAAAACACAACAGTTCTGAATTTCTTAAGCAACCTAAGCCTAGCGTGTGATCTCCAAATGACTATGGGCTCCCAACTTAATCCCTCTAAAAGTTGTGAAATACTATATAGTTCATAGCAGTTTTAGGTTTAAGAGACAATTTCCTTTCAATAGTCCATTGCTTTGGCTTTGTAAACATTGTGATAACTAACTGCCTATGCTAAGTGGCCACAAATGGCGAGATTGTTCCAAACCAACCGGTTATCAATAAACTCTCCGTTAGGGGAGATATGACGCTTAGAGGTAAGGAGATGAGGGAGGTCGACCATCCGATTCTATTGCTTCGGGTAGATCTCCTACTTGGAGGGGAGGTAAGAGAACCAAAGCGGAACAGGATGCGATCCGCTACGATTCCTGTCAATTGAAGTAATAGCTACGGAATAAAAATGGCATTGGGAGGGGGAAATGGTATTTCGGAGAGAAGGGGAGTAAATTGAAAAGGTGACTCATTCCAAGGCCTGTTCTGGATTCAATGGATTCTCCATTCCACTCTGTCCTCGTAACCTGATTTTATCTCACAACCGTACCACCCAAGATCCCTAGAAAAACTTATCATCCCGAGAGCCCTAGTTTACATTTTGAAAGATTAAATGAAAATTATGTACTATAAGGAATGATTTAAACTATTAATGAGAAGGAGTATTTATTTGAAGAAACGACATTATAGCCAGAGGCAGTGCTTTTTTTATGTAAAGTAAATAAATTATTTGAATAGCTTAATAGCTTTCACCTAAATAAAAATTATTTATAACAGAGTTAAATAGCAAACTAAATACAGATATGGAGAAAAATTTGATTGATGTTCTGAAAATTTGTGAGTTCATTATGAATCACAGCCAGTTTTACATTTGAGATTGATGAAATTAAAGAAAAAAATTCAATTTATTTGGGTTAATTCTAAACCTACTGTGTCGCTATGCAGACAGTACTTCAAGAGTTATTTTCAAGAATTTTTACCTCGTTACTGTTACTGACATTACAACGTTACAACTTTGTGACTTTACAACTGGGAAGGTAATCTCTTTCAGATCGTCGATTGAAAATTAGACTTCATATTTTATGTACTCACTATGAAAACCAATTTACTGTATTTCTCCGAATATAAGCCACACTTTTTTTCCCGATTTTGGGGCCTCAAAATCGGGGTGCGGCTTATATTCGAGGCGCGGCTTAAATTCGAGAACTTTCTTAAAAATTCGTAAATATGACGGATTTGAGCTGACCGGACGCCAGCTAAACTCGCCTGAGCCACGGACGTCGGACGTAGTGCCAGAGTAGGGCTGCAGAGGGCGCGCGCAGGCGAACAGGAGGGGGCAAGGTGTAGCAGTGTGTCGAATGTCTTGGGCGACTCCCGGCGCGATCCAAATGGCTGTAAACAATTCGCAACACTGACTGCACGAGAAAAGGCCCTCACATGCCATCTTTTAGTTGATTTTTACACTCTGAGGGGATGCACTGAAAAGGGTGCGGCTTAAATTCGCGTATTAACTTTTTTCCGTTTGAAACCCCAAAAAAACGGGGTGCGGCTTATATTCGGAGAAATACGGTATTATCATATGACGTAATTAATATCTTACGAACTCCAGCATACTACGGTAGATCCTATCATAAGAAGGATACGTGGGAAACAGACTGCAAAGCAGTATTTATGACTCCTTATCTATTTTTGGAATTAAAAATTATAAATGTCTTTGAAAGATATGAACATAGAAATTACTAATATAATTGAAAATAGCAAAAAATATCAAGAATCAGTATTGAAAATTGAGACTTATAAACAATAGTTGCCCAGAACAGCACAAAGCACAGTTGCCTAGGGCCCTACAAGGCATAGCTGCCCGAGAGCCCGCAATACATAGTTTCCTGGGGCCCTGCGAGGCCTTTGGTCGTCCCTGGCTTAGGGCAATAGCTTTCAACGATGGAAATTCCGGTTTCCGATATGTCATCAAACTTAAGCATCGCATGTGCTCGACTCGAATTTGGCGGGGAATCCACCGATTCGTCCGAGTGCTGATTCCACTGAATGCAAGAGTGTTTGAGATTACCTCAGCTATCAAAGCACGTTACAATACTTTACCAAAAACGCCTTCATTTGAAAGCACTTGTATACCGACAACGAGATATTTTCCACCCTTACTCGAGTCCAAAATTAACCCCTCTCTCATAAAACCTCCTTTTAACGGCACTTATAGCCAGAGCTGTCGGTCGCATTACCGAGTGACCAAACAAAGAATGAGGAAGGGGTCCGCGAAAGGAAATAGGGATGACATTACCGGTCGCACGGCAAGTGGAAATATAAATATAAGAAAAAAACTTAATTTAGAGCACGATACGACTAAAACGTGGTATCCACCAATCTGCAGGGTCAGTGCTCCTAATAGTGCTCAGGAATATGTATCTAACCCTCACTAAGATATCCAAACCCCCCATAAAATCATGTTTTAAGCATATTATATGATCTACAATTCCACCAGACTATTTTATTGTGAGGTATGACCTGGCGACACTAAACTGCATAATAATTTTAAGCTGATTACTTAATGAGAAGATATATTTTTTAGGGCGGAAGAGAGAAACTGAATGTAGAAGTCACCCTGCGAGGTGAGAAATTAAAGCAAGTGGATTCCTTCACCTATCTTGTAAGTACCATCACGTGGGACGAAAGAAGTACAACAGACATCAAGCGGAGAATAGCCCAATGCTAAGAAGACGTTCGTGGAAAGTGACAACTGCTGTGCTCAAAGAAGATAAAACTACAAACTAGGAAAAAATATCAGAAAACATTCGAGTGGAGCGTAGCACTCTATGGATCGAAAACATGGACCATTTGGAAAGATGACCAGAAAAGATAGGAGCCTTAGAATCCTGGTGCTCGAGAAGGATGCTGAAGATAAAATGGCCGGAAAAACGGATAAGAAATGATAAAGAATACAGAAGAGTAGAGGAGGAAAGGACCATATGGAGTGTAGGGAAAATAAGAACAAGATTGGACACACCCTGATGCAAAGTGGGTTTGAGAAGAACATAATTTCTATGGTAAAATTGAGGAAAAAGTCTCCAGAGGATGACCCAGGAGTAAATTCATGGACCAAATACTGCAAAAAGTATATAGGAAGAGATACCAGGAGATAAAGGAACTAGCATTAGATAGGGATGGGTATAGGGCAGCGGTCAACCAATCTTAGGATTGAAGGAGCAATGATGATGGTATTTTTTAGACCACCTCAAAAATGCCCTCAATTTTTATCACAGTTTTAAACAACTTAGTCTTTCAACAAATAAAATAGGGAGCAGCATCTTATCACATTATATTAGTTACACGTGTATTAAAAATGTAGAGGGCTAATGAACCGTTCCACACGGGGCAATTTTAATACAGCATTCTAAGAAACTACCTTTTGAGACTTATGTCTAATCTCATTATTTCCCTAATCATACTCTAGTTCGATGCGTTATGTAAAGAGATACTGAAAAGAATATGTACCTTGAAGATGGGGTTATGGCAGTGATAGCTCGAGCAAACAATATACATTCGTTGTAAGGCTGGATGGACGAGAACGATAATTTTCTTTAATGTTTGGCCCCAGTGTGCGGGGTTTTGAAGGCGTAGTCTGCCATCGTCTTCAGGGTTAAGTTATATGAAGGGAAGTAAAATGAAAGGATAGTACGATATAGTGGAAAAAGAAGGATTTCCGGCATTAACAGGCGGACACAAGCGGCAGCATTATTTATGTTTTAATATTTAAAGGAAAGTTAGCTAAGCGTAGCTATTAAAACACTAATATTAGGCGGGGTATATCAGCTCTGCCTTCTAATTACAGGTACATCCCACATTATAGACAGAAGGCTGAATAGTTTTTCAGATGGATGATGACATGATTATAAGGCGATCATTCTCAGAGACACGTAGGCAGTAAATAAAATGATATCAGACCTTCAAACTTGGGTAAAACTCAAGCCGTATCGTCCGTCTCATATTCCAGTCACTCAAAACTGGGCACAGAAATCCATAAATCTATAAGAAAAGTGAAATTGGAGCTGTGGAGCAGAGGGCTCTAAATAAACACAAGAATACAAGTAAACAAAAGCGTCACTTAAACTCTCGTAACCATAGCATGTGTACTCAAATCAAAGAAAGATGATACTTTTTCTTTTTAAAGTTGTCCAATGTGACATATTCCTCATTAAAGCCTAATGTTTAAGAATTATTCCAATTGTATTTGACGGTGCAAATGTAGCTCCTTGCGGATTCCATCGCCAAAAGTGGAGCCATCCATCTTTAATGATCCACAAATATTACTTCAGCATTCCACTTTCCCCATAGTTGGTGATGTACGTGTACGTAAAAATTAGACTCTTTGGACAATTGAAAAACATAACTCATCTTCATAAATTGGGTAGCTTATCGTTCAAAAGCTGGTAATACATAACATTAGAGAGGAATAAAATCTAAAGCCAATATATTAGACGATTCCGTCGAAGTACCAAAAATAAGTATACTACGAGAAAAGTGATTTAGCTTACATAGCCATCCTCAGGTTTAGATACACCTGAGTTATCTCGAGGCGGCCAGATCAGTAACATAGCAACTCCACTGATAGCTTTGCAAAAAGGAACAAGCAAAGCTCTCGAGAAATAGTTTCATTGTCACTGGCCCCGGTGGCGGCAGGGTAGAGTCCTCGCCTGCCAACTCGAGAGCCGCGGGTTCGAATCCTGACTGGGAAGATTATTCAATGCCCAGAACATAGATGTTTGTGTTTGCGTTCGTGTAAAGAGTTACTTGTAAGAGTGGACTCTACAGTCCTAAATTTGCTCGAAAAACAAATTATTATTGCTATTGTTATTTGCTAAGTGGCACAGTACATTTTTGTTTACTTTCATTGATAACTTTCATACAATGTTACTTGAATCTGCTAGTTAGAAAACAAGTTATTATTGCTATTATTATTTTTTAAGTGGCATATTACATTTTTGTTTACATTCATTGATAAGTTCCATAAAATGTTACTTGAATCTGCCCACCACAAGAACAGAAAACCGGAAAATAGATTAATTTGGAAAATCGATTTCCAGGCCATAAATGTCACTACAAACAGTAACACATATAAACAGTATATGATACTTGCATTAAAATGTTAAGTGAGAAGTCTCATTTTATTTTGAAAGATAAGGTCCATCATTGTAGCCAGTTGCATAAGGCACTCAGCTGTGTCGAAAAAAGAGCTCATTCCTGCGTTAAGGTAGGTATCAAGGCATGTTGTGAAAACTATCTGCCTCACGTGTCGTCCTACGAAACATTCTTAAATTCTTATTTCCTACTCCAAAATAAAATTCCTCAAATCGATGAACTAAGATCTACGTTAAAAGTGAGCGCCCTCTTTCTCTCCAGAGAAGAATATTCAACCAAAACATTCTACAAAAAATCGCCTCTAAAGAGAGAGATAAAAAGGTTGAAAAACCACTTTGGACTAATTTTTTCACACAAATAAGAATTCCGCTCCATTTATTCATATTTGGTGGACACATATTTGAATGAACACACTCAGGAAATGGAATCAATAACGCTGGAATGCTAAACAAAATGGAATTTCGAAAGAATTTTCAAGATCGTAGAAGATAAAGAATGACAGAGCCATCGAGAAAGAATAGACATTCATCATATCGGCATTTTCACCGGGTGAAAATGAATGTCATTGTTCAATGTAGATGTGATATAAAATGACGGAAACTTCCTCCTGAAATTGTTGCGTCATCAAGGTTATATTAATTTCGACAAAAAAGCAGACCAGAGAGAATATCCGTCAATATGTTTTACTCGCCTATGTGTTCAAAAGAGTAAACATATCCACACTTGATAGAAATAAAATTTTTAATTATTATCAACTACAACTTTTGAAGTCATTATACACACGATTACCCGCAGGAATTTTTTAAAAGATGGTATTCAAACACTGAAGCAAGCCTATACGAAAATGGCTAGAGTAGGTACCCAAATATAAAGCACGCAACGCAGTTTAGTAGGTCACCATCTGAATATAGAAAATGAAATGAGAAATCCAGAATTTGAGAAACAAAGATAAATGCATATGCAATTAATAATTCTCCAATAAAATATATTCGAAACGCAATAGCATTAATCAGGTCTTCCTCATACACTCTACTGCTTTAATTGCTTGTTAATCTCGACAAAAAAGTAGCAGCTAAATCAATTAATAAACAGGAGGGTTACTTTATTACTCATTATAGCAATATAATTGTGTTTTTATTGATTATTCTTCCATTTAAAACCTAAGAACGCCAGTGAATTAAAAAAATCATCATCAAATAGCAAAATGATGTCTAGACTAAGCTTCACCTTCAAAATTTGCTTATTAAAGGATATGAAAAACTTTTTTACAAGATTTTTAGTAGCTGTCCAAAACATGTTCGCTCATTTCATTCAATTATTACAGCTTTGGGCGCAATTAAGAACGACAAATCAACAAATATTTTTACGAAAATCGATGTCAGTCTCATGAATACCATAATAAACAGTGAAAATAGAAACTGTCTCAGAGGTCTGCATTATAGCAATAAGTGAGAGGTTTCTTTCTCTTTTTGATCGCAAAAGCGATGTTTTAAAAATATTTTTTTTGTTTATTTTAGATAACGTCCATCACTGTAGCAAATTGAATGAGGCACTGAAAAAATATATAGGTCATGAAAAAAACTGAAGTCTAAAAGCACTTTGGCAGAGGATTCGATTATTAAAAATACACAGTTTGGTACTGGTAGTTAGAATTTGAATGGTGGAAAAATTTATAACACGAACCGAAGGCTATTTTGGTACAAAATGAAAGCTACACTTTATGAAAGATCAAAAGGTATACTTAATGGTAAATAATGTTGCTAAGCAATCAGAGTTAGCTCTATTACCTACACATCTATTAATAAATCCAATAATATTACAATACTGCACTACAATATACCATCAAAGTTTAAAGAAAGCAAATAAGTGCTAAGGAACGAATGCTGCAAATTGCCAAATTCTTATTAAAAAGCAAAACAATGTTGACTCACGTTTTGCTCATTAATAAAAATTCTGCTGAATACTCAAGTTAAACGAGTTGAAAACGAACAATTTCAAAGGTTTTTTTTAACAATCAAAAGCGCACGCTGAAAAATCTACAAGAGATTTTTTTCATATAACTTGTGAAAAGGAAGAAAATGGCCAATATTTGAATAATGACAAGTTGTGAATAATTGAGGTAGATAGAGAGGGCTCTGTTAGTCTGACTGTTTATTATATCTATTCATAATCTGTCACCTGACAGCCAAAATAACAACCAAATTTGTCATCCCTGCTCTTTTCTTAGGGTGGAACGAAGGAATGATTAAATTACTCGATGTAAAGTAAAAATATCCACCATCTGTTCGAAGTTTAAAGAAATTAGCTGTTGACACATATTTTGGTTTCTTAGTGCTATGGATTCTACTCGATTTTATCGAAGCTTTTACCGGGAACACGAAATAGTATTAATTTAAATAAGTAAAGAAATACATGAATGGAGAATGCATATAAAAGAATTAAATGCATACTGATTTCTAGAAAGTTATTGATGGAAAATATCTTTTAATTTCCAAAGTAGTGCGTCATCCTGTAAGCGCAGAAGGAAATCCGGGTTGACAAAGATGGTGGACTAGCCACGCCTCAAGCCTCTGGCAAAACACCAAAGGTAAGTACCCTCTCCTTTTCCTTAAAGGTAAGAATAGAAAGAAAATAAAGAAATGGAGTAAAATAGAAAAAATCGAAGATGTAGATATTCTGAAGGCAAGGAGTGTGTGAGAACTAAAGAATAGAGTTGAAATTTCGCTAGAGGAATATGAAAGAGCTGTGGCGGAAAGAAGGGGATATTTATAAGGAGAAAGGAAAAAGAGGAGAAAGGGAAGAGAGAGAAAGAAGATTGTACGGAAGGATAAAAGAAAATGCTCTAGACCTTGGATAGTCTCAAGTATCAACATGCGTATGTCACTACCTCCCTCTCACCTTTCTTCCATTTATTTTTTTTCTGGTCGGTGGACCCCAGGCCTACTTATTTTTAATTTAGCATTACCACCCTCTCGCCTGACCCGCCATTCCTTAAACCTGGCACCCAAACCTATCGATCAAAAAATATCCCTAGCCGATGTTGAGACGTCTGTCCTCCTTGCAGGCTCCCTCAGGGTTTACAGAAATCCCTTCATCCTTCTTCAGCCTCCATTCCAGCCCTATTCACGTCCGTTTCAAAGGGCTATCCCCAGCTATGCCCCCCACCCACTGTGCCAGCACCCTTGAGCTGCCTAGACTTACTTCCTACCCCTCAGGATATAAGGAGAAGGAGCTGATAGACCTACGCGACTACTATACTGCCAGTTCATTTCTCACCCGTACCTCCTCCTGTCAAATCTAGGACATTATGGATTACTATGGACATCAGCATATCGTTTTCTGATTGGAATGTTATAATTTGATCTCATCTCTTGATTTGAAACTCTTAGATAAATGAACTAGCTCACAACCTACTGAATGTTCATATTGACACACAAGGTTCTTATTGGATCCAAAGCAGGGACACGAGGGTCAGTTTAATGCTTAATTGAAATTCTTGAAATCTTTGTACTATTAAACAAGCCAGAGCCCATGCCAATATTCCTTGTAGCTCTAGACATTTTGTTGATGTTTTGAGTTAATATTAGCTCTTTTAATACGATTACCAGAAGTTTTGACTTTTGTCTTAATTAGTCATTGGATGAAGAGGATGTCACCCCGAAGTGACGTTAAGCATTGGACGTTGAGAAATTATTGCGTCCATATATTCAGTAGTGCGACCTTTAACATTTAACCAGGAACTTTTATAAAGCATTGAACATTTGTATAGCCTACACCAACTATTTATATATAAACAGAGGAAAACTTAAGTATTGTGGTGCAACAAAAATTGACGTATTCATTTCCTGTCGATCATTTATTCAAATCTAATTCATAAAAATAAGAGAAATGTAATCGAAAGTTTTAATTTATTAAATATTTTATTCACACTTTTGTTGGCATTTGGACCTTGGTAAGAATTTTGTTAGACTGCTTCTCGAGCCGGATTACTCATTCTTCATAATTCTCCTGAAAATTCGAGTTACGCAAGACATTAATATTTAACCTTACTTAAGTAGTGTACACCACTCTGGGACTATTTTAGACTTATTAGCTACCGGAAGGTCATTTATAGCTAAGATGTAGATACTATTGAGTATAAAAAAGTTGTTTTTCCAAATTCTGCTGTTGCAATAAGCTAGCGTGTAGCAGCCTTGGTTACCCATGGCATTCGCAAGTAATGTGAGGTTAGGTTCAATGGATAATATCTTTCAAGTGCTTATAGTTTTGAAACTTCAAAAAATGTAATCGCACAAATATCATAAAAAAGTTTTTATCATGAATTTTTGCGAAGTCGAAATACTCGATTCTTTTATTATTTTTTAACTTGTTAAAAATAATTTTTTCCCAACTTGGGGAAGCTTTCTTTAGGATTATTCTTACTCCAGCCTCTGTTTGTAACCCTTCCTTTTTTCCAGGGGGGTTTAGTCTCGTAAAGTGTATCGCTGCAGTAATTATGTGAGCCGACGGCATCTTCGTCACCAATTGGTATTATGTGTAGCAAATTCAGAATATGCAAATTACTTAATAATATAGAAGAATGTAATAGTGTATGTCTGTCCGTTGCTCCATCACGCAAAAAACTGCTGAACAGATTGAGCTGAAATTAGGCATGTTGATAGAAAATATACTTGGTTGTATCATGGGCTATATTAAAGAGCCCTCAGGCTCCCAAAAGAACCCACCTGGTGGTCAATGCTAAGAATTATGTTCGGCGCATTGGTTTAATTTTTTGCTTTTGAAAAGTAATTTCACTCAAAATAGAGGGTTAGAATTTTCTATTGGATGGCTGAATAAATGAGGTTTCTAATTGTTTCAATCGATTTTCTTTTACACTTCGTATTTGTCTGAAAATCATGTTTTTTGCTGCAAAATCTCACATTTTATTCTGAAATAAAAAAGCATATTTCCTTGACAACCAGAGATTTGACTTACAAAGGATATTCGCGGCTCTAGCATTTAAATATCACGTTGTCCTGCAGGCTCATGATAGCACATAGAAAGAAAATCTGTATGAGAAGGGCCCAGAGTCACAACGTACAAGATTGTGAAGGTTATGAAGGTTATGAACTCCTCAAATGACCACGCTGACAATATTCTTCAGGCTTTGTTGTTTTCTTATAAAATAAGTTCAACATTTTTCATTTGAAATACAACGGGTACCTTCCCCAATAATTCATTAAAAACTAGTTTCAACAATACCACAGTTTTATAATTTGGATTTACAGTCTTTTCACGAGTCCTGATCCGACTGGATATTTCCACATGCAAGATAAGAATATGAGGGCGTTTATAAGTTATCGTAGCTTCATTATCACCTCCATTGTCATTCTATATGATTTCTCTCACACCGAGTTAGGCGTACAAATATGTATTTATGAGTGAAACTTAGCGACTCTGCCTACCCCGGAAGGAAACGGCGTGAATGTTATGTATGTATCCAACAAAAGTTAAGCCCGATTGTGTGGTATTAATATAATTATTACTAACTCACAGAATAAGAATAATTTTGCCTATGTAAAAGACTTTTTCTTAAGAGGATCTTCTACTTGTAACCGATAAAATTGTGGTCCATGATAGAAACAGTAACGCACACAAACTTTTTTTTTGAAAAATATAGTAAATGCACTGCTACAGTCATGTGCATAAATATTCCAGATATTACTTTTTTATTTTCCCAACTATAGTATTGTATTTAGAAAATTAAAACAAAGATATTTAGTTCTCTACCTCCTTATCCGTATCTTGAAGGTCATGATTGTTGTTATAGTCACCAAAGCATCGAAATAACCTCGTAATTCTGTTTCCTGAGCCATACTTGAAGCTTCTTGAGGAATCCTCACCCTAATAAATATTTATACGAGGTGGTAAATGGTAAAAAAATTCATTATAAAATTGCAACACCCCTCGGCGATAACATATGCTGATGTAACGAAAAAACGAAGTCATGTTACCTACAGGTAACGTCGGGCGACTTCGGGTCAACGGAAGAAACATGTTAAGAGATTCAAGGAATTAAAATCCGCGGAAATAAACAAAAACCCATTGATAGCAGGTTTTTTTAAACAATGACTATCTTGGCACAGGGTACCCACTCACATCGTCCATAAATTCATTCTCTAATTCTGCTGAACAATGGACAGAATTATGAGATCTAGATGTCTCGGTATTTGCGAAAAATGGTTATATCGAAGAATCTTTTGCCTTTCAAGCAAGTCTGGTGATAAGTTAAGAAAATTAGTGGAAAATCAATTTCTAGCCTTCATTCATCAATTTAAAAAATATTCTGTTGTAAAATGTCTACATCCACAAAGGTCCGGAATAACAAACCGACATAAAGGCAGCCATAAAAACACTCAGGCGTAAACAAGTGTGGAAATTACCACTTGGTATGGAAATGTAGCCATCGGTAGTTAATTATTTATTAAAATGTTACATAATAAAAATAAACTACGATTTAAGTTTTATTTTTTAAATAAATAGACCTTTAATATAAATACTAAGAATTGGAAAAAAGTAAGACTAAGAACTTTGAAAGCAGGACATTTTAATTAAGAAATAGAGCTATATGGTTATACCTTAACTAAACCGCATTTAGCTAAAATAAAAACGTATAAAATTCAAAAAAATAAGACAAAATATTGATACAGTTAATTTAAAATTGATTGAAGATATGTACGAAGAGAATCAGCAGTACAACGCAAATTCATCGGGATTATAGCCAAGATCTCAGGTATTGACAAGCCAGAAATTTTGTCTACCAAACCAAATTCTCACCCTTCATCGGCTTCTCATCTCGTTTTGGATATCTTCCCATACATTTTTCCTTTTCTTCTTCATCGTCCCTATCATCGTTGCTACTCCAAATCCTCACTCTTCCCACCCACTACTCGGCTGCAGCCCTCCCGCTGTCGAGTATAGCTTCCCTCCCTCAGGGCATGAGGGGCGAAGGAAGAATTCCTGGGGAAGCTGGACTGGAGACAGGGGGAGACGAAGGAGAGATTGGAGAAGCTCCGGAAATTGCTCTGCCGCCCCAGTCTTGCCTAGCTCCTTAAGCAACGCCCAGCAGACCCCCCGTCGCCACTCCAGGGCGTCCGAGGGGGCGGGGGGGGAGGGAGGGACGAGTTGGGAGGGTTTAATACGATGAAATGATGGGAGTGGTAGCTTGTAGTCTGGGATAGGAAGCGAGCTGCTCGCTCTAAGGGGGCAGTTCGGAAACACAATGCGAGAGACCAATGTCCCGTACATCCTACGCCCACCATTCTTATGGACCCATGATCCCCTCAAGCACTCCCGCCATGGGTTTACATTTTTCCCCCAAATTTGGTGAGAGCATATTAAGCACTCTCAATCAAATCGGAACTAGACTTGGGAATTCCGTAAAGAGTCACATATTTCAGATTAGGAAGTTGTTTAGGTGGCGGGAATATTTCTTTCTACATTAATGAGTTAAGAAGAAGATTTGAAAGGAAAATATTGTTTTAAATAATAAGGAGAATCTATGGCCCAGTTAAAGAAGGAGAAACGTGGTGAATAAGAATGAACTGTGAAATAAATAAGATATTGAAAGAGAAGGATATAGCTAGGTTCTCCAAGTCATTAAGGCTGTCATGATTGGGCCGTGATGAAAGGAATACAGAATGCCAAAATTGTTAATTAATTGTAAGATAGAATGGAGTAGGAGGAAAAGGAAGGCCTTGAAAAAGATGGCTAAAAGATCTTGAGGAGGGCTTGAAGGCATTGGCGATTGGGAGATGGAGAGGGAAAGCAAAAAGGAGAGCTAAATAGAGGCATACAACTGAGGAAGCTAAGGCCCACACCGGGCTGTAAAGTTGTGGAAGAAGAAGAATACGTTAATGAGCTAGAGTTCAATCACAGTGCTTACCCATACATAAGTTCTTTACTTAAGCCCGTGCACAGGAAGGAAATAAGCAGCTAAACTCTCTCCGCAGATGTAATACATTAGTTTTACTCTTTTGTTACCTCACTCATTTTATTCCATCATGATAACCACAATGAGACATTCATATGTCGGAAGATTTGTAAAAACACAGAGACATTTCTTTCCCAACTGTTCACAAATTCAGTAATATCTTCATGGCTGGATCCTTCAGGCCCCATTTCACAGGCCCTTGTTACGGCAAGTGATGAAGAGGTGACCGACATTAGTAAAATATTTCTAAGCTTATTTCTGGTTTATTACTAGATGACAAAATTTAAACTTCTGCGTCATAGTATCACTGCAGCCCAATAAATATACTGCCATAGGTTACCGGAAGGTGTATGTTGCCCTGTCTAGCTGTGCCATTATCCTGCTTCGTTTTTATTACAACATCGATAAAAGCAAATAACCAAATGCAATGATTCTCCAGGCCATCGATTGACTGTGAAAAATTTATTTCTGATAACAAAAGAAAAAAGTCTAGGTAATTGATATAGAAACGCTTCGACTTGAATTAGCGCTCACATTGGAAATGAATTTTGGTATTAAATCCATCGCTTTCGGCGCGCATCTGGACGACTATCCAACGCTCCTAAATGCTCCAACGCTCCCATCTTCCCTATTTTTTCACGCACGTTATACTATAGAACGATAGAAGTTTAGAAACATTTACCTGTGAAATGGATTCGTATACTATACTTTATATACTTTGCTGAAGAACAAATTCGTATACTATACTTTAGATATTTTGCTGAAGACCAAATAAAGTAATTTTTTCACAATTTAGCCATAGATGTGATTACTATAAATACGCTTAGGGCGAAGTTTCAAGCAAATATGTTCAAAGAAGTACAGCGTTACAGGAAACGCTCCCACCACTTTTAAATTTATTTTTTTCCCGAGGAATTCAGCACCAGGAGCATCTTCGTTCGCGTGGGGAATTCTCCTATTCTGCCCACGCCTCGGTGCAAAATCATGTCCACGCCGGAAGGCGCGGATATTTCCACCCACTGTGCTAGAGAATCCACGTCCCTCCCCCCGGAAGTACCTCTCCACCCACTTTTCCACCAATCCCTTACCCTGATTAAACAGAAACTACCCCTTCCCAGAGCACAATCTTTCCCATCCATCCACATACCTCAAATTCTCTCCTTTCGCCCATCGAGACCAATAATGAGAATAAAGTAGGTGAATAGAGGAGGAAGAATAAGGGAATGAATGTCAAAAAAAGCACTTTACCCCCATGCGATACGCCTCCCTCACTTTTTCCTCCCGCAATTCACAGTAACTCACAATATTCATAAAAATGTTTCAACGCGGGAAGAACTCGAAAAATACCGATATAAACTCGCAATATTCATTAACTCACAGTAATACCAAGCAGTACTCGCCCTTCCTGATTGATGACCCCTCCCAGTAGTCCCCACCCGGAGATCTGATTGAGGGACTATTTACCTTCCCAAAATATTTCCCGGAAGAAGTGTCAGCATGTCAATATAGTAGGAAGCAGAGCTGCATCTTCTATAGGGACTAATGTGGTGGTTTCCCCGTTGCCTTCCATATCGCAGTACCCCGGCAGATTCCGTGAATTTTCACTTTCGCCTTAACCTGTGGCAGTAAATTCCTTGATCTGCGCCATCAATGCCTTCTTCTGAGACTGCTGCCTCTCAGTAGTGGGATCAAATTCAGGTAGCGGGCAAAATTGGTTGACAAGCCAGGAAAATATTTTTTCCGTCGCTTCGTCTCGAACCTACAACCCTCGGAACGGGAATCAAACACTGATCACTTAATACCTCGAAGCAAACATTTTCTGAGTAGGTTAATTCAAAAGCACTTAGATTTTTATACATGGTTTGACTCAGGAAAAATAATTTACGAGAGTTAGCAAAAATAAGGGAAATAAGTTTTGATGCTTGAAAAAATGTATGAATTTCAGAAAAAAATAAGTAAAATTATGATAAATCATAATAAATTTATGAAAAGGTAAAAAATATTTCTAACGTAAAAAAGTGGATTCCAGTAGAACAAGTAATAAGATAAAAAATCATCAAACTCTGAATCTAACAAGCTAAAACTGCGCTTCGGAGAACGTTTCAGGAAATTTTGCCACTAACAAGTGCTGATAATGGCACCTACTGTGCATTGTGCAAGTAATTGAAGGTGTGGGTATTTATAACCCACTCAATTATTCGTTTTTAACTCGTGTACATCCTTAAGTCACAAGAAGACGATTCCCACCACCAATTGGTAGTGTGGCAGTCAATATCTGTAGTTTTTTTCAGCATCTATCGAAAACAACTCGCTATTAACGCATGGTTACACCGAGGAACCAATGTTTAAACGTCAGATTGGACGGACTACACGGCGGGCGCTGGAGAGCATTTCAAGTTTCGTGCTCCTGCCCGGGCTGGAGCACGAAACTTGAAATGCTCTCCACCTATAGTCAAGCGTCATCTTTAAGACTGGGCATATACCTTAAGCGATTACAATTCTTTTATCTTTCTCTTACTTTTCCTTCCTTCTTTGTCAATACTCCTAAATTTCCACTGATACACAACTATTTATACCTTGCTCCCAAAATGATGAGCCAGCTGTTGAATAATCACGATCGTTGTATTTTAATTACTGAGTGGCATTTTATGTTTTATAAGCCCCACCTATACTTTTGAGCGGATATAAGCAATTTTCTCGCAGTGAAAACAACAATCAGTGGTAATGTTACCCCAAGTGCCTAAGTCGCTTGCTGAAAAGGTCTATTTAAAATTACGTAGGCTCCTATATAATTTAAAAAACCGCTTCCTCGGAGGTACAAGTACAATGATGGTGAGAAACTCTCGAGGGCGGTTTAAATCACACTGGATTGCACTCCACGTATCAAGCACTGGCTTGCATACTTGAGTTGGGTCATGCATCGTGTGAAACAAACTCTTCACTCAACCACCCACTCCTTTTCGGTTTGAGTGATGGAGACAACCAACAGCTAAGACCATTTAGGCAATGAAAAGTTTGATTAATCGGTTGAGAAAGGATTAAATGGGGAGCGTAGAAAGAGTGGACAGATGCCCGCGGGCGGCATTGGCCTACTCGTAAAGAGGCGTACTTGGTGCAGGCGAGTGTCCCATGCGACGGCCAGAGTAGGGTATTTGAAGTACTCTCCTCGCAGGATCCGAGTGGAGATTGAGAAATTCACTGAAACTCTCCAACGTTGCGAGGTTTCGAATCCATGCCCTCGGGCCAGGAAGCCAGTATTCTATCTACTGAACTCACCCGATTTTTGAAACATATAGGTAGATTTCTCAACATTTTTCGGGCTTCCCTACAGATGAGTGGACCCATGTTGGCCGACCCGACGATTCGATGCTCGACTCAAGCTCGAGCATCGAAATGTCCGCCAACATGGACCCGCTCATCCGGACGGATTCAACTCACACTGGATTACGCTCCAAATATCAATACCCTTGAGCTATCAATACACTGGGCCAACGTTTCGAGATCAAGATCGCTCGAGTTTGAGCATCAAAACGTCGGCCAACATGGACCCACTCACCGGTGGTCACGGAGGCCCGAGAAAATTTTGAGAAACTCGTGTGCCGGGAAAGCATCAGATCTTACTATTACATAGGTAGGCATTTACACCACATATTCACCACCATGTAACACAGTATTTTCACTACTATCATCTCCTCTAACGCTTACATACATTTATTAATCATTTCATCCTTCATCAATTATTTTTTCCTTTATTAATCACCTAACCTACAAGTCATTCTCTTCTTCCCCGGTCAAACACCTTCTCATACTATCCTCCTACCATTAGAAAGTTACCCATCCTCTCCTTTTCTTCGCCTACCATACATTTTCTCATGCTCTCATCCCCTCGGATACAGTCAACCCCCCGCAAGCGCCCTCCCCCGCTGTCTTGGAAATAAAAACCGGGAGCATCCCTGAGCTTATTCTCTCCTCTCTCTCTCTCTCCCGGGCGGCCCGAAGCAATATGGTGGAAAAGGACCCTGCAAGGCGCCTACGGCGTCTCATATCTCATTCTCTCCGGATGGAAAGGGTGACTGGGGGTGGGGGATGGAGTGAGACAGGGAGGCGGTGGAAGGAGACAGCATTGTGACTGGAGGGAGGTGAGGACGAGAGAGCGGGTGAGAGTAGAGTGCGTTGAAAAAGGCCGTTTCACAAGAGGGACGCAGTTTGATGCACAAAAAACTGCGATAGGGCGGGCATCTAATGAGAGCTGGGAGTATTTTCCTAACTTTCTTTCATGCATTTGAGCTAGAATCCAGAAGGGAATTGTCTGACTCGCTCGAGTGCTGTAGACCCTGTCAGTAAGGGTGGCACAGCCTCAGTCTTCGAAGCAAGGAAAATAAAGATATCATTACTTTTCTAAGAGAATCTCCATACAACAAACTACAAATTTATATGCTCATCCAACCGTTCATCAGAATGTGCAACCAAATTCCTCATCTAAAGCAACCACTGAGCTGTACGCAAAATGGAAAATAAGTCTGATGTATGAATGGATGAATGACATGACGTAAAATTCGTCGTATCAAGTAGTTAGTAAAAACAGAAGTAGAAAGCGTGAAGAGATGATAAGCAAGATACTTGAAAGGTCGTCATGATAGTCTCGTTAGTGTAACCGACCTCTAGCAATAACTTGGATTGGGATCGCTTACAGATTGTAGATTGAAAATTATACTTAATCTTTTATGTGAATTCGAAAAAAGTTTATTTCCCAACGAAGTTATCAATACCCTACGAAATTCAACATATTTCGGTAGATCAAATCATAAAAATTAAATAAAGAAAATAGATTGTAGAACAGAAACATTTAAAATGTTGTTTTTCCCGCGGTCGATGATAGACCATAATGACTGCGTTTAGACTTTCAAGTAGGTTAGTTGACAGTGTAGCTGATTAATTCATATGCCCCCTAAGGCATGTTTTTAATCTACCAAGTAGTTCTAGCACCATGTTCCCTGCATGACTCTTTTGTCACGTTTATATAGTCACATTAGAGATAGTTTTACTAGTTTCTGTAGCATTTGTAGCATTTCGATAGTGTGGTGCTTGTAGGTGAAATTGAATTTCTTCACTGTAGCTCATGTTAGTGATAAGTCACCCCTACCAAACACCCTTGAAGGGTATTAAGTATATTTAGATGTAGTCACTTGCCGTAATGACTACCAATATACACGAATAAGACCTAGGAAGAACATGAAGTTCTAACGCCAAGCCCAAGTTTTCGCAATTTTCCTGCATCAAGTTGCGCAATAAAATACTTCATGTAAAATGGTCTGAACATGCACTGGACGGTGAGCTGGGGCCTAAAGGGATGGCAGAGTAGCAAGTTGTAGAGGAGGAAGCAGGTGGTCGTGGAGAAAGCAGGACATGGCAGCGGGCGGGATAAATGTTCATACAGAAAGGTAGAAAGAAAGTGGATAGGAACACATAAAATTTACAAACACAATGGTGGTGTGAAGATGAAACGATGGCCGATTCCAAGCAGAAAAAATTCGACTGGACCGGGAATCGAACCACGGACCTTTGGATGTCGCATCCACTGCTCAGACCACCGAGCTACCCAGTCTGCTAAGAATTCACTGGAATCGGCGGGGGGTTTATAGGAACAGACACTCCCCAAGGCATGACCCACGAGACCGGCCAATAGATGGCGCCAGGGCTGCTTTTCACCCACCGTCAGAGAGAGAATGACACACACAGCGAAATGAAAGAATAGCTCAAGCACACAGATAGTGGTGAAAGATATAGCACAGGCGTTTCGGGGCACGCTAACCCAAGTAGGAAATGAGCCGTTTAGGCCATACAGCCTCACGTTCATGACCTGCCCTCATTTATTAAAGATACACACCACTTTCAAAATTATTTGAAAACTGTCAAACTTCCACATAATACACCACTTTTGATGGCCACTATAGATGTCACTTCCTTGTACACTTCCATTCCCCACTCAGAAGGTCTCCGTTCCATCCGTCATTTTCTCAGCCAACTCCTCATATACCCAGTACCGACTTCCTCTTACAACTTTCTGAATTTATTCTTACCCACAATGCCTTCTCCTTCAACGATCTTCACTACCTCCAAACAAAGGGCTGTGCCATGGGAAGTCGTTTTAGCCCTTCTTATGCCAATCTTTTTCTAGGTCTTCTGGAAGAGAATTACCTCTCCCAAGCCCCTTTTAAACCCCTTCTGTGGCTCCGTTACATAGATGACATTTTTCTACTTTGGACACATGACATCGACTCCCTAAACTCCTTCATTTCCTCTCTCAATGACTCCTCTTCTGTATCATTTACCTCTACTATATCTTCCACCCATATAACCTCTCTAGATGTCGACGTAGCTTTATCCAACCGTAAATTCAGTACTTCTGTTCATATAAAGCCCATTAATAAACAGCAATACCTTCACTTCAGCAGTTGTCATCCCGCACATACCAAACGTTCCCTCCCATACTCACTTTCTATCAGAGGTCATCGAATTTGTAACAACCCGGAGTCCCTTGATTGCTTTCTTTCCAAGCTACACCAGTCTATTCTTCGCAGGGGCTACCTTGAATCCCTTTTAAATAAAAAAATCCTTAGAAAACCGTACCAACCTAAATCAACTTCTTGTCCTAAGTACAACAATATTTCTATTTGCACCACTTTCTTCCCAGGCGTACAGTCCCTAAAACATCTCCTCAAAGAATTATTCCCAATACTTTCTAGCAATCCTGCCACTACTAATTTATTCCCTAAATGTCCCTCTGTTGTATACAAATGTCCCCCGAGCCTGTCTGCTATATTTAGAGCCACTAACCCCCTCCATAAATCTTTGAATATTTCTAAAGCTCCAGCCACCCGTTGTAACCGGCCAAGATGCAAAACTTGTTTAATTCTAATTACAGACCGATTACCCAAAAAATTCGTTAATCGTTATCTTCCTTCTGTTACCTCCTCTTCCTGTGCCACAACAAATATAGTATATATCCTTATTTGTAAATTATGTACCGCTTTCTACATTGGGCTCTGTAGTACCCCCCTCAATATTAGAATTAATAATCACCGTGCTTCTTGCAATCCCTCTTCAACCAACTTCTCTTTCTCTGTCCCCACACATGCTGCCTCCCACAATGTAAAATTTGATGACTGCTACAATGTAGCCATTCTGGCTTCCCTCCCGCCCACAGCCACTATAATTAGTCTGAAGACATTAGAACAATGTTGCATCCGATTTTTTAACGCCCTCTGTCCACCTGGCCTCAACCGTTCCCATTAATTTTTTCCCCCACTTTTCGCTACATTGTTTCTTTCTCCCGAATAGGTCTTTGGCTCCATCCCTCCCCGCCCTTCCCCACCCCTCCTACCTTCTCATTCCCCTCACTGCCCCTCCTATACGATTCTTCCTCCTCAATCCTCATTCTATCACTGATGAAGGTGCGGGCGACCCACCGAAAATTTTAACTCGTGAGTTTCCTTTTTATATGTTTTATGTTTAGTGTCACCCGGTGAGGAAGTTTTATATTGTTTGCCACGTTCGTGGAATCTTCGCAAGAACTATATATATAATATATAAAAGTAGAAATGCATGAACATACAAAAATTTTTATACAGTGGAAATCCAAAGTAAGTCAAGAGCCACTATTGTCCCAGCTATTTCAATATTGGGGTTGAAATATTGTAAACGTTGTCCCCCCTAATAAATAATTGATTCATCAATGTTGATTCATAAACCGTGAGTTTATTTGAGAGATATACATTGGATTGGATTAGATGGATACTCATTGGATATTTCAGAATGATCCTCACAACATTGTCGGATCCTTCTCCGCCAAGAACTTAATTACGAATCACTAAGCTTTAAGACATACGGTTTTTTTTGTATTTTATGCATCTTATATATACAATGGATATAGGTGCAACTTCAGCCGTAATCTTTTGTGCCATTTCATCCACAGTCCTTTTTAACTGGAATACGTCAAGAATGCTAATTAAGGAAGTTGTAAGTTGGTATTTTTTCTTACAATTTATTGGATTATTATGAAACATATTCAATTGCAAAACTATTTCCAAGAAAAAAACTCGTATTTGATAAATTGCCCGTTGAGAGAGGAAACAATGAAATATATTTTGTCCACACTTACATGAATCTATTCGAATGAATGACGGAGTGTGAGAGATATCGGGCGGTGTGTAACAGGCTGCAGCTAGTAGGAGACCTGGAGTACATTCTAGGCGATGACCCAGATGTTCTCAACCACGTTTTGGCATTTTTAAATGAAGCTGACCTATTTAATAGTATTTTAAGGATGTAAAATTAATTTTATCTTTAATTTTGACTCAGCGTTTATGTCAAGTACTTTATTATAATACCATAATATGCAGTGTAGATATATTTTTTATAATCATGAAGTGTAGTGGTGCAAAATGACCATGTCGTCGATACACCCTATAAACCCCACTACTACTATTCGAATGAATCCAATATACCACGAGCATTTCAACCGAAAGATCACAACTAAGAGATTCAGTCGAATCATGAAAAAGAATCAACGACAGCAACGCAGCATTGCTTAGTGCAAAGTGGATACCGGAAGGCTCATAAATTTACCGAACGGTTGCACCAATACAGAAAGAAATGTTTGCAAACAACCAAAAGTGTATCAGGAAACGCCACGAAGCGTCTCTTATGGCATAACCGGGATAAATCAATCCTAAAACAACTGAAAACGCCGTACATTTGTTGTAATATCCTTGATAAAAATATGGCTTATTACTTGTGGAGCAATAAGTTAAACTTGTAAAACAAAAAGGCACCACAGCATGTGCATTTAAAGTTATAACGTTTTAGAAGGGAATAAAAACACCCAATATTTAACATTTATAAGTATATAAAGTACAAACATAGTATAAGCACAACTAAAAATTTCCTAACTGGCAAGTTAGAAAGACATACGAGAACTCATTCAATACTCTTCCATTAATGAGGCCACCTACCGACTACAGAATCTGAATACCATCAACTACGAAGCGGTTACATAACTTAGTCATTTTGTAGTCGATGAACCTAGTATTAGTGAGGTGAGCTATTACACATTTTATAGATCTATGGGGACAACCTTTGAGTCAAAGTTTTCATAAGCTCAAATAAATATTATTTTCACGCATAAGTCTAAATTTAGCCATCGTTCTTGACACAAATGGATGTCGATTTAATTTATGACCATGGAGTGACTCTTCCACGCACATATTTGGCATCTCACTAAAAATGATTTGGTTTCGAGTATGGCATTTTAATGGTTTTTGGTGACAGCGCTGATTAAAGCAATGTGCAACGAGGTTTTCACGTAATTTATCAATTTATTAGAGTCAGAAAGAAAAGTACTTCAAATACAAGGAAGGTTACTAATAAACCAAATTTTATAGGCGCATTATCCAATATATCATAGAGCAATTGAGAATGAGGGATCATTAAAAATGATACGGTATTGTTTCAGCAATTGCGTTTAAGTAGCAGCAATAATAAAGGATAACCATTGAAATAGCTACAGATATAAGCCTAAATATACAAACTCAACCTATCCAAACTCAAACTTCAGAGACAGTATTACGCACTTTTGCGAAATTGGGTTAGCTCAAAAGGCTTACGACGGTTACTATGCATATTCGTTCTTTATAAGACGAAGATGTCCCTTACGAAATGTTAATGCAAGAAACACCAATGCCTCTACTCAATCTGCATAAATATCCCTATAAATATATCACAACACGGTGATTCTCACCCAGCGGTGCACCTCCGATATTATAACTAACATTCAGAAAATAATATTAATGGTTTCATTGCGCCATACCAGAATAGTTCTCTAAAGGAGGGGCGTTGAAAGGTTTACAGTTGCCCAGAGGAATAGACGGAGAATAAAGAGCCGGAGTAAATTTTTGCAGTGAAGGTCAATTTTTCAAGCGAACATCATATGTTATGCTTTCTCTGCTAAATAAATTGGAGAAACACAGGGGTTGAAAGAAGTAGCATATAACAGTAAAGATAAAGAAGGAGAGGGGAGAAAAGGAGGGATGAATAAGTTAAAGACTGCCTTCGTACTAGGAAAGCGGGAAGAGGCAGGGCCACGTGACGCGAGGGAATAGTCGGACATAAATAAACAAGGTTAAGAAAAAAAGACCACAACGGCATCTTGGAGCACCTACCTGATATGAATTCAGTAATCAAATATTAATAAACGCCCCTAAAAGAAGGAGGAGTCCACACGCCCTCATCGTGTCTCAGACTTTCACCCGCTTTCTTTTTATATCGGCTACGAATTCAGCAAAATATAGGTACCTAGCCGGATAGTGGGTGCAGAGGAAAATTTACGGACAAGAGATTTTCAACACAAAAAATTACTTAACAAGCGTATTTTACGCCAAACTATTGTAATTGAAGTGGTGAAAGTTTTTCGGGTTTCACACCGGGTAAGATTATTTAATACTCTCAACGTTTCGATGTCTGACTCAGCCATCGTCATCAGGATAATGGTCCGCGTGAGGATGCTGGCGGTTATATATATCCGATATGGATATCGATACGGTGACCCAGGGCAAGGCTATGTTCCGCTACTGCAGACTTTTCCGGTTGGAAAAGCCTAATGCTCCTTTCATAGGAGAATTCTGCAGTAGCAAAACATAGCCTTGCCCTGGGTGACCGTATCGATTTCCATAATACCTCGCTACTTTCCCGGGCCTCACAATTTTGGGAAAGAATATATAAAGAAGCCATGCTAATTCAAATAGAGGAAAATAACATACAGACATAACATAGAGACAACGGCTTCAATTTAAGTAAGACCTGGAGACCGGTTATAAACGAGATTCATAGGATTCGTAACGGCTCCTACAATAATGGGGTATCGGATGAATATAACCGCCAGCATCCCCACGCGGACCATTATCTTGATGACGATGGCTGAGTCAGACATCGAAACGTTGAGAGTATTAAATAATCTTAGCCGGTGTGAAACCCAAGAAACATTCACCAATATAATTCGCCGGGAAAATCTAAAATCTTTTATATCGCACCTCTACGGGGAGGAAACCCATCGCTGCATTCGCCAATTCGAGCAACTGAGGAAGGACAAAGCGAGACATCTGAGCTCCCTTGCTTTTCTACTGACATGCAGAGAATGTAACGTGATTCCTAAATTTGCTAGGATTCGATCCTCGGTGAATTCATCTGCCGAATCGGCCGAATTCATCTGACGGATCTTAAGAAGAGCCAGCTTCGCACTAGTGCGAGAACGAATACACCACCACAGAGGTACCCTGGATGACATCGCGAAACTCCGTATGAATCTCCATCTACTTCTTGCAAACAGACTCTCCCCTATGGACTGGGAGTTTGTGGATAGAATCACTGCCACACAAGGCGAGCTGCTACTACGCAAAGATACTCAGAGACAGAGGCAGAAATTTGCTCGTTTAGATGTCCAACCGAAACTTACCACTCCACTTGATAAAAGTCGAGTTGTTATAAACCTGACGGGGACAGAATGGACGATGAAACATTTTCAGTTCTTTCCAAAGGATTGAATTTCGCACCGGCTCCTAAATCTAGTCTTCTTTTGGACATAGTGGGATACGTAGGGCAAGCCATCCGTAAACTTCCACAAGCGGAGGCCAAAGAGGTTAGGAGTGAAATGTGTTTGGTCTTAAAAAAGGCTGTCCTACCTAAGCCCAAGATTAAGAGAGAGGAAAGTCGTGCGTTGCTCTCTTTACCCAAAAAACCTGCTATCAAAGTGCTTCCTGCAGACAAGGGTAATGCAACCGTTCTTATGAGTACCGCTGATTATCACAGGAAAATTAACGATATCCTGGAAGACCCAACCTACCGCATGAAATCCCGAGATACTACGGATTCGATTGTGAGAAAGACAATCGTTCTGGCCAAGAAATCCATTTCAACACCAGAAGAAAGGAAGAACTTGATACCCCAAGCCCCGACTCCTCCGAGGTTATATGGATTGCCAAAAATCCATAAAAAGGTTGCCCCACTAAGACCCATCGTCAGTGCCATTGGGTCACCCACGTTCCTTCTGGTGAAGCATCTGACCATCATCCTGGCGCCTTCTGTGGGATTAAGCGACCACCACATAAAAAATTCGGCATATTTTGTCCAAATTCTGGATGAAATCCGCCTTGAGGAGGGAGATATACTGGCAAGTTTTGTCGTCGTGTCGTTATTTACCAGAATACCGATCGGGGATATAATTCAACTTCTTCGGAAGAGTTTCGACCAGAACACCATCGAGTTATCTCACCACATTCTCACGTCGACCTATTTCCTATACGGCGGGAAATAATACGAAGAGATCGAAGGGGTCCCAATGGGTTCCCCGTTATCACCAGCCATTGCCAATTTTTACATGGATGATTTTGAGCATTGAGCCCTGACTTCGGTCCCATTAAAGTCTAAACATTTCTTTAGGTTCGTGGATGACACATTCATCGTGTGACCACATGGACGTGGCAGCCTTGATGGATTCCTCAGTCACATGAATAACATACATCCTAGAATTCAGTTTACTATGGAGTTGGAGGTCAATAAACGTTTACCCTTTCTGGATATATTGGTTGAAAGAAAAGAAGATGGAAGGTTAGGCCACGCTGCGTATCGTAAACCAACTCACACAGACCTATACCTCAGCAATGAGACCCATCATCATCCCCCACAGAAATGGAGTTTTCTCTACGCTCTTCCATCGAGCGAAAACCATTGCGGACTCCAACAGCCTAGAAACGGAATTAAGATACCTCAAAGACACCTTCTACGCGAATGGCTATAGCCGGCGAGAAATAAATATGGCTTTAAAAAAGAACTTTCACTGCCTATGGAGCGGAGATGTTGGAAAAGAAGGAGAAACCCATCGCTAAGGCTTATCTTCCGTATATATCACCGATATATAACAAGATATCGAGGATATTAAGAAGACATAAAGTGGAAACGATACATAAACCTCATTCCAAAGTCAAGAATTTCCTTGTCACCTGTAAGGACAACCTAGGTATGAAAACAACTGGGATAATCCGCATACCATGTAAGTGTGGTAAAGCGTATAAAGGCGAGACAGGAAGGACCATCGAGAAAAGGATAAAAGAGCATGAAAGGAGCATTAGGCTTTTCCAATCGGAAAAGTCTGCAGTAGCAGAACATAGCCTTGCCGTGGGTCACCGTATCGATTTCCATAATACCTCGCTACTTTCCCGGACCTCACAATTTTGGGAAAGACTATATAAAAAAGCCATACCAATTCAAATTGAGGAATATAACATCAATAGAGACAACGGCTTCAATTTAAGTAAGACCAGTTATAAACGAGATTTAAAGGATTCGTAACGGCTTCCACAACAATGGGGTATCGGATATATATAACCGCCAGCATCCCCACGCGGACCATTATCCTGATGACGGTGGCTGAGTCAGACATCGAAACGTTGAGAGTATTAAATAATCTTAGCCGGTGTGAAACCCGAGAAACTTTCACCGATATAATTCGCCGGGAAAATCTAAAATCCTTTATATTGTAATTGAAAATTGTCACTATCAAATATATCTGATACACTGCTGTCTCTCTATCCAGTACTCATAATACTGGCAGGTACATCCACCTTTTCATTATTAATCGGTTGGTCATCGATGGTTGTTCGGTACAACTATAGCTGTACCCATCCACTTCGGTTTACGACTTAAAATCTACAAACTGCGTTTCTAGACTACAAATGCTACAAAAAAGACAACGATTGTTGGATTAATTCCCCAAGTCTAATGAACTTCTGTTTCTGAATGAATATTGATAGCTAATGGTAGATATCAGCAAATAAACGTCAGTGAAAAAATACCAATTAACTAATCAGTAGAAAGTATTCATTGGAGACAAATTCGATAACATCAGGCGTAACCCTTTAGTGGTTCTTCTAAAATATTTAAGTTGGATATATGATTTATAATCGAGGGACCGATCGTTAAAAGTGAGGGAAATTTGGTATCATCATTCTTAAAAGAGTCATTACAAAAGCGGTGATCTTGATAATTTTTCACAAAATCACCGGTGTTATTATTGCTTGTAATTAAGTAACCTGTTGTGATTTTACGAAAGAATTCCCAAAGGTAGCTCCACCGAGTAAATCCTAAAATGATAGAATTCTGTCTTCTTGGAAATGTTAATTAAACGAGTGAATTAGCATATCGACGTCTATTTCGTCACTCCCTTTTGGGGTAGTAAAAGTCTAAGAATTTAGTTGTATAAGCTGGCTGATTTAATAACTAAATTCCATGATTCTGTCCATCCTGAAAGGAAATGGAGTCATAGGTATGAATACATTTAATTCCCATTGGCTTATCATTTCCACGTGCACAGAATTCTGTTTCAAGAGCTTCCATTTAATCTATTTCCAACATATCGTTTTAACATAATTGGATGTTACCGCTTCATTACACATTGAACGGTGGATTGCTGTAATGACCATTTCCATGGAAACACCTAAGAATCCTGTCAGTACTTTGAATGTGTAAACGAAATACGTAAGGTGAAATGACTACAAAATTACCTTTAATATGTCTGATTGCATCAATACTTGGTGAAATAACTACCCATTCCTATTCCAACTAATTGAAAAATTTCCTCTTGAACGAATTCTATAAGGTAACGGTATCGATTCCAATCAAAGTGGCCAGTAATCTATATGGAAACTCAGTTTTTAATATCATCACGATTAAGATCATCTCCACAGTTTATGTGACACTAGATTCAACGCAGATACTGAAAATTTAGCATTATTTGGCGGCCGCTCCATTCCGTACTCCAACGTTTCGGAGGAATCGTTAGCATTTCCCGGATTACAGACATATTAATTTCCGAGGAAAAAAATTATAGAGGAGCTCGCCGCACTTTGACCTCATAATAATTATCGGAGCCTTTCCACTAAGTCTCTCGCTCGTTTCCAGAGATAAAAGTAATTCCTTCTTTCCTGCTTTAATCACCTCGGAGGTCGGGAGAACGGAAGCTGAGAAGTGCGATGGGAATAAGAGAATGACCGATGACGGAGAGAAAGACGTGATGACTGCGAAAAAAATAACTGGAGGGAAAGTGAAGGAATCACAGTAGAGTTTGCGGAGCTTAAGGTGACCCAGGCTTGACTGTGTAAGTCAAGAGAAATACTAAATTTGACATTATCATTTATTCTCTTTAAAAATCCCGCATTCGTTGATGAAATGGGTTACCAATTAATAAAAAAATTAAGTAAAAATATGGAAATATTTCCACTAATATATCGTGATGACCAAATTTGTCAGGTCAACGGAGTCGACTGCACCGCCATGTGCATGGAACCACCGCCTTTTTACTTCAGTTTTGGCAGTAATCGCAAATAACATTAAAAATAGGAAGTAAGATGACCACACATTATTTTTCCCATTTTTCAGGACTTTTTGCTTCTTGTAATCAGTTTTATTTAAAGTCTGGAATATTCTCCCTAGTTCAAACTGACGTTTTTTTGCTCTAATCTGGGCAATCTTCATAAGAGCCTATGTTACAATATATACTTTCAAGGCTGAATTACATAATTTCTTTTGCCCAGTCCGAAGTATCCTACACAAATTCATTCTTTTCCCTCTCCTACCACAGCCTTCAACCCTCCCATGATGATGGGGTTGTCTTTTCCCTTCACTACTCTGAGGGTTTCTTCAATTTGCTCCTACACATCTTCTACTTCTTCTTCCGTATGGATAAATGTCCGCATGTAGACCTGCACGATCACTATATAGGTCCGTCGGCTCTCCTTCCGGCTTTACCATCAGAATCCTTTCGCTGTACAGCCATACTGACTTTACTCTCCTGCCCCATTTTTTCCTCAGTATGATGCCAACTCCTGCAATCCTCTGGTCGTCTTCTGAATATATCAAACGGTATCCATCACTCCAGTAGTCGTCATCCCCCTCCACTTGACCTCACTTACTCCCAGTATATCTATCCCTAGCCTCTCCATCTCTATCTTCGCGTTCTCCCACTTCCCGTTCACCCCTAAAGATCTCACGTTCCATGTACCTAACCCCCTAATACTTCCCATGAAACCTTATTTTATTTTCATGTCAGTTTACGAAAAGCACATCAAAGATCTTATATTTAAGTTTTCAGATAAACTATAGTAATTGACCCTGAAGCCAGAGCAATCATAATGGCGGCTGAGCAGTTTGTCATCAATATCAATGGAGTGTGGGATCTGGGCCGTGCAACGTCTTAGGAAGAACCTGGCTTTCTATCTTGGAAGCCCGGGTTCGAATAGCAGTTTTACAGATGATGGGTATAATGCGGAGTAGTATAATGCCAAATGTAGTAATCTGTCGGTCGGAAAGCACATTAAACTCCTTGGCGCTTTTCGTTTAAAGCAAGCATATACTGACGCCAAGCATCTCTAAACCCTTTCTCTATTCCCTGAAAAATTATTTTTTCACTTTTAAATCAACCACACGTACGTACTCAATGGCAGCAATTACCTCAGCTGATGGTCTCCTCCCTAAATAACTATAACGCCAGAATTTGAGATCGTCATGCGCAAGGCTAAAAAATTGGAGTTTAAACGCGTGCAGAGAAGATCAGAAACATACGTGAAAGGTTTCTGTGGTAGTATCGTCCAAGTCACTGACCAAATGCAAAAACTGGGATGGTATCCGCGATCAGACTGTCGGTTAAAACTTAGAATTAATTTTTTACGTAAATTCCAGGTTAATTTCTTGTTACCAAATCCGAGTAATTTTCCAACGAATTTATTAGCATCTAACGAACTCCAACATACTGTGTTGAATCAGTTTATGTTAATAATAGGAATACTTTAAGTAGAAGAGACAGGTTTAAAATGCCGTTTTTTCCGTTATCAATAAGAGACCATAAAGGCTGCCAATGAGACGTTGAAGTAGGTTAGTCGACATTTAGTTGAGCTGATTAGTTGTGTTGCTCGCAAACACTTGTTTCTGCCACGCAGTATTAACATCATGTTTTTCATAATCTTTGAATTGATGTTTTCTCTCGTTTACGTGGTTGCATTATGCATTGATTCATTAGTTTCTGTACCATTAGTTGCATGCCTAAAATGCAGATCATACTGATGAAAGTTACCTGTACATTATGGTTCATGTTGGTGATAACTCACCCCCTCCTACACACCCATGAGGTGGTTTGCGGCGTAACAGGTGCATGTAAATAACTAATAAACCAAAGAGGTTGAGAGGAAAAATGGAGACCATGGCTTGTTTTGGTGCATCAATAAAAGTTGACCTCCTTAGGAAGAATTTCATTTTAAAATAGAGAGAGATAATGAGGGTTCCTCTTACGCTGGGTGAGGATATTATGTTTTTATAGCCCAACCATATCCATAATTTCTTTTTTACTTTCATCTCCACTCGAATTCTCTCATTATAGCCTTTGATAAAAATATATTGGAGGTAAAAACAAACGTCGAGATCTCGATAAGAATGCAAATGGATAAATACTAAAGAACTACGGGGAAGGATCATAGGAGTGTAGAATTCTGCATGAAGTAGTGAATGAGAAATTATGGAATGAAGAAGAATGGGCGGATGAAGTTAGCAAACCTTACGACCCAAAGGGAGTGTAGGGAGCGAAGAGAGTATAACTGACCTTTTGCGAAGCGGAAAACGTGCCTCATTTTCGTAAAGCGAGGGATATAAAGGCCAGAGAAAAGAAGGTGGAATAAGTATGAGATCAAATATATGGTTTTGAGCCTAAGAAAGATCACAGAAAAGAATTATATGCACTCGTTTTCGAGTGGTACTGGAATGCAGAGAAGATTCCTTGCTCTGTAATAAACCGCGAGTACGATTTAAAAAAATGAACGCAGTCACCCGTGCTTTAGACGATGATGCATTTTATTGCCCTCTTTCGCAATTACAACTTGCCCCGACGTAACCATCAGCTTGGAAAACAAAGCTCGGGTGTATTCAGATCCCTGGTTCAATTTCCATCCTATGACCCCTTAAAGTCTTCGCCTATCTTCCTCCACGCGCATTCCATTATTCTTCTTAAGGACTTTATCCGCTGCTTCCTCAACTTAAAATTTTTCTCATTAGTTCATCGCGCTTAGTTTCTTTAGTCATTTCCGCTTCCATGCTGCTACCGTGCAGAGGCCAATGTAAAGCTGAAATATGTCCATTTGAGCTTACCTACATCACTTTAATGGCTCAATGAGGATAATCGTACTTAGTTACGTCATGTAAAATATCTTGTATGAATTTAGTATCAGAGTAAAATAAACAACATAGTGTGAAATTCTTATTACCTTATACAATGTAATTATGCCAACTTGTTCCAAGCTCCACACACTCCAAAAAAGGCCGTAATCATAAAAAATTAGGCCCATGGTAATTATATTTATCATGAGATATAATTAATCTCATGCTAAACATGAAAATGAGAAAATACTGAATCTGAGGCAGAGAATGTTCTCATTCACATCAAGACATGGAATATTCTGGGAATAAATGATTTGTTTCCATTGTTTCAGAATTATCTGTTCTTTTACTTAAACTTATAATGAACAACATGACTACAGATTATTATAGTCACTGTCAAGACTGAAAATAATATAATATCTGCCGCCACTCCAAGACCTCAATAATTTATTAATCTTTCATTAATAATATGCTCTATCAGCACACCCCGAATTACAGCGATACCTTTGACGCTGACTTTCAGAGATGCAAAAAATTAACAAAAGAATTTCCTATTCATTTTGTAGCTTATTATAAATTATAGTATGGTTATATTGTGTATTGGTTATATTATTGTATAGTTGTGTATGTATCTTCTTTTCCATTTTAAATTCTCGGAATAGTAATTTATAATTTTTTAACGTATACGTACTCGCGTTCCGTTTTGTGTAACTGGACCAAAGTTATTTTTTCAAAGACCTAGTTTTGCTTAATAGAACTCGGGACAAAGGAATGTAAAAAACAATTTAGCAATCAACCTAGTAGATAGAGATGGTTTTGCCAGGTTTTTAAGAAGCACGTATATGGAATGGATTAGCAGCGGCCAGGACGTCGAGGAAATTTGGAATGCTTAGCAGAACATAGCAGAAGAAGAATTGTGTACCTTCATTCCTAGAAAAATTCCTTATGGAAAATACTAATTTGCATCAATAAAAGCATTTCTTAGATCAAATATTATTGCATCCACTTCGATACTTTCATCATTATAGTCTTTGATTTCTTGGCAAAAACCCAATAGGAGTAGCCTTTCCAGTAACCGTGTTAGAAATTGAACATCTAATTGGTGCTCTTCATACATACATACCTTCGTACATAAATCCCAATAATCAAACATATTACATAAATATAAATATATAAATTACATGAATAATGATAATTATCAAACATAATTTCTAATTATCGGTACATCAGTAGCCTTGAGAATGGGTAACGAGACGGAACCCGAAACGTCGGCTGCCTATGAATATCTTACCCGGTGGCGAGCCCAAGAAATTGACACAAATATTTTCTAATTATTGGTAGATTCTTGACGTCAAGACAACAGGTCTATAATTTTCCATCAATCCATTAACTCCTCCTTTGAAGATAGGTGTGAGATAAACTTTTTTCTAATTATTTGGTGGAACTTTTCCTCCTGGGGTGGGTATTGTTGAAGATGACAAGATAAAGATGGATGAACAGGTGTACATTTTTATTTGATACTGAAAAAAATCCCCCACCCATTGAACCGTGACTATATTTGACTTAATAATTAGAATAACACCACTTACTTGTAGTCATAATTTATAATGGGCAAACTTGGTATATTTCGTAATTCGCACGAACTAATTTTCCAATTATTTGGTGGAAATTTTGCGTTCACTGTAACATGGAATTAATGATTAACGCAATCAAAAATTTACTACTAAAACTACCCCTCCATTTGGTCAAATATATTGAGATATCCCTACCAGCTATCTAAACAGCTATCCCTACTGATTTTTTCATCCTCATGCGTTTTAAATTTTCCAATACAACTCGTAGATCGTAGTTATAATGCATTTGGAGTTGAATACGATGGTTTCTCTCTATGAATTTTTCAAACGGAATTGCACGTCGAAATTATCAACTTTATTAACTGTCACTGTGAATACACTAGCATATCAATTATATTGCGCATTTGCCTTCTTTTTGTCACCGGGGATTAGGGTTCAGTCTCCTTGTTTATAAAACCTTTGTTGTTTTCTCCATTATCTTTCCTTCTCCCAGGGTACTTTTAAATTTAATTTCCCATATCTTTTGAGATAATCATTTCCAAAAATGCCACCTTAGCTTTCTTCTTTTCCCCATCAAATTCTCGGAATAGCATTTTATAGTTATTCAAAGCACGCTTGCTCGCGTCTGTTTTGTGTAACTGGCCTTCTTTTCAAAGACCAAGTTTTGCTTTCATAGAGATATGAATGGGTATTTTCCTTTCGAACTTTTTCTCGGAAAGAAAGTACGCAATTCCTCTTCTATTATGTTCTGAGAAACAGTCCAAATTTCCTCAACGCTTTGGCTGCTGCTCACCCATTTCAAATACCTGTTTCTTAAATCCTCGGAAAACTATAACTTTCTCCCAAATTATGTTTTCTTTTCCATTCCTTTGTCTCGAGCTCTAATCAATCGAGGAAAAGTGAGTCATCAAGATTTCTGAAAAGCGGACACTCTCGTTCACTGTTTTTACTGACAAAAGCACTCGCTCATAGCGCTCAACATGTGTGATACACAATTTTGATAAAAATTAGACCATATATATATATATATATATATATATATATATATTGAAGTCATTTCTGATACACAATATATATATATATATCAGAAACACGTACAATATTTTCATATTTTCTACGTGTACGCGCTTTTTCAAAAAAAAAAGTTTATGCATCTCCTAAGCTGAAATTATGATGTTAACAAGAATTTAGACTTCTCTAAAGGCAAAAAGAACCTGCGTAAAGGTATGACACAGACAAGTTTATTACTTATCCTTACCGTATTGGCATACTGAGACACCAAGAAAAAATTAGAAAGAAACAACAAGGCGGAAAAAATTCAATATTCCGTATTGTTTCGCATAATTTATCATAAACGAAATACCCACCTGAAACCTAAATAATTTTTAGTCAGACGCCAAATATATGCATGGAAGACTCACTTTATGGCCAAAAACTATATTAAAATCCAGTTTGAAGAATATCGGCTCCATCAATACTAATGCAAAAAAAATAGTTGTATTTAATCTTATAAAAATGTTGACTGGTTTGTCCCCACTGATCTAAAAAAATATTTATACCTCCTCTTTTTTTTTGCCGGACGGAATCTCGATAGGCTGCTGAGCCTGTCATCAGGTTTTCCAGGGACCGGACCAACAGAACTTGACATACATCCATGCCCTGGGTGTTGAAAAACCCTCCCAGGCGGGACTCGAACCTGCGACCCTCAGTTTAGCAGGCGAGGACTTTATCCCGCCGGCGGAATTTCTAATTCTAAGTCCCTCGACTGCAAAATCTTATGTAAAAAGTTATGCGACTAATTTTTAGCTGACGGTTTTCAGATTCCTTTGTGAATAGGTGGCATCATTAATACGAAAAGAGTTGAACGAGTTCTCATATTCCTTGTTAGCTTACCAATTAGGAAATTTTTAGTTCTGATTACTCTGTGCTCCTCCAATATGTAATGATGTGAAATATTGGATGTTTTTTGTGGACTTCTCATTTTTATAGACAAAATGAAACAAAATTTCCTATATGGCTGAGACTGGAGTAAAACATGAATTTATGTATCATACAGTCCTGGAATTAAATTTTTCGAGGAAACCTATTTCAGCCATTTTTAATGAGATTTTTTTTATTTATGGTAAAATATTATTTAATTAAAATACTGAACTAAATGCCATAGGTTTTATTCTTTTTGTTTCAATGACAATCATCACATTCAGCGTACGAGGCACAGCTCGGTCCCCTGGAATTAAACAATTTAAAGGAGCAAAAGAAAATAAGACTGAAAGTGAATAAACTGATTGGTGTAATTGCATGTGGAAATAGATTTTTCGGACAGACAAAGAGAATCTTTGAATATTATGTTAATAATTAATTTCATGGTTAACAGAACATACGAATTTCTCATTACAATGAACTGGGTCAATTGCACTTTTGATCTGCCTTATTATATATCACAGATACTTATGGATAAAACTACTAAAAATACAGGTTGACGATAATCTAAACTCTTACTCCGATTACCTACAATTTCAGCCAAGGGTAACTACTATATGTGGTTATAATTCAAATCTATAATGTATCCCTGTAATGAGGACTTGGCGTCTTGGAACGAGCAGTATATTTTAATACATTTCCTAACTAAAAATACCACATTTTGGGGTCATTTGCCGGGAATAATTAATCTAGGAATGTATAAACACCAAGAAACGACAAATATGCTAACACTGGAGATATTTTCCTCGTAAACAGGAGTGCCTTAAAATAAAAATGAGATCTTCACTCAATGAGAAAAGTAGAATGAGACTTCCACTGGGTAAATTAAGCTCAAATTTATTTAGAAAAAGTTTCTCCCTCAAATGAAACAAAATTTCACTGAATAACGTTTATAATTAATGAAAAATTTCCTCGTTTCATCGCCGAAATGCTGAGTCGTTGTCACTTCTAAAATACTATATTATACGGCCGAAATGTTTTACGAAATACCAAGAAATATTTATTAATGTCTTTGAAAGCTCCTTGCAAAAACTATAGGTTTCACTTCCAGAGACAATGTTTACTTTACATTTCCCACCCGGTATTCAATCTCGTTATTGCTTCATTCAACATGCCACCTGTTTTCGGATCTCATCTCTTACGTTATAATCACTAACCTGTTCCTTCAGAATGTTAAATAATTCTCATTTGAGTTCCTTGCCTTCTTTGTAACAAATCTAAATTAGTTACGTAGAGTCATAAAAATGATGAGGTAATTGGATAATTAGCGTTGATATTGATGACAAAAGTTTCATTACTTTTTTAACATCAATGTTTAATTTAGCCTAAAAAAGGTATATCCCTCTTTCATGAACGGATCAATTCTCTTTTATTTGTGGGATGGCTTCAGTTTTAAAAACGCTGCAATTTATGAAGACATAGACTGGTAGACAATGGTAGTTAAAGCAAAATATAATTTCTTAATGTAAAAATAGTTTAAATTACTTGAAACTTGAATCACAAAATTACTATTAATATGTCAAACTTTTATGTTATGGCAAGGATCAATATGTCTCTAAATTGGTGTGATTATCAGTACCCAACTAAGCTGACTAATTACAGCCACTAAGTTATGTAATGCCACTGACCACTATGCCTTTTACAATAACCTCCCATTCGTAACTGCCATAAAAATCCACGAATGAGTTTTATGACTTGCCGTAATCTCAAGTTCTGAATTTTTATACACAGTGTAAACTGCCTTCACGGCCAGCTCTCTGAAGCAGCCACCTCTTTATGCGGTCGATTTTTTGGGAACCGATGAAATGAATTTCATTTAAAATCAATAAAAATTTTCACTCCCTTCGACGGTCATCATCTTAAGCGGCCATTATTTGATTGGTCCGGTAGTGGCGGCTAAAACAGATTTCACTGTTCTATCCTGCCTTCATAATAGCTAGCAAAAACTATTTGGTAATCAAATTATTTAAATGAGAAAAATAGCAGTTAAGTATCTTGAAAAATGGACCCAAAACTTAAATTTCACTACTTATGGTAATAATTGATTGAATAAATTTCTTTCCCATAGGTATCATTTGTACTGCTTCCGATGAAAGTACCTATATACTATAAAATATAGATCTATCTCCCTCTCATCTATCTCGTGTAAAATAGTGAAACATATAATCATCAGTTCAATTATGAGATATTTAGATGGACAGAACTTGTTTATTAAAAAAGAGCATGGATTCTGAAAAGGCAGATCCTGCAAAACCCAGCCATCCCTCTTTCATCGCGATCTTTTTTCCTCTGGAGAAAGGCTCGCCCAGGTTGACGCGGTATTTTTAGATTTAAAAATAGCTTTCTATAAATTCAAATTTACTTGTGAAGCTAAAAGCCTATGGAATACATCACGATATAATATGCTGAATAAGAGTTTTCTTAGAAAACCGGGAACAGATGGCAGTTCTAGGTGGCGTTAGTTCATATACTGCTAAAGTAACATCCGATGTACCCCAAGAAAGTGTCATTTGTCCTTTATTATTCGCCTTTTCACGGACAACGCAGTTTTGTACAGGGATATAAACACCGAGTCTGACAGAATTGTGTCAAAGAAAGACCGAGTTGCTAGAAACGAATGGTGCGATACTTGGCAGCTAGCATTAATTCTTTAAAAAGGCGTCATTGTGAATTTTTGGAGGAAGAATAACTTAACCAACGAAACGAACAAAATTAACCAAGCCGAGCTAATAACGTACAGTCCGTTAAATACTTAGGTGTGACCCATACTCAGGACTTGTCTTGGGGGAAGCGCGTACGGGTAATGTGCGAACAGGCTAATCGTAAATTGGGATATAGAAATAGAATATTAGGAAAAAATGTTACGAGAAAGTAAAGGAGTAATGTTATTTTTCTCTCGTGAGATCTCGCTTGGAGTACGTCGCTAGCATATGGAACCATTATGAAGTATGTCTTATTTCAAATGTAGATCGAATACAGCGGAGAGCAGCTGGATTTATTAAAAAATTGTCACGATAAACATAGCAGTGTTAGTAAACTGTTGAGGGAATAAAGGGGGAATCTCTATTCGATCGAGTGGAAAAATATGAATTAAATCTCTTAAAAAAGTTTGATGTAGACTTATTTTTGCTGGACGTTTAATATATTTTGCTGGATTCAAAATAGTATGGTAGAATAATGAGTTTGTGAAGAGCATAATTAAAGGTAAAAAAGAGGGAAAAGTCCCGAGAGGAAAACCCAGCAATAAGTTCACGGAACAAATAAAGAGGAAATCACACAGGAAGAGATACCAGGTGGTAAGGGAATTAACATTAGATATGGATGGTTGTAGGGCCTGAAGTCAACCAATCTTAGGAGTGAACGACCAATGAAGATTAGTTAATGACAAGATAGTGATACTAACTCCAGGAAGAGCTATTTGTTACGAGTAAGGCAATAAGAGAGGTTCCAATAATGGTCTACCAGTAGGTGGTATGTAGATGTAGATGTACCTTAAGGTACGAGAAATGCAAAACTCAAAATCCCCCTTAAAATCACCGATAAGACTTTTAAAACACTACTCCGCGTGTAGTATTGGCCTGCTGCCTTCCAAAACCATTACCTTTCTTACGTCAACGTATTTTCCTCCGACCAAACTCCTTGGAACTAAAGCCGGCTCCGATACAACGAGACGTCTTCTCCTTTCTCAGCCCATCTTGCCTTTCCCATTGTTCTGTTTCTCCGCCTTGACCCTATCGCCGCTCCCCCCGTCCCTCTCCCCAAACCTCCACCCTCGAACCTTTAGCTATTTTGGCGATGAAAAGCCATTTCGAGGGATCTTCTCGCCTCCTTGCCGCGCCCCAATTAATAATCCATGGTCGTAACTTGGGAGAAATTTGACGCAGCCTCCTAAGAGGAGTTTGAAAGGCTATAGAAGTGAAAGGTGTAAGTTAGGGATATAATGGATTCGCCCTTTATATTACCTCAAGAATGGAGGGAGGAAAAGGGCTGTTTATGGGAACTATCCTGACCTCAGTCGTTCCGCACCATGTTACAGCAGTTTGATGGATATGAGTGGGAGGATGATTACTATAGCAGAAACGGGCACATTTCAAAGATTAGGGAGAATATGTAATTCAATCGAAAGAGAAATGATTAGAGACAAAAATCGGGATATGCCATATTACCAAAACCAAATTAAGGCGTGAATATGAACACTATTATCAAAAATGTCACAAGTAATTTTTGAGAAAAGGATTTTCCCTTGGTTATCGCCAAGGAACATTGGTCAGGTAGTATATTACCTATGTCACGTAAGTTAAATGATATCAAAATATAGACGTAGCATTCAAAATTTTCTTCATTGATGCAAAAATCAGTAATAACTGTAGCAAATAGTAAATACGAGAAAGAACTGGAATTACGAGAGTGAAAAATTAAAATTCAAAAACGTTTACCTCATTTGTAAGACTTAATGTTGACTTTTTTCGTAGCTAAAATTAGCTACCGACAAAAAAAAACAAAATTTCTGTCCTATACAATTTCGCAGTTGAAGCACAAATCTAACTAATTGATATTACCGAAGAAATCATGATATTACAGAATACTTGGACGGGATACTTCGTAAATTTGAATAATCGATGAAAATTCCTTTCCTTGAAGAGCCTGAGGATTCATATAATATGTAAATATACATGAAAAACAAAGTTTTACCCAATCCTGTAGATTGTCCCAGGATTTTTTTATAGTTTCACTCAAGAAACCTATTTTTTATTATCTGCCAACAGTGCTAACTTACTTGGGAATGTGATAGTAATAATGCTTACAAAATAAGACTATATCACTAAATGACAGTACGACATCAAGATAAATGACAATAGGAAAAGGAATTTGTAATTTCCATAGAGTTAGAGGAATTTCCACCAAAACTGATTGAAGTTTTGAATTATTACAGATATACTACGGTCTTTTAAATGATGAGTTACAGGCATCACTTTTTAAATCGAAAAAGGATATTTGTTTTCAATTTTTAAAGAAATCTATAAAAAGAGGCTTAGTGGTCAAGATTAACATGGCAATGATTGATTTTTTAGAGAGACCAATGATGTCAGCGGTAATATGGGAGTGAAGTAACTTGAACAGTACAAAAACTTAGAAACACTTAATTCGCTGGGCACCATTCCCGAGAAAAAGTTAATGCGCTCAAGTACTGCCTCTAGCATGCACGTTTCTGGAGGAATTTTTGGGAAAGGGTGAAACATACTTCCCTGGAAGTTTTTGCACAAAACTTAAAGGATAAGAAAGTTCCAGTAAAAGTTCATCGAGTTTTCCGGAAAGTGCCCCCAAGGATAAGGAACAAAAAGCAAGGAATACGCAGTACGGAGAAAACGACTTTTCTAATGGAGACGGTTGGTACGTGCAGCCATTTGTGGGAGACCAAGAAACAAAGAGTCCTACGGGATAATTCTTGGAAAATTCACAGATTCTCTCATGGAAGTGAACTTTATCGCAGGATTTGGCGTACTTTTCCCCTTTCTTTAGAATCTTAAAATGTTAAGTTCACTAATTAAATATAATAATATGCCATGAATTTTTTTTGAAGAAATTTCCATGAGAAAAATTCGGCCTGGACCGGGAATAGAACCACGGACCTTTGGCTTGCCGGTTCAATGCGCAGATAACTACGCTATCCAGGCTTCCTAATTCCCATGGCAATTTTGGTGGATGCAAGGCAACTAGATCTCCGCCATGTTTGAATATTTTCAAATGGCTAAGCACGGCATAAGTGCTGGTGAAGGATACTGACTCTTGGTTGTGGCTTCTTTGAAGTCCTTTTCTCTCTTGCATTTCCATCTTTGATGGACCGCAAGGGTCTAAGATCTAGTTGCCTTGTATTCACCAAAATTGCCTTAGCAATTAGGAAGCCTGGATAGCGTAGTGATCTGCGCATTGGTTTGGCAAACCAAAGGTCCGTGGTTCGACTCCCGGTCCAGGCCGAATTTTTCTCATGGCAATTTCTTCAAAAACAAATTCACCCGCCATGTTTGAATATTTCATGAATTGTTTTAGCGTAAAAAACTGCAAAAGAATGTGGACAGGAAATGTGACAAATCAGCCACCATAACACTGATATTCAAGGTGATCTTATGAGACATAGAAAACATTATTGGGAAATAAATAAGGCATTTATTTAATTGGGCAATGATCGTCATTGCCATTGAGATTACTGTTCCAACGTTACTTGAGCTACGAATAATAAAATGAGTTCAAATTTAACTTTTAATATTTAAAATAAAAAACTCTCTGGCAGTTATACAAGAAAGAATGCCCCTTCATTCAGAAAACACATATAAGTGGTAAAATGAGAAGTATCATAGTTAATTTTAAAAATACAGATTTGAAGGCAGGCGAGCAAGGGTGATTTAAATCTAAATCTACGGTTGGGCATTAAGTATGACTTGAACACGGGAGTTGGGGGAGGCATTTTTATAGGAATCAGGTCACAGAAGAACGAGAATGAAATGACTTTGGATAACTGTTGAGATACGTACTTGGGATACGGTAGACGAAATAAGTTCAATAAAGAAAATAATGAACATACCGCGGAAAAATAGTAAATTCTTAGGCGGCAGAGCTATTAAAAGGGGGGATGGTTGGTTGATAAGTGGTGATAGAATCGAGCAGAAAAATAGAGGACTTTTGATCAAAGAAAGATCATCATCATAACCGGTCGTTTATTCGTAAGATTGGTTTACCGTAGCCCTCCAGTCTTCCCCAACCAATGTTATTTCCCGTACTTCCTAATAGCTCTTCCTATGTGCGTACTTTATTGTCAGCTTTATTTGGTCCATGAACTTATTTCCAAGTCTACCTCTGGGGACTTTTCGCTCCCTTTGTCTTTCAGCTATGTTCTTTACTACCCCATCGTGCCTCGTGCCTCAGGGTGGATCCAATCCATGTCATACTTCATTTCTGTGTAGTGTTACACCGTCCTTTCCTCCTCTACTCTTCTGTAAACGTCATTATTTCTTATTTTGTTAACCCATTTGATCTTCAGCATCCTCATTCATCACCAGGTTTTGAAGGCTTCTAGTCTTTTCTGCTCTGTTTTCCCAATGGTTCTTGCTTCCGATTCGTGAGGATCACGCTATTTGTTTGTTGTCTGATCCTCTTTAAACACAGCGGTTTTCTTTTTATCATGAACGCTTACTTAGCTTGACTTAGCCTATTCATCGCTTGATGTCCGCTTCCGTGTTCCTAATTCCGTCCCACTTGATGGTATTTCCGAGACAAAGGAAAAGATGTGAGGGATAGTAAAAGAACATTAAAGGCATTATACGGTTAATTGTACGGTATTATATGGAAAAAATGACATGAAAGTCAAGAGTGTCCAAATATCAATGGGAAATGACACATTATTGAGATATTGCTGAGAAAGCAACTATTATTCCTCCAAAGTTCACGGGTTCTTTTTGAAGTCTCGAGCATGAGTCATACGAAATAATAAAAAGTCAAGAGATACAATAAAATGGATTTGCAATGCGTAATGTCTCGTGGCTATGCAACACAAAAATGCTCCAATAGTTTCGAAAAACTTCTCCACTCTGAAAATAAAAAAAATTAACAAAAAAGTGATTTTTTGAGCCGTGCAAAGAATGAAAATAGGTAGTTATACGCCAGCGTGCCTGTATTTTAGACCCATAGCGACGAAATTAATTATATTGGCTGCACAATAAAGATATCTCCAAGTGCTTGAGTACCAAATGGTAAAACAGAGAGGTAATTTGGAAGTATTGACAAACGCAACGACTTAAAAAAATTTTTTCCATGATCAAAATACCCGACAAAGAAGGATAAGTATATTAATAAATCTAAATTAATAATGTCAAATCAACAATAAAAGTCACTTCGATACGGAATCAAGCAGTCTATAATTGGTCCCAATAAAACCTAAAGTAAACCAAAGGTTTTATAATATCAATTGTTTTTGAAAAGTCACATTTTCCCTTCCACCGCATTTCGATCACTTTGGCGATCTCATGACGTCACATAATTAACAAAAAAATGGGGATGCCTATTCCTCCACCTTTTTATACCTCTCATAAAAATGAGGGAACTTAAGATATTAGATACTAGAAAACCCTTTTAATATTGATGAGCGAGAGACGGAAACTCTTTCAATAAAAGGGCTGGGCCACAAAAAATCTCCCATAATTGTGCCCCACACACCTTGGCCCATTAACGTGAAGTGTTCCGTTCCCCAAGGGACTCATCCAGATTGAGAGAGAGACAAACTCCACTCGGAGACCGATGTTTGTAAACTAATTGCGTGCCTCTCCGGAGAACGAAAATTCGACCCTTTAGCGAGAATACAAACATAAGTCAGCGAAGCAAATGTTAAGCACAGAATTACTTCCACCGAAACGCATGGTCGGGGAAAAGAGTCAACACTGTGGTCGAAACTTAAACGCAAAATAATGGAGGTGGAAGCGAAAATGACGCCGAAACTTAAATGTAATACCGAACCTTTTTCTGGCGTATAATATGAAGTTGTTCGCTAACGGGGGCGAGGGCAGGAGTGACCGAGATGGGGAACACGAGGAGGAAAATGTTCTCCCCCGTTCGCCCAGGGGCGGCACAAGTCGCTGGCGGTGGTGGCAGGGTCGATCCATGCACAAAGCTTACTTGGCCACCTAACGACGGAACCTTGAAACTCTTAGTGGTACAGAATCCTCATTGGGGCGGCAATTTTGAGTCCAAATCGCACAATAATGATAAATAACGGCCAATTACTGAAGAAATTTACTTCATGATCACCTGTATAATCCAAGAATAGACATAGGGATCCGATTTGTATCGACTAATGACAAAAACAGTGGGCTCTAAAATTACATTTTTAAATTGGAGAAAATTTCCGTTAATTGAATCGAAATTCTCTTCAGTAACTACATATTACCTGGCAAGATATTTCCTCCATACTTCATTTTGGCGTACAGCGCCGGCTAGAGAGAAGGTGGGAGGAGGAGTATTTTAAATTCAATTCGCGTGCTGAATACAAACAACTGATATGCTATTTAATGCATCCAGCGCGCATCAGAAGTGAAGACAAATGAGTGGCAATGAAGCGGGGCAACAAAGACACTTTAGGAAGGATGAATTTCACACAATTGTGTGACCTATAGCGGGTGAATCCGTTGAAGTTACTGTGCGGCTAGTTCCGTAGTTCTTTGAAAATATTTCTCTTCCATTAAATTTCTCGTCTCTTTAATTTCCCTCAGAACTTGTTGCCTTTCTTGTCCATCCATTTTCTTTATGATATCTTCTCCAAATCCACATTTCCGTTGTTTCCAACCAAAACTATACCATTTTTCCCAATGAACTAGTTTCTCATCAATGTAATTATGTACTCCAAACAAAGGTTTTAGCGAAATACTATCTAAGTTCCAAATGCATTTGTATGAATGCTAACAGATATTTTTATTTCCATATGCCTTCTTTTCTATCCATATTGTCACTGCAGCGATCTTTATTTTCAAAGCTATCCTTCTTTTCACTGCAGAGGTACATTTATTGACTCTTGTAATTATGCTCCCAAGGTACCAGAACTCTGATAATTCGTTTATCCTCTATCACGCTACCATAAAGTTTATACATTGTTTGGCTCCATTTCTATAAACTACCATAGCTTTGGTTTTCTACACACTCATTTTCATATTTCCAAAGCTGTGTACAGGATTTTGAGCATTCTGTTCATATCTTTGGATACTTATGCCATGGGTATAATTTTATCAGCAAACCTAATGCAGTGTATCTTTCTTTATGCCATTAATCTTCTCCTTCATAGACATTTCATCCTCTACGATACATAATCAAAATAGGAAAGGAGAAAGCGGACATCTATGTCTATCTACTTCTAAATTTGCCTTTTTCTCACATTCATTAACTGCGATAAAGGGTTTTGGTTCTGGTAAATGTGAAATACGTACAAGCCTCCTGTCATCGCAGTCTATTCTTACTCTTCTCATAGTTTCGAACATAATTTTCTTATCTACAGTATCAAAGGCGATGTAATATATTATCTTAACGTCAAGAAGCTTTCAAAGTATTCTTAGTTTCAAGCCCATTAGTTGTAATATAATGTCCTTCTCTTATTTGCAAAAAAAGTTCATTGAGGTGAATCGAGAAAATATAAGACCTTCGCTGGTCCAAGATATCACCAGTCTTTAGACTCACTTGAATATCAACATTGCTATAATATTGGCTGATAATCAATAACCAGGTAACACAGTTTGGGCAAATTATCAATGTAAATTTCTACACAAAATTTATTCAATATGCACTAGCGCTCTATTTATGTATAGAATGCTTTTATCCAAGTGCTACTAAAAATAATAACTGATATTAACCCTTAATTTGTTTCATGGGTATTTCTTAAAATAGGCTCTAGTCGCTAGTTTCAAATTTTGTACACAGACAAAGCCTTAATTCATCACAAATATTGCGCAAACTAGTAAAAAAATCATCGTAAACATGATTGGAGATTCCACATTATACACTAAAAGCAGTAACCCCTTACTTAATTACCTCAACACGGGTACTGACCACTACGAGATCGGCGGGTCCACTGTACCTGTAGAATTTGCTATTATTCGACACCATGGTCGTCAATTGATTATTTACCGTCAAGGTTTTTGAATTCTTTGCCAAAAAAAAAGAAAACACCATAAGTGGCCTATTAATGAGTATTTCGATAGCCTAGTGATAACAATTCGAATTCGATAAAGATATAATGGAACAGCGGCGATATCGTAAAATAATGTCAAGTGTTGTAATAATGCTTAAAAACATTGAATGTCATATTCTCAACAACAACCACAGAACAAGCCTCTGAAAGGAAAACCAAAAAAGTCAATGATAACGGTCCAATATCACTAAAATTATTGAACGTTTGCCAAATGCAAGGTATAAATTGATAAAGCATTTCCTTCCTCATCGATACAAGCAAAATATTCGGGAATCCACTGTTACGATCTATTTTTCTATTATATATATATTTTTTTTTCCTTTATTACAATTTGATCCTCCTTTTAACTAGTATATGTGTGATCATATGTTAAATAGCAAACTGAAGTTCAGTTGTGTTGCTCTAAAAAAGAAGAAAGTTTAGCCAAAAAACTAAAAAATTCACAATTCAGCCGTACATTATTAATCAACGTGTACTTAAGGTATCCCATAACATTGAAAGAAGGAAATAATCTCATAAAATCTAAGTATACAAACGTTTTTACATCAAATAATATCTTTCATAAATTAAAAATATCACAGTCTCAACCTAAATTTGTGTAAGCTACAGTCAGAGAGGAAATTTTCAGATTTACTCCAAGAGACCACATCCATCCACTGAGGCACACATAGGAATTTGTTACATCCATAAAATAACACCACTGGATTTTGTGGAGGGTATCCCCGATTGGGGTCCGCTGGTATTGCCTTAAAGTTTTTACCATTGAGAATTCTTGCATTCCGAAACAAAAAATTAACGCTAACAAAAATTTAATGGATACAACGATCCAATCTCAGTACTACTAAGGGTCTACGAAACTTTTGCCATTTATAGAAGCAGTAAAGCCAGATGTTTTACCTTAATGGAAGAAATACACACGTTAAATAATGTCGTTTCAAAATACGAGTGCAGCCTGCAGCGAGTTACATTAATTCTCAACTAAAAGCACAACTTTCAAGTCTTAAATAAATTAACAAGAATTTAAAGAAAGAGTTCAGCACGAGTTATGATTCTAACTCCTAGCAACACGAGCTGATACCAAATAAATGGCCGAAAAATTAAATTCTTCTCCAAACTGGTTTAAGTAGGCAAGAAGGTTCGCAAATCAAATAACACCCTCCAGACTTATAAATTTCTTCAACACGTTGCCTTGATTTTCTCAATAACGATCCCTATACTGTCCCAAAATCCCCGAAATACAGCCAAAATATATACATCTATTCAAATCCCTCCTCTGCATCCATCAAAAAAGGGCAGTGGACCGTGTCACGACCCATGGCAAAGCCCACAGGCAGCAGGGAGAGGAACGAACCTTCCATCGCTCAGAACAACCCTGATTGGAAGCCAATAGCCCATATTCGTTGGTCTTTTCCATTCCTCATGCCCAATCCACTATAAACCGGCGCTATACGTGACGATTTATTCCAGCGTTTCTTCTTTCAATGGATGCAATTTTCACATTATGAATCGTAAGGTATACGACTAATATTAGTGATCCAATTATTCATAACATTATCATACATTATATATAACAATAATTCGTAACGTATAATATCATACTTATTCGTAAAGTATAAGTAAGTACTGATAACATTTATCCTGTAAGGAGGTTATTGATTTTTAATTTTTTTAAAGGGTATAATATATACATTTCAAATCTGACCTTACGAAAAAAACTTATATTTCTCTCTCAGGCCCTGCAAGTTATAGGTTAAAAGTATCTTTACCGGGTACAGTAGAAATGAAATTACTAGTAACATACATTGCAAAAGCCTTTAGTAAGAAAAGCAATTTTAATGAAATATCAGTTTTGGAGCAAATCAAACTATTAAAAAAACCCAAGCCTATCACATCCTGATAAGATTGATATTATTAAATAAAAGGTCGAGAAAAAAATTATCATCTCCATATATTTCCATTTGTCTAAGAGATTGAAATACAACTCAGTTTTATGAATTAAGTTAAGGAACTTTGTACTAAGCGTAAAGAATATTTAAAATTACTATTACAGTGAAGCTCAGCTAATCCAAATGCAATATCTGCATTTTAATAAACACTCTAACGTTATTACTCTTAAAATGTTAGAAACATGGTTGGAAGGCGAACACTCTGTAGTTTTATCTATCGCATTCAACAAATGTAATGTGTTATTAAACCTTCATTCAAGATTTTCTTTCCGCGTCCTGGTAGGGAGTTATTGGATACCATCTGTGTGATGGTGAAAAAGATAAAGTTTCGAGAGGTGAAATGATGATTTGTATTAAATTCTATTTGTGTTCATTCAAGTTTCTTTCCGTGCACAATAATTGACCACAATAAAAACTGCTGAGCTTCTGCTGATACACTCTCATAGGACATGTCACCATTTCACCTCCAAAACGTTTACATCTTTACACAGCTGGTGAGCTACCACCCCTGCCACACGCCCATGCGGCGGCTCGCGGGGTGTTATGTAGATGTAGATGTATAAGATTCCAGTACAGTTGAAAAATACTAATTTGGCTTAGAAATTACTTAAAAGACGACCAGTTTTCCAAGATTGAATAACTTGAACATCGTCTACCATCATGTCGGTATCATGATTACCTTCTCCAAATGGCATTGAACACATTTACTGATGGGCTGAATTCCTAACCGTCAACTGCGCTATTATCTTAGACAGGGAGTATATTCCTAAGTTTCGGCGTAAATAGATACATGAGTAAAATAAACTAAATGCCTATCATTATAATGTCATCAATAAATGCCTTGGATTGAGATTATTTGTAATTGAAATTACTTTGAGGTAAATTTACCGCGAATGACTTAAAAATTCATGCACGTACCTACATCTGTTCACAGAAATTCAGATAGTGAAACTTACTTATACTTCGGGACAACGGAGAATAATAGAAGCTATTGCGGAATACCTGTGACAGTAGTTATAATTAATTTTGTGTGATTCCTTGCGATCAGATCCTACAAGAGAAATATTCAATTGTTTGGATTAAAATTATTGCTCTTTCAATTTTTGGGGAATATTTGAGAAAACTGTCATTATTCGTCTTGGTTAAAAGTTCTTTTCTTTCCATTTGGGGGAAGCACGGTAATATTATTGCCTACTTACATCTGAGCAATAAGGTTTGGAGCCACTAGAGACTTGGAGGGTGCACGCAAGGCACAATTTGCTTAATATTTGGAACAGGTATGATCAAGAGCGGCCCAAAGAATATTATTTTGACGCCACACTACGTCTCTAAGTCTGACAGAAGTGACAAAATAAGAGAGATACATTGCCGAACAGGTGAACACAATCTCATTCTTCCCACGCGCAAAAAGTGACCGTAATTAAAACTGTCCTCCGATCAAAAAGCTCACAAGCACTCACTCCGATCAAAATAAATACAATGTAACACAATTCATCATTTCACCTCCAAAAACCTTATCCTTTTCACCATCACACAGATGGTATCCTGTAACTCCCTGCCAGACACCCATGCAGTGGGTCGCAAGGAAGTATGCAGAACTAGAAACCCTTACAGAATTTAAATGTAAACTCTGATAGTAGGAGCACCTGTTTCACTTATTTCGTTCATTTACAACTACTGCGATCTCTTTCATCAATCCATCTACCCAACTCAGCATTTGAATAAAACCATATGTATCCTTTTTGTTTTTTTATGGCTTCAGCCCCTATGTGTGGCTCATATTTTCCATTTTTGTACGCCCACAATCGACATGACATACGAGATCGGCTATACCTGCTCATCTTTATTAAGGGAGGGTAGAAGAGTCAAAGCCCCGAGCTCCATTAGGGTAGCCCTACCTTCGCAAGATGGCATTACGCTGGACGTATTTCCCTGCATTTATTTTCTGTGTGTTGTTCTCAGCGTGCTTATAAGATTCCGCAATGCAATAATTCATGAGCAAACCAACTGTTTATTCAAAACTAAAACCAGAGCAATTTTTCCCAAAAACTGGAAAATCGCGATTCCCAGTTTTCTCGTTTGAGGGAAGATTGGGTGATAGGTGGTGTGTGTTTAGCATATTTTAAACACATACCAAAAGTAAGTGTTTCCATGGGCATTTTCAAGACTTCCAACTCGTTTTCCAACAAAAATAAAAATATCATAAATGGGCCGGTGTGACTGCGGTATATGCAAATATGACTAGTATGTGACGGATGGAGCTGGTGGTAATCTATACAAAATTTAGCAGTTCGCGCAAGAGGAAGAATGAAGGAAAAATTAATCAGTAACAGTTCACGCCAAGGGGAATTGTTACGCCTTGCTACATGGTAGCGCTATTTATTAAGATATTTGGTACACAATGTTACTAATATAACTTATTTTTCAGACGGGAAATTGGACGGTAGAATGGACGAAAGTGTAGAAAGAGAAGACATGAGGAAGGAGGGAAGGGACAGAATAGATGTGACGCATGAATCATTTTCGGGACGTGGACGAAGAGGAGAGTAGAAGGATAAAGGATTTAAAGAGATGATATTCGGGAAAGAGAGGAAAAGATTTGATGGGAGTGGAAAGAGAAATATTTTTCACCGATGAAGCGAAAATAGGCACTGAATATGGAATGGTCGGTGAGAGAACATGAGATGAAAATATGGGGAATTCGTGGAAGGATAGGAGGGGAAATCCACCATTTCCGGAGAGAGAGATGGGAATACATTCCACTCGTTTACGGAAACTTCCAAGTTTCCTTGTTCCGGAATCTAGATAATCATTACTCGAAAAAACAAACGATATTAAGCCTTGAACCAAATAATAATACCTAATAAGAATATTGTTTACTATTTAACCCTTCAGTGGGAGCGTGAAATTTTGCTACACGTTTGGGCGCGCGGGCCACACTGGTGGCCCGAATTCAATTTTTGTTGCTATGTAAAATTTTTAAATTTTTACTGACAATACATTTAGACTGTTTTCTATAGTTTACTTAGGCTTTTCCTATTGTTTACCTATTTCCTATTGTTTACCTAGGTTTATATTCTATCTATTGTTTACTTAGGTTTTTGTCACTATAGGACATAGTTATAGATATTCGGGAAACAAAATCCAAAGTAACTGAAATATCGTCAAATATTTTGAGCATTGAACATCTACTGTGACTGGTATTAAGCCTCTGTAACCCAGGGGGCCACCCCTGTGGCCTACGCGCCCAACGAAACCTCAGGCATAAGAAATTGTCATGCCCCTGACAAGCTCGCACGACTCAGTGCACGGCCAAGCCAGGGATCTCCTAGGATTTTACCGTCGCACGGGTCACCTCCAAAGCGAACGGTAAAATCCGTGTAATGCGCAAACAAGTCATATGACGAGCATTCCGTTTTTGTGACAAACAGGATGCTCGAATGACAACTTTACGTGAAAAGACTTCGTCCTTGCGCAGTGTTGTAATATATAATTTATGATAACAGTATGAGTAACTAATACTATGACGAATTTAAATCTAATGCTTTACCATAAATAATGGGAAAATTGATTCAAGTGAAAGAGTAAATGCGCAATAACTATTGAACATTCCTCGATCCCTGAGCAACAAGTAGGTCTATCTGAGTTACGCTTTTCCCCTTGTTTTTCCAATTGGGAAACGACACTATGACAAAGTGCTTATAACATTTCCGTTCCCTTTCAGTTAAAGAGAGCGATCCCTTTTAAAGTCCAGGAAATAGTATATAGTCACGAAGACCCGAACCCCTAAGAATAACGGCACAAGAGAGGACATTTTTTAGCACAAATTAGGCATAAGAAGGCATTCTATAAAATATTGAAAAGAGCTTTCCTAGGAGCTGAAGTGGAACTATAAAACCACTAAAACATATTTAGTACAGCCATTAACGGCAGTGGAGGTTGAACCGTAACAGTAATACTCAATAATAGATTGAGTAGTGATCGGTCGACTAGATTCTTCGAATCTAGCCCAAAAATCGGAATAGGAATAGAATATTTCAAAAGGTCAAAAATCTATTCCGATTCCGGTAACACTGATAACGACAAACTCATGTATACACAACCGTGCTTTCAACGATCATATGTATTTTCGCACCACGTATTCGTGAAAACAAAACATATTTGCATCGGTGTACTTCGGTATAAGTGACATAATTTTCTAAGTATGCTGTAAGTAGTTGTTGGCTGTTTTACATGTTAATATCAGAAGTTCAAAATCATTTTCACATTAATATTATAAATGATCAGTATGCCGTATGTATACACTGCCGCGCAAGAATTTCCCGATGTGGAGCTTCAAAAACAACGTCAAACTTATTAAAACATTTTTTTAACCAGCACGGGGATTGGGATTAAGTGAAATCTTTCCAGGAATCTATGTCAACGGAATCGATAGAATCAGATGGGAAAAAGAGAATCGAAAACAGGATCGGAATCACTAAAATTTCAGAATCGTCCCATCGCTAATTATAAGCAATGGAAATAAGTAGTTGTATTAGGATAATGAATTTCACATGCATGGAGAAAATTACCCATGAAAAAGCACCAACAACAGATGGAGAGACAAGTTGTTTCATGGAACTATTTCGAAGGTAGAGTGAAAACTTTCATGAAGATACAACAGAATCTTTGAACCAATTATATAGTAAGAAATACACATGATAACTTCTAAAGAAGGCGATGCATGAGCTACATGAAGCTAAAAACAAATAATTTGTAAACAAAACAGATCAATCTTACGGTGGTTAACTGCTGATGACGATCAATGATGCGTGGACTAAATTTTAAATTATATTTTCGAGAACTCACGGGAAATACGATTTCGATTCCTTAGATTCCGATAGTTCCATAGTGCCAGGAGTTTGGAAACCCGAGTATGGGTGAAATGGGGGTAAGGGTCGGGGAGGGGTGAGGAGGGAAACAGAGATGGGACAGTTACGAAGGAGAATGTTACATTATTGTGTCCTAATCCATAACTTCCGGGCGGAGCACATCGGATGTTCACTGGACAGTCATTTCATTTTGGAAAAGAAAACGTGAAGGGTAATTCGGAAATCTTGATACACTGCAGACCAGGTTTGGTAATTGAAAATTTCGACGCATAAAGGGAATAATAAAATGGCATACAAGGAATGATACTTATCATAGGAAGAAAACGAGCAAAGGAGGATGAATGATGAAATCTACTGTAGACAATTTATTTCATCATAGTTTTTTCCGAGTTTGAATCCCCGCTAAGAATCGACGCAATATGGAATTTGGAGAAAATGGAACGTCGGGCAATATATATAATAAAAATTTTGGTCCTTAAAACAAAGATGTCCCTCGGGAAATAATGACCACGTGAGGCTCTTAACACAATTCTCATATTCCGTTCTTCACCATTATTCCTTTTGCATAAATTATGTGTTCAGTTCAGCATAGCTCTTTTTCCTTATGATTTATCCACTTAAGGAAAAAAACGATAATTTAAAATTAGAGAGAAAAGATATAGTTTGCATATTTCAAACGAGACTCCAAAAAGGAGCGAATCATGACATTCAAACCACACTACTTAGTGGTGAATCAGGTTTGATTGGTATTTAAATAACCATGATTAGGAGAATATCCGCCCATTTATAAAACAAACCGAGAAGGCCAATGAAAGTAACAAATTTGTAAAGCGAAAGATGAAATCACATACCTGGAAATAAAGTGTTTCATATTAAAGCTAAAAATAAAAGAGCCTCTTTGTATGCTAGAATAAAACATGGTCCCTATGAACTGCACTCCGAATTAATGAAATTTCATTTAATTCACTTTTTCTTCCAAACATCTATTCCCATGTTATTTCGTCTTCTTTTAGAAGTGTACACGTTTGCTATTGACTGATAGTCAATAAAAAAACACCAAAAATATTTAATTGTAACATATATATCATAATATATTAGTTTTAAGATACAAAGTGTCATCATCGGGTGACAGGCAAGAAGAGGGAAAACAAGTGTATCTTTTGCTTACCATCGCCAAAGATATCTTCGAGGACTCATATGGAAATAATGGCACTGGTAAAAGTGCTATTGTTTCTCTAAGTTGCCCTGGAGGCCCAGCAATTTCCGCATATATATTAAGCTACTGTATCTTCGGCCGGTGTTAATGACTACTGTAGGGAATTACTTATTAAGACTGCAAGTATACCTTGTACTCCACTCCTCCAAAGATTGTCTGCCGTGACATTTATGAAGTTATTTGCATAAAAGCTATGAAACCGTGAATAGAATCTTGCCATACCTCTGTGGATCAAACTGTACGTGATACGTGTAGGGAATACTGATGAAGAGTATATTTCTTCATATGAATTACATTTCCATACTGGAACTGAAACTTGGGAACATATATTCCGATGCTATACGAGGAAACAAAATGCTACGCTAAAGCTAACTGAGATACAGAAGTTTACTCCTCAATCATTGAAAATACAAGTTTACCAATATGAATATACAACATTTCCATAAATTTACGCCTGAAATCTTTCATATGCTTCACTAAAGTGATTATTTCAAAAATTTTAAAAATATTATAGAAATTTCAATAGATATAGTTTGGAACATCGTCATAATACTGACGAAAAGGCAACTTGTAATACGAATAGCAGAAAAAATATTTTTTTAATATTGAAAAAACAGATCTTATGACTTATTAGCGTATAAAATGTTATATTCTGTTTGAAAATTAGTTTATATTGTCCTTCACAGATTATAGAAAATGAAATGGAATAGTTTGGAACATGTCAGAATACTAGAGGAAGGGTATGTGTAATAAGAAAAGCAAAAAATAAATATAAAAAAGAAAAGGATATTACGATCTTTCAAAAGCAATAAATCCATATCAAAAATATAAAGAATTAAAGATAAAACATTATGCTCAGAAAATCTTTTTTCTAAGGAGTCTCTCTAGAGAAACGTTACATAAAATGTAAAATTAATAATAACCTTGTTTTACTTATGCAATATAACTGTGCAGTATGGGTATAGTCATGCGTGGAGATAAAATACAACGATAGCACAAGTATGAAAATATGTCCCGTCAACATGCAATCAGACAGAACTAAAAATAATGAATTGTCAAAATGATTAAAATAAAAATTTAATAACTGCGTCCCATCACGGATTTGCCCTTGCCCCAGCGAATATCGCGGGCAATCCCTTTCTGAGCTGCGTGGATGAGAGCGTCGGCGAAGACCTTTCCGGAGAAGGACACAGCCCGGACTGAAAAAGGGATAACGAGAGCTATTGTGTGCATTTGAGAGAGTTTTTAACAGTCACCACCGACAGAAGTCTCTCTCTCGATCTCACTGGGATTTTCCAGTCCGACTTGGGATTTCCCTGAAGAGGAGGAAAGTGTGGAACGTGAAGGACGAACTTAGTGACGACCTTTTTTCGGTGAACCAAAAGGCAAGAGTATAAAAAAAGAGTAGTCAATCCATCTTCAGGACTTCTTTTTCTCCCTAGGCTCACGAATCAACCCTCACTTGTCTGGCTCGTCCTTCACCGTTGCGAGGGATTAAATCGCAGGAAAAGATATTGGATCTTTATGGAGAGTTGAAAGGTTTGTTGAAAAGTTGAAGGGGATGTATGTGGAGTTGATGGATAGAAGTACCGATAATTTTCCCAGGTTCATAGATAACCATGCTATACCAACGTTATAAATTGAAAACAACAGCTATTTATTTCCATTCTGATGAAGCAACACACAAGCTGACCACAGTAATACACATTAAACACTCGTAGGTGAGAATATAATAGCACTATCAAACAAATCGAAGGTTAAGTACTTGAGAGCAGTCAGCAATATATAATTTTACTTTAGAAATATTGGTCCATAGGAAACATTTTCTGCGATAATGAGTTTTTAAAACATCTAGAAAAACTTTCGGAATTAAATAATAAGAATTTCACAAATGAAAAACATTACTAAACTCAGAGAGTACAATTATAGATGAGATTCAGAAATTTACTCCTCAATCATTAGAAATCAAATCGGTTTTCTGGCCGTTTATGTAATGATAAACAGCCGCTGAGTTGTTAGATTCCCACAGCGTTCGTTGTTTCCGGAGACAACAGTTTCACCGTATCCTATTCTTTATGCTCTATTTTGATCACTTTATACACACTCGATGAATGCTTCTTGGAATGTGAGAAACTGGCTCTTAAATAACTTCCAATGCGCTCTTGAGGCAGTAACTGTCATCCCTAATGTAAAAATTAGTTTAGATTATTGGCGAATTCTACGAGTGGGGAAAGTAAACCCGAAAATAGAATACGTTATAACAAACTAAATTTAATTGCTAATGAAAAGCGATCCTATTTGAAACTGAAGAAAACTCATAGAAATAGTTAAGCCAAAAGTGATTCTCAATATAGAAGAGGGTAACCTTTTTAAAGAAATACGGAACTAGCAACGCAGTAACTTTAACGAAGTCACCCGCTGATTTTCACACAATCGTCCAAAATAAACATCTTTTTGTTTAAAGTTGGGCTTCATCCTGCGGATTGAAGCGCTTAAAGCTCGCATACGGGTACCTCTAGCATTACAATCACGGTACTTGTGAGAAAAACTTGCTCCGTAAAGCCCCGCAAGAGATTCATGAGTTAGCCTGGGTAGTTTAATTGGCTCGAACAATTGGCGCGGAAGCCAGGAATCCGGATTCGATTCCCAGTCCATGAGAATGGTTTTTCCACTGTGAGGTTCACACAATTGTGAATTTCACAAAAAAGTTGGTAACTATTTAGAAAGCTTACAGAAGAGGAATTTGTGAGAAGCTGATGGTTACAGCAGCGAAACGAGAGGGAAAAGCCTATATTTACACGTATTAATGTTCTCAACCGTTCAACTCGAAGACACTCGTTGGATCACGCTCAACACTATCCCACATTTATTAAAGAGGTAGGAACCCAGAAATGCAAGATTCATCGATAATTATGGTACGAAAATATGTATAGCTTTACAATGGAAAATATCTATAAATAGAGATTACACTCGAAAACGTATAAGCACAAATTCCAGATGCAACGTTAAATACTGTATTGCAGCCAGATAAAAAATTAAACACTTAAAAGTTTATCAATGATTACCCAAAATAACATCATTTCAATCTTTACTGAAAATTGGTATAGCTTTGCTCGCAGTAAGAATGTACCTAAGTTTTTCCGTGAAACCAGATTAATAACAAAATATATTCATTAATTAACAGCTAGACCTGTTACCTCATACCAAATAAAATACATTTTGAATAAAAAATATTATTTACCATAATGACTCTAAATATTAAATACTGCGAACACTGAAGCCAGTATAAATAAAATATTTGAACTTTTCACTGAGTTTTCAATTAATGGCTTGAAAAACTGTTGTGAAGAAGGAACGCGTAACTAGCTCCCATGGTATCCACATATGTCAATGTGTACACAATTCGCCTGTCTATCCAAGAGAGAACATTTCCTTGCACGGATCTAAAATTTCATTTCTCCGCCAAAATGGACGAGCCCCTGAAATCGGAGGCAAACTCAGTGCTCACTCAGTGGTGTAGATAAAACCATAACAAAATAACGAAAAAATAACTATTATTTATCGCGTGGAAAGCAATAAATTCCGTTCCACTTCACTGAAAAGAACAAAATAAAAACAAAGAATCCTTTGCTTCATCAATCACTCCAAACCATTTAAGCATCACCTACCGCAACCTTATAAAACGCCTCGTGTGCCTAGTTGCACAAAAAAACGAGGTCGCCATTCCACTTCAGCTCCAGCCATCTATGAGAATCCCATACACTTCTTTCCACACCTCCCTCCTCTCCGAAACCCACTTAAAGGAGCGGAAATCGATCATTTCAGAACAGCTGCGAGGCATCCAGAACCAAGGGCATGGCTCCACTTCTCGCAAAGCAAGGTCAAGAGCAGAAGAGAAATGCACTCACTTGAAGACACTCCACTATTTTAAACGAAACAAATGAATCCACAAAATGGTAAAAACTTATTTGTTTTGTTAAAAATAATATTAATTTACTACTAACAAATGTTTTTTCAAAGAAACACTCTTAACGGAAAAATACTGTGAATCATATTTATTGGTAAGAATAAGAGATTATTCTAGATCTAGACCTATCTAGAAGAAATTATCTATTCAAAATACTTCTGAAAAGCATTAGAAATCTTGATTAGTGACAACATTTTCAAAATATTATATTTAATAAACAAAATTTATGCGCAAACGACTTCTGAAATCTAAAATTTTCCGAAGAGTTAAAATAAAATCGAAGAAGAATAATTTACAATCGAAAGGCCGAGCCGACGAAATTCACTTAGCACAATCATTTCAAGTAAATACATAATGCTTTTATATCAAAAGGGCACTAATCTCATTATAATTCAAAATATCAATTAAAATAATAATTGGAATATAAAGATAAACATACATCTAAATACAATTTGAGCGACAAAAACTCATGTCATATAAGAAAAAATTCAAACTTACGCTTCTAAAACCGAGAATTTTCGTACCGTCACTCTATTGCTTGCAAAAAAAGGATGATTACAAAGCTTTGATTGATCTATAGAGGTCACTTCAATACTACATATAGTTTTATAGAACGCCGATGCCTAACATGGGATAAAAACAACTTGGTTTTACTCGTCAGAGTATTGTTTTCGTTTCAAGCAGTACAGCGCCAGACCATTGTTTTATGTCAGAAAGTAATTGAATTCTACTCAATGCTTAGTAAATATGAAAAGTACCATTACTAATCTGATTACCTTTAATAGTATCCACAATTTCCTAAATTATGTGGTAAACATCAAAGAAGATCTATGAAGTTTACGTAAACGTCTTCGGATTCTACGAACAACGATCCCTTGGTTCATGATTCTCCCTGAGGATTTGCTGCTTCATTTTTATTATATAGGCAAAGTTGATACTGCCCTCAGTTTATAAGCAAGATCATATGGGCACCAAAATATATGTCGCAATGATTTAGTGTCCTTTGGTTACACGACCCTCACTAAAAACTCCACCTCTGTTATACATCTCAGTTACCAGAAATCCTTATCCGAGAGGAGAAAAAGTGCATTTCCTTTGGTTGTAATTCATTAGTGATTCTTGAAGTGGCATCATTTTATATTTCTCTCCCACAATTCTCTGAGTCCCCTACACTTTTATATGTGAGTGATGCTTAAGGGAGATTTAAGGGAGAATAGCTGACAACATTACCGATAAACACAATAAAATGAACATTAAATGATACGGAAATGTAAAGCAAATAATAAATTATAATGATTAAATATTATAGTATTTTGTTTTACTCGAAAAAAAGTGTTTTTATTCCACAAAAAACAAACAATTCAAGAGAAAACGACGCCAGATTCATTCTTCCTCAATATAAACGAAATATTTGCGCGGAGTGGTTCACAGTTACAAGTTTAAAAATCTTATAATAACTATTAATTATCAGAAATATCAAATAGCTGCAATAAACTATGGTATAAACTATAAACTATAAAACTTTGAATTGAATGAATTGAATCAAGGTTAAATATAACTAAAAAATCGATTACAAAAACAGGATGCACTGATTAAGTTGAAGTAATCAGTAACAGGAAGGGGGAGGACAAGTAAGTCATTTAAACTGACGAAAACAAAGAGAAGAGTAGAGCAATGCTGAAAACAGAGATAGGTAGGGCATCCGCCATAAAAATAAATACTAAACAATTAGTAATTTACAGGAAGTGATCTTATTTATTTTAATTGAATAACGATACCGCGATTGTGCACGGTACTCGATTTTACGTGAGCCTTATACTACATTGTAGAAAAATTCATATAACTAACTGCGTAATCTAAATATTCACGCAGAGATAAATAATTATTTCTTTGATTCGCAGAGGTTTTAACATGACCCACTAGCAACTAGAGTCGGAAGCAATCTCAGTATATACCTATTTCATTACCGAATAACCGTAATTTGTAGTATGTGAATATAATTAAATATTTTACCAAAATTATAAATTTCACCATAGCTATTAAGAGAACTGCTGCTCTTAAGACAAAGCACGGCTTCAAACGGAGATAAAAACAGTATTTTGGCAATTCATCCACCCAAACTGATAACACTTAAGCTTATTACTATTACCAATATTTATGTCGAACTATATCTCAGTAAATATTCAACACTCACCTTAATGAATCCAATCAGAGCCAGCCTGAAAGCGGATTGAAAAAGTCAAATGACACCAGAAGCGAAATCAAGCATTGTCATCGCAATTAATGCCAATCCCTAATCAAATATAAGCAAAAAGCGTAGAAGTGTTCACAGAGCCAAACGTGATTCACAAATACACATGATTTGAATTGTTCCCTGGCCGTAATTCACTTGTTTGTGTTAACAGAACAGAACATAACCATTGTCATAGAATTTATTTGGCCGAAAAAAAAGGATCTACAAAATGTATACATTCACGAAAACATTTTTAAAAGCAATCCCACACCATTTTAACGCCGCGGGGAAGCATTTTCCTCTTAGTTCCACAGATGGCCGGGAATTCGCAGGCGGAGGGACGTTGCCTGCTGCCATCTCCTTTCTCAAACTAAACTCGGTCTTGGAGAGAGTGGGTCACAATCGATGTAGAGATACGAATTTTAACGTAACCTTGTCACATACTTAATCCTACGATTATAAAATGCAGAAAGAGTATCTTATTATGGAAAACTGAACATTTTTTATAATCAAATGTAACAAAACGGAGTTTAGTAAAAATGAAGACTTTTCTACAGTACATTGTATTAAATGAATTTGAATTTGATTTGAACCGACTTGAGACTTGCAGTTGAGTACTACAGGATGAAGCACAAGAAGAAGCACACTACATGAGAGCAATAAGAACGTAAATCCTAAAAATGTTCACTTTCATGGATGCGAGTATGGGACAGTGAATTGTGCAAATGATATGGGTAAGTCTAGAGCTAAACAGATCAGAAAATAAATTATGGTCACTAGCCATGTGGTTATTTTCCAGTTTACCACGTGTCCTAGGTAGGCTAAGCTCCTCACATATCATTAATGATGATTGATAATCAAGTAATCGATAAAGGGCGAATGAGATAAAACATTCATAAAAGTTACCTAATTTTGCTTATGGCCAACGCTAACTTAAACAAAAACTCCGTCATAGATGCAATTTTCAGAAAAATATAGGAGATAAAACGTCGTAACTCACGCAAAGCTGATATTAGATAGCAAACAAATGACTTTCATTTATTAGGCCCATCAATTACTGCCATAGAAAATGACCTCAAGAATTTGACGGGTGGAGGGAAGAAAAATGATCAATTCACAATCGTAATGTGCTGATACTCTTTGTGATGAATGATTAACGGCAGTGAAGGTGTATGCATGGTGACACGAAAACTTACAATGCGCTGTACTTCCATCAATAATGGTTTCAATGGCAGCGCAGAAACTCCAGCAATTCCATTAGCTAAATCTATTAAGCACTGAATCTCTAAACAGAAAAATCGCACCGCAACGGACCAGTGCACCACAACGGACTTAAGAAAATGAACCAGCCAAATATTAAGATACGCGTCAGAAGGAGTTAAGAGGAATTAAAATAAAATAATAATTTGCGAGATACCAAAAGCATTCGAACACAAAGTATCCATTTTTCTTTCGTTTCGAAATCAAAAAATAAGTTTCCCAAGTTGATTTAGTTCACACTCTTCCGTGTGAAAAGATATGGCGCTCTGGCACGGCAGGGAATCTGCCACATGAAACGCCGCGCTGCGTTTTGTAACAGAACTAACTTCATCAAAACACATTTTGCATTCATTCCCGCAAAGCTTTGTTTGAAGAAGACCCGAGGGTCCATTCGTTATTCGGGGCGGGTTGGGGGATTCGAAATGAAATCATAGAAGTACTGGGAGCTTTGTTTCGCCGACGCTGCACGGAGGAAAGGTCGCAAACGGGGAATTAGTGAATTTTGCAAGCCAAATTTCGACAGATTGATGTACACCGCTAGAATATTTGCTCTTTGTCAGCTCATGAAAATTTTTTTTGCCGCGGACATGTTCAATCGTCACAGCCATGTGAAAAACTGTGGAAGGATGGAAAGAGATGAGAAATATGGGTCAGCGGATTTGCTAACACGGAATAAACGAGATTTTCGACCGGTGAGTGAAAAGGACGACGAAAAATGACTGAATATTTTTTTACATTTTGGAGCATGCATTCGAAGATAATATTTAACGTCAGGAAAAGGTTTGCAGTCCCTCAAAATTAAATTCCTACACAGACATAAGAAATGAACACATCTGCAATCACATTTTTACATGATGGCAGAAAATTCATTTCTGTGCAATAAAAAAGATAATACCCATGGATAATGCTAGAGATAAATTAATCAAAAAAGAATAGCCGCAAGAATACTTAGATAAATGTGAAATGGGTTTTACCAAGAATTCATAAAATGTATATTTCGTCTCTCACAACAAAATTCTCCATTTCCATTTAATGGAATAGGAAGACAAAATGATGGAGAACGTTTAATCAGCTAAGTGAAATTAATAATGGATGTCTCCAATAATTTCATCCAAGGATCTATGTTTCAGCGTTTGTTAAACTAAATTTTCCTCCAAGGGGGATTATTCATAGAGCATAACTCGAAGGAAGCCTATTGACTCAGAGTTAGTAATTGTCAGGTCAGGTAAGCAAATATTGACCAAACTTATCTAAAAAAACTGATGGGAAAAAAAACATACGGCAAAACGGGCTAGAATCAAGCTTTATTTATTTAATTGGAAATTCACCGGAACCAAAAAATTAGTTGGGAGAATCAAACCCCTAATTTACATCTCCAAAGAAAAATCGGTTTTAAAACCTCATTCAAAACAGAAATATTTTTGAATGTATTCCTAACGAATGCGTTGTTGGACGGATATTTCAAACAACAAACAGTAAGAGATACGCCATCACAGATAGGATGAGAGGCTGGAAAGGGAACGATTATTTTGGATAGGAAGAATGGTGCGTATACTTGACAATTCAATAATGGCTGGAGGGTAATCCTAGCATTCATCTTCTTTCGAAAAAACGTTATCTGCGGTTTCTTTTTCGCGAGCGCTTCACCTGACAGCACTCTACATAGCAAACAATTATAGATCGATATTCCACTCCAGCTCTGCCACCGATGGGGTTTGAAACTGAATTCTCGGAATGGAGCCCTTAAACCTTCAATCACTGATGATGGTCCATATTTTTCAGGAGTACCTCACGGTTTATACTCATCTGAACCATTCTGAGCACCCAATCTTAATGACGAAAATAGCCATAACTACCGCTGACCTCATGGATTCTTAGAATACAAGGTGGATACTGCGAGTAAATAAAATGCTTAAATGTAAATTTCAATTATTTTGTCCACCAATTGCTTCAGATTGATATGTATTACATGTAGACGCTCACCAGGGATTTTTTTTGGACGAGAAGCTTTAAAAATTGTTCAAAGAAGTTCTTATTAATATTTTTCCGCATCCGTCCCTCGAATAACAATGCAATGTTAAGTTTAGTATTTCGTGGAAATGCACTACAGATATCGTGATCTTGAAAATGAAAACGTTTTTTATCACTTTCCACAGATATACATTTAATTTCCGGCCTGATTACGACATAAGCTATGTCATACCTTGAAAATGGCATAGCTAATATAGAAACCAGGCCGAAAGATAAAATTCTTTCTGTGGAAAGTGAACAAAAACCTATTCGTATTTGAAAACAATTTTGTCTGGAAAACGCAGAGTTAAAACGTTTTTCATGAAGACGGACAGGTTCGAGTTATTATCAAGTACTTTGCTTGGGAATTACTTCATTTTTCTGAAATTTTGATGCTTTGACTACAAAAACTCTCTAGATGTGCGCCTCTGATTGCACAGCCCCTATGAATGTTGTGCGCGCTAGATTAGCAGCTACTCATAAGAATTAACACACAAAAGAATTAACCATTATAATGGGGAGAGAAAGGTTATGCAAAACAAAAAAAATGTAGGAGGTACTATATTAATTTCTCTATAGGTCACCAAAACATCAAAAACAGGGAGAACCATTCCTTGAGATAGTGAAAATTTTCTGGTCATCTAATTTTCCTGTTTCTTGAATTTTTCAAAATATCTTCTTAATAGCACTGCCAATTTCTGATGCATGAATGTTTTTACATGCATGAATGCATCTCTGCTTTCAATATTTCTCTCCTAAATAGTACAGTTGATGTTTTACAATATCCGATTAGAAACAATTCATAATTGTTGACGAATGCTAGTCTATGCCATAATATTTTTTTCCAAAACTGTTCATCATTCTCATACCGTCTGTATTCAAAGCCGAACGCCATTCACTCCAACTGTGGTACTGTTGCCCTATGAACTTTCCTCCTTCTTTCCCTCGTTCAGCCCGCTCCAAGGGAACTCCAAGCTATGTCTCCGCGGTACCATTCACCGATGCCTATTGTTCATCCACACCCAGCCTTTCCTCAGGCTATCCCTAGAAATTTTGTCATTGCAAAACCAGACCAAAGGCCTCTCCTAAGCTAATCTATCCTCTCGCTCCACTCTTTACAGAGGCCCAACATTCACCCCCACGATCGGCCAACTTTCTCTGTGACCAGTGCATGGCCAATTCACTGAGCCCTAAACCACCTTCCTCGTCCCATGGGGAGTCTCGTACAACCACCGGCATCCTTAAACCCTTCAAAATTCTTTCTCCCACTTCCAATTCTTTCTTCCACTTTTCCTTTCTACCCAAAAATACTTGACCAACCACCCCTTAATGGATCTTTCCATGGATCAAACGATTTATTCCCATAAGGACAAATTTCCTGCTGTGTATTCGCGTATCAATATCTTTAAAAAATGATAGAAATTGCAAAATCGGTATCTGTATATGCTTATATACGTGGATACACAATGGAAATAAAAATGATGCATCCAATTTTTTCATCTCTCATTGTTCAGCAGTTACTTCCTCTTCATAAAATTACATTCCAAAAGTTATTTCTATAACTATCGCATCTCTATCAGCAAATCACTATTACAACCAGCTCCTTCCACACTTTCCCATCAACCTTCCGCTCTTTCCCTTATTCCATCCTCCAGAAATCCCGGCTGGCCAAGAAATTTTCCAGATCGATATGAAATAGACGACACAAGACGCAAACGGAGCACCGAAAGTGACGAGGGTGCTCAAAGCGAGAGATAAGGACGGACACAACCATGAATAACCCAGCTTGAGAGGAAGCCCCGCCATTATCCGTTTTCCTTGCTTTAAAAATTATCACAGGTACATAAAATGCTGAAATTATCTAAATGTACACAACAAATGTCTTAGAAAGTAATTCTCAATAAAGACACAACCTATCCATTTCTTAAAGTCATATATTTCATTTGGTTATTTACGCATACATACTGTCGTGTCCTGACTTTCGCCTTCCACAAAGTTCGCACAAAATTTCGCCTCACCACGGGGGACCGGTCTGATACGAGGCCAAGGCTGGCCTCTCCGTCCGGCGGTCACGTCATTCCCTGTTATTTCGCGGCTTGCTAAGCCACATCCGCCTAGAGAATGATCCACTCTAAACGCTCTTGCGTCCTCTTTGACCTCCAAAAGACGTACGCGCAATTATTCTTATTTTTTACACATTTTATTCGCTCGGGACCCACTTGTTTTTCACCTAAGACGCAATACGCGAGGAACATTTCGAAACTATCCTGAGGAGGAGGGGAAGCTCTATCCGGTCAGAATCATATAAAAACCCCAGACTATGGACGAAACGTGTCCATAATCAAACCAACGGAGAACCCCTGCGCGACCGAGCTCCGACCGGAAGTCAACGCCATTTTCTCGACCAGGACTTTGGAGACATCCCTCCACGGTCAACCCTTGAGAGACTGCCCGCCGCTGCAGTCAGAGACAACCTTCAACGATGTAAGAACGACTAGCAACTTAAGTTTGCAATAAACATCACTTCTTAAGATGAGTCCATGTTTTATTGACCCCTAAGAGGCCACCTCGACCCGATGTAGCGATCCTTTGATGAGTTACAACCTCCTAATGCTCCTCACGGGACATGACAATACTGCCGAGCAAGAAGGCAGCTGTACATTCAAAGGAGAAATTTTCTTTTGAAAATTTAAAAATAATATTAATTGAATTACAAAAATTAACTGAACTAAATATACAAACAGACATAAACAAGTCCAGGATAATTTGAGTCTGCTTCAGCACCACCTAATTCAAGACGAAACAACAACGAACAGCACCCTACACATGCTTCAACGGCTGGAGGAGCAGAAAAATGCCATCATACTGCTAAGCGGGGATGATTCTGTGAGACTGTCAGCTGTACTCACCAATGATGACTGGAAAGTCTTGAACTGCGCTGTGGAGTTCCTAGACATTTTCAACAAGATAACTCTTCAACTGAGCAAGAACAGCTCCAGTATTTAAGAGGTAAGACAGAGAACTCTTTTTTGATTTCTTAAGAGGCAAACATAACATCATTGTGTTCTCTCTTAAATTAGCTAGGTCTGCACTGCTTATCACTGTAACTTACCTAATTAGGATAACATTTGCTATAAACTCAGTTAATTTTTATATTTAATCTTTAATGTAAACTGTTAAACTTCATTTATGATTGTCTTTAATATAAAGTGATAGCATGAGCTTATAGAATCCCATATAATTATAAGTAACTTTAGGTATTTTATATATGCTATTGTGATTTATTGTGCAATGGGTCCATATTTAACTCACCGAAATTAGTGATGAGGAATACCGGCCACAACATATAAATTATTGCTAATATTATTTTTCATTAATTTTAAATAGTCAAATTTGGTTGGTTTGGTAAAAATCCTGATTGTTTATTTTACTCTTTTTAAGATCATTCCCTTGATTCACACCATGAAGCATCACTTCGAGACAAAGTCTCTCCAGGGATATGGACTGCATGGATTGAGGAACGACCTACTGGCTGATATTAAATGGCGCTATAATACCATCGAAAACAATTTGACTGCTGCTTCCTCAACACTTCTTGTCCCACGTTTCAAGCAAAAACCATTCAAGAGTTCTGAGTGCCTTGCTGTGGCTCGACAGTTGCTGGTTGAGGAGATGGTACAGTTGTGCTTACAAGATGGTCAAAGTGAGGATGTGAGTGATTAAGGTGAAGGATGACGGGAAGTGAATGAAGGTATGACCAATAATGACAACCATGTTGAGAGCCTGTGGGACCTTTACCAGGATAGTATTTTGGAGGAGGACCTTCCAGTTCTCAGAACTTTGTAGGAATGGACTGTGAGGAAGAGTTGAACAAATATCTTGGCGAGGAGACAATAAACCCTCGGTGTTCAAAGGATGTAGGCCATTACTGGTCTATGAGCCCCTACAAACGGCTTAAGCAGTTGGCAACAAAATATCTGTGTATTTCGTCTACCACGTTTTCAGTGAACGCCAGTTTAGTACTACAGGCAATATTTCACACAAAAAAAGGAATAGATTAGACCCTGATCGGGGAAAACTATTGATTTTTTAAAGCAAAACCTGGAGAAAGCACCTGAAGTAAAGTCTGATGTAATGTAATATCTTGGCCGATCACGTTAGTTTGACTTTTTAAACTTAGACTAGTTTTGTTATACTTGGCTAATAAAATTATGGAGACGATCTTGTTTTATTTACTGAGCTTTCTGGTTTATTTGCCTCGTAAGTGAAATTATTGTCCTTCAGTTCTTGGTTGTTTGTTGAAACTTTCCATTCATTCAGAAAACAAGAGTTCACTGTTGGAACCGAGTATCGAGAACCGGTAACCGACAGGTAAGAACTGGACCGGTATCGAGAACCGGAAAAATTTAGGAACCGACTCATCCTTAATTAATTCTATATAATTTTCATAATTAGTATCATAATATTTTGTAAAAGAAATGATAAAATGATTTAAGTGTGTAATTAGACTTATTAGGCTGGATAAACTCTTGAAATTACGTTCTAACAGGCTAAGTAGGCTTAATACTCAATTATATCACGTAAAACAGTAAACAGAGAATGTTCGTGTATGCAACCCGCACAACACATCTGCTTTACCCATTTTGAACAAGTATGACTACAAATAATAGACTTCAAACTTTAAAATTTTTATCACATGTGTCTTATTTCATCGTGATGAATGTAAATATGCAAAGAAGTGAAACTCGTCACCGGGAAAGGTACAAAATATATTCTTTAGCGTTGAATTAAACTGCTAAGACAACTTTGATTACTTAATATTCTAAACGTTATCCTTGCACCATAAGGATTTCTCGGGATTTTACAACGTCATTTTTAACAAATTGGGTTTTAAATCAAGGCCTGGTGATGATGGTCGGAAGATATAAATCGCAGATGGTTAGGAAAGATGTGGAGAAATGTTTTAGGCTAATACATACATTCGTAGCGTTTTCTCAGATAATTTTTTTAGTGATGGGAGGCGAATATAAATTAATCTACAATACATTCTTCTCCATCAACTACGACTCAGTACCAACTTTGGGGTAACATTTTGATCCGACGTGAAAATAAATTCCCTATTTAGGAGTTGAAGTTGTAGAGGTCGTCAAGTTCAACTTTTCATAGGTAAAAATCACTGCGGCAATTTTCATCGGCGCAATATATTTGTTTAATCCACCCCACAATAAATCAAAGATATCGGATATGAAGGCTACTCTACCGGCGTCCAATGCCTATATTTCACGTTCAAAAACAGGAGGTGTCGATTTTTTTAGGGGTGTCCCCAGAAACCTGATTGGGAGCTGAATGGAGGATACTTTAGGTGCCGAATTACACGATAAATTCGGTACCAGATTCTTCCTCATCCTATCACCAGTTCCTCAGACTCACAACAATTCATAGCAGACCATACTCCATAACCTGTCCGTTGCCATCTAAAATAAAAACAACACTAGAACTGAGACATAACAGGATGATCCGGTGCAATCAATATCACAAAGTTATCTACTTATGACCAGTTGCAGGAATGACACATATGTATTCTATGATGTTATTGGACCCATAATCCATGGCAACCATTCAATAAGTGTTGCAGAAACATTCCATAAATTTATTGGTTTCATGACTTACTGCACAGAGTTATGATTTCCATAAGTAGCCAAGATGGTGGATGCGCTATTAACTGCTTGGAAATTTAATGAATAGATAAAAAGAGTTGTTTTGAGACAAATAGCCGGTTAATTTTACCTTACAGACTATGCATGCATATGTATGCATGGTACCTGTGAGGACAACTTGCTCCTTAAAGCCCCCATGAGATTCACAGTGGAAGAGGACGCCTGGGTAGCTTAATTGGTTAGAACACTCGGCGCGAAGTGGAGAGATCTGGGTTCGACTCCCAGTCCAGGCAAATGATTTTTCCACTGTGCATTTCACACAAATGTACTTACAGACTAATTATTATGTGCAATATCAATTATTCATAGGCTAAAGTTTCACAAATATTATCCGGTTGTAGAAATTTTGATCGAATATTCGAAGCTATTAGCTACTGGAAAATAAGTCACATACCTAGTAGATGTGTTCATGCAACACGATTACTTTTACGAGATCCATTACTTCATAGATCTCATAACTACTTATTCCATAACTTTATGTTCCTGTAACTAGCCATTAGTAATTTAATAACTCATTTGCTAAGTTATTTTGAGAAAAGCGTGATGATACTGGTAAGTAGACAATTTCACTAGTATAAGGAAGGTGGGGTACATATATAATAAGAAAAGAACTATTTTATCAACTGAGAGAGATAAGGGTGGTGTGGTAGCTTTCCATGCCAATAGTTTAGGTTCGTAACAGGGCCGAAAGGCACGTTTTCCATGAAATTCCATCAAAGTTCCCATCAATCCCAGAATAGCACAGGAAGGCGTTTGCTATCAGTAACGAAAATCAGGTTTCGCTTCAGTAAATATTCCCATGGATTTCAAAGAGTTATTCCACCACTTTAACTTTGTTAAACAATTGCTCGAGTGATGAGGTTGGCGAGCGGCGAATCCGGAAAGGGAACGGATTTTGGTATGGGGTGGGAAACAAGGAGTGTGTAGGGGGGGCAACGTATTTGGATAAGCGCCCCCGCACTATCACCGAAGAGAGATTCCAAAGGCAAATCTTCCGCCTGGCGCGCACTTACCGTCGGAGGCGGTAGAGGAGGACCATGGGGCGTAATTGCTCGGGGTGCCGTGCATCGTCGTTAAGTTTGGACGTTCAGCGGAGCGACTGACCAACTGGAGCGTTTTCTGACGCGAGGGCGCGGTGCCTCCTCCCTTCCCCCCCATCTTCCCCTTCCTCCCATCCCCCCTCTAGCTTCACCCCCTCTTCCTTCGGTTGGGACCTCGTTCCGCGTCGGAACGTACAATTCCGACGCTCTCACCAAATGACTCCTCGCCCTGTGAATGGCGCCAGATTGCAAACACCACTCGACTTTTAGACCCTCTCTCTCTCTCTCCCTATGACGAATTTTTTGACGCCAAGGGACGGAGGGCGGGGCGTGAGTTCATTTTAAACCAGACGTGAAAAGAAGCGAAGGGACCGCGGCAAAAACTAAAAACGAAGGTTTTTGAGGAAGCTAAAAATTTATCAAGTAGTCGCACTGGGTTACATCTCGTGCCCTACTTAAAAACTTTTCGAAACAGAGGTAGTGCGCCCTAAATATCACGAAACACCACCACCGCCAACAGCGCTCGTTCATTTTTCATATTTGAAAAATAAAAAAAGAGTGATAGGCCTAGGAGTAAAAAGAGAGTAAGAGCCTGAAATTCGAAAAGGCTAACAAAAAAATAATGATAATTTTTCCAAATAGAATTTTAAAATTGCAAATCATGACGCTTGAAATGACGGCTCGTGGCGTTTTCATTTGAACGAAGAGGTTTCACGTAAAAATCAGCACCTCCCGTAGACAAAGAGTAATTTTGCGTGAAAGAAATAATTTCGAGCAACTGGCTATCTTGAAAATTTGTAACTGAAATGCATTGGTTAGGTTAGAATTGCGTATAGACGGTTGATTCTAACTGGGATGCCAATGCTGCTTCCTCCAAGGTTAAGTGCAGAATACGAAGAGAAGGATTCCTTTAACCACACCAGTTACAAAATATCAACATCCCACAACCTACTGACGCTTCCGGTAGACAATGGCATTTTCCATCTTTCAATGGAATATTGAAGTTAAGCGAAACAATTAATATGCCTGGCCGAAAATTTTTATCATTCATAAGAAAAAAAATTTCAAACCGAAGGTCAATGAGTCAAAATAAATCACCAATATCGGAAATTTTAATATAAATCATGGGAAAATGAGAAAGAAAAGTGAATTCATGCCATGTATCTTTTTTCAAGTGAGACTTTCCCCTAGGTACCGTACTAAATAAAGACCAAAAAAATTTCTGTTTCTGCGTCAAATTACACAAAGGCAAGGGAAATGAACTTAATAATTCTATATATAAATCTATCTTTGCAATTGCTTCAACTAGTATCTCCAAAGGGTAAAAGAAGGTTTTTACAAGTAGACCAACATTTGCATTTTTAGGGATTTGGTGCACTAAAAATTGGGTAGGTATTAATTAATTATCAAAAATATAGACAGGTATAAAAAAGTTGAGCGTATGTGTCTGGTTTCATAGAACTAGGAAAAATCTCTAAAGAGAGGATATCGAGAAAAAGTATAAAACAGTTAAATAGAGTGCAAGTCCTAAATGGCACACAAATTTACTAGTCAAACACAAAAAGCAACGTGCACAGTGGTATATAAAGGTCACCATTATAACTAATATCAGGTACGGTAATGTGGTGGTCACACCAGATGTAAATCGTGATATTTTTCCATCCTAAGATCACCGCGTTCCTTCAAATTGCGAGGCCCTCGGAGGCATGGGAACGGGGCAGTTGATCCACATAGAAAACCAAGTTTCTTCAATTACGTGCCGTATATGTTTTGTATGTGTCTTCTCCACGATTTATCAGAAAATTAAGGTAATTCCTAGATATTCAACTGCATCAGAAGAGTTTATGTTTACACCAACCACAGTGTAAATATGGCGGACGGAACTAGTCGTAGGCATGAAATATCTCCAGATAGTGCCTCAAAAGAAATCTAATTTGGACATTCTGCTAGCCAATGCGATTCTGAAGAAAGATGGGGTATTGAAGCACAGCTTGAGTATGTGTTCTTTTGGCGCATTTTACCATTCCATAAAAAGGTCGTACCCGTCAGAGAGACATGAATTAGAGGACACACAAATGGATATAGATTCGCGCGATACGACTTGATAAGCGGATTTAACGCATACTTGGCAAGCGTTAAAGTGCGACACCATATTTTACGGGAAAATGGAACTCTAGCAAATGACGACTTGGAAACAGCCATGCGGTAGATTTAATCGAGGAAGAGTACTTCAAAGAGTATGATTTCTTGCTTCTTTTCTGGTTTCTCCTAGATGTGAAGATATAAAGCTTCCATGATTTAAAGCTGAGTGGAAATTCGCTTATTATGAGGTGGAGAATGATAAAATAAGATTCCATGTATCGCCATTAAGTCTATTTGTAAAGCAATGTCACCGCGAAATACCTACAAATGACTCGATGAAAAGTCAAGTTCACGAATGAATTGAAATGCTCTTGCGTTATGATAGCTTGAGAGGTGAAATACACCATGGGTTTAAATTCCAGTCAAATCAATAACATTTTACATGATGTATTTCATCCCATTGTTGCAACGTATAATGCATATAAAACATTCAAACAAATATGAAAATATAGTAATTGATATGAAATTGGCAAATAAAGAGCAACTTAGAGTGCAAACAGAGTAAAGAGACATAATATTAGTAAAAGCAGCTGTATATGGAATAATAGTTAAAACGCGGAGTCAATATTGGCTTTACTCGAACAAAAAATTAAATATATTATAATTTGGTGACCCCATTGAATCTTTTAGGTCTTTGGTGACTGGTTTAAAATAAAACAGGACGTTAACAGGGGTGTGTAATATTACCTTGTGTAACATGCATAATCCACCATAGTTACGGCCCACGAGGCGGTTGTCAAGGTAAGTTCAACAATAAAGGGAAGCTCCGTGAAGTTTAGCTCGTGGGGGTTTTAGAATGTTCAAGAATCCTGAAGTGTGTGTCCCCCGGAAAATAACAGAAAGTTTTAGAAGCTTAACATTGCGGTCTGATCGAATATAAGCAATGCGCCGAAACCGTGGAAGGCTCATTTGTTGCTCAGTTTTGGTTAAGTCATAATTGGTTCAGTGTTTAATAATAACCTGTAGTGGCTCGTTCGTCATTCACTCAGTCGCTCAGTGTTGACTCACTCAGCGCTCGAGTTCAGTCTTCAATTGTCAAATCGAGTAATCGACTAAAATTAGTGTAGCCGAAGAGTACAAGAGTAAAGTTTATTTTTATAAGTGTCCCATCGGGCGAGTGTACTCGGGACGTCACAGCTCGAGGCAGGAAGAGGGTACGATTCGAGAACTGAAGCTTTGAACCAGCCAACTCAAGTGCGTGAGCATCATTTGCCGGTATTATTTGGACCAATTTTCCACCAGTGAATTAACATTGGATATTTATGTTCTGTTCATGTTGGTTGTTGTGCGAGGGTCAAATTCTTGGTATTGCATTTATGCGCAATAGTTTGAGTATATACAAGTGAAATTGAGTTGTGTGTGTCAAGCTAGAAGGAATAAAGGTATTTTTATTAATCAGGCAACGTAAATAAATCCGTGAGTTAAATATTCCCTTCGAAGTTAGTTATTATTGATTGCCAACTGACAAGAGGTGAACTGGGGACCCAGCAGAAGAAGGGTGACTAGGAGACGGTAGTGAAAATAAGGTAAGATGATATATATTTGGCACCCAACGTGAAGAACTATCGGAAATTCAGGGTTATATTATGACTGACAACGCGCGGTGTAGCTCGCCGTGCTTAACAAAAATGAAAACAGTTTTGTGTATCTTGGCCAAATGCTTGAAAAACACAGAGATATGAATGGAAAGATTAAAATGTAAGGAAGAATTTTAAGGAATATAAGGCAAATTCTGGTAAGGAACTAGTAGGTAGGATGTGGGGCATATTTAGGACTGAGTATTTTTCAAGGGAAGCAAAAATAGCAGTGTACGGAAGTTTTCACCTGTATTCGTTATTATACAGCACTGCCATGGGAATGCCATGATAAGCATAAGATTAGGTTAAATTTTTGTATGAATGGAGCACTTGAGAAGGTCTCATGAGAAAAATTGGAAGAATGAGATTAGGAACGATTGGGTTATGAAAAATGTGAGTATGATGCTGCAGAAACAGACATATATGAAATTAAGGCTCTGCTTTGGCTTGCCTTTGTCGAGAAATTGCAGAGGGTCGAATAATGAAACAGATATATTTAAGTAAATGGCGTGAGAGGAAAAGGTATACTGCTACAGTTATGGATGAATATGGAAGTCTACCTCGTACAGTCTTACTCTAGAAGACTCAATGCTCTAATTGAAAATATCATATCCTAATTCAGTTTAAGATTGTAGCATAATATGTGCCTAAACCGATATGTATTATATTCAAGCTTTGGTATTGTTAGATGTGTCATATTTCATGTTAAATTATGTTTGGTTGGTGTGTAACGTTATTTTAGATAAGGGCATTGTTCAATTAATCTAGCTCTGTATTTTGTTTTTATTTTTGCTTTTTTGGTGTAATTCTTTAAGGTACCCCTCAAGGCCTTAACTATGGAATTCACATTGTAATATTATCAGTATTTATTTACATATTTTTTTGCATTACCTACTTGAACCTAGGGGACATAAGACCCCAGGTTCTAAATATCACGTGCCTAAATAGTAGTGCGTCAGTAAAGCAACGTATGAGTACAAGAGATGAATGAGTGGCTTGAAAGGATAAAGCATTAAGGAGGAAATTTTTAAAACGGAGCCAGATTTCTAAGGCCACCTGCAATAATTTAATTCTTTGACAAAGCTAACCAGAAAGGGAATGGGGTGATGGGTACTTACCTATGAATGAATTGGATGAAATAAATCCCTCGCGTAATATAAAGGTGCAATAAGAGAAAAATGAGAGTAAATATGAATTACTTAGAAGTATATATAATGGATAAAATGTTCTATGAGAGGATTTGAGCATTATTGTCATGAATATTTTCGTATTGTAATAAGATCTTGGAATATTATTGCTTAGACATTTCTTTATCTATAATTTCCTGCGAATATTTCATACCAGAAGTGAAAATATGTCAGGTGTTGAAGGCTAATATCAGTATCAGTAACTTAAGAAATGATTCTGATTATATGCTGCCCAAGCCAAGAATAACCTTGTTCAAAAAATCTTTCCTGTACATGGGAACTAAAATATTCAATTCCTTACCAAATATAATAAAACAGTGCAAATCTGGTAATAGATTTTTGAAAATGGCCAAAAAATTGTTACTATCTTAGAAACGGTAAATCATTTTTCTGATTCTTTTCTGTTTAAGAAAGTGTTTAATATTACTGCTAACCAAATGAAAATGAAAATTTTGTAAAACTTTAAAAGAAGGTTTCTGTCAAATGAAAATGTCGAATCTTTTTCATATGCTCAAATGATTTTTTTTGTTTTTATTCCACTAAATTAAAGTTAAAAATTAAACCGCAAACAAATGTAAATAGATATTTTGAAAATGGTTAAAGGTTCTCTTTTATAAAGATGTTATTTCCTGATTTTGTCTAAATGAAATAAGAAGTGAACCATTTCACTATCAACCGAATGAGAAGGGAACATGTTACACATTGATGGTGGCTCAATTCAGGTCATGATCTTAGAACCCACCTAAAGCTTCCGTAAATATGTTTTTTTTTATTTTTGGATGTCATGCTCTGCAGATGGAATCAAATAAAATTCTATTCTAATAAATTCTACTGTGTCGGTTGTATTTACCAGTTGACTAGTCGCGTGATAACTATCGAAAGGAGAACGTTCAAGCATCAGTATTTCAACGGAGAACATATTCTAAAAGGTGTTAAACAACTGTACCAACAGTAATAACGACAATACATCCTTTACGCGCATATTTAGCCATGAGTTCAATGCAAGAATGAGACGTGGTTCTTCAGGCGGATTATTTTTTGATAGATTTGCAGACACATTAGTCCAGATTCCGTGGTCTCGATATACACCTGATTGTGATCGCCACCACTCGAGAAATGGATGCTTGTGCTCAATTCCAGTGATTCATCTCCTGAGAAACCTGATAGCGGGTCGATATTGTCTTATCAGGATTCTGGGAGGATACGCGCCTCCCGAATGGCTAGGAAAGAATATGGAAATTTATTAATTGTACGAAAGCTAGTTCATTCAGTATTTGGTAGCAAGCATAAAAAATGGAATATTGAAAAAAGTACGCCAAGAGATTTTTAAGTTTATAAATAAATGGCAATTCTGGCTCTTCAATCTGGCTCAGAGACGGGTGTATTTACATCAAGGATTTCGCTCTGAGCTAAACATCTCGGTCATAATCGACAACTTAGGGAAATACTGTAACAAATGTTATGTGAACATTTTAAGGATGTCAAGCAGCATATAATTCAAGATGCTTCTGAAGAACACGTCATTTGGAAAAATTGATTGCGGGCGGTCAAAGAAGCGATGATTCCGAGCACTTCCGACCTGAAGCGGAACAGAACACAAAGTCTAAACTATGACCATTATAATGATTTGTACGAGTATTATCATTGGTTGTTCAACCCTGAGATTGATTAATTGTAGCCCTCCACCCTTCCCTAACTAATGCTAGTTCCCTTACCTCCTGGTATCTCTTCCTAAGAACTTTCATCTTTATTTGGTCCATGAACTTATTCCTGGATCTTCCTCTGGGGACTTTGCCCTCTATTTTGCCTTCAATTATGTTCCTCACAAACCCATTGTGTCTCAGGGTGTGTCCAATCCATTTTGATCTTCTTTTCTTTATGGTGTTCCATATGATCCTCTCCTCTTCCACTCTTCTGTACACTTCATATTCCTTATTTTTTGCGTCCATTTTATCTTCAGCATCCTCCTCCAGCACTAGGTTTCAAAGGCTTAGAGTCTTTTCTTGTCAGATTTCCCAATAGTCCATGCTTATTATCCATAGAGTAACACGCTCCACACGAATGCTTTCACATACTGTTTTCTGGTTTGTAGTCCTACCATCTTTGAGCACAGCAGTAGCCGTCTTTTTCCCATGAACGCCTTCTTGGCTTAGGATATTCTCTGCTTGATGTCCGTTGTACTTCTTCCGTCCAACGTGATGGTACATCCAAGATAGATGAAGGAATCCACTCGCTCTAATTTCTCTCCTATCGGGGAGACCTCTCTTCCGCATACTAGTATTGTACAAGTGAATTCTTCAACAATTTAAAAATACAGACAACATAAGTGAGGAGGATGTCGATAAAATATTTCCGTACATTCAGGGGAAGGAGAAGTCCGCAAAGGGAGAAAAAAAACCTGTTGGGCGACCACGGAAACGGAAGATTGGGAAATGGAGTAAGGAGTAAAGGAGGCAAGGGGGAGAGAATCGACACCTGAGACGGATGAGGCGAAGGAAACGCGCAGTAGATGGAGCACTGGCTTGAGTCACCTCACTCCTCCAAAAGGATGCGAGCGGGGCCAAGAGAGAGAGATCTGGAGTTATGATAAATAACAAAAAAACTCTAGAGAGAGAGAGAATCGCATCTCGGTGGAGTAGAATATATGGCGAGGAACCTGGAGTCTCCACTTCCCAACATCCAAGCCCTTAACTTTGTCCAATTTATGACGAAGCGAAATAAAAAAAATATTATGAACAACTTTCCAAGAACGTATGTATGATTCTCCTCTCCTCAGTCTCGGGCCTTGGGCGGAGACGTAAATACATATATTTTCCCCCCATCTCCCCTCTCACCATGTCGTCTGCTAGTGTCTTCAGTTTTTCTTTTTTTATTCCGGTGTATTTTTTATACACTCTTTTTTTATTCCTCCGCCATCTTACATATCCTTCGGGTCGAAGGATACATCGCAGCAACATGTGGCGCCAGCAAGTGGGAGGGAATCGGTTTATTTTTTGGGGGGGAAACTGTAGTCGCGAGGAATGGAGGGAAAACGACCAGTATTCACGATGCGCGTTTCTCGAATTTCGGGCAAGTTTATTCTTCTCGGCTTGGTGACCGAAAGATGAGGGAATGGGAATATCTACTTTCCTCAACGCCGAAATGCTTGGAGAGTTATTATCTCACCGAAAAAAAAATATTTTCGAGCGGTCCATGTGCTTCGGGGGCAAAACTTTTAAGGACGCAAATATGTTTCCACAATTGTTCCGGAAGGTACCTCTCATCTTCTGGCGAGTGAAAAATGGACAACGGTCGTTATGCAAATTTACGCCGAAACACCAAATAAAAATTAGAGCGTGTGCTCCGGGGTACAAGCAATTGAGAAGTGATAGTGAAAAATCAACACGATAGGTACAATGGTGACTTCACAAATTAACATGAGTTTAACATTTACGTGACTTAAATTGACCTCAATGAACACGTGGATGCCTTCTGGAGGTTATGACAAAATAAATTAAACAAGTGATGAATAATTATTGCCAGGTATTCGCTGAATTTCAAATAGAATCGTAAGATTAACCCCTACACTAAAGCTTTAAGGGAACAATACATACAGTTACCTAAAAATGAGAGATTATATAGTGATTTGAATTACCATCCCCCAAATCTAAACAGCTATTTTATCGAATAAGAATAAGATAGTAATAAAAGACATTTTGCAATTCAAACTGTTATTAATGAAAAGAAAGATGAGTTAATTAGCATGAGTTTAACATTTTGATCTCAATAAATACGTGGATACCTACTGGAGGTTATGACAAAACAAATTAAACTAATTGAAAAGAATTATTGCCAGGTATTTGCTGATTCTCAAAAAGCTGTTGAAGAGTCAGGCTAACACGTATACTGAGAGCATAGCTTTAAGGGAACAATAACAACAGTTACTTTAAAATGATGGAAGATACAGTGATTTTAGTTACCAACTGCATTATTCCCCAAATCCATACTGTTATTTTAACCAATAAAAATAAGTAGGTAAGAGTGGACTTACTTTAAAATTCAAACTTTCATTAAAAAAGGAAGGACAGGACATTCATGTAACATAATTTATCCAACAAGGATACCTTATCAAGGAATAAAACGTATTTTAAAAATCAGTCACTTGCAAACTCATACAAATCCAATTCTTTTGGCAATTTCGAAGCATTCCAAGCAATCTTCAATCAATCGTCAATCATAAAATTGCTGCTATCTTGCCATCATATCTACTAAGTGGCTATTCCAATCGTTTCCTAACCGACTTTGTTATAATATTTGTATCTTCGAGAAACAATATTTAAATCACTTTCCAACAAATATTTTTAAAGTACAGTTTTGTTCACCAAATAATTTTCTTTCAGGATTTGTGCAAGTATGAGTAATGCTAATTTTAATGGGTATATTTTTATTATTCTCATAGGCACAAATTATTGTTCATTATTCCTTTTATAAAATGCAGCTCTTTACGAGTTATTATGAGGGAGCAAATAGAGAAAGATCCAAGATAATGCATATAATTTAACCCATCGAAAAACATTTTAAATAATCCAACTAAATTAAGGCTAAAATATTTGAAAAGCAGGCATAAAGCTATGAAACTATGGTCAGAAAATCAAAAGCACATATTGAGGATATTGACACCAGGGGTGTCGATATCCTCAATAATGGATTCAAAATTTGAAGGTTTCACTTGGTGGAAAGTTTCACTTGGCGGTTGTACTCATAATAATAAAACTGAGGGGGACACAAAGTTTCATTTACCTCAGTAATGGGCTTTGATATCTTTTTATACATATAATTCTTCTGTACGTGTGTATGTCACTGAACTCCTCCTAAACGGCAGGACCGATTTTTATGACATTTTTTGTGTGTATTTGAGTAGGTCCCTGGATGGTTTAGATTCACAAATGGACTCGTTAGGTGGCGCTTCGATCGGGTTCTAGGAAATGTTTTTGACGACATTTTTGTGGCGACCGCAAATGGTGCCATCATCTTCTATATTGTTGCCAAGGAGACCTTGCTGATTTGTTGATGTTTATGTAACTAAGTCAGAGGACTGAGATTGTAGTGTACATTGATAAAGGCTCTAATAAATTGATTTGATAAACGTGGAAATCTCCTCACCCATCCCCACATTGGTGACCCCTACAAGGAGAATAAATAGTCAACATTTGGTGAAAATGGTTTTGCCGCGCGACGACGAGCTCCAACGCTTATGTGAAGAAAACGCTCAGCTCCATCAGCAACTAAATGATTCTGATTCAAGACGCAGCCACACGGACACCGAGCAGAACTGCGGTTCGTCGCGTCGCCGTGAAACTACCACCATTTTGGCCCGAGAAGCCGAGTCTTTGTTTTTCACAGGCGGAATCTCAGTTCATACTGTCGGAGATCACAAACGAGGTAACGAAGTTCCATTACGTTGCCTCACATTTAGATTCTCGCGTGGCTTGTGAGGTTGAGGACATAATCATGAATCCTCCGTCTCAGAATTCTTATTCGATTATACCATCGAAGCTTATGGAACATCTGTCAGCCTCTGAGGAGCAGCGCGTTTGCCAGTTACTGTCGGACGAGGACCTCGGCGATCGCAAGCCTTCCCAGTTCTTGCGGCATCTTCGCTCCCTCGCGAATCACCACTCTTCCGGATAACCTCTTCCGGCAACTGTGGCTGAGGCGATTGCCCCCGCACGTCCAAGAAATGCTGACTGCCCAGGCGGAGCTACCCCTAGACAAGCTGTCGGAGCTCGCTAACAAAATTATCGAGGTATCAACTCCTCATATGGCCGTCCGTGCCGTTTCTCCCAACAGAATATCGACGGATGATAAGCTGTACCTAGCCATCGAGAGTTTGTCAAGACCAGTCTCGGAGCTGTCGGTTTCACGAGGTCATCGTTCCCGGTCGCGCGATCGTCGGTGGTCCAAATCGAGAAGCCCGTCGCCCTCTTGAGGTGGTAGATGGTGTTAGTACCATAATCCCAAAATTTCACCCCCCACCCTCTCCCCCAATATTTTTAAAAGGGAAAAATCATAAGTTCATGAATAATTGACCATCTGAGAATAATTTATATTTTTTGTTTGTGTACCATAGGTGGCGCTGATGTCGAAGTCTGTGTTATGCAACGTACACATCAATATATGCGCAAGTCGTCGCACTTGCGTCGTATCTTGGCGTTGTTTTGACGAAACGAAAAGATTGAAATGTCAAACTTAATGTCAAATGTCACTTAGTATGTAGTTTATCGAAAAGTCGAAAATCGAAAATACGTCTGCTGAACCCGCTAATAACTGGCAAGCCAACGTTTGGGCAGGACAACGTCTGTCGGGTCCGCTAGTCCTTTATAAATCCTCGAAAAAATATAGACCAATTAAATATTATCTTTAATGTATTAAGGAGCCCAGAAAGGCGTTGGGTTCTCCATCTGATTTTAGCACAGTTTTTCTTTCTAGTAATGAATAAATGGGTAACTTCGGCGTTAAAACTCCAAAATTGGCACCTTCACCCTGCTACCTGACAGCTCTAAAAGCCAATGGACTCTATTTGAAATGGAGAGGAAAGGGAGAGCGATACAGAGCTTGGGGTAGGAGAGTTGAAAAAAAATTAAACGCGGCGGTTAACTCCAAAGCTCTTAACATTCGACGAAAAGGAATGGAAGCTTGAGGCGCAAGAAAAAGTAATGAGGCATAAAATATTTCGTCTCGCAATTCCGAGAGGACAGGCCATTGTCAACATCAAACATTACAAAACTATATTGCAAACGTGATGGAGGACCTAACCTCTTCAAAAATGAAAGAGTAGGTACTATTTCACATATCCTTCATAGAAAATATTATTCTAAATATCCTCTTCACGATAACGAAGATATTCAGCATATCTCATAAGTACTTCATCCACCGACTCCGGGGAATAGTAAGAATTTTTTTTACCTTATTCCCTATCTTTCAAGGAATATAATAAATACTAATCAGAGTTTTAGAAATTATAAATGATCATTTTTACATAAATCGCCTTTGTTTGTAATTATGGAGGGTTGAATTTTAAAAAATACCAACGTGTTTTTGGGATTGAGAGAGAATGTTACCATCACTCCATCATAATCAGAAGGCTTAAAATGTCATCTGTGAAGATATAACGATTTATTGCATTGGGACCGTAAATATTAACGTCATTATCAAAACCTGAAGATTACATCCTATAAGTAAATTCCTCAGGTTCAAAAAATTACTGCATTTTGATATTTGACAAAGGACTCATCGTCAGAATCCCAAAAAACGTTCCATAAGTTGGGCACAAAAATATCGGCAGCCATAATTATCCTAACCGGAGACGATTTCAGGAGGGCTTCATTTAGCCGATAAGCTGTGAAGCTCCTCATATTTCATTCTAGTAACCACTTCACAGAAGCAAGGAGGAAAATAGATTCAGTAACACTGTCGTCTTGGTCGGTCATTTCTCAAGTCAAACGCTCATGAATCGATGCTTACAGCCCTCAGATTTGATCTTACGTAAGAAATATGCGCAGTAAAATGATTCAAATGAACCAGACAAAGAAATTGAAAACTGAAATCAACAACAACGTTACAAGTAGACAATTCTTAAAGAAGTATTTTGTGGACGATGGAAAAGATATCTCAGAGTTGGAAACAAATCTTATTCTGAAGATACCTCATCAACCGTTAGCAATAAGTACTGGCATTTAGCTTTCAACTGTGAAACATGCTTTTTCTTCTTAATTTCCACGCAGTTGTAAGAGATTACATTTTCTTCACGAAGGATTTCATTTCCAAATGGCTTCTTTTGCCACACAGCTCAATGTCTCGAAATCTGTTCCAATCTCACCCATCGAGCCCCTTAGCTTTTCTCCAGAATTTTCTCCTGGAATTTTCATTCCAACCAACAATGTATTTAAAAGCTCCTTAAATTGCCTTTCATATAAACAAAAAATAATTTTTCCCCCGCGTATGATACCAGCAATAAAACGTCTGATATATAGTTAATTCCGCATATTTAAAGCCGTTGCTGCTTCTAAAGGAGATACGTTCCAAATGAAAGGTTCAAATTACTTTTTCTCCTTCCTCAATATCGTCTGTCCGTCACTACCTGCTTTTAGTGTATGCAGAATTTATCAACGCAACTCCACAACTTATACCGTTTAGAGATGGTGGTAATATTGCGCAAGGGAACTTTAATGAAACTCCTCGTGCAAACGAACTCGCCTTTAGCCACTCCCACGACCATTATTCTATGGTTACGATCGAAGATAGAGAACACGAGAAGAAAGAGCTTTCACACAGCTCGAGAGTTCACAGATGATTCAGTTATAACGACACCACGCGATGGGTAGGTTTTAAATCTATACCACTCTGCCCAATAAGATTGGACATTAGCCTTCATAAAACTACACACATAGAAGAGACGGTAGATATATTATTTGTGATGTATCGATGTTGAGGCCATTTTTTATCAGTATGAGTTTGTTAAAATAAATTAAACGCCCACCTTAACCCTCTATCACGCAATGCGACCTACAGTTAACATATAGAAGTGCTTTTATATTGTCACTGATTAGGTTTCTTGACGTCTATCTGCCATTATGACATCAAACTTTTAAATCTTGGCCACGAAAATATCACTCATTCGTATCTTTTAGTTCCTGATTCTCCCTCGAGTGGGGTAATATTTGAAATGACTACATATTTTGGTCAATAAAATCGGTGTTTAGAGGGTTAAAAGCATGCATCAGCATATTTATGCTCTGTGAAATGTGGCTAAATATTTCCTACCGATAAAAACCAACGTAAAAGCTTCTCCTATCTCTTACGCTCAAGTCAACGAAGCGATAGTTTGATCTAACAACAAAACATGAAGAATTATTAATAAATATAATAGCCATATTACTTTGTAGTTAGAGTCTATTGGACAGTATAGAACTGGGCCAAACTTTATTCACTGGCTAACAAAAATGCAAGTTAGATGGAGTTCTTCCCTTCAAGCGCGAAGGAGATTAAAAGGAATCCCATCTCGTAGGTCGGAGGAGATTGAAATGGAATTGCCGATTTTCGCATATGGCTGGTTAAAAATTTTACAACTTTAAAACTATTCATTGAATTAATTAAAAATTTTTTATGCGTATAAAATAATATCTTTTCTATAATATTTTGTGGTATAACTTGTACTTCCTTATACTTTTTATGATATTTTCTTTGGTGAAATATTTTTTTTATCTTTTACCGCTACCAAAAATCGGATTTCCTTCATTTTTTAATGCAAAGAAACTCTTGCATATTATTTGCTTATAGGTATTACTATTTTTTAAAATGCTATTTAATATTAAGTTTTAGGCGAAAAATACATTATTGTTGCACATGCAAGAAAGGCTGCCTCGCCTCGGCAAATCGGGATGCACGCATTACACATTCGGCGATGATAATACCAGTTATAAAAATGGCCTACATCAATAATTCTGCTTGGTGTGGTAGATCTCAAAACAGTCAAAGTAAAGTCCCACGTCACAGTTTTTACACCAGTACACAGTATCTCTTCTCCTGGAATGTTTTTCGCAGACGACACGCCTCCTTTGCGGATGTTGTTTTTTTCCTAAGGGAGGGATCCTTCTATTGAAATGTATTTCTGTCAAGCGAGGCAATAAACTATCGGCGGAATGTCGGCCGTGCACTCGGGCGTCCTTTTTGGCATATTTCTGAAACAGTTTCTCTACTAGCTGGACACGAAAGGTGAAATGGTCAGTGTTTTTATTTGTATTTTCCCGGTATATTATTAGAGCATTTAGTACTACCGAATTCAGGAGTCTTCTAAATAGCTTCATGTACCACTTGTTGAGACGCTTTCTCTCAATAAAATAGGTTTGAAGTAACTGATCTTTTAGATCCACCCCACCCACATTTATTATAATCAATGATACTCATTGGTTTTATGAGTTTGTTCCCTCTTTTTACAACAGTCTTTGTTTCTACGCCATGAAATGTAGAAATCATGGTGACTACTTTCTTATCTTTCCACTTTACAACTGAAACTGGGCCGCAGTGTTGACCGGCTACCTCTCCTTTTTTCAATTGTTTATCTTTCACCTTCTGAGGGACATTTTTTTCTATTATTCTATTACGGTACAGTCAGTACCGTAAGAAACTTTCAATAGTTGTGCTAAATCCGCTGAGTTGTAAAAATTGTCCATCCAAAGTGTTTTGCCTTGATTCAATAAAGGAAACACAAAATTCAAAAGGATTGCAGTTGTTTTACTTGAGTTTGCCGTGCAAATTGGTGATCTAAAGATTGTATCTCTCCCGGTGTAGATTGGGAAAGACCATTAATAACCGTTAGTTGCATCACAGAGCTCGAAAGTCTTTATACCAAACTTTGATGATTTCAACGGAAAGTATTGTTTGAAGGACAAGCGACCTTTCCATAAAGTCAAGGACTCATCAATTGAGATATTTCTATCAGGAAGATAATATTCCTTGAATGCTCTATTGATATGTGAAACCACTGGAAATACTTTTTTCAACTTCCGTGGTCCGCGACAACTAAGAGTGTCTTCGTTGTTCGTGAAGAGTAAAAATTTACATTCGAGTTCAAAACGATCTCTGGTAATTACGTCTCCAAACCCAGGTGTGGATAGAACTCTTTTGGTGGAAAAATATGAACGAAGTGATGGCTTTTGTATTATTCCCATTAACATGAATAATCCCAAAACTATAAATTTCATCGACCGACACTATTTTCCAAGAGAAAATTTTGGATTTTTTGGAAAGGGACGGCCCACCCAAGGTCATGTACTGATCAGCATAACGATTAGTTTGCTTTACAATTGTACTTACAAATTCTTCGTCGAAGAATAGTTCAAAGGCATCTAAAATATCAGTCACCAATGAAGCTTTCCCTTGCGGTCCAGAGCCAGCGACGAACTTTTCCCTTTCTCCTTCGTAATTTTTCATGTCCTCCCACAAAAAGCTTTCCTCTGGTTCCTCCTCCGAATAGTCACTATATTCCTTTATCAAGTCCAATTTGGAACGATCTTCAATCACCTCGTCACTATCACTTTCAGAGCTCCCACTCTCTTCCGAATCGTATTCCAGTAGGAGTTCCTCTTCTATTTGTCCTTCAGGTACCGAAAGACTTTTTCTGCTTGTCGATGCCATTATGTAAAATAAGAGATATTTCCAAGGTTCAATAAGTAGATGCAGTCACAGAAAAGAAAAACTTCCGCAGGAGATACCACACTCAAGAAAGGTTTCATTCAGACTAAAGCATTTGGCGTTTCGAAAAGAATTCTTCCCCTAAGCCGTGAATTCCGACTTGGCCATGGTCAACCTTCTCGGCCACGCGAGCAACTTTATAATGAAAGACATATTGTACACAAACCAAACGAGATGCAGACCTAAAGACCCTCCTCAACGTTTATGATGGTGAGAGATAAAAAGCAGACTAATGCCTGAGATAAGAAGGGAGGGCATTGAGAGGGTACGGCGGCTGGCCCATCTTTCTGCAACGCATATGGAGGGTCAAGAGGAGATATGGAAGAGAGAAACAAACCCTCCTAAGCTAGCTAGACATCCTAAGCTAGTGTGGTCCTCTAAAAGCTGTGGCACTGCGACACCAACACTCCGTGAGCAGAAAGTCGCATAAAATCCATTTTTCGGAATAAGTGTTGAGCAGCAAGCGTTCAGAGAGTGTGAAAGAAGTTTTCGAAAATTCCATATAATTAAAACACTCTCAATAAAATATGATAATTTATTATTTTATAACAACTATGATTGTTTAAAAGCCACATTATTCTGCTTTCGAATAATACCATACACACAGGATCGTGAAATAATGTAATCGATTAAAAAATTAAAATATGCAGATGGTCACCGCGGCGTACTGGCTACGTCGTTCGACGGCATGTGAAGTCCGGGCGCGACGTACTACGTCGCTCGACGTTGAAGGTTAGGTAGAATTGAGTTTCATGAGTGACATTGAGCGAAGAGATAGCCATCTGATGATGATTTGTTTTCGTCTGCTAGAAACGCTTAATTGTGAAGGACTATTAGATGTCCGTTCATGTGTATACACAAATATAAATAGCTCTACTGGATATATCACCACAGCGGATGCCACCCATTGGCATACTGATGATGTAATCAATCAAATCCTCAATCCTTCAAGTTTCCTAAACGGCTGAGTTTGGTCTTGATTTCATTTCATACTACGAAACCACTCTGACTCTAGAACGTGCAAGCTCAAAATAAATATATATGTAACACTGTGGCAAACAAAGCACAACTCACACATAAAATTGCCCATGAGACCAGGTTTACCAATAAAAGGAAGAACGAGGACGAAAATCTAAACCATCTTCCCCCTTAAAGACTCCGAGATGTTTCTCTTATTTACTTAAAAATTGTTGCACCAAAACCATGGAGAGTCAGCATTCAAGAGGGGGTGTTATTTTGCATTATTTATCGGACACTGAGTAAAAACGCGAAACAAACAAATAACACGGAATAGACAAAGTGAGCATTTAATTAAACTGCGGTGAATCGGTACATGGCATTTATCTATCACAAACCAACTCCAGCCCCTCGTCTGTCGACCCATTGACACATGTTCACAAGGAAACACTCATCCTCAGTCTTTGAACATGAAGTTAATACAATGCAGGGGACTCCACTTCGTAATACGCGTTTCGCCGCGTATTTGTGTCGTATTATTTGGTCATCCACCCAAAGTTGGTTTACAATTCTCAATCAAACAAAAATATACACCTGGAGGAAACATAACTGGATGACAGCATGAAATTATAGTGCTTTGAAGAACTTCAACACTAAGGGACTCCTTTCATAGTTGTTCAAGCTAAAGAAGGCATTAAATAACTGATATGACATTCATGAGTTACGCAGAACATGAAGCCGATTATAAGGAATAAATTGACATGTTTTATTAAATATTAAATGGAAATATTTATATTGGACACGTTTACGCCAAAACTTACGGGAAAGCCGATTGTAAAGAAAAATATTTTGTGCTATTTAATCCAGGATATACTTTAAGAAATTATGCCAATGTCGACAAGAACTTTTCTGCAGTTATATTCCAGTGGATCATCAAAAACGTTCAATAAAAACGATCAACTAGGTCCTTCACTCTCACTCAAACCAAACCCAGTGTAAATGACGGAAAATTTCGTCAACGCGATCCATCTGAAAGTCATTTAAGTCTAACCAGGAAGACAATAATGTGTATTGAGCTAGAAAACCCCGGGATAATATTTCAGTGATAAAAGTCTGATGATTTTTTAAAAGGGTGAAATCCACACTATATTTTCCGTCCATTTTTATCGCACTTGTATCCTTACACAAGAAAATGAGTATCTTTCTAAACATACACCGAATTGGGAGCCTAAAACTAATGAAACGGACAAAGTAGGTTCATGTTGATGGACGATTGTCAACCAAAATTTTGAACGTCACTACAATTCACGGTCAACGTTGCTAGTCAAAGATAGTGTTATAAAAGTCTTGAGGAAATGTTGATCGCCCAGTTCAAATAAACTAGACGCTTGATAACTCTGAAGCGTGAAAGTATAGATGTGCGATAGAATAGGTGTGCATTTTAATTTTCAACATCGTCGAGAGAAATAATAAACCTCAAAATGTCACCCACCCCAAATGTTTTCGGAACAAAGAAAATCATCGAGGGTAGAGTTTCCAAATGCCGGAAATTTTGGAGCCCTTGGAATTTCGAGATCCAAAAACTGCCTTTCCCGGTAATTCCTGTGATCATTTTTTACTGTGATTCATTTGAATATTTAATTAATACTGTGACAGTAGCTGATAATTAACATCAACTTCTCAAAAAAGGTGGAGTAACCGGGCACATGAGCAGTATTGAGAAGTTGCAGAAATGTCACTTAAAATTGCTCGCTCAAAATTTATCGCGACGAGCCCGAAGTTACTGAAATGGAGTTTGACATAAAAACCTTGACTATGATGTATGAATTTCCCATGATGCTAATCAATGTCACTCCCGTACCGATTAACAGTATCGCATGGGAGTGAGTTTTTGTTGAATTCAATTTATCGATTTTATTTATGACCGCAATGGACGTATATCGCAACCACTGCCCCATAACTCTCTCTTTTGTCAGTTGTATTCACCTAACTATCTCTCCAACCTCTGCGGCCTCTTTAAAACTAGTCCTTCCTTTCCATTCACGATTCTTTTGTGATATTCCAATTTATGGAGACGTGCTACTGGCCAACTCTTATTGATCATGCTTCACTCATGCAATATTCCTCCTGAATAAAAGGTTATTTTAAGATGTGCACGATATTCATTGAGTGCAAGCTGTCATTCTTCCTGATCTCCCTACCAACTTTTCCCGGGATAGGACAAAGCGAATCAAAGAATTTTCCGTAGAAATATTACTCAAAATTGTTTTTCCTCTGAAAATTAATACTGGCAGAAAAATACTTTTTCATTCTGCAAGAGTGATTAACAAGAAATTCGCATTTGAAATAATTATTTAAACCATTTAAAATCTTCCTCCATTCTCTTCAATTCCGCCGCCCTCCCGCGCCACCACCGTCCGTACATGTGTCAATCCTCGCAGACGACACTCGATGCCGAATCGCATGTGACCCTTGACCTCATGTCCTCTCCCTAAGCTGCCCGTCCAATTTCCCACATCAATCACCCTAGGTTAAAGCACATTTATTTAAGCCGCGACGTTCGAAATCATTCGTTATTTTTTCATTTGCATCCACAATTCTGGCGAAAATGGTTTCGCAGAAAATTTCATACCGCGAATCCGAAAAATGACAAATAAAAACCCGTCACATCATGATTATTTATCTTACATAAGGAATCATTAGCACAACTATCATAAGAGCAAAAAGTACATTCTATTTATGAGTATGAAAAGAAATGGAAAATTAAGTTCGTTAATTTCCAGATATTGTGCTCTGTTAGTGAGAAAGCACTTTGTTAAAACACATATTTGTCGCATGATCTTTTATGGTAGTGAAGTATTGACAAAAACAGCAGCAGAGTAAAAAAGATTGGAATTAACGGAAATGTGGTGCCACGAAAAAATAATGACATTTAAATAGACGGAAGGAATCACTAACGAAGAAGTCCTATTAAGAACTAGAGAGAAAAAACTGTGATAAGGACGCGGGTCAAACTTATAAGATACAATATATAGTATACACAAAAGAATGATGAAAACTATCTTAGGAAGAGAAATAGATGGAAAGATTTACAGAGCAAGACTTTTAATGGAATACGTTTACCAAATCATGAAGAACGTTAGAGTGACTTATTACATGAGATTAAATCTGTTAGCAGAGAGAAGAGCAAAATGCTGACGCAAACCAAGGCTAAGATTCATGTAAATTGACTGTGCAATTATATTGCACTTTATTTATCGAACTTTGAACACACATCAAGGTAAGTTCTACAACTTTGCCAAATATTTCAATAACTTTCATTAACTAAAAATCTCCCCAGATTCTCAGATCAGACGTTACCCTTTTAATGATCTAAGCATATTATATTACAGCCTCTCAAAGAATAAGAATATTGCAAAATCCACCTAAGCAGTGATATTCTTTATACTCCTATAGTTCAATTTTCATGACAAGTTACGAACAAGAGGTTTTAGGGGAGAAGCGGAAATGGACTTCTATTGTCTTATGCAAAAAAATGAGAGGGTTAAAATTTATCCTACATACTGCTGCATATCTTGCATACTGCTGAGGTCGAATTTGCAAACGTTTTGTAATAATTGTACAATGAATCATTAGTACTGCAAGATTCGTGTAGTTTTACTTGAGGGAACGTTTATAGAAGTGTAAATATTATTGCAGTTAAAGTCTGGTTAAAGTACTGAAAAATAAAACAGAGGTTATTTCAGGGCTATTTTGATTACAGCATTGTACTCGAGTTTAAACGTGGGAGTGAGTGTCCCCTAAAAGGGCAACAATCCAATTTCACATTAGCCAGTAGCGAGTTTGCATAATATCTCATATTATCCGGCATATTCCCAGTATTCCCTGTACATGTATCATGTCAGAAAATTACGCGGCACGATGTTCATCGAGTTAATAAATGCGCATCTGACCGAAGATCTATGTTTACTTACGTAAGACTGTGGGGAGATGGGTGAATTCATTAAATCATACGTTGAATTACACGTAGGAAGGGAAGTTTATGGGTTGAAAAGCGTCGTAAATCATCCCTCGTAATACTTAATATTGGTCCTTTTAGTGAGGGAAAATATGTGATTAATCTGCGTATAAATATGTGATACAAGATTTTCATTAAATAAACGTCTCATTTTTCTGCGTGATACGATACGTTTACGATCCAATACATATATAGCAACAAATTACGCGTAAGTGGTATAACGTTATTAGCCAACATTACGTTTCTTGGCAATCCTGAGGAGAATGAATTAAGACAATTGTAAAAAACAGTGTGGGCCAAACTGAAAGATATATAAGCTAATAACCATTTACAGTCAAACTGAAGCACTGGCTTACTATGTGGTTAAAATTAATCATGGAGAGAACAGTCACTTTAAAGGTAACCGTTAGATTCGAACTCCCTCAGATGAGTTATACTCTTTCATACAGATACAATGGAATTCGTGGAAGGATTTCCGTGACATGAGAGATTCCGTGGCCTCAGGGCGTCCGTTGAAGGACGATATAAACTGTGGACAATAGGTAACGTCGGAAGCGTGAGAAACTTAAACGCAATGAAATCTTGCAATATCAAAATAAATAAACTAAATTTCCTCTACTATCAAGGAACAGAGTAATTGATGAAGCGTTCCACGAAGAAGTAACATAATCGCCTGATTGCTAAATGCCATATTGTGGGTGGAGTAAACATAAAATCTATAGATACAGTAAAATGTCTTGGAATTACCTTAACTTATAATATATTGTGGGGAATACACATTCAAACATATGTGGTAAAGCATTGAAAAAACTAGGTTTTGTTTAACCTATAATAGGAAGGTCCTCGGATGAAAAATTCAAAGAGAGATGCTACTTTGCTCTGGTTAGGCCACACCTCGAATACGCCACGAGCATTTTGGACCCTGGCTATAAAGCTTTAGCCAAAAAAATTAATAAAATACAAAGGAAAGCAGCGCGTTTCGTTAAAAACTGCTACGAGCGTACATATAGTGTCTCACAACTTTTAGACGAATTAAGGTGGGAGCCCCTGGAGGCTCCCACCTTAACCACTCGGAGGCTACACGCTTAGGTTGCTTGACAAATTCAGATCTGATATTTTTTAGAACGACCCAGAGAATATTATCATGATTCCTCACTACATCTCTAAGTCTCACAGATGCGACAAAATAAGAGTGATACACTGCCGAACATATTGGTACAAAAACTCGCACAATAAGTGACCACAATAAAAATTGAGCTCCACTAAATACACTCCTATAATACATGTCACCAATTCATCTACCAAAAAATTACATTTTTACACGGCTGGTGACCTAACTCCCCCCGCCACACGCCCATGCGGCTGCTCGAAGGGTATTACGTAGATGTACATGTTGAAGTCGCAAAGTTCGTGTTGACGAAATTGACGGAGGTTAGAACACTTCAAAAATGATTCCATTCAAATTTCAACTAAACTTAAGTACATTTCAAATTCTCGCTCAGTGTGTACGTACGCAACGTATACGCAAGCTAAAGTGATCTCTCAGCCGTGGAGCAGATGATATTCTCTACAACGCCGTGATTCAAATATGCTCATGAACGTCCAAAAATTAAGGCCAAACTCAGGGAAGTTAAAGTTATGAACGGAGGCCATGTGTCATAGATGAATGGACAAATGCTTTCCACTAAACGTATAAATAAAAGTATTTGACATATATCGCCGCTGTAACTGACCAAAAAGTTTTTTTCCAGATTCAACTTAGGACTAAAAGCCAAAAAAAAATTATGTTACAAAAATAACCTTGTGCAATAGCACCGCAGTACGCCAGATAAATCTAACTGAAAATAGAACAGCAATTAAAAGGTGAATACAAAAATGCATGTTCTGAAGCCATAGAGACAAAAATAAAAAATGACCTCACGTATTATATTTTTACTCATAGTAACACTGGCAGTTTTCAATTTGGGTTTACCGTAGAAAAAAAAGCGGAAATTTTAAAAAGCAAGGGGTAATTCCAGGGAAAACAAAATACCAGTTGCCACGGTGCGCAGTGAATCACAGAGTATAAAATCTAATCAATCATCCATGTACAGAGGAGTGCGATGGCCACATTTAAGCAACTGAACCAGTTTTCGTACGTGTACATCGCACGTGTACAAAAGCGGGATCCTCTAAAATGTGTGTTCACTAAATTTCAAAACATACGTGAGTTAATATTCATGAGGAAAACAAATTGATACCAACTTTAAACGAGGAACGAAGAGCGCAGGCCGAGAGAGAGAATGTTTAAGGTGAGAAAAACTTATGGAGAGATTTTAAAAAAGTAAAAAAAAATTGACTACGGCAGTTTTTACTTTGATTTGTTGTAAAGTTAAACATTATTAAAAATTGGTACTTGGAGATGCCTCAAGTTTGACTAGAGTTGATAAAATTATTATTAATACGATACAAGAAAGTCAGTGATATTAATTTAAAAAAATAGAGACGCAGGATGGAAAAACAGTATATTTTCAAACCTTAAAAAAAACCGTCACAGCATATAACAATCGATAGCGCATTGTATTACTGCATTTTTGATTCTGAATGACAATGAAATCAACAAGAATGACGTATAACATTGTGTATATGATGTTACGAGATGGAGGTGAAGTTATAAAAAAGGGCACTGATACAGAGTTTCTAATTAATATCTGATTTATCAACGCAACCATCCGCGCGAGGACTTGTATTTACCCAGCATTTGTTGAACTACCGTGGTACATTCAATACGCAAAAATAGTGAGCATAAAATAGTTTGGCAGCCAACTCAGGTTTACTCCTGCATCGTACAATTTCGTAGAAGTCGTAAAATAAATGTTTCAGCAGGGTTAGCTAGAGTAATTCAGATGAAATACAGTTCATCAAGTGGGAGCACTGATTAACATGATTCTTGTCTGAGTACTAAAACGCAATGCAAACACACGGTTTGAAATAATAACTCAGAAGGTATGGAGGTAACCAGAGGCAGGCGAAAGAAAAGTAAACAGAAAGCAAACTGTATTTCCTAAAGACGCACGAAACAGAACATAAATGAATCTACATGAAATATAAGTATTAAAAAAAAGCGTGATGGCAATGAAAGAGAACGATCTTGAGTAGAAAAGAGCTAGGATAAAAGGAAGAAACGCGCAGGATGACATGGACCGCGCTTTTAGAGTGACATCAAGTGGTTAAATTTATATTTATTTTTTTGTACTTTTTTTTTAAACCAGAGCCGAATCACCTCTAATTGTGAAGGGATGAGTTGTCAAAGAAAAGCTAAGCTAAGGAAAACGTGAGCGCTTAAATTTTTTTTTCTTCTCTCCGAGAGAAAATTTAAAATGCACAATGGCTTAAACGAGTGCAAAACGAAAACCGGACTTTAAGAGGACAGCCACTCCACGCGGACTCCACCCAGAATGCTGAGAAAGAGATGGCGTTCTCGTAAGGAGGCTGAGAGAAGGAGACAAGCGTCTTAAAAGACCGCGACGGAAGGGAAGAGAAGGAAGGCGGTGCAGCATGCCAATTTGTCGCTCCAAATGAAGTCATGCTACACAAATTGGGGACGGGTTACAATAAGCTGTTACGCGGGAGAAGGCATTAAGCTAACTTGCACATGGTGGGAGTGTATCTGAGACTCGAGGGGAAATGAATATCAATGAGTGGATTCGAGAAATAAACCACCACCCTCTCACCCCCCTCTCCAAACGCCATCTTTCCTCCCTTTTTCTGAAGATCTTAATCCTGTTTACCCGCTATAATTGCCCCAATTAGGATGAATGCTCGGGAAGAAGAGTTCATTTATAAATTTAGCGCAAGGGAACGATGAAATAACCACTCGAGGCGAAATAAAACCAGAAGGGCGAAAACATTGGAATAGTAATTGGATCTAAAACGTGATAGTCGGAAAATGGAAAAAAAATGAAGAATTGAAACGGCGCCAAGTGTATGGGGTAATTATTCACATGGAGGAATACAAGACTGAGTCGTACACATTGGGTAGGAAATCAAAGGGCGATAAGAAATAAACGCATTACTCACGCCCGACTGCGGTTGCCAATGATGGTTTCCTCGATAATGAGCGATGAGCTATAAAGGATCAAAGCTCGTATTCAAGAGCGTTACACGTTTGAATGAGCACAGCATAAAATTTTCAGAATTACAATTGAATTAATAGCAGGAAAAAAGTCACTTCTGATAATGGATAAGATAAAACTTTTGAGGAAAAATCGTCTTTAAAATCGGCCGGAGGTTCTAGACCATAACAGGTTTGGTTAATTTCGCATAAAGGTTCACTTACAGCAATGTAACTTCATAAATAATATAAAAATAGAGAAAATATAGCCTAGATTGAGTCAAAAAACTGTGCAAGAATGGTCTTGAGTTCAAGTTTTACAGGCGTAAGAAAAGCTGCCTGCGGCAACAATAGGCCATTTTCGGGTCTCGGTAAGAATTTCCTCGCAATTTTAACTGATTGCCGTGAGAGATCGTGCTTTAATTTGCGTCAAACACCAGGCTTTACCTGGATATGTGTACTTATCCGTAAAACAGTTTTTGTTGGTTTTAAGAACGAATGAGGAATGAAACTTTTATAATATCAAAAGGAAAGGTCATTCAAATAACCACCATGCCGAAGGACAGCTGAAAGCAAAGAAATGAGACTACGTAGAGAACATCATAAAATTAACGTTGCACGCATTACAAATTACGGCGAAGCCACATCCAAAGTTGCTTTGAACTACCGGCAAACCAAGGCGTAATGACGTAATACTCACGAGCATATTTTTACAGTTTTTTCCTGCACCAATTTATTCCGTCCAAAGAATATAGGAATAAAATAATTACGGCATTAGGCTCAGTAAAAACGTATTCTGTAATTTATTACGCGGACAACTAACAGTTAAGGTCATTTGCGCCATTGGCAGGAGGTAAACTGAACTATTTCAGCCGTGACTTGGTGACGTTTTCATCATTGGCAGGTAGGTTAGCAGGTTGGGGAAGGATCATTGGGGGTGGAAATAAATCCAATGTTGATGTTACCCAGCTCTAAACAAAAGGCAGTGAGAGGACCACGGTTCAACGTTCCATCTAATGGACGGAGTAAGGCACATGAATCATTTCCACGTAACAGTCAGGGGAGGATTAAGATTCAGAACACCGGTATTTGAACTACTGGTGATATTCCAGTGTTCACCGTCACTTCACTGAACCGATCTCCAGACGCGAAAACAGTTACGATGTAAAGCAAAAATGTTAGCAAATCAAGGAGACCACAAAAATATATTTAATAATTAAGACGAAACATGGAAATTAACCATCACTCACAATCAAAACGGAAATTTGAAGGAGAAAAATCTTAACGCATAAAATACATATCAATTATTACTTACGGTTGTAAAATTTAGAACTGCGAAGCCAAATTAATCAATTAATCCAAAATTAAAGTTATTTAGTACACAACTACAGAAACCACAGTGTTTAGAAATTAATCTTATGCAATTTTGATATTTTTCCCTGAATGTAGAAAGACCCTTTCCGTTATTCACACCAAGCGCTAGTCATACAAACCCCTATATTTTTTCCAATTCAATACTAAGACTAGAAATGTAAAAACTATCTTTTATATACACATCCATCAGGTCCTTTACAGCAATTAACGCCGTTATTTCTATGAGAGCAAATCTGTATCATTTATTACTCAATTTATAATCATTCCCTTTGTAGCCGAGGATGGCAAATTAACTCCGTAACAGTAGGGTCAAGGGATTCTTTAATTTATGAGCCAATTAACGGCAGAAAGGGGATTCCGGAACCCGTAACAGGCTGACCGATCTAATCCACCAATTTTTTATGCGTCGGGGAACACTCCACCGCCACAGTATGGTTATGACACCTCCATTTTCAACTGAAAAGTTGATGTTGTCGAAGACAAAATCTACAAGATGATCTATCAAATACTATTTCTCTTCCTAGTGAGCAATCTATTACCTAATGAGTACATTTTAATAAAATAATAACGAGAAAGCTCCCCCGAAATCAAATCAACACTCCCTAACTAAATCATTACTCCTTAGAAATTAATCGTGCAGGATTCTATACAGCTAAAAATAGCATTATGATGCATAGGCAACATAGATACGGAACGACGCAGTTGATGGACAAAGGCTAAGAGTTGGTTCCCACTTGAGTATTGCATTGATAGTCAGGTCGTCCATAAGATTTGGCCGACAGTTGCAGACAGTAAGCGCAAAATGACATTAGCTGTCAAGGAACGTAAGATTATGTACGATCCACATGTCCATACACTTAAATTAGTAGAATAGAGTAGCAAACAAGGGAATATTGACGGGGTGAATACATAGACTTTCTATTTGATTTTTTTAAAATCTTGCTTCTTAATCTTACTTCACAGTACTAACCACAATCAGGAGGTTTCCACAGTGATATAATTAATTATTAGATCAGACATTTATTTATGGACAAGAAACCGGCATTCGTTGAATGCATAAACAAATTAATACATCCCAATCCTTGGGTGCCTACGATACAAATACTTATTACATCCTATATCTGACAATCAATTTCTCGCAGGAGTATACTGAGTCAATTTGGTCAGAGAAAACTCATTAATGACACTTTGGAGAATTGAAAATAACTGTTGTTGACAACATTTTTTCTGGAAGAATTGAAAATATAATACAGGGAATGAGATAAAAGCTATATGATACGCGGAATTAAGTTTAAGAATTCTCTATTTCATTGGATGTAACGGCATTTATAATTATACATAACGTTCATATTAAAATTTTCGATTATCATTACAAGAATTACACGGATCATTAGCGTAAAAATCTACCTCAACTAATTATTAATAATCACTACAATTACAACATATAAAATATAGCTAAAAATAAGGATAACTAACCACTCATGAAAACTATGTCCACAAAATATTGTGCATTATTGATTTTAAGACATGGATGTTTCTTTGAAACACCCCGGTAGGCCATAGTAAATAATTTCATGAACTTTTATAAATGGGCAAAACATAACACTCTGAAGGATGACAGGTTCGTGTTTATTTCAAATATATTATAACTATACAGAAGGATCAAAAATGAGAGCGATACATGAAAGCGTCACAGCTTCAAACGGGTGCTCCTCACATTGAATTAGACCGACAACTTCCTCGTCCCCGAGAAGTAAGTACTTTAATCATGAAAGCAACAAAAATTTCCAGCATGACTTTCATTTTTCAAAAGGGCTATAAAAATACAACCTCGCATAAAATATTCGTGAGAGCGGAAGAGCAAAGGGGAGTGGAAACTTCCGGACGCAGCCAGCTAACTTTGAACTCATCCTCTTCAATTTCCGTAAAAATGTATGCACAGCTCCTCTGTTTAAAACTTTGATGACAAGCTGAGTTTGTCGACGTATAAAAAACCTATCGAGGAAATTTAGCAAAGAGTATCAAAATTAAGAACGCTAATCTATCACAGAATTAGCACGTGATTAAATTACTCAGGCTAACACTTCTTTTTCGGATAGAGACGATCGCGATACGGATCCAAAGTGAAAGCTGGGGTGCTGAAAAATTCTGCCTAACACATCAAACGCAGCGGCAGCGCTGAGTCGCGAGGCAGAATCAGTAAACAGTGTTTACAAGTAACTCCCGACATTCCCAAAAAGGAGTCCGCGGTTGGTGCTCATAGCCACAATTGTTGGGCACAAACACGCTATTTGATACGCTAGGGGAACGAACATTCGGCACTGCAAATACCAAACGAAAGACTACACGGCGCCGGGAAACGTCGCACGCTCCTCTTAACTCCTGAACACGTCACGTTTCCTACCTTTGCAATGGGTACACTGATCCTTGAAACTCAAGTAGAAACAGGAATCTAACGAGCTAGAGTTCAACCTGGTGAATTTCATTCGCAGAAAAGAGACAAATCCTTTACTTTCTTTAAACCGGGTCTTAAAATACAATAGATGAAACAAATATACCCAATGTCAGAAGTAAGAACAATAGTCAACAAAATGCCCACCATTTATTTTAGAAAGATTTTTCCAAAATTACAGCAGTCAGCATGCAATCATACGGTTAAAGTATAGTGGGTAGATTATATAAGAAATGAAGAAGTGTACAGAGAGTCAGAAGAGGAGAGGGCCATATAAAAAACTTACCAGGAAAGAAAAACCAGATTGATTGGGCACACTCGGAAGCACAATGGATTGGGCAAACTCTGAGGTACAATGGATTGGTGAGAAATATAACTAAAGGCAAAATATCGGAAAAATTCCCAATAGGAAAGCCATGGGAAAAATAAATAGCCCAAATAATGAGAACTACCTACGAGAATTACATACGAAGAACTACCAGGGAGTTTAGCGTTAAATTAGGAAGGATAGAGGGATGCAGTAAACCAGTTTTAATATTGAACGACCAATGAATGAAATGAGCAGTTAAGATGTTTTCATAAGGGAAAATAAATAACTGGAGTTTTTAGCTACGATAACACACAAGGTATAACCGTTGTCAAATACCAGTTCATATTTGAGATAAGAATATTTCTGAATATTTTAAGACATTCATACATACAAAATAAATCGTTTCTGTGTTAAAAAGTATCGCATTTTACTCAACAAAAATTAATTTTTCTACATTTATGGAAAATAATTACATTTTATTACCGTAGAACTAAAAACATTGATTGAAGAGAGAAGAATGAAGGCTAGAGGTCTAAAATTTCGAATATTTTTCAATAAACGCGGGATCTGAGGGGTAGACTATCTCATCCCCTCTATTTAACCGAAGAAAGAAATCAGAATCAAAGACTATGAGAAAAGAAAGAGATAAACAAAAACCGGGAAAAGTGAAGGCCCGGAAGATCCAAACCAAATGAACAAAAAAATTTTCAAAGAGGAAGGGATGATCGTATGGGAAAAGAAACAAAGGAGAGATGCAGATGAAAGACCAGAGGAAGGGGGTCGGTTAACGCAAAGCGGGGAGGATGGAAGAGGGAAGGAAGGGAGGGAAGAGACGGTTTAGAGAGAAGGAGGGGTTGGTAGGGAGGCTGGTAATGAGGGCGGGTTATTAGGGGAATGAAAAATTAAGGGAGGGGTTAAGAGTAGAGAGGGGGGCTGGAAGAGTAGGGGGAGGCAGTGGGATGAGAGATCAGCGAGAAAGGGGAGGAGTTAGCCTCCCTCTCAGTGAGATCAAAGGACTGCGCGCCAATTAATCCGTCAGAATGCGCAAAGATGCCCCAAACCCTGGGCCTTTAACCCCACCCCCACCCCCTCAGTATCTCCACACCGCCCGGTCGATCCCGCCCGCCTGCCTCCCTTTTAGTCCACGGCCCAACTCGACGAGACCCCTCGACTCTCCCGTCGCCGCCACTGCCGCACCTCGCCTATAATAACTCAGTTCTCCGTGCAGTGTCGGGCGAAGGAGCAGGTATAATTAATGCAAGGCTGGAATACTGCGGGGCGGAGGTATGTGGGGAGAAGGACCATTGGAGGGTCCTCTACTCCTGCTAACCCGTCCAGGAATCCGGGGAAGGGAGAGAGAGGGTGGGGTGGATAACTGCATTATCGAAATGAAAGGGAGAGGAGGGTGAGGAGGAAGAGGACAGAGGTGAGTGGGTAGGGTGAGGAATAGAGAGGTTAGGGTGCAAAGAGGCCATCAAGACAGGCAAGACAATCGCCTCCCCATTCCCCCCCACTTTCAAAAAGGACTCCTCCTCAACTCAACAATAGCTCACGTCGGTGTAAAGGTCTGAGGAAAGGCGAAGAGATTAGGGGACCTTCTCGAAGGCGGAGTTTAAGCCTCTCCTTGCGCCCCAAAGACACACACACACTTCACCTGTCCCCAGTCCCCCCGTCACCCGCCCCTCCCCTTCATTCAACTGTCCCCAACCGCTTTTAAACTCTTCCCCACCAAATAAACGCCTTGAATCCTCCCATCTCAGAAATCCTCCCAGGCTCATCCTCCACCTCAGCAAACCTATCCCACCCAACCCTTCGGCCTTCCAAGAGGTTTTCGACACTCCTTCCCCTCCCTCCTACCCGAAATCGAGCGACTTCCCAAGATCTTGATTATCTCTAATGGGTCACATCTAGACTTTGAGGGATGAAGTCCACGCCTTATAGTACCCCTCTCTCTCTCTCTCTCTCTATCTCTTTGCTGTCCCCTCGCGCGCGAGATATTTGGTCCTATCCAGCGACTGCCGTCGTAACTTTGTGCAAGATGATCGAGACCTTCTCAGAAAGGGGGGTAAGTTTGAGTAGCAGACAATACACTTCTCGAGCGAAATTTAACAACTTTTCTCATCTTGATACGGCGTATTTATGGGCATGAAGCGGAGGCCAGATGCCACAAGTTATAGTTCTTGGAGGATTGGTCTATTTTTTTAAAATTCATTCCTCGGAGTTAATGTGAAAAACTCTAGTGAAGGGTTGAAATAAAGCGAATTCGATCATGAATATGACCGACTCCATAACTGAGGGTTTTCTAGACGCTTAAGATACTGACAATATTTTCACTAATGATTATAGTTGCAAAGTATATTCAATCATTTGAACAAAGCGTACTGCGTTGATACACAATATTTCTGGTGACAAGGAATATTGTCTCTCAGTCAGGGGGAGTCAGCAGTAAACGAATCTACAAAGTGCGATAAAGCAACAAATCAGTTGCTAGTACTCTATGTAAGTAGAGATATATGAAGAAAAATGCTAAGAATTTTCAAAGCGTTCAGGATTTTGAGTTCGTGATTTCAAGAAAAACGCTCATCAATGATAATTCTTTGTATTTCACATCATTTATATCACTCTTCTCAGAAACTAGACCTTGGAAAATAAAGGCATGTCACGTTGTCAATTTTATACTCAAATATTATACTTGAAAGATAAAAATAATCTAAAGTTCTAAGATCTATGTCCAAAACATCGATAAAGAGCAAAATAAATAAAAATTAGAAAATAATAAAAGGAATTAGAAAGGCCTAAAGTATTTATTTTATAATTGAGGCTTCATAAACGTCAAGTCAATAAAAAAATAACGGAATGCATCGAAGGACAAAATATTTGGTGATAAGGAATTTCGTCTCTCAGTCAGGAGTCAGCAGGAGAGTGAATCTACAAACGTGTGAAGAAGAAAATTTGACGTGAATTGCACAGAAAAGTAATTTAGGTGACCAAACCACTACTCTACGAAATGACACAATAAGCTCCGCGAATGTACTCACGAACTAATCTACACGATTTACTTATTCATTTACTTACTTACACGAATTACGCTTACATAACCCCTGATCTAATTGGTACCATTCTGTAATGATACTTAAACACAAGAACTGCCACCAGGTTTAATCGGAGCCTTGCGGAGATAAATAGGTGTGTTTTGGTAAAAAGTTTGCCAAGAGTTATTTTGGCACGAAAAATGTAAACCAAAGCCGTAATTTCTGCATTTATAGTTCAAATCAATGCTAAGAATGCTTCGAAAGGAACTGTTTGTCCCAATTTATGCATGATTACTGGCGGTGGCTGAATACGCCGTCGCAGAACGTTCAGAACTAGCTAGTCGTCAGGCAAAACCCCTGCTGGCAAGCTTGTTCAGCTAAGTGGCGAATGTGAGGTAGAGACCACCAATGGCACCGAGTGAAAAGTTAGACGAGTGTATGCCAATATGTAGTCAGACAATAATTTATTTGGACTTTGTCTAACACCAAAATATTTTAGCCGTTTCGTTCCCTGAATAATATTGGTATCGTATTGTAATATAATCGCAAACAGGTAGTTCAGAAGGGAATTTTCAAAGCGTATAGATGGCTTCCAGCTGAAGTCCAATAGGAGCTGGCACAGACTCGCCTTTTCTCGAACGCATTCATGTTAGTTGGAGAAGGCTGGAATATTTATTTCAGCCAGTATAGCGTCTCCGAAAGTGAGATTTTCCATCTTATGGTGAATAAAAAATTTAGATAATGACACTATTGATCTCATGCCTTGTACTCGGATGTAGGTATCTACGCATGGAAAATGCGAAGTCACGTAAGTTTGAAAAACATTTTATATAAACAAACTTTAATTGAAAGACATATTTATAATACATTTTCATTCCAATTGCTGACGTTACCGTTCATCGTAAACTTTACGTTACGCTAAGTTAATAGTTCCAATTCACGGTATACATCGTAAAGTATGTACATATTTACTGTCATATTTTAAGTCATAGAAAAAATAGATAGTGATAAATAAAAACACAACTGAAAAATTATAAAATGCATCCGCTGATAAACCACGAATGGCTTAGCAGGACCATGAAGTTGTAAAGTTGTTTAAGAGTGTGCATTTTACAGATTTTCATTATATTTTACAAGATTTTTATTTTACTGCTATTATATGAGTTTTCTTTTATATATTCGTACATTTTTAAAAATCCCATGTAATTATTCCATTTGATGTAATAAACATTTATGAATATGATAAATTACAATATTAAGCATGGTTCCTCCTTAAGAATTCGAGGCCCCACGCTTTAAAAAATATATATATTTTCAGTCACTGAGCCAAAGTTTAATCATGAGATGCATGGCTGTGCATCGAAGGACATGTAAACCAAGATGAAAAAGTCAATAATCATCACAAAAATGCTAAAAATTTGTAAAAAATAATGAATATCAATAAAATAGTACCTAGAAGAGAGGGAATGGCAAGGAAAATACAAGAATTTCACCGAATATAAGGAGGTATAAAATGGCCTCTAGCATCACTTCTAAGTATATCTAGTTGAAAAATTTTGCGATCAAAATAAGGTATTTTTATTTTATATATTTTTATATTATATTTTAGGACATAAAAATTAAATAAGTAGCATATAGGTAAAATAAACGAAGTCACGAAATTGTTAGTGTATAGTCATAAAAAATAATGAAAAATAATCGCTTACATTCATTGGGTCAAAAGATAAAGTAATGATATTTATTACTTTTAGATATCATACGGTCATAAATAAACTGTATAAGGCGTAGATACCATCGGTAACTTGGTTTCACCAGAGACATCATGGATAATGCGGGGTTTGTCTGACTATACCCAACGGCGGTTCGAGGGGTAGCGAGATTTGCGGCTATTCTCGTGTTAAGCAAGTACCCCGAGTTATGTGACCGTATCACAGTTGACGATATATCTTTAAAAGAAAAAGAGAAAGAAACGTTTGATTTGTAACTTTAACAAATAATGATTATAGAGTAACAAAATGTCATGCATATTGTACATGATATAATTATACGTAGCTCAGAGATAAAGGTAACAAAAAGACGGTACATAAAATATCCGATAAAAGGGCAAACAGGGACGAAAAACATTTGCATCCTTTTAACCCAAATTCCAACGGTTTACAGGGTCAAGAACTTACACCTGGGAAGAATAAAAGGATTCAAAGTGGGACCTAAAAATAAACTTTGGATACACAACAAGATGCGAACATTTTCGGAGAGAAAAACTACAGAAACTCTCATACGTAAGTTAACGGTCACGATTTTTGAAGAGGCCAACTCGGAATGGAGGCAATTTTCCAGGAAGGAAGCGCTTTATTTTGTATGCATGTATTCCCGAGGAGGAAAGAGGATGGATACACCACCAGTCGAGGCCTTAAACGCATATCCACTCCACCTCCCATCTCTCTCAACTGAGGAGTTTTCGTGGGAGACAACACATACTACTGCCCACAGAAATCTCACGACGGCAGCGTCCTAAGGTAGCGAGGCCACGACGATGAGCCCACAAGTAATGTGGGCAAACGACACAAACTACGCCCTCTATACGTCCAGACAATCTCCCGGGTGAAAGAACAAAGGAGCACACTTTCCTTCCTTCTTTTCATTCCGTTCTATCCCTGTATTTTCGACTTTCCGAGACTTTGATAGAACACAATGGAATGCAGGATGGTTGAAGATCCATTGAAAAAAAGGAGGCTTCTTCAGGATAGATATCTGGTAGGTAAAAAAATAACGAAAAAAAGAATTTTCGTGAAGTTCACGAAACAATTATACAGAAGAGGGCTAACCGTGATGGAATTCCCGAATTTTTACTGCACACCAAAAAACCTCGCCAGTAAAAATCTTTAATAAGTTCAAATCAAAATTTTGAGGATACTGTAGATACAGCTATAATACTTTTAATCGGTTGTATTCAAGAAAATGTCAATTAATCAACCTCAGAGACAAAATTCTTTCCGCAATACACTGGCAAAATCGCTGGTAATTGATATTCAACATAAATAATAGGTGACTAAGAAACAATTTGCATCCATATAATGAACAAGGTACGGTAAAATTTGGTCATAAAACATACTCAATTTTTAGAATAATTATTTCACAGTATAGAGAGTGATGAACCTAGGTAGGTACACAATCAAAGAAGTAAATATCGTAGAGTAAGTGGTAATAGTTTGTTCCGAATATGACATGGCTACTCAAATTGTTATTGAGGTATTGTACGCGTTAGATAAACTATTTTCCCAATTCCTATCATGAGAATGTATAATATGCACTAAAATTACAATATATTTCGCCTCTCAATCTCTGAACTAATGCATAGCATGGAAATTAATCAAAGATCCTTGTCAAGGTGATATTATGAGTATTGTTAGTGTAAACAAAAACCCTAAATAATAATGAAATGTTATAATGTCTTATTAGATCAATCTCTTACCAAACGTGACACTTAATGATATCAAAATGCTACAAAACTAAAATACTTTGTTTACAGATATTTCATCATTCTCCAAGCAATTATGATTTCAAAGGAAAAATACGTCACATGGTATACTTCCGTAGTTTCAGGACATATATTAGATCATATTATATTTCAAATGCATCTTCACCGCCAGGAATTAGGTTCAGTTAAATAAGCAGTGTAAGTTACATTTAAATATCTTTCTCGGGCTTCGCACCGGGTAATGTTTTCATAATCCGCCGACGTTTCAGAAAACGACTTGTTTTCCATTTTCAAGGCACGTGTTATTCCCGCGAGAAAGATAATTTAAATATAATGCACCGGGAAAATCTTAAATCATTTATAATGTGCATTTAGTTGCTTCAGTGGTCTTTAAGGCAGATGAAGCGCAAATACAATAATGATTATCCCTTGAATTTATTATAACAGGTAAAAAGATAAATTGCAATGGGCTCAAATTCAGTGTGCAGATAGGCATACTGCATCCTGAGATCAGTCCTCTCCTGCCGTGCCCTCTTATGTATTAAGCTGTCAATCATCAATCTATTAAAATATCTTTCATAAGAATTTAACAAATGTGCTAGTATAAACACTGGTATAGTCTGTATTTTGCTATCATCACTATGTTTAGATATCTTTTATAAGGATTTAACAAATGTATTAGTAAATTTCCAAACATTGCATGTAACAAATGATGTGGTACGAAGTCACTCGCCTGGCTAACACACCCGGTCCCGGTTAAGTCAAATGATTTTTTCATAGCGGATTTCAACCCTGGTTAAAATGTATTCGTGTTTCTTTTGTGCTTTTCCATAGATTTAAATCATCAATAGAAACGGAACAAAACTGAATTTTCATTATCGAGTTTATGATTGAAATGAGAGCGTAAGCATATGAAATTTGGATTTAGGAAGTTGGAGAGTAAGGCTAGAAAATATATCACGAATTCCTCATCTGCTCTTTAATTCTCTCACAGAATTTCTTTTCCAAGAAGTTAATCAATGGTTTACCTGTCAAATTTAAATTTCAATTAGCCCCACTCCAAACGCCATAGCAGTAACTGCTTAGCGTTTGAATTGGATCACATTTAAAACGTGATATCATAATATTTTGACTCAAAAATGATTCTCAACAAAAACTGCAGTAACCTTTTGCTATGAGCGTATTGTAGTATTCGGGCACCAGCGACTGAATAAATTTTACAGTGAACTAATGGTAATCTACAGAACCGCGCGTAATTGAACAATTTAGAGGGCGATAGGTGACAAGCTATTTTCCCGAGTACAAACGACTGTCCACTCGACAAGCAAGAAAAGATAGAATTGAACTTTAATCGGTTTAAGTATTATGTAATATCGAAAAAACATTCAAACATCAATAACTGGGATTTCTTAAATGATTATTTCATCTCCTTATACTTCAATAAAATAAGATAAATATAAACCCGCGTGCTCCAAAACTAATCCTAAATCGGCAAGCAATCTCATGTCTGGATAAAGTGGCTGTTCCTTTCAAAAAGCGAGAAGTAAAGATTAAACGTGTATAAATGGCATTCATATCAAATGCTTGGCTTGAAACGCCAGGTGGCTCATGACACCAAATTCAAATCAACCTAAATTAGGATATGGTAAAAAATCTATGCAAAAGATTTGGATACATAAAATTTCAGAAGTAGAATAGTGTAAAAGTTCGTGTTGCGGCTATTGCTATAACATGCAACCTGTATATTAATTGAATATTAGCGAAATTAAAAGAGTGATCGTTTCGATTCTAATGAAGTGGACTGTATTTCCTTTGGTTTTAATGATCTCTTTATCTTATCTTGACCGTCTTTGTCTTACAAAAAAGATTGATTGGTATCAACAACTCAACAATAAAAAACGTGTCATTAGTAACGTGAAAGAAGAACAACGAAACTTGTGAAATGATGTCAGGCGCGAACAAGTTCGGAAAGAATATTTAAGTAGTTGGTGTTGTCGGCCGTTACTTGGTGGAAACGATTCATTATAAATCAATAAATACACTTGAGTTTTCCTTCCACTACCTAGGTTTTGATACTCAGGTCATCATCAGGTGACTACAGAAAATTTTTATCTCTGTGAATATTTATACACATACATGAGCTCCTGCTCCTAACCCGCTCGTAACCCGCTCACCCGCTCCTTCCTCATGTATGAGTATATACACTTACTGAGATATGAATTTTCTGTCCATGTCTGTTCTAGGAGACATTATTTTCATCTTCAGCCAGGAATATATTCAATGGAATGACGATCGAGTATACCAGATTGCCTACATTCACGGCGGTCAAACTTCACAAACTAATTCAAATTTCCGAGGATTGAAACACTATTAAGTTTTCTGGTAGGATATATATCATCCCGTTGCGGTAAATGATACAAATAATCGTAGTTTCCAGTGCAAAAAATATAAACGTTATAATAAGTAAATATTTATAAAACCCTAAATCAGTAAAAATAAATACGGGAAGCAAGCTCACAAAACACCCCTTTTGAGTACACGCTGACTAATACGTATCACGCACAACCGCTATATCAATTAATCTTCTTCACAAAGAAAATTTCTAATACGCCCATGGGAACAAATTGACCAACCAAAAATTCATGGAATAGTGCGGATGAATATAAGAAAGAGCACTGATTTTTTTCACTCACTCCGTGTTGAGTAATGTGACTAAATTTTTACCCATCCGAGATGCAAGAAGCAAAACAGGTTGGATGAATCATGGCCGTAAACTTTTGCGCGAGTCTGCGCCGCCACGGAGAAGTGGCGCCAGCGCCGATCCACAGCGCGGAATTTATCACTACTCAAGTAAAGTCTTACATCTCTCGTCGACTCCGCCCACGCTTCTCCATATCCTCCTTCCCGCTTGGGGAAAACAGAATAAGGATCTCCACCGAGGCATTTTTTCCCTACTTTTCCGATACTTCATTGCTTCCGGCTCCCAGATACTTTTGCACATTAAATCCTACTTTAAGGCTGAGAGATTTTCACGAAAATTTTCGGCGACTCCGGTTTTAAAATTATTCTCTATATTTTTTTCATCTTAGTCTCCTGTCCTCCCTCTTCCCTCAACCATTATAACCGACCGCCACTCGGATTGGTAGTGAAAATTAACACGTAGCTTTTATCAAAGTTCGTTTTTTTCTCAGCTCTTTCCTTTTCTTCTCCCTTCCGAGGATTAGCATCAAAAGTCAACTTTCAATCATTCTACGTCCTTCCACCCGTCCTATTCTCCCGCCACCTTCCCATCCAAACCTTCGGGAAGCCGCCCCCATCCCAATCTCCTTCCTTACACATTCAATCCCTTAATTTTCCCCGGGGGGATTTGGGTTCGGGTGGCATGGGCGACATGCCTGTGGCGGCATCGCAAGGGAGTTGATGCCTCCAAATCACGACCTAAACGAATAAAAAGTATTGGATCGTAATGCGTCCATAATCATTGTCCAGTGTTCTACCGGTAGTGTGGGGGGGTGGGTTTTTGATGTTAATGCATTAGTGTTAGGACGAATTTTTATGGGAGATGATTTTAAAGGATTAGTGTCCACTTGCTGTGAAAGACAGTGAGGAGGAGGGTTCCAAAAACCGGCCAAAAGCTCCCTGCACAAAATATAGCGATAAACTCAGTTGCCTCAGGCGTGACTACATGGAATTTACAATACATTTTAAATGAAGTAATTTTGGTATTCCACATAAATTTTATTTAGACGACCCGGGTTTCGACGTGGCACGTCATCATTACCTGATGATTATGTCTAAACCCTGGTCGTCTAAAATAGAATTTATGCGGAATAACAAAGTTACTTAATCTATAATGTAGCGGTATAATTATGCAGCGGCACATGAAGCGTAATTATAAATACATTACAGCTGTATATTTTGTACCTCACTTTTACTCATTTGGCTAGATGTATTAAAAATGCGTATACGCTTATTCGCATGGGTAGAAATAGTGATACATTGTATCGTATAATTCGTAAAACGGAATGGATATTTGAAACGACCCCAACTGTTTTACTCCTTAAATCTCCCCCGGAGTCTACTCATACTTCTCTTCACCCGATAATTTAATATAATGGAATAAATAGTAAGAAGTAATTTCATTTGAAATGACTCACAGCCGTATCATTTCCCAATTGTTTTGCCTCACGAAGTCATAAAGGAGCCACCTTAAATCCCATTACCAATCTCTTCTTACCCTTATTCACCCTCCAATCCTCCCCTTCTCACAACTAAATCCGCCCAACCAAATAAGACCCACCCCAGGGCATTTCCTTCTCCGATTTCATCCCTCCTTCCACCCCTTAATTCCCCCAACTTCCTGCCGTAGATCTCCGCCACCCGTAAAGATTCACACAGAGTGTGAGAGAGAGGGCGAGAGAATAAGAGAGCAAGAGAGGGAGGGAAAGGGCTTTGTCCTCTAAGAGAAGGAGACGCCCCACCCAAGGCACTGACACAGCGGCCTATCGCGATCGAATACTCGCTGGCCATAAGAAGCAGGCGTGATGGTAGGTGATGGCGGGGAAAGAGAACTAGGTGAATACCAGAGCGAGTGTCCCATTGTCTAGATTTCTACTTCTAAATCAAAGATAATTCCAGAATCTCCATGAATAAAAACACTATTTTTTAAATTTAGGATTTAGTGTATAGCACAGTCTAGTTTTGGTGTTAACCGTGTACCTAATAATCAAACATAATCCATAAAACAAATATATTACCCACTATTTTCAGATTTTGACTAAAATTCATCTTAATAAGGAAGATATATACATATAAAAAATATGAAATAAGAAGTAAATGAGAAAATCTGATAACGTCACCCAAATAGTTGTAGCCACCTAAGTTCATATATCTTGGGTGGGGGATAATCCAATTTCACACTCCTGTTACACCGAACTTTAAAATAAGGGTACATTTTTCCATGGCAATAACTTAAGCTTTATATCCATTTTACATATATAGCTTTAACTTAGGCGTTATATCCATTTCTTACCATTCTTAAGTCGTCAGCTATATATGTTGCCAAGGGACAATGGATAGGTTCAGAATCAACCGCAGAGCTACCTACCTGGAAATCCAACCAATCAAGCTACAGAGATGTTTTATTGCAAGCAATAGCTGCAGGTCAAGAGGTTAGGGACATATTCACTCGATTCAAACAAGAAAAGAGCATATGTTGGCCATAACAAGATCTGTAACGGCATGAAGCTCTCGATATCGTTGCATAAGACGAAGAACCTAAATTTGCAAAATAAAAATAATATGCATATGGAGGCTAGAATCTTCTTTGACTCGAGGAATCTTCAATTTGATTGTAATTCTCATTCAGGCAATTTAATGAAGACGTCACATGTGCAGATCAATAACTTTTTTAGAAAAACGGTAGAAAATCATGCCTACAATAATGTACTAATCGCTTACTTCTTCTGCTAAGAACGAGTCATCCTGCTAAGAACGAGTCATCATGTAAATAAATAAACGAATAACAAAACCTTAAATACAGAAACGACTGTAATAATTGGACACATCTTACAAAGAGCTATGAAAGACTAAAACGGTGCTTATATTCTCAATCATGTATCCTAATTTAGAGACTAGAAAGAAAAAATCGTACGCCGGAAAACAATACTTATACTTTCTCGCCTAGTACACCCCATATTACATCGATTTAAGACGATTTTACAGTATATTAAAGACAAAATTAAAATTATTTCCAGTAAGTCCCCATGAATTCCCATCCTTTACATAATTTCGCTGGAAATGTTAGATCACTTGACGAATTTGTCCCAAAATAACTCCCAGCCAAATGAATTTCTCGCACTTAATATCCTCAATCTGTAATCTCTCATCAAAGTTCTTGAGCCTTGAGAGCCTTGACCGGGAAAACATATGCATGAGTACCATAATTACTCTTGTTAAAGGATTAGATAAAAAACAACAACGCAAAGGAGAAATTTTATGCCTCAGTCAAAGTGCCAAATTTTTTACAACTGAATATATAAAAGGATTTCCCCAGGGTTAAAGATATAGCGGAAGGTTGACCACCAAGCAGGTGAAAATAGGATGATGTAGTCAAGACAAACATTTCCGCTTACATTAAAGTGACAAGACTGTCGAGTCCCTACTCATATTTTGGTCAATGTAAGGTTCATTTCTGCTTCATCGAATCAGATGTGAATGAAGCTGCAAACCTCAGGGCACCTTTCAATCATTTACGGTACGAATTAAAGTGCTTTCGAGGAGGAAAAAGGATTTTTTCAAGATTCCATCGAAGTTAACTCTTCACACACCAGATAAAAATATGTTTGGACATCAGAATGAAGTCATAATTCCTTCCAGCTATTCCTTGCTCAATGCTGGATCATATAAAATAAAGTCTGGGGTCTTTTCTTTCATCATATGATCCAATATGATTCACTTGTGCAAATAAATATATGATCAGCGCGAGAGAGATACGTTACAAATGACCTCGGTTGTAGGACGTTACCCAAAGTCACCTACCAAACCGAAAAAGGGGGGCGCTGTGAGGTGGGAGGGTGTGGGGGAGAAAGAGGTTTAAAAAGAGACCCAAGGAAGGAAGTTGGGAGGTGTGTTCGGGATCGAGAGGAATGCGAAGGAAGCCCGAGGTCGGTTTTGTGCGTGGGAGGAAGAGCGGGTAACCGCGACTGTCGGTTGGGGGGCAAGTGAGTGGGTGGGGTGGTTCCCGGGGGGGGGAGGAGGCGGGCATACAGCGGGGGGAGGAGCGAATTTATATATGTGTACATATATAGTGGCAGAGTCTGTTGGATGGTAGGAGGTGGGAGGAGAAGGAGAGGCAGGGGGAGGCAGGAAGGAGGACACTCCCCTTACTCGGAGGGCGGCGGTCCGGAATCTATTCGAAGCGGCAGCTGTCACATCCAAGGATATCCTTTGGCTTCAACCCTTAAGAGGGTCGACCATGGTGGGAAGGGCAAGTCAGAAGAAGGGCTGGGGGAAGGAGAGGAGAGGGTGAGTGAAAAAGTTTTTGAGCAAGGAGGTCTGTGATGCACGGAGACTCGAAGAAAAAGAAATCGCGAAAATAGACGAGAGAGAGAGAAAGAGGGGGAGAGAAGATGGAGGAAGAAAAATAAAAAGAAAGAAAGAAGGCAAGGGGGGCGGGATGGAATAAAGAGGCGAAAAGAGAACCACATGCAGATGAGAAAGTGTGAAGGGGGATTGAGAGACCTGAGAATAAATTGAAGAGGGCAGAGAAGAGATCAAGACAAACGCCTTTATCCGGACACGGTTGAAATAATCAAATCACATCTTTTACCTCGATTCCTTTTGTTACAGAGACCAGCTGTCGCTTTTTTCCTCCCAGCACGTTAGTTTTCAATTCTTTACGCAGTGCCACGGATGGAGGATCATTACCATTTATTAAAATAAGCGACAAGGACGACAGTCTCTTTAGTTGAAAACACTTTTTCATTTAGGTACAACAAGGGGAGAAAAAAGAAAAAGAGGTAAGACTTGCTCATTTCGCGTCTTTAACCATATTTTGGTTGGTTAGTGTGACCAAACCTTACCTATATCTTCGCAATTCCAATTTTCTTGCATCAGCAATCCTACGTGAATTTAAGATAAAGGATCGTGAGAAACTTGAAATTTTCAAAATTCATCCAAATTACATTCCACGACACATTCGCGGTTCCACGATTCAAGGTTGAAAATTAGTTTGTATTACTTCGCATCAGATAATTGTAACATTACATATATCACGTTGTTCCTATAGGAATGTAGTAACTAAAGCTGGTATCATTATTATTCAGCATTTGGAACAAAATTTTCGATGGAAATCTCATTAGTTATTCATTTTATCTCAAATATAAGCAGTCATTTTAAAGCGTTATTATCCATAAGAAGAAAACAGCGAAGGCGAACATTTTTCCCACCTTAGAAAAAGGGTTAAAAATATGTATCAAGGGAATTTCATGGAAACTTCAACACTGTATAAAGGAAAGAATAAAAAGATGAGATAACTTATGGATGGATAAACCGTCTCCGAGACTTTGAAGCGCTAAGGTGGCACAGAATAAGACAAGTAGAAAGACGGGACTCCGAAGACGACTAAAATTAACCACCAAATTTCGTCGCCTGGAAAATGAAAAGGAACTCTAGAGTTTTTCAAGTGAATATAAATTGGGAAAAAAACTCAGAATGAATATTAAGTTAAATTTGACGTCAAGGAAAGTAGTTGGCTATCCCATTCTATTTTCATTCTAAGTCAAAGAAAAGAAAGTTGAAAAAGAAACACTAACTCACTTGTTCAATTGATGTAAAGGTCACTAAATAAATGAATTATATGCAATATAAAACAGAAATTACCTATCTAAAATATAGATTTTTACATGATTGGTTAAAAATTACCTAATATTATAAACTAATTCATGACAGAGCACGTCAGGTAAATTTACAGCAGGAGAAATGAGTATTGTATGCATTTAAGTCAAAGCCAAGTACTGCATGAAAGCAAACTCAGCAACGTATTTAAATAGATTTATTTTTTTAAAAGTAAATAGGAGCATGAGGTTTTAGCAGGAAGCAGCAAACTTTAATGATGCTTAAACGTATGAATAGGATTTAAGCATTTTAAAAATCCATTAAATACGAAATTCATTTGAATTTCAAAAAGAAACTTGTGCCGACCCATAGAATCATATAAAAACTACACAATGATCGGCATTATTCATAAATATCAATCGAAAGGATTTAGGAAACTGTCTCATCTTTGAAGGGTTTTTCTACCTTCATACGATCAAAACTTTTGGATATTTCCACATTAACGTAATTACCACATGGGCTGCCGATGAAGTATACCGGAGGTGATAAAATGGGCACTAGCATGAATGCTGAACACGTATATTGTGATACATTTTTAATACTTATGAACAAATCCCAACTAAGTTACACATACACGAATATAAACTAAAAAGAATAAGATAATACCAAAAAATCTAATACTACACCATTAAAATTATTTTGAACTGTAAATAAATATTAAATTTTTATTATCTAGATGTGTAAGCATTAAACAGAAATAATAATAAAATTCAAGGCATAATTTTGTTATTCCCCAAAAAAGCTTTCGATAAAAGTTTGTAATATACAGTTATATCTTGGCGTAAGAAGGATAAGAAGAAAACCACAACAATTACGTTAATATTTGAAAGAGTATGGCCGAGAATTATTAATTTTTCGAGTTAAAAAGAAAAAGTGGGAATAAATAAAATATCTAGCATAAAAAACTTCATCCAGCGATTGTTCAGCTGAAAGCCGAATCAAAAAGAGCTAACCGGTCAAGATAAAAAATATTATTTTCCATTGAAAGTACAACATACGAACCGCGAAAAAAATACTCATTATACTACGGATAAAGCCTAAAAAAATATTAATACGCCTAAAAAACACCATTGTCTTCTATCTCATTAGCTCGTTCTGAGAATTGCGGCTCTAGAAACTATCAAAGTACTTGATTGAGATCCTATTGTGAAAGAGGCATCAAATGTTTGCTCAGATAGGGGTGCGTTTAAAATGGTTTCTTCAGCCCATCCATCATTAATCGTGGATTTTTAACGTTATTCCACTTAGCCAGCTCATGCCATGCACTAATTGTGCATAAACCTGAAGATAATAATAATTAAATTGGAATACTGATGAAACTAAAATAAACCAAATATTGATTGCAAAGTAGTTTTTTACCATAAATGTCTACCAAATTTCATCAAATTAAGTTAAAAATTAATTATATGATTATTTTTTCTTGTATGAAGACCATTTAAGAGGAATAAAACCAATGGTGTATAAAAGTGTACATAATTTTATATTCCATTTCACAGTGCCATTTGTATTAAAAGGGATGAAAGATTCACTTCATGAAGTGTACCATACACGAAAGGGTAAAAATATATCCAAACATGAAGAAGGTTTAGTTTCTCAAACAATAAACAATTACCCTAGTTGACTTATGACTGAGCTTTTTGGATAGTAAATAATGTAATAAAAAACATTTTACCCACCTTTTGGTTTATTTATAAACCATACTCAGGGTGTAAGAATTATGCTAAGTGTAAATTTCATTGGTATTCATTTTTTTTATTTCTAGAGACCTGAAAGATAAGAACAAATGCTGAACTTCAAGATGAAGGAATATAATTATAAAAAAGTTATATGTAATCATCCGACGACAATGAAAAGCCAAATCTATGAACCAGTAACCTGTAAATTTCTGGAAGAAAAAGGCATAGTTAACTTCCAGAAATAGAAAATGTATTTGAAACGTATGTCACAGACACAAATTAATTATGAGAGACTAGCTCGCAAAGGAAATAAAGTCGCCGGTGACAGGAAAGAGAAGGGTACCTTCAAAGGTGACGAGAAATCTGATGCATAAAATCACAGTTTTGCCAAAGGACCATTTGATGCCGAGCGATTTTATGGAGCATCCTCGAGCAAAAAACTGTGACGTATGTGCCGGGATGTGTGTGGTGGTATTTAATTCGGAAATACTTGGATGAAAGTACGTAATGGGATCTTGGTATACATCACGGTCGAACTTTAGTGACGCTACGCAGCAGCTCTGCGACAGTCAATTAGACAGAAAGCATCGGGTTCTTCGCGAGAGAAGTCAAGAGAGTGCCCGAGGGGGTCTCGGACGGAAGGGTGCGAGTATTAGTTTAAGTTTTCTGAATTAGATTGATTCCTCTGAGGAGAGAGAAAGAGAGAGAAAGAAAGAGAGGGAGAGGCGAGTCCACTGGAGATGGGATGAGAGGGACATTGGAAGGATGTAAGGAAATAACGGAGTGGGCTTTCACGGTGGGAAAGAGATAAGCGAGTAAAGCTGCTGCGAGGAAGAGGACAGAGAGGAAGGAGGACGCACTCGTGGAGGACCCTTCCCGCACACAATATCCCGGTGGCAGAGAGGAGGACGATTGGAGGAGGGAGAGTGATCCGTGACGCCATTTCCATCTCCTGCGTCTGCTGTCCAAACACTCTGCCGGATACGCAGCTTCCCTCGCTCTCTCTCTCGTGCAACGTAAACTCCCGTTTTCATTTCCCTCCCCCAATCCCTCCTCCACTATTGTGAAAAAAATGATCCTCTCCGCCGTCCTCCAGCTACGAATCAACGACAATCAAATTTCAAATTCTACGTTTCGTTTTCAAATTAACAATACAAAGCACTGAGAGAAAGTATCTGGATACGAATGAATGGTTTCAAGTGAAAATTAAAGCACCTCACCGCATAAGATTCTCTCCTCTTCACAGTACATTTCACCACATTAAAGCAGCTTGAATCGGTGGCGGATTCAGGGAACATTCTCACGGGGGAATCTGTAAGGTCTGTGTTGGTGATTGCGTATGTTGTCAGCAGCCGATCACGTTGGAATCTTGGGGATGGGAAATTCGTACATTTGGAAAGAACGTTATTATCCACATCCGTGCGTACTTGGTGACTCCTAAAAGGTAAATTATCATGTAAAATATTTTTTTAATCAATCAACTTAAATATTCATTAATTTAAATGACTAACAAGTCACTATCTCTATTACATTTGGCTCAATTTAGGTAAACATCTCCATTGAAAAAAATTTAATTAAAGGTGTAGATTACAATTTTGAAAAAACGCCTTGAATTGAAAGTGCTACAACTAATTGAAACATGTTGGTATTCAAAAAATCTAGATACGTTGTGCGTATTCATTTTTTCACACAGTATTTAGACAATATTTCAGGCTCAAGTGCTGATAATAACAGCTTTATTTTTACAGTTCACAGGTTTACCAGTTATAAATGCTGATCCAGTTACCATAGAAACCGCTTCTACTACTTCATCAGCTACACTCTGATTGGTCTAGTGTGTCGACACCATAAGCATTGATTTATGGACGACCTCAGGGAGCAATAATCACTACTGCTGGCATTTCACAACCAGAGGTCACCAAAGCACGCTAGCTCAACCAGAGTGTCCAAATAAACAGTTTATGTCACTTATAATATCACATTATTGAGAAACTTAATTATTTTACACTTCAACACAGGTAGTCTTAATTTGTCTTTTCAGAAAAAAGCGTTACTAAAGTGAAAGTTTCAATATTTAGCGCGGTGGAAAAGTTGAAAAACTTGAGAAGCGGATTCTTAAGGAGAGTTAAATGTTTCATAAAATTGAACAAAAACGTACCGAAACAAAGTAATAAGCCCCCATGCGTCTGTTATAGTCGTTAAAATAATGCGTCTTTAGCAAAACGTCTTTAACACTCAAAGACAAGCCAAATATTTTCCAAACACTATGCATTTTCCAAGAAATAGACTACGTCTATCATCATAACACCATTCAAAGCGAGAATTTCCAGGTTCAACCTAATTTTGCGTTGATTAATTCCTAGACCAGTTAATTTAAGTAAATTAATGCCTGAGCAAATCATGCAATAACTGTGCGCAACAAAAAATTTAGCAGCACTCGACAAAATGTGCATTGCGCATATAATGGAAATAACCTACATATAGAGTGGTAAAACAACCGATAATGCATGGTTTAAACTCAGAGACAGGTAAATACAAGTTAAGCAGCAATTTTTCTAACTTGTTCGTAATTTTTTTCTATTTTTGGCGAGGACATAATCTGGAACATTCACATAAAAGTCTCTATTTATGAACATATTTCATAAATCCACCCTAAATGATTAATTCTTAAAGAGAAAACTAGCAGTTCAATATTAATCCATCTATAATAAACTTTAATGAGATAAACAAAGTAAAAGGCTTCGAAAAAAATTATAAGTAACAAATGAAATAAAACATTTAGTTACCATCTCATGCTGTAGGAATAATAGCCTGATAAGTTATTTATCCTTCCGATGATGCCAAGTATGCTCTGCTCAGGACTATGTTCTGTCGTGCGGAATTTACCAGTAGACAAGGAAATTTCATAGCCTATAATTCAGAGAAAGAAGGGATAAATTAAAGAGAAAAAATGTTTTCTACATCAACATTACCCTTCGAGCCACCGTATGGGCGTGTGGCAGGGGCTGTTAGGCTACCAGCTGTGTAAAGATGTAAGTTTTAGGGAGATTATATTGTGACGTGGATTATAGGAGTGTATTTAGTGGAGCTCAATTTTTATTGTGCGCGGAAAGAAAGAGTTTTTATACCTATATGTTCGGCAGTGTATCTCTCTCATTTTAACGCATCTTTTTTTATGAAATATCAATCTCAAACACGAATTTAAAATATCATTTTTTAAATTATATCCGAACATAGCGAGAATATAATATGTAAAGCCTTTTGCCTAAAGTGCAGTTGATACCCATATTGTTTTGAATGGCGTAAATAATATTTATATATGTAAAGTAAAGCTGATTCATCCAAAAAAGCGAATCCAAGAAAGTATATTTCATCAGCAGCCTCTCCAATTGAACGATTCACCCCATAAAATGGATGTTAGAAAAATATCATTAGGAGTCAAGTTACTCCACGAATTTTATCGCAAAACCATTCAACTATTAAAATAGCATTCACTCTTAATAAATATTTTACTGATATTTGTTTGCAATTTAATTTCAATTCTTCCCTCGATTCTTCAGCGTCTCACATCTTAAACCTCCTTACTAAGCAAGATATACCCGCGCAAAGTTTAAGGTGTGAAGCTCTCAAAAATGCTCCCGGCGCAGACCTACGCGGAAAGGAGGGGAGGAGTAAGAGGATGGGATGAGAGAAAAGACGGAGAAGAGAGGGAAGCAATCAGAGAGAGAGAGAGAGAGAGAGGCGAGGGAGCCAAGCTACCTTGCAAAAATGTAACGAGGCATACTCAGGAAAGAGAAGCGGTTGAATCACTCATAATATGACTCCACAAAAAACCCTATCTATATGTCTCGAGACGAAACGGTTATTGGTTTGTTTCTCGAAGCACTTGTGTTGGCAGCAATGAGAATGGCTTATTGATTCTATTCACGGCACAAGATTCCTAGCCATTTTCAAGAACACAGAAAGTTCCACATCCCATGTCCGAAAATCGTCCATTGCACAGGGAAAACAAATTTTGCGAAGAATATATAAAAAAGGCCACTATTACCTGCCACTGCAACAATTGACTTGTGTTGCGAGAGCACGAACATTACCTAAAATCCAATAACAAAACGTGCAAATGTAACAGAATAGCCAACTCATTTGAGGAGAATTATTGAAAATGCACCCTAAAAAGCCGTATTTTTATTTAATACGATTTTTATAAACTCGGTGATTTCGGGTTTCAAAATTGATATACAAATATATGCAAAGAACACTTGGTATTTTTCCACAATTTATTTTCAATCGCACGACTAATTTCACTTCCTTCCTTCCCGTAACTTTCCTTCTCCTCGCCCCGCCCCCCTTCCTCTCCCCAACACGCCCTCCTCACCTCCCCCACTTCCTACCTGACTATATATACAATGATGTGGAACCGAAAATATTGTACCTGAGGATGACGCCTTTGCGTTGAAACTAGTTGTACCATTGAAAAAAAATGTGGAAAAATACAAAGTTTTCTTTGCAATACGATTTTTACGTAAATCGTGACGCACAAGTATCAACCAGTATATTATTCTGCTTGAATATTAGTCAAAAACGCTAACTGAAATCCCTCCCACATCATCTAGCAACAGAAACTAATCTCGCAGGAGATCTTTATTTTATATGTTCAAATATTACTCCCCTCCATCAGAAAATTGAACACCGGGAAAGAAGGTGCATTTCAATTCCTTCATTAGCCAGGCGCCAATGAATTCGTCATCCTCTCTAGAGACCTGCAGGAAAAGACCTTGCGTAACCCCACCGTTTTCGCCTTCCAGTGGGTAATACCCCATCGTCGCCATTCGCATATGCATGGCAATCCCCGTTACTACCGGCGCCTTCCGCTACGACCCACAGAGGGACACCGAAACGCTATGTCGCGACCTGTCGTCGCCACGCTCTTCTTCGTAAGAGGCCGCTGTGAAGTTAATGTCACACGGCTTACTTGAAGGAATGAAGTTATTTTCAATGTCACTTCAGGAAACTGTTAATATATAAATCATTTAAATAATAAAATTAACGAAAAAAAACGGACTGAGAAGAATAAAATAATTTCTCCTCGCTCCATACTGATTTATAACCCCACACAGATTCCTAATCCAATACGAATCGTCCTGAAAATTTGTGATTGTGAATTTTAATAGCTATGAAAATACTTGAAAGTTTTAAAATGAAAAATATGGGGCGCATGAAAGAGATAATTGGTAAGTACATGAATGACTTACCTCAGTCACTAACACTTTTTTTGTACTGAAAATGATATGAATTGTTTTGTGAGTTTTCTCCACAACAGATACTCCCTCACTATTATCTGTTTATTTTTTGTATTTATTATTATACTATTTACGTATTTATAAAGCATAATATCGCATTTTCATCCAGTTCTGAGCCATGTTTTAAGTTCTAAGTCCCTATATCATCGAAAAATTAGTTTAAAATGGATTACAAAATTTTTACCGAACAGACAAACAGGCAGACAGAAAATTGAGTTAATAAAAACGTGGGAAAATGAAATAAAAAGAAAAGTTTCCCCTTATGTAATTCTGTCTGCCCGCCGAATTTCCATTTGCATTAAGATACACACGTATCGAGTTAATTTATTAACTTGCAGTCATTTTTCTATTAGCATGATAAAATTAGAACTACAGTGAAACCTTTGCTTAGCGACCACCGACGGTACCGCGGAAAAATGGTGGTTGACAGGGGTTGTTGTTTGACAGGGGTTTAGTTTCCAGGGCATAATATGCCAGTCAAAGGGTGGCTGATTTGCAAATGTGGATAATCTCTTGCAGCGACGGTTTTGTTAATATTTATACAGATGGCGTTCATTTCCTCATGATTAAGTTGCTCCCGGGAAATTTCAATGCATATTAATGTGATGAACATATGCATAAAACCTGAATTATGCAACCACTGACGGTTTCTCTGAAAAGTGGTCGTTGGGAGGAATGGTCGCTTAATAGGAGTACTCGCTAAGAGGGGTTTCTTTGTACTGGTCACCGAAAGTCAAGAAAAACCTCTCACAAAAGTAATTATTTTAAAGATTTTTATTCATTCCCACGTTTTTTGTTTCCTTCTGATTTCGGGAAATTATGGAAGAAAAATCCGTTACAATTGCTCAAATTTTGTATTGTTAGTGAAACGTATCATTTATTATCGAGAGTATAGCTAAAGGCGAGACTTTTATGAAAAAGTTGGAGGATGAAATGCCCTGAAAAAATAATTTAAGAACTTCAAGTAGCTTTGATAGTAAAGGATGCATTTTCATGCAGAGCATGCTTCTCGGGCAGAGGCAAAGCAGATGGATGGTGATGGTACAATGATATGGAGTAGTGAAGGAATTTGAAATATATAAGTGTACTGAGAGAATTGTCAATGATGAAGTCCAAATGGGAGCTACGAGTGAGGTATTCACCACAAAAAATGCAATAGAAAAACAGACTTATGCTTACTCAGCACATTCAGAGACATGGTAATCCCTTGAAAATGGAAAAAAAGGAGGAGTACTAAAAGAGATGAATTAACAAGAAGGACCTAGGATGGAATCTTTGGAGAAAATTATGATACGGCAAACTGAGGAGTGAGTTCCGTATTCAGTATGAATATAAAGGCGGGGAGAAGATATAATAATCCAATCCTTAACCAACAATTACTGCTGCTGATGGTGAGAGTATTAAAAATACCAATTGGTATATGTCATTGGATAAGAACTAACCAGAAATTGGCACCACCAACACATAATTTATCCCACTAAAACCAAATAAGAGAACTTACAATGGTGACCGGCCGGCGTTTCCTTCTACGCGAGGGCTTCGAGTAGTTGGCGTCACATGGCTTACGAGAAAGGAGAGCAACGGAAGGCTAGGAGCAGTGTTAGTACCTTTCTGCATCTCATCGCCGAGGAATTCCCGATCACTAACACCACACAGCAAACGTGAGGACGGAGGAACGCTTCATGCGCATAGCCTAGTTCCGCCCACCAGACGCCCGTTACGAGGAGTAGAGGGAGGGACTCCGTTAAGAGGAGAAGAGGACGGGGCAGCGGGCGGACCATTCTTTTTACGGGGGGGTGGAGTTAAAAGAGCTGGAGGGAGGTTATCCTAAAAAATAGACACTGGGAGTAGAGATGGTAGTAAGTAAACTGGAACAGAGGTTGGAAAAGCTATCATGCCGGTCTTCCCCTTCAGTGGGGGTGGAAGGGACGACAGGAAAAAACGCCTTAGCAAGCGGACGCATCAAAAGGCCATCAAACGGTTTTTTAATAATTAAAATATCATTTTCGTAAGGTTTTTTTCTTTTCCTAATGCAATTTTTTTCACGAAAAAAGGAAAAACTTTCTTTCGGGAGTCTTCATCAGTAAAAATACTAAGGAATCAGGAAGAATTGGAGCAATTTTCGGCAAATTACGCGTACGATCGTAATTTTTAGCGATACGAGTATAATACGTTTTAAATTATTGACGCTAGATAACATCTTGCAGGTGAGGGCGTATGGAAATATAAACTAATCACACCTATTTAAACATTTAAAATGAGTTAGGAATGTATGAAATTTTTTTTAAATTCCAACTAGAGATGGAAATATTTATGAAATTAGTCACATTAGTATGAGGAATAGATTTTGTCGAAGGAAAAAGGCTAATGATTGCAGTAATATACGATACAGAATACATTGGGAAGATTCACTATTCTACAAGAAAATACTCAACGATTTATAATTTGAATGAAACTTTAGTCTCAATTTAAGACATGAATGAATTTTTTAAAATTTGAATGAAACCAATTTTAAACGTATAAAAGGTACCGTTCTCTTCAAGGTGTCCCCCGCTAGCTTGAGGGAGAGTGATAATTTTCAAGGAGATAGAGAGAGTAGCTGGGAATGGTTGTTAGGCCGGACAGATGGGCAACAGACTGGAAAAGGCTTGGCCAAAATGTTCTTCCTATCCATCTCTCTCTCCCCCGGCGTCGTATTCTCCCCTTCCTCCTGCCAACTACCTGGAAACGAAAATATGCGGGGTTCGGTGGACTTCACTCTTACAAAACTATCCCACCAACACTGCCACCATATTTTATTCTCCACGCGATATCAAACTCCTCTCTCCCTTCCGAGTTTCATAAAGAGACTCCAGTCCCTGCCTCTATATCTCTTCATCCTTTCAGCTCTTTCTCGTTCTTTCTATCTCTCTCGACGCGAGGCGAGTGCACCGAAGACTAACCTCGCCGTCTTTTATGGCCGCCATTAACGTTTATGGCCTTTTTTTCGCGTCGTTATGTATAAATATTTTATCCTCCCCAAATAATCCCGTTTCGGGGGAACACAAATTTTTTGATAGTGTCTTTCAATCCGCGTCGCTCGTAATTTCAAGTTTTTTTTACCTCTACAAAACCTTCAACACGTCACTCGCTATCCTTAAAGATGACTTCTTCAAGCTCAAAATCTAAAGATTTTTACTGCCCTATGGAGTATCACGTACGCATATGAATATCCTCGGAAACAGACCGATGAATAGAGAAGGGAAATAGCCTTTGACGCTACTTCATGAGTCTTGAAAGCAATACAGTCATCGTATCAACATCATCAAACCGATCTGTTGCGATTTTTGTAAATTTTACCATAAAAGCTTATAAGACAACAATGACTCATCAATTAGCACAATGTGTTATGTATTATTAATATTAATTGGGTCTCATCACTAAAGATTCTCTAGGTAAATAAATTTATCTGAAACAATATTAAGTCATCCGTGTAAACATATTCGTCGCGTTGAGTGAGAACAGCGACTACGAAATCATTTCCAGGACTTAATCTCACAAGCTGAAGAGCACAAAAATCAATAGCAGAACCACCAAGGAATACGGCATTAATTTTGAATGAATGACTTTTCTGACACCAAGGATATATTTTTAAGTCAGTAATTGAGACTAATAACCGAAACTTACACCAATCAAGAGGCTGTGTAAAGTCATTGATTGTCAAATGAACGAAGATGTGATATGATAACACCAAAAATCGTCAGTTTTTCATATTATTATCATAACTTATAGAGGAATATGAAGTAGAATGCTTTAAATATTAGGCCTCAGGTCTATATATTTGTTTAACATGAGAAGTGAAATGAAATTTAGAGACAAAAGCATAAAGACTAATGTGGTCTTTACTATGATGACTAAACAAGGAATTTTAAGTACCATGGAAAACAGAATGCCTATGACTTCAAAATCTCATGAACAATACGCAACTAAATCTGAAATTGCCCTTTTCCGACGTATATACGTGCTCCCTTCTAAAACAGAATTACCTGTCACTACCATACTCTATTCCATGTTTTCAATTATATCATTAAACCAAAATTGGAGCTTACATCAATTTTTCAGACCCATAAGTCTTAGGGCAGCAGTTAGCTAGGTAGTTAAGTACATTGATAACACTGATACTTTCGAATATTACATACATTTTACGAGTCATTAGATATTTGTTCCCAGTTTATTTAATAACCCTGGCTCAGAAAATATAACTTAAAAAAATTAAAAATACATATATTTTACCATACAAAGTTCATACATCACAATGAGGGCATTATAAGCATAGATACTTGATTTGGATAAAAGAAAATATTTCGTATCAAATCAACCTCAAAAAAACTCAATAAAACTTCAGGGTTACTATTTACCTTCAAAGGGTGATTGTTAAATAATTATACCTCAAAGAGAGTCTTTAAAAGTTCCTAAAATGACATGAAATTAGTAACATCAGAATTCTGGCATTACTACCCAGCCTTTCATCACGCGAAAACAGAAAAGATAATTCATGAAGGAGTCCAATGCTCCACAGCCGAATCAATTACGTCCTTTTTCTTCAAGGTCCATGTTTATAACTTCAAAACGTCATCGCGAGGCAAAAAGTAGCTTTATGTTTTTCTTAAAAAGGGGAGCAACCAATGGGAGGAAAAAAACATTTTCCTTAAGTAGTGCTCATTTCCCTCTATTAGCCCGCCTGCACTTAAAGTTTCCCAGTCGTAACATTCATACTCCCAAAAGTGGAGACAAATGTATCTTCCGAAAGGTTTAACAGGAAGTGCATGGAGTTCTTTTTTAACGGCTCCACTTCTCCTTGCCCAAGAAACAGAGGAAACAAGAGTCAGCCATGAAGAAGTAAGAACTGCTTGAGGGTACAAAATAAAATATTTTTAAAGCTCAACTAGCTTAAGGGCCAGATGAAAATCGAAAAAATAAGTTACCCTTTTTTGCAAGAATATGTACTTAGATTTCTTGAATAGATTTGTGATAAGAACTGGCTTATAGCTCAAGGGTGTAAAATGGGAAAACAACTTACTAAACAGCATATATAGCAAAGTCAAACTGAGGAAGATTTCAATACAATGTTAATTGCATAAATGTACAAGGATGTACCTTATTTTTAAGGAGGGTCTATTACGAAAGCAACTGTCAGAGAAAATAAAAAATCAGCCGCGGAGCATTCTAAATTATATGAATAAATTGTTAAATACATTAATATGAAAATACATTACATTAATTTTTTTAACCCTTAGAGCCAGAGGCATTGCAATCAAAGTAATAAGCTTTGATAAAACAATAACTTAAAACTACATTGAGTTCGTCTTTTGGCATTAAGTTATTCAAATATCTAGAATCGCCACCAACATCACTTTTACGTTCAAATAACACCATTATTTGGTATAAAACATTTTTTTTTTCCATTTCCACAATCCTTATTCTCCCTCGCAGCGTATGGAACATCTCGTTTAATTTGTTAAAAAAAATAACTGCTAACAAATCTAACAAACTGAGGTCACGTGTTTTATAAGTAGCACAGCAGTAATCCAAATCGTAACAGGCATAAACATCTGCATAACTTTTCCGTTGATCTTCCTTGGAGACAAAAAAAATCAAGCACCAGCCTTTTGCTTTTTTGCATTGACTTTTGGAGGTTTTATCGAACTATTATTGGACGGAATCCATTCACATATCACTAACCACACCCCATTTACTAAAGAAAATAGTTCGGAGCAAAAGGTAACGCTCCACATGCTCTAAATCTATTTAATGATCTGGTGGGAATGCAAAATTCAGTGACCAACGCCGCTCAGGTAATCCCAGGACATTTTCGATGGCGGGGAAACGGGGATTAGATTTCGAACACCTTAATTAATAATGCCACACGCCAGAGTTCCACCGTTTGGCATCCGCCGTGTGTGATATCGTCGTCGTCTCCTCCCGACGGAGCGTTATCTGCTCAACCCTTGACACAATGAGCAATGAGCAACCGAGCGGAGTTAAACCGCGAGCGACACGCTGCGGGATTACGCGAAAGCCACCAAACGATATTCCCACCAACTACAGCCAGGAATTGGGGAATTGGGGGGAGGGAGTGAGAGGGAGGAGAGAATAAACAAACAAGACAGATACACACACACACCTACAGATAAACAGACATAGTGGAGAACTAGAGCCGTTTCTCCCAACCAGACAGCGACCAAACCGGTAACAACTCAGCCTAGGGTGCGAGAACTACACGTTAAAAATTATGCTCCATCAGGGTTCCCCGACGCCCGAAATTTTGGAGCATTCTAGAATCGAGAAAGGAAATTGAATCACCTAATGAAATCTAAAATTATTCAGGAAATAATATATTTAATTTAGTTTTAAACTATCAGCAATATTTTTCATGATGTTAACTTTTAAATCACACAAAATCCGTAGCGAGGGCTGAGTCACAGAGGCATCATAACTAGGATACTCATAAAAACAGTGAGACGATAAAGGATACCCAGAGATCACTACAGTCCTAATAATCAGTGTTATTTACGCTTGATTTAAATTTTCAGGGAAGTTTTCTCAAAATATACACAGCATTATTGCAATTATTGAGTTCAAGCGCAGTTTTCCTGATTTAACGACCATGGATTCTTAGCATTCCGGAAACAGAATAATAATTATCTGGTGGGAAGTCTTGTCCAAGTAGACGCTCTTTACATGCATACAGATGAATCTTTTAATAATTTACTCTCCAATGCTACGTCGGTAAGGATTACTCAACGTTGGGTGTGGGTAGTGCGCGTAAAAAAATGATTCCGTCGAGTCAGTGACATTCCAGGAGTAATTCGTAGGGTTAAAAAATGAGGAAACTGTGTTTGACAGGGAAATACCAAAACCAGAAGGCGTCCTTGAGATGACAATTCTTTCTAAGGAATTTGGAATCAAGATTTCTTGGGGAGATATACAGGGCGCCACCACCTCTTACATTCTCTTAAGACATTTCCTCCGGCTTACATCTGCAGGGGTGAGCTTTAAATCATAACAAGGCCGGGAGGAAGAGAAGTATTTACATTTATGCCATCTTCAATGACACGACACAATGGTGTACCCAAGACTGGGACTCGAGTGAAGGGAGAATTACGCAAAAGGATTATGTTGTAAGTCGGCTTTGAAGCCTAGAGCTTTGAGGATCACTTGGTTCTCATATATCTTGCTCCTGAAGCAAACAATTCACACTCATGACACACGTACATTTCATAAGTGGAGCAAATATAGCATTAAGTTCATCAAACTTTATGTTACTGGAAATAATATGCGCTGCCTTACGATAATTTGACTTCGGACGAAGATACCTCGGGTCAAAATCAGATTAGCTAGTTTCAAATTCTAATTTCAGTTTTTAAAACCTGTAGAATACACCAAAGTTTTCTAGATGAAGATCTGAATTGCACAAAGTTGAAACTCACATCTCTACACCAACCTCTGAAGCATATTCAAAAAGGGTAGACATTTGAGAACAAAATAAATAAATTTCACTCGCAGAATGACAGCATTGAAAAACATAAGCGTCAGGTGGAAAGACAATATTACATTATTAATTTTCCCTTCTCTTAATTTTACGATCGGATCGCTAAAAGAGTAGATAAAAAAGATAATGCAGGTATCCCATGTATGCGCGCGATAACTAGGCGCAAAATAGGTCAGCGTGGCGGAAAAAGCCAAATTCATTGATGTCACCTATTTTCGTATCTCAAAGGCGAAGAGCGAAAATGGAGAAAATAAAGGGAGTAAACACGCCCCACTAATGATACTATACACATCGGTAACTCACCATGTCATCCCAGCACTCTTAATTCCTCAGAAAGACAAGCCTGTTGGATTTAAAAATACTTTTTCATCGCTACATAAAATGACATTTCGTCAAAAGCGATACTAAAATTAGAACTCTGAGCAGTAGTACTTCACGATAGAGATCTATCCAAAGGGGCGAAAGAATATAACAAAATAGAAAAAAGTACTTATCATAGACAAATGAAATTATTATCGATCATTTTCCTCTGATTGTTTAAGACTATCGCACTATCAAGCATAAGGGAATGCTTCAAAACTCCAGACTGGTAATGCTGAATAATTTAGAAGATTTACTTCCAATGTGTCGATGAAAAAAAAAGTCACTTGTAAGTTTTATTGTAGCTGGCGCCTTTATACACCAATTCTGCACGCACAAAATAAAGAAAAGGAACTACAGCAGTGTAATTATTTCATATATCCCCGTCCCTGACGTCCCGGTTTTCGTTATCTTGCTCCTTTATCAGTCGGGATACGAAACCATCGGTTCATTATTCAGCAGAGCAAATTTGCCACTTCTATGCCTATTGCTCACCTTCTGAAATAAAACTGCATCAAAAGGGAGCAATCGAATGGGCCTAAAGTTTCATTCATACGCCATCGATAATGACACCTAGGATTTCTCAAAATCTTTGAGTTGTCGACTACCGTGCCAAATCCTGGGGTTTAGAGCGCGTCACTAAGAGAAATTTCGTGGGCTAAAAGTTTGCTGAAACCTTCCAAAAGCTGAGACCTTCCTAATTTAAAACTTCTTTGCTTTAAATAAAATTAATTCCCGAAAACGTAATACAAATTTCAGTGCAAAAATTTATAAAATGTATTCAAGTGAATCTCAAGGGGTTTCCGGGACTTCCTCCATTGATTATGGCCACTTATTGTATTCAGAATCGTTCCAATAACTTTCTTCCCCATAAAAATTATCATTTCTCTATTGCTTATGATTTATTTTGAAAGTTTTTAATATTTTTTTACCAAAACTATAAGCTAATGTCGCAGGAATAGCTGCGAACACATTAAAAAACCTACAGACTAACCATCTTTGGATTCTGAGCTTTCTAACATCGCCATTCATATAGGCCCCCTCGTGACAATGATTTAATTCAATGATAGATAATATACACATGCTTGCGCATTCAAAATATAAATGCTATCACTTCTAACGGCTATTTTACAAGCGGTGCATAAACCAATATGAACTCGTTTAATGGGCGAGTCACAACGTTAATCGTATCAAATCGAATCGTGAAAGATTGTATTAGAATGCTTTGTATTCTCATGATTTTTAAGTAAAACATCAAACGACAAAAAAATCTCATGTAACCTGTTATGCAAAAACATTCATAATGAGTCGCCACGCCACCGATACAATTACTTCAACTAAATCAAATATCTTCTACGTCTGTTTCACCTCAACAATGTTCTTTTTTAGCATGATTTGTATTGATATTCAGTTACATAAAAATGTTAACATACATACCGATGCATGAAAATGCTACTGTTTCTCTTGTAATGTACAAGATAGCTCTAAAATCTGTGTTTTTTAGGGTTTTCACGCCCTCATTCTGGTTTGGACATCTTCCTGGAGTGGTTTTTAAAATAAGGGTTAATGGCAAGTCCTGTGTGTTTCGTCACAAAGGCTAATTTTTTTAAAAGTTTTTGATTTTGTAATGTCATATTCACCAAGATGTTTTTGTTCAATTTATAGAGCATATCCTTCATGTATTGATAATAGAAATTCAAGCTATTCAACACTGTAAATATTTGCACTGGCTATGTTTGGGTAATTAAACTCCGAGAAATTACTAATATTCTTTGCTATATGTTGAAAATTTACTACCTGAAATCAACGGCCATTGTGAATTTTTTTCGCTTCGTAATAGCCAAAATGAATTATAATTGGATACCACCTATGCTCGAAAATTACATAAAATACTGAATACTGAGTTAGTTTGGGCATTTAAGTGCGTGGAATCGTATCGAGAAGCATATTTCAATAAGAAGAAAATTTGTGGTTTCCGGCGATACTATGGAATTTACTAATCATTTTGAAAGGTTAGAGTAAACTTTTTTTTACCATATGAGTTTAATAACTTGCGACCATGGTTTCGACGATTACGTGATGATGACGGTAATCGTCGAAACCATGGTCGCAAGTTATTACTCTCATGTTGAAAAACAAAGTTTACTCTATTCTTTCAAAAAGAAGAAAATTGATGATTTTAACACTGTAACGCCGGAGACAGTGTCAAACATCTATTCGCAAGGTCAGTTTCTTGATATATCTGGTGACAACGGTAGAAGTGAAAGAGAGAAATCTTTAAGTTTATTTTACGCATAACACAATAGTCATTCAGCCAATATAGTATAAGAGTGGATTAGATAATTATCTTTTTGCCCTGAAATTTGAATGAAGGTTCTTTTCCCTAGGAAATATTTTACCATCACCTGAACTAGGAAAAACTATGAAGTGGCAAGGGAGCGATGTGAACATATGTGAGAGCTTAACCTATAAATAAAGTTCTGGGAACCAGATGAGTAACTTTTTATATTTATAAGAGCGTGAAACGGGGTGGAATGTTACTTAAGGAAGTTTGAATCGTTATTAAATTGGAAATTATCTTCATATATTGGCACCTCAAGCCATAGAAAACCGACAGCAATTCGATGGAAGGGAAAAACCTTGTTGCCTAAGCCCCGATCTACACGGATTTATACTTTTTGTCACTCTTTTGACTCAATATTACAATTCATGGAACTCTATTAAACCATAAGTGATAACTTTCGGCAAAATATCGCCCAGGAATCACCAAAGTTGACTTAGAGCATGTGGAACCGTAAAATTAATAATCATCGTATTTGTTCCCTTTTATAGGAATTTCTTCCGGAAAATGTTCACTAGAATGGACAACCACCAAAAGATTTTTTTCCCTCCCAAGAAATCCCGTTTCATCAACAAAATTTGCATAAATTGATCTGCAAAAAATGCAAACTTTTTCATTAAGTAAAATTTCACCCACATTGAAAACAAAAGGATTTCCAAAAGAAAAGCGTTCTGAAAGCGTAGTTTTCGGAAGCAGCCATCTTTTATTTCCGGATGTTTCAAGGATATAGACCACAGAGGTGGCAGTGTGAATTTCACACCGGATCGTTAGAGGATTTTTACCATGATATTGAACGAATTTTTTTCATATTTTCATCCAAAACCCAACAAGCTCTGCGGGCCTATGGAATTAAACAGGGTTGCCGGGGTGGGACGGTATGCTTCCCCGAAATAGCCGTTTTGACGAATGATTGAGGCATACCTGCGAGAAGAAAGAAGGCAAACTGCAAATCGTAAAAAATTTAAGTGGCGTAAGTGAGAATATTTTTTTAAATGCAAAAACTCGAAAATCCAGCTTTAAAAATAATTGAACCCGGAAATGGGCACAAAATGCAAGCAAGCGTAGTGCAATTTTGAGCGAAATGATATTCAGGAAGTTGCTGGCGTGGATACCTAGAAACAGAACTTTTATAAAGAATTAAATCCCAAGAGAAAATTGGTAATTGGGGGGGAAAATTTGCAGCTGCGTACATGTAGAAAGGGATCTGTTTCAAGGAATTAATTCCCACAAGAGAGTTGGCGACAGGGAGGGTAAAGTACGCAGTCAAAGAAGTCCATTCTCTAGATGTCGTAATTACAAAAATGGCATAGAGCATTTTTTTGCCGCGCAGAAAGGTAAAAATTACTACTTAAATGAAGGAAAAGAAGAGGAATTTTCCTTGTGAATACAGTAAGACTTTATTAACTTTCCGAAATGCCCATTTCCTGGACCTCAAAAGTTGAAAATTGTACGAACCATTTTTCCTTGTCGCAGATTAAGGTAATGAGTACTAGGGGAAAGAGGAAAAAGAAGTGAGAAATTTATAATGAAAACAGGTACTTTACTCAGTGCCAACACTTTAATATGCCCATACTCAGGATGTCATAGTTCAAATAATTTCATATCTTGTTTTCTCTTGTCGCATAAATGTCATTGTCAATGTCTATTGGCCATTTAGAGCCCGCAAACCGTCCCACACAAGGAATCGAAAGGTTAGGAAAGGTGTAACAGCTAAATTTGAGAAAAAATAGGGCCGTTAATAAAGTGCATGTCTATGCATTTAAATAAAATGTCTAAATGTCATGAATAAGTTCTCTAAGAATACAACATGAAAATAAGTAAGACGAAGACTAAAATTCTAGTATACGGCAGAAAGAAGATGAATGCAGAAGTCACCCTGAGAGGAAAGAAATTAGAGCAAGTGGATTCCTTCAGCTAACTCGGAAGTACCATCACATTGTACGGAAGAAGTACATAGGACATCAAGCGGAGAATAGCCCAAGCAAAGAAGACATTCACGGGAAAAAGACAACTGCTCTGCTCAAAGAAGATAGGACTACAAACCAGGAAACAGTATGTGAAAGCCTTTGTGTGGAGCGTAGTAGTCTATGGATCGGAAGCATGGACCATTGGAAAAGCTGATCAGAACAGACTAGAAGCCTTTGAAACCTGGTGCTAGAGGAGGGTGCTGAAGATAAAATGGACGGAAAAAATTAGAAATGACGAGTGTATGGAAGAATAGAAGAGGAGAGGACCATATGAAACGCCATACAGGAAAGAAGAATGAGATGGATTGGACACATCCTTAGACACAATAGGTTTGTGAGGAACGTAATTGAAGGCAAAATAGAGGAAAAATCCCCCAGAGGAAGACCCAGGAATAAGTTCCTGGACCAAATAATGAGGAAAGTGCATTGGAAGAGATACCAGGAGGTAAGGGAACTAGCATTAGATGGGGAAGGGTGGAGGGCTGGAGTCAACCAATCTTAGGAATGAATAGCAGATGATGATGAATAAAATGCAGAGTTAACAGTTTTTAACGATGTGTGTAGGAGTTTTGGAAAGAAAGTTATAGGGGAAAACCAGTGAACCCTGCCAGGGTAATATTTACCTTTCTTTGTTATGAATCCTGTGTTCTTTTTACACCCTAAAGAGTTAGAGAAAGCAAAATAGCATGTCACTTGATTAAGGTGATACATGGAAAACTGTCTTTTTAGTAATGCTCGAATACAGATTTTGTTTGCCTCAACTCTGAAGCATCCACAACTAGCAATAGAAAATAATATCCGTATCTCATGACAATGGAATTTTCTTAATTGAATCCAAACACCAAACTCACGATTATTGAATACCTATTGATGAATCGAAAAATCTAGAAAAGTCGACTACACAGGAAAAATAAATCGGAAACATCTGAGTTACACCGCCAACCTACCGATCAAAATGCTTTAGAAATAGTCTTCTATAACGAGCACTATTCGCGACATATCAAATTAGAACACTCGTAAGGCTTTTGAAGATCAGCAAAAAATTAAAATTGACAAGAATTATGATCTATTAGGCTTGTATATGAATCAAAAATATTTTAACTAACTGTTAAATTTTCGCAAGTTAATATTATATTAGCAGAGAGGATAAGGTTAGCATATCCATGACCTGTGTAGAACATGCCAGCTTATCTTTTGCCTTATGCATTCAAAGAACCTTAGGACTTCGGAACCTTAGGAACTCGATTCGGTAATACAATAAACATTAATAAAATCAGTAGCGACTGTCCTCCAGGCGAGTCATAATTGTTATTGTCCGCATTTTATGGGTCTTCGCCCCTCATCACCCTAAATACGTATATATACTGTGTTCATGGTTATGTTATTAATTAGAAAACAGGTAAAAATTTGATAAAAATCGAAACAACTCGATCTAACTGCGTTCCATTAGTATCTTAAGAAAAATGCGACCGAAATACGCACTTCTGTCCTGATAAACATTGAGTATAGTTTCCCCAGTGATTCAAATAGGTTTGAAAGGAGATCCTCCAATTCTTTTGAGTGATCCTGCCCCTGTCTGTGCGTGGCAATGTTTATGTGCGAAATGATATTAGGCGACGAAACTCGTCAAACTAACTTAGGACTAATAAAAATAGCTCCTGAAGTTTTATGAAGCCTATGAACAAATATAAAGAGACAACATTGACAAAAATATATGCAGGGTATGTAACAGCGAGATTACAGCTAATGTATGAACGAATATTATATGAACCTAAAGAAAGCATGTGAGCCTTCACTAAAAATAAAAAAAGATAATTGTCCATTCTTATGAAGATTGGGTTCAGCTCAAAGAGATAAATCACTCAAGAGATCTTAGAGCGTTCACGTCAAACATATTGCTGAACCACAAAAAAGATTCAGCCCTGAAATGTTTGCGTGGAAATCAGTTTTTGAAAGTACATGTTTGCTTTCGTGTGCTCTGACTATCGTACAATGATTTCTAACCTTTGAAACTGATAATGGTTCGATTCCACGTCGCACTACTCTGTGCTGTATTTTGGGTTTTTTTCACTCTTATGAATAAAAAAATGAATAAAATGTGAATAAATAAATCCTAAAATTATCCAATTGGCAAGATAGTATACTTTATTTTGATATTTTAAAGTTGAAAATAACGGTAGAAAAACTGTGTTTCTATTTTTAAATAGAGGCGGAGTAAATATTAGTATATCGCAAGAGTAAAATGTTTGTCTAGATGTTGGAACCATCTAAGTTTTATCAATAGACACGATTGCTTCGGTGAAAGTTCATTAAAACTAGTTCGACAGCCTAAGAGAACGTAAATTAAATGTGCTGTTCAAATGTCTGCCAAAACATCAAATTCTGAAAAATATATACCAATAAAAGGCACGTGGAGCGCAAGGAATGATGATATAAAGAATTTGGCCACACTTAATTTCTAACATCACTTAAAACAAAAATAAAAAGCAAGTCAGTAATAACTTAAATGTCTTTCGAATACATTCCAGTGAATTACCTTATGAGTATCGATGAGTGCATTAGGAGGTTTGCAAAAAAACAACAGCACGGAAATTATATTTAGACGAACCAAATTGCCAAACTCGTGGGATTTACAGCAATCTACCGACTCTTGCGCGAAGGACGTAAAATGAAAAAAAAACCTAAATAGGAAGGATTGCGTAATCATCCTTGAATCAGGCACCAATTACCGGACGCCCTAACTTATCGATGCACCGACGTGATCCGATCTACAGATCTGGATTATTCGTTTTCCCCTTGCAACTCTCGAGAACTGGGTCAACGAGGCGGAAGTAATATTCGGAGTAGTAGGGTTGGGAGGGACAGAGCACGGAGAGATGATACGAATACCACCGAGATGGAATAAAAAAATAGTACAAAAACGTGAGCAAATTTTATGCCTATTGGAGCAAAAATTTCCCTCCATAATGGATGGACTCGCAGTTTCTCGCGGAGGAAGGAGGCTTGGACAACGCTGAATAGGGCGACTCGATCGGCCAGCACGGTTTTTAACAGGCCGAAACCCTTAAAGCCAAATAGGTATTCCTTTTCTCTCTCCCCTTCCCTCAAAAGAATGCATAAAACTTTTCCCTATCCGCGTCCGACTTTATTATTATCCTCTGAATCATATAAAATAACCTCTCGCCCCATCCCCCAACATAATACATTTCCTCGGAATAATTTTTCTTGCACGAATGTTTCCAACTCCATATGCAAACACAATAAGTGAGTAGTTCCCGTCACTTTCAAAATCTACAAAATGAAGTAGTTTTTTTCAGATTTCATTTGTACATCAAGATGTATGCAGAGCTTTTCCGGGCCATTTTAGACAGAAAAATAAAACAAATTCGGCTCCCCTTTAGACACTTCTACCAATCGTAATACTTTTCTGGCAAAATTCAAAACGACCAACGACACAAAATGGTCACACTTGAAGTTTTTTACTTTTTTGACATTATGACTTTTATTATAAATTATTTTACACTGTTCCAAGACTATTTTCCCACATGCGTATTTTGAGACAGGAATTCATCGGCTTTAATGTGGAAGTCGAAGTACCCACCCCGGTCGAGCGCCAATCTGTGTTCGATATTGTACACGCAAGGAGTTCCCGCTGTACTCCATAAAATTACATGCCTTTAATTCAAGATGCCAATTTACTATAAGGCATTAGATATATTTTGCGTACAAAATTTAAGCTAATAGGATTTTTTCCAATGTAATGTTCTTAATCTGGTATCGTTCAATGTCATAAGGCAATTATCCACAATATTAATATTAAGTGACCCGGTGTGTCAGTACTCCGCATATACCTCCTAGTGGTGGGCCGCGGGCAACAGTATGCTGGCTCTCAAGGTAGTCCTTTCAGAAGGGATCCTATCTTGAGCAGAATAGGGAAAGCGGGCCTAGGGTATTACTATGCTTTGGTTTCTCTTGTGGCATACTGGCGAAAATGTGCCAAAACTGACCGGTAGAGCGCCGTAACTGTTAGCAGGGAAAGCTGCACGTGGTGCGGGTACTGCAACGGCTGGTAACCTTGCATACTCTATTAAAACTTCCTGCTAAACGTCAAAATGTTGCCTCAGACAGCCGAAGCCACGATGGGCGGCGGAAGCTGAATAAGGTTGGCCCATCAAGATACGGACTGGAAACGAACTGGACTTTCGGTACTTGGAATGTGAGAGGAGTGTATGGAAAGGAGCATGAGTTGCTGAATGAAATGAAAGTGAGACGAATGGATGTTTTGTGTGTATGTGAAACTAAGCGTAAGGGGGGGATGCTGTTACATTAGATGGCGGTAGTCTGGCATTGTGGTCCGGAGTTGAAGATAATGTACTTAGAAGTCAATGTGTAGGACTCATTCTTAATGAGAGAGCTAAGTTGCTAGTTAGGAGGTACGAGTTAGTATCCCCTATATTGCTCTGGGTTTGCATGAAAGTAGGTATTAAGAGAGTTGTGTTTGTGGCGTGCTAAGCACCAGTGGATGGAGAGAGTGACAGTGTGAAAGATGAGTTTTTGGAAAAACTGAGAGGTTATGAATGATTGTGATCCTGGTGAGGGAATAATGTTACTAGGTGACATGAATGGGTGGGTTGGTGTGAGGCGGGATGCATCTGAGAGTGGTTGGGCCTTTTGGTGACCCCGAGTGAATGATACTGGTGAAAACTTGGTGACTGTGAGCTTGGAAAATGGATTTTTTGTGTCAAATACATGGCTTAAACATAAGAGAATACATATGTATACTTGGCAAAGGGGCGTTTGTAAAAGCATGATTGATTTTATTGTGTATGATGAGAGATTGAGAGAGTTAGTGTGGGACACGCGAGTGATGAGGGGTGCTGAATGTGGAACAGACCACTATTTGGTACTTTCCAAAGTGAATCTGGGCAGAAAGTGGGTACCAAGAAAGAATGTTGCGCGTAAGAATTTGAGAGTAAAAGTGGAAAGGTTGCTAGACAGCGAGGTAAGAATGCGGTATGGTTGCATGCTTGAGGATGCTCTATCGTTGAAGCAGAGAGAATGGGGCGAGCATATCAGAAACGAGAACGTAAATGATGCGTGGGAGTGTTTAAAAGGAGTGACTGCAGAATGTGCTGAAGGTGTATGTGGAAAAGGAGTGGTAGGAAGAACGAAAAGTGATGCTTGGTGGAATAAAGAAGTAAAAATTGCAGTCAGAGAAAAGAAAGAGGCGTACAAGAATATGATTGCTGCCAAATCTGAGGAAGAGCGTACTAAGGCATTTGAGACTTACAGAAAGAAAAAGAATGAATGCAAAATCGTTGTGAAAGAGAGCAAAGAAAGAATGAAAGCGGATGAAGCTAATAAAATGCAGAGTGATTTTGAAGGTAATAAAAAGCTGTTTTGGAAGTGAGTGAAAAGGGCTAAGATTGGTGAAGGTAGGGGAATGAATGCGGTAAAGAACAAAAGTGGAGAGATCATGTGGGACGAGAGCAATATCAGGGTTGTTGGAGGGAGTATATTGAAGAATTGCACAATAATATTGCAGGCGTTAAGGATGAGCCTTGTGAAGTGGTATGTGAGAATGTGAAGATGGAAAAGGATATCAGTGAGAAGGAGGTCACAAAGGCTGTGAGAATATTGAAAAATGGGAAGGTTACAGGTATAGATGGGATATCCAGTGAAATGTTGAAGTGTGGGTGCAAATTAATAATTTGTAGGCTGCGTGGACTATACAATTTATGCTTACAGGTTTCTGTTGTTCCAGCGGATTGGAAGAATGCTATCATCGTTCCGTTATAGAAAGGGAAGAGAGGAAAGCCCGAATGTAATAATTATCGGGCCATTAGTTTATTGGGTATCCCGGGAAAAGTGTTCAGTAAAATATTAATCGAAAGAGTGAGGAATATTACTTCCAACAGAATATGGGGTGTGCAGTGTGGGTTTATGCCTGGGAGAGGATGTAGTGACCAGCTTTTTGCACTTCAGCAAGTGATAGAAAAATGTATGAGTGCCCGAAAGAATGTGTACTGTGCGTTTGTCGATTTAGAGAAGGCATGTGACAGAGTAAACAGAATGAAGTTGTGGAAGGTTTTGAGAGACTATGGAGTAAATGGGCAGTTATTGAATGTTATGATGGCAATGTATGACAATAGTAAGGCAAGTGCAAGAGTTAACGGGGCTCTGAGTGATCGGTTTGTAATAAATCGGGGTGTAAAGCAAGGATGCGTAATGTCACGATGGCTGTTTAGTGTATTTATGTGCTAGAGGTGCATGTAGTGAAAATGACGGTGTTTTGATTGGAAATGTAAATGTACGAGTTCTACTATATGCGGATGATGCTGTTTTAATCTCAGAGATCCAAAAAGGATTACAGAAGCTCCTGGGTAAATTTTGTGAATCAATAGAGAGAATGGAATTGAGAGTAAATGCGTGCAATACTAAAGTAGTAGTACTTGATAAGGAGAATGGGGAGAACAACTATATGATGGGGGCGAATGGTGAAGTAATTGAACAATTGGATGATGATTTTGTGTATTTAGGTAAGACGTTCACGAAAGTTGGACGGATAGATGAGGAGATAAAGAGACGGGCGAATGATGGCAGGAAAGTGGTAGATAGCATGTGGACCATACCAAGGAACGAGTGCCTGTCTAAGGAAGCGAGAATTGTTGTCTACTAAAGTATACTTCTCCCCACTTTGTTGCATAGTAGTGAAACACTGGTATATCAGGATAGACATAAGAGTAAACTAAACGCCGTAGGTATGAGTTATCTGAGGAGTGTTTGCGGTAGAAGTAGGATGGTTAGAGTCAGGAATGAGTGGATAATAAATGAATGTGGGTTAGATGCTCCAGTAATGGACATATATGAAAGGAGGGTGCTTTGTTGGCTTGGCCATGTTGAGAGAATGGATGCAAGTCGAATAAATAAACATAAACAAGAGTGAAATGAATGGTGAGAGGGAGAGGTAGTCCGAGAAAGTTGTGGTTGAATGTGGTTGAGGAAATTCTTAGGAGGAATATTAGGAGTCTTAAAAACTGGAGGGCGTGTATGAAACAGTGTATGGGGGTAAATGAGGCAAAAGAGGTTTGCAAGGATAGTCAGTATGGAGGAAATTATGGAATCAGAGTTAGGAGTACAATTCTGTATTAATGAGTGAAACATTTTGACTGTGCCTACCCCGAAAGGGAACGGCGTGGTGGTGTATGTATGTATTAATATTAAAATTAAACTTAAGTCACCCAAATCAAGAATGTCATTTAATATCTGACGGTGGTATTAGTATCGAGGAAATCGCTGAGGGAGAGAGGAAGGCACAAATTCCTCGAATTGAATGCATTGGAAAAATCACTGGGGTGACGAAATGGACGACTAGTGAAGGAATAAATGAATTAGCTAAAGGAAAAAGAAGCGGAGTAGACACAGCGGATGTAGCATAGGAAATCTTCTGAGAGATTTCAAAGAATCCTAGGAGAGATTCGATAAAATTCAACGAAAAACTTAAAAATAAAAATTTTCCATGGTTTTAAATAAATATCCTTTCAGTTAGATGGTCAAAAATTCAAGTGTGCCGCAGTCATTAACCACATGAAGGTGACGTTAAAGTAAAAATCCCCCGTAAAAATCTCAGAGAATTTTTACATCGATCACCTACAGAAAAGGGCATAATTGTATGCTATACGCCTACGTTTTCAACACTGTGGAAATCAAATATCTGTCAATGAAAAAATCGAGAAAATAGATTATCTTGAAGCAAAAACAGAATCGATACGTTTGTGCTAAATCGATCATTATATTATGAAATTAGCCTTATGACTCGGGTAAAAGTAATGTAAAACATAAAAAAGTATTCCTTCACTATATTAATGCTTATCGAATGGGAATCAATGTTAGGAAAATAATTGTCATGTGAGACAAATGTCAACTGCTTAGCTCATTCATTAGTCCCCTTAGTCGTTTTGAGCACGATTACTCCCTCTTCCAAATTAATATGAATCAAATTCAATTTAAATTCATTAAATGCATATACCAGAAAGAATCACAGAGTAAAGTTTTTATATTGAAGATGCAAATACTTCATTTAAAAAAACTGAAAATCTCACTACTTGAATTTATGTACATGTAACAGATTTTTACTTTGCTTTTCCACGCCGTACAAGGAAAATACATTCTAAGGCGAAGGTGTTTTAACAATTGCATCAGATAACTGATTAATTTAAAAACCTAGTTTAAAAATCATACAGTCTACGCTCTATTTAATTCCTGACGCGATCCATGTGAAAGAATTTCCTCGTTTCTGTTTTAAAAAAGCCTGTCTTAAGTGCAAATCCGAACCATTGCCCAAGTTTGGTATTGGATAATACACCTTATGGCAAATATGTCGGAGAGTACGAATCTAAGGGAAAAATAATTTCTTATCATTGGAAACATGGCATATTTTAAAAAGGTTTTATTCTTTATGATGAAGCCATGTTAACCGAATTTTATGTGAAGTAGTATCTCTAATAGACAACCGCAAACGAGCGTGGCCAAAAAATAGTTTTGACATAAGCTAAGCATTATTATAGATAAAACAGTATTTTTGTTAACTTTGAGTACTTCCATAATCATCTTTTATGGCAACTTTACGACACCACAGAATTAAGAACATAAAAACACGACCCGGGTTTCAATAAATTAGTATCATCATCACCTTTGATTGCACCTGATGATGATTCTAATGTTTTGAAACTCGGGTCGTGCTTTTGTGTTCTTATCTCTGTAGTGTAGTAAAAGTTACCATAAAATATTACTATAGTAATGTGGATTTCGGGTTTTTCAGGAATTCAAAGGACGTTGGCCAACCTGATATATGTATGCATGGACACGGACGCACACTTATGCGGACACAAACACGACCAGACATGGTGCGGGGACACAAATACACAAAAACACACACGCACACACATCCCCCCAGAAGTACACAGTGCGGCGCGGCGGCTCACAGTCCGCGACACCGTGGCACCGGCGGAGTCGCGGTCGTTTTGCTACGAGTGGGTGTGCGGGGTGGCTCTGGGCCAGGGAGGAGGGAAACAAAGCTTCGGAACGGGTACGGGGACGGGGTGGAAGTAGCCGGAGCGGATAAAGAGGAGAGGGGGTAGCCAGTACGGTCACCAGGGGTTGGGGAGGTAGGGGGAGTGGGCGGGGATAAGGTGTGGGTGGATGAACTAGACTGGAGACTGGAGCAAACAGGGGTGGCGTGAGTGAGTTGTCGGAGATGGGAGAAGGGGATATAGGGAGGATAAAGCGGCAATGAAGGGGCGTGTGGCTCGATTCGTTGGAAGGGATGGCATAAGATACGACTTTTGAGAAACAGAAAAGAGGGCAACGTTCCGAGCATCGAAACGACCAACTCCGAGAGGTCTCAGGAAAATTTAATAAAAAACCTATCAGCTCGATTCAGCCCCCTCTGTCGTACGAAAACGCCAATACCATGTCAGCATCGATATTACTCGACGTAAATTACGGATCTAAAAAGATAGCACTGGAAAATTTTTGAAGATACCAATAGGTATAGGATTCTGAGGTCAACGATCAAATTCTTTAGATGGAGGACAAATGACCTGCGATGTCTTGTAAGCTTGAGAGATTTGGTGGACAATTACGAAGGATATGACATAACCAATGCCTCACAAGTTCATCTTACTCTTCGGTAAAAAAAGACTGACCAAAAATAGATCGAGGCACCAATGTGACAAGATTAAAATATGAATTTGGAAAGACACATTCATATAGAATAAGGAGCCAAACGTAAACAAGAAGAAATAAACTATTTATAATGGGATTTAGAAGGAAGAAACTAATTTATAGTGCGATATTTAGAGTGTACAAGTGCCCTACAGGAAATAAATCCATACTCCCTTGTAACATGTTTAGTACAATGCAAAGCCAGAGAAAGTAATGATTAGCTAGACCCCATTCATTTAAGATTAATAAATTTTTCTCAACTGATGGGCAACATATACTTAATTATTTAGGAATTTTTGCGTCGATCAACGGCTGACGTATTTTCCAGGATCGACTAAATCCGAAGTCACTTACTCTACCAATCGATCTCACATCGATCTGATCGGATCAGCTCGGTATGGTATTCTACCTCCAGTGGGTAGTTTTTTTTCACTCGGAATGCGACTGAAAATTTTCAACTCTGCGTTTATTTACACACCAGGTCAGTCGTGCTCAATAGATAAATTCGCTAGATCACTATCGACATTTTCAGCCCGTGTTGGTAAATAGGAGATCTGAGTTGGCTCGCTTGGATAATTCAGATCTGCATGAGTTCAGATCAATCCGAGGTCGATTGATAAACTTAGAGTAAGTGACTTTGGATTTAGTCAAAGTTTTCTTTTCCATTTAGAATTATAACCCAAAGTACCCAATTAGATACCACTAAAGCCTCTCAAGCAGCTACGTATCCGCGTAATAAGCACCGTCCTATAACATAAGAAATACTTCTGAATAAGCATGACATTATCCTCCTCTATTTGTTCTAACTTAACTACTTCAATGCCATGCTTTTTAATCAATAACTAACTATAAGATACAATGATGATAACACGGTTGAGTGAAGAGAGATATTCAAAATGAAAGATTATTATATAAGATTAGATAAGGGAATTATAAATTAACAATTTAGCAGCAAAACAAAACAAACAAACCTGGTTCGATAAATGGCAGCTGGAAGTAAAACCTTAAAAATGCGAGGCAAAAAAACTATATTAGATGATCTTCCTGGTTTAACTATATAGAAATATTACATGTAGAGTCTGTAAAATATTTAGGCATCATAATTACTCAGGACTCATCTAGGCGCAAATATCTGCGGAAAATATACGGAAAACCAACCGAAAAGGATAATTTTCTCTTAATATCACTAGGGGATAGTGATGACATACATGGAAGCACATTTATTCTCCACCAATTAGGCTCTAAATTGAATATACTGCAATTATTTGGGATCCTTTGAAGCAGGCTAAATATCAGATTCCGGTCCTATGCACTGAAGAGTAGTAAGTAAAGAGATGTTATGATAACTTTAGCAATGTGCCTGGGCTATCACAAGAAATGATATCTAAAACAATAATTTAGCGAAAGATAAAGGAAATACAATTTGCGAGGGAAATTTTAGAAGAATTAGATCCCTAAAGAAGTCAAGATCATGTTACAAACTTAATGATATTACGTTGGGTTCAATATTATCCATAAAATGGGAAAAAATTGGAGAACGCACAGTTTAACTATACCATGTTATTAAGTGCTATTTGGAATCAACAGGGATTAGAACGAAGCCGTCAATTATGTGCACGGTATTGGAGGGTACCGTTTTTTAATTAGAGTTTAATTATTTTCATTTCTTCAAATGAGTAGCTAAAAATGTCATGTATAAACTACATGAATGTAATTTAGTATTAATTTTGCATGTCATCATGAATAAATTAAAACCACAGTCGTGTCGATGAATGAGTTCAGTGCCATCTCGAATGATAGTCCCAAGCCGACTTGAATGTGAAAGCTGTTTTCACACACGTCACATACAATTATATTTAGCAAAGACTGCAATAATAACAGTATGGTGTGGATGACGGTTACTGCGTTCTTACTGTGATGTCACCGCCCAACCTACTTGAGGTAACTTGCAGAGTATCACGTACACCCAGGCGACACACATTGTGGAACGACTAGAGAAAAATGTGGTTAACTCCACTAGGCATCAAAAAATTTCGGTATTAACTAATTATGTACCCTTTCTTCTCAAAGAACTCGACTCACTGACTTTGTAACAGCAATTTCAACCCACAAAACATGGACGAACAAGAAGTTGAACGACGGAAACGATTTTTGTCGATCATTGGCATAACTTCGAGGGCAATGTTTCGACGCAGTCGAGCCGTGAAAAGCAATCCACTGCTCCTCCTTACATGTCCAGCATCCGTGACCTCGGAAGTGCGAAGGAATCGCCACGCTCGAAGGAACAAGAACAACTACTAGTATCGACTAGATTTTCCGACGGAGCCGCTGTCACGGTTTAACTAAGGCTTTAAAGGGACCGCTTCGAACCGGTCCTCTGCTCCGCTCCCCATGTGCCCAATCGAGCGAAGAGATGTCACTAAGTTCCACTACACACGGAGTGAGGAAGCAAGTCGAAAAGAAAAAAAAAAGATGATTGTACCGGAGGTGGGGGGAAAAGTCACATTCGTCGTAACAGGTCAAAATCTAGGGAGTGGTGGGGAGGTACGATAAAATAAACGGCGAGAGATAACGAATGAGTAGCCCGGTGGAACGGGACGTGTGCGGAGGGACGCAGGGAAAAAGGAAGAGGAAGAACAGGACTGGAATCGACGAGTTTCCGCGACAGGAGTCATGTATCCACTGAGAGGCGGAGGATAATGAATAGAGGAGGGAGTTTAAGATAGAGAGCTGAAGAAGGAAAATAGCCTTGGTCTTAAAGGGTAGTCGCTGAAGTTCTATTTTTTTTTTAAATTGATACTTTAGGTGCAATGATCTCACAATAAAAGTACAGAATTTCATTCACCGATCAAGGTTGCGAAATATTCATTGGTCGTTCAATCCTATGATTGGTTAACTGCAGTCCTCCACCCTTCCCTATCTAATGCTAGTTCCCTTTCCTCTTGGTATCTCTTCCTATGTAATATCCTCTTTATTTGGTCCATGAACTTATTCCTGGGTCTTCCTTTGGGGACTTTACCCTCGATTTTACATACAATTATGTTCATTACAGACCCATTGTGTCTAAGGGTGTGTCCAAGCCATCTGGTTCATCTTTTCATCAACAATTTATATAATAACAAAAAACAGTTAATTCATGGATTCACAATTTTTTAAACTCACCATCATTTCATTAATGATATACTTAAATTTATTCAACAAGAATTTTAATGTAATTATAAAATTAATATTATATACTAATATAACTACAGGGAAATAATTACATAGACAAACTAAAACTTTGTGTCCCGCGCGATAACGAACTGCCACCTTATTTAATTTTCCATAAATCAATGTCATTTTAACAGATCACGAGTACAGTGTGACTCTATTTTACAGGGAATTTACAAAATGTATAAAATTTGGCATTGTTCAAATGACGATATGAGTTTCTATAGGTTGTAGGGCTGCATCTCTCAGCAGCATTTGGTGAATTATACATTTAAAAATGAAGCAGCCGAAATTATTACATATTAATAAATCAAAGTGATAAAATTAGGAGACGTTCAAAATGAACAAGCACAAGTTACATAATTTCAGTAGAATGAAAATATTTCGACTAAAAGTACAAAATATTCTGTGCCTTAAAAAAGTATATTCGGCACCAAGTTCATGATTTTGCGATGATAGTTCTGACATCATTCTGAAACTGGGGAGATCCAAGAAATTCTCAAATTATGTCGAAATCAAGCAGAGTTCACGGATTATTCGAGAAGGTAGCCATTCTTGAAGGAGTTTTCAGGGTATTCAACCGATTTCCAGGAAGGTGGCCGCCACTTCAGCGGAGGAATTCGTTGGGGAAGGAAGAAATGTAAATATAGAGGAGGATTCAGCATTGGCGACGCGTGGGTGGAGCTGCCATCTATGGGGAGACCAACTAGCAGAACGGAGGACGGGATGGTTTTGATGAAGCGAAGGAAGAGGAAGGGGGAATCATGGGCTTAGATGGTGAGGGAGAATGGAGGAGGAGGTGAGGAGGAAGAGACCCAAGGCTCGTTCGGAAAGTTCGGCCGTGATTCACCCGTCTGGAGGGGGGTCTGCGATAAAAAAAAAGAAGGCATACATAGGGTGTGCTCGAGAGAGAAGGGCTGGGGATACAGGAGGGAGAGGGCTGTATGCAGTAGTAGCGGTAGTATTAGTAGAAGGGGGTGGGATGGTGGAGAAGAAAGATGAATCCGAAAACCGTTGGAATTCCGAGGCCCATAAACGAGTCTAACAATTCTTGCCCGGGCGCTGTGGAAGTAAATGATCCCGTCTCTGAATCATGTCCGTGTTTTCGGTCGCCACCGGGGGGATGGGCGGGGAGAGGGTGAGATGGGCCATTACGAATGACGCCCCCGTTCGCACTCAGACCTAAGTGAATTATTTCTATTTTCTTGCTCGTTCCATTTTATTCTTCGGGAGTACGAGCCGTGAGAGGAGCATCATTTGTATGCTGAACATTGGTTTCGCAGTTATAAAGCCGTTAACGGGCGGACTGGAAAAAAAAGAATCCTACGGCGTAATATAATTGCGATCCAACCAAATGAAAAAGTGTTGCACAAGCTCAACTGTTTGGAAATTGATTGCCTTTTTCCATAGGCAAATTTCTTCGAGCAGCCGAAATGGTAATAATTTAATGAAGTACTTCATACACAACCGGTTCATTTAAATTTTCCGAATGCGAGCTGTAAAGAATATTATTAGGATGTTTTACTTCGATTTAGCAGTAATTTAGACACCAAGAGAAGGGAAGCCAGAAATAAACAGCGTAGTCATGAAACCAGACGAAAACATATCGGAAAAATTTTTCATTCACATGCCTGCTAAGACAATTATTATCCTCATACATTTACAGATTTTATTACGGATGACAACTTTAATATACTCAACCAAAATAATTCATCTTTGACAAGTTTCATTTTGCATAATATCACGAATGTTATTACTTCTGGGACGAGTCGTAATGTATGTAATAGATACTTGCTGGAATATTGCTTTCTCAGTCATAAATTTATTTTGTTATCGGCGAAAATATTTATATTATATATTATTGTTGAATATTATTTCATTGCCATCCAGTTCTGAACAATGTTTAAAGTTATAAGTATTTAGTTCATTGTAAAGTTAGTTACAAATAGATTGAAAAATTTGTACTGAACAGAAAAACAGACAGATAGATATGAAAGTGAGTTAATTGAGAAAATTGCAATCCTACCAAATAAAAAGTTTTTACATAGATGATTAGTGCAAATTAAAAACAGTAACTTATCCAGGAGATCAAAGAAAATAACACTGCGAATATTTTTAACTTTGGTAAGGATACCACAAATACCGTACTTTATGTATCACGGATCGAGAAGGTACACTGCAGGAAGACGAAATACCGCAATGGACCCATGAAAAGTACATGCCTTCGTAAAAATGATTGGTTCTGTTAATTTAACCTCTTTTGTTTATGTGTTAATGCTTCCATATGATTTTTGGTGTTCCCAAAGCGATTTAATAATTTGCTCAGCATTCAATTTACTTTACTGTTTCCTGGACTAAGATGCGATTATATCTCAGGTGGCTGAGCTTGGAGCATCCAAACCTTCTTAGAAGCAAATAATTTTCTCATCTCTGAAGTATTTCTTTTGTTTAGCGCTCCTAATCTCCAGAAGCGAAGAAACAATTCAATTGGTACTAAGCCGCAACGGAGTGGTTCAACGCTTGATTCCACAAATTCTGGACGCTTTTCTGAGTTCGAATGAACTTGAATAATCAGCAGGCTGAGGATGGCAAACTAAAGATACTATAAGTTTCTACATCAAAAAAGACTCACCCTATTAATTATTTAAATACTTACTACTGATATATCTTCCATCTTAAGAAAGTAGCCACCACTGGATTTTTGTGAATCATGCAGTTTTGCATCTTCTATAACCACAGACATATAAATTTCTGGAACAAGTTTTTTACTAGGATAATAGGAACTATGTCATTGATACGAAAGTGCTGATCTCACTCATCCTGTTTTTTTCGAAGTAATAGGCTTTGCTAAAAACTTTTACCACATAAACCTTCCACTGCCATGTCATAAGAACATCATAGCTACATTGGACGCATAGCACAGAAGTATTTACTTACATTTCTTCTACACAGTCTTACATTTAGAACATGTATTAAATTTACTATAAATATTTGGTTGCTGTGCTTGGAGCAGCTGAAATGATCTATAATAATATATTTTATACAAAACATTTTATCCTAGGTATTTATAAGATAGGATTTTGTTATATAAAAAACTGTCAAAGCGAATTTCCAAACAAAAATCAGGGAAACAATAGGCAGGTTGAATTTTCAGTCTCAGAGGAAGATAATGATTCATAAACTAAACACATTTTGTACTTTCAAAGGCTGAATTTTTGGTACTTGCGCAACCTAGATGTCTATCTTGCAATGAAATACTCGTCCAAAATTCTTAACGCATTATTCATTTCTTTACTGCGACAGAAGGCTCGGAGAACTAAAATGTACGACGGGAAGAGAGATCAAAGAACTTTCATACATAGTCATTATCATTATCAGTCATCCATCCGAAGAAGAAATTTACATGTTCTTAAGCTCAGTCCCAATTCGAAGAATAAGTGAAAGTTTTGAGTGAAAATAAATCTACACGAAACTCAAATGTCACCAATATGCTTAGTTTTTCAAAAACCGAAATTTTATTGTAAACTCAACTGTCTCAGGCGTGACTCATAGAATTTACTATACATTGTAAATGAAGAACTTTGCTATTCCACATAAATTTTATTGAAGGCCACCCGCGTTTTGATATGACACGTCATCATCAGGTGATAATAACGCGTCACCTGATGACGACATGCCACGTCGAAACGCGGGTCTTCATGAAAAAATTTATGGCGAATAACAAATTTTCTTCATTTAAAGTAATTGTAAATACCAAAAACTTAGTTTAGCCGAGATATAGGCTTGTTAATCACCTGCCATAGTAGAAAACACTGATATTTTTCCTCTTTTCTTAAATTTATATCTCAGTATAAGCTCAGATAGTCTATAAATAATACGTCAAATCTAAGTTACAGGGAAACAACGATTCCAATTTTCGGAAATGGATTTCCTCCACCGTAAAAATCTTCAATTTTCTCGACTACCCTTAACTTATCCCCGACGAGGACTTGGAGTCTCTCAATACACCGCCATCAACACCGGACAGGACCTACTCGACGTTGACCCCTCTCCACATGCAACGGAGTTACTCTTTGTACAGCATCCAGGACTCAACAGCGTCGGAGCGCTCCTTGCTCTTCACCGAGCCGACCCGCTTAAAAACCCTTAAAGCGCAGGGGCACCCTCACCAAGAACCCTCTTCCCTTCGGCGGCAGAGTAAGGAGAGGGAGTCCGCCCCGCCTAACTGAACGTGGAGCAAAGGGGGTAGGTTGGTTGCTCGGCCCCCATGCGGCAGTCCTTTAATCCCCATCCGCCGCTCCTTCAAGAATCTTAAACCAAGTTACTAATTTAGATCGCTCGCCTGCTCACCCCTTCCGGAAACCCTCTCTTTCCCAACTCCTACACGCCGTCCGAGGAAGAGACAAACGCCAACACCAACACCCTTTCGGGCCAGAGACGGGCACGAGAGGACCCCAATTACGACCGTGGCAACTCTCTTAAAAGGTGCACCAAAGGGAAGTTAAGAGAGTGAGGGAGACAGAAGTAGGCGGAAGAAAAAGTAAGAAAGACACAAAAAAGGAAGTGAAGCCAAAACCATCAACCTCTCTCAAGACTCCTAACTCGCTACTTTCCTTTTATTTCCACCCTCACCTCCAGTCTTTAAAGACTAGCTTCCCATTCAAAAGAGCCGGCTTCAAATCAAGCGTGTGGTGGATATTTTCCACAAGGATCCCGTTCTTATTTAGGCCAGAAACGAGGAAAGCATTGCAAGATGTAATACTCCGCTGAATGAGTTTTTGATTTATAATATGGCAAGAATCGTTCATTTATGTGCTAAAAGGCATACTTGGACGCAAAATATTCCGAAAATAACTGCGCACGCAAAATAATTTTACAGAAATCGGAAAAGTTAATGACGAGGACCTTGGATAAGAGTTTATAGATTAGGCAGATGAAGAGCTTGATATGAATGATACTGTTGTAAGGGTCGGATACGTGGTCTCTGAGAAATAGAGATGACAATAGGCTGTAGGTTTCCGAGAAAATTGGAGACGGTGCAGTAGTAATTAAAAATGAAAAACGAGAAAGAGCTTGGAGTGTTGGATGAGGAAAGAAAGCTTCCAGAGGAAATAAAGTAGATTTAGTACGAGAAGATAAAGTAGATGGTCTGACAAGGAAGTTAAGGGTAGAGGGAAGCTTAAAACAAAGATGATGTGAGGGCTTTGAGATTTTAGTGGAGAGTGAACAATGAGAATAGGTTTTGTGGAAAGGATGTAAAAGGGTAGAACGTTTGATGGGATGGAGAAAAAATATTAATAATTAGATAAGGACCTGCATATAAAAAAATCTAGAAGTTTAATAACCTAGATCGATAGATAATTATAATAAATAATATAATGTAAAAATAATTGAAATGAGTTAGATAATCTACTCTTCAGAGATAACAGTGTGGACCCTTTGGCAGCTTTTGAATAGGAATAATCTAATACTTACGCCGGGTTTCTCTCCATCCTTAATCCATACTCACATATTCCTTCCCTTATTAAGCTTCCTACAATTCCTAAATTATGCAAATGAACTCAGCCGTCGGCCATTTCTTCAAATATCCCATGAAGCAGCTATACACAAAAAAGGAAGACGCAAAAAATTAAGGAAAGGCCAGGAAAAACCATCAACCTCCACTAAGACCACCCAGCTCTTCATTTTTTTTCCTCTACCCTCTCCTCTTTCCTTTGCAATTGAAGGACACCCTCTGAGTGTGACACCACAATCAGGGTAAAAGAAGAGGGGGAAAGAAGAAGTCCAAAGGGGGTCGGGGAAGGTAGAGAGGTAACTTGAGAGGGAGTGTGCAGGACTTCCCCTCTCTCCTAATTCGATCTCAAAACCTAACTACGCCCTCCTCCGCCCACCACCTCCCCGCCCTCGGTCTCTTAACGCTGCCGCTTCCGTCCAAGAGAGCGGCAGCAGCACCTTACGGCATTTAGGTTGGTGACCTGAAGTAATCTCCCCAAGTCCTGGGCAGGATTTTTCACCGGCAGTTTTACGACCCGAGAGGGAAGAGACGGCAAATGTATAAAGGCGGGCCACGTCTGATAATCTCCACGGGAGTCGCTCCACTCCTCTGCTCTTTTTGACTCTCTTTGCCGAACACGAATTACGCTAACGTGTTTCGTCGCGTGGATGGCGCCTCGTTGCTTGGACAACTGGATACGAAAGAAAAAGGCGTCGCCTTTATCGAGTGTCGAAGGTAAAAAGCAAGATCAAATCATAAGGGGGTGATTACGACCATGGGTTGGGTCTTCAGAAATGTGAGTTAAAAACATAAATTAGGTCGTCCGTGTGCACAGTAAGTCTTTACGTTTAAGACATGTTTATGTGAAGGATCACATCAATTAATTTTCTATCTTGGGGCATGTAAAAAGCTCACCACAACAAGTATTTCCGCATGTTTACACGTTGGACGTACCCGCACAAGCACGTGGCTGGACAGATGCGTGAAAAATTCTCGACGTTGGAACAAGAAATATTTTATGGCCACGCGGCCACACAACTGCACTATTTTGCCAGTTTTCATAGTATAATTTTAAGGGTTAATGTGTTCACGAACTTAGTCAAGCGAGAAGATGTATTTTGTAAACGCGGATTTAAAGACTTTAACATAACCCTCCATTTTTCAAATTGTAGGAAACAGAAAGCCCATTACAGTTTTCAAGTAAACACATTGATAATAGTTACACTTAAGCTTCCGAAAGAGTCCCGCAATATCAAAAATATCAGGTCCAGAAATGAGAATTTAATCTATCACCGAAAAAATTATGCCCCGTATTATTAAATAGCTTGTCTCAGGGATAGATCAAAGGCTCTGCTCAGCATAAGCAATTGCTTCGAAAGTCAGTGAATTTAAACTTATACGATAAACAATTCACTTTACAACTGAAATTTGTTAAGATATTTGCTGAAAGTAAAACCTAAAAACGTATGAAGGTTAAGCATAATACCTGACGACTTGAAGCAGCAGTTAAAATTAATTCCATGAGAGGTAAAACAAAGTTTACTAACCGCAAATGCAGCGCTCACCTTCAATTCCAATATTTTACAAAATACTAAATTCCACATTTTTCATCTATGGTTAAAAATAATTTTAAATAAGTCTTCCCAAACTACCCTTGCCAAAGGTATTCTGTACATTAGACACAATTTTCACCGACCTCAAAATTTTAAATCGTATGATGACCTTTTCTAATACACCTTTTAACTAACATTTAACTTACTATAATGAAGAAACTCCACATCATATCGCAGTAGCCAAATATGTTTGACAATATACTTACTCAAGGATGATGCTTCCGCTATGAGGGCTGCACTTTTTTATTACTTGGAGCATCGAACGCATGTAAATAAATCTATTTCATTTTTTATTACATGTATGATAAAATTCTTCCTTAAACATGAAAAAATATCAAAACGAGATTAACTTTTTATTGATTCCATATATCTTTTCGTGGAGTGAGTTCATGTAAAACAACCTCATTGATATTATTTGGCTTAAAATTACAGTCTTGATCACGGGTAGTAAAATATCGGATCATGAATTAATTCATTCAACGAGTTGTGACTTTTCGTAGGCATAAAATCGTTGAAGAGATACTTTGTGCGAACGATATCTTACGCCATCAAGTCTTATGCATGACGGCGCCCGACTTTTACGACTGAGCGAGCAAACAATCCGGTCTGTCATAAGGAACCGAATTTCCTTGAAGCAAGAGAACGTTTTACTGCTACATACTCCAAACCGCGGCCAAGTATCGTGTACCAGAATCTTTATGGCAAATAAACCTGAATATTTAGTGAAAATGACTCGCGGGGACGATAATAAAAATTTAGAGGAATCGCAAATCAATACGATTAAATTTTTTATGAAAATCGAACCGAATTTCACCTGAAAGCGCGTAAAACATCCTCATGAATTCAAAGAAATAAAATTTCAAGTACTTTTTCAGGAAGAGGCCGAAATATAATAAAATAAAACAAAGAATTGAAATTTTATACATTGATTTTTTACGCTATTTGAATGATACACCAAGAACAACAGTGTACATTTTGAAATACCGGTAAATGTAATAAAAAACGCGTCTTTAACATTCTACTGAGGTGATCAATAGAAACAAATATCACCTGCACCCACTGATATACGAAAACTAGCCAAATTTTACATATAATGCACTTCACAGGGCAAAGCAAGATGGTTTAAATGAAACTTCAGGTTTGGACGCTCATGGATGAAGGCTTAGAGCACGAATAAGATGAAAGACACGAGGGTTATAATTGCGATGAATTGTTAGTGCGGCGTAAGCAAGTTGGCGCATGTGACGTCATACATAGCAACCGAGTGATATTTATGCTGTTATATCTAGTGACGCCTAATCCGTCATTAATGTGAAAAATTTTCAGTCAGATATCATTTATTTGTTTATTGTACACTTATTTAAATTGAAAAAGACATTTTAGCATGGGCGCTATGGGCATTATCAGTAGCCTAGCTTCTCTGGCGTAATACGCCAGGGGGTTGTTCTGGAGACCCTTTTCCTCGGTCACAGCGTCTCTGCTGTAAACAATCTTTAAGAGTGAAGGTAAAGCAAGAACAGGTGTGCACGGGAAGGATTCTTGGCCAATTAAGAGTGACCCGCCATTTACAAAACATCGTGTTGCGCGTGGACATTAACTCAGATTAGGCGCGAAATCAAATGTGACACTCTAAATCGTTATCCAGAGTAAGACATAGACTAGGGCGACTGTAACGGCGACTTTGGCTTCAATAACTTTGTAAAATGTCGCCTCTACTTTGTTTTCTTATCTCTTAGGGACAAAGCACGAAGAGGTACTGAGAATCGCACCGGTTTCAAGATCGAAATCCGTGACCTTCGGGTTTTCAAGCTGAGGAGTCGTCCACTAAAATGACCCTGCCGGCGAAGTCTTAAAAAGTTTAGAGGCAATTAAAGATCGAGACTACCTTGGCCGACCACGAAAGGGAAAGTTACACACTATGAGATGTTTACTCTTCTGAGGAAGGAGATATTGGGAGAAGAAGGCGACGAGATCTTAACTTCGATCCAAGATGACGAAGTGCCCCGACCCACCAGCGATCTTCATTAAGTTTGTCTAACGACGAAGTCGCACGTCATTCTTTCACATCGTCATTCTACTTGCTCCTCTCCCGAGCACACTTGACCTCCTTAACCCGCTGTTGACACAGCTCTGAGCCTGCTCACTTCCAAAGACGAGCGATTCCATGTAATCAAACGAGCAAGGCTATTTCAGAGATTCGCCAGTAATCTTAACAATGTTCTCGTTTAATGTGAGTGAATGAAAATTTACAAGAATGCAGAATTTACGAAAATCTTAAGATTTCAGATCATTTAAGGTTAAAAAAAACCTCCAAACATTGCATTTAACAAATGATGTGGTACGAAGTCACTCGCACGGGTGCATATACACCAGGGTTGAAATATCTGGGGTTGAAATATCTATCATAAACCCCCCTCGAAATTCGTCTTGAAGGAAGATGACTTGGTGGTGTAACTGGCTAACACACCTAACCGGCAATTGGGAGATCCGGGTTCGAATCCCGGTCAAATCAAATGATTTTTTCATAGCAAATTTCAACCCTGGTGTTAAATAATCTGTGGAAATTTCCAGCATGCAGTATTAACGAATAACTGAAACTTCTACCTGGACATTGAACTGAAAACTGAGAACAACTGACTCTCGGTGAAGCCAATACACAAAAAATTATAATACTTTTGTTGAAAAAAATTTCATAACTAACCTTTATTTGTGATGATAGTACAATTTGTTCTCATTATCCAGAAATGAGACAATTAAAAATCATCATTTAATACTTCATAGGTCGTTGACCCTTTATTCGATGCTGTTAGTACTACGATTATACGAGAAGTACTTCCTTAGTTATCAACCTCTCCAACCAACAACCTGACCAACAGATTTAAATTTTCTTTGTTTTCCTACCAGCGCGCTACTCAAGGACATTAAAGGATTCACGCCATATCTGCCAGTAATAATTCATACCAGAGATAAATCAGGAATACTCAAAGAAAAGAATGGATGAAAAATTATTGCTTTGACAAGTAAAATTAAAACAATCCACTCAGCGATCATGTACAATGTGACTACATAACAGCAGAAAACCATTTCGTCTAATATATTTCTGCTATAAGAATTATTTCGCATGAAACTGAGCTTCTCATACTTCTCATCGTTGATTACTCTAACATATATAACAATTTTAAGCGCCAACGCGTAATTCGATGAATTATAACCCTTCCAGAACCACACCTATTCAGATGCACCTGTTGAAAAAATAAATTTTAAAAGAAAACATCCTAAGGAAACGAGGGCACAGAATCGTGGGCGGTGAAAAATGGGACGGGGAAATAAAATACGAAAAGTGGTAGGTGAATTGACGATAAGGGCGCGAACACACTTCGTCCCTGATAGGAATAACCCATAAAGCGGCACTGGAGGAGGCGGGGAAGGAATAACACACGCGTCTGTTTGACCACAAAAAAAGAGGAACAGGTGTAGCAAAAAAAAATGGCAGGAGAATGTAAATTCTCGTTTAAAGAAGTTTACGGCACGCTAGATAAAAAGAAGAGAATAAAGAAGGTTGTGAGGGTGCGGTAGAGGTAAAAGGGTAGGTATAACACATATATACATATATACGAGTAGGGGACTGCACAAGGTAGGAGCTAGGGGGATACAGAACGATACGAATTTCCAAAAGGACGAAGGGAAGTGAAATTAAGATAAGGGAAAAAAATACAGCCCCCAGAAGGGTAAAATGTAAAAAAAACACATTGGCATAACAGGGGGAAAATGAAAAAGGTAAACGAATGAAGATATATACACACACTATCACACATAGATGTGTGAAAAATAGAGCGATACAGGGAATGTGAGTAGAAGGTGGAGGTAGATAAAGAGACCCCGGCAACCAGTAAGGACAGCAATGTAAGTGAAGACGCGGTGCAGATTCAATTTCGCGGTGATGATAACAGAATTTTGAAAAGAAGCTGGTTTGCGCCTGGAATAGAGAAACGTCAATGAAAACAAAGAAATGCAGTTGAACACAAAAATGCCAAAAACAGTAAACAAAATGCAGAGGGAAGAACTGTTTTCCGGCAAATAAACTGATAAGCTAATAGAAACACTGTCAGTGGCATCACCTACACTTCTGATACATCGTGGGGAACACACATACAAAATTTAGGTGGCATAGCAAGAAAGAAAATAGGTTTTGTTAAGCGTATAATTGGAAGGTCCTCGGATGTAGAAGTAAATTATACATGTTACTTCGTTCTGGTTAGGCCACACCTCGACTACGATCCGAGTATCTGGGACCCAGGCCATAAAGATTTAACCAAAAAAATAATAAAATACAAATAAAAACTGCACGCTTTGTTAAAAACTTCTACGAGCGATCATATAGTGTCTCACAACTTTTGAAGGGATTAAGGTTGGAGCCCCTAGAGACTCTGAGGCTACACGCCAGGCTTAGCTTGCTTGGGCAATTCAGAACTGATGTGTTTCAGAGCGACACAGAGAATATTATCATGGCGCCTCACTACATCTTTAGGGCTGATGGAAGTGATAAAATACGAGAGATACATTGGAGAACAGATGGGTACAAAAACTCTTTCTTTCCGCGCACAATAAGCGATCAGAATGAAAAATGAGCTCCACTAAATACTCTCCCGTAAAACACGTCACCATTTCACCTCCTGAAATCTTAGCCCTTACATCTTTACAAAGCTGGTGTCCTAACACCCCCCGCCATACGCCCATGCGGCAGTTCGCAGGGTATTATGTAGATGTCGATTTAAGAGAAACACACTTTAAAGGGTAATGTCATATCACAATCGCTTTCAACTAATCGAAGCGAGAGAGAGAACACGACTAGGAATAGTTACAAGATCACCCCTCTGGATTCGAGCAGATACCACTGGTTTTACCAATTGTGGAGGATAGTCGACCAAAAATCATTCCCTATTAAATATTCTCTCCAAACGGCAATATGGATGAAGGATTTATACTTTCGTTTGAAGTCAGCTCCTTGCTCTTACTAGCTAACTGCAATCTTGGTGAAGGTAATAATGAGTCATAATGGTAATTGAAGACGAACTGTGAACGTAGATAGACCAGTTACGTGAGTGCGCTCACTTTTCGCGAGAGTGAGCAAATGCTAGGTCAGATAAACAGACACTATTAATCAGAGATTCTGTGATATATGTTGATTTATTTTGCCTAAGTACACACCACATTGGACTAATTGGCACATTGGGCTTATATGATGGGGTGGAGCTCATTACAGTGCTATCAACATAGCATTTTTTGTGCCGGAAAAAATAATGAGAGTTACATCACTAAAAAGTCACTACGACCACTTCCTCCCTCTGCATGTTGGGCTAAGGATACTCCCTGTGAGATGTACGCACTGCTTCAAGGTTAAAAAATGTACGTAGTGGTTATAATCCAAAAGTCTTGAAAGTTATATGTTAAATCTTCGCAGTTGTAACTTGGTCCCTATGCCAAAACCAAATTTAGCTGTCTGCAAGAGGTGTTATTGTGTATGGGCCTTAATTTGTATAATAAACTGCCGAATATTAACTGAAAATTTTCTTGTTTCAATAAAGATTTTGAGCTGATTCACCTAGCCACTGACAGTATTGAGATGTTATTCTAAATGCATATGTTCGTATGAAAATATCATGAAGTAAATTAACTATATCGTTTTATCAGCCACAAAATCAAAAGTTATTACGCTCTCTAATTGTTATGTTTGCCTAATCTATAGATTGTTGATGAATTTATTATTTCTACAGAAAATTATTAGCTAAAGTTAGCCTGAACACAGTCTAGTTGTCCTATAAGCTAACTAACTTCTTCGTTTTGGAACAGAAAAAGTAGTTTTTTCAGAGCGGAAGAATACATACCATTATTTTATCTGTTCCCACGATGCACCACTAAATCCACCTCCAGGGTATGTGGCGCGGGGAGAATCCACACCAAAGAAGAAATAATCATCCCATCCCAAGGTCAGACCCGACGCGCTAGTCTGGCCGTAAGGTGCATATCATGAAGCTATCTCAGGGAAAACGCACGGCCAAACCACGAATGTTACGTTGGTGAACGTTCCAAAAATCAGTACACTAGTTAAGATATATCAACCTATTAGTACTGATCTACTGATGTACATATAAATGCGGTTCGTATACGACTTTGTGGCGAGGAAAATAGTATTTTGAAAAGGAAACACTCGGTAAAAAGTACAGAAGCGCATAGTAACATCAGAAAAGACACGGCTAAACCTAGAATGCTACTTAGGTGGACACGCAGCAAATCAGTACACTAGTTAAGATACATCAACTGGTTAGTACTGATGTAAGTATGAATGCGTTTCATATACGATTTTTTGGCGAGAATAATATTAATTTGAAAAGGGAACACTAGGTAAAAAGTACCGAGGCGCATATTAGCATCAGAATAGACACGGCTAAACCAAGAATGCTACATTGGTTGACATGCAGAAAGGCAGTACTCTGGTTGAAATGTGTAAACTGATTAGGACTGATGTAAGTGTGAATGCGGTTTATAATCGATTTCGTTGCAAGGATGATAGTTATTTGAAAACGTTACACTGGGTAAAAAGGTCAGGAGCACAGAGACGCATCAGGACAAGAGAGCAAAGAAGTTTGGAGGAGGAGTAAACTGCGTAAAGGAACATGAGAGGAAGAGAGAGAAGTTACAACGAGAATCAAGTTGAAGAAGCGGCGAACAAGGAGCTGAAGATTTCGCACAGGGGGTAAGCGAACAGAGAGAGAGAGAGAGTGAGAGCAGCAAGCTTTGGGCATCAAGATGAAAAGGAAGACAAATGGCCGTCATAAAATATGAATCCGCTGGGAGGGATGATTCCAATGCAAACTGGCGAAAATATGTATATGTGGCTGAGAGAGGGAGTCTCCCTTTCGAAAAATACCGAGTCTTTAAGGCCCAATCTCTTGTCCTCCATTCCACGTTCCGCATATTCCCCTCACTTGATGAGTGCAAATGATAAGTGGGAGAGAAAGAGCATAAATGTTGACAAACGACGCTTGTGAAAATGTTTAAAGAATAAAAGCGTGATAAAATGATGATTAGGCATGAGAATAGCAAATTCCTCGCAATAATAAATCAGATTATTTTAATAATGTCAGATTTTAGTGGAGACAAAATAATTCCAAGTATACTTAGTGCTATAATTGACACGATGTGTTAATATATTTACATATTATAGCAGAAATATTCTCTATACATGGTTTACAAGAAAGATCCAGAAGAGAATGTATTAAAACGGAAATGTAGGGAAGTTGAAAATTAGAATATGTCAAGTTTGGCCCAAATATCTATAAAATGTTGCCGGCCTCGATGGCGAAAGTCGTCGCCTACCAGCCCGGGGATCGCGGTTCGAATCCTGGCTGGGTTAATTATCCCTACTTAGGGCTTGGTTACTAGTGCTCGTCCACCATTGCAGTTATTTACCCGACATAAATTGACAAAATATGCTGTATTCGGGGTATTGAAGATTAATGAAATAAAAATAAACTGTCTATAAAATAATCTCTCATTATATTGACTGCATTGACGGCTTTAAATAAACCCAAAGCCAAATTATTAGGAGGAGCATAAATTCCTCGTAGATTTTTAAGATAGATGTAGCAGTTACGAAAAACACTTAGTCAATTAAGCGAGTACATTACGCAGGGATGAACGCAAGCAATATCGCAGAGAAAGGATATCTGGAGGAGGAAAAATATTTCCCGAGAACTTGCATATTACCAAGAGAAGAATAAATTTTGCAGTGGGTCCTTGCAGCCAGAACAGAGACGGATTTGCAACTGAGTGAGGGAGTATTCCCACAATTTCTTTCGCGTAGGGGAGAGAACTCTTTATACGCATGCATAATGTATGATCTCGGAATTGGTGGATGGGTTTCGCCTTAAACTGGTTATGAATGTGTTTTGTTTTGTGTCTCCGCGGGGAGGATTCTGGGTATTCCTATTCTCGTTACGTCATGAACAATGTCCGCGCTCTTAAATTCATGGAAAAGTGAGAAACTAAATTGGTTTCGACTGAACTCGAAGATGAATTCCGGAAAAAAATGAAAGGCGAAATAAGTCTTAACAAAATATTAAATACTCTCCGGGGCGAGAATTCCATTTTTATCGCAGTACTGCCGAGGAAAAAGATATGAAAAACTCAAAGCGACCATCTCTTTATAGCAAACGTGAGGAATTGAAATGAGGAAATACTAACCAAAAAAACATAAGCTTGATTTAAACCCAAGCTATCTACTTAACTAACACTCATTTATACTTGTTTTGACAATGTGCGAGGGGGGAATAAGGAAGGAGACAGGACAAAATCTATAACCGAGAGATAAGTACAAAAAGAATTTGCTGATGACTGTTCAAAGAATGCAATACCTATCACGTGTTTGAATAGGTATTTTATTTTCATGAAAAAAGAGCTCTTCTAAAATAGAATGGGACTAACGGAACAACGACAAGACTGATTTTTGCTAAAGTGAAGTGGCTGAGTGAGAGCTATTCTCGTTGAACGTGCTTCAATATGATCATTCATGTTCAGTTACCCAGATTCCAGACATTGAAAATCATTTACAGGGATAGATAGTTTATTCCGGCACTTTTTGTTTCGGAGATGCATTCAGTAAATAACAAGCAAAAGCGATTTAAAGATCATAATTAAATTTGCCTAAAATAAAAGTAGGTCCTGTTGGGATGCATAGCATTTTTCTCACACGATATTTCAAACACAAACTTGTAATGCATTCAAATTTTGGGGATTATTTATGTTTAAATATTCTTTAAAATGCAGCATAAATTTACTGGGAAGTTCTCTCGTGGGCTTCAATGTAGCAAATTTTGGAGCCAATTACCAAGAAACAGAGGGCAAAGATGATCGACTTTTACGAATAGTATCTTCTTCTACGAAAATGTGAGGTCTCAATGCTTACAATCGCATAAAGGTTATTCAGGTAAGTCAAATATTTTTTTTTTAAACTAGGAATGGAAGTACCAAAACTTCCAAAAATGTTTTAAACTTTCCATTTTCATTCCATTTCCTAAGAAATCATCACTCATGCAAAATGAAGCTTTATGATGCTCGAAGATCAAAAAAAGTTTCACCACTCTTTCATGGGTACCGTATAGGAAAATCAAAATTTGTTCCGTGATTTATTCTTGATTACCTCAAGGCTACTTCTGTATGCAGGTAATTAGGAGGCCTATATGACGATTCATACAGCTGCACTTACTTCCATATGCCTTCGAATCCATAAAGATATTTTCCATATCCATTTATATCAAGCCTACGTCCAACTATGAGAAAATAATGATTACCCTGGGGCTTGGAATATTCATAAAAACTCACTTGAGAGCAATTATACACAACGCTTGAACCAAATACAAAATATGTTTAAATATTTACTTTAATTAGGTGTTTTTCGACATCACACACAATATAAGTAAAATATGTTCATGTTCAACTAAGCACTTTTCAAGGATTTCCTCATTTTCCAAGCGCCTCGTTGCATTACTTGGTACGTCATTTTTTTAGACAAGCAGATATAGACATGTACGAGCTCGAAAAGATTACAGATAGCTTGAGCTGACATAAGGAGATATTCGCACATACATCAATTGAACTAAATAGAGTGGCGACCACAGAGGCAGGTACTATAAGACAAAAGAAAACAGCTGAATTCTGACCAAAATGCAACAGCAGTATGGGGTTAAACGCACGAGAAAATCTTCTCAGTAGTCTAGGAAATGGTACAGCTGAGAGGAGGAAAAGCCAAACCACCGAATGAATGATTGAAAAATCATTATTTATATTTTCAAACACAACATTATTATGATATTTTTCAAAAACTATGATTCCACAAGAAAAAGAATGGGCATGCTCCGTTAACAGCTGCCAGAAACTCCTATGATCTTAAAATGTTTTAAATCCTATAATTTACAAACGTGAGGTTGATTTTAATATACAAAATGAAATTAGACGACGGTGAATAAACAATATAGAGTGTAAGATTTGTCCTTAATTACGTATTCAGCTTGTAATGTTGGGCACGTTTTGTCTACATTAATGAGTTGTTATGCATTCGAGATGATTTATTCGTAAGACCTTCTTAGAAATAGAAAAAGTAGCAAGTTTAAAATAGCGTCAGTCATTACTAAATAAGAAAGAACCAAAAAAAAGAAGATAATGCACAATCTGTTCTTCCGCATAAGTCTTTACTGCTTCAGAATTAAATCAGTTACTGGGAAAAAATATAGTCAGGGAAGAATAAGAAGATTCGTAGAGAATGGAGAAGACATAAGCTCGCAAAACATATGATATCGAGAGGAAATCGCATAAATTTCAATTCAACTGCTAAGAATAGCAGCAACCGAGAAGAAACCATGTCAAGATATCACCAATGGATGTCAGCGCTGAATACACGAATGTTGATTCATAGGAGGATTACGTTAGGGCACAAAACCAAAAGTTAAAAACATAAGAACGCACAAGAGGTTATTTCACATTTTCCCATTTCTTAAAATGCATCTAAAGCATAAAACAAAGGCTCGGGTATTCCCCCATGAATCTTTAGGCGTAACTCCAGAATGTTTATCATTAGAGAAACAAAATTAAGGGGTGGAGAAGATAATAGATTCAAGAACCGAAGAGAGCCTCGGCGACAGAGGTTGGAAAAACGGAGGAAATCGTACCAATTTCAATTTTACTGCAGGTGATGTGATTACGAATTTTAACCTTGGTTATATCTTCATATTAAAAGAACGATCTTTGTAGATTCCAAAAACGTTAATTATTTTGGCAAGACGTGCGATCCACCTCACTGTGGCATAGTTATGCGTCTCACCAAAAGATAGTCGGTGGGCCAAAACGTGGAGGAAGATAGGGTTGAGGAAAGTCACACGCATAATTGACTTACCGGACAGTCAAGCACGCAGGATCAAAATATTAATAACTATTCACATAAAATCTACACCTTCAGGCATTTTTATATTTGAATCCATATTTTTAAAAATTCTTGTACTTTTCTAGTTATTTATTAACAGTTAAACGCACTACTCGCTTCGCAGCTTGCTGCATCTTCAGGTACAATTGTTTATATTATATTTATTGGTTGTTACGATAGTAACCACCACTAAGAAGCGGGGGGTTTTGGAGGCCAAAGTAATTTTTGGGTTTAACTGTTAATAAATTACTGCGGAATATTACAAGGATTATTTCAATGAGGATTGTTCACCCACAAAACATAACTCTACAACTAAAACATAGGTACAGAGGCCAAGCATGTCAGAACCAAAGAAGCGACCACGACTCTAAGGGGACGAGGTTAAAGGAGAGCCCACCGGCCATGCTACCGAGAGTATAAGGCGGGAAAGCGTTACCCAAGCAAAGGTGAAGAAATAACATTTTTTTTATTGTCATATCATAATCCACAGTCATAATTCCGTTATTAAAAGTTATCACTCCACTATGAAAAATAAACCGCAGATTTCAACAATAAAAAATAACAACCAGGAGTTAAGGTGGATCTACCGTGAAAGGACATAAATGTCGTTTTATTGGTACGGTGAAAACTTACAATAAAATTTGTCCTCCGCCCATTGAGGTAGATGGATAGGACACTTTTTATTCTGGCCAATGCTATAAGCTGAAGCCAGTCCGACATCTTAGTTAACCCACATTTTCCAATAACGTTTGTTGGCTAAAGCACTAATTTTGCAATTTTACCATGTTTTCTATTGATAACTTACTAGAAATCAGTATGTACTTACTTCCTTGATACGCATTCTCTTTGCATATTGTGTTTATTTATTGAAGTCTCTAATCGCCCGCATTCCTGATGAATACTCTTATCAAATTAAGTTGAATCAATAACACTAAGCAGAAAATAATTTTTTCAAGAGTCACTTGCCTTGAACTTCAAAGAGATGTTTAAAATTCTTGCATTAAATCCGCTAAGTCGTCCATTCTACCGTGCTATCCATTGAAATAGTAAGAAAAGAGCAGGGATAAACAACAAGGTTATTTCGGTTGTCAGGCTTCAGATTGGTAACGTAGTGCTCTCTCCATATACCTGAATGCCTTAACAAGATATGAACAACAAAACGTTACCTTTCCATACATTTTTTTCAAAAATTGAACTTGAAATTTCATAGCATTCATTTGCAAAAAGGTTTAATCAATGGTCAAAATTATTTATCTAATAAAATTGCATAACCATGAAAAACTGTTTTATATTAGAGATGATGCAATTCAACCAGCTGAACCTTTTATCCACTTGGTTGATCGCATTACCGCATTTCATCATCAACCAATTGAACTTCTATTCAATTGATTATTAATGATTACGAGATTCTTACTGTCTTGATTTTTGATTTATTAGGTGATTAGAGCGAAATTTGAAGTAAAAATGTGAAAACTCTTTATCGATCTATCTGCAGTCGACATCTATGGTTAGAAAATGTTTTCATTGAGAATTTGATTTTTCGTGGTATAATTGGCAGTTTTGTGCCTTAATATTGGATCTCAATAGCTAAAACATTCCATCAGCGAAAGCGGAATTTTTTAAACCATTTGAAAAAAGTAGGATTTTAGTATTATTTAACTTACACAGCCGTGTTGGTGAAATAGTTCTCCTTAATTACAAGTATCGGAGATAAAAGGCACTCGGCATTTTCTCAAAGTCCTTGGGGCATCAAATCCATAGGTGTTACTTTAAAAGGACAATAGTGAAACGCAGAGATGGGTTATGGTAAAACAGATTCGAGAACAGCAAAGACGGCTGAGGCTCAGCATAGCCGATAAAAATCGCCCGATTTTCAATTCAATAGTCGAGAACGCCGCCATGGCACTGGGGATGCGGGGAAATCACCGGCGGTGGACCACGACGGTAAAGAGAGGAGAGAGTTGAAGGGGAGTCAATCGGCCGAGCAACGAAAGTAGCGGTACAGCGGATACAGAGGGTAAGGAAAAGCGAAACACCTCGAGTGGGGAATGGGCCTATAATGAGTTCCTCAAGGAACGGAGGGAAAGGGACGCTAAAGGAACCACTGCAGAGGGTCTAAAAGGACGGAGAGAAAGAGAGAGTGGGGGAAGGGAGGCAAAGAAGAGTAGTTCGGCGGTTGCAGGCTTCATTCCATTTTTGCGCTTCACGTCTTGGAAAAACTTCCCGCAGTTCGAATATTTGCATTTCAATGGCTAAAGGCTTCGTTGGACTAAATTGGGGAATGGTGGAGGAGTTTGAGCAGGTTGGAGGGGGATTTCTTGAGGAGAGAAACGGCAAGGAGAGGTCCTCGGAGTATCTTTTTGAAGGCAGCGCAGAGCATACTGATTCCTTGGAAGAGTTTTTACTTTCGAGGAAAATTTCCTTCCCAACCAAGCCCCGACCATCTTCCCCACACACCCCCTCGTTCTCGTATTCATATTATCTTCCCTTCTTTACTTCTTTCGTACCGAATTCCGTTCATTAGTTCTCGGTCTACGAATCCACTAGGGTGGAAACATTGTCGAGTACGGTGCCTAGTATTTATTTGCGAAGAATATGTCCCACGATCTACACGATGGAGTTGACAGAAAAGTGAAATTCCCAACCAATCATTAGGGATACGCTGTCCACGGATATAGGGTGCCTGAAAAAATAGACGAATCCTTAGCTTTTAAGCCGAAATATATAAAGCAGCAAGAAGGGTGGACAGACGTGAAATGCATGAAAAATGGCTTTAAATTCGTTAAAAGGTGATCGAAATACGCGAGTATGATTTACCTTTACTTCCAGAGGAATGGATGACCCCAAATTGAGGATGAAATATTACTGAGCTTCATTAATAAGTTTCCATAAGTTGCCAGTTTCTCCAATTTGGCCAAATTGTTTCTGTTCCTTACAATTCTGCTGTATAATCGAAAATTTGATATGAAGTTATAACTGAATATCCAAATTATTGGCTGCTTCACGATTTTGCACTGTTTTTTTACGGACATGACAAATAAGTGGTAAAAAAGCTATGAATAAAATGCATCCATTCAACACGTGCAGAACTTTAATGACGTAGAACTTCATGCTAATTATTCAAGTCTCTTGCGACAGGAACGAAAAAAATATCTCTGATAAAAAATGAAATTACTTCAAAATTAAGGTGCCTAGGTCGACAATGGATTTTTTTCACAGAAATTTGATTTGCGGCGCAATTACATATTAAGATGCGGATATTACTTCGTTACGATCAACACTCATAACCGCAAAAAATATGCCAGAGGAACTAGGAATAAAATATTTATACCCGACTCCAGAATTTTTTCCCCGTTATTGCTTCATGAAAAATGAATTACCGAGTGGGACAGCTGTTGAAGAACTAAGTATCTGGGAGAAGGAACGAGAAAACACGTTCTAGGCCATCACATGAATAACGCTGCCCGCACATGGCGAGCGAAAAAGTCCAAAGTTATATGTCGGTCACGTATTTCCGGGGTGTACTCAATGTCTAACCAGCATATACCCCGTCATTTGATATGAGGCAAGGATGATCTTATCTCCAGGCCGCTAAGCTACTAGTAAATAGCGTAGATAAAGGATTGAAATTAGTTGTAAAAACTATCCTTTATAGTTAATTCCCTCCTGGGTTGAAGTTCATACCTGGCACGCGTAATGGAATCATATGACCCAGCATAAATAATCTCATTCATATCCTCGAGAGATTAAAACACTGGCTCTTAGAAATATATTTAAAAGATTTCTTTTATCTTTCGGGGAGTGAGAAATGATTTCTATGGTCCTTAGACCAAACAAAAATTAATATTAATGTACACATCTCTTTTAAAATGGACTAAGCATGGCTATGAAATTTTTATGGACCTGAAAATTTAACTACAACAATAGAAAAATCACTCTCGTACATAAATAAATTTGTATGCATATACTGGTAGGAAGTTCAAATAGTAATGATGCATGTTGATTCTTATTTTTATTAGCAATTATAGAAAACGGACACGGTTACTAGAAATGCATTTAATGACCACCGGACAAGCTCATTTTCAAAAGATTTTTTTTTGCATATATGACCTGACAAGAGCTGAACATTTGGCCAGCATAGTTATCTTGAGTTTTGAAATAAATGGATGGATTTCGACCTAATCTACTAATCTAGTTATACACTAGTATACTAGTCATAGGCCGATTTCGTGAAAAAAATCTTTTCAACATATTCCATGAAACATTTTTTCAACACATCTTAGAGCTGGTAAAACTGGAAGCACAAATTAATAATTACTTGGCTTTAATTAAAAAAAGAAACATGAATTGCTGGTGTTTCACACAATAATAATTATAATATCGAGAAACTTTCAGTTGGTGGAAGGGCGTCATAATGAACAAGATAACATTTGTAACTTCCACGATTTATTTTAAACTTACGACCGGTTTCAGCTGTCAAGCCATCTTTAAGTGGCCAAAACCGGTCGTATGTTTTAAATAAATGGTGGAGTCACAAATTTTATCTTGTTCAATAATAATAGTAACGTAAACTAGCATTTTAAAACGCTCATTATTAATAACATGTCACTTATGGTAGTATGAGCGAAATACCATTTTACCTAGAAATCAATAACTTTGGTCTTATTTTAAAGAAAAATATCACACCCTTCTAATGATACAAAAAATTCAACCCCTTACCACATCACTTTCGGAGGTATTTGCCAAAAAAACCAGACCATTTACATGGGGAATGGTACGTGTATGCACTCCAGAGAGACATTATTTACAAAATGAGGAATTTTAATCCTTAGATGTCGTAAAACAACTAACAGCGTGTGGTTTGTATGTTTTCTCAACTATTTTTTTATAATCATATTGTCACCGCAATAGGTTCTTGAGTATCACAAAAAACCCTCCATTTTGAAGGAGTTTTAAATGCACCGCGCGAAAAAAATGAGTCAAATTAAAGACTTATTTAGATATTTTCATTTAATTACTTACCATTTCTGTCATATAAAACTATTATTGCACCATCAATAATGCAATATTTAATTCATGTGTCCTACAGCTGGTGAAATTAAAACGTATAATTCGCATATGGTCTCTATTATGACTAGGGAACTATCTCGCTCGGACTACCTTAAGCATTGTTGTATGACAAAATAAAAAACATGGTTGCTTCCCTATAAAAGAGGCATGTTCCCAAAAATGTGAGAGGTAACAACCACTTACATCGACGAGAGATTCAAATAATTGACGCCTTGAGATGCAGTACGCTCTGGAAATACGCCAATTTAAAATTAAGGCTTCAAAGAGTTTAACATGCCTCTATAGACGAAATATAAAGAGAGAAATATAAATTTTAATACTGAAGGAGTGCAAACATAAGTTCGCTCGTATATTTTAGGCAACATGACGAATTAGGGAGCAAAGCATAATTGAATTACGTTTTGGGAATTGATGAAAAATAAATTACAAGAAAGTTTCAGTGTATTGTTAGTCAGTGTCTCCATGCAAGTATCTAATATATATATAGTCTAGTATCTAATATATATATATATATATATATATATATATATATATATATATATATATATATATATATATACATCCCGCTATCATTTTGCCTTCCTTACACTCTGCAACATTTTGGCATCCACCAGAAATATTTATATATATTGCTATTTTATCGCGTATGTAGTACCATCGAGTGATTTTCGCCCTTGTGTACTATTTTGTTTTACGACAACTGTTTTTTTACAGGAGATATTCGTGCACCTTGAATCCGTACATACAGGTAACATTTTGGCATCCTTTCATAACCAATCATTATGGCGTCCAGAGTATATTTTTTACATTTGATCATCAATTTGGCATCCATTTTGTATATTTACTACCACTACGATGTCATTTTGCCTTCCTGCGCTGTTGTCAAATTTATCTTTCGTGGAAACTTCACTCTCGCTTGTCATTTTTGCATTTTATAGCTGCCATTGCATAAAATGGGCGAACGTGTTGTTCTTAACTATTAACTACTATTAACTAAATGTGCAAAAACTGCCAAACAACGATTATAGTCAGCATAGGAGTAAACATTGCATCACTAGGAACATACTTAGCCAAGTTTTGTTGAAATCAATGTCTTATTTTGCTCCTCATTCATGTATTTCAGTTTTGTTTCGGTATGCTAAAAACACGCCTAGAGGAAAGCGAGAGAGGAATTTGACTGGCGCAGTCAACTAGGTAAGTCCGCGGTGGCCTATCACGCAGCACTGTCACGAAATCGATTTGCAGGAAAAAAATGGAAGTTTTCCCAATACTGCATGAAGATTCTTCCAATAAAACTAGCCGGTTTAAGGTTTAAAACACGGTTTAAGCAACAATCATACAAATATTACTTTCACAATGCACTTGGTATTCTAATAAGGGGTTGTAAATCAATAAGTTTCCATCATTCCACCAAATTCGCCCTTTTATTTCATTATATGTGGAAACGCGAAGTACGTGAAGGACTCTCAAACTGTTTTTATCATTATCTCAGTAGTTTCGCGTTTCATGTTTAGAATAGTTGTCCAATTCAATTAAAATACAGTAACTTACGTGAAAAATAATGGAAAAATGAAACACAAGCGGCTGAAAAAGGGGTCAATTAATCTTCATAAGTTAGAAAGGGATTTGATATTTGCTGGCATTTCTTCTATCACTAAAACACATTAAAATGTTACCATGAAATACATGAGTCAATATAATGCTAAATTATATTCTTTTTCCATATAAATGCAATAAAAGAGTAAGTTAAACTTCATTTAAGAAGAAGAATGCCAAAAGCCTTGCTTTTTATAAAGCCAAGGACACAACGTGTTCATCGTGACGACAACGCGATGACGTGGGCCGCGAATCAGAACTTGTATAATTACGGTGGGGGCTCAAAATTTAACTTCACTTTTCACAACTTCCATGACTGCACACCAAATATAACTATTCTAATGTTTATGGGACAGCAAAGGCAGGAAATATCTCTTCCTTGAAAAACTGTGGCTTAAAGAAGAATTTATAACCTAGGAAATTACAATTTACTCTACTATCCTTTAGTTGGTCCGAAGGAAATACTTCTCCCTCCTTTGCTTATCAAATAATGACTGATTAAGAATTTTGATAAAACGCTGAGGAAATATGAAAGTGGTTGTTAGTACTAAGTGGAAATATTTTCACAGCATATAGTGAAGAGCTACCTCTAAAGGAAAGCATTTTTACTGGACCTGAAAACAGGAAGATAACCCTAGGCCCTGAATTTCAAAATATAATAAATAATGGGATGCTGAAAGCAGAAAAGCTTAAGAGAGGTGAGGAACAACTTTTATTTGTTGCCCTACTGCCACTTAAAATGCAATAGGGTGCCAAATCTCGTTAAAAATCCACTTCCTGCATTAGCTTACAGACGCATTTCCTCAAAATCGTGGGGCGGGAGGAGATAATCCGGGGGAAAGATTTTATAATGGCATAAGTGTTCGTCAATATAGATACTAAGGCTCTGGTAAACTTTAACAATGGGAAACTACTGCCGAGGCTATAATAAAGAAGATTCAATTCCGCACAAAAGAAAAAAATTGACAAAAGATAATTATTTTCGAGGTAAAGGCGGTTTTTAGTTGGTATCTTTGAGTACATTTTAAAGATTTCTGTTAGAAAAAAGTTTTAAAACCACTTAATTTACCCCCATTATTTGGTTCATTACCAACATCCTTTTCCTTAAAATCACAGTTGCTGGTGTATCTTTAGCTGGAAAATTGTTCGTGGATTCAGTAGCTACCGATGCCTAAACTTATGGATGGTGAAGAGTAACGCAGTTTTCGAACCATATTGGCTGAAGTAAGATAAGATGAAGTAAATTGTGCATATAATTGAGCCAAAGATTTTAATACCATCAATTAAAGTCACCTTTCTACGACGAAAAACATTGGAAAGCAGTATCAATTAATTCGGGTTTCACTTCTGCAGAGAGGAAAATTTTTGTCAATATTCAAAATAAATACATTGGCATTGAAGGGTTTATGCAGTTTATTTCATCACCACTGCAATATTATATTGAATTATCAACTAAATATGCCACCTTGAGGAAAAGGCAAACACCCTTTGATTTAGAATTAAAGACTTACAATAAAATTCTCAAGATCAATGAAATGTACAAATTAAATAACTGGTCTTTGGGGATCAAAATCAGTGGTACAGTTTTTTATCAAGTAGCAAAAAACAGCAAAATTTGATTTTTTAAAATGTGTTGATTTATTAAAAAAATTGAGTAATACAAAAACTCTCTTTGAGTTAAACAAGTATTACGAAACTCTGCTTAGGCTATATTGCCTTTGAAATTTACTTTTACCATATCATTGCACATAACTAATCCAGTTTTTTATAAATGTTTTGGATAAAAACTTTAATTTTTAACCACATTTTGTTGTCAAGGACCACTGGATACTTTTCCTTAAGGTTATCACACTCTTTTTCGGGGGTATTTAGTTTTGTATGAGTTTCTTAAAATATGGTGCCACAATATGTTTTTGCTCTTCTGTCCATGGGACGAGTATCCTTTTAGTTTTTTTCGAAGTACAAGGGGAAACATTAGGTGATCTGGTTTCATTACCTTATTCTAGCTCGAAACTTGAGAAATAATCGCTGATTACATCGCTCATATTCCTATCATCATCATCATCATCTTTTTCACCTCCATCATCTTCAATAGGGATCTCATCATTTAAATTAATGTCTATTTCGTCGAGGGCCAAGCCTTTAATTGGACGTGTCTCCATATCAGGACGTGTCTACATATCGGGTTACCGCTGCTATCGCATTACTCATGGAGTCAGTGAATGAAATGAAATCTCACTCCACTTTTAGAGACGCGGATTATTTTACCATGAGAGCGAACTGTCAGTTTACCCTTCAATGCCTAATTTTTTAAAAGTAGCCTTCGTCAGGGGAACGTTCAAATTTCGTATTCCCACGTCTATCGCATTACTTTTTCGTGCCTGTTTTCGATACAAATGACTCGAGATTCACACCAAGAGGACTACATACGGGAGGCCCCAGTTCGTCCCGTAGAGGCGTGATTTATATTGCCAGGGAAGTGTCTCCATATCGGGTTTCATGGCTATCGCATTACACATGGAGGCAGTTCTCGTATTACATGAAGTGAGATCTCACTCCACTTATAGAGACGCGAATTATTTTACCATGAGAGCGAGCGGTCAGTTGACCCTTCATCGCTTCATTTTTATTTTTTTTAGTGGCTTCGCCTTCGTAAGGGAAACGTTTTAATTTCGTGTCCCACGTCTATCGCATTACTTTTTCGTGCCTGTTTTCGATACAAATGACTCGAGATTCACACCAAGAGGACTACATACGGGAGGCCCCAATTCGCCCCGTAGAAGCTTGATTTATGTTGCCAATTTGGGCATATTTTAATTGTTTTTTTTTTATTTCTGCAGTGGGGCGATGAGTGCAAAGCGATCCATTTATTTTCAAATTATAAAACAGGGTATTTGGACTCGTAAGGAAGAGCTTTGAAAATTTATGAATTCGATAGATTATATTATAATGAATGTAAATTTTGGTGAACAGCCCTTTTCAATGTGCAGTGGGTGACAGCAGATCTAGCGGTCGACTGGAGGATATTTAAATATTCGTCATTCACCCTCTCATTACACCCCGTGAGATACCATCGGAATTGACGTTGACGAGAACAGAAAAACTTTTCTGGAAATTGTTTCTAAAAAAAGTATCTAACAATTTCCCTGGCGAAAATGAAGGAGGCTGATAACGCTGCTGGGGAGCGTTTACAGGTGTTCTTTTAACGTTCCTGTGCGTTCTTTGGCGTTTTCATAGCGTTTGTCGTTGTTCATCCACGTTACTCTGTGTTTCCCTCACTTTTCTCATGCGTTCGTAAACGCAGTTCCGACGACCTAGGTCTGAAATGCTCGGAGAACGCCTTCTGAGAGTGTTTGCCTTTCCGTTCTGGAACACTGAAGAACGCTATCTGACTGGGCTGTTTTGGAACGCAGATGAATGCCCGAGAAAACGCCTACTGAAAGTGTTTGCATTAATGTTCTGGAACACTCGAGAACGCTGTCCGACTGAGCTCTTATGGAACGCAGATGAACGCTGCCGAGAATGTTTTGAAACATGTTGGAACGCTCCAAAAGCCATGACGCAGTATTACCATTTTGATTGCAAATCCATTGTGACTATAACTCCACTAACAAATCCATTGTGAGAATAAGCTTCTGAGAAATAACAATGTGCACCCAATCTTCAAACATCAATATCTAATTGACATCTAATGGATGTCTTTTAGCGGTCCATCTTCATCTGTGCATTTATTGAAAACACAGCCGTTTTCTTTCCGGTAGTCTTCAAGGAAGTAAATGCATCCCTTCTATTTCTTTGTGTCAACCCACATAGCACAAAAATCCAAATCCGTCGCTTGCGATCCGTGTATACCGGGTGTCTGGTTTCCCAAATGCATATTCAATATTAATAATAAATTAATAATAGCATCCATAGTGTGTCCTAACGCGGCATGAAAATTGGTACAATCTTATTTCTTTCTCAATTCTACTTCGAAATAGTGTATATTAGAATACCAATAATAATGTGTTATAAAGAAAAGCCGTATAAGAATCCCTGACGTCAGACATGAGCTTAAAAATCATCAGCCTTAGATAATAAACGTCAGCTATGTTGAAATCGCGTACTAAGAGCAGAGCCATATTTAACGAAGCGACTACACTCTTTATAAAGCATAAAATACACTTAGTCATTCCAGATATGAAATAGTGCAGTGGTAGAGTGTAGGTTAACTGCGTGAAAGGTCGTAAGTTCGAATCCCCTAGTCAGTAATTATTCATACGATGTATATGTTCACTGTTATACGAAGTTGTAAAATAATAACTTCAAAGGTCTTTAAGGGTACAAAGTTATTTCTTTAATATTTTTATTATGACAAATTCCCTAATTCCTAGATGAGTGCCTAACGTTCATATTACATTATGTTGATTAACGCTCTCAACACCCTTGACAGGATTTTCTGAAATGCACGTCAACGCTCTGAAACGCTGAAGATTGTGACTCACAGGGCGTTCACGAACACTCGAGAACGTTGCTAAACGATCTGTAGAGTGTTTGAAAACACTCCAAGGCGTTCACATTTACGCTCGAGAATACACAGGGATAGTGTTCTTAGCGCGTTCTTCGCAATTTATGAACACCTCCGTGGTTCGTTCCTAAACGCTCAGAATACGCTCTCATTTTCGCCAGGGTTTTGTCGACATGCAATTACTTTCAAATTCGGTTTTTCAAAGTGTTTGCCTATTCCATAATAGAAAAATAGAATTATATACGGAAAAATCATATATATTTACGAGCAGCAAATGTTGAAATAATAATCCATTCGCTGATAAAAAGTTTCCGCACCCATTCATTCCATATCGCTAGAAATACTGATAAAAACTAAATATTTGTTTCATCTTAGAAAGGCGACCATCGTTCATTACATTAATTGTTAACTCAAAACGAAGTATTCGCATTTAACTAGTCGAGAGAATCTGCGAGTGGTTACAAGTACAAGTTTGAGAGCAAAGTTACCATATTATACTTTTTGTCGAAGGTAGAGGTAGTTTAAAGAAAGAATTAGTCGTATTCTAGCATTATTCTTGAATTTCCGCACAAAGTATTAACAAAAAAAGTGGCTTTCCAGATACACAATCCATTATTTTTCTACTTAATCACCTGAAAGAGTTATTCTTGCGCCAACCTGTTGCGGTCCCATGATACCAATAATTTTGTTATTGAAATTACCGTTGCGCAAGTCCACTTAATTGGCTTTGGACCAAGTAAAAACTGTAGCGGTAGCGCCGGATGACGAGCACTCCGCTACCACGCACTCACCGAGGCATCAAAACTCGAAACAGTCTTGGGTGAGAGAATTGCAGAAAGCCGCGAGGCAGAGCGATGTTGCCAAACCGAGGACGCCACTTGCTGCGCAGACTGAACGGAGATAACCCCGACCAAGTTATACGCCGCAGTCAGCGCCACTCGGCCCGGAATTACGGTGAACTAACAATATACGAAATTTGTACATACTGCCAACAAATTGGCGTCCATACTAATTTTCGGAAATGGGGTCTACATGATGTAAATAGTCGATTCCAGTGATTTTTACACGTTTGTAATCCGGCGTCCGGTATACGGCAGCCAAATTACACTCGGACGCCAGATCAAATGCAACTTGCTCATTAACGGGTGCCAAAATGATAGCGGGATTTATATATATATATATATATATATATATATATATATATATATATATATATATATATATATATATATATATATACACTCGTTCGTTCATTCACTCAGACCGCTCAGCGGCAAATACTCACATAAATGTTCAAAGAAAGGTAGAAAGAAAGTGGATAGGAACACATAAAATTTACAAACACAATGGTGGTGTGAAGATGAAATGATGGCAGATTCCAAGCAGAAAAATTTCGACTGGACCGGTATTCGAACCACGAACCTTTGGATGTCGCGTCCACTGTTCAGACCACCGAGCTACCCTGTCTACAAAGAAACTACTGGAATCGGCGGGGGTTTATATGAACAAACACTCCCCAAGGCATGACCCACGAGACCGGCCAATAGGTGGCGCCAGGGCTGCATTTCACCCACCGTCATATATATATATATATATATATATATATATATATATATATATATATATATATATATATATATATATATATATATATATATATATATATATATATATATATATATATATATATATATATATATATATATATATATGAGGCATTTACGGAGGGAAAAAGAGGAAATTTTTCATCACTAATGACAATCCCAACTCTACATAAGGGGTAGAAACGTAAGATTGAAAAATAATTACACCTAAATAATTACTAAAAACGACGTCTATCTAAAAAATGTTTCTCAATTCAGGTAGGGTAAAATCTCCTACATAACAATTTTGGTTATAAGGGTGAAACTCATTTGCATCATTTTCGATGTTGACATAAAAAATAATTAGTATCACATGAATAGATAATCAATAAGTATGACATTTAAAAAAACATTACTGTTTTATTTTGACCGGTTTTTGGTTTATATATTTTACTAATCTCTAAATGTTAAGTCCCTTATCTCACGGTAACGACTGAATGCACTTGGCAATTTCAGTATAACATGTAAAATTCACGACTTCACGTTAATGTGACAGCGGCTGTCAGAGTTTTCTTTAGAAGCATCCTATTAGAAGCTCACGGACTGTCTAGGTGAATAAAAAACAAAGAAAAAGCCCTTACTAACATCAAACACACCCAAATTCAAATATTAGAAACAGAAGTATAATTTTAAGATATGTATTACAGTCAAAATATTTAGTAACACAGAAAAAATTGGAATCCAAAGAGATCGCTGCAATTAAAGTAAAATCTCGTTTTTGAATATCTACATACCATATTAACAGGAGCTGAACATTCGGCCAGCATATTTGTTCGGGCCGGAACAGCCTTATGTTTTTCTTTTCTTTTAAGTTGAATTTCCCTCCTTTCTTCCTTTTTCCCGCCTGCCTTGGTTTTTTGTTTTTTTTGCAACTCTTCGCATATAGAGGGCTCTAGAAGCCAAGGAAGAAGAGTGCATGCCTTGCACCAGGGCATTCGTTCGCCTGTGTCAAGGTGAAGAGGAAGGTATAATTATCTCGCCGAAGTTCTGGCGAGGAACAAGTCGTCGACGGACGCATGGGGTGCAGAGTTCGGCGGAAGCCAAGGTAAGGCGGGAATCCCTTCCTTATTTTCTTCTCCACCCCCTTCATTTCTTCCTTTTCATTTTATTTAAGATTTGGTTTCCAGTCCCTCATTTTTTTTTCTTTTATTATTTTTCGTTGTAAACGTAAGGCTAAGTTCCGGCCCTGCATGAATTGCATTTCGGGCGGGACACAACGGCCCCGTGACGCGACATTTTTTGGTGCCGAAACCCGGGACCACATTTGGAAATCATTAGGCTTTATTCTATTTTAATTTATTTAGAGCGTTCAGTGCAATTATGACAGAAAGTGTAATAACCACGAGACAGAATTTCGAATCGCGTCTTTCCCTTCTGCGATTCAAACGGGACCAGTCCAAGGCCACTCTTTCGGTCGCGTATGATTTGGCACGTCAGTTGAGTGAATACCAGGGGCAAGTCAGGGAGCATCCTAATTTTGGCGTATTTTCTGCCAGGTGTTCTAGTCTAAAGGAGGTTTATCGAGGTTTTTTAGATGAAAATTTGGCAATTTTTGAGCACTGCAATAATTGCAATCGCGCGGACGTGCATAAGATAGATTCCGTTTTGGCAAAGGAGTTCGAGGAGAAGTATTATTTTATTTTGTCTGTTTCTGATGGATTGAGGGCGTCCACGAGTGATGTGGACGGGGAAGCCCCTGTGCCATTTCAAAAATGTAAACTCCCAGCCATTGATGTTCCGAAGTTTTCGGGGTCGTTTTCTGAATGGCCAGCTTTTCGTGATATATTTAAATCGGTGGTGCATTACCGGAATGATATATCCGCAATTGAAAAATTTTCCTATCTTAAATCCTCTCTCCAAGGCAAGGCATTGGCAATAATTGCCTCTGTACCTTTTGGCGAAGCTCATTATGCATCCGCCTGGAGAGAATTAAACGATTTTTATGATAATCCTCGCATTCTTGGGTTTTCATTTTTGGATAAAATGTTGTCGTTTCCGGAAATTTCTAATAATCAAGCAGAGTTACAACAATTCGTGACAACGTTTGCAGAAATGTATGCGGCCTTAGGGACCCTGAATATTCCAGATTTGGGAGAATTTATTTTATTCCGCTTAGCCGCTCGAGTTTTGAATTCAGAGATATTATCCCAGTTTGAAGGATCGCTGAGTGGAAACATGTTCCCTTCTGTAACAAATCTAATTGATTTTGTAAAGAAAAGAATTAAAATTCTGCAAACATCAAGTGGAACGGTTTCTAAATTTACCTCCACGAATTCTCGAGGTAGATTTAAATTTTCTCTGCCAGTTTCAGCCAACGAAGCCTCTTCAAGGATGTCTAATTACTCAGAGAAACGTGATAATTGTCCATTGTGTTCTTCTTTGCATCCTTTATTTAAATGTCCACGTTACATTGAAATGAGTTGTCATCAACGTTCAACCTTTGTGCGTTCAAAAGGGCTATGTCTCAATTGCCTAAGGCCGGGGCATTGGGCTCCCAAGTGTCAAGCAAGAGGTATGCGCTGTCAAAGATGTAAACGCTATCACCACACGTCTTTACATAATTCTGCCGAAGACGGGAACTCAGTCGGCGCGAAGGACGCAGGAAAGGTTTCCACCGGATTGCGTGACGATAGTCAAGAGGGTATTTCCTTGTCAAAAACATCTACCACCTCACCCATACCCCCTGCTATCATATCGTCATGCACTCGGAGTGATCGGCAGCATTCGACTATTCTAGGCACAGCGGTTGCCTTGATTCAGGCTGGTAATGGGGCGTGGGAACGCATTAGAATTCTAATTGATCCTGGCTCGCAGTTATCTATTATCTCATCCTCGGCTGTAAGGCGATTATCCTTACCCATATCTGCTTACGAGGGCGAGCTATTTGGCTTAGCTCATGTTCCACTGCAGCAACCCCATGGTCAAGTTTTATGCTCTTTATCTCCAAGACATACGTCAACTCCAGTACTCACTACGAAGTCGGTTGTAGTATCAGAGGTCCTAAATGAACTTCCAACAACTCCTCTCCCGCTCTATATTTTCAAAAAATTTTCACATTTGCGTCTCGCAGATCCCGAGTTCGATAGACCGGCCCCTATAGAAATGCTATTGGGTATGGATTTATTTCCTAGGATTCTTCTCGGTGGGCGGAAATCATTGTCTTACGCAAATGTGATAGCTATGAATTCTGTGTTCGGTTGGGTTATAATGGGAAGTTATCCAATCACTGCCCCCCAGAATCCTTCTCAGGTAATTTCGCTGGCTATTTGTAAGAGGGAGACACTTCTTCTCAATCAACTGAAAGGGTTTTGGGAGGTGGAAGAAGTGGAGGTCGAAATTCGACCGAGACCTGAAGACGTGCAATGCGAAGTGGGGTTTCAAAATACGCATCGTCGTATGCCAGACGGTAGATATCAGGTTATGTTGCCATTTAAGGCATATCCTCCCACTCTGGGAGATTCTCATGGATATGCTATCACGCGCTGGATGAACACGGAGCGCAGATTGTCAAGGAACTCGCGGTTAAAAGGCGAGTACCATAAATTCATGAGCGAGTACGAATCGCTGGGACATATGTCCAGGTCTACGAGTCCCGGACCGTATTATCTGCCCCATCATGCCGTGTTTAAGGATGCTTCCCAGTGCGGTCAAATACGTGTTGTTTTCGATGCCTCGGCGAAGACATCACTCGGTAATTCACTAAATGACGTCTTAGAAACTGGTCCCAAACTTCAAAGGGACATTTTTGACCTTTTAATTGGATTTAGGACGCATAAGGTCGCGTTTATTACCGACATTGCGAAAATGTATCGACAAATATCGTTACATCTCGACCATTGCACCTATCAACACGTTGTCTTCCGAGAGGATCCATCGTCCTCATTAGTGGATTATGAATTGAATACGGTGACCTACGGAGTTGTTTCTTCACCTTTTCTAGCGATCAGAACTCTACATCAGCTCGCCAGTGATGAAGGACAAAATTTCCCTTTAGCCTCAAAGGTGCTTCTTCATGACACATATGTTGATGACATCGTCACGGGAGCGAGCTCGATTTCAGAGGCACTAAATTTGCAAAAGCAATTAATTTCCTTGCTTTTATCAGGAGGCTTTTCTCTTGGAAAATGGGCAAGCAATGCTCCGGAATTATTAAGTCATATTCCCGAGGAGAAACGGGTATCAATTTTAAATTTTGATTCGAGCGATGTTTGCCTTTTAAAAGTTTTGGGAATGTACTGGTCACCAAAATCCGATACTTTTTCCTACCATGTCAATTTTGATGCTGTGGTCAATTCAAAAAGAAAGCTGCTTTCGAACATTGCCAGAATTTTTGACCCGATTGGGGCTTTGTCTCCCGTAACTTTATGGGCTAAAGTTTTGATGCAATCCCTGTGGAATGAAAAATTATCTTGGGATGATTCCCTTCCAGAAGGCATTAGGAATCAATGGGATAATTTTGTCTCGCAGAGTCAGTTGTTGCAGCAGATAAAGTTTCCTCGATATATATTTCCCCGGTCTTCTTCAGAGGCGCAGCTGATCGGATTCTGTGATGCATCGGAGCGCGGCTACGGTGCGGTGGTGTATATAAGAACGGTCGCAGAATCAGAAATTAATGTTCATCTAGTTGCGGCTAAAAGTAAAGTTGCTCCCTTGAAAACTTTATCTATTCCAAGGCTTGAGTTATTGGGAGCGTACTTATTATCTAAGCTTCTATCCCGTTTGTCATCTTTTTTGGACAAAAGATTTCAGATCCTCAAAATATACGCTTGGACCGATTCTCAGATTGTGTTGGCGTGGTTGCGAATGTCACCTCATTCATTAAAGACCTTTGTTGCTAACAGAATCACCCACATTACGGCTTCAATTCCCAGTTCTTCGTGGAGACACATTGAATCATCCAACAATCCAGCGGATTGTGTCTCGAGGGGAATGATGCCAAATCAGTTACTGCTATGTGACTTATATTGGTCCGGTCCGGAATTTCTAAGGGAGGATGAATCAAAGTGGCCCTCTATACCTTCGGAAAGTAAATATGCCAATGATCTACCGGAGGTGAAGATTCAATCGCAATGGGCAGGGGCCATCCAAGATGAAAAGGGATGTTCATGTCATTGGATGAAGGCGTATTCCTGCTACTTGAAATTAATACGAACAGTTGTATTTGTGCGTAGATTTATCTCTGGTTGTAAGGGAGTGCAGCGACCTTCCAATCTTCTTATTTTGGAATCTGAATGGACCGAATCTCTTAACCTCATCATAAAACTGGTTCAGAAATGTCATTTCAAGGATGTCCTCCATTCGATTTCTCGAAACAAGTGTCTTCATTCGACTTTTGCCCGTCTCTCTCCTATTATTGATGATCAAGGGATCCTCAGGGTGGGCGGCAGGCTCATTAATTCCGCATTGCCTCAATCACAAAAACAACCTGTTTTGTTGCCTAAAGAGAGTCATCTCTCTAGATTGATTGTGCGGCATTATCACTTTGCATCTCTGCACGGGGGACCTCGAATGGTAGAGGCATTAATCGTCAAAAAATTTTGGATTATATTTGGTAGAGCACTTGTGAGATCGGATGTAAGATTGTTTTTTTTCGCTAGTTGCGCGATAGTTTCGGTTTTAACATTCTTATTCCTTCTAATTCCCTATCCATGGCCTAACCTGTATCCCGTAGTCAGTCTTCCAGATGGGCCTCTGGAAGTGAAGCTGTAGCATCCCAAACCAAACTCTTAGGATAGGACTTAGAATACAGCTTATTTCAGTTTTCTTTTAAGGAGATGAATTTTTTCTAAATTCAGGTGGGCGGTATGTTCGGGCCGGAACAGCCTTATGTTTTTCTTTTCTTTTAAGTTGAATTTCCCTCCTTTCTTCCTTTTTCCCGCCTGCCTTGGTTTTTTGTTTTTTTTGCAACTCTTCGCATATAGAGGGCTCTAGAAGCCAAGGAAGAAGAGTGCATGCCTTGCACCAGGGCATTCGTTCGCCTGTGTCAAGGTGAAGAGGAAGGTATAATTATCTCGCCGAAGTTCTGGCGAGGAACAAGTCGTCGACGGACGCATGGGGTGCAGAGTTCGGCGGAAGCCAAGGTAAGGCGGGAATCCCTTCCTTATTTTCTTCTCCACCCCCTTCATTTCTTCCTTTTCATTTTATTTAAGATTTGGTTTCCAGTCCCTCATTTTTTTTTCTTTTATTATTTTTCGTTGTAAACGTAAGGCTAAGTTCCGGCCCTGCATGAATTGCATTTCGGGCGGGACACAACGGCCCCGTGACGCGACAATATTCATCTTGAGTTATGAAATGAATGGAAGGATTTCGACCTAATCTACTAACTGCCGCGCCATAAATCTGGCAAGCTTACAAGACTGCTCACCAAACAAACATGGAAAACTTGTATGAAAAAGGTATACTCCGTGACTTACTGGTGCGAAGTATGATACTTGTGGTTTGTAGGTTGTAATCCCTTATGGGTCGGCAATTTCCAAAATTTTGCAAATGAACAAATTGAGAACCAAATAAATTTTAATAGGAGGACACAAAACTGTTGAATCAGAAGATTAATTGTGGCAGAGCGAGCAGTCGAGTAAAAACTTTCTGCGAAATAAAAACATAGAGCTAAATATCCCCTTTAAAACGTAGGTAAAGGCCAATTAATTCCTTCCTTTTTCCATTCACTAAAAAGAGTCCGACAAAATTACAGCACCCGGTTCAAGCAAAATGGACCTTTTTGTACACCGTCAAACCACTAATTAGTGTCGCGTGCATTTTACGCTACATATACTCATTCGATCCAGCGTAAAAAAAGAGGTGGTATCAGACACCGCAGCGAGCAGCCGCAACTGAAACTGAGATGAATTTAATTAAATGTGGAACAACTTACGCGCATAAAAAAATAGATAAGTTTTAAAAAAACTCGTGACGAAAATTATATTTCGTTTGGTAGTTACTTACAACTCTCGACTCATTTATTTGACTCTGGGGTGGTAACCTAATTTTGAAGGACTGAAAAATAATGCACGGAATACAAAATTCGAATAAAATTTGCCTCATTCCTCTCTCGTCATTCTAGTTGGTCTTAGGCAGGGCACTCAAGAGGACAAAGTGAACAGCTTGGTCGATTCAACTTCATAGTTATTCTCTGCCTTTTTAAACGCGGTGTTGTTGTCAAAAACAATCTTTCCAGAATAAACAAGACTCATGTATCTCAACCGTTCACTTGATGGAAAGCAAACGGATATATTAATACTAAAACATATAAAATTACAGCTATTTTAACAAAACTAAGCTTCAAAATAAAATTGAAAGGCTAACAAAAGATTCACAATACTGTCGAGCTTCGAACCCTGACCTGAAAACGAGGTCAAGAAAAAAGATAAAATCGTGACAATTTCTGTTCTGCGTATGATGTCCAGAATATGACATTCAGTATACTTGACTTATAATGTGCAGAAGCTGCGATTCCCAAGTGTTTAAAGAAATATTAAAAAATTAAAAAAAAAAGAAGACCATCGTGCACCAGTGTAACAAACTTCAACGCTATCTCTGATGGAGGACGGAAATAATACTAAAATACGTTAACTTAGATTAAAATTGGAGCACTTTTGTTTCACATCTAAATCAGAATACTTATTCTGGAAGACTAGAAAACTGAGTTATCAAAAAAAATAAATACTCTCTATTGCAATACCTACATGCTAAATATAACTTTATATCTTGGTGCAACACACTAGTCTCGGATTTTTTTAGCCTGTGATAAGATTAATTTACTATTAGAATGTGATTCAAAAAAGATAATGACATTGAACGTAAGTGCAACGAGTGTTCTCTTGCACTCACCATTTTTACCATTTTTGTATCCCTGTCCCGTATCTTAAATTTAAATTATGGAACTCATTGCCTGATAGTATTCAATTTTCTAGGTATGTGTCACAATTTAAAAGAAGTATGGATGACTTTTTGTCTCCTAAATGTTCTCTCACCTCTATATGAGAAGACAAAATGATAGGAGATGATATTGCTACATGTTTCTTGTTCACTCTAATCATTTGCTGTTTTTCTGTCTTATAAAATATTCGTTTGTTTGCTTTTCATTTTTTTCTTATTAATAGGTATTACAGATTGTACATTTTTATTTTAACACACTATTTCGATTATTGACATTGAGACTGTTTTTTCATTTTCATTGACCTCGCTCATTTTATCTCTCTCTGCTGACTTGAAAGTTGTTTGTTTGTTTTCCTTTTTTTGTAAGGCTTTGTATTTTGTCTTTGTATTCCACTCCTCATGAAGGCATGTAAACTAATTCAATGTACTAAGGGACTTTGTCCCAGGACAATAAAATTGTTTTCTATTCTATTCTATCTTGGAGGGATTCTTCAGCGCACGTCAGAAGTAGCATAGTCTTAGCAACTGAGAGTAACATCACCAAATAATGTATTTTGAGGGTCCACACAGATATTTAAGGATTTACGGTGAACAAGAGATTTTAATACACCTCAACCATTTACAATACTGGAATCAACAAACTTTCAACTCCGATAAATGGTCAAGTCGAATAATTAAATTGCTCGTAAATGGGATACTAGTTTCAAAATGACCAATTTATTTTGTCCATACGATGGCTAAAACACAGACTTTACGGTTAGATGGTTTTTTATTACGACTCTTCAAATAAAGCAGTACTCGAGAAGAAGAAGAAGAGAAAGATTTTTAAAGACCAATGGTGGTTGCAATTAGTGGCCCAGCAAATGGTGAATGGTAGACATTGGATGGTAAAAATTTTAATCCAGGATATTTTCAGGATAAAAAATTCAGGATAAGTTGGTTTATAACCCCAACTTGGAGTTGTGCAAATTACAGCAGAATATCGGGTATTTTTTTATTCAGTCCATATCGTATCCATATTAATCATTATGCGGAAAGAATGTTTAACTAGTTCATATAAAATCGGGCCGGGTATAATTGATGCATCAAAGATAAAATCTCAAGATGGAAATTTCCATCAAATCGGCAGTGCAGTAAGTCCATTCACAGAGCGCGAGGCTAGGTTCCCTGAAATCGTCACGTCTAGTAAAATCGCGCTACATGAAACAAATATGATATGGATAATGTGGGTTTCCATTTTTCAATTTGTACACATAATGTCTAATTTTGCTTTACATTTGCATTCGACATTAGCTTAGCTTTTACCTGAATGTCAAAGTTTGTATTGTGAGAAATAATTACATATTGGCATCCCTTGACCTGAGATTTTTACGTATTTGACTTGGTAAGTTGACTAGTTTAATCAACGACCCTTCTTCAAACAAGAAGTTTCTTCATTAACTAATCAAATAATTAATATAAATTGCAGTGCTACGGTATCCTTATATTAGCGTATTTCATATAGACATTAAAAAATAAACAATTGTATGACATTATACGCACAGTTTTGATAATACCACGGAGATAAGAATAATTTTCCGTTGCTGCTGACGTGTCATCTATACGACGAAAGTTAAATTATTATATTATATCAACAAAAATTAAAACTAAAACCCGGCTGATTGGACTTTACAGCCCAGCGTGTAAGGAAATAAAAAACTCTCGTCACTAATAACGAGAATTAGAAGGAACTTGAATGAAAAACCACTGCTAACTTTTAGAACATGCACAAATTAAATTTGTTTTTTCGTGGCGGATTCTAGCCAGGCTTTAAACTACAATTTAAATAAGAAGTAAATTTTAACAGCGATAAAAAAGCCCGACAAAGTGGAACGACTGTTGAGAGCGAGAGAAATATAAAAGCGATACTGTCACACGTCAGTCTTTCCTCCAAATGACTCGCAGATTATGTACAATGTTAATTCAATCGCAGGAAATGAAGAGGTCACAACCGCTTTAATGTTGTAAAAGGTTTAACGTTTCTATCGTAACAACATGATCGTAGTACATATTATATAGTTAGAATTTCGTTCTAATTAATTCACAATTTGGTTCACAATCAACAGGTTTGCCACTTAACCAATGTTCCATATCATAAACACCGAGAAACAAATTATAAAGGCAAATGACCCGCAAGCTTGTTCCATTTGCTGCTTCAAAACATCGCGTCTTGCTTATAAAGAACGATCACATCTTTTTTAATCGCGTCTTTGACCGTGTATCATCCAGATCGCGCCTGGCGAGACCGCGGAGTGCGAGGATTTCCTGCAGTGGATTTATACTGAGGGAAACTAAAACAAAGGTGCAGGAGGAAAAATATTGGTCCGAGGTTGCATCCTTCGCCGTGTTTTATTGCTCACCAAATTGTTCCGAAACACTCCAAGGTAGAGAGCGAGGAAAGGAGACGGAAGAGGGATGCTCGTTGCGGTAGTTGGCATCGAGAGGAAGTACTGCTCGGCTGAGAAAAACCCAGAGGGGAAAAAGAACGACGCACCTTAAAACGAACAAAAAATAAGAAAAAGACGCGAGACAAGAGTGCACGCCCGTGAACCCTTGCTCCTCTCGAGTAAACAACTCCACGCAAATCCATCCTCTCCCAGAGCCTTTTCGCCTCCCACAGCGCCCTCCCCCCCTGCCTCCTCCTTCTCCTTAAAACCGTTAAAGGAACCACCTTCTTTGTTGTCAACGCCGTAATGGAATTTTTTAGAGAGGTTGATAAGAATGCATTTCTCTCCCTTTCTCCCTTGGTGGTACAGCGGGAAGAAACTTAAGAAGATGCGGTCGAGTGGCAAGGAAGAGAGAGAGGACTGGAGCGAAGGAATAAGGAATTGGGGAGAAGCAGGAGCAGAGGCGGTAAATAAACAGAACGGAATGGAATTAACGTTTCATTAGTTTTTGAAGTGAATCAAGCACCTGAGGCACAACTCTCGAAGTATTCCACAAGAAATGAACAGTTTAATTTGGTGCTTAATCAAAAACATTACAATCCGCCCCAAGGATTAGTGGTTGCGAGTATTAGACCTTCGGTTTATAAAATTCAGACGAGTAAAAAAAAAAGGAATGCGGTAATTAAGAAAAGTACATTAATCCACATAGCTTACGGTCCAGATACATATTCCAGATATGCTGATTGAAAAACATTTCTCGTCCTCCCATTACGCAAAGTAAGGCCGATTTACACGGTTAACTCTATTGCAAAAACGAGTATCATAGAATCTACAAGAAAACAAATGACATTACTGCAGGTTATATTTCACGTTCAGTCATCCAGACAATCATACAATTTGCCGCTCTACGCGGTTCAATTTTCCTCATAAAAGAGTTCATACATTCGTTTGTACAATAATATGTATCGCAACATTCAGCGGGAAGGGCCTTCAGGATTTATGATGGAGTATTTATCAAACTAAATCCACCGTGGAAGAAAAAAGCAAATAGGATGGAAGAAAAGAAAGGCAAAACTAAGGGAACTGAATGAAATTAATCTTCCACTGGCGCCTAGAGTGACGCACGAACCCTGGTAAGGAATAAGAAGAAACAATTCACTATTTACTCCACAAACATTAATCAATTTACACCAGTTCAATCAACACCAAGGTATTTCCCCACAATCCTTCTAAGGGTCCTACAGCTAAGAACATTACGCCCACACGAGGCAGACGAGTGGGAGACTGAATCAGGAATTTTAACTGAGATGTATCACAATAGAGTGCCTACTACAGACGTAAGTATTAATTCTACCAATTGAGGTGCTTGTTACATTGATACATGCTAGAAGCTGTAACGTGGGCGAGACCTGTCCACCAATTTTGTCGACCCCAATTATCCCTAAGTGTATAATGGGCTGACGCGCTATTTCGGCTATTTTACGGCGTTTCCCGTTGACAAATTACTATAAATAATCTCACATTAACATTTTTCCTATATATTCTCCTTAAATCAATTAGTGATCTATCTAAATTGATAACGAATCGAATTTCTGGTGAAAACTATGGAAAAATCGAATAGAATCCATAGCACTTAAGTAAATAATATATGTTTAAAGAGTCGCTTGTCTCGAATTTCAAATAGATAGTGGATAGTCTTACATTTCATCCACTAATTCATGCATTCCGTCGTGCTACTCATAGATAAGTAAGGAAAGAGCAGGGATAACCAATATGTTTGTTATTTCGGTTGCCAGGCTGCCATGTAATCTACCTAAATAAGTCAACCTAATATTTACCACATTAATAATATAATTTGAAAAAATACCCATGTATTCAAAAAGAGGGAGAGAAATTGGTATGGGCAATAGGAAGGCCATTAATACGTATAAGTATGGCATTTTACTTATTGCTGGTAATAGTGTGATTCCAAAAAATTTACAAATGAACAAAATTTAAACATGTCTCCCATAAAAATTATTTCCATTAGAGAAAATACACGGGTCCACAGGAGGGAAGAAATCAGTACAGGTAGAGTAGAGATTGGTTCCAGAGTAACCGATTTATGCATAATAATGAGATTGAACGATTGCAATCAAGATAATTTCAACATCAAACAACATGTGGATCCAAGAAAAAAATAGAAAAATCAGAACATAATGTTCATTAATTAAACCCTTTTGAGTTCATTGGTGTTTGCATAATTTACTCACAAAACATATTAAGAAGAAATTCAAAACGAACAGGTTCGCCGGAATTATCCTTTTCAAATTACTTGCATTTGATGCAAATACATGGGAGAAAGAGAAATTTGAAGCAATATAAAAATAGGAGAGGAATACGAAATGGAATTCCGATGGTGGGAATTATATCAAACAAAAGACATTATTTCGTGTTCATCTGACTCCTAAATTCGTCTAAACTCATATTCCTATCCCAACACTTCTCTTTTATACAAGGAATACCCCACCAAAATCCCGTTTAACTTCTTTTACTCCCCTCGTCGGAAGAGGTACGCCACTTCTTATCCACAGTAGATACCTTATTCCTCATCGGAGAAATTATCCTCCCAAAAAAACTCGAGAAAAGAGAAATGAAGCAAACATATATAATGAAATCATATGTCGAATATAGCTGTCCGATATTTAAGATAATAAATCGCAATGATCCTAGAGAAAAAAATCTTCTGTGGCTGTTATATTTAGAAGGTTAACTGCACTAAAATCAATAGTTAGTGCAGTTCTAGTCCTCCAAATTGTCCTGGACGGTATTGTGGTTAAATTTTATGGATAATTTGCAATGGAATGAGGGTAAATTAAGTTCTATAGTCACAACAAAGAAAGGGTAGCAAAAATGTACTTTTTACATAAAAGATGTAAAGACTAATTATTGTAAGAACGCCCCAATAAACGGAATATGTGTTTTATAAAATACATATTGTAAAGAGCTAAGTATGATCTTATAAAAAGAAAGGTTTCGCAAGGATATACAGACAATGTCATCAAAATTGTAAAATAGTTCCTAAGAAAAAAATGATCACTTTTTGTTATCAGCAATATTATTGTGTAAACTTGTATGTAATATTCAGCCAGCCTTGACTGTTGTACTTTATTTAAGATTTAACTGTGAATAAGTTTGCCCTCTTATTATTTTTATCATGTTGAGTGACCAATAAACTTACTAAATAAAAAAATTAATGGAAGTGGAAATGTACTCCTGCAATTAATGTCCTCAAAAAATGTGTAAAGTGGCAAACAGTACTGTCGGTTGAAGTTAAATTACAGTCTTGAGCACACTTCCAATCCAGTAACTGTACAATTGAAGAACAGATACATGTAAGTTACACCACAATATTTTTCCTATGAGATGCCAAGTGAGATACCATACGTCAAACATTCTTCACAAATTAAACATGGCTTATAATCTCTTAGCAATTCGATATCGCAGAGCATCGCATACCAACGGCATATTGCACGAGATGTATTAATATACATTATATCACCTATCGCATGATATCACATTAAAATGTTTTTATATTAGAAACTTACCATTTCGGCGTTCTACTTGATGTGTCAGTACGTAATTCTACGTCAGAGAGGGCCAACAGTTGCAGCGGCGTTCCTAAACAGTAATCACATCCGGTGAAATCACGTGCATGTGTCTATAGGCGGGAATGAAAATGTACCTAAAAGAAATTAATCTGAGGGTTACTCTGCCGAACAGATAAGTACAAAAACTCTTTTCGCGTACAAGTAGCGGCCATAATAAAAACTGAGCTCCACTAAATACGCTCCCATAATACGCGTCACCATTTAACCTTCCAAAGCCTTAGATCTTTACACGGCCTGTGTGCCAACAGCCTCTTCCACACGCCAATGCGGCGGCTAGCAGGGTAGTATGTAGATGTATATAATAACCGACAAATCTCTACGCTTGTTACTTCCACAGAGGTCAATTTCTAGTGTAAAACCAACAAAGTATCGAATTACATAAAATTACGTAGTATTCCGCTTCATATCGCAGTACATATACTTGGCTGGGTATGGAATCACAAAGCTTATCGCATGAAATTCAGATTCATCGCTCACAGAATGCGACTGCGCTCCATCGCAGAGAATTCCGATACAATGTAACTCGTATCGCAATGGACTGTCATACGGAAATATCGCAATGCGATGTCTCCGAAATTTCTCAGGCGATGCTCCGATGATTAGAAAAGGAAAAAGCTAAGCGATAAAAAGTGAGAGGGACACGTTTGCTGGATTAAATAGCCCGACGGAATTTTTATTTCCTTCCTGAGAATGATGTGAGAAGTGTGTGAGGGAAAAGAATGACAACAGAGAGATGAGGTGAGGTCGGGAAGAGAAGAGTGAAACACAGGCACGGTGAGAGGAATGTAAAAAAATCAGCACGCACATAAAAAACGAGCTCCTTTTTCAACCCGCACTCCTGCGGGGACATGTCTGAGGAATTTTATAGGTCCCAACCCTTTCTCTATCCGTGTCCTTTAAAAACTCGGGCCATCCCACCCTCCGAATTCCCTCAGTCCGAGGCCTGGAAGCTTATGTGAAACCTGCACCCTTTTCATTTTTGCAAGGGTTGCGCATCGAAGCCATGTTGGCGGAATGGGACGGAATTGAAATAAAATGGATGAAGAGATAGGTTTTCCTCTTAAAGGGCAGGGAGCGAGGTTCAAAACGGACGGAAGGAAGAAAAAGGGACGAAAACAGACGCTTTCGGCAACCAAAGGACTGGAGTAAGAGGTGGAGAATCGTAAATCCCAGTCTCAGCCGAACCTCTGGTTTTGGATTAGGCGCATCTACATAATGGCGGCCAGAGGCGCTGGGAGGAAAGGCGCCCCCTGGACGGAGGGACGATGAAACTCGCCCAAGGACAGCATAAATGTGGGTCGCCGTATTCGAACTGGAAACACTGGGGACCATACATTGCAAAAGGACACGAAAAAACAACGATGAAAATAAAGGTTTTTATCCCTCAACTACGCCTTCACGGTTACATTTGCCAATCGACCTTACTCTGCTCCTGTATCTACTACGTGATGATGACTGCTTAAGTCGAAACCAGGGACACTCACTATAAACAACTATGGCACTGCCATCTACCTCCACTTTCCTTGGCTATCCACGTATAGTATTTGAGAAGCATGAGTAGCCCATTGCTTCACTTACTACTCGGAAACAGGGTGCAAACATGAAGCGGAATACTTTAACACAGACCACTACCAAATTTTATTGAGTGAAGTTTTGACTACGATTTACTTAAACCTTGTTCCACGACAAAACCAAGATAGATTAATTTTTAATTTGAAATGATGCATTAAAAAGTATATCATTTATTATTTAAAAGAGTAAAAATGTATAAACTAATGAAAAACTAACTCAGAATTGAACCCTAAATTAATAATGTATATATTTTAAAAATCAAATGAAGGCGAAAGGAGAGTTGGAGAAGAATGATATAATAAGTGCAAATTGTGAGTGCAAATTGTTGCAAGTGAAATTTATTGAACGTTTTTGTCAAAGAATTGGAAAATTTACACATAAATTCTGCAGAAACAATAAACACCATAATAAATCAGACAGGGTTCCTTTGTCAATTCCATTAACTCCTAAGAGAATAGAGGCGATTGCAAGTGAATGAGCCAGGATCATTTCATAAGGATACTCATACATTAATTTCACGATGAAAACTTCCAAAGTAAAAGAAACAAAATACCATTTTGTACACAAGTAGGAGGATAAATACATTTTTAGTTGCACCTTGGGCATTATTTTTCGGTGAAGATTCAACATTCCACGAACACTCCTTCAAATTACTCCATAAAATCTCCAAACAAACCAGAGTTTTAAATTGAAAAAAAATCCTTGTTTGTAACAGGAAAACGCTTTTAAGAAGCGAGTTCATTCCCAGATATTTCTTTTTTATATTCTCACTACGTCTAAGTCGGCACCTAAAAGTTTGATTAGAATTCAAGTTCAAGAATTCAAGTCAAGGCGATAAAAATGCGTAAAAGAAACGAAATATATTCAGTTTCGTCCGGAATTTGGAGGTGAAACGTTTTTTCGTCGCATTTAGAGCATTATTTTCAGTGAAGGTTCAACATTTCACTATTATTTCTTAAAATAACTCCATAGAATCTCCAAACAAACCAGGGATTTAAATTAAACAACTTTCCTTGTTTTTACCAGAAAATACGTTTTTTCAAGCTTTCTAGCAGCAAGTCCACACCAAAGTATATTTTTCTTACTTTCTAACAAAACTCCGCACCTAAAATTTTGACGAGAATATAATGGGGTGACAGTTTAGGTAAAAGACAATGGAGAGGAAGTTCATTACTCTAAAGTTGGGGAGAAAAGCGATGACTTTAAACAAGGTGAAAGGATGTGATCGCGGTGAGTGAAATGAACATAAAGTTCGGAAGGATGAATGAAATAGGGAGGCGATAAAAAAAACAACTGTGACAGTAATGGAAGAGCTCAAAGGATCAAATCAGAGAATATTTCTCAACTCCGGGGTTTTGCGACTGGAGTCAAAACCCTTTAATGACTGAACCTTTCTCCTGGCTTCCTGAATATCTCTATATTCTCATCTCTCGCTCCTCCCAATCCAGTTGGCGACTGTCTGAAGATATCTCGTAAAATAGAGGCGTTCAATAAAGAAAATGTCAGGTCATGGCCCTGAGAGAGAAAGCCATTGTAATAGGTTCCCGAATAAAAATTATCGAGTTCACTATGCCTCTCTACATAAAAATAGAGAAGAATTAACAAATGACATATTAAAAAGCGTAAAGTAATAACATCGCAGTCAAAGAGGGTACAAATAATCTACAAGAAATCTCACTGTCTCATTCAAAACCGAACTTCATTCATTTCGAATTCAAGATTGGTTAAATTTACGAACTAGATCATCTGCACTTAAATAACTGCATTTAATCTAGCATGTCTTCAGACAAACTCATTCAACCAACTTTCACTCCGTCGAAATTACTTCCAAGATATTATGATAGTCTAAAATTTTGCCAATTTCATAAAAACATGACAATAAAGAACCATACTAAAAATGCATGGTGGGGATGTTCTTATATATGTGTCCTACAAAATATTCGCAGCAATTCCTACCGAGAAATAGGCTGGGAAATCAAGAAATGAATAAAACAATGCAAGACTTTCCTCAAGAATAAAGAAAGAAAAAGTTTACGAAGTCCTTTAACATAAATATTACGATCATACAAAATTATCCTTTGTAATCCATGCAAAAATATTTCTATTCTTGCCTAGACTATTCCATTCAATCATATCATGAATGACAAGTGTTTGCCATCAGGGAAGAAAGAAAAGGGTACAGTTTTCGTCATGGACTGTGTCAGATAGATACAGAGGACTTAATATAACGTAGGGGTAGCGAGATACAACGGCGGGGTGGATTAACCTGAAAACCTCTTTTCCTCGACGAAAATTCTGATTCTAGAATAAAATTCAAATAGGAATTGAAAACGCACGCAAGGTAGTCAAAAGTGAACAAAGGCAAAGAGCTACCACCCAATCACCCACAGCCAGGTTTTGTAAAAACGTCCAAAAAAAGTCCAAAAATCGTCTGATGCGCAGCTACCAGGCGCTTTTCTGAGACCGGACGGCTGGAAAATCTCCGTCCGGAGGCGCCACGGAAATGATCCGAGCGCGTTCCTCCAAGATCCTCTCCCTCTCAGCGCGATAGCCTTCTCTTTCATTTCCACCCGCGTGATCGCCTCTTGAAAAATGCATGCCACGAAGGTCGGGGAGTGAAAGGAGAAGGCCACGAGACGAAAGCGGCGGACTTGGCCGCGGAAAAAACAGACGGGTCTCCACTCATTGCCGAATATTACTTTAACTGGAAGGTTTTTTTACGAGCGCATACATATATACATACGGGCACAGAAAAAAGCGAGATAACTTGGACCATCTCTCGTCCATTCCCGGTTAGCGCTGGCGATGGAACCTTTCCAGAAGACTAACAAATGAGTCTTGGCTCGCTTTCCAGCTGCCCCTCCTTCTCGTATACCATTTCCTTAGCCCGATAACAATGTCCAACAAACGGGCAAAGCCTTTCAGGCGCTCTCGCCGAGCTCAAAATGCTAAGTAAATATGTAAATACCGTCACTGCCTTCATTGCCAAGGAAGAGAAAGTACATGTCCTGTATTATTGCTGGGTAAGGTATAAAACAAATAGGGCGGCATTAAACCGAAAGCATACATAAATGATAACGACAATTTTTTCCCAAAGTAAACATGTTTAAAGACTTATACACAAGATATTAAAATTATCAGAAATAATTATGAATAAGATAAGAAACATTTTAAGCTGGGAGCACCTTTTAGTGGGAATCAACAACTGCAACCCTTAATAAAGTGGACATATTTTTCAAAGGTTATATACGCCTAACCGTGGCACTCTTAAGTGGAGATATATCAGAGTCTTTGCGTTAAGAGGGAAAAATGTTACGATCACGGAGGAAGAAAATATTTGCCATAGTATAACAATATAAGGTAGTGAGGGTTATTAAACAGATAGGAAAGACGGATGGACCACTTGAAGTAATGAAATCCGTGAAATATGTAATAGGAGAAAATAATAGTTAATTGAAACTCACACAATTAAAAAAGCACCAACGTACAATAATCTCAGACCGCGAGTCACGACTTTCGGTAAATAACCATGACTTATTACCTCTATGCTAGTCTTACACTTGATCTTAGAAATCACACGCCACAAAGAGATAAGGCCACATTCCAATAGGCACTTTAAGATTGCTTATTAGGATTAATACATTGAAAACATACGGCAACACTTCCACTAAAAAATTTGACAATTTTATTCTGTGGCAAGGAATAATCCACTTGAATGGTAATGAAATATATTATGCTCTATGTGGCACTAAAATTCACATAAATACGATATTCATTTTAACACAAAATTACGATTTGATAAAAACATATTATAAGTGAATTTAATGGATTAGTTTTGATAGTTACAAGTTTTTACTGTACCTTCTGGGATAGCTATCCTCAAGCATTTTAATGGTGTCAATCATTCGAATAATTGATTATGAAAGTGTTATGTAGATTTTAGTGTTTCACGCCTCAGGAGGGATTGATCTTTCAGCATCTGCTCAGCACTGCACTGACAGTGCTTATCTGATACCAGTAACAAAGGAAGTTCTTTTTCCTTAAAAATTTGATATAACTGATAGACAAACAAAGAAATAATAATAACGAATGCCACAATCCATTCAGTTAAAAAAATGTACAAAAAACAGTGCCCTGTTGTCTCCAGCCAGCCTTGGAGGATTCCTCTCGGGCGAGTTCCAAAATCTCGCATTACAGTAGATGGATACTATTTCGTCAAATTATTTTATTTAAGCTGGTGTTTGAGGATAGTATATTATATGATGTTACAAAACAAAAAGAAAAGTTGATATATAATGCATATGTATCCAAATGTGAGCATTTAATCGAAATAACCGCTTGCATAAGTAATAAAATATAACGAGGCTGAAGAGTATGATTAAGGAAGAACGTTCAATCCCGGTCACTTCATCCATTCTACCAATAATTCACTTCCCAGAACTGCGTCTTCCCTAGGATGAAATTTTTTTTCAACCAATCAATTGCTGTATGAGAACCGCCTATCGCGCAGTGTCGAGTAAGTCGGGCAACTTGTCTTGGCCGTTTTACAGCAACAACAAGCTTCCTTGCTAAGATAGATGCTTCGAAAGAGGAAGGCAATGTGCCATGACTAACCTCCGCCTCAGAAATTTTCCCTGTAAGCCACAAAACCCCATGAAATGACCTTATGTCTAAACTCTCGGCAAATGCCTTAGGAGTCCAGCATCAACATCGCCTACGACGCCAAATATGACATTCAACGTGATCGACAAAAAGTGACTGCTCCGTGTAAATCCTCCGGAGCTCGATGCGAAATGAGAACATTTTCCTTACAATAGCATTTTCATGACATCCATAAAGGCAGCTAAACTCAATTTTCACCGAGCATAGAAGAGGTGTTCTCACAAAACAGCGTTATAGCTGATCGGCAAGAAACCATCGTTTCGTGAGCTGCGTTTTTCTTCTTTTTTTTACGGCTGAACGAGCGGGGAAAAACAGTGAAGGAGCAAACTTTCCCCCGTTTGTTACCAATACTTGCGAGGAGTTTGTCGTAGCAGAGCAGCGAGAGAAGTGAAGGAAAAAACTTTGTTAGTTTTGCAGTGTCGGGGGTTGGGGAAAAAATGTCAAGGGAATGTGGGTCGGATGGTAGACTGAGGCAGAGGTATAGATTCCGTATAATTTGGAAAAGATAGAAAAAATAGAATCTTCAGAGAAGTAAGGCTATAAAGAAATATCCTCAAGTAATGCTCTAACAACCGTCAGAACATGCCAAGGATTTTAGGGTTTAGTGAGGATTTAAGATTTATTGCTAATAAAAATCGAATGAAAAATATACCGTCACAATAATATGATTTTTGAATATTTAGCCATTAGTATATTAACTCACAGCCAATGTTTCGCCAAATATATTGACATCTTCAGGGCTTCGCAACACAAAACAAAAAGACATACAGCCAGGTATTTATACAATTATTAGTACAAAAGCTGAGGAGTCAAAAAATTACCAACCATTGAGCTTAATATTGAACCGCAAACAAGTAAATAACAACTCCAAACCATGATTATTCTTATGGATTGTTGACTCCAAGATAAAAAGTGTTGCCAAGAATTCCGCACGTACACAAGTCGAAGAACTTTGTAAATCGTCGCGGCACTACTCTGGTATTACTAGTACTGCAATGGTTCAAATGTAAATGAGGTCAACAGAATATAAACTACCATTTGCCAGCCAGTAATCATGAATGTAGAGCTAAATAAATATATAATAAAAATTAAAGCGAAATCGTTAAAGCCATAATTTCCAAAACAATCAAAGAAAAACTATTTATGACCATAAGTATTTTTTGTTTACTGTTGTTGTTTAGTACTATTGTTTTCTAATGCACTATCATTGTTATTCTTGATGCATGTATTTACCAGCATCAATTACCTTTAAAGTGTTAAATTTATCTTCACTTTTAACACGTGGTACGGAAATAGTTCTCCGCCAATCTTATAAATTCATTATACATTCACAAATTGTACATACAAGTGCGATTATGTCAGATGAATGCTTTGTTAGAGCAACACCTTAACCCTTTAAGGTCCAAGGGACATATATGTCCCATATTTTTAAAATTCTCTCAAATTCAATTGAGAAGGTCTATGATTGTAAGGATTGGGTGTATTGAAGAATAGGCTTTTGGCTTCTAGTTAAAAATTATTTTTGCGATATACTTTAGATATTGTAGTTCCCACATTGTTAAGAACTTTCACTTGAAATGCTGTTTACGAATCGGAAATTTGATATTTTATAACAAATCAATGAGGAGGTCAATTAAAACAGGACTTTCGGTTTATCCTTCATGTGTACCTAGCCTGTAGAGTTAGTGCCAAAAACTCCACAATTGTGCTTTAGTTTTGACAAAATTAGTGTTTTCATGCCATGGGACACATATGTCCCTATGGACCATAAGGGAGCGCGACTTGGTATTATTTCATGTAAACTGATTCGAAGTAACTGAATGGTTAACGATATTAGCACCACCTGAACGGTAACTGAGGTTGAACGCAAAGCTCCACACGGAGATGGGTTTTATTTTTGCCTTGTGACTGTCCTGGAAATGGAAGGTTGGAAATTGCTTGCTGTGTCCCAACTGAGAGGTATTGTTTTCAAGTACTCCAACTGTTGTTTGTATATAGGATTATAACCTGCTCTCCGCATCATGTTCGCTGGCAGAAGGGAAAATGCCTATCATGTTGTATTTCCGTTTGTTATCTCGTGGTGTAGATAGGATATCCATGAATAAGAGCCTAGACGCTGTCCCTATGGAAAATTTATATATGCTATACTGACTTGGTGGTGCTGACCCCAACTACTACTCCGTGGTGCAGACCGTTTGCACCACTCCAACGGGGGGAGAGAGACCCTCGAGGTTGTGGCTGTGGTCGCCATTTAGAAGGCACACAATGAATCACATGATTCTTCCTCACTTTTGAAGTGCTATGACGTAGTTCGGCAAGGATACATACGACCAAACGACGCAATAGGTCTGGTATACGGAGGGAGAAATAGAGGGAGGGCAAAAAAGGTACAAAGTAAAGAAGGGGCTCGGGGTTCCTCTGAAGAAAAGGCACGCCATACCGCTTTGGCGGTGCCAACCATCCCTTCCTTATATGGTAAGATCTCTCATCCCACTCCGGTGGGGTGGTCAGGGTCCTCCACTTTTAGTCATGCCCCTGTTGTGTTTTGATGCAGTTCTGTGCAGAGAATACCTCCATACGACGCAACTGCCTCTGCTGGTTGAGTGATTCTCTTCGTTTTGCTGTGGCCTGATACTGGGAGCAGCACGGTGAGTAAATCCCCTTTATTGCGAATGTAGTTTACATTTTTTAGTATGGGTGTGGGTTCTAATACACTTGTCATCTGCTTCATTGCAGTGGTTAGCCAACTGAAAAGAAAGCCGATAAAAGAACGCTTATTCGCTGTATCTGACAATGCTATTGAGCATATTCTACTAGCTGATGAGAGCGATGATGAAGACAATCTTCCGCTTGATGAAGAAGATTTAGGCTTCCTTGGTGAAGATACTGATAACGTGGGTGTTGAAATCATCATCAAACGCCCAGTTCCAGAATTATCATTTGCCGGCCCTTCTTCTTCACTGCAACCATCGTCATTGGTGAAATCATTAAAATCCATGCCGACAAAATTTGGCAAACCAACTACTGTCCCTTCATCTTTAGAATCATCCAATGACCCACCTGAAGCAAAACGAAGCAAACGTCATCCAGAAATAACCCAGAGCAAAGACATTAAATTCACTTGGAAGCCCCGGAAATCACATTTCCAAATAGAAACGATTGATTATGAGTATGGAGCGGTGAACCTAGATGTAGACTTGAGTTTAGAACTTAGTTGTTATGATGTATTTAGAAAAGCCTGCGGTTTTGATGAACTGGTCGCTCTTATCGCTCAACAAAGTGAACTCTATATGAAACAAATGGGGATATCTTTCCAAACTACTACCGAAGAGATTAGCATGTTTTTGGGGATGAATTTAGTGATGGGTTATCATGTGGTTCCGAGTTTTAGGGACTATTGGTCCTCTGATCCTGACATGCAAGTGCTGTACATTGCCAATATAATGCCTCGAAGGCGTTTTGAAATCATTAGGAATGCTTTGCATTTTGCAAATAATGAAGAAATGCATCCCAGAAGTCACCCTGATTATGATCGAGCTTTCAAAGTTCGGCCTCTAATTAAACATTTCAATCAATGCTTCCAGAATGCGCGGAAGCCATCTAAACAGCAGTCTATAGATGAGCATATGATACGCTTCAAAGGTCACAACATCATGAAGCACTATATTAAAAGTAAACCTATAAGGTGGGGTTTCAAGATGTGGTGCAGACGTGATTCAAAATCTGGCTATTTGTATCAATTTGACTTGTATACAGGTAAAAAAACTGACCCAGAGTATGGTCTTGGAGAGAGAGTTGTTACGTTTTTGAGTAAATCACTTGAGTACTTGTGCTGCAAAATATACATTGACAATTTTTTCAACTCGCCCTTGCTTCAGCTGAGATTACAAGAAAAAAATATATACCTATGTGGCATGGCTCGCAGTGACAGAAAACATATGCCAAAGAATCTCAAGCAAGATAAAGACTTAAAACATGGAGATAGCGACATGCTATCAGCAAATGGTGTAACTTGCGTGAAATGGATGGACAACAGATCTGTAATAATGCTGTCAAATTTCAATAATTCCAATAAGTCGAACACTGTGTCCAGGAGGCAACAAAAAATGGCAGTAAAGATCCAAATTCCTTGTCCAGAGATAATAATAGCTTATAACAAGTTCATGGGTGGAGTCGATCTAATGGACCAAAAAAATCACATATGAAATTGACAGAAAGGCAAAGATTAAGTTCTACTTGCGAATATTTTTCGACCTGTTGGATATTGCTGTGAATAACGCTCACTGTATATACACGCAGCTAAATGAAGGCATGAATCTTGAGTATAAGGCTATTTCACCTCTTCAATACAGGCAAATGGTAGCAAGGTTCCTTATAGCAAACTATTCCAATAGGAAGAGAGGTGTTCCAGCTGCTCCTGTCCGTAGTAGTAGGAACAGCATGCCAGCACCACAGCCTGAGCACAAGTTGCTGAAAATGCCTAGACGGAAGAGGTGTGTTGAATGTGCAAAAAATAAAGTTGAATACCGAGCAGCCAATATGTGTGGAATATGCCAGGTTTATTTGTGTTACACAACAGTACGAAATTGCTTTATGAACTATCACTGTGTGTAGGACAGCCACACGAAAATAATTGCATTTTGCAAGTTGCACTTTTTGACATGGTTATTTATTAATAACTTTATTTATGCATAAAATATTTGTCTTAATCATAGTAACAATATACAGTAAAATGTTATTATATGTTGGTGGATGCTCTGAAAAACTTGATTTTTTTCTATTTTATCTGTTAATTTAGTATTTTTCCTAATTTATGCACATGCTAAACGTTGCCATAAGCATGGAATTTTAAGAATTTGCATAAGAAATGTTTTAAATACCAGAAGACGATATTTATTGGCCTAATTTATAGAAATAAATCATTCCATAATCAATATGTTTGATTCTTTTAATTTTGAACGAATTTTACCCTTACCGTCCATAGGGACATATTTGTCCCAGGCTGTATCTCATAAACTATTAGAGATATCACTTTAAAATAAATATTTTTGGAATCTACGCATCAATATTAGCCTAAAAATGTGTTTTGCATTTCAATTTTATGGCTGAAATCCTTATGGACCTTAAAGGGATAAAGAGAGAAAATCTAGGTGGTGTTGCTTTGAGGTTTCACTTCCACAGAATACGTTCACGCGGGAAAAATCGAATTTTAAAAAATCTTAGACAATGAGTGTACTAACCCAAGTAAACACCACTTATTTACTTTTACAGGGAGCATGCGGTCGTTATGAATAAGTCGATTACTAGGGTTTTCTTACGATCTCGACTTATTTTAGCCAATCCAAGCATATGTTTGAATTTATTAATCCTATCAAAACTCTACGGGCGCTGCTAATGAAAATATAAATCTGCCAACGAAAGATAATCCAGTAACTATGAAGTTTCACATACCGTCGTCTTGAACAGATTCCATTTGTTCAGCTGAGTTTGCCATTTTCGGTCTTCGTTTGCCGGTACCCTGTTTTCCAGCCTGGTACTAAACAATATCTAAATGGAGAAGGCATTGCAAAATCTTGAATTATGCCGAACATAACGAAGTTTGATTCGATGTCCGACGACCGTCGACTTGGGCTAAGAATGGAAGCTTCATACGACTCTGGCTCAGTTCCTATAGCAGATATTTCCTCTTCAACATCCAAAAAGTCACTTTGAGAAGTCAAAAATAATCAGCTGTAGTTTAAAACTTCGCGCTGTCCGTATCTCTTCAATGGTAAAGTAATAACCAACACAGTCTCACGTTAACGACAATCAACAACGGCCATTTGTGAGTCAACGGTGAAGACTATTTTCAAAACAGCGCCAAGGACTGGGTGAATTAAAGGTGGAAATTTTGGCAATACGCAACCTAGGCAACGATTCAAATGATTTGAATCCATTACGCAATGTCATGCTCCAAACAGTAAAGAAATTTTAAACAACCACCAATTAAATTAACACAAAACATTTAGAAAAATAAAAATAAATAAGTATGGATTAAATTAATAAGCCGTCATTCATTACAAAACATCTTCGCTGAATTTAAGTAACTTGTTAAGTTAATGCCCACCATATTTGCATTTATTAATTCATTTAACCATTTAACTCATCCAGTCAAGTACATAGGATTTGTTTAACCTGCGTATCCCAAAAATGTTCAAAATCTTCTGGATTCCAGCAATTGAATTAATATTAAGGGGAAAAAAGAGCTTTATATGAATTTAATTATTAATTATTCTGTAACGAAAGTGCCAAAATTTCATTTCATACGAGTATATTTAATCAGCTTATGCACGTCACCGATCACACCTAATCAAGGATTCAAAATCGAGATTATCGCCCAAATACGTAAATATGCTCGCTTGCAGAACTAGCTCAAGAGCTTTGCAATAGGTAAAGGCTACTCCTATTCAATCTCACTACACCACACACGAAAACTCCGATTTACGCTGAAATAGTCAAATGAAAAGCCTAAGTAGGCCACGATGGAAAACTCACTCGCCAACTTGAAAAAATAATCAAGGTCAGAGCCAGAACAGTTTTGCTACTCGAGTAATAAATATTCCTTGTACGTAATAAAAAGAAATAAAAAAATACAATTGTCGTTATAAATCACGAAATGCACCACGCATTAAATCGTAGAATACATGGAACCGTAGAGTTTGAACACGTGAAACACTGGTCTCTGTAATGAACAATAAAAGGAACAATAGAATCGAGATGTTCAGAAGTGTTTCAGATAGAAAATAACTCCAGATGTCAAAATTAATATTATTATTAAAACAAAGCGTATAAGTAAAAAGATATATTAAGCAATACTTTTCGTATTGGCAGAGAACAGATATAAAAATTAAGTCGTAATTTAGCCAGAATACTGGCGAAATACGAAATTACATCTACGCATAAGCCAAAAGGAAAACTAAAAGATCCTGAGAACCGCCAAGGACGATTTGGGATTAAAAACACCAGGCGTGTACAACGTTCCATGAAAACGCGGGAAGGTGTACATCGGCGAAACTGGCCGCACCATAGAAAAACGCTTGAAAGAACATGAAAGGAACATCAGGATCTTCCATCGCAAAAAATCCGCAGCAGCGGAAAATAGCCTTGAGAATGGACACAGGATCAATTTCAAAGGGACCGAGATCCTTTACCGCACTCCAAGTTATTGGGACCGGATTGTGAAAGAGGCGGTGAAAATCAACAACCACAGAGACAGAGGTTTTTCAGACAAGCAATGCGTGGAAACCAATCACGAGTCTCATAAGAAAAAGAGACGGAAAAGAGGGCCAATCAGATGCTAACTGATCTCATCTACAAAGCATAATTAAAGTGACACCCTCCTGGCCAAAAATTATCACCCTGAGGACGATGGCAGACTACGCCTTCGAAACGTCTGTACCACAAACCACCATCACCCGGTTGGAAACCCGAGAGCTGTAAATCCTAAGCATCCGCCGGGAAAGCCTTAAAACTTAAATGGGTCAAATATCTCTTTGTACATATTTCAGTACAACTCTTTGAGTTTTAGTGAAAAGAAGCATCGACTTTAATTAACATGAAAGTATTTTGTGTTCCCGCAATTATAAGTGGAATTTCTATGGATTATGATAAATCCTAACCACTCATCAATTCCAAGCAGTGTATTAAGATGGTCGCTGACCACTGGTAGGTTGTATACTACCTACTTTACATCGTATGTCCTGAATCTAAGAATTCCTTACTTCTGCGTAAAGCACCTCTTTTTATCTCTCACTATCACACAATGTGCTCATACAAAATTGTAGATTGAGGACATTTTTCTTTCAACATCACTCTTACTTATCGGAATATTATTTAAAAGTTACAATCTCTCCTCTCTATAACATTAAAATTCTTCGTATGATCTTCATCGTCACGTACAAATGTTTCCTCAGGCGTGCTGCAATTCTTAAGCGCCTTTGCCGTTGATTTAAATAACATTAGGAATATTACCGCAGTGAAGTTAAATATAGCACAGGTAAAAATCTACAAGCAATTACAGACAAGTCACCCTAGCGACAGAAAGCGTCTTGTGGCGCTCAAGTGGCGACGGCAGTTATCGATGTCAATACAACTAATTAAAACAAGAGGAAATGAAATTTCCAGCGTCTCTACACATTTACAAGAGTGAACCTTCGCCCAAAAATGTATTAGGTATTTTGTCCATGCGATACCATTGAAAATAGGATAATTGAATACACAGATGTATGTGTATATACCACTTTTTATCTAAAGTAACCTTTGTTGAAATTATCGAACATAAACAATGAAAAATTAGCAACAAAAAAAGCGGAAAAACACTGCCGCGAACCCATACATAGTGTTTTAGAGCATCCCCGCCGTTGTCGGAATAAGGTGGTATAATTTAGTACGACAAAATTTCAATAAAGATAAAAGTTCGAGGTCATATAATTTTCCAGAAGAAGCTCAATAAATGTTACAAAATAATTTTATTTTCAAAATACACGAAAATCGCGGGTTTAAAATTACTTATGCAAATATATAAATAGTCCTCAGAATACTTCCACCATTTAAGTGTTAAGAGTAATAGTAAAATGCAACCCTTGTAGATCATTCTGGAGTCCGATTGTGAAATTATATTTATCCTATATATAGCTACGTGTTACTTTATCGTGTGAGAGAAAAAACAGTGCACTATGTGTACCACTAAATATAAAGTCACTTATACACATAATTTCTTTCCACCAGCTCTCAATTCATTTCCACCGTATTCAGTCCTTACACGTTGAGGCTTGTCTCGGCAATTAAACGTAAATTACATTTCATCCTTGTTAGCGTAAAGCAAATTCAATTCAGGACAGGAGGTGAGGGATTGGAATGGATAATGTCAACGTAATTTAGAACGAACGGAACACAGTACGCCGGCCCAACAAGGAGCACATGATTTGACTAATTTTAGGTACCTACAGACGAGAAAAACTCTTTACAGTCTCTGGAGGTGCTGAAATCACAGAACAAAATTAACCGAATTCTGCATTCAAAAAGATATTACGACTTCTCCTGAGGATGAAAAAAAATCAGACGTCTCAGACTCCCGGCTAATGTGGGAACCAATATTTGTTTTAACTCGAGGTTAATTTAGAGCAGGCTTACAGTCATATTTTTATCTTTAATTTTTTTGCATAACCGAAAGTAAAGAAGCAAGATAGGGAAAAGGATGGGAGTTTCTGCGGAGGCAGAGAGAGGGCGAGTTAAAAACACGTAAGTGATGGTTGGGCGAGTAGAGGCTGAGGAGATGAATGAGTACCGACTGAGTGAATAAGGGCGAGGCCGGTAAAGCAAAGAAAATGGAGAGTGCGGGGGTACCGCCCTCCATTAGCGGCTCCGACGAATGCAACTCCCAAGGGAGCACTTCTATACATAGCCTTCAACCGAATGCATTTAGGGACGCCACCAGGTTGGGAGTTGACGTATTTACACCATTACTCCTTTAAGTACACCTCGCGATATTTTTTCCCTCCTGACCTATTTTCCCAACCTTTATTTCAATGAACTACTCATCCCTTCGACAAACTTAAAGGGGTAGCGGCGGCAAGTAATTTTCTAGGGGCCGGCCAATTTACTTTTATAACCCTATATTAAGTACAGGGTGAACGAATAGCATGACACAAGCGGTTGATGGATGGGATTAGAAACATGCTTACCATATGCGTGACGATGTGTGGATGGTACTCCAACATAGTACAAACAGACAAGCATACAAAAATAAACAACGAAATATTTGAGAGTGGAAAATACAAATGAAAGAGAGTTATTAAATCATAAAGTTCATGTCACATGTGATCGATTCTCTCAGACACTTCCTATCCTGATTTACATCGCTATCGCGCTCTGCACGTTGCGGCCAAGAAGATTTTATTTAAGTACATCGAGCTACGCTATATGCCCATCATATCGACATGAGAAATATTAGCATTGTCAAAGATGAAAGGTCACTTTTTCACAATATGAGATGTACCGTATTTATAATAGTAACATCGGTTTTATTTCTGTATGGCAATTATAGGGACATCTGTTTCCCCGAGAGTGCATCAGTGCTCTATAGATACAAATACATCATGCAAAAAATACATATCATTCTTCATCGGATGCTTTACGTTGATTATGATGTATATATACCATAAAAACACTTAATTAAATACAATATATTTATCTTTGAAAGCCCGAGATTCAAATCTCAAAACACTTTCAGCTCGGAAAACGTACTAACCATCTTCATCTTATTCATAAAACCTGCTCTCTTACCTCCCCGTCCACACCTATCCAACATGTTTCCCTCTCTGGCCCGCTTCCCACTGTCTCATGTTCCAAGTTCCAGCAATCAAGGCTGCCTTCTCGCTTTCCCTCAATTGTCTCCTCAACTCACCCACTACGCCTAGTATTTCCTAGTACATATCCATTTTCGTTCATCACACTTTCTTTATTCTCCTCCACATCCAAATGTCACATTCCTCCAAACTCTTCTCATCCATTTTCCTATGCGCCGATGTTTCCACATACATTTCTGCGCTTCCCATACAGCGCTGTATTCCATTTGGCGTAGAGTCAAGTATGAAATCGAATCCATGCAGCATAAACATGGGAAAATTTAAAACACTTAGTAATATTCCACATGACGGAAATACACACACAAATAAAACGGAAAACAATTTCTCTTCTGTCAACCCTCGACAGAATAGGCCCAGACAAACCCAATAAATGGTGAAAACTCCCTTTTTTAGGGGCATAAACTCACAAAATAACGAGACACATCCAGGACGACAGGTTAAGAATAGGATACTATAACCCAGTGACGTTAAGAAAACTCCTTTTCTACTCCAAGGACAAGATGGACATTCTGAAAAAGTGTGGTGTGTACTCATTAGAGTGTGAAGGATGCAATGCTGTTGTGGCGCATTATCCGCCACACGTGGAGTTGGACCGGTGGATAGGTGTTCGGCTACCAATCGGACGGCCCGCGTTCGATTCCCGGCGGAATTTTTTTCTACCTCTTTCCAGAGAAAATCCAGAATGTTCGAGGAAGTTCCGGCGCGGCGTTCGAGAGAGTTCGCCGCCAATATATAAGGAAGCCATCTCGGCTACCAAGTCAGTCTGTACTTTGAAGTGGCAATAAACGCCCCTCTGCAGAAACCTCACAAGTGTATTATTCAGCGTAGCAATCGCTACAGTGTTTATGTGGGTCAAACTAGTCGCAAATTTGCTACCAGAGCAAAAGAACATGTCAACTATATATTTAATAATGACCCAAAATCAGGTTTTGCTAAGCATATTAAGCTAAGAAACTGGTCACCAATGTAATTTTAAACCTAATATTTTACATGTTAATGACAAAGGTTAAAAATTGGACTTTTTAGAGAATTTTGAAATTAGTATGAGACAAGGTGTCCCTGATGTTGTGCTTTTAAATGACTGTTCTGTTTTTAAATATTCTCCGTTCACCTCTGCGCAACATCCACAGCCCCTTCCCTAACCTTGACGGTTGCTTCCTCGCAATACCCTCACCCTCCCTCCCTATCCAACCCCCATTCCTCCCTCCCTTTTTACTCAACCTACCCTCCCCTCCTTTGAGAATTGGATATATATGTGGCACACCTAAGAACTTTGAGAATTGTTTCATTATCTGCGAGTATGGCTATATCATCAGCGAAAGCTAGGCATGAAATTTCTACGTCATCTTTGGGTCTTTCGAATCGTGTTGGTTTCCAATGTCCTTGGTTTTTCAGTTCTTTTTCCCACTCCTTGATGACTTTGTTCAGGACTAAGTTGAAGAGGAGTGGAGATAGCCCATCTCCTTGGCGTACTTTAGTTTTGATATGAAAAGGTTCAGAAATTTCACCCATAAATTTTACTTTCGAGATTGTATCTGTCAATGTCTGTTCGATCAATCGCAGTGTTTTTTCATCGAGTCCCTGTTCTTCTAAAATATTGAACAAAGATTGTCGGTCGATAAAATCGAACGCCTTCTTGAAGTCGACAAACGTACATATGATCGGGGCATTCCTAATTACTTTGTATTTCAGTATTGCTTTCAGGTTGAAGATTTGTTCTGTACACGATCGACCAGGCCGGAAGCCTGCCTGGTACTCGCCAATTTTGTGTTCTAGTTGCTCTTGTACTCTTTGGAGAAGACATGATGAGAGGATTTTGTAGGGAACTTGTAATAGGGAAATTACTCTGTAGTTATTCGTATCTGTTCTGTCTCCTTTCTTGTGTAGTGGATGGATAAGAGCGCATTTCCAGTCGTCTGGCAATTATTCTGTTTACCAGATATTCCCAATGATTTGTGAGTTCCTGTAGTGACTTTGGCCCGAGGTTTTTCAGTAACTCCGCAATGATGCCATCTTCACCAGAGGTCTGGTTATTTTTCAGTTTCTGTATGTGTCTGTGGATCTCTAACTGTGTTGGTGGTGGCGATTCTGGGTAGATGTCGGAGCAATTTTCTTTGGGAAATCTTGTGCTTGGTTCGGGGAAATTGAAAAGATCAGAGAAATACTGCGCTAGGTTTAGACAGTTTTCCTGATTTGTCAGTGATAATTTTCCATCTTGTTTTCTGAAGCACAAATTTTGTGGTGTGTATCCTCGGATTTGTTCTGCGAAAGTTTTGTAAAAGTCTCTCATGTTGTAGCTGCGGAAGTTCTCTTCCATGGACTCTAGTTGGTCCTTCATATACTTCCTCTTAGTTTGCCTGATAGTTTTTGCGACCTATTTCCTAGTCCCGTTAAACAGCTTTTGACTTTCCGGGGATTTTTTTCTGTTGTACTCCTGAAATGCTTGCTTGCGTCTTTCCAGTGTATTTGCGCATTCCGAGTCCCATCACGGATATTTCGTATTCATTTTCATAAGGATTAGTTCCTGTGCTTTATGCATTATTTTTGTGTAAAATTCTTCCCATGTGCTGGCCTGTTCTTTCTCCCATTCCTCTTTAATGTCAGATTCTTTGATCTAATTCGCGTCTAATTCTGAATGTGGGTTTTCTGAATGTACTTATAGTTATAATAATATCAGTTTTCTTTATGCACGGCAATTATTCGAACAACTGTGTCCTTGAGAACTTTGATAATTAATGTTCTAATATAAATACAAGTATCTCAATGGATACGCTTTCTCTTAAATCTTTTGCAATCCTGAGAATACGGAACAAAGATACTAGATTATAAAGGATTTTAATCGGGTATATAGTTTTACCCAACTAATCCACTCACCCAATTGCCAACAAAAAGCCACAATGGTTCAAATATCGGCAAATTATTAGAGCCAAAGCCTTGGAGAACAATACGAGAGATTTAATTTAAAATATTTAAAATGTGATCAAAGCTAATTCAGTTTCATAATTAGTAAGAATTTACCATCTTTCCCGAATTAGGAGGTGTATATTTATCCTAGATACAATTGCAATTTAAACAATGATAATATACAGAATATAACAACCGCAACGATAATTTCAAATCAATGTGCCTCTATATGAAAGCACAAATGAAAAATGATAAAATCATTTAGCCAGCTTTAGGAAACAAATAAAACTATTGCGCATCCAAAAGTGTGAGGACGACTAACCAAAATTTTGCGTTGATATATTCCTTGCTCTCTCATTGGTTATAATATAATAAAAGAAAAAATACTGGAGGAAAACCCACATAGAAAGTTTTTATTCAGATAATAAGAGTTTGTTAAATGATAGTATAATCAGAATCATTATGAAAAAGGAAATTATACCTCATTGATATCTTCTTGCCAATCTCTAGATATAAAATCTTGGGTACGAAAATCGATGATAATTCGCCCCCCATGGATGCAGTTTACTTCGGCTGACCAAAAGCCCGATTAAAAAAACTCCCGGTAAGCATTAAGTCAACGATATGCTATATTTTTTTGCAGTTAACGTTACCTGACTATTGAAACCCAGTCTATAGAGCAATATTACGTGAGAAGATGTGAATTTTGGAGAGAAAACTGGCAATTTTACCATGGAAAATACAGCAAACACGAAGCATGAACTTCGTCTAATAAAACAATAAATAAACCTATCATTAACTTCAGTTTGTCTTCAGGGCCTGAAATAAAGTTTTAAAGACATCATCTAATGCGTTAACAAGAGTATATGAATATAGTACACTAAACTTCATCCTCCTCTGCTGAATTGCATGTGAACCAAAGTAGAGTAACAAACCTGAAAGTATTTTTTATAGTTTTGATTGATAATATAAAAGCTCTTAAATCTCAATGCATCAAATACACCCACATCAATGGAAATAAAATCATAATACAAATAAACGAGGAAGACCAGTGAACACAAAATAACAGAGTTAATTTGCAGAATTGTTCCAACACTCCCCAGAGAACCCTTAGAATAGAAGATAAGGAAAAGAAAAGCTGAAAGTGTTAAGGCGGAGTTAAGGTGGGAACGTAAGCATGCAAGATTGGGGTGAAGTAGTCGGGGAAAATAGAAGCGTTTGCGAGGTCTTTTGGTGCAAAGAGGAGAAACGAAGAAACTTTCTGATTGTTCAGAATGGACCGAGAAAGCGCCGTTTGCAGACAGCAGGAGATAGAGGGGTAGAGTGACGCAACGGGAGAGTCAAATGAGACTGCGAGGCAATATTAGCCATTATATTGGCAAAGCAAAGAATGCGGGAAATAAGGTGTCCAGAGGGGCAAGGATTTTGGGAGGGAGAATGAAGAGAAATAAGAAGGGAGACGATAAAGAAGGGAGTATGAGAATTGGAAAACACAGTTGCGGGATGAAGGGATGGCCTGAGTTTTTGGTTTGCGAGAAAGTAGGAAAAATCAAATAAAGGAGGGCAAAAATATATTACAGGGCAAGCGAGAGAAAAGGCTTCGCTTGTTTGTTTTTTTTGCGATTTTTTGTCGGGTAAGCAGAAATAGCAGTCAGAGAATAAAAAAGCGAATGATGGAAACGATGATGAGACCAGAAAAGGGAAATGAAGATAAATGATAAATATTTTGGCGAGAAATGAGGACAAATGACCCGTGAAATGGGCTGAAGAATGTAATAATTAATGGAAAGGGGAAACATGATGGAAATAAATCGTAGAGGAAAAGGAAACAAAATATGCACGGACTTATAGCATGCAAATTTTAAAAACAGCACCAGCTAAAGTCGAGGTCGTCCATGAGATATTTCCTCAACAAATTAAAGACGAAAATTTTATTTAAAAAAAAAAACAAATTTCTACCCACAAAGTGATCGAAAATTAATCAGGCACTTGACTAATAATATAACAATCAAACTAAAGGGCTGCAAAACCATTAGTTACGACTATGATGTACTTAATATATTATAAATGGTGAGATTAAACGAAAAACCAATAATTTGAAACATTACCGAAATGAGCAACGTAATTATCCACAGAAAATTTAAATTAAGTAACATTACCTTATGATTGGTAATCAAATATAAGCAAGAATTTACTCAAATTTCGATAAACAAAGTAGTTTTGGAATTGATAAATGAGTGAATTCGGAGATATTTCGGGTAATTCTAAACTTTCTGTAACTCTAAATATCTTCAGCTAGACCTTTTTACTTATATTGTTATGCACACGAGTAAAAACGAATCGATGGTTAGATGAAAATACGGTGTGCCTACTATTTTATTTCTCGGTCCACACTATGAGGCCGTATAAGGGCTAGCAAAGTCACCAACGATAAAACAGGCAAAAAGAAATGCAGGGAGGCGTAATGTAGATACGGAGGCATGTGGGGAGCGGAAGAAGGAACAGAGAGAGAGAGAAAGAAAGTCAGGTGAACTTGAAATAAACCGAGAGAGTGTGCGTGTGTGCGAGGTAGGGGTTTCAGCCTCAGCAGCCGCAGGAAGGAATGGCGAAAGAGAGCCGGGGAAAATGGGATAAACGTAAGCCGAAAAGTGGTAATGAAGGGGAGAGACCACAGCGGTATTTTTTCCTCGGGAAAGAGATCGTGCGGCCGTAGCACGTGGATAGGTATAGAGCGAATGGGACAATGGCAACGGGTCGGCGATAACGCGATAGGTGGTGCGAATGAGCAAGGAACAAGGATAGCAGCGGCATTCCTTCGCAGCGAGGAAAACACTCCCCGAAAGTTTTCCCCGGAGGAAAGTAAAGAGGGGCATAAAACGGCCGGGAGAAAAGCTAATCTGTGACCTGCGAGTCCAGGCGCGTACCTTAAACGTGACAGAGAGTCGAAAAGGACTGGTTGCCCTAAACCATCGCATATCGACGACAACCACCCAGATTCATAAAAAGACACGATGAAATTTTTTTTAGATTGGGTATTCTTACCTCTGAATCAGAATAATCCCTCCTCTCCGAGCTGTAGAAGCCTTATAACCCAAAAAAGGCAGGATATCAAATCATTTCTTGGACCAAGATTTTCGGAGAATGCAAGATTCTAGATTTTTGTTGGGTGTAAACACTTAAAGGTACGCGCAACCACTCCAGAAAGACCATACTTATGAATAATGAATTTATAATACATTTATATCATCAAAAATTAGCGGTGCTTAGTTTGTATGTTTTATCAAATATTTTTTAAATACATCGTAGAGTCACCGCAGTAATTTTTTTCGGATTGTAAAAAACCTTCAGTCGTGGAGGCCTTTAAACGTACCGTGAGGAACAAATTAGTCAAGTTGAAGACTGTAATAGATATTTTCATCTGATTACTTAAAATTTGTGTCATATGAATGTATTTAGCCGCACTATAAATTATTCAATATTTAATTCATGCCTCAAACATATGTTGAAATCAAAACGTATACTTCGAATGTCATCTTCAGCATGACTAAGGAATCATCTCGCTAAATCTCACTTAAGACTGAAAATATGCTTGTGTGGTTAATGTTTATTTAATAAATCAGATTCAATAAGCACTGCTAGAGGAGCATATTGTAATGTTAGCAGAAAGTTCAATGCATATTAATCAATTATTTTACAAGTGGATTAACCACAATGATGTCCTATATCGCGAAATTCTTAATATTCTAAAAACACATTGTATCACAACATTATATTGAGGGAATTTCAGTCCGAATCTCCACGTAACCACTGATAATTTATCATAGCCATGAGGAATTAAGATGCATGCTCAACCGTTTTGAATATAGATTACAACGCTGTTCATAGCTCCTAAGATGACAAATGACCTATGAAATATGCTTTACCTTAATAAGGTTAAATATCCTTTTTGATGAAAATGCGTGCGCAGTTTTTCCCCATGTAAAGTCATGTACTAAAGTTAAAGATATATAAATATCATAGTTGTAAATGTCAGATATTTCACTTTGACCCACGAAATGGATACCACGACCATACCCTCAATAAGTGAAAAGGAATGCCTTTATCAAACGTTTACTGAAATCCTATCTCGTTCCGCTCCCTTTCTAGGATTCTAACTTTGTAGGATTTATTTGTTTCATACGGTTTAAGGTCAAAGTGAGAATGAGTCCATCGATAATCATTAAAATTCCCGCAGGTGACGATAGCCAAACCATAATGTCTCACGCATGGATCATCAGAAAACATAAAAACACACATGTAAGAGCTTATTTTATGACAAGTGACTAAGTTTTTAAGGGTCCCATATCGTAGTTTTGTATAAATCAGATCAAGCAATACGACCAAATACAAAATACATAAAAAAGCTACAATTCTTTCTTTAGGTCTGGGTTAAAAAAAAGACTTCTAATCATAAGATTTATAAGCACTAGCGGCCGCATCAACCACGTAAATTTTCATGAAGAAGAACTAACGCAAAATGGACGAATTGAGTTCCTTTACAGATAAGTCAAAAAAATTATGACCATTTTCAACTAAGATCATTTATTCAAATCATAAATGATTCTGAGGTGATGTTAGAGAATTTGCTAATTTGTGAGCTCGATGTCACCGATCGGTAAACGGTCGGTTCGGATTACTATTTAAGTTATAAAACTATAGTTCTTTCCTTTCCTGAGCTTACCATATTGAAATATTTTGCACGGAATTAGACCTCTAGGCAAAAACTACATTAAGGTCTACATTTTTAACATGACATGCATATAATTGCAAAATAAAGTAATTCATAATTTTACACCCATCATGGAAATTTTGTCGCGGTAGCTACTGAGTCAAATAACTTGTAGCGGTAAGGCCAAGATGACTAGGTCTCTTTTTCTCTAGTCTAGGTCTAGTCTCTTTTTATCATTTCCAATACAGTATCCTGTCCTTAATTTCATCTCTCACTTCTCTTACATTGCATTGCTTCGTGCATATTCTCCTATTCTTACGGCAGGTAATATTTCTCCTCTCTACGGTCTCCTCCACCTCATTTACCCATGACCTCTTCGATCCACCTCCTAATACCATTCTGTCTAGTAAAATGTATCTGTTTCGTTATTTGACTCTCATTATTCTTTCGACGTGGTCAAGCCAACAGGGCAGATAAATTATAAAAATTAGAGTTATATTTCTTAAAAATCTATCATAAAAGTAGTAGTTTAGCGAGAAATAAATATAAAGGGAAAAACTGCCAAGAATACTGAAGGAAGAGAAAAGCATATGCACTAATCCACGAATGAAGAAAACTTATGGGAATCAGGAAGTTAATTGGGAGAATTGAGATATTGAAACTGTCGAAGAGGAGAATCTGTTAAAAGGGAGAGTAAGGACAGGTAATAGTGGCATGAAATCAACTTATATAATAGTTCCAAGTAAAATAGTGAAAGAGTGTTAGGTAAGGGTTTTTTGCTGCTCTTACTTGCCATTAAAGTATAGGTCTGCGTAATCCATATTTTCCAAGAAGTTTGATAAGAAATTGTTTCTAAATTATAAATCACGGAAAAGGCTAGGAAGCTAGAAAAGGCATAGGAACAAATATTTTCGCATTTTCAACATTTAAATAAGTTAAGCCGCAAAAAGCATTTAATGTTAATCGTAATTTCTAAAAAAAGACTAAGGGCAAAATTCCAGTTCGCAATCATTTCCGCTGCTAACGTGAAATAATAAAAATACGATTGTATGAACCGTGGCATGGGTGGGGGCATTTATTGAGACCAAGATCGCTGCCGAGTAGCAGAGGATGAAGTATTTCGACAGCTTATGCACTAACTAATAAAACGAGAATAAATAAATATTTGACACGTGAAGAATGACCGTGACAGGATTTGCCTCAACTTCAAGCAAGCATCAGCACCAACATTTAGACTTTACTTAATGATCTCAATTACAAGAAATTAATTAGATTTTTTGCGACAAAATAATTTTCACTCAGTCATTTTCAGAAATGCCCAAAATAGGAGAATCGTACTATTGGCAGTCACATCAAAACTATATCGATTCATTTATTGTTGATTCGATGGTTTGTCCGCAGTGATCAGCCAAAGAAAAGAGTTCAAATGAGAATGTGGGGTGTAATATGTCAGTTACGCCAACAGATCAGTCCTCTACACTGCATTGTCATCACTACTTCATCAAATTTGTATTTATGAAGTGGCAATCTAGAGGAATCTACCAACAGATCAAGGTCGTTCGATATCGACTGCAATTGTCCATCGATATAGGTCTTCAATACTATTCCTTATTTTTTCGGGATTCATTCCGCCATGTATGTTTTTTAAACAACAATATTTCGCTGGTCCTCCTGCCAGCTTCATCAGGTTAACTGAACTGCTTTATTTGTCTCGCTCGTCTTTATATATAAGTCTGGACTCCCATTGTTGCCGGAATATGAATTTGAAAAAATTCGTTTTCAATTCGTTTTCATGGCGGAATGAATCCCGAAAAAATAAGTAATAGTCAACACTGCATCCGCGGAAGCCTACGAGCTAGTCTTCAATACTATTTCCACCACATCTTCGCCATTAATGTGCCATTTAAACATTTACTTCCATAGCAAACCCAAGAAAATCTGCGAATATGCAGCACAAATTGTCATTTCAAATACAAATATACCGCCAAATCAAGAGATACGTCGAAACAGCTAAACTTGCATATGGAGAATACAGAAAAATAAGCACAATAATGGCGAATTCATGTACGTTGTGAAAATCTATATCGAAGGAAGTACACAATTGATATCAAACGACATGACCAGCACATAATTCTCTCACGTCAACTCCCAGGGATTCATCCCACTCTTCTTTTTCAATATTCACAATTCCAAATAGAGTTTAAAATATATCTTTAGGTGACTAATTGATAACTCAGAAGGGTATGTACACCAGCTGTGCATCCAAATATTCTTATACTCCAAGAATTAAACTAATAATAAAAACCACCTTAAAAAATAAAGAGCTGTATCATTTATAAGGAAATAATTACGATTTCATACATATCAGCGGAATTATACATTGGAAGAATAATTAAACGTATTGAACTTAAATAAAATATTGAGCGAGTTATTAACAATCTCTCCATGGGAGAGACGTCACTTTCGATCACACCCAAAACATTCAACACAGACCATTATCGCAAGCGCATCCATTTGACCCTTTCAAAATTTAAATTCTTCTGAATAATTCCTTGTTTACTACGATGAGAAAGAGAATGTCTTGCAAATAGAGTAAAAATGAATATGTATAATGTCCAATAAATAATAAATTCCTCGAGGGAAATTTCCAAGGAAAGCATGTAAAGCCATTTCCTTCAACTTAAAAGAAAGTGTGTTTTTCAAACACGATAAAAATTATATTTCACTCGAAATTCATACATTACTGAATGGTCCCATTTCAGGCCCTATGCCATCTTTCTTAAAACCGAAAAAAATTTAACATGGACTAAATATTCCTTAAAATTCGAACTGTACTCTTTCCAGAGTAATGACTTACTAAAACCTCCATTCAAGAGATACTCTCTTACTTTGGGATGCTGACGCGGGTTATCCCAAACAGTGCGTCAGAGTAATGACTTGACAAATGGCATAAAAACTAAAATATTTAGATAATGCTGTAAAAGTGAAGTCTATAAACCTAAAATATTAGTCGCTAATCAAGATAGATTCAAGTAAAACTTAACGCGAATGTCATACAATGTACATATGTACTTCACAAATACCCTAATGCGTCTCCTGTCAATACCCTCCTGAATTTGGTCATCAGAGTTGTGCATTCATCTTCCTTGCTCTTCTCGCCTTCTCACCTTCTGCGTCATCTGCGAGTCCATTTACACAAAGTATATATTTACTTGTATTATAATATTTTTTATGACTCCGTAGTCTCTTACGACACAAATCTATACCCAATGTGTCCTCTAGTTCGCAGGCCAAATTTCATAAGCTCTACTCGGGAATAACACCGGGTGAGAGACTGCATAGATGCTGACGTTTCGCTGGCCCGAGTTGTCCATCGAAATATTGGCAACAATGAAGTCTCTCACCCGGTGAACTTCCCAAGTTAAGTTTTTCAACACCTCACGCCGGGATAGACTCAGATCTTACTTTAAATTTCATATTCTCGGCATGAAAAAGAGAATTTGCATTGTTACAAAAAAGTTGAAAAACTTCGAAGTCTGCATCTAACTTTGATAAAATAAGATATTTAACTTGGTCATAGCTCAATTAAGTGCAAGCAAACACATCTCACGGTTCATCCGATATAAGCTCGCAACGCCTTAGGCAAAGTAAATCTCTCGGCGGCCACGCCCTATACTACATTCATGAGCCCCCAAAAACTACGTCATCTCTTATCCTTCCCTCTCTCCAATCCTCTACTTCACCCTCTTCTTTCCTCGTCTACCCTCCTCTCCCTCTCTCTCTGCATCTCCCAGTCTCTCTCTCTTCCTCCGTCCATGCCCTTTCCGATGGCCTACGAGAAGGAATTCTAAGTGGGGAGTATGGAGGAATTTCGGAGTTAAGTGTCTTTTATTAAATGCGGAGGAATGGCGAAGTATGTGGCGCGAGGAAGGAATGGAGCAAATTGTGGAGTATTTTGGGAGACAAAATAATGAGTAGATAGAGGGAAAGAGAGGGAAGAAAATATTAGATCGGAGGGAGGTGACTGACGGAAATTTAAGGAGGATGGATTATGAATACGACTAGAAAGAAGCCCGAAGCGAGAGAAAGATGGGAAACGGGATAGGCAGTAAGACCGAATATTCATCCACAAAACTTAAAATATACATCATACAACCTTATCATATTCAATCTGAATTTTTAATGAGACCCTAAAGAACACAGATATAGAACGACAGCGAGCTAAAAAAAATAAACTACAAACCCGGACTCTGGTCTCTGGTGGAACTGAGTTATCGGTCTGAGAAGATTGAGAAGACGAAGACGAGACGAACACGATAGCTTTTTCAAACGAAATTATTTCTGAAATTGCATCGGTCGATCATTAAATAAATAGTAAAGACTACAAGTCAAAGCGTGTATTCATTACCTATGGCTTGTCCATTGTGCAAATCACATTCAATTGTTTCAACATGCTTAAAGGAATTCCATCATAGGCCCGAAATATGATTCCTACTATTCAAACAGTGGAAAACCGTGACCATGAACATCACCGCAATCGTGAGCAAGACATCACTATAATAACAATGACGTTCAACGATCGCATCCAAGACAAGGAGAGTAGACCACACATTAGGAAAATGTCAAGAAAATGCGATAATACCAAAGAACGGTGCGCAGCATAACAAAAAACCTTCTCGCTAGGATACCTGCGAACAAACTTGATTTTATCAATTCATAAACATTTTTATAGCTTAGTTTTACAATATGACTCTTATAATACCCACATAAAAAATGCCAAGAAATATTAAATGCATTGAAGTTTCATCTAGCTTATTATAATGCATCATTTCATCATAAAAATTTTCTGATCATTAATATAAAATTATCTTTAAAAATCTCACAATTTCCGCTTGCGACATTCAAGTTCAACTATTGATGGTCACAAAACTATGATCACTTGTAACAGAGAATATGAAGCATGCGTAAGTGGGTAGTAGGAATCAGGATATAACCCTCAACCCATTGATTAGATATAGAATGCTTCATACAAATATCTCGAACTTAACTTAAATGAACATATTGTTTTAATGTATTCAATACGCAACAATAACGACGAGTGTTAGACCTCTACAGATATTCTCATTCTTAATATATAAAACACAGGATTCCAGCCCAACTGCCTCACGTGTAACGGTTGCTCAAAAATTAACCAAAATATCGCAAACTGCTTTAAATCGTTTTCCTCCAACGGTTTTTCAATGCCAAAAGCCGCTCTTATTATTTACTAAAATGGCAAGTTATTGATTAATTAGCTCCAATAACGATTACCATACTGTTTTCAGCGCTGAATATGATAGTCTTCCGGGTTTTACTTTGCATCTTCAGATCCATTAACCCAAAAGAGCAAGACACAATTCTTTTGAAATATATGTTAACCTTGATTTTATTCGAGTTCATACAAGTTTATTAGCACAGCTTCTACCGATGATGTGAAATGGCAAATGCATGGATAGACCCAAACTGCTACTCGGTTAATATCGATTGAGCTATACAACAAAAGTACCCAAAATAATGCAAAAGGCAAGTAATTCGAAAAACTAAGGATATGCGAATAACATCGACTGATCTGAACTGAACTCTGTCGAGGAACTTATAAATATCAATCCACAGCCAAAGCGGGGTCAACGATCAGTAGTTTGCAAGCCGTTCCGAAACGGAGGTTAAACAACATTCAAAAAATGGTCTTTACTAATTTTTTTTCAAGCAAGAGTCATCATTTTCAGAGGAAAGGAAACGAATGTGGTATACAAAATCGATGGTCAGTTAGGACCTACGCATGCGAGCGATTCCTATGTCACATCATCGATAAAAGCTGAGTTAATAAGCTTCGGAGCTCGAATGAAATCAAATGGTACCACATCTCTCAGAAGAATCATTTCCAGCTCGTTAAGGGTACTGTAATATTCACGAGCGCGGGAGAGTCCACGCTAAAATGCCGTCCAATCAGACAGGTCGATTGAGAGCTAAAAAGACAAATAGGAAGATGTAAGAGGTATTTGCTAGAGGTAATATGAGGCAGTCAATGCCAACATTTGGGATCGCAAATGGCCATGCGCGTGAAAACTGCATTTTTATACGAGGAACTGCAGGCAATTTCAGAAATGGAGCCAATTAAAGGCAGTAAGATGCTGAACGGTACGGTTAAAAATAGCAATTCGTGTACTCGACCTTTCCCAACGAATCGTCCTCGTCATGAAATTTTGGGGGGAAACTCCTTATATATGCGGCCAGGAAACCTTCACTGAAAGAAACTCTCCTGAAAAGAAATCTTATCAGGTCTTGCAGACATACCAGACTTACATTACATACAGAAGTATAAATTATGCGACTGAGAAATCAATTAAACGAGTGAAGGAAAAAACATTCATCAGCAGCATCACATACTTCGTTATTTTTATTGCCTCTACCACTTCACTTTTAGATGGTATCACCTTGCATTCATTAACAAAAGATACACAGAAATTTTTTCGATAAATTGGTAAATAAAACATCCGGGAAATAAAGTCGTCACTGGGAGATGAATTATAAGGATAAAAAATCAAATTTAAAAATAAATTGAATACGATCGGTCATTTCCGAAAAAAAATCATCAAAAAGTAGCAGAAGCGCGAGAAGGAAAAATAGTAAAATTCCACGATTTCATTTCCATTTAAACAAGTATCCCCTTTTGGAATTAGCACGGCATAACTTATGTTAGGCCGACATATTGTAAATCTTAAAATAGCATGTGTAAACTATCTTAAAAATTTCAAGATTGCCATTTCAACTCTCTACACTCACGGAATGTTAGAAAATCTTTGGAGGAGTTCTAAAAAAATTTAAGAAAATTTCACCCAGGTGTATTTGATGAAAAGCATTGCCGAAAGCATCTAACTTTGTACCTCTCATTTTAACTTTTAAAATCTGGCATCCAGACATAAGCCGTAAACCACTGTAAATTTTCCATGTATGAAATGCGGAGCTAAATTAAGTTACAGGGAAGCAACAGGTCAGTCTAGTCTATGAGAGATTTCAAATATCAACTCTATTTCTTTCACCGTCACTTTCCACGAGAACACTATCAGATTCATTTCAATAATTACTGCCGTGATGTATTACATGACTGACGGAGGCAAAGCGTAAAAGTATGACAGTTGAAAATTAATTAAAAGTGAGCTTAATGTTTACTGCAAATTGGGTAATTATGAGGAAGTATGTAATATGACTGGTGGACCGAGAAAAAACCTAGGAGAAACACGCCGCGCATTATCAATATGAGAATGAATGAAATATATGGTGATGACAAAATTAAGTAAGGCAACTGAAAACCTATTGGGAAAGAATTTAACGTATTATGCGAATATATTCAACATGACATGAATTAAGTCGAAATTAGGACACGTTCCAATACTGAATGGTTTTATATGTCGTGACGCCACATATAAACGGAAGAAAGATCAAATTTGGCTCATCACAAACTTTTTTCAGACATTTGCAACGGGGAGATTACAACTGCATAAAATGGAATCAAAATCAGGCCCGTCTGATTTCGATCGGACTGAGGGAACACCACCTCTCCATCTCCCATCAATTCAAAAATAGTTGAAAGATCCATGGTTTGAGGCTCAACTATGTGGAAGTTGATTTTCACAAATGAATAAGTAACTTGAGTTCCTTCCACTGATTGATCTTTCTGGTACAACATGTTTCGACACAGCAGTGTCATCATCAGGTATTAGATGGTACCTGATGATTACACAGCTGGGTCGAAACATGTTGTACCAGAAAAATCAATCAGTGGAAGGAAACCAAGTTACTTTTTTATTTGTGATAGGTGATAGTCTTGAACATTTTTGGCAGTACAGATTCGACATCAAATGTGACAACTATGAAAAAATAAGAAGTTCAATCAATATTTTCAAAAACAGTTCTCATCGTCTTTCCATGGAATTTTCCATAAGGTAGAAATATTTTTTCCGCATTCTTTTGCATCACTTCTATTTTTCTGTAATGTTCTTCCTCGTTTTCCCTATACACGAGATCTCATTGCAACCTTGAAAACGTTGGATATGATTTGCAGCAAAAACTGATGATATCCATGTATTGATAAAGTATGGTACATGGTAAAGTAAATACGTAAATGCAGGAAAACGCAAGCACAACAGAACTGCAACACATTGACGACATAAGCAGCCACAGTGAGGTCGGAAATGACCAAGGTTGACCGCGGTGGCTACTAAAGCAGGCACTCGCTTTAATAGAGTGTTCTATAGTTTTGATGAGTGGATAGATCAATTTAGGTGCGCTCCTATCATGGTTTTATTCGTTACACTCACTTAAACAAGGTAATTTCCAGGCATTCGCATGAGCGTTCACCGCAGGTTTGCGGAAGGGAAATCGCATTGAATGCTCGGCACTTTCCTAATTGAAATGGGAATATAATGCAATTACTACTCATCCTCCATGCATGTATTTCATTTCGTGTACCAGTTTGTAGTTTCTCGTTAGCTAAATCCGGAAGATATAAATATACAGGCTGAAAGGATATAAAGGATGAAATCGAGTTAAAAGAAGAACAGTAAACAGAGCGAAAGACGATGTAAATATGATGCACTCAATGGAATTCGCAGCTTAATCAAACGGCACAAATATGAAGCACAAACATCATCCAAATCGAACTATTACCAAACAAAATCTAGGAAACAGGTGAAAACTTTCGTGTTAATAAAACACTTTAGAGAGGTGATCAACCACCAGCTTTAATGTGTGCCCTTGAATAGGATAAAGAGCTTAAACTGACTTTTACAGTCCAAAACGCTCGCTGCCTATAATAGAGCAATTGTTACCCATCGATACATCCTGAAATTTTACTCTGTCGCACTAAAACCAACAAGCTAAAACAATAATGTTCTCAGAATACGTGATCCTCTGAATGGATCCCTTATTATGGCCAATAGAATTCTTTCCCACCGTGATCTAGTGTTCCACCACCGCGACTGCCAGCGCAGAAGATATGGAGGAAAATTAAAACTATAAGTCCGCGCTTATCTTCGTTTTATTTATTACCTCCGCATTCAGGAAGGGGAAAAAAGTATCCGCCTGAAGAATAATCCTGAGGAAAGAGACATAAACCTTAAGTTTATAAGCGCCTCTGCGTTTCTGTCTGGGGTGGGGAAAGAGGCTAGACTTTCGTCGGTATTATGAGGGCGATGGAAATCGCCGAGTTCCAGATAAGTGGAAGAGCTAGTCTGGAAAGGAATAATCGAGATTCCCAGAGACTTGGGGAGGCTGAATTGCAGGGAGGGATGAAAGCAGGATAGGAGGGGGAGTCGGGAGAGGAAGAATGTTTGGAGACGCAGAGTGGAAGGGGAAAAGAGAAAGCGAACTCCAGGGGTTGGAGAGGCGAATTTCGGAAGGGGTGAGAAGACAGTGAAGACTCTTAAGGAGTGGTAGAGGCTGGTTGTTTGATAGGGGAGGGGATGGAGATGGAAGAGGAAGCAGAGGGAAGGGAAATGGTCATGGAGAGACAGCGGAAATGGGAAGTTTTTCTCCTTTCACCCCCTACTTTCAGATAACCCCCACCCCCCCACCTCTTCACGCCCCATTCCCGGAGTACAGACACCCAGCGGTTCATGAGGGAACGGACGGAGAGCTTGGGCGAGTGGGGTGGACCAGTGGCTTTTGGCGTGGGAGAATTTCCCACAAAGGAGTCGGGGATCATGATAAAGCGACTGAAAAGAGGGAGGGGCCCAATAAGGAGTAGGGATGGATTGTGAGACCAAGGAGAAAGGACCTGTGAGGAGAAAATTGGAGCAGGATGGAAGACTCGAACACAGAATACGTGCGTGTGCACAGAACGTGGTCGTGAAGCATCTTCAAAGAACCAAAAATATTTATCAGGAATATTTAATGTAAAAAATGGTCAGAATTTACTCGTAAAGACAATAAATTCATTTCTTCGGGTGAATATGCGTCTTTATTTCTACTAAAGGGTTCATCGTCTTTGGTCGTTCAATCCTAGGATAAGTTGACAGCAGCCTTCCACCGTTCCCTATCTAATGCTAGTTCCCTTACCTCCTGGTACACCTTTATACGTACATTCCCCTTTATTTGGTCCATGAACTTATTCCTAGGTCTTCCTCTGCGGACCTTAAGGGTTAATCAACATCAATTCGAACACGGAGTTTCCCTTTCTGATCCGACCAAATTTTAAGGAAGTATTCCGCTATACTGCATCATTGATCATGGCCAAATGCTGTTCAAACTATGTATCCGTTGTGTAGTTACAGGAGTATGAAAAATTAAGTTTATCGTAAACTTCTTTCTGTTATGTCTTTGATATCTCCGGATATTAAATAATAATTCAAAGTACAAATGATAATTTGAAAGAGAAAACAACGGCCTATCATACTCTGACGTAACTTATACAAGATTTTTGAATTTTTGTGAATAAACTTTCATTTTGAACACTTTAAATGCATTTTTTCTCAACATAAGGACTTCCTTGATTTTTCTCATTGCTGGTCATCTTGTAGCTTAATACTTTTAATATGCAATGTAAAGTAAATGCGAGTAATTTTTATTTAAAAGAAGGAACATTTTTATTTGTCCTCATGCTCGCTTTTTCGATCGTAGTTTCGGGGCACCCCAGGCAGGGGGGGGACAATATTTTTATATCGGCGAGCGATCCAAGACCACTAATGTATCACTTACATTCATCGGGCTGATTTAAAGCGAAACTTCAAAATTAGAAAGAGCTGAATCGTAGCAATCCTGTCGTAGCGATACCTCCCCGTTGACAAATTCCAAAATTTGCTCACGTGCTTTTGACGCTGAGTCTCTTGAAACCTCGTCATTGTTGAGTTTGTGTAAAACGTTAAGTATGTACAAATAAATCTCATATTATGTACAAACAAATCTCATTATACCTGGTCTTATTTCTTTCATCTGGAAAAGGTCTTTTATAAAGAAAATGTCAAAAACGTATAACTTAACTCCTTTGAAAGACACCAGGGTTGAAATTCGCTATGAAAAAATCATCTGACTTGACCGGGATTCGAACCCGGATTTCCCAATTGCCGGTCAGGTGTGTTTGTCAGTAACACCATCAAGCCATCTTCCTTATAACCCGCTATCAATCCAATAAAGCCATCCAATTCATGTGTCGGAGCAAAAAACTTAGTACCCAGCGTAATCATCGTTTTTAATCTGAATTTTATGTTTCAAATTTGATAAATTTATTATTATTAACACTCAGTACATTCTGCTGACGTATACATAATGTGCTATTATATAATGTACACATCCTCCAAATGCAAGGTAAACAGGCCAGCTGGCTAAAAAGAGCTAAAATCATTGTAGTAAATCCTCAGCTGCATCAATCCACCGGAGCTCACTCTATTTCAGCCATTTTATTCAAATAATATCCTCCAAATTCACAGTAATCACTGTAAATAGCATGAATGACTCTTCCATTGCTCACAAAATCGAATGGAGTATGCCTCTGTGAGCCGTTTGAAGGAAATACTCAGCTAGTAGCCAACACGGTCAGAAACTTCAGGGTGAAATAACACTGCCTACTTATTCATTCCGCAAAATCATATTTAGCTTGCCTCCAGGAAATTGTGATTTCAAGTTGTACCGAATAAGTCTGCACACTATGATAGTGCCTGAGACCTCGACTAGTACACACGTATTCCGGAGGTCACAAGTCGGCAGATTTTGACAGACCTACCATTTCAATTGAGTTCGCGTGTATTTATGGCAAGAGATCGAAGGATGTCTCCTCTATACTTCTTCCAGCTCCCCTAATCACACTTTTATAACCTTCACGGGATATTATTCTGATAGCAATTCTAAATTTCTATTTAAAACGTCCTTTTTTTGATTACTGATTAGTAAGAAAGCGTTTTACCTTAGTTTTTTCCCATTCATTCCCCGTATTTACTAATCTTTCCCTATAATATTCGCGTTCCAATAGAAAAGATCATGATTTTCCAAGAAAAACAGGTGGGTACAACAAAAAATGGAATTTAACAACTGTACATGATATTTTAAGAGCACTCAATTTCTAAAACTTCTATTATGCATAGTGAAACAAATTTTTCCCTTTCCTTGAGCTGTATAAAACTCTCTTTCAATTCGTATATTTTGGTCACCATTAAATCTGTGGTCATGAACTCGGTGGCAAAATCATAACTTAACACATTCTGAGTAATGATGAAAAAGTACTCTAACCACATTAAATTCATGGACATAATCATTCAGCTTTTTTATTTAAACTCAATGGCGACCATCCGAGTCACCCATAAATAGCATAATTCTGTCTAGAATTGAGAATATTTTCTTACGCTACATACCATTACTTCTGACGAACACAAAAAGGTATCTTGACCCAATTGATTCACGGGAAGAATCTCATCGTTGTTTCGGCGGTGATATTGTTTTTTTTCAAAGCCTTTAGGATGAAAATTTAATGCTAAACATATATGTTTATCCTTACGTACATTAGAAGGTCAGTTCTGTATTTAAAGTGCAATTTGAAATCACTAAAAGTAAGTATTAAGAGCGCATTCTCAAAAAAAATCAAATGGGCGTTAGACAGTGTCCCGGTAGACGGCGTATATGACGCTGAACTTCACTTGAAACTTTAGCGCGTTATTTTTTATCTCCGAGAAAATTAGTAACTAACCCCGTATGCATCATCGAGAGGAAATGGTAACCCTTCCGGAGAGTGGAGTGGAGAGGTACCATACGCCAATCATCGGATGGACAACTGTCGATGACGATCCCCTAAACACATTCACCGCGGCGTGGCCCACCGGTTGGCCACGCAAATCCAACAAGCGATGCTGCCCTAAAATTTATTGAATTTTCCTAAATTGTGTGGAGTATTGTGAGAGAAGTAGGAATTGTGAAGGACTGCGACTCACTGGTGGGCCATACCGCCCATGCAAAAGGCTGAGTGTGACCCACCGGTGGGCCACGCCGCGCTGTGAGGGGTAGGGCTTTGATCAGCCCCGCAGTGAACGTGTTAAGCAAGTCCCCCGGTCGTCATACCGATGAATAGCATAGATTTACCGTACACAGTAATAATTTAACTATCATAGTTGATGCAGCATTTTTGTTACAGCGTTTTTCGTAATTTATTTAGCGCAAAACCAGAAAGAGAAGCGTAAATTAACGGTAAACAGTGATGGGGGATATCAAGTAAGCATTTAAATTAGTTAAGAGTTTTACATGGAGTGTAGAGTAGTATGGAACAAGATTGTTAACTCTCATAAAGGAAGAGATTTGATGAGGATGGATGAAAGATTTAGATGTGAGTGTGGAAGATAATAAAGAAAAAAACATACTTTCTTCCCTTTCAACCTATTTTATCCAGTGGATAACCCTCATGTGTAACACGCCTCAACTAACATCCTTCAACATAAAATGACCGGATTATTCCGTACAACGGCGACGTTTCCCAACGTCCACGGCCTGAGTACTGTCAATATGACTATGGTCCCATAATTGTACCACTAGAGATGAAGATCGTAGAAATTACTATTTTTGCTCAAATTTTACACTGAATCCGTCATCAAAAAGCCTTTTTTAGGGTACCCCTTTACGGTGAAGTGCGTAAACCAAAGAGTAAACCAAACAGCACCGCAGGCAGGGAACTGTAAACTTTTGAGTCGGCTCCCACGCGCTCGTTTAATAAACACATAGACAAATACAACAGTCAGTTAATCAATACAACAAGCTCAGCAACACCGTCGTTCTAGTATTTTTGAAAAATTTTGGCCCGTTCAACAAGAGCGAAGTACAGTATGGTTCCGGTTGAGAGTACGTAGTAAAAACGCAGATGACTCAAGTGGAGTTGATATGACCCAGGTGGGAGGAGAACATTCCTTGAATGAGTAGTGTGTGCTTTCATGCTGTATTTATAAGAAGTCAAAAATGTTTTAACGTATCGGTCAGGAGCAATTTGGCGTCAGTTTACTTGTAATGTGAAGCTAATAATGAAAAACATACTTACAAACTAATTCATCAATTCTATTTACCCCTTCCTTAATCAGCACCCGTATATATCATCAAAGAAAGTAATTACCTAGATAAAAAGTAATCATCAAGTGCTAAATCACTGGCTACTTAAACGAAATAATATTCTTCATTTGAGTCCTGTGAGTGGGGTTTTATAGATATAGTGGAGTAAACTGTTCATTGGATGGGGCAAAAATCATTTGGTCCATCCATGGCACTTTACCGTAAGAATAGGCTAATCCTAGAGTTAAGTCAATTTCCACACTTCTTCCATCCTCCAAGAAACCCAAACTAACCATCAGTGAGTAACGGTGAGTATAACTTCAGCCTGTCCACAAACACCAAGAGTGGGGAGGATTTCATGACTTGGGAGAAGGGCGCAAAACTAGAGCTCGGCAGCAAGACCATAGAATAGAGTGCGTGGAGTATGGCCGAGACCTTGGGCGGGGCTGTGTTGATTTTTCCAAGAGGAGAGAGTTCTGAGAGATAAGGAATGGAGGGGAAAAGGTCAGGGAGCATGCAAAAATTGCGTTCTCACGCTCTCTTTTTTCGCTTTCCTCAATTTTCTTTCTTTTTAATATGAGGAAAAGGACAATTATATCTTAACTTTGCAGATGCCTCCAGTTTTTGCATATATAGAAGAAGAAAAAGGCAAAATAATTGAAGAAAAATCGCATTCGCCACCCGAGCCGTGAAATGATAGTAATAATACCATTCAATTATCTTGTCAGTTATAACAAATAAAAAAATTCAGAATGCTGTTGTTGATGGTTGTCAACATGTCGTTTGCATGTAAATTTAATTAACTTTTGGCAGACATGACAATTGATACCCTTAAACACAAAATGATAAACCCACCCACAACTTGTACATACAATAAAACACTGAATTGCATATAAATAACAAAGCACTTGTATCCTTCACGTATGTTCGTTATTCACTCGTTGGTTTTTCACTACATTTACGAAATACAATTACGCTTTTAATAGGTAAATACCAACATAAAACAAGACAAATTTTATAGGACAATAGGTCTTCCTAATACTTATGGTTAGATTCTATTGCCATGCTCTTTGTGGTGACTGATTTCCGCTCCCTTGCCGCTCGTCCTTTCCACGACCCGCGTCTTCCTGAGTTGTTACAGTGCTAGAAAATACGTCTCCTCCTTTGATCTGCGTGTTGCCTACGTTGATTCACAGCCGAATTATTCCCAGCGGCTTTCCCGAACTCCCACAGCACTAAATAATAAACTTGACTGTCGCAAACTTTCATCGACGCACCAGAAAAAACGACCAGTAGCAACTGCGGAAAAACAATGCTCAGAGTCCCCCATGGTGCGCGCTTTATATAGCCGAGCGTAGGCTCGATTGTTACACGTTGTAGAACAATCAAGCTTATGCTATTGTTGCTAAGCCGTAAGCTTCAAGAAAGTTATCAGCATTGCTTAGTGGTTGTGTTTTCGCCATTCAAATTCCTAAATTCCCAAAAAAATTAGTATTGAAAATATATGATAAATCAACATAAAACAGCCATAAAAGTACGTAATACTTTCAGAATAACTACGGAGAACACGAATATACAAATAAAAATCCGCAAAACGTGAATACGTTACACAGTGTCTCTGATAGTTAAAGTAGTATCGAATAAACTTTTTCCTCCACTACAACAAATGAAATACTAAATGAGGGTATTTACAAAGAATTTCGTTAATTATGAAGTATTCCCAGGACGGCGAGTGCCGTAATGTACACGAGTATCAGCAAAATTTATTGTGCATTGTTTGATTTCATTTTTTTGCCTTATGTGAAGAAACGAACCGACGGAACATCAAGTAAAGATAATGGAGGTATTCGCTGATATATCACTGGCATAGAACTGAAGATCAAAAGATAAATTTTACAAAGCGTTCATCGGGAAGACCTTGGCGAAACTAAAGGTTACGCTGACGAATCGGCTCGAAACTTACAGCGTATACGTGAAAAGCAAGTACATCAAACAAAGGGAATGTTATTTCAGGAGTTTATATCCCAAACGACAAAATTTTATCCAGTAACTAAACTAATGCTCGCGACCTAATCAAAGGAAAATAAGAGACAAAGCGCCACCCACGGAAAATGGAACAAACGGAATAGAACAATCCATGAGAAATCCAACCTACATGCAAGTAGGAAAACAATCTTGCTCTTTTGATTTCACGCATACTTTCGCAACATGAGAAAAAGGAGCGCAGTGACGGTTATAATATGAGATCTCCTTAAAAGAAAACCAAGGTTAGGCTTTCTCGCCTGAAAATTTTCAAACTTTTAAGCTTTCTCGGACAAAATATCATCTAAATTGCCCAAAATGAAAATCTAACAGCCATTGCTGATGGCGTAGCTCTAAATTAAATAAAATACTCTGGTAATATAAAATGTATCGTGAATGATGCCAAACATGACCTGTACTTTTTACGTAAGTGGTTTAATTATAATGCTTTTGAATTCAGTAAAAAAAATGAAATTTATGTTTTTTGACCCCAGCAACTGCTTTTCAAAAAATTGTAAATTATTTTAACATGTTGCAGATTGCCGGAAAGTAAATTGTGACTGCCTAATAGAGCAAGTCCATTCCATAAAATACTTGGGAGTAATAATTGATGAATTTCTGAAATGGAATAATCATATTCATGATTTAGTTCGGGTCTTACGTTACGCTACGTCTTAAGCTGTATTTCATACGACATAAGTAAAATGTTATAACTTACGCAGGAGCATTGAGTTTCATATTCCTAAGCCAAATCTCTCATAATTCAAAAGGTCGATTTGTTCATTAGCCCAGAACTTTTAATAATTTGCAGAGTGAAATTAAGGAAGTCAAGAGTAAGTATATTTTTTTGTAAAAAAATCAGTGTTTGGCTATTATCCCATCATGATATAGAAGTTTTGTTATGATTTCATGGTTATGTATTGTATAAAAAAGTGCAATGTCATTTTTTTGTCACTTTTTTATTTCTAGTGTTTAATTTTTTGCCAGTTTTATTTATAACATTCTTAAAACATTAAGTAGTTTATTCTTATCCTTGTATGCTCTCGTTTATTGTTTATTCTTCATTTTTTGGCTCATGTCTTGTCAAAAAAGCATTTGCTATATTTTTCAATTATATATTGTAAACGCATAAATAAGTGCTGGAAGGTTCCACACAGGTGTAAACCAATGGATCTACCTACAGCCCCACAGTTGTGTTGCTATATTTTTTCCGTATTGTTTTTTAAGTGGCGCAATAAGTTTATTTATCTATCTACCAAAAAATTACCATTTCCAACAGGTAACAATTGTTAAAATAAACAACTATCTCTAAGTCACCGAAAAAGAAAAATTCTTATCCACTAAAGCACAAAAACTGCCTGCCAAACTCCCATAGGAGAAAGAAGTTAAGTACAGAAGTTAAAAGATCAAAACGCATAACAACAACTAGTCTGGAAAAGGATGATTTCATCCCAACCTCGTTCAATTGCATGAGGAGCGCTCCTAATTTAGCGAAACTTATGTACAATTAGTAAAATTTGGATAAGTAAGTCACTGCTATCGGAGATCATTCACCTGAGGATTTACTGGAGCTTTATACTCTAATCTTCCATCAGCTAACCGTTTCATGCCTTCGAGAATCTTTATTCTACGGTCCCTCTTAATTTTCGTAAACTATTCCTCTCTTGTGTTCTCGGGGAACATTTTTTTCAACAAAAGACATTTATGTCACAAAAAGGTATCAACTGCTAAATTTGGACGCATGTATCCCTAAACGCGACAGTGCATAGGAATAAAATCGCGATGAAGGTAGGAGCATAAAAGAATTAATGGAACGAGGAAGAGAACAGACACGCAGATATACGCTCGCAAGAACGGGTAAGGTTGCAATAGATGAGTATATCAAGACGGTTGAGAGCTTTTTCAAGAGGAGGAGTATGTTGAACAGGAGGAGAGCGAAAAAAACGTCAAGGGTGTAGGAACGAGTCCATGGAAGATTTTGGCTTTGGTTTCGATGCAAACGGGGAGGTGAAGTATTGCGACCGAGGAAAACCGTTTCGAAAACAGATACACACCAAAAAAACGTGCAGACGCGAAAAGGAAGAAATTTGGGCCCATAAAATAATGGGGTAAATGTTACATTTTTTGTTGGACGACACTGCAGGATTTTAGGGAAGTTTGGCACCCAGAACACGTTCACTAATTTTTTTGTGACGTAGAGCATTATCCATGAACCCTTCTAGAGGAATATTAGGTAATAAGTGTAAATTTTGCTAGACAGTTTAAAAAATGACACTAGCTACAAAAAAGTAGGAATTATTAAAAAAACAAGGGTCCACGTATTATAGCAGGAAAATTCATTAGCATTGCAGAAAGATGGTACAACTTTGAGAATCATCTTACACACTCTTATTCTATTCCTTATCTATGCTCAGAAAATATCTATTATTAATTAAGTGGCCACATTTATTTCCTTTATTATACTCTTAATTCATAATTATATCGGTTATATTAGTCACTTAATAGGATGGGAATTTGTAAACTAAACCAATACTTTAGATAAAATGGACTTAAAATTAAATACAGCTTCATTGGCTGTTGATCTAACAATGCTGGTTACCAAAAGGGCAAGACAGGTCAAGTTTAATTTGATCCACAAAGTTATTGAGATATGAAAAATTTTGCTGAAATTTCATAAAAGAAATACTGATTATATTTTTCTAGGCATAGAATAATTCAAGAGAAGTTAACTAGGGATGAATATACATACATAAAAGAAGCGACTTTAAGAGAAAAACATAAAGAGGAAAAAGGTTAAAATTAATAAAAATAAGTAAACATAAAACAATAAAATAAATAAAAACCTAAAACAATTTTAAAAAACCATATCACGTTTTTAACTACTATTCTTCCTATTTCGGCTGCATAGAAAAAAAAAACTTTTTATCCTCAAATTAAAATTTAAAAAATGCATAAAGTACATCTAAGTAGATATCCAAATGCCAAGATAAGTGGTCAAATGCGAAGACATACTTTTACATGCATTATCAATTAATTTGATATTTCAACAGATTGCCCAAGAGTTTTCACTACACCGTAACTCCAACAGTATAAAAAAATTTTAAAACTCAAGTTTTCTTTTATCTCTCGAGTACAAAAAACGGAACACCTTTTCAGGAAAATGTCCTGGACGGACAACTCGGAAACAAGCAAGCTCTAATACGTTATTAAAAGAATCCGATGAAAGAGGATGGGATTAGGGCTTAAAAAAGCAAACCATATCGACAGACGGATTTTGCTATTGCTTGTCATGCAGCAGACACATTCGCCAATCCAGCGGAAAATCCGGGATTTATAAGAGGAGACTCGACCTCCAAGCGGACTTACGGACTGAAAATGTAACTAAAATGGACGCTAGGAACAGAATAGGTACACGAACCATGCGAGTAATATTTGAAAGCATCCGAATCTGAATGATAAAAGTTTTAAAACACTTTCGGCTGCAGCTGGGTCAAAGTTCATCGGTAATTCAGAGGAAAAGTAATCGTAGCGACGGCACTACTCCAATTAATCCGGCAAATTTTCATCGACAGTAACGAAAATAGCAATTTATACTCATTAGACGACTTGACTACATTATTTGAAATCGGTAGTATCTCCTGATTACCTGACTCTACGGTTTTTTAAATCGGCAGATTTTCAGGAAATAAACCAGCATTGTTGCGGGTATAAAAATCCATGAAGAGACCCAAATTGAAAATTCAACTTTTGCAAACAGGTTTTATAGAATTTGGAGTTAAAGCGATTCAAATTCAAAGATTTTGGACCAACCGATTTTAAAAAATGATTTGTTGCTGTAACTCCTCCAAACCTTTGAAATTATACTCCACGAAATACTCCGGAGATAAATGTTTTTAGCAGGCCATTTTTTGGGAAACATTCTGAGGGTACACACCCACATGGCTCTCGGGCCGAAGATGAGGTGGGAGAATAAATGGAGAACTAATGCAACACTCCATTGAGCAGCAGGAAAGCAGTTTTCTGGATCATTACTAAAATGTAGGTACCCTTTTTGAAAAAAAATAGAAGAAGCCGAGAGCTTTCAAGACTTTGGACGTACCGTGAGGAGGATATTTTTGAGGCCGCTGCACCAAGTCCTCTTCCACGAATATATGTTCCGGAGCAGGGGTTTTTGGAAGCGAACGAGGCTATTTAGTGGGGCAATGCGGCGCCCGAGTGATGTAACTAGTGAGGGGGGAAAGGGATCAAGGAAAAAGGAATTGTGAATGCGAATGTGAACGGATCGGAGAGGTGGAGTGGTTTCGAGCAGAGAGGAGAGGAAAGGGTTGTAAGGGGCTGGTAAATAGGGTATGAGGATAGGGTACGGGTGAAGCTAAAGGGGGGCAAGGAGTATGGCCGGGACTTGGAGAGGGTGTAGAGGGGGATGGAAAATTTGGACTGGGGTTTTCCTGCCCTCGTGGAGCGGAAGTGAAAGGAGGAAGGGGTGGGAGGAGGGGATTGGACGCCTATGAGGTCCAAATTGCACAGAAGTACTACTTGTGTGGGGCAGCCATCCAAGGGGGAGGGGCAGTCGGAGCCATCGAACCGTGAGGCTCCGGGGCAGAGCGAATGCGGGTGGACGGAATGCAATGGTTGGTTGGGATAGTAAGGGTTTGTGTGGGAGTTATATTTTTTTATCATTATACAGACGGTGGGAGTGTGGGGTTGTTCTGGTTGCGGAGGCTGGGAAGGCGGTCCTTGGAAACAAAGGAGAGAACAATAAGTGCCAGAATGGCAGGGAATCGGCCAAGCCATTTTCCCAGACGACTCCTCGTGTGTCGAGTCTTTTAGTACGCTTTTATTTCTATCTCCCCCTCCCCCGGCCTCCTACTACTTGTTTTTATCACGGTCCGAACTCTACTGATATAGAGAGGGCACAGGAAGGAGATTTGTGAGCGAGAAAAACTTTATTAAGCGAATAACGGGAATATTAACTTTGAGACGGCGCATAAAAAACCCTTTCCTGGATCGTGGGGAGCTGCCCTCGTTTTCCATTACCGCGCGCGGATTGAATATTAATTTGGTATATTCCATATAGCATCCGTTATGCGTACGCTCCTGGAAGTGAGACCCTAAAAAAAGTAGCTTAAGATTTTACACCGCAGTAATAGGCATTCTAAGATAATACCAGGAAAGAAAACGTATGAATTATATTAAGAAAATTTGCACTTGTAACTTTACGAATTGGCGCTGGGAAATAAATTATACTCATTGAAATGCAATTGATATTTGCCCTCATACGTTATAAATTTTTTTTCATTTCTCGTGGAGTTTATTTTCCTTTCCAAAGCTGTAAAACAACGCTTTCAAGACAAATGGAATCTTTCTGCAGTTTATAAACTAAAGGTATACAAAAGATTGACATAGAAAATATATCCAAGGATAATGAAAATTTGAGCTACAGACTTAAATAGTTTTTATATTTTTAAATACTTATCGCTTCTCCGACTTAAAATAAAACCTCTGAATAAAATGAATAGAAATTTTCTAATACCACTTGAGTAAAAACAAAACAATACCTATACCAGTTCATAAATTCAGATTCACTGAGAGATTAAAAGTAGTAGGCGATAAATACCGTGTATTCCATATACAATAAAAATTTGCAGGTGCTTCGATACGTCACATATAATCATGAATATGAAAATTAAGTGCCTGAAACTATTAACAGTTTGAGCATTTTTCTTTTTAGGCTATTGCTATTTGATTTCCATTGAAAACAATCATTGCACAGTTAAAATTATTCATACCGGTGATAGTGGATTTTATAAATAAACATTGCATGGAGATTAGATGGAAAACTAATTTTTTGAGCTGACCACTGAGAAATTAGATAAGGAAATAGTTTCCCACCTTGTCACTTTCATGTAGAGCATGAGTGGTCCTAATATCTACAAAAAAGACGCGAAATGATTTCTAAGTAATTTTATATTTCAAATGAGGGGATAAAATAATTAATTTCGATACAGTTCTTAGCATTCCTTTCAGGGTTTTCTGATTAACTGCTATGGATACACCTTCCATAAAGGCTATTCCTCACATTAAAAATGACAGCATGAGCCCAAATAAACTTCCAAGAAGCATTAGTTCCAATAATAGAACAAATAACTTACTCTCAAGAGCATGCTATAATATTTTTGCTAACAATTACAGTAATGGTAGGTTATACTGAACTAAGAAACGAAATCTAAATTTATTGGATGAGTCAAAAATTGACTAATTCAGAGCTATTTTGCCAGTAAATTTATTAATTATAACATCATAACTACTATTTTATTTTATCGACATTTAATTACAAGGAAGATAAAGGAGCACCCAAGATATACAGTTTATTCACGTTCAGACTTTAGTTACATCGAATTTCATTCAAATTCAATTCCAGAGAATGATTTAAAAAACAGTATATTCCAACTAGATGAGACGGCAGAGTTTATAATCAGGTGTTACTAACAATACAAGCTAAATTGCAAATTCTCGTAGCGTTTACTCTTCGTTTAAGTCTGATATTGCAAATAAGAGGCCAAGACAATTATTTTCGATCCAACGGTGAGCACTGCAATGCTTCATCAAATAATTTGTTATCAAACAGCTCTCGCACAACCCTACGGTAGAAAATGCGAGACTTCAAGTCACGGAGGACGGATGGACAACGGACTTCTGACGGTGAATGACGCATATGGAAGGGATGCATGAGAAGGTGACAAATGGAAATGAAAACCTAACTTCGTCCCCGATAGTATTATTCGCCAATGCGCTTAAATGACTAGTACACCACGCAGCGTAGCCAACATACACAAAGACACTGCTAATGTGCTTCTGCTCGAAGGCATTGCTTTTTTTACAAAATATCTGACGACTCATATGTCAAAACCATTGAGTGCGCATCTGCCACAGGCTTTAGCAACGATTAATTAAATTAGGAGTAATACCCTACCTACATCTCTCCCTCATATTTGAGTCAATCTCATAGACCAAAATATTATTCCCAGAATAATCGATGTAGGTATCACTAAATTATAATGACAGGTAACCCTTGGATACAGCCTTCATTTTCCCGTAAAAAGACATCTATGTTTATGATTCAAGCGCGCTATGCGCGCAACTCATGAACATGCGATTATTGAAATGAAATGACAAAATTTATTCGCCATAACCAAAGAAACGATCGTAAAAAATAATACTTTCCTCGAAAACAATCTCAAAAACTAAATTTGAAAATAAGAGAATATAGTTAGAGACGATAATCCATAACCAATCATAGGATTGGAATAATGATATGCTCAGTACAAAATTATGGGAAGTATATACCCTTCAAAAACGAAGATAATTCTAAATAATTAAGCAAAGGTCAAGAAACAAACAGCAAAATTATCAAAGACGCCTGAATTACTGACCTTACTCATATTACTGATGCGAATGTAGTCTTTATCACGTAACTTCTGAATTCAATGGATATTTCCTAAATGAAGGAGAGAAACATTGTACACGTACATTCATTTCACCCTTCAAAATACACATAGCTGGTACATTTATAGCGAGGAACGGTAATAAGTAAGGGTTATCTCATTTCACGCTATTATATTTAAATGCCTATGTTAAAAATCACATTCTTTATTAAAATACAGTCACTGCAAGGAAACCACCAAACTAATGTTTTTGAAATATTTAAGGCGTATAGTTTATACGAGAGGATAATTCAGTCCAACGGCTTTTTTCAGGCCATCAGCTATGTTTCTCTTCGTAGGTGATAGATTTTATCTCAAGAGAACTTCCACTTGAATACAAAACGGATTAAACACACTTCTCAGCCAGTAAAAAAATTATCAAGCCAATACCAAGACAATATCAACCCAATGTCTTTGGTTACAACAACGCTTGGTTTACCGAGAGAGAGAAAGAGGGGGTAAAAAGCACTCCCACGAACGAAGAAGCCTTCTATCTTCCTCACCGCCTATTTTTCAATCCTTTTCCCGGAGCGCAATTTCTCATCGCTCCCCTTATATTCGCACACTTTTTCAGCCAGGAGACAATTGTTTTCACAATCCAGGTTTCAAGCAGGCAATCACTCAACGACAATGTGGAAGGAGAGAGAAGTAAAGAAAGTCGAAGGCTGAGGAGGAGGCCTTTTTCCTCCCAAATCCGTTCGCGGAGGAGAGAATCTTAACGGATCGACTGCCGGAGAATACATCATCCATCTGTAAGGGAACGCCTCATGAAATCATTCCCTTCTCCCGAACCCTTGTCTCCGAACCCTGAACCCTTATTCTCAGCTTATTCTCCATCCCCTGCGACCCTTCATCCTGGAAGGTGGCCTCCTTCGATTTTCAATCCTGAGCCTTCACTTCCTGCAGTCGCTGAATTAAAGATTGACTAACTCCCCACGCTCCTCTCCCCCAGAGATCAGTAAGACATCTTTATCTTACCACCGAAAGCACATCTATTCCAATGGCTAATACGAGCGGATGGATATCACAAACTTTCAGGCCCTTATGTGATCGTGCATATTCTTTAACGTAATGGCAAAAACTTAAATAAATATTGGTGGTCTTCGTTCGTGCTAATTTTTAAAAATTCTCGAGGTCGAACAGCATAAATATAACAAGCGTGAAGAGTTATTTTGTAAGGAGCAAGTCAACATTGCCACTTTTCTATGCTAAAAAGGGAGCACTCATCAATCACATCAATAAAAAGTTACCGTTCCGCAACAGGATTGTTTATTGCCACCATGTCCATTGATCCTTTTGGAAATAAATTTACAATGCATATGAAACATAATACCGGCTCAAGACTCACATTCAACTGATAAAAGGAAACATGACATCAGTAGCATCAATATTTTCCAATAAACCTCCTGTATAAACCTAAAAATAAATTATCTTGGCGGCATGCAAAATAAAAGCAACATTTTCCATTATCACAAAAATCGTCGAGAGAATAGACTGTAGTTTGTGATATGGATTTTCAACAGTACTATTTAACTTTTTTTAAATCGCTATTTAAAACCTTAAAAAATCCTATTAAAATTTACGATTATGTATTTTTATGATTATTTAAAATACAGCCACAATGCAGATATGACAAACTAAAAGACCCAACGAATAGATACAAGTTTCGAAAATGAATATATAGATCTTTCGTAAACGAAACGATAGAAGTTCCGATGCTACTGTCCGATGCATTGTAAAAACGTATCGAATTATATGTATCGCACATGAAATCATCTTGATCCATAGTTTCACCAATTTGATCTCCATGCAACCGTCAGTGCAGTCAAAGGCTCAAATACAAGTTACGACAACTCACAGATTAATACTAAATAAAAGTTACTAAATAAAATAAATATCAAAAGCACAGAAATAAATGGTAGGAAGTCACACAAAAAATTGACATAAATGTACTCAGGTGAAACAAATGAAAGTTTGGTAAAGTTAAGATTTTTGGAAATCAACCCCATGAAATTGCGAAATATTTCGATAAATATTTCTTTGCATTTTCTATTGAAGGGAATTAACATTATCTAGGAGAAGTATGATTCCTTTAGCTATGGCATGCGGCACAGTGAAAGAAAAGCCATTTATCGACCACACTCTCCGCAAAATATTAAGATGTTCCAAAGGAGAGAAAAGTGAAGTGGAAAGAAGAGAATTTACGTGGAATCCGGCTGAGATGGATGGAAAACGGAACTGAAGAAGAGAACTGTCCAGGAGGAGTAAACGCAGATGACAAGCGGTGGGAAAATAACACAGAAAAGGGTGGTACGGGGAAATACACAAGGTAGGTTCACAACATGAAATGTGTTGAATGAATTGAGACATCTATATGGAGAAGACAACAAGTCAGTGGAACACATAAGATCCAGCCAAGACTGAAAAACGAGCGAATTAGATGACAATAAAGTGGGCGTCAAGCAGAAGAACGAAGACAGGAAATTCAGCAGCAAAATCATGAAAAAGAAATCCAAGGGCTTTCAAGTAATATTTCATGGGAAATATAGCTCGGCGCCATTTAAATCAGAAGCAAGAAAACTACAAACGAGATAATAACATGATTTCGTGGAAAAAATAAAAGATAAAACATTTTTCGAAATAAGGCTGGTCTTCGCTAAAATATAACGGGATGGAAAGGGTGTGATACTTTTATTTACATGTGTTAAACATTAAGGAATAAGCTGTAGAGAAAAATAATAAAGGAACTAAAATATTTCACGAAATATGCGAATATGACAACGCAAAGTCTTGGACTTCGATGTAAACGTTTCATTTATGTATACATGGATAAAATATCTAAGTTGGCTTATAGAACGAAATATTACGAGTAATAATAAATTGAATCGGATGAAAACATGCCTGAAAGCAGATAATGAGACGATTTCTCTTTGTCAACAGTTTAAAATACAATACTTGCCGAAGAAAACTTGGTTATAACATAAAGGTTTATTCCAAATTCATTCATTTCATTGAAAAAATGAAGAATATTGATGTTTTGCATAAAAAGACTGTTACGAAGACTTACGCGGTGGTGACCAAACACCCCTTGCGGCGGCTTGCAAGGTATTACGTAGATGTAGATATGTAGATATAGACCTGACGACGAAGAATTTTTGAAACAATGTGGTTCTGTGTACAGGTAAATAATGGTTGGACGGGTCGCTTTTTTCAGCATGTGGAAATAGGTAATTTATATCATGAGTACACCTTTCAATTTTATCTCATCTATATAGACACAAGCACATAGTCATCTGAATTAGAATATTCAATTATTGATGTTACTATACTGACTGCACATCTAAGGAGCTAATCTACTTTATGGGTGAATTCGAGACACAAAATACACCTTACCGTCCCATTAATGAAGCGCCGTGTGCATAATTTCAATTTCTACTCACAATGAATGAGCTATCACGTGAAAGCGGAGAGGTAGAGAGAGAGCGATTAGTGGTTTGGGTGAGCAGATGCCACTGGTTTAAGCACAGTTGCGCTGGATAGACGTCGGTGGCGAGATACGGAGATTTCTCGGCCACTCTCAGCGAGAAGACGGCCTTGGATGAGAGAAGGCGGAGGTAAAGGAGAGCGGACATGAGCGTCATGAATGGCTTTAAGAGTGATGTGGGATCTCGTGGGCAGAAGCCGACACCGCAATGCTGGGTGGCACAAGAGAGATACATGAGCATTACCTTAACGCCTTGGGCGGCGGAAAAGAGGCCATAAGCGTTGATATCGCATAGTCAGCCAGTAGTGTGGAGTTAGCGGTCCGAGAATGGCAATGATAAGGGAAAAGGGAATTATAACGCCTCACATTTCACTAAAATTAGAAAACATTTACCCGTAGAATCTTTGCTGCAACAAGCAGCCCTCATTTGCAAAGCTTCAATCAAGGAGTTCAGAATAGAGCAAGAGAAGAGATGTCTTTTCTCGTGTCGGAGAAAATAAATTGAGAATGCCATTCTATCATGCGATTCATTTTGTCTAGCATTTTCCTATCATAAAATAAATATCTTCCATACATTGAAAAGCTGAATATTTTTTGGTGAGAAAACAATGATTACCCTTCACTCTGAATACTAGTTTATCATTCTCTATCAGTACGTATGGTCAGTATTTTCAGCTATTCAGAAAAAGTTACAAATTAAATTAATTAAGTGCTTCTACGACACTATGAATCCCTATTCTGCGACTGCTATTGCAGTAACACGGACACAGTTGAGGCTAATATTCTTTCCTTCTAGTCCAGCAGTATAAGCAATATTTAACAATTATCTTGCGATAACAATCTAGCGCCAATTTAAAGAACTGTATGAGAAATTCACTTCCTGCCAATCAAATTTATATACCCATCTCAGTGAATAAAAACAGATAACCTGACATATTAAACGATATCCGGCGATATCTTGTGGAACATCACCTTAAAATTAACATAAAGATACAATAATTATACCTGAAGATGACGCTAAAAGCGACGAAACGCACTCTGAAATGTCCACTCTGTTAATTAATTGTTAAAAAAACACGTTTCGGCAATGATTTTACATGAAGATGACACTATAAGCGTCGAAAAGCGCTGTACAAAAAATAAATAACAGAGTGGATATTTCTATGTTTCTTTACATTAGATAACCTGATATTTTTGAACAGCACAATTTTTCCGTGATTGCTTGAACCGACATGATGAAATGACGCAATATATTTGGCTAATGAGAGAGGAATGCAGCATATCTCGTCGGTTGACCTAAAGGACATTAGAACATAAACTTCAGGAACGAATTTGCACCAAAAATGGCGAAGATTCTAGGGGAAGACACAGACACCGCAAGATTTTGGGGGTACACATGTGATACGTTCATTCTCTTTACGTTTTGATTGGCGGAAGTGGAGCCACCAGCTTTAGGATTGCGGAGGAGAGTTCGTTGGCTGTCTTGGGGTGAAGAGCACGTCTGTAGCATTACCTTGTGTGAATGAAGGAGGAGGGCTTTCAAGAAAACTGGAAGGTGGGAAGTACCCACGAGGTGATGGAACGCAGGGAGGTGGTTGAGGCGCTGGGTCGAGTCGGTGTGTAAGCGTCGGGAAGGGATTTCGCGCAAAGTCTTGTGGGAAACCTCTGGTGTCTGGAGAGAGAAATGAGAGGGGGCGGGCGGGCGGGGGGGAGGAAAAGAGGATGGGGGAGGAGAGGAAGATGAGCGAGGAGGAGACGGGTTATAATGGGAGCGAATGGAAGGTGTGAGTTTGAGTTATGAAGGATAAGGGAATCTTTTAACAGAAGGAAAACGGGTCAGGAGGTTGGAGTGAAAGGAGGGGAATGGAGGTTGGTTGAGAAAGCAAAGGAGGAGTGGGGTCCAGAGCTATCCGCATTTCAAGATAGCACTACGATGCAGATTTTGCATCGAAATACTCCCAATTATCGGTATGTTCCTTTCTCATATTATCAAACTGCATCTTAGTCATTAACCCGTGAAAGTCTGAATTTTTTTCTTCCAAGGATTTTTGCCATTTAAACATATGTTGTTGCCAAAGGTGCCCTGCTTCCGAAATACATTCTTTCAACATATCTCACACCACCTTGTAGATATGGGTTGGTACTAAACGGTACTGCTATGCTTTCACCATACGAATACCTTCACCCAGAATTTTCTTTTAAAACTGCTATTTTTACTGAATCTGAAAGTTTAAATGTTCAAAAGATGTTTCCAACTATGAAATCATTGCACAAGGTAATATGGTCTAAATTATGACGACATTTTGCACAAAACCTTGAACTAGTAGTTACAAACCAATGTGATTTTTGAAATTACTTTCTATATCTGAACTCCCATTTAGTTGTCCACTTTTCCTAACTCATTACATTAATTTAATCATCAGTAGTGATCGCTGCGAATATAAGTTTACGCTAACTCGAGACTCCACTATCCTCTCCGCCAACTGCTTTATTCCCACATAATTGTTTGCATTGGCTTATCTCCTACATCATTTGACTGAAGTATTTCTTCCGTTGGCTTCCCCTATAATTCTACTAGCTCATATCTCTGAGTTTTCTATGTAATGATGTTTGGAGATGAACGTATCTAAGTAAGGTTTTGTTTTTAATAAATGGGTCATTTGCGGTGCGCAGAATTTTTGGAAGTCGGGCACAGAAAGGATAATGTATAGAAAATGGGGGATACGACAGGAAGAAACTTGCTGAGCGAATTTGCCTGTTATTAGCAGAGGGGAGCAGCGTTTTACTTCGCATTTTACGGATAAACTATTTTTTTCAAACGTTACCGATGGTAGAGCCCGATAATTTTTGCCTTCCATAGCAAAAATAAGGAAACTCCAAATAATAACACTGCGATTCCTCTGAATATAATATTTTATTACTTTCGCCACACTGGCATATTTAAAGAATAACTGCGGACGTTTCCTGACAACGCTTCAGAATCTGAGGTTCTTGAAGATGCCACAGTAAAACAAAACTTTTAGATCATAATATAGCATTACATTTGGTGGTATTGCAAGGTTGCAATTTGAATTTCTTTAAATGATGTGTTTAATTTTCTCTCCAGCAATTATCTTTACAGCTGTAAGCGGTAAGGAGATGGATTTTGAAGAGTCAATTAGCGGTATCAGTGAAGTTGAGCATATTGATGTAAGATTCAATGAGTTCGGATTCGAGGGCTGTTATACACATAAGTTTACTTTATAATATTTATAAAGTTTATAAGCGCTGTTATATAATAACTTTACAATTGGAGAGATAAGTATTCGAAAGTCCTCTGAGTTATAAAATTGAACTAGATGGAGCAGGAGTTAATCTAGACATTAAGCATCACATTCGTTCTCAGACATCGCATCGGAATGCGCTGCTCAGAATCATGATGGAATGTAATGAGTTTTCCAAAAGACCAACGTCGCAATTCGATACGATCAAGCACATCGCATTCAATGCACAGCAATATCGCACATCGTGAAAGGGGAATGTTCTGAAAGGAGGCGAGCGTGAAGGGTGAGAGCGTCTAAGACGTTGAGTGTGTGGAGAGAAAGAGCCTTTTAACCTTCCCCTCCCCCGCACAAACACCCTCCCTCACACTGCTTTCTGTGTAGTCCTCAACCTCCACTCCTCTGCCTCCCGTTACCCCACTCATTCCATTCAAGCCACTCCTTACCCCGCTCGCTCTCCAACTTCCCCTCTGACACCGCAGTTTAGCGGGGGCGAGGATGGTGGGCGTTCTTGAGTGATGACTCTGTACCTTCCCTCCTTCGTGCGGTAGAATCGCACATCGGAAGGATTTAATATGCTAAAGTAAGTGCCACGGCACGCCTCTTTTCCTCACGGCTAAGTGCTACCCATGTGTCACGCAGCGCCGCGAGCTGCGTAGGTGCACGAAGCCCTTTCATTTTTTTCTGGTCGAGTGCAGTTCATGACGAGTATAACAATGAGAGGCACTGGTAGCAGGTGCTCGGACAACGACTACCGGGGTTGGTTAGAGAGGGGGAAGTAACTCCATAGTAATGTACTTTTGCGAGCATTTGGACTTGATTAAAAGGAATGAAATCACGTTTTCAAAGTGTAATTATTGAATATACGAACAACCAAATAGTATCACATTTTAAGTTAAAAATATTCAAAGGGTAGGGAGTAGCACATGCACAAAAATTTTACAAAAAATGATTAAATCGTTAATTTCAAAGCAGTGATAATGTTAAAATTGAATAGTATTAGTTAAACTTGATATTTTGTACTACAAACGGTAAAGGGAAAAATTCATACGCCTAAAACAATAATTAGCATTCAAGTACCGAAAAAAGGAGCAATTTTTGACTCATATGAGTTGCAATAAGAAAAATAGGGAATACCTACTATGGAAATTGTGGTTGAAATTTTCGGCTTAAGCGAAGAGGTCTAAATTTTTAGCGCTCAAGTTGAAGATATTAGCCTAGTGACACTAATCGTGAGGCACCGCCATCAACTATCACTTATCAGGGGAACTCCGAGAAAATTATAACAGGTTGTAAAATCAAGAGCACCGAAATTTTCAGGCAAAATTTATTACTAAACTTAGACTTTAAAAAATAATTGTTTTGCAATGGCATTGTGCCTCTTTATGAGTTACTACGTATTCATTCTCAGAAGGAAATATTATACTTCAACTCAAGCTTGAAAAACAAGTTCCCCTCAGAACAGTCATATCGTAGTGTTATTGTAATAATATAAGTATTCATTTAAACTTCTATTTGATAATACCGCTGAGGCTAAACGACTTGAGAATCATTCAGCGCACAATGCCATCACTTTTATTTTTATCTCTACTGCCCCAAAAACAGCGAATTTGGCCAATTTATGCCAGGTGCATAGCAACAACAACAGACGAAACAGAAACACCTAATCCTTGAGTAGTGATAGTTCCACCCAGGCGGAATTCGAACCCGTGACCCTCGGGTTAGCAGGCGGGAACTTTACCTAGTTGCCACCGGGGCATATCTCCTTCAGCTTTATTAAAATACTTGGGGAAACAACCGAGATCTCATGTCGTTTACGCCGGTTACGGACGGCTATGTAAGATACTATATGAAGAATTCTATTGGGGATGGACGAAGATTGAATGAGAATCTGGACTCTGCATTGAATATCTACACTGGTATGCAAAAAAATTATCAAATGGAAAGAGAATAGGTAGCAATACTTTCCAAGCCTGGTGCAGTGAACAAATTAAAAAGAAAAGAAGTAAATATTTGTACAATTTTAGAAGAGGGAAAAATTAAACAATTATGACTTAAAAACTCACAGAGGGATGACTAGCTAAAATAAATGGCAATAAACCCGATAATTACTCTGATTCACGTGGATAAATAGCTAATAATGCTCGATATTTCATCAAAGCCCTATTTTTACCCCAATTTTCGGTATAAAAAAAATACATGAACATAAACTTAATAAGACTCTCAAGCCACATTTTAATTTATTTCTAGCGTTTGAATAACTCTACCCACCGTGACTTGGAATTCCAATTAAAATAAGGATATTTTGGGTATAAAAAGGGATTAGTGAATATGGGAATTATAGCGAGGGAATTTGGCTTATCGAGCCGTAAAATCCCTCAAAGGGAACATACAAAACGGCATGAAAAAAACGAAAATGCAAGACGTATTCACGAAAGCGCACCTTTTAAAAATCACACCTCCACAAGCATTTAGAAAAGGGAAAAAAATCAAAACGAGCAGCTCTTGAGCAATCCCATCTGCCATGATATATATATTTTTTTCATGAGCCGCAGCCCCATTGTCTCCAGCCACGCCTACCTCCCATCTTTATATATATACTATATGTGTGTTGTGTGTGTGTGTGTGTGTGTGTCTCTCTCTCTCTGTCTCCCTCTCTCTCGGCCAACCAACCTCCTCTTCCACAATATCCACGGTGCCAATTCATTTCTTGTCGCCGGCCGCGCGCAAGTGAAGTCGCTCATCCGTCTGAGAGTCCCGGCCTTGTCAAGTGCCCGCCCCATTGCACATTTCCCTCCTCCGATTCCCCCGCCGCTCCTCCCGTTTCCGCACATCCTCTCCTCATTTTTTTGCCAACTCCATTCCCTTCCCTTCCCTGCTTCTCTCTCTCTTCTCCGCCATCCACATCTGAATCCAATCTCCTCCGCTCATTTCGCCACTTTTTTCATACCGTCCTCCGCCCCTCTTTTTCATTTTCTTATTCTGTTCTATCACCTCCCCCTTTCTGCTTCCCAAAATTCCTTCTCTTTGCCTCGCTCGCACGCCATCACATTCCCGAGGCTCCATGAATAAAAATAAAGAGAAACTCGAGTATTACCCTCTTTCTTCGGCGATTTCTTATATTATGAAAGGTGGCATTAATAGAAATGCGGCAACAGGAACCGTTTTCACCAAGTTCAAATTTTTGTGTAACCAAGGGATTCCGGAGAATGTCATCCTTGGCTTTTTTTCAAGACAGGATTTTCCATAAACTCGAAAATCATAGAAAATTGAATATGATATCGCCGCAGAAAATAGCATACATTATATCAAATGCATATATAAAAGAGGTGGTAGGAAAAATGTTACCATTTATAATTTAACCAGCGAATCGTCGATATCACATCCCATTTAATTGTGCATATGACATCAGACTCCTCTTTAGTTTACCAAATTCATAAAAAAGTACGGTATATTATCTTTAATTAAGAGAAAGAAGGAGCATTCTAAGCCCTAATGCAACAAATTGTACTTTATAGCTATCCAATGGATGGCATTTTGATTGGATTGAATTTATTTGATAAATATAAATATTCTGTGGACAACAAAGATCGATTTTCATGTCTTGCACGCCGCGCGATATTTACTTCAGGGCTTTATAGAAGCTCGCTTCATTTATTGTTTATATTGTACCCATGGGAAATATCGACCCTAATTAGATATCGTCGCTGACTTACTGGATACTTAGGACATAACGCAACACAACAGACAGAAAAGAGAGAGGAAAAAAAACCTAGCACCCTCAATATGTCTCACACTTAAGTGAAGGCTTGACAGAACCTAGTTTTCTAGCGTCAAAAGCCTTAACATAGAATGCAAAGTACTCTTTGAGCGACACAAAAGTAAGGGACAAGGACGGATAGGAATTCCTACAAAGCAGGGCCAACGACGTAAAAAAGGCCAAACGCTTGAGACACCAAATACAGCTCAGCAGTGCAGCATATATATGCATTCATTTGGATTATTTGTTAAATCTGGATTGCTCCTAACTGGTAAGAAATTAGAAAACAAATACCAACACTCACTAAAACGATTCACTAGAATAATCGGCCCTATACGTAACTGGAACTATCCGTTCTCAAGAAAGGAAGATTTACTATAAGGAAAATTTCTCCACACGTATATGCATCGTTTTTACTTAACACATCGCCTTTCACCCGAGTTTTTGCCTCCACAATTTCAATATCCACCATTGGCTGCAGTATTACAATCCATTATAATCCTTAAACAATGTTGAAACACCACTTGGCGATTTCCTTAACATAATCTACAGCTGGTTTCTACTAAAGCAATCAAATTTTGGGAGAAAGTATTTCTTCTATTCTCTACTTACACAATGCTTTCTCCTACGGACTTATTAGAATTCTTCACTCGTTGCAATTCTCCATATCATTTGTTCCTCTTTATGTAACTATTACTCAATTTTTTTCATTCTTTCATTTATCCTTTTCTTTCTTTCACCCCTGTCGTTTCACATTGAAAGTATGAACATAACGTTAGGTTGGGCTGAAGTCACCCTTGTTTCCATTGAAAGCTGAGATAAATACTATCTTCAGTTATAAATTCAACCAATGGTAGTTTTCTTTCATCCAATGTTCAAAAATATCACCACCCACATGCCTCAGCACTGGCGTAGTCGCTCGGTAGCCATCAGACTGAAATGTAACTTAATCTTAAAGCCATATCAATGACTCCTGTATTTCCATTCCCAATCATCAGGGCATACTTTTCACTCGCCCAATTCCTCATTAGTCAAGTCAAGGGAATGATCTTCGTGTGAGCCCAAATGAACGACATGACTTCAAGGTTGAGAGAGGGCGACTTTCTGCACTATGTCCTCTAAGCGCGTCCAGAACTCTACCTTAGTCACAGGATAGGCTTCGCCAAGAAAAGCTACGTTATTAAGTTCCGTTTTTATATTCAATACGAACCTCCCCTCACTTCTCGGTTCACTACTCTGGCAACCGCTTCTTACTCATCTACATTGCTCTCACTTTCTTTTGAATTTTTCAAAGCATACCCTCTTTAGCTGTTCTCTCGAACCTTAAAATATTCCCAGAAATAGGCAAGTATTTATCATGCATAGTCATTCAGACGTGACCTCGAAAGACTTTTCATAATTATTATTAAAAGTCTCATCGGCTAGATGCATTTCTGCTGACGAATTGCAGCACGGTAGTTATGCGCTTCCACTTTTCCTATTATTTAACCTTGAAATTCAAGCAATGCAGATAATACATTGAAGAAAATTATGTACTCAACTTTACCAGCACTGATTCTAAAATTAAACCACCTGAAGTAAAATTCTTTATTTACCATTTGGAGTTAATAATTACCAATCATTCTTCCGTTTTTCAGCGTTCTGGACCTTTTTCATTTCTAGTTTTTAAAGTTCCTCCTTAGACCTCCTCGTTAAACCCTTTCAGGCATTTTAACCACGAACGGCACAGATATTAACAGCAATGGTGGTATTCAACAAGTAAAAAGGAATATTTCCTTTCTAAACCGTATTACTTCTTATGGATAGGAATAACCTCGCAAAAGACTAGTGTCACGCGACACATAACTCACACCGACTGCTGAGTAGCTGTGTGGTTACGTATACCCAGGTGCTGCAAATTGATTCACCATACCGTCTCTGGGGGAATATGATCGTTCGCTCAATCATAAATCACTTTGAGACTGAATACAAATAAGGTGATTGTATTGGCATTGCTGCATTGAATTTCAAAACAGTTATTCTAACGAGCACTTAAAAGTGATCATTAGAAAAATTGTAAAAAAAATAGTAATTTTTCAGTTTCAGGTTCATTTATACATGGCATCGTGAGCTTTCCGATTGCCAGTCATTTCCAATCTCAGTGTTCCACTTCTGTCGGCCGTGTTCTTACGGACACACCTTAAAACGAATATTATGATATAATGATAGCAGGATATATTAAAAGAAGCACCTTCGGACGAGCATGTTAAGGCTCAGAAGGATTCGTAAGGTAATAATAAACTTTTGAAATACATATGATTGTGGGTTTTTCCTTTTTTTGTTATTTAGTGTAAAATCTGTGTTTTTGTAAAAACATATTTTTGATTTCGTCTTTCGCTACCCATGTACTGCAATTTAACTGTATCTTTATGGTAAGTTTAATGTAATAAATTACTAATTTATCCTAAATTTATGTGTCGGAAACTCCAATTACATTCTCAATAAGGATAAAAGGATGGCTAACACTCATTGACATAGGAAAGTGTTAACTTAAATTTCAGCACTGCAGTCTTTACGCGCCTCTAATTTTCCCATTTCTTCACACAGATCTAATTAGGGGTTCTTAAATAATGGAGTAACAAACATAGGAGTGGATTAACTTGTATTCAAATTGTTCTAGTTAAAACGTCCAAGGTCACGTTCACAAAGTTATCACCAGCCTCTCCCCCTTTTCGGCAATCTGGACCTGTTTTCGCTCCCTGATTCTTCACCCCCTCCCTTTTCTCCTTCATTCAGGCATGTTCTTCCTTTAGACCCCACTCCTTTGCCCCCCTATCTCCACCCCCCCTCCGACCTACCCACTTACGCACAACTTCCTCCGGCAAAAACGGCAAGAGGAGATATCTCAAGCCGCTCAAAAGGTTAAAGCAGTTACTTTACACCGCGTGTTCCCGCTCCCTCATTCCCCATCTCCTCTCCGAGCACAACGCTCTTATCCAGGCACAAAATGGAAAATTGTCTCGGTCAATTAATCAGGGTCAGAAAAGGCTATGTCAGGAGGAGGAGGATGGGGGATGAAACAGAGGAGTGAAGGGAGGAGTCATGCTTTGCTGGAGACGCGTTCCTTCTCTCTCTCTCTCTCTATCTCCCTCTCTCCCTCTCTCTCTCTCCATTGTACTTGATTCAAGATTAATGCGGATAAGTGCTCCAGAACACACGGCGACAAGGTGAAGCGCCCGGGTGATAAATTACTCGATTAAAAATTCCTGGACGCATATTTTATTGGAGCACAGTACGTCAAGAAGGGACTGCGTTAAGAGCGCAGGGAAGGATAGGTATTCTCATCTCTCCAAAAATAGCAAGCACTTTCATTGTCTACACGAGAGTTCTCTGTGAAGTAAAATTAAAAGTCCATTGACATAGCGCTCAACGTCCAGCTGTAATGAAATATTTGTATAAACACCACCGAGAAACTCTCCAAAAATATGAGAAAAAAAGGTGAATAATATAAAAAACAATAAATTTTAGTGAAAAATCTACATGAACATGCCTAAAACTCATACAGTAATGAATATTTCCTTTAGGGATAAGTAACCGAAGCCGTTAGGAGGAAAGAGTGTAATAGAAATAGGTTTATTATCGCCCAATGGTTTTGTGCATTTATTTGGCTTTTAATTATTGTCGCGTTCTTGGCTCGTCGCTTAAAATTTATGAAACGATTAAAAACAACACTCCAGCGGCCATTTTTCATCAAAATTCTAGTTAAACTAACGAAAACTCTGAAACTTAGCTCTATCAAGAAGTAAATATTGCGAAATATAACTGACGTCAGAAAGCAAAAAATCTTACAGAAAGGAGAGTTAAGAAAATTTGAAAACATAAAATAAGGTGGTGTTTCTAATTAGGGAACGATTTGCGAACCGCTACTTGCGGAGTTGTACACGAACTAGGAATGGCCAGTTGAAATATACAATTGGTTCCAACCGTAAGTAAGAACAATGCCTTGAATAATAGAAAAAGAGAGTTGTAGACCAGAATCCAGGCGCGTTCCATTGGGGGCTATTTTTCCCCTCATTTCCATTCAGTATTTAGTTTTCTTTGGCCTCCACGAACTCGTAACGTGTGCCCTTATCTGTTGCGTCACGCTAGGAAGTCATGAAGAACAAACGATATGGCACAAAATAGCTCGTGAATCTAAGGTTACCAGATCTTCCTTCAAGAGCGCATTACGTGAGCTCTCTAAGCGTGGAATATGTTTGCAACGGCATGTTCCTTCACTCTATGCCCCGTCGCATCTAGCTAAAGTTATATCCTTCAAACAATACAGAGCACTTACCATGTAAGTTATCCGCCGGACAGCACATTGCTTCTGTGGTGCGAAATATAAAAACTGACTACACTGAGTATTAAGGTAGTTTGGGCGAGACCCTAGTCATAATGGACACCATATTCGAACCATACGTTTTAATTTCAGAAGCTGTAGGAAACATGAATTAAAAATTGCATTATTCATGCAATAAATTATTAAATAAATTAAATGCAAAATATTAGTGCAATAACATACATTATATGACTGAAATTATTAGTTGTTTAATAAAAATATTTACATGTCTCTAATTTGACTAGATTTTTCACGCGGTACGTTCATATCTCGTTCACAACGGAATATGTTTTGCGATCTATAAACAATTACTACGGTGACAGTATTATTTATTTATTTAAATAGAGGAGATAACAAACGAACTGGTTTCCTGTAACTATCAATGTTAAGTTTTTGACGGGAACAAGGTGTTAGAAATTCCTGGTGTTTTTTAATAAGCTCTCTCTGGAGTTCCTACACGTACACCCATGTAAAAAGGCAGGTATTTTTCGTCAAAAATCTCGGAAATTTGGTGGGTAAGAGGCTGATATTTTTACATTTTTGGAAGGATTAGGTATTTTTCTTTGAAATGAGACCAAGTTCTGTGATTAATAGGTAAAATGATATTTCGCTCAAACTACCATTAACCTAAATTAAGATCAGTTCAGGAAACTCAATAAGTACCCATACTCGATGTGTTTCTAAATTTTTGGTGCTAAAATTAAGCACTCAATTTTTAACAAACGGCAATAACTAGAGTCAAATAATTCTTAGTTGCGTAAAATTAAATCTAAAGAGAATAGAACTTTTGCCTCTCTTCACAAAAAAATTAAGCTGCCTCAAGTAAAGTAGAGAGATAGATTATTCATCAGTCATCACTCTCATTTCACCGAAAATCGAACATGAAGTATTAATTTTTAAAATAAAAAAATCAACAAATCATAGCAACTCTCAAAAAAGGATGGATTGGTAAATTTAAAACGTTACATTTTTGGACGTGAATTGCTCAAGTAAGAACTATTCATCATAGTAAACTAATCAGATAATGGTGTTTCCAGTTTCCAGATAATTCCAGTTGATGTTCCCACCACACCTATAATGTCACCCAGAATAGTCATTTCCAATGTTTTGCTTCAAGCTTTTAATAAGATTTTGAAAACAAATATATGTAACACTATAATTAAAAAGTAACGATTGAGCGTAGTCACGCTAAATATTAGTCGACGAACACAGTTTTCTACTCAGTTAATTCTCAAACACGCTTTGGTTTTTATATTAATATTTTGCGACGCAGGACATAACACTCGATGACGATGAAATTTACGGGAAATAGTTATTGTTTCAATACATAAATAATTTACTTGTATCCTCATTATGTCGCTATTTTGGAAAATTGAATATCCCCACTTGAATAATGAATGACTACATCCACGGAAATATGTTTTTTTTTCCAGCAGCGCGCACGTTAAATATTCTAATGAAATATGCACCACACCATGAGTATGATTATCGCATTGCAGGGATATCTAAAGCGGAAATGAGTTTTTATATCACAGAATGAGGTTTCAAAATTTCTGGATGCCAAAAAAATTATACTCCCCTCGTTAACACACTGGACTTTTAGAATTTTCAACTTTAAACAAGCCAGGAGACTCTTATGCAATCGAATTGTCCGTGGATTATAAAAGAAACAATCATTGTTCTCGAATCAATTTGCAATTAGTAACAATTGATATCCAAATTATTAATGACGTTCACACAAAACAAATTTAATCAATAGTAATTTCGGTAAATACATTAATTTACGAGAAAAAACTTTTCATTCAGCCCGAAAGCATAGTGCCATCAAGGGAAAAATATTTTCTTCCAAATTTAATTGATAACTTGAATACGCTTGAATACCGTAACACGATGAGTATATAGCTTTGGTCATAGCATTCATCGAACCAGGTAGTTACAGTGAATCAACCAACACACCGAATTATAGCATTATTATTAAAGTTATAGCGAATTTACCGTTTTTCATTTCTCGTTCCTTATGAATTGTATAAGTTTTACGTCACTATATTTACTAAACAGCTCCGAAGGGCTCAACTACTCTTTACAACCAAGGCATTAGCATGCAAAACAAATCCATTTCTGATTATTCATAACGGCGTGTGTCTGAGTACACATATACGGTATCCATGTACAACCCACACTTCTGTCGAGCTAAATCATTTTTACGAAGTCAGGACAAGGACAATCCTGGATTTTAGCAAAATTAACCTATTTTACTTCAGGATATTTAGATATTACTGATATTTTCATAAGGCAGTTAGTTATATTAGTAGCTTTCAATGGGCAGCGTAACTCGTAAGGCTATGGTTAAAGTTATGAAACGAATAACATAACTTTCTTAACTCCGCTGGAGGTTTATTAACAGCTAGCACTTAGGGTTTATTAGCAAATAATGATTTAGTGGCAAGTAATACTCAAGTGAAGCTAACAAATTTATTTGATTTGATCTGTAATGGATAGCCTTCACAAAGTAAAGCCTGCAACATTTTCCCTTGAGCTACGGTACAAAGTTCGTGCCATTTTTACTCCGTAACCTAACGGAAGTACGAGGTTATCAAACAAGTTTCCTAATTTGATTACTTTTAATAATTATGACAGCGTGGTTTTCATTGGTTGTTCAATCTTAAGTTTAGTTGACTACAGCCCTCCATCCTACCCTATCTATTGCTTGTACCCTTACCTCCTGGAATCATTCCTTATTAACTTCCCTATTTATTCAGTCCATGAACGTATTCCAAGCTCTGAGGACTTTTCCCTCTTTTTTAAATTCAATTATTTTCTTTACAAACCCATTGTGTCTCAAAGTGTGTCCAAACCATCTGGTTCCTCTTTTCTGTATGTTGTTCCATATGGCTCTTTACTCTTCTCCCCTTCTGTACACCTCATCATTTCTTATTTTTTCCCTCCATTTTATCTTCAGCATCCTCCTCCAGCACCAGGTTTTGAAGACTTCTAGTCTGTTCTGGTCAGCTTTTTCAATGGTTCATGCTTCTGATCCATAGAGTTATATTACCCTCCACGCGAGGGTTTATTTACATACAGTGTAGAGTGGTTTAATTGGGTATAAAATTAAACAATAACCACGAGAGTTCCAGTTTCACATTCAGAAGATGCCTCTTGCGACATGACATAATTTTCGCTCTCTTCATCCTCGCATTCGCGAGAAATAGTGATAGAATAAATTAAGGGTGCCGCAAACTGGGATTTGCGCCGCTGAAACCTAATTATTCCAGATAAAATGTCGGCGGTTTAGCTGAAATTCTATTTTACGTGGCAATTTTTGCCCACTCAAATCCTGTCATTTGGGCAGAGTTTAAGAATTTTCTGTAGACCCATCTCAAATTCTAGGAATGGAAATAATAGCTCGGCAAATTTCCTCATGGGTTAGGTGAATGATCATGGATCGTACTCTTACTGCAGCTTTACTCCATATATAAATGCAAATCGCATTCCTTTGCACAGATTTAACCTAATCTTCACACCATTTTGGAAAAAAAGCTCCCAATGTAAACGATTCTCCTTAGACCTAAATTTCTATCCAAATATGTCGACTGTATTTGAGTAAAAAAAAACCTTATTTAAAGTACGCTAAAAACCTGCAGGCAAAAAGCGAGTCAATTAGGCATAATTAGGCACATACGACAAACTGAGAGAGGACAGAAGATTTTCTAACATAAGGAACTGTGATGAGAGAAAAAATCCTGGCGACATGATAACCGATGAAGGAGGAAGTCATGTCTTCTAAAACCAATGCGTCGCTGTATGTTGGGAGGCGTTACAGTGATCTAATAAAAACAACCACGGACATATCTTGGGGGCGTATCAGTGATAACTTAAAAATCGACAGACTTGACCAAAATGAGAGTCAAATACAATAAAAACCAATCGCCACCTTGAATTTTATAGCATGCTTTATATCACGTTCACGAAATGGGAAGCGAATCATATGCTAATAACCAAAATAAAATCACCAATTTCGTAGAGTACATTCAGTTTCTTAGCTGGATACGAGAGAAAGGAAATGGAAAGCTTCAATAAATAACCTTGTGATAGGCATGAAAGTTTTAGGTGTAGCATTCACAACGTAATTCTGAAAAAAGGACTATAAGCCTACCAGTCATTCGTGAGCCTTTTTTGAGTCTTTCATTAGGGTGCTAAAATCACTCCACCATCCATAATTTGGAAGAAAATGTATGTATCATCTGCGAAGGGGTTGGGCAGCAATAACCACGACATCAGCCGGCAAGAATCATCATCCTTCAAGTACATAACTCAGCAGTTATCTTCATACATGGGCTTTTAGAGGGCAGACTCGGATGATCTCTGGCAAGTAATGTAACCACCCTGAAAAAAGAAGTGTCATGGAACTTAAAAAATTACCCTCAAAACAGCAAAATTGTTACAAAGGGCATTTATGAAAGATTCAAATCAAAATAAATAAATCCATGGACCTGAAATGTTATTAGAATGTTGGACTACAATCTAATATCTTGTCAACATGACTCCATCTGAATCACGGCATTAAGAATCATTGATTTTCACAAAATAATTACACTTCTGGAAAGATCATGCTCCAAATATTACATTGAGCTGGTCCGATAGCAAGGTACTCACTTTCTAAGTAGTTTTTTACTCGTCCATTGCACGAAAACTTTTCTGCTCAGATCAAATGGCTTGCAACTTTGATGAAAGCGAAGTTTCAATTTCTGCTCTAAAAAATACCGCACGTTGAATTTCTGGTGCCTACTGAAAATACATTATATCAGTGTCTATAATAAAAAATACGAAAAACCCACTCCATTTTCTTCATGCCTCTACGGTTGGAAATCCTAGCTCTGGATTGTTGTCTCCTCAAATTCCAACTTTTCCACTTTGAGAAGCGATGACTGGTGTGTTCTTATTTTTTTCTTCTCTGACGGTCCTGTGCCTGCTCATTTGACGGATTTTCAAGCAAACAATTAGCCATTATATACGGCGGGTCTCTCCATTATGTCCATTATGAATTGGGGCTCGATATTCACCAGCAAAAGATATAAACTTCACACAATTCCGCTGGAAATCATATTTTTCCCGCTTAATTGGATCATTAATACTTCTCTTTAGCACCAAAACCTCCAATATTTTGTTTACGGAAGCTTTTCTTTTTCATATCCTCAATCTAAAGGCTTATTAAGAGGTTCTTCCATCTAGACTCCACAAGGGCGAACCATTTCATTTCAACATTCGTCTAGATTCTAACGTCTTATAATATGCTCAATTCATTCGATTCCAGGCCTTCCTCGTGGACTACAACTATTCATATTCCCTTACAGTAATGTTTTCATGAAACCGCTACATTTCACAATATGTCCATTTTATTTATAGTAGTACTTGGGAGAGTTTTCGTTTAAAATTATATTCCATTAATTATAAACATAAAATGCGCCAACCTAAACGAATTAATATGAGCGTCTAGGGTTTAAAGATTGAATTTACATAAAATCCACACTTTAGAACAGCATTTATACACGTAGCATTTCCCCCATGGCTTGATCAAAAGAATGCGGCAGAAATATAAGGGTGGTATTATATAACATTAATCCCCATATAATAATAAAAATACCGAGAAAAGTGTCAAAAGAGACTTTCAACATCTAAGTAACTTTTAATCCATGTTTAAGAGCTGAGAGGGGACTAAAGCAGGCAAACCACAATCAGTAAACCTGATCTCCTAATAACAGCTATGTAAGCAGATAAGTTTATTAGTGGAAAGGACTCCAACAATTGAATATGATCAATGATTCTCTTCCAAGCACCAGCTAAACTACGACAAACTAAGAAAATTATGAGCATAATCTAATCCTCTACCCTATTTTGCCAGCAAACACTAGAAATCACCGTAGGGTATTGAATTTTACGCAGTTATGTTTTTGTTCAAACGACACGCCTCATCATCATGCTTTCACAAATTGCTACGCATGCTATAAATACGAGAGGAACAGGAACTAGAACAAAATACAGCGTATCGCACCCTAGCCGCCAAGCAGGAAGTTTTTCTATGCAAAGTGAATTGAGTAATGAGGGGACTTTACCTAGGTCTCAATTAAACTAATGGAAAATGTTATCACAACACTTACCGTAGAGGTAAAAAAAAAGTCAAGCAGAGAGCTTGTTTGGAAGTTAAAACAGTAGCTAAAATCCCGTCCTAAGAGAGAGAGACGGAACTTCTACACACGATACGTACAGAGGACACCAACTTTTTGCACCGCAAAATGAAAAGCGGCAAAAAGGCATCGTCGCCCCCGAGTGCGAGTTAATTACCGATTTCCCGTTGTCTCATTTCCCTTTGCCTCCGTCCCTCCTCGAAAACCCATTCCGACTCGACCATTTCTCCCCTTCACCTTTCTTCCATCGAAGGCCCATACTCTTCCTTCATCCTTCACTCAGCTCAGGACTGAGAAGATCGTTCGCAGTAAAAAGAGTGCGACTCACTCTCATAGACACGCACACACAAGGACCCACACGGAGTGCCCAAGTCTATACCGTGGTGGAGAGGAGAGACAGGGAGAAAGCGCTCCAATTTTGTATTTGTTTGACGGCGGGTTTCTCCCCTCTCCCCCCCGCCCTGTTCTCCTATCCTTGTTTGAAATGTTCCCACACAGTCCTCTCGGGCGTCCAAATGATACCACAATCCCCTCATCAGTTCCTCATTTCGCCCGAGACTTGCAAATACCCGAGACTCGGGTAAAGAGAGAGGGAGAGATAGAGAGCGTAATAAAAAAAGGAAAGAGGGAGAGAGAGGAAAAAAGAGAGGTTTCTAGGGACGTAAATCAAAGCAGCGGCGCTAAGGGGAGACTTCAGTCCGCTCCGTTCTCCTGAGCCATTTATCCAAGGGCATGGAATTCTCCGAGAACATCTAGAGAACCAAATCACCCCCTCGCGTCTTTCGCTCCACCTCCTCCCGCTTTCTCTTCCTCTCTCCCATTCCCTCATCCGCATCCTTTCTCGTCCTGTCTGTCGGACCTCACGCTCTCCCTTTCTTCCGCCTTCTTCCAAACCTCACGTTATTCTCGTCCCTCTTTTCCGCGCGTTCTTAAGGCCTCGTAGGCGGCTATAAAGTTAAGACTTACTGAGCGTGAATCAGCAGCCAACGAGGAGATTATATTCCAAACATAAGTTTCAGTTCCAACGACATTTAAAATGCCGAAATATGAGCAGTATTTATGATTCATCTGATGAAGAAATCATTTCCCAGCAAATCCAAAAAAATTCGAGCGATACATCATGCGTCTGCAGCACAATAATCTTACATATTATACGTACTCAGGCAAGCAGAAAAAATTTTCACTAGATATTTACGGAAAAACCCGTGAATCCTTCGGAAATATTTTTACTCACCTGATATGGAACTCTTCAATCATTCAGTTCAATTCAAAGGCCTAAACAGAGAATAAAATGCAACACTTTTCACGTTTACTTGACGAAATCAATCATTAAACGAAACGATGAATGGCATTTGTACGCAACGATACTAACTAAAATCACAAAATGGATAATTAATCTTTTAGTACTTACAAATTTTGACTAGCTATATATTATATTTAATATATTTATTTCTTGAGAAATATAAATTGAATATTTCTACATACATGCAATATAAGTCACAAGGAAATCAGCTTTTATGCCAGCAACGATAAAAAACTTCGTGAACTTTAGCATATACAGACAATTTTTTCGCTACAACAGCGCAATTTTGTTATTGAAGGACTGAATTTAAGACACCACCAGCAAAAATGCTCCGGTTTTCCATGAGAGGCTAAAAATAAAGGCAGTTTATTCACCTGGCATTGGTTCAAAAATATCGAGGGCTATAAATTATGAGTCATGAACGTAGGTTCGTAAAGTTCATACCGACACATTACAATGAATGTCGCGACTGGCAGCCGATTCCTAACATCTCCCTTCCACCGAGTGCAGTTCACCATCCACCCACTTCCACAATGAGCGTCAGTTTACAACACGAGCTCATTTCAGCCTCATTGTTCGATGCAACCACCTTTTTCACTGCCCAACCTCCCCAACAAACCTTTAGACTCGCTTCTCCGGCATACATAATGCCGTAATCACCGAACTCTATGTCCCTCTGTATCCCTCTTCCGCTTTTGAAATCTTCAGCCACAACCCTTTTGAAAATTCTCACCAGCCTCGTACTCCCCGAGAAACTAGTCAATACTTTCGTCTACGGCTGTCTATTGACGAATGGACTTTCCGCCTACTCATAACACCTCTGTTTACCGCCCATTGAACCACATTCAGCTTCTTTCTGGATCTTCATCGAATATCACTCGATATAATTTTATTACAATTATTCCGCATTCCAGCTAAACTTGTCGCATTTCACACGAGATACACTTTACGGGAGGCTATCTGGCCAGCAATAAGCCAATATAATACCATTCCATGCTACCTTGCTCTTTTTCAAACCCACACGCGATTTTATGCAGGATCACCACGCAATTTGCCTTATTAATTAGGTGACCTATTTAAAAAGTAATGTAAAAAAGATAATATTTTTTATGAAATGAAGCGATAACTTCGGTCTTATATCAACAGGTTGAGTAGCCATGGCCAGAAGTAATCAATACAATGATTGATCACCTTGGCTCGTCTCTGTCTTTTCTGCTATAATACTTCAAAGTTCATCGTTTTGAAATCCATTACAAGGAACACGACTTATTCTAGAGGCCTTAATACCATTTGAGAAGAAAACCACCATTATTTTTTTTTAATATTTAGAAACAGAACCGAAATATTTGTCCCAAGAAATTTACAGAAGATGTTCAAAAACGGAAATAGTTGAAGATGAAAACGTTTTTTTGGCTTATGATACAATCACGAGGAAGCTGCACCAAATTTGAAAACGAAATCACACATTGGACATGAGAGGATGACAGGATAACTGGCTGCCGGGCAAACTTCGCCGTAAAAAAATAGGGTCAGAGAGGTCGATGTAACAGGGAAGCAAATATCACCGCTGCTAAGTGAAATTCAGCAGTAACATTAGATTTTGACGCTTTCGTTACACGCAGATTCCAACCGTAATCACACCTTGATTTGATTTCTAGTAATCGTAGCGCCAACAACAACACCCGGGGTGTAATTAATATCCTACCACTGCCGGTTTTGATGGAGCTAACCCGTGTCGAAAGATATGAAAAAAAGAAACGCCCAACAAATGCACCCGACTGGCCAGTCTCCCCGCATAAATGAGGAATTAGCCGTCTAAGTCATTCCGGTGTGTAATCCGTTCGTCCCCCGACCGAATGCGCTCGAGACGTACATCCTCGCCCGCGGCATAAATACTTGTCCAATAATTAGAACTGACACTCAATTTCAGCACGATATGACTTACGCCGTCCCGAAGGGGGGAAAACCGATTTGGAAGGAGGGTGAAACACGAGTTGATGTCGCAATACATGTTTCCAAGTGAAGAAGTAATTATTTGACCTAAGAAATCTTGAACATGATCTAAATAATACGTATAAAAAAACTCTCCAATATTCATTCAAAATCCTGTTGTGTTTACATAGGTAAAATTGATTTTACACTTCAATGTGAGATTACGAAAACTCAGAGGTAATTAATCATTACCACAAATAAAAAAAAATTTAAAATTCTCAGTTCCAAACGCATCTCCGACAAAATACTTAACTGACTGGAATAAAAAAACTCGTTAAAGAGGGCTGCTATGTCTTACCTAATAAATCCTTTGATTTTACGTCAAAGCATTCATCCGATAAGAAAGTACAATAGAGGGGAAATATGGAGGATAACTCCTTTACAAGATTACTTTTTAGGATCGTGTAAGGCCACAAGTTCTTTTCTCTGGGCTTGACAGTTTTCTAGTTTAAATTAATTCCCACCAAAATTAGTCATTCGCAAATTCCTCTTTTACTATTTGATCTCATATTGATCTCACCTATGACATGATCAATGTTGCATTCATATTCTCTGTAGGCGTATAAAGATTGGTATGTTTGCCCTCATGTCTTTGACCATATTTTTACATGAATTATCAGGCCTCATCCACACAATAGAACGATAAATCCAAGTCATTCTGTGTATGGTCACGAAATCAACCCGGTTTTCATAATGGCCAAAGAAATAGAGAAAAAGTTTACATATATTAATCACCAACATCTATCATTTAAAATTAATTTAAACTCCCCAATATTTGCCGCAAACGTTTCAAAAGTGATCATACTTCACAGTTCCAAAATTTAAGTTTTGAAACATTTCATGCACAGTTATCTATTTGAAAGGAGGAGAGGTCCGTCATTTCATAGTGTACCAACAATTTTTGCAAAATGGGTTCCGCTATAAATCATTATTAGGTGAAACGTAAAATAAGGTAATGAGCAAATAAATACAGGTTTTTTGAAACCTATTGGATTTACTATACATTTATTGGCCCCACCAAATTAAACCTAGTAGACTCATCCAAAAATACTTGACTTGGACATCCTAATTAATGCTCTTAAAAAAAGTAACCAAACCATATGCAGAATTTCAACATTATTCTACTTCATTAACATCCCCTTCCTTTATCGTCAAGAGTATGAAACGTAGCGAACTCACTACGTTGGTATTTTATTTGATAACTACGTCATTCATTTTAAAAATAGGTGTGAAAATTAAACTCTTCCGTCGTAATTCACTGATATGTATTGTATTACGGATATGAATGAAATTCAGGAAACAAAAGCCAGCCATCCCAACCCTGTCATGTTTCATGATGAACATCCATTTCTCGAACGCCGTCGGCTATGACATGTAAGCAAAGCTAATTTGAGACTGTCATGAAATAGCTGATGGATTGCAATCTGCCCCCTCTATAACCCGATAGCTCTACTACTTCTGATACACTATGTCTCATCTAGCAGAGTCCATCGTTGTAGCCTGCTCCACTATCCGCTGTTATTGTACGCCGAAAATAGCTTTTCTCAAAATGTATTCAGAATATCTGCTGATTCCCTGACGCCGTAGTCGCCATAATCCTCTGCAATATAACCTCTCAAATTGCTTACTTTTATGATCAAGTAAAGCCACAAGTTCTGTTCCTTTAGCTTGACAAGTCCAAGGAACAGAACTTCTTCGCCCTATCTCACGTTTCAATTTAAATCACTTTTCTATTCTATTTCACTATACAATAATATAATCAGCACTCTTTCGGCAAGCTTAGTGTGCTTACTAGTAACTTAGTTTAAATAACAGATATTCCTTTTTTATAAGATCAATATAAAAATATGAACCAATTCATCATAAATGCATTCTTGGTAGTGCAAATACAAGTTCAACAAAGCAAAAACGTAAAATAGAGGATACAGTCATCAACGCATGAAACTTTACCACTTTTTAGCGTAGGGGAGAAAGTTTAGGTGAACAGTTTTCTTAACAGACAATTTTAAAATGATGTATGCGACGAAAGTCCGGCAAAGGAAAGGTTAAACAATATGAAAAAAAATTCATTATTCTGTGGCAAGTCACCTGAGAGCAAGTGCAGCATAACGCTAATATCAGCGTTATACATTAAAGTAAATTAAAAATTCATCCATACATATTAAAAATATATTACAAAGATAAAATAAAGAGGTCAGGTACGATACGTCGAAGAGAATTAATTGTTCAGTGGCAAGCCAACCAAGTGCAAGGGCGGCGCATTGCTCAAGGCAAATATCAGCGGTTTGTCATAACATATGTAAAAATGAATTCATACATATTATAAAATATACAAGAATCGTAAAATAAAAGTTAGCGATTGGCTAAACAATCAGAACCGGGAATGCTTAAAATGAAAAACGAGGATGGAAGAGCGGCGACCATGGGGGAATACTCAAGTATGATATATATATTTCAGTACAGGCAAGTACACCTAAAGCATTTTAAACAAAGAAAAACGCTATTGAAGGATAAAGAAAATTTACTAAAAAATCGAAGACGTTGAATTTTTTAAAGATATTATTTATATTGTCTTTTAAATAATCGCACTCTACTGATATTTTAAATGGATTTGGAAAGGTATTTAATACATTTACACAGGAGCAAGTGGCGTAACTAACGTACATTACTGGTATTTATTTATAATACGATCAATCTAAATACGTCACAACTTTGTATGATTACAAACTGAATTTATAATTGTGACTATTTGGTATATGGTATGAACAAAAACCTGAAGTATTTATTAGTCGAAAGAGTTTATGAGCATCATCCTCAAACTTCTTTTCATAAGAAGCATTCAATTTCGCCTTTTTTCGATGAAGAATAGATCAAGTAAATCCCGTGATCACTAATTCTTTCTCACTCGTCTACCCTTGGGGCTGCTACATATTCATTAGCATGAGAAAGACATAGAAAGGCGGCATCCACACAGGCATGCTGTCAACTCATGAAGACGAGGGTTTTGAATTCCAACATCTTGCGTCTCAACCGATCTCGCCCATTTGTATCTTGAGAAATGACGGTCCCGGAATACGAATACCCGCACTCCCTTCTCCCCTTACGTCTCCTTTCCTCCTTCCGGGCGTCCCCCGCACTTCACCAGAGGGAGCTGCACGTGAATTTGATTCGCGAGGGGCGCTGGATCTACCCTCTATAAAGGACATGTTCCGCCAGAGACGAAAGACGACTCCATGTAACGTTTACCTATGAGAAAGGGATCACTGAACATTCCGATGCAGACATCCCCCGATACGGTCGAAGGAGATAACAAGAGATAACGGTTTTGGGAAACGATGGAAGTTCAGGAAAGATGTCACGTGGAAGAATAATATTGCCCTCTTTAAAAGTCGACGTGATAACCAATAATATCAACCTTTGTTTCGAAAAAAGCAAATATTTTTTATAATGCCACCACTTTGGTAGAAAAATGTTCAAGGAAAATGGAGAAGGTCAGCAAGATTTATTTTAAAAATAAATACTCAGCTAAGACGGCATCTTTGCCACATTGAAGAATAATGGGACACTTAAAGTCTAGCAAAATTTCGCATTATTCGGCAGCATACCACCAAATAATAGTACTTAAATAACTTGTTGAGTCCCATGTTTCCAAAAGAAATTTTAAAATATAAACATAAATGGTATAATAGATAAAAGAGAAAGAGTATATCCTGAGCTGCAAGTGCGTCAAGATCGGTAAGTATTGGTAAGATCAATAATCGGTAACTGATGCTAGTTTTCATTCGGGAAACTTAAAAGAAATACTTTCCTCTCTTCTTCGTGACCTAAGTATCAGTGGGCCGCAGTTAAAAGTGTTATCTCTCTGAATTTTTAAGAGCCTAAGTATAAATTACACTAAAGATAAATATAAATAAATTTCATTGACTATCCGGAATCGTCTGTACTAAATTTAGTAGTTTATCATCATCAAAGAACAGAATAAGCTATGAATAATAGATGGCTATTGGTAATTAGGCATAAAAAATTACATTTATTATATAAAGTAAGATACTAGATAGCTTTTGTCCGAGAATACCGATAATTTGGGAGGCAGAATTTTAGTAGTTCCACCTTTAACTTTAAATATAATTTTACTTGTAAGTTGATTCTTATGAGACTTAAAATATGAAAAACTGTTTCCCATTAAAAGCACAGAAAACCATGTTTTCATTCATAATGATTTATTTATATTTCGTACATAAATGAGAAAATGCAGTGCAATGGTCGAATTTATGAAAATGTTCCGGAACATAGTTTCTTTCTCAAATAGACTGCAGGCGATTAAGGCTCAAAAGAGGACATTCTCGACACGGACGTAACGACGGGATTATTCACAGCACTTCAAAGCTGTTGTACAATTGACGGACTGAAAAATTACAGGAAGCCACCCCATGACGTTGAAGCCAGTTAGAGACCGTTTCAACAACGATAAGTACCTAGTTCTATACTTGAAACATTTGTAAATACATTAAAAGCACCAATACACACAAAAACGCAAAGTAATTTTATCTCCATTTTGTGAGCTAGCCTTCATAAGCGAGCTCGTCATGCACTGTTCACAGTTTAACCTATCACTGCAGAAATAAACGATGGCTTAGAGTATAATAAACACACTCCTCAACCTTCCAAACCAACCATTTCCCTTCAGAGTCCAAAGATCGTCTTTTCCTCTCTCAGTTTGAATAATGCATGCCTTCCTTAGACTTTTATTCTTTATTATATTTCCATCGCCATTCCCTATTCCTCTATATCCTTTCGATTCCCTAACGACGTTGCCCTCGCCTCTCTCTCTTTCTCCAGTCGCTCGCATCACGCGTTCTCGAAAGGCTTTCACGCGCGCCCAAGGACTTTCTCCCGTTCCCTCCTCCTCTCACTCGATCCTGTCTCGTACTCCCTATACTACACCCCCGCCCCTCCCTAAAACCCCCAAGTCCTTGTCGTCTTCCAAGACCTTCCTCCCTCCCCCCCGCCCCGACTTCCCCTTGAAACTCCTTCGGATACATTCCCTCATCTGTCTCTCCTGGTCTCGAAGGGGACGGATTCCGCTGGGGAAAAGGGTGGACTCTTTCCTTCGCTTCCCTCGGAAATTTCCACACTCACGAAGCACGCCCTTTCCAGTTTCCTTATCACCTCTCCTTCTTGGTCAATCTTTCGTGGAAGAGGGAAAAAGAGGATTGCGCGAGGAACGGATATGCATATCCAGTATCACACCATTGACTGCATTATATGATGGGAACACTATAAGGCAATGTAAAAAGGGTAATTAAGATTAGATACCAAACTTGATACGTCTAGTAAGACTTTATATGCACAAACATATCATTACAAGCACAAGGTTTAGAGCTTGGCAAAAGTTACCGCAGCATCATTAATGACTGCAACAAAAGTAGATCAAGACGGACCGAAAAACCACAAAATCTTCATCACTCTCTTCCCCAATTACCCTTCCTTACCCTATCGATAGTGTCCGTACATCCTACTTCAAGCCTTGATGGCAGTTTCCGGAGCAGTACGTACTTAGATGTCTCCTTATATTTTCGTTAGTTACACTCAAAAAATTTACAATACAAATCGAACTTACAGAAAAAATTGGAAGAGCGCAGTGAGAGGGGAGAATGGTCGACGAAAGGAAGTGAGTTATGGATTGGTTGTCTTCGATATAGTTATGTCATTACGCAAAATGATTCACTTGCACTCGTAGTGCTTTTTAATGGATCTGCAAGGACTATTTCAATCCATTTACAAGCGAGCCTGTACTTCAATAAGCAATTTTTAGGGGAAAAATAATTGGTTCATATGACATATTCATACGCACAGGCTGTAAACTGATTTAATGTCTTATTAAGCGAAAAATCACTACTTTATGTTAAAGATATTACTTGACATACCATGCCATGGACAATTTGTCACTTGAGCTTTCCAGTGGTAATCTTATATGAGAAGCGACACTACGGCTGCATTAGCAGGTAATGGAAAAGGTGATCGACAAGGGGTGTCGATTACGCTATTGCGAAACGAGGCTTAGGGGTGGTACTTTCAGGGTGAGAAGGAAATCAGGCATCAACACAACTCTACGCTTAGAAGAAGGTGCCCTGGGGTTCATAGATTAATAAGTTCCATCCAAAAGTAGGATAATTGAACCTGAAGTACTCCTCACAATGCACAAAAAAAGGGATCGAGATTAAAACGAAAAATCGCTACCAATATCAAAGTTATCACTAGGGACTCAATACTTTAATAAAAAAGTTAACTTAATCCGCCAGATCATTAATGTTTCGCATTGAGTCATAGAGAATATGTTTTGATTTTCAGTTTCTTGGAGTATTACAGGTCTCTCAGCAAGAAACTATTGTTTTCAATTGAGGTCTAAATTCATAAAAAGTCGGTTTTAAAATGTGAAAACTAATTTGGCAAACTAAAATGTTATTCTGAAATATCCATGGCATGATTTTTCCTCAATTAAAGATGAATACAGATAGGAGGCGTTTGAAAGAAAAAAGAAATCATCTGGTGACCAATAGCAGTCAGGACTGATGCCCTGGCCATATAAACGTCGATGCACAAATAAGTACACTGTGGAAAAACTTCCATCCGAAAGTAGCTGTCACTAGCGAAGAAGCTGTTTCAAATACTTCCTAAAATGCTTGAATTTTATTGAAATAAATTAAAGCAGAGGCTGTGGATGAAGAAAGACATGGGTTAGGAAAATTCCCCGTAAGGAAGCCTCAGCAAATTAACTACATTTTGCAAGCAGAAAGTATGAAAAAATAAAATAAACATCCTCTAAGAAAAGAATACTAAATGTCAGATACACTAAGACTTTAATCACTTTTAGAGAAACAGGATGATTTCCAACCCATATTCTGTCCCATGTTAGTTTCTGGAAAAATCCATTCAACTCCCCCAAATATATTTAAGTCATTGAGAGGAATCAGATGAACCAACGATGTACCTATGACGATGTGTTTATTTAGCTCTCCAAGAAATGTTGACACCTTGTAAGAATAGAACAGAATGGAATACATTTTTATTATACTTTATTATATAAGAACACAGAGGACATTAGGTGATTGTAAATGAAAGTATTTTAAGGGAAAATTTCATATGATCAATAACTCATTGGTCGTTCAATCTTAAGATTGGCCCACTGCAGCCCTCCACCCTCTAATACTAGCTGCCTTACCTCCTAGTATCTCTTCCTATGCACTTTCCTCTTAATTTGGTCCATGAAATTTTTCATGGGTCTTCCTCTGGGGACTTTTCCCTCTGTTTTACCAATAAAGTTCCTCCCAAACCTATTGTGTCTCAAGGTGTGTCCAATTTATCTCGTTTTTCTTTTCTGTGTGGTGTTCCATATGGTTCTTTCATCTTCTACTCTTCTGTGCACATCTTTTCTTAATCATTTCTTATTTTTTTCCGTCCATTTAATCTTCAGCATCTTCCTCCAGCACCAGGTTTCAAAGACTTCTAGTCTGTTCTGGTCAGCTTTTGCAATGGACCGTGCTTCCGATCCATAAAGTGCTACGCTCCACACGAAGGTTTTCACATAGTTTTCTGGTATGTGGCAGCAGTTGTCTTTTTCCCAATAAATGCCTTCTTAGCCTGCGCTATTTTCCGCTTGATGTCCGTTTTACTTCTGCCGTCCCACGAGATGGTACTTCCGAGATAGGTGAAGGAATCCACTTCATCTAATCTTTCTCCTCTCAGGGTGACTTCTGCATTAATCTTCTCTCTTCCACATACTAGGATTTTAGTTTTCATCTCACTTAGTTTCATGTAGTATTCTTGGAGAACTTGGTCCATGACGTTTAGTGATCTTTGAAGATCCTCGCGATTTCCAGCTATGACTGCGATATCATCTGCGAAACGGAGCATGTTTATTTCTACACCGTTCATCTTTATTCCACTCAGTCTAGCCTCTTGCGCTTCTCGAATGGCCTCCTCCAAGTACATGTTGAACAGCGCTAGCGAGAGGTTGCATCCTTGTTCTACTCTTTTGTTACTTTTAGCTTCTATTTGGCTTCCGTCTCTCATTCGTATTGTGACGACATGTTCCCTTTACAGTTGATAGACAATTCTTCTGTCGTCGTAATCCATTCCAACTTTTTCCAGCAGCCTGAAAATCTACTCAACGTTGTCGAAGGCTTTATCCAGGTCCACGAATGCAACATACGGTAGTTTGTTCATATGTATTGTTTTCTACACGATTACTCTCAGGCAGAGTATGGCCTCGCTGGTACCCCTGCTCTTACTAAATCCAAACTGGTTTTCTGAGAGGTTGTCTTCAATTTTCCTTTCCTTTATTTGGAATATTATTCGTATATTTTTTATGTATTTCATACTATATTCAAGGTTTGGTGTTCCTTACATCTTGTCAAGTCCTTGTCTTCTTCCGTATCGCAATCTTTACGTTCCTTTGTGAGTCTTCTGGAAGTATTCCGCTTTGGAAGCTATTTCTGATTATCTCGTTCAGGTAATCCTTGGCTCTACTTCCGAGCGCTTTGATGATTTCTCCATTGATGTCGTCCTCTGCAGGTTCTTTGTTTTTCTTGAGGTCTTCTACTACTCTATCAAATTCACTGCTCAGTATGGCTGGGCCCAAATCTTCCTCGTTAACCTCGGTCTCGTCATTCACTAGGTTTTCTTCCAGCGGTGTCGGCCCTCGGTAGAGTTCTTCGATGTATTGCTTCCATCTATTCCATACGTCTTCAGCCTCTATTAGTATATTCCCGTTCGCATCCCTGATGTTGTAGATTCTCGCTTTCCTCTCTCTGAAGCGTTTTTTCACTAGCTTGCATGCTGTTTTCCTTCTTCATGTTTTCGTTGAATTTCTCGAAGCAGGTTTCGATCCAATTCTCCCTGGCCTTCTTGCATTCTCCATTGACTTGGTTCCTTACCTTCTTGTAGAGGGTTACCTCTTCTTTGTTTCTGGGGTTCTTGTATTTTCTTCTATTTTCTATTAATTTCCTTATCTCCGGCTTTATCCATTCTTCATGTTGGCCGTCTTACTCACCAGTTGCTCCTCTGCTACTTCTGCGATTGTCTTCTTCAGCTCATCCCATTTTTCTTCAATACCCAGTTCATCCTCATACTCTAGTTTCCCGTCGAAGGCTGCAGCGAATCTCTCTCTATATCCTTCTTCGGCCAGTATTTTCATGTTACAACTTGTTTCACAATTTATACTCTTAATTTTTTTGCATCGAAGGTGGCTGTCCATGGCTACTAGGTCGTAGTCACTGTTTTCCGCACCGGGATAGCTCTTGCACTGCTTGACTTGGTTCTTGTATCTGACTCTGACTAGCATGTAGTCTATTAGGTATGTGGCTCTGTCACCTGGCATCTTCCATGCGTACCTCCTATGCGAATGGTGCTCAAAGAGAGTGTTAGCTACCACCATTTCTTCTCATTGAAGAACTCGACCAGCCTTTCTCCCTTGGAATTTCTTTTGCCCAGTCCGAAATTTAGTACACTATTTCCTTCTTTTCCCTCTCCTACTGCTGAGATTCAGTCTCCCATGATAATGAGGTTATCTTTTCCCTTCACTATCCCTAGGACTTCTTTAATTTGCTCATCTACTTATTTTATTTCTTAATCCGTATGGCATAACGTGGGCATGTAAACCAGCACGATCACTGTATCCGTCGCTCTTCATTTAGCTTCACCATCAGGATCCTTTCACTGTACTGCCAGATTCACTCTCATGCCCCATTCTTTCTTCAGTAGGATGCCTACACCTGCAATCTTCACATTCTTTAGCTTCCTGCTCACCCCTAAAGATCTAACATTCCATTTTCCTATTCTGCACTTGTCCTTACTGAATGATGTACCCCTCCCAGTAGTCCCCACCCGGAGATGCTATTGTGGGACTATTTTACCTCTGAAAACTTTTACCAGAAGGAGTGCCATCACGTCTAATATATAATTTAAATTCAGGGCTACATCTTATAGGGAATCTACTATTTACTATACATCTACATCTACTATGGATAACCTAAATCGGAATAATCTATTAGACGAATTTCAGTCAGGCTTCCGGAAAGGCTACAGTACACAGACTGCGCTATTAAAAGTAACGGACGATATCCGACAGCTCGGCAGAAAATCACAAAATCACTAGCTTGGTTCAATTTGACTGTAGTAAAGCATTTGACTCAGTTGATCATGGCATACTCATCCACCGGCTGGGAAAGCTAAAACTCTCCCTCTCAGCTCTCCGTAGGTATCAATCCTATCTCTCTGAACGTAAGCAAGCTGTCAAGGGTGTGGAAGGTGAAATGTCCAACTTCCAACCAGTTTCCCGTGGCGTTCCCCAAGGATCTATCTTAGGACCATTTTTATTCTCTATCTTTATTAAAGACCTTCCCAGTGTGATAAATTACTGCGCCTATCACTTTTATGCAGATGACTTGCAGATTTATCAACACTGCCATCCCAACGAATTAGGTAATGCTGTACAGAAAATGAATAAAGACATCAAGGAAATTTGTGCAAGGATATCAGCAAATTAGCTCAAACTAAATCCAACAAAAACCAAGGCCATAATTATTGGTGGCTCAAATACGTCAATAGCCTAGCTTTAAATGAAATTCCTAAAGTTTTTGTTCAGGATAGAAAAATTGACTATTCTAACTCCTTAAACAATGTTGGAATTATTTTGATAAAACACTGGCGTGGCAAGATAATGTAAGCTATATATATCCAACAAGATACATAAAACCCTGTATTCACTAAAGCATTTTGACATTTAATTCCAGTTCGATTACGGAAAAAACTAGTACAAGTGCTGTTGTTTCCGCCCTTTGATTATTATTCTATAGTGTACTCTGATATTACAAGTGATCTTGATAAGAAATTACAGCGACTACAAAATTCCTGTATTCGCTTTGTTTTTGATAATAATTATTATGAGCATGTCACACCATACTACCAACTGTTAAAATGGCCCAAACTGGAACAAAGACGGTTCATAATGAAAGCTACCTTTATGCATAAAATTATAAAAACACAATTACCATATTACTTGTACAAACAAATAACATTTAATATTAATTCAGAAAAAAGCATTACACGGAAGACGGAAACTCCGTCCATTCCATCATATCGAACTAATTTGTATGAAAAGTAATTTTTTATTTCTTCTTGTAAACTATGGAACTCTTTGCCAAACAGTTTACAATCCATAAATAATGATAAGGTGTTTAAAGTAAAAATATCTGAAAATATTGTTAATTGATATGCACCCAACTCTTTTGTTTTTTGTAAAGCTATGTATTTTCGATGCGCTGTATACACACAACTGTATTATTAATGATATGACATATTTTGTCTTGTTTACAGTTATGTACCATGTCTATATTGAACACTGTGACTAATTGATTGAAAAAATTTTCTGCTCCAAGGGACATATTTGTCCCAGAGCAAATAAAGTTGTATTATTATTATTATTATAGGGCCATTGCCTTCCACATCGCAGTACCCCGGCCGATTCCGTGAACTTCACTCTCGCCCGAAGCTGTAGCGGTTGAATCCGGTCCGATCACTTTGAACTGCGCCATCAATGCCTTCTGCTGACACTGCTGCCTCCCAGTAGTGGGGTCAAATTTGGGTAGCGCGCAAAATTTGGTTGGCAAGCAAGGAAATTCTTAATTTTTTCTTTTCTTCTTATTCCATCGATTTGTCTCGTACCTACGACCCTTGGATTTGGAGTTGAACACGCTACCACTAAACCGGTCTAAACCGGACCCCTTAATCAATAACTAGCGACACATCAAGCAACAAAAATATGTCAATCAGGGTCATTCTTAAAAAAAAATATGGCAAGGCAGCCATTTTGATAAGCGACAATTACATTGAGAACAACATTCATTTCGAAATAGCTATTTATCTTAGTTGGATAGTGTTGTTAAAACAAGAAGTTAATTGGGGCTTCATTTTAGCAGCCAAGACGCTATTGTTGAAATCCTACGTCTATCAATATTTCCCATAATTTCCTTCATCCAAGTTACAATTATTTTAAATCGAGCCTAAGAAATATCATTTTTAATAAAATGAAATCTTTCAATGATTTATTTGCTAATTGACTTCATGGAAGAATACAATTAATAAAAAATCAAGAAATATATCATTAATCTTAACAAACTCGCATTATTGGGTACCACACAAACTATATTGTCAGTGAAATTTTGAATGCTTCATACCTTAGTACCGAGACTGTTAAATGACCTCGGTGAAATGAGCCGGTCACCTCATTTCAAGCACTTGTCCACCGCTCTAAAATCAGTCTTCTATTTCATTGGCCCTTCCGGCTGTTTTCTTTACCCATATTGACCATCATGCTAGACTTCTTCAGCTTACAATTTCCCACGTTTTTATCCTCCTCTTTGCCTCTCTTCCTTAATACTACACCACCCCCACAGGCCTCCATTCCTTCAGAGTGGGTAGAAATAAATATAAACTCGCCACTCCAAATAGTTTTATACATGAGAGGCAAGATTAGGCGGTAAATTCTATAAATTTGACAGGAAATAATGAAATGAGGAAAATAATTTCCAAGTTTATTTAGCACATTTCATCTCTTTCGGCGGTTTAATAATGGTGTTCAAACAGCATTGCGATGAAAATTTTCAAATGTTTTCCAACGTCTTTCCGACTGCATCGATTATATTTTTTCTTATTTCTCCACCATAAAAATTCCCACTGATACTCTATCTTGCACATAACATTGCGTGAACTTTCCAACACAGTGATGCACTCAAACAGGAAATACGAACCTGACAAACAGAAAGGTGAATGGAGGGAATCGTATGGTAGAACTGAGGACAAAGAGCAACGGGAAGGGAGAGGAGGGAGGGAAAGGGGAAAACGAGTAACACAAAAGAAAGGAGAGAAAGCGTTGAAGGGACTGAGATAGGACTGGAAGAATGGTCTTTACCAAACGCGTCCCTCCCAGTTGCCAAAGGGTGGAAAAGGAGGGGAATATATAGGCGGTGGAGGGGGGAGAGGGTCGCTACCCTCCTCGTGGAGGACGTGAAACGGGGAAAGACCCTTTAAAAAGCCTCAAATTTAATTATCGGACGCCTTGTATCCTTCGGGGACTTCTGGGTGACTGGTCTGTATTGGATCTGGTGAGTCCGGCGAGAAAGGATGGGGAGGGGGGTGCAAAGTGGGGGGGGAGCGATGATGGTGGAGTGGGGGCTAGGAGGAGGAGAAGAGGCGGATATGAGCGTTAAAGGTTTATAGGACGGAAATAGGAAAGGGGATTAGAAGGGGAGTAAGGGATGCGAAGGGGTTGGAGAACACTACGCGTCGGACAGTGGGGAGAAGGAAAGTGGGGATAGACAGTGAGAAAATGGGTAAAAGGAGAAAAATGGGAGAAAAATAGCAGGCCATACGAGTGTCGACGGGTTAAAAGGAGAAAGGAAAATGGCGAGACTAGGGTTCTAGAACAAGAATTGCTACCTCCCCCCCAGCCCCGAAAAAGAGCAGCATGCCAATTTCTGGCGAGAGAGAAAATAGGACCGAAATGCCGGACAGCACTTAAAAACAAAAGCCTCCAGCTCTCTCTGACGATAAACAGTTACGCTCAAAACTAGATGCCTCTGGCGTCATGGCGAGAGAGAGAGAGAAAGGGTGAGAAGGATGGAGTTGACGCTGTTCCTCGCAGCGTATTGCCTTTCTATTTCTTAAATGTAAGGTATAATTGAATCTGGAGACGACTAATTCCCATGGAATAAAATTATCTCCGATTGACAAGAGGCCAGCTTTGCTAAAGCCGTTTTCGACTTCTAACCCTGATAAGCACTGGATTTAATGCCCAGATGTTATTATTTTTATTCAGTAACAGCTGACGTGGACATATATCGTTACAGTAGATTAAGAAAACTCTTCTGAAGGAACACCAGGTCGATATTAATTAGCTTATACCACTGGCCACCGAACAATCTTGATTTCTATAAAATGAAAAAAAAACGATACGAAAATTATATCCAAGTAGGCAACAAGGAAACTTTAATTATCATGAAACGAATTCTACTGGAAGCGGCATAAGTTATTGATAACGAAGACATAAATTCATCAATTAAAAAAGGAAAGTAAAAGTTAACAAGATGAAAAGCCAGAAGTACCTACTCATTAGAATGCTTTTAAAGGAAGAGAAAATCAAAATTTACGAAACAATTTACACGCCGTGTGACATAAAATAAAAGAATTACGCAAAAAAGCTAGAAATATTCTTCTGAAAATCATCATCAATATTTATACATTACAAAATAATTTATAAAAAATTGACTTTTAAACCGAGAATCGAACAAAAAGAGTAGAGAAAAGAAACAATTGTACCAATTATCACGCGAACGGATATTACATTAGATACAAGTCACATGGATTATTAAAATTCTGCGAATTCAATACCGAAGTCGATGATAATGGTTCAATAAGTTTCAAATACTAGTAAAATTCAAATTCCCTCCACAATACGGTTTACCTCAGTTCACGTCAACAGAGAATGGCGAGATTAAGTGGTTTCAAACTGAAAATGCAAGCAAATCTGGTTTTTATCCTCAGCATGATCACCACTTAACAACCAATTGGGCATGAAGAGAAAATATTTAAACAAGGATTCCTGTAGAGTCAGCCAGTTTTTTTGTTTGAAAAACAAAGCTCTCCAAGAATAAATGCATTTTTGAAAATGAAGCATTTTCCACATGACATAATGGAGAACGCATAATATAGAAAGACCTGTAACATAATATCATAGTTCTAGGCTAAGTATTGAGGTATCAGAATGCAAATACTATACAAAGGTATTTGCAGATCAGACAGCAGCAATTTTATATTTAATGAGTAAAGGAAAAAACATAGATTATGATGAGTGAGCAGGAAGTCAACTCAGTACGTGAAGCACGAGGATGAAATACTCGAGTACTTCATATTCGTAAAGTCCCCCTTACGAGTCCTCATTTTCTCGTTCTTGTAGTGTACTTTTTGCCATCTTCTTTTGTCTCCTTCATTTCCACCCGCCCTTTCTATTCCTCAAATCTTTTGACCTCGTCATAAAGGAAAGGCAAAGAGAAAGGAAAATTATTGGGCCTGAACAGACAAGAAATATACACCAGCAATAGTGAGAATATGAAGCAGATGTGAGAAAGTTGGATGAAAATATTCTAGCTTTTGCCGGCAAAATATCAAACGCACCCGATGAAAAGAATACTTTAGAGAATAAATAATAAACCTGTATTCTGCTGTGGATTGCAAGTAGAAATATGGGAATAAATGTTCCATGAGGTAGGAAAAAATAAGCATTTAGAAATGTATTAAGCTCCGTAGACAGATGTAGAAATGCATTCATTTATCCAAAGAGTGTGATCACGAATGATAGCTTTGGCTATTTGGAAATTGAAAGCAACATATATAAGCAAATCAGAATCAATGATAATAATCATATAGACGACTTAGCTGACGAGAAAACAAACAGAGAAAATAATTAAAAGAGTCTGCTATGAAACAAAGCTAAAATCTATATCCTCAACCCCTTACGTAAGTGTACGCAAACATGTAACGATGTTGTGATGAACAATGAAGGAAAAATGTTAAATAAAAATTATCATGCCACTTTTGAGAAGCGAGAACAAATAAGCATAAATGGTAATGATTATATAGACGACCCAGCTGACGAGAAAATATATTGAGCAAATAATGAAAGAAGTCTGCTATAAAACATGGCAAAAATCAATACCTTAAAACCAATAAATGTACGCGGACAGGTGGTAATGATGAAAGAAGAAAAAATATTACATAAAAATCATCACGCCACTTTTTTCTTGACATGTGATAAGTAAATTAAGTGAAAATAATCAAGAAGCACTGTAACATTTATGTCATATTCTGCTATAAGAAAAAGAGCGTATATTATTTTTCCTATAGCGTAAGAATTTAGTTACAGCTTACGAATAGATAATTACACACGGAGGAAACGTTTTCAGAGAAAGCAAATGGAATTGCGGCGGAATTATTCCGAGGCTGTAATTGAACTAAATCAATTATTGTTTTACCTCGACCGGTTAAAATAACTTCTTAATTAAATCCATAAGTCTGGTCCCGTAGCACGCACTGGGTTAGAATCACGGAATCCCGAGTGATCATTCATATCCTCGTGGCATTCGAGTAATTTTCATTACAAATACCGAAACTATGCCATTCGAAATAATTAGAGGAGGGGACACAGGAATGCGGAATCCTTCACGCATAAAATAAATTAACGCCAGGAGCTTCACGTCCCCCAAATTGGAGCGCTGTGGTAGGTATCACTGCGGCCGCAATATCAATTATTAATCACAGTTGAGGGCATCCACTATCATACTTTCAATTTGCTTAAGCAAACCGCGAACCAAATGTTTACCGGGAAGTTTTGTGCCTCGTTCACTCACGATTGCGGTCGCTTATTATCATCAAGGGTATGTTCCTGTTTTTCCCATCACCCGAGCAGGGCGACTTACAAATAATGGACAAACTACTGCGATGGGGAGCAGAAAAAGGACAGAGAAAAATCGGATATGCAATTAATTGTTCGATCGAGGTCACTGGCAACATTTGTAAGTAGGTGGCTGATACGTTAATAGTAAGGATCACTTAGGAAATTGAACGTGGGCACACAGGAACCAGACATCCGAAATAAATTTATTTAAACGGATCCTACCCAAATGACTGGGTTTTACCTTCCATTTAAGAGACGTAGCGCTGCACTTGAAGTGATACAAATGTACGAATCGAACTTCTAAGAAAAAAAATCTGAACCACTTGATTGTACCCTGATTCTTCGTATGGGAAGTCGGCACTCGAAACATAACACAAACAATTTACTCTTGGAGCAGTATTCTTCGATTCGAGATATGATACATATTTTTATGAATTTTGTAGGATGATAATGCGTAAGAAAATAAGTAATAATGAAAGAAGAGAGATTATTACGGAAGTCTGAATACACATACAGTGCCAAAATATTATAGAAAGTTATTTACGCGGAAATGAAGAATTTTTTTAACTCTCATCAAATTTCATGAATTGACAAATGAACCCAAAACCGCGTCGAAGGTCTCTTATAATATCTTAACTAGAGATCAGAGACTGCAAACACAAAGAGCCGGAAAAAATGAAAAGACTGCGTGCGTGTGGCTTACTTTACGGTTCGCTCGGAAAGAATCCATTACGGTGAGTCAATCCTCGATAGCAACCCCTTTTCCAGCAACTTCAATATTGACCTTAATGCCATCAGCGGATCGATAACAACAATGCTACGACTTTTGGCATTTGTACACCACTTGGATCCACTCGTGGAGCAGGAGGAAGGATATTTAACGCCGCTCTCATCCGACTCCCCTCCCCCCCGTACACCCTCAACTGTTTCCTCCCGTACCCTATACCTCTCACTCCCGCACTTCTGGGTCGAGCAAGTATTTACTCATTTCCCCAGAATGATCTGGAGCTCGAATCCTCTCCGCTGCTTCTCATCCTGCATGCATCCCTCAGGGCTAACGTATCTGCCTCTCTTCCCCATTCTCTCTTCCCTCACCGTTTTCTCCCTCTCTCTTCCTCATCATATTCCCCTCTTCTCCCTCACCTTTCACCCTCATCCTCAAGTCTCTTCCAGTAACCCTTAGCTTCCTTCCGCCTCCTGTTCTCCACCACAAACCCAAGTCGGAATCCATTAGAGGGGGAGAGAATTATCTCCGCAGTGTGAGAAAATCCTTAATGTAGTTTTGAGGACTGGTTAGAATGCGCTAGTAACTGTGTACCTAGCTATGCTGGAAAAGAAGCAATTATTAATTTACATTGAAATTGAAAATCAACCTTATTATTATCGCGACTGCGATTTGAATAATAACAATGACTTCCCGACTTGTTAACGATAATTGTAAATATTGAGCCACCAATTTTTCCCTCCAAGCCTCTTTTATGTCCTTTAACATCCTTCTATCTCTGATTCTCCTAAGAAAAACTGTATGCGGAACACATGATGGAGCTAAAAAATATCTTCATACAACGTGATTCTTATTAATTTAATCATGAGGAATGAGAATAATACAGTGATAAATGAGCGAAACTTTTACTCAGAACTTAAAAATATAGTCATCATAGCAGAAACCGGATTATAAGAAAACAATTTTTCTCTAATGTGCCGTAAAGATATTAATCATAGTCTTCGTCTCCATTACCAGTGGACTCAACCACACAATCACTATATGAATAAACTGAAACTTTCTACAACTCCCTTCACAGCCAGGAATTTGCACGGCACTGAATAAACTATCTTCAGCTATCCGTGTTCCAAATATTCCTCTCCATATGATACAATCTTTCCTTCCCCCAACCTCAAGGTAAAAACTAAACTCTCCTTCTACTTACTCTCTCATCTCCTACCGCGTTCGGCACTCATGACACGGCAGAAAAACACTCTTCTTTCAGTGCAATTAATGCAGTTTTGGCTGATTTTTGGGGACCACTTATCTTGATAATATATATTATAATTAATAGTAAAATAAGAAATTATTATCGTATCCTGACAATCGTTTCGTGGGCTTACCCAAAAGCAAACGCAAATATTTAATCGCCATCACTCACCCCTCCCATCTCTGAGCTAAAGTATAATCTTTATCTATAAGCAAACATATATATGCCACGGGGATAAATATGAGTGAATATATTTTTAAATCCTTAAGCATCGAGACTTCCTCTATCTATCTCCAAATATTTGAAATTCTCTCTCCCCTTACTCCACCTCCTCCTTAGCTCTTTATGTAGCTTCTCCCAGTTCTTTTCCCATCCTTTAACCTACTCGTAAGCCACCAATAACACTAGGAAAACAATGTACTGGACATCAAAAACATTACTTTCAAGAGTTAGAGAACAGTGTGTATAGTTTCAATGTTTTTAAAGCAGATGGCATAACAGTTTTACACTTTTTTTCTAAACCAGAATCATCTCTTTCACCATCGACGTTTAAATACGCAACGAATCAATTCACTCAGCTTCTTATCATTTTTACTTACTTTAATAGGTTAAAATTCTTTTGATTCTTTCAACACCCCCAATCTACATGCAAGGTAAAAACTAAAACTTTTGCAACCAGACGGATGTGTCTAACCACCAAGTAACAGGGTAAGATACACCGAATAGATTGAATATTCTATTCAGTGCGATATATGACATTTTTAGCAAATAACAATAAAATGACGTCCAAGATGCATTTGCTGGCGCAGTGACTTTGAATATTGGCATGGGGTCCTTTAGCGCTGATTAAACCTATATTTAATTTATTAAAATATAAAAATCAATTATACTAAAAGAAATTTTGAATGAATAGTTTAAGATAAGGCCAGATTGATTCTAAACATTAAAGAATGGCAGAAATTTAAGAATAGTAATTTCACGAGATACTTAGCGAGACTTACACGAGATATTGAAATAATTCAGTACTTCAAGTCTATATTGCGCTTTTCCTCATAGGCGCATTAAGTAAATTCCAAGAACACTATTTCCACGGATCGATTTTGGAAGTGATATTAGATAAACACTTACCAAATTAATTAAAGCACCACACATCCACTAAAAATAGTCGAAAAGGATGAAAATTGTAATGCAGAGACGACTTAAGAGGAAACCTCGTAGCGGATATGGGATCAAAACACTTTCTTACACATCAACAAAGAGGATTTCGTCTTATTTGTTTGCTGAAGGACGATAAAATCTCCACAAGTAAGCTTTTGTGTACCAATATGATTGAAAATGATTACATACACAGAAAACTACTTCCCATCACTTATGGATAGAAGGTAGTTTTTAGCCAATAAAGAAAAATCTTAAAAAGCTCCAGTAAAATATCAGATGAATTCACAAATCAAAAGATGCAAGAAATGAAGTATGTGGATGAAATAAATAGAAAAGACAGGAGGAAGTGTTGCCGCACTATTTTTTTGGAAAAAATTGGTTTTGATTGTATTATTGTGTCCATCCTTCTCAGATATTGTAAATTGAGGGCACTATGAATAGAATTCCATCAACGGTATCATTATCATCATGTAAAGTATTTGTAGGATTAGAGGTTAGGCATTACCCTCCACCTTGTATTTTCTTGTTGAGAGAACACTAATTTTCACTTTACATGGGAGAGCCATTCCACGAAAACTCACTTTTGCTTCTTACTAAATGAAAATAAAATCACTTTCACCATGACCGGACCTTTACGGGAAACCCCAATTGATTGGGAAAGTAAAAATGGACAAATCACAGAAAAGGAAAGGCCTTCGGAGAGCGGGGAGAAGAAAAAAAACAATCTTTCTTCGAATGTTTGGAGGGGTTCTGTGCTTCGAGTAAGGGCGATAGGAAATCGAGGTAGGAAAAATCCCGGGTCCCGTGGAGAAATGGAACGCGCGGCCTTAAGGGGATTGGGGAGGGGGGTTGGGAAAGTAAGAAGAGGCTTTAACTGCGACCCTAAAAATCGGAGAAGGTGGCAGGTGGACGAGCAGACCAAAAGGAGAATGATAGAGAGAGAAGTATTGGTGAAAGACGAGGGAATGTTGGGAGGGGATTTCTTTTTTTTTGACGAAACGCTGGGCAAAAAGGGTGTGAAAGAGTAAGTTTTTCGGCAAAAGCTACAACGGAATGACAGGGACGGAAAAAGAAATAGAAAAGAAGGAATCAAGGGAGGTGAAAAAGAGTGGAAAACTAGAATATGAGTCGGAGAGGCTAAGAAGTGAACGCTGGCGAGACTGGAAGATTGAGAGAGAGAGAAAGATAGGGAGAGTTCTGATGAGGGACACTGGGAAAAGGGAAAAGCGAAGGCCGACCGGGGAACAGGTCTTGGGGAGTGTCATTTACGACGAGTGAGATATGAAGAGGGAAAGGGAGGGAGGGAAGAGGGAAGGATGGGACGGCGCCCGTGAAAACGGGTCGTTTCCGCACGGGGGAAAGTACTTGTAAACTTCTAGCGCTTCAATGGTGACGGATTCAGAGGACCCAAAACGTCTCCTTCCACCCGATTCGGGGCGATTCCCCCGACAAATCTCCGACGGCGGAAACGGGGGGGAGGCCATAAATAAACCGTTCGTATGTTTCAATGGTGTCCTTCACCAACGAGGCCGAAATTTTACTTTCTCGCTTTCGGATCGAAACTCTTGTGTCGTAAAAAATACTCTCGAGTCCAAAGATTGTCGTCGCGTCGTAAATATGGCCGTAAGTAAGGTCAAGAAGATGAAAAATGCGACTGATTCTTGCTCATAAACATCTCTACAAAGTCGCGGAGGAATTTTGGAAATATTTTCTCCGTCTCTTTTAATGATACAAAATACTTGCTGGCAATGTGGTTTAAAGTGACGATTATTATGAGGAAAAATCAGATATTGCCCGCCATATCGTTCAACAATCACAATGGCGCCACTTTTTAAACGTTCAATATTTTTTTACAATACTATTTGCGCAATTTTCATTGTGCTCAATGAGTATAATTTTGTTTAGTATTTGGCGCCCAATTATATCGACTCCACTGACGCTATCGTGTCTACAAGTTCATTCGACTGCAAGGTCAATTTGAGTTTGTCAGTGTTACTTCGAGCGCCAGTACTCCGACGACGTTAGTGAAGGTTACTTCACCTAGAACGCTCAGTTCCGCTGCAAGTTCTGTTTGTAATCTATCTCGTAAATACGAAGAAAATACATCTCGTCTCAAACTAAGAATTTTGAGTTTTTATTCATCATTATCTTCAACACACTGGAATATTCGCACAAAATGCTACCTGCACCAATGTCAAATAAAGAAACGAAATAAAGCAAGGAAATACAACCCAGTGACAAGCTGTGTAAAATCTACTAATCTCGGATAAGAAGCTTAGTTTCAGCATGAAAACACCACGTCACATGTCTCCTTCCCTAGTACAAAGGGCATAGTAAATTTGAAGAGGTCGGGTCTCTGAGGTAGTTAAAGCTCAAATTTCTCATTCCAGAGTCTCCAATCCATACACTGACAGAAGCATATATTTGTCAGAGGAAAACCAATCACAATTACATAGCTATGCTATCCATCGGAAGTTACACTCATTTGTGGATCGCTATCGCCATAAAGTAAGCCGATTCCGACGCTATATCGCTCTGCCCTTCACTATTTCCTCATCTCCCTAATATCCTCCCCTTAAAGCAATCCTCTTATGGTAAATAGTTCATCGTAAGTGGCCAGACGACTTCAGTTCCAACATATTGAGAGCATCTAGAATACAGCCTTTCCCGAATGAGATCGTGAAACGGGATGGATATTCTAATAAAGAACTCTTTTGCTTCCTGCATTTAAGTGATATATTAATTGATTTTCCTTTATTTGGGAGACGCTACCTATCTCATAGGAGCACAAGAGCATTTTTTCAATACTCTTTATAGTCCAGTTCTCCTTGAGTTGGGTTAGAAGAAATGACAGTACATTGCCTTGTCCACTTACATACATGCATTCATACCAATCACTTCGTTCCCGTCCTGGATAGGCACAGTCACAAAGTTTCACTCATAAATATATATCTGTACACCAAACTCTGCTTCAATACGGTGTCAGTGCACCGCATATACCTCCTAGTGGTGGGTTGCGGGCAACGGCATGCTGGCACGTGGTGCGGGTACTGCAAAAGCTGGTATCCTTGCATACTCTATTACAACTTACTCATAAGAGTCACAAAGAAACCTCGGACGGCCGAAGCCAAGATTGGCGGCGGAAGTTGAATAAGGTTGGCCTATCAAGATACAGACTTGTCCACTTAACCGATGTTATTCAAATCGGGGATCAGGCTGGTGTGGTGGATAGAGTACTGGCTAACCATACGGATGTTCAGGGTTCAAATCCCGGCAGAGGAAGATGTTTTTCAGAAGAAACCCGATCTCTACTTGAGTGCCTTGTGGAGGGAACTTCAAGTACAGTACTCCGTCTGTCTGATGAGACGTTGAACCGAGGTCCCCTTGGCGCCTTTCGTTAAGAGCAGGCGAATGCTGACGACGGGTTTCTATCCACCCTTCCTCCCTTACCTATCCCCTATGGCGCAAATGACCTTAGTAGTCGGTCTCCTCCCCAAAAATCCCATCCAATTATTCAAATCTCTCAATAATTCAACATTTGTGCATCAAAAGTGTACATAAGTACTAGGACTACGAATATTATGCTTGTGGTTAATCACGTACACTAAATATGGAGAAAGTAGCTTCACCTTCGCCTAGAGTTGAGCATACGTAACATCATCTCTGTAGAGCCAACATACCCAGATTTCCTAACTTGCGCAATCAAATTAACCTGGTAACTAACCAGCTTGAAGTTGGTATGAACCCCGATTTTTTTTTATTTAAAATTAAAAAGGATGAAATGACCGGTGATTTACCCGAGGAATCAAAATGATTTAACACATTATTTACGTAAACCGATACAACGAATCCTGGGCCAAAATTTACCTTCCCCTACTCCCCAGTTCCTCTCCTCTACTCACTATTCGTATCTCGCACGATACCATAATATATAAAAATACACGCATTCCCTTAACCCATGTCTCCGAAATATGGAACAGACATCGATCACAGAATAGATTTGGAATATTTAGAAATCCAGGATGATTTCACCGTGGCATCATCTTATGATAAGATAAGATAAGATAAGATTTATTGGCTCTAGGAAAGAATTCCTCTGGATCAGGCATAAGTAATTACAACTCAGGCAAAAAATAAAAACAATCACATAGAAAACATGTCACTATTTACAAGAATCTTATCAAATCACAACACTTGCCCACAACAAATATAACAATTCCATGCTCTATACATTGTAGCAATCACAAAGGTAGCATATTCATGAATTTAATCCAAGATATTTAACAAAATATTAACTATCACTGAGATAATAAGACAGCAAGAATTTTTTAAATATTTCGGTTGACTTAATATTTTTCAGCGTTTGCGGAATAGAATTCCACACAATGCATGAATTTACATAAAAAGAGTTATGATACATAGACGTTCTGTGGCAGGGTACAATTAATTTGTTACTACTTCTCGTGTTTTTAGTTTTTTTGACCAAATTATCTTTATATGGCTGATAAATGTAAGAAAGAGTTTCAGTTTTTAATAATTTGTGCATAAATACACCCATTTGCAATTTTCTTCTTATTATGCAAAGTTTCGCTGGCGTAGCAACAAGCACCTCTAGAACACGTGTGTATATTAGCAAGTTTTAGACCCTGTTTTCAAAAACATATTAAAACTGAAAATCTCTTGCTACCGCGACGGCGATACTGTCGTCAGAAGAGATTTTCCACGCGGACGACTACGTGGAAACCCGACTGCTTTAACTAAATCACTCCACTAAAGCCACTTTCGAGATATTGATTTGATTTCATGAAACGGTCCGTAAATACTAGATGTTCCAGAACTATTCGAGACTTCCTCTACTGGCTCTTTAATTTAACATGCCTCTCTTAGTCTTATCCTTGTCCAAAAGTGCAAGCATTCCCTTTACCGGCGTCCCTGAAAACTCATTTCGTCCTTCAGCAACGGAAAGTAATTTATCTGGTCGAGATGGTAACCATCCTACGGTGACCGTTGTCAGAAATTCTGCAATGCAATGGGAAAGGTCAAGGGTCAACGTACGTCATGCTTGGTGGACATATCGGGTCTCGTTTCAGGCGTTAAAGAGGATACAAAAACTGTCGCAAGAGTAGGAGTGTATTTAAGGAAAAGCAGAGTGAGTTAATGGTTTCTAGGAAGAATAGGTGGGTGAATTTGCTAAACCAAAACTATCGGGATTCTCAAGCCCACGGGGGGTAAAGTGGTGTGAAAGCATAACCCACAAGAAGAAACAAAGTTTAGGAAACCTCAAAAATACCGACTGATGTAATTTATATTCTGTCCTGTTTAAGTATTGCCAACGTAGATAATCGTGAGATAATCACTATTAAGATCACAGGTCACTTTAATTGAATTGATTTAGCTTCACAAAGGAATTTTACTGATAAAATTTCGTAAAAGCTGCACAGACTGGCTGCAATGGGACTTAGCGATTAAGGCTAGCACCTTATTTCCACCATTCTCATATTCCAAGATACGTGAATTAGAGAACATGCTTAGGATTACTAGGAGAAAGGATCAAGATGGAGGGAAACTCGTTGCCAGCATTAGTCTATTCTCGGCGAAGGATGCCGTATGTTCATTAGTTCCAGATCTTATCCGATGGAGGCAGACCTGCACTGAAAATGCTAAATACATATCATATAGGCGTGGGCATCCACAGAAAAATTTAGTGCTCTGCGCACTCTCGTCTCTCTTAGTTTTAACAGATGATGGGAACTAAACCAAACCATTATTTATGCGTTAATTGCAAGACGCTAGATAGCCTAAGAGTACACAGCGGGAGAAGATTTTTGGACAATCTACGCACTTCAAAGTTATGCAACGTGCAAAATTAGGTATTTTTCACAATTTCAGATTAACTGTGATCTCAGTCATAAAAAACCAGCCACCTTCACGATAGACGTTCTACTCATAGGTAACACAAGAGTAAAACATGGCCTTTAACATTTCCATCACAGAACAGGTACATTCGATTTTAGAATTTCCTAGGCACAGAATTATAGCACGCAACGATCAAAAGGAGAGGTTATGATTACAGAATTTAATGTTAAATTTAGAGATTGTAGGTGATAAGTAATTATAAATTGACGGGGATAATCATGGAGAATGGTTATAATAAAATAATAAAAGCTGCCAAAAGTGAAAATAGAGAACACTAAGGCCTCTGAAAATCCAAAAAGATAAGGAATTTTCAAATCGCTAATTACGGCTTTGGATGAACTGCAAAGAGTGTAAACATAGTTGCCGATTTTGTTGGAAAATTATACTCTGACCGAGTTTTATAAATTCAGTACGGCTATTTTCTCGATACGTTTTCCCATTACTAACGATCACGATGACTAACCGACAGTCATGCGAAATGCATAATACTCGAACTCTTGGTTAAGTCATTTTGCAGCTAACTTAAACCTGGTAATAAAAATCGGACCGCACACTACCTCTGTTTTTCAATTATTATTAAGTTATATCAATATGCCCCATTTGAAGTGTATTATATTATCTCCATAAATGCTACGCTATCATCCACCTTCTACCATGACCTTTTAATATTAACCTCGGATTTTTAAAGCAATTGTTTAGACATTTCTGAGAAATGGAACTATCTAAATCAGAGATAAACAGAGAAACTTGCCAAATTGATTGCACCTATGCAACATACCGGTCGGTATCAAAACAACATCGGTGAAGTGTAGCATCAATCACTACGTGGTTAGTGTATAAGGTCGTGCTGGTGTAATTTGTCAACATTAGGCGATGTAAAATATTTTACGGCCGTTAAGACCACTTCCTTTCAAGGCATTCTCGCCAACTACGAGTAGATTTGGACTTCTTTTCTTTAAATATTTCTAACACTATGAACAATTCTCCATTTATATAAGCATCAAATTATTCAATCGTTTTACACATATGCATATTTTAGAGATCATCGGGATTTGCCACGGTATTAGCTTTATTGAGCCACACAGACCGTATATGAGAGAAAAAAAATCTCTTTAAGAAAAACGGATTGCCACGAATGGGACTTGAATGTTCATCCCTCGATATCGAGCATAGATTTTCATCCAGTTCAATTTCCGATGCGTCTTCCTCCCGAATGGATTTTCGTGGGCAGAAGATGCTGAAGGCTGCCGGACATCAAATGCAGCAGAAGTCAAAACTGGCGCCAGTTGCCACCGTCAACGAAGTTAAAACCAGGCATGAAGCTCCATGCCGTGTTCCCTTTTTTCTGACAAATTTTGGGCACAAAGGGACTAGCTACGGTATAACCTTTATTGACTGCGCACAAGTGCTCAAATTATACGGAGGAAAAATCATTCGCCGTGACCATTACTCGAGTCCAGATGTTTTTGCTATATTTCAACATGCGCCATTTATCCTGTAAGATTACGTTAAAACGCTGATATCGCGAGGCATAAGCCTGTTTAGGGTCTGCTCATGCTCTCCAGACTGAAAAAAGCATAACCTCCCTCATCATCAACTACCTGCAAATATGACGACAATTTCATTCGCATTTATCTAATAAGATGTTCACTGCTACAGACATCACTTTTCAATTTTCAGCTTGTTGGCAACCTTTGCCATAGAATTATTGATATTTTAGAGAAAAAGCTCCAATGAAGATCTGTTAAACCATTTCAATTAACAATATTTCACCCAGTGTAATTCAAAAATTGTTTCCATCAAAATTTAATCAAGCAAAATTAGGAGAGAATAAATTTTATGGCCGCTATAACTTTTTCTCACGACACAATGCATGCTCCCAGAAATCAATGGTTTCGCCCTCCTGAGGGAATGTTGACTGTTATATGAAAAAGTCACGCTTCTTCCAAATATTTTTAAATGGTGAATTTTGTGCTTCAAATAGAAATGATTTACCAGCCAGCCAGTTTATATCAGCCGCCTTTAGAAATCAAAGGTATCAGGAAAAGCGAAACTAAGCATATGCACCGATTTTGTGGCGTAGTGAAGTCCCATGGAACCATCTATCTTGAGCTCTCGGACTGTATAAAGGCAAAATAGCTGAAGAACGCAGTAGCACATTTGCCTACCATACTCTAAGACAGCAAGGACACAATTCATGAAGAAATAAGGAAACTGGGTAAAGGAGATTCTTTTTGACAGTAGAAGTAATTATTTAAAGCTTTAAATATACGATGACAATTTCATAGTTAAATTTTTCAAAATAAGTAAAGCATGAAAGCGGTAAAAATGAACTTATATATATATTTTTATGGGAATCGCTCTGACTCATTTGGGGTGGGATTGGTTACAAACATTGAATTGCCAAGAGTTATATACCACTCCTGGTTACACGCGAAAGATTCAGGCAAAATTTCAGGTCAATTTGTTACGTAATTTTTTATGATAAGTTTAGTGAAAATACTCTCAGAAAGATTGACGCCACTACATTTTATACATTAGTATAGGGAACTACCATGTGTTTCACCGGGTCATATTTCAAGAGAAATGGCTCATCATTTCCATAATACTGAGGGTTAATAGAAAGCAGTGATTTTGAGATATGGTGGGGTCCCAATGAACCATCTCTCTTGAGCTCAAGGAGTAAATTAAGGCTAAATAGGAGAAGTACGTAGATCTCAAGCAGTGAGGAAAATTTCTCGCAGTAAGAAACAAGACGTATTCCAATGGGCCCTAATCATTAGAATCCATGTTACGAGCTAAATGCAGGTGCAACGTAAAAGGTCGTTTAGCGCACAAGGAGGGATAGGGATAGAAAATACCTTAACTGAAATCTCAATCACATTTGTCAATATTGATTATTTATATTGATGAAGCCACAAGAGGCCCGGCCGAAATTTCCCGTATTTAATATTACATTACTCAGATTGCCAAGATAACATGCTATTCATATACTTTCATTCTGGATATGATAGCATTGAAATCAGAGAAAAATTGATAACTTTGGAATTTAAAAATTATATTTGAGCAAAACCGGAGAGTGACAAAATTGATTGCATGAATAAAATATTTAATTCTCTATGCCGACTGATAGTGGACATATCAATTCAAAATCTTGGTTAAAAGAGCAAAAAAGGGACCTATGCACTCATTCTAATGTTTGTCAAGGTTTTTTTTATTCTAGGGGCCGCAGTGTTCCTGAAGCCTTTTTTACATAGCCTACAGCTCAGTATAGCGTCTACGCTAGAATCATACTATATTTCAGGTCAATTAGTTTAGTATTTTTCGAGGAGAAGAGAGACAAACCTACAAACAGCACTCCTTTTTTATACATAAGTATAGATATTCCATTCTTCTCAATTCTCTGGTATATTTTAATGACAAAGACGGCATCAATACTTAGTAAATTACGTCTATATAACTTCCCAAAAAATAAAGAGGCAATATCTGAAGTACTGCTTCATTAACGATGCGATGCTGATACCAGTATTATTTATCGGCAAATATTTATTTTAAAAAATAGTCAACTCTGTACTTACTCAACATGTTGTGCTCTAAATAAATCTTACTTTGGTATGAACTAATGTTTCATGAATGCTTTATTAGGTAAATCGTTAGACCTAAAAATTTAGTTAAAGTTTATTACACTAAATTAAGTCAATACTCATTTCTGAGAAACATTTTATACTTACGGATAAATTATGCACTTCGATTATGAATTAAAGAGTATAAATATATACTATAAGGATATAATTAGGCTGATAATTTTTGCACTGGGAAAAAAACGCCCAATTGCGCAAAATTGTTCTTCTTTCACTTTCTGCCTTTCACTCTGTTCATGATGGAGTCATGGAAAACCAACATTAAAAAATTACACTAATCATGTTATCCCGACATAATTCCTACAGTGACGGTATGTTCTAGTGCGAGCGCTCCAATACACCACGAAAAGCCATGATAAGGGTAGAATAAATGACATGATATGAACCAGAATTACAACATTGTAAATTCCGTTAAATCTGGTATGTATGACAATTGTTTACGAAGATAAACTAAGTACAAATTCGTAAATTCACAAATATATTCACTTTATTGTGAAAACAGATAACCAAAGGCAATCTAACTATTTGCTATTGTATTAAGAGCACTCCGCTTCCCCCAAATTTTGTCAGTCATTTTTCTCCTCCACTTCTACTTGCTGTAACTGCACAAAGGAGTGTTGTGCCGCTTTTAATCATATGATGATTATGCTTCATCATCTAAACCCTGGTCGATGTGGAGAGAGTTTTTAATTTGGTAGTATTGTAAAAGTTTCCTGAAGTTGATAAATATTGCCAATTTAACTACCTAGGGGCAAAATAAAGGCCATAGGTAAGTTTTGGTTTAGTCTATATATTTAGCTATAGCTCTGCCATTCGTTGAATTTTCCTTGATACTACCTGGATATGTACTTTCTGTAGCGAAAAAATGATGAAGTGCATCATACTAGCTTGGGCCTCGAGAAAGCATTGCACTAGGCCGCAAAATTGAAGTTAAAATACTGAGAAGCCACGAACACAAAATCCACAGAGGCTTCCAAAGGCTTTAGTGCCAAAGGTTGTGATAGTGTTGGCTTGGTCATAATATTTTCAATAAAGTAAGCCAATTCTCACGCCGCTTTCATTGCATTCTTTTGAAGTAATTATAACTTCTATTCCAGCTCAACTTTTCTTTCATATTGCACGTATTATGGGCTGTATGCAGCTAAAAATTTCGGAAATATATTACACTCTGGCACCCGGTAGAGGGACATAATAGATTCATCTTGAATTTTATTTTCCAAATGGTATTCGCAAAAATTCACTCAAGAATTAAATAAAATAGTACTGAAAATTAAGAGAATAATCCATTCAGGCTTTGGAGAAAAAAGGGTGTTTATTTTAGGTAATCTAATTTTGGGTTCAAGTATTGCAAATATAGTGAATTTTTAATTTCGGGCTTTGACACGGGTACAGGTGAAGTTCTGATAGGAGTATACGTCGATATTCCAACTTAAGAGGATAAGATATTACGGCTATGACCATAAGCAATTATATAAAGAACCACGATGTTTTCAAAGTATTAGGTAAAATTTAGATTTTCGAATAACATGTAGCCTATAACCTAGAGTTATAAATCCCTATTAATCATACATAACAATAGATAAACAACAAAATAATACACAAAAATAAGTCATGATCAAATACTTTTAAGCTATTAGGTAACCTGTGTCAAAAAAATCAATATCATCTTTTGAAAAAATCTACTACGACACGCTTCTTAAAATACTTCCGGCTGTTTATGCTGGCAAGAGATTATGTACGGAAACTCCAGATCCCTCGAAAACATTGGATACACTAACCTCAGATTATCCGGAATTTATGAAATAGGAGCTACCCCTATTCTCGTGACCAAAAGGTGTAAAGTGATTTTTACGACCAGATCCCATATCAGCTCTGAAATTTATGCGTAGAGATTATCAACAAGGGAGCAGATCTCGTTAAAAAATCTTGATCTGAAATCAGCGACGTACTGAAAAATATTTGGAAAGCACGCAAGGTTGAAAAGGCTCGCGGAGCGTTCGCATTTCAAATTTCATCCAAGTTGTTATAAAGCAACAAAATTACCACATGAATGCTGACGCTGACGCACAATAAGCACACTTTGGAGGTTCACCCGTCTCACCCCACACAATAAAGACGTAGCTTGGAGAATGCCTTACGAAACCTCGCTTCCCTTTTTCAAATCACTGTCACATCGTCATAAACCGAGCCGACTTAATTAGCGTGAGGAGAGCTAATTATCACGACACGGAGGACTCCAAATTTATAATCCCTCCAAAGAACGTGAGGCGAAATGAAATATGTATTTTTTCCAAATCATCTTCCTTGTTTCTTCCTTCGGCATAGATTTGTTTTTCATTTTCATTAACATACACGCCAAAAGATTAAAATAACACACAGGGCGCCCCATGGGAAGAAAAAATATATAAAATATTTTTCACTACTCGGAAGAGTTCTCAGCGCAGAGAGGCTAAAAAAAGACTGGGAGTCTGAACGTACGCGGAGATGAGATGTAGAAGGATAAAAAAATAACCCTCCATATTTTTTCACAGAATTAACCCTGGCGCCTGCTTTATATATGCGACCCGGATGTGAGACCCGCCGGGATCTATCAAAGGTTAATGTTCACCTTGAGAGACAGAAGCGTATACACACACGGGCGGCAAAAATCCTCGAGTCACGTAGCATAATTTTTCGCGACTTCGGTGGTGCACCCACACTACTCTTCTGCTCTTCCGTCTCAATCCCCTCCCAACGTTCCACCGTCAGACACCCGCGAGTGTCACCCAGACACGTCGCCTTGGAAGTTTCGAAGCATCCCGTATGCAAGACCAGCCGCACGCCCCCATATATAGACAACGGAAAGACATGAAGCAGAAGTCTAGGCGGTAGAGGTGGCGGGTGGGGGAGGGGAGATAGAGACAGGGATCTTCTGAGGAGATGGGCGGGGAGTATGGTGGGCGAAGGGTAAAAATATAGATATGTAGGCGGTCGCAGGGGGAGGATGCATCGGGGGTTGAGGTGGGCGATGAGACGAAAGGTGAGGGGTATAGAGCTGACTTCTGTGACCCGAAATCGTCAACGCTCCCTGGATTCCCAATCATTTTCTAGGAGAGCGTTGCAAATGATAATTTACATTTTGCTCCCAGCTATCTTTCATTTCAACGTAATTGGCTCTTAACGCTGATCCCCATAACCTTTATTATATTGTGTATGCCCGGATAGAGACGTTTCAATTTACAAATAATTAAGTTATGATAAAATATAGAACCGCTTCAAAATCATGTCTTGGATTCACTTATTTGAAAGGATTTTTCGAGAGAACAAAAATAGGTAATCTAATAGAAAATAAACTAAATACGAATTTGGAAATGAAATAATTCAAGGAATAATTTATTATTATGCAATATCCGGCAGCAACAAGGTCACTTAGAGGATATTATAAGGATCCAGACTCAACTATGAGAAAAATTCACTCATCTCCACACGAAAACGTGCCTACATTTTCTGGATACCTTATAAAAACCAACACTCGATATGCAAAAAAGGGGAATAAATAATAACTACAGAGACGAAAGAAGTTTTTCTATCAGGCAGTTAAAATACAATATTTTGCAAGCAATTGCATAGAATGCATTCCAATTTAACTTAAAATGAATGTAGGTGTAAACACCATGAAACGGTAAAAATATAACAAATTTCATAACAAATTTTTTTTTATAAAATCTAATCTATTTGCTAAATATATGTAGTCGAGGCATAAAATTGAATCACGAATTTCAGGCTGTGCGCCGAAGCCGAAGAAATTATTTTTAGGACTAAATAAACGTACTATGAGAGCAATGTTAAGGTAAGCAATAAATTTCTCAGGCATCACACTTGAGAAAAATTATAAACTACGCACGCTAACATATCTGACGCGATCTGTGAAAGAACGTCCTCATTATTTTTAATAAGGTGTCTCCTGGGAGCGTACAGCTGTACTATCCCATGAAAAAACGAATTTCTCTAAATGTAGAGCGGTAAAAGAAGGAATTTTTGGCATCATTAGAGTGACAAGAAACCTTCATAATAACATCAAACTCATTACATTTTATAAGAAATGATATGTCTAGTTCAAACTACCTCCATCCCTGAGATAAAAGCATTTTTCTATGCGCAATGTCTCCAAAGTAGAGTTAGCTTCAAATTTTGGCAATTGTCAAATCAACAAATTATCGGAGGTAAGCAATCGATTCCCGTATTAAAAATCGTATCTTTCACTTAAACGTAAGGGAGAGATGGACTAGAATCGTATAATGGAAGAGCAGGGAAATACAGACCATGGAAGAAGAAAGGAAAGGGAAGGCAACATGAAATGTAATAATTCGTTACGTTTTATAAAAAGTGATATATCTAGTTCAAACTACCTCAATCCCTAAGATTATGGCATTTTTCTATGTGCAATGCATTCAAAGCAGAGTTAGCTCCAAATTTTTATAATGGTCAAGTCGATAAATTATCGTAGATTAGTAATCAATTTATCATATATTTCACTTAAACTTACGGGAGAGATGGACTATAGTAGCATAATGAAAGAGCCAGGGAAATACAGACCATGGAAGAAGACAGGAAAAGAGGTATATCTGGACAAAGGGATAGAAACGGGCAGTGGAAGAGGCCAAAAAAGGAGTGAAAAAAACCGAGATGGCGACGCTGCCGCCAGGCTTCGAACGAGAATAGGATACGAGAAGGATTTAGTAGTGCGACGAAGAGGACATGGGCGGTAGCCGGGGAGGGGGAGGGAACATGGGGTAGCAAAGGGAGTTCGGAGAACAGGAAAAAGACCAACTCGTTGTCCGAGGCGATATTGAGGTCATTAAAGGCCAGAAGGGGATGTGAACATTTTTTTCTCTGAAGGGCATCCAATAAATCAGGGCCAATTTTGAGGGCGGGGCACGGTATTAATCCCGACAATATATTAGTATTAGGCCTCGGTTCGGTTTCGATCCTACTAGATCTGGAAGCATTTATTTTTTGCTTGATAGTGTACCCCAGTCGGTTCCCCGGGGGCAATTCAGATAGCCAACGCTGACCACTTCACGATCCCATGGATACTCGTTCTGAGCACATTCTCTATGACGCCTTGCTTGACACATAAAGCTTCTCGTCGTAAAAATATATACACACACACAGAAATGATATAGAGATGTGTAGCCGGGATTAAAAATCCGGAAGAGAATGAAAAATGACATTGCCATCATGAAGAAAGAGTAATGTGGCGAAAAGATCAGTTAGGGTTCACCACAGTGTAACGTAATAAATTTGGTTCACAGTCAGTCTTTCTCAGTACATGTATGAATATGCACTGATTTTGCAAAAAACTGTCTGCCGCAATCTTGTCATTTACCCATTCACGAATCGATCGCAAAAATTTAAATGTCTGAAATATTCAGCATACAAATCCGATAAAACTACTCAAAGAGTTAATTTGAACAATTGATCCGTTCACATGATTCGGAAATGTCAAACCATTCCACGTAATACATACATACATATATAACAATCACGCCGTTCCCTTCCGTAGGCACAGTCACAAAGTTTCACTCATAAATTCATATTTGCACACCTAACTCTGCTTCAATAATGTCCTCCATACTGACCTATCCTTGCAAACCTCTTTTTCCTCATTTACCTTCATACACGCCCTCCTGTTTTTAAGACTCCTAATATTCCTCCTCCTAAGAATTTCCTCAACCACATTAAAACAACTTTCTCAGCCTACTTCTACCTCTCGCACTCTTCATTTCACTCAAATATGTTTCGTTATTCGCCTCTTATCCACTCTCTCAACATGGCCAAACCAACGTGGCACATTCCTATCATATAGGCCCATTACTGGAGCATCTAACCCACATTCATTTATTACCCACTCATTCCTGACCCTATCCATCCTACTTGTGCCGCAAACACTCCTCAGATAACTAATACCCACAGCGTTTAGTCAACTCTTATGCCTATGCTGACGTACCCATGTTTCACTACCATACAACAAAGTAGGGAGAAGTACACTTATGTACACAACGATTTTCACTTCCTTACACAGGCATTCGTTCCTTGATATGCATACAGTTTTCAGGCAAGGTGATGTAAAAAACAGGAATTTTTAGATTTGTTTAGAATAAAAAAAGCGATTAAAAATAGAGACGAAAACAGCATAAAATCAAAATTATTCACAATGAGCTGCGACGGCTTAGTTTTCTAATATAAAAAATATCTCGTCCATCAGTTCATAAAAATACAAATAAATTTGGCCAGCATAGGTTGTTAGAACGCAATAGTCGGAGCAAACAGACTTCATGCTATAAACATAATCCTGAAAATTGACTTATAATTTTAACTTTAAGACCATATTACTTTTAAAATAGGATTATCACGAGTTTGGTCATCAGTGTAAATACAAATACATCATCACCAGCTGAAAGGAAAGAATTCAACATTAAGGCATCACTCATTTATAGCAAAAAAAGAAATACTCGCTCACAAAATCGTAGTTCACTCACCTATATTATTTTAGCAAGAAACATAACACAGCAAAACCCTAAAAAGTAACACTTTGAAGACATTAACTAATGCTGGCATTATTTATTTTACCCACTAAAGGTGATGAGGCAATGTTACCGACTTCATTTAATTTAAAGGAAATAAAACATGACCTAAGAACAAGTGCGGACATGAGGATATCAACGTTTGTAAAGCATCAATTTGACGGACACATCTTTATGGTTAGCAAACAGTTTATCCGATAGAAATCAATAAAAAAATGAAAAAGAAAGAAGAGGAAGAAATCACCGGTAAAAGGAAGGAATTCGACAGGAAAGGATTGGAAAAGTACATCATAACGAGACGGTGAAGAGAGGAGAGAAATGAAATTGCCTTCGTTCCCTGGGACTGGGGAAGGAGAGCAAACGAGGATAGAATCAAGGCCGGTCAAAATGGCGCTTAAAAGAACATAGCCTAATAACGAATCTTGAAGGTCTCTCACTAGATAGGCATTTCTCCCAGGGCTTTTTTAACTAAACAATTCTGACGATAATTGGGCTATTTCGTTAAGTTGAATAATCACAAAAAAGCAATGCTGACCTCTCCGAAGCCACTTTTGCGATGAAATATACATATTCAGCAAAGACAACATTAAACTCAGAGGGAAATGGGTACAAGTTAAGGTTTTGTCACTCGTAATGGTTGATGATGACGGTTGGCGAGAAATCATGATCGCGCTCCAAAATTCATCGCACTTCTGAAATAATGTCATGCCTAATGAAAAGCAACTCAATGGGTTGGATTGAAAATATTCGGTGGTTTCAGCCGTAACTTCAAGGAATTTGTTAACATAATATGATAACTTATAACTTTATTTATGCATGTTTTAATTTGAAACGACCCAGGTTTTGACGTTCACCTGAAGATGACATTGAATACCCGGGTCAAAACCCGGGTCGTTTCAAATAAAATCATGTGGGAAACCGAATATGCAAGTTATTATCATTATGGAAAAAATTATTTTGGTCAATTTTCTGTATGGAGGAAGTATAATCCCAGGCTAGTTAACATACCAGGGCGTTAGAACCCTTAGCTTAAGCTCAGTTAATTATTAAGTATTATAATTAGCAGCCCAAAAAACACCAATAAACAAGAAAACCGCAGAAGCCATCGTAACAGTCTTAAGTGAAGTTCTTATAATCTACTAAATGCGTTTTGAAGCTGAGAAAGGCCACGGAAAAATGAGAGGGCACGGATACGAGTGATAGAAAGAATAGGTACGAAAGGATCCAGGAAGGGAAAGGAGAACAGACTGGAGGAGAAGGAGATAGGTAATAAAAAGTTAAAAACGCAGATGAAGTTGAAGAAGAGGAACATTAAAAAGTGGATAGAGTAAGATCCAAGACCAAAAAAGAGAAATAAAAAAGTGATGGCAGTAGGTACCTGAGGAAATGTGTATATTTTAGAGAAGCGTGAGTGGAACTACTAATCACGTTCCGATGAATCCTGATATGCACGATACTACTTATATTTTACGAAAAGGGCCGGAGGCAATGTAGTCGAGATTGCATTTTCCCTCTCGGAAATTTTCTAAATTTTTCATTCCCGAATTATGTAATATATCCTTCGGAAATAGGAGCCTAAAACGAAAAATTATCAATAGAATTTTTATTAAGCCTAAGATAACGGGAATATTGCAGAAACCAAGCCAAATGCAGAGTCTCCGTCAGATCCCCGTTGCCATCATTAGTATTCTGCGCAGAGACGCACTAATGTAATAATGGAATTATGGTTGAACTCTGTACAGAATTTTCTAATTCCGTCACATCTTTTTTCATCATCCTCTTTAGAGGATTGTTTATATTTCTTTGAAAGACTTAAAATGCAGTGACCGTTAGTGCCCTCACAATTGTCTTGTTGTGAATTAACGGTTACTTCTGAAGTAATATTACAGATGACCCACGAAAATTAACAAAATATTCTCTCAGAAATTCTCAAATGTTGTCGGAAAACACGATTTCTCAGTCTCTGTTATCAAATTTCGAGGTGATTTAAGAATCCTAACCGGAGAAATTAAGAGTACGCTGGTTTTAAGGTCAGATTAACGAAGAGTTGGACAAGCGAAAATGATTTATGTTATTAAGTACAGGCTTCAGGAAGAATATACTTCATTTCGTTTAAGGAAGGAAGTTATTTTGAAAATGTTGTGAGGGTGGAGAGAATCAGCAGTCGGCATAAGTCCACTCAATGTGAGAGCATGTTGCAATTAGAGATTGTGGAGAGACATCGAGATTTCGAAGGTTTACAGGGTTTTTCGTCGCGCGGATCTATGCATTTTGACGGCAGTTTTGTCATAATTCCAACTAGGTTTTCCGGAACTGAAAAAGCACAAAATGAGTAAATTCTACAAGTAAAAATTAACTTAATCCAGGTTTCATTTCTTACAGCTTTGCCTGATAATGCTGTCAAAAGTGAACCCTAGATTGCAGTTAATTTGTACTTGTAAAATTAGCTGGTTTTGTGATTTTTCAGTTATGCTCAGGTTCCACAGAATATTGCCAAAATCTTCCAACATTTTAGGTTTTTCAGGTCTGAAGAGAAGTTTGGCTTTTCCCTCAGGCCTGAAGAAGCTGAAATAAAGGTAAAGCTCGATAAAATACACAGTTCCACACAAAACGCGGAAATGAGCTAACTAAAAAATATACCAGGATAATGTTAGGCGGGCTAAATTTAAATAATATTCTAGATTTTAATGGGATAAATTCATTTTTGTTTGAAAATATATGATACCATAAACGCTGGCTACTTGAGCCCTGGAGGTTAACTTGAGCCCAAAACAGAAAAATGGTGTTTGGTTCTCTGCGCACTCTTAACATCGGTATAACGACGTAGTTCAGTATTTCAATGGTAGGTGGCAGTGAACTACGTACTTATACCGATGTTGAGAGTACGCAGAGAACCAAACACCATTTTTCTGCTTTAGGCTCAAGTTAACCTTCAGGGCTCAAGTAGCCCGCGTTTACGGTATATCAATTGAGGAATGAGTGGGTGTGAAAATAATTAGGACCGTGTGTTCTGATCAGGAATCAATTTTTGGCTGGTAGGATAATTGGGGAAGCCCACGAAAACTTCATTCAATTAGTCATTAACAGGTATGAGGGTAAAAGGTTAGGACGGTAACGAGAAAACTACTCTGGTATTGGTGGAAGGGTGAACATATACCGCGATACAAAACGGCCCATTCAAAACGAAATACAAAAAAGCATAATGGTTTTAACGACTTACTGTACGAGTAAGCTTCCGCGCAGAAAACCATTGTCCGCTAAAAATTCCCTACTATACGCTATGGTCATACGGAAATCAGTGTTTCTATCAGAGCTGAAATCTTATGACTTAACTTGGGACCTGAGATCAACTTTGATCTCTTGTAACCTGTGACTACACCAATGCTGATTTCAGTGCGCAGCGGCACTGTGCAAGAGTTTAGTGAGCTATGGAACCTAAATAAGCTGCACCATACAGTATTGGCGCATACACCCACTATACTTGTATTTCTTGCTAAAAATGCTAAAAATTCCAAACATGCATCATTAAACCAGTTCTCCCGAGGTCTCTCGATTGAAGTTCTCAGAAATCCCTCACAGATTACTTAGGCCGATTCCAGCTTCACCAACAGCATTTCTCTCAAAACATTCAAACAGCCTGCTAGCCCGCGAGACTGGTCGTTGATGAAATGGATGTATTGCACTAGTTACAAGTTTCCAGGACCGATCTTCCGGCCACATACCCTAGAGGTGATACTAAGTAGACATAAATGCGATGATAAAACTCCATCATAGGATAAGTAAATACCCGTTACTCAGAGCAGTTCGAGGATGACTAAAATAAGTTCGAATATAAGAGATAGCGTAATCATCGCGTGATTCCTTGCTTCTTCAATCCAAAGTTTGATTGTCTGTAGCCTTCCATCTTTCCCTATCTAATGCTGGTTCCCTTACCACCTTGTATCTCTTCCTCTGTACTTTCCTCTTTATTTGGTCCATTAACTTATTCCTGGGTCTTTCTCTGGGGATTTTACCCTCTATTTTGCCTTCAACTACGTTCTCAACAAACCCATTGTGTCTTAGGGTGTGTCCACTCCATCTGGTTTTTTCTTTTCTCTATGGTGTTCCATTGGTTCTCTCCTCTTCTACTCATCTGTACACTAAATCATTTCTTATATTATCCGTCCTTTTTAACTTCAGCATCCTCGAGCACCAGGTTTCGACGTCTTCCAGTCTTTTCTGGTCAGCTTTTCCAATGGTCTATGCTTCTGATCCATAAATTGCCACGATTCACACGAATGTGTTCATATACTGTTTCCTGGTTTGTAGTCCTATCTTCTCTGAGCATAGCATTTGTCTTTTTCTCATAAACGCCTGCTTATCTTGGGATATTCTCCGCTTGATATCCGTTGTACTTCATCCGTCCCACGTGATGGTACTGGCGAGATAGGTGAAGGAATCTACCTGCTCTAGTTTCCTTCCTCTCAGGGTGAATTCTGCCTTCAGCTTCTCTCTTCCGCATACTAGGATTTTGGTCTTCGTCTTATTTATTTTCAAGTTGTACTCTTGGAGAAAGCATAAAAGAGAATTAAAACGGCAATGATCCGTACCTGGGTCCATCAGGTTGGGAACCCAGACAATCTAGCGACTAGAACAATCAGATTTCATTGAAGGATAGGCGAGTAAAGGAGGTAAGGGATTCCTTGAGTGGAGGTTTGCGGGAGAGCAAAAGGAGGGGAACATGTTCTGAGGGCAGGGGAGACCCGGTGAGCAAAGGAGAGAGGGATAAGGATGTGAGAGAGGTGTATATATATATATATATACATAGGGCTGAGAGGTTAGGGGAGGATGAGGGGAATAGAGGAGCAAAGGGTGCGGAAGCGATGAAATTTTTACTACGCTTGAGCTCCCGGGGTGGGAAACAGGAAGATAGGAGAAGACGAGTGACGACAGGAGAGGCGAGGTCGATGCAGATGAGTTTGCCGGGAGATAAAGAAAGAGCACGCCGCTCCTCGCGTCCTCTCGACGTAAGAGTGATACGCGAGCGACGGAAAAAAGAGGAACCGACGTTGTTCATGCATGGGAAGGAAAAAATTGTTTAAAATAAAGATCAAGCGAGACCGAATACCCGAGATTCATAAGAAAGTGTCCATTATGTGAAGAAAATTGGTATCATTCATTCTTGTGGGGCGGAAACAACATGCTCCCGAAACATGTCTAGTCGAATCCAGTTTTTTTTAATGTAACAAGAGTAAGAAGATCAAGGAGTGATTCACTAAAATAACCTTCCACGAGCCACTGAGTTATACTTTGACTGCTGATGTTTTTGAACGTAACCATGTACCACAGGTAAAATAACGATCTTAAGTGGGTACTTAGAATAAGCCTAGTGTGATTAAGTTTAAGTAAACTTGAGTAAGCACTGTGACAGAAACTATCTCGTTAGTAAGAATAGCATATAATGCGTTCCTGGTTAGGTAAGAACCTAAAAGATACATTCATAATTCAACAGGGCCATTTTGAACAAATTAAACAATTTTTCATTATTTAATTTTAAATCAAATTTCAAAATACGAAATATATAAAGACCTTTTGTCAAATAACAATGAACAAACGAACAGCAACAAAAACACTCGCAAGCCAACAATTAGTAACTTTCACAAGGTTACCACTGATTTTTTTTCTTAGTCAAGTATATAATTTTAAATATTCACTTTCAATACCAAAACAAGTTCAAGCAAATTAAAGTCGACCATTCCTGTTCTTTTCGTTTCAATGTTACACATCTCTGTAGGCAAACACTCTTGCTGAAAATCAAAGAAGAGGATAATAATTCAAACAGATTACTTCGCGAAAGTGTTTAGGCCCGTTCAATCTTTCATGAAGATAATTTCACGAAAATCCACTTTCGTTAACGGATATTACGAATGAAAATAGGAAGGTTATCACCGCTTACGTGGATTGTAGGGAATAACTGTAATTACTTTCAAAGAACTACGGAACTAGCCGCGCAGTAACTTTAACGCAGTCACCCGTTACAGTTTACACAATTGTGCGAAATTCGCAGCGTAAAAATTATTCGCCTAGACTTGGAATCGAATCTAGACCCCTCGATTTTTCGCCAAGTGCTCTAGCCAAAAACGTTACCCAGGCGTCCTCTGGGGTGGTATGAAGTGAGGGATCTGGGTTCGATTCCCAGTCCAGGCGAATGACTTTTTCACCATGAATTTCAGAAAACTGTGTCAACACTAACTGTTATTAGTCTTTTTCCGTCCAGCCTAATTCCATTAACAGCTATAATCAACTCCCAGTTTCACATCGGCAGCTACGTAGAGCACGGTAACATGGCTTAACAGAGGAATGAAAAAGGCGCAGAGACGGGATGACGCGCAGGAGCGAATGAAATTAATCAATACTAAAATTAACACCGGAATCTTTTGCGATTTCACAATCCTTTTGGATTTCCTTCGGTGTTTCGTCCCCATCCTATCAATTGACGGCAGTTTTCGAAGGGGAATCTGAGAGTCACTCCGTTCCAGCAGTTTTGCTGATAGCGCTTTAAATGCCGGTCACGCCGAAGGAAAATAAACACCGCATCCACAAAAATCTAGCGATCCTCCACATTTAACGCGAGGCAATACTGTATTCCTATAAAATTGCGGGAGTCCCGCGATAGTAACGACGACAACTAAGTGACATAAAAGAAAAATGCTCCGCCGTTAGCAGATTTATTATCTTCGGATGCTTTATGCGTGAGATACGAGCTCTCTTTCGCTGTCGATTGAGAAATACCGCCGTTTTCCGATCGATCGCGAGCTTTCAGTGTTTTTGAACGTCGCTTACGAGAGGAACACGGTGGGAACTAAACGCTTCCTGTCAGTCCTTTCAAATCGCAGGGATAAGAGCTTAAGCTGGTATTTCCAAGGCTGTCCATCGGTTGTCACTCCGATCGCTCTCCTAGGAAAGGTCAAAACGTCGTATCCATAATACCTTAAAAAAATTGTTGCTTCGACAGGGCTTACGTTTTTTCTAAAGCAGGGATTTCTCCAGGAAAAAATAAATTGACAAGGGAGTATTAATATTTATGTACAATGACAAGTACAACAAACAGTCGAAATAGTCAATACACATAAACCGTCCTACCTATTCCACACGTTGAAGCAAAATAAAAATCAGTACACTTGACAACCATGTTCTAGGCAAACTCATTATCACTGTAATTCATTTTTGATAATACTTAATCGTCAACAATAGCTGGTACTTATGAGCTTCAAATTTTCACCAAGACTAACGGAAAGCATTAAAATACAAGACTCGGTTTCCTAAGCTAAGTTGGAAGTCATAGTCAGAAATTACTGTTTCGATATTTCTTTAAGGAGCAAGGCGTAAAGATTAGAGATCGGTAGGTTCTCATTGTTAAAGAAACATCAACATATAAGTCCCAATATTACCGAGTGGAGAGTATAAATTTTATCTCGATACAGCCCAGTATTCTTATCTCAAGTGTGATTTCATTGAAATTACCTAATAAATATAATCTAGAACAAATAGAACAAGCAATGAAGCATTAAACGACGGACGTTGTAGTTATTCTGCACCTGCATCATATATAATCGGGAGACTCGAGGAATTCGGACATTAGCACTATATTATTTCCAAAAGCATAAAAAAGCTACTTTAATTCTTAGCACAATCACTCCAAAAGTAGAGCGCATTTCGACAAAAGGCTGAATTATTAGCCTTACGTGATGCAATTTCAATCACGAATGAGTGAACTGAAAATGAAACAGTCGACGTGATAGTGGTACAAGCAATTTTGACGAAACATCAAAAAATTTGGTTTCCAAATTCCTAGTACTGAGTGAATGAAGGATATGCTACGTATACCAAATGAATTTATATATTAAAATAGCATCCCTTAGAAAATACAAATCCAAATTATAGTAATTTCCGATTTTACGCAATAAAGGTGCGAGATGCGAAAATTGGCTATGGATAATATACAAAGGAATTACGGATACGAATAAATAAAATTTGAAGTAAAATTAACATGATTTTTTACCATATAATTTTATCAACTCGTCAATGCATCCCGAATATTTTACGCTAAGTCAGTGAACACTTTATATCATTCAACTATATATTACATTTAATGTTAAAAATTCACCATTTATTGGTAATTGCGGATGCTCGCTCTTCAAAATTTCCACTGAAATTCTGTTCGTTTCAATTATAGAGGAATTACAGCAATGATAAAAGTTACTCTCTCCACACAATATCCATTCAACTCAGCTTCTCATATTGCCAAAATATATTATTTAATTGAATTATTCTACACTTGATTACATCATGTTTCATCTTTGGTCGTCACGCAAACAAAATCTATATAGGTACTACCATAGAGTAAAGAAACTATATTTACTCTATGGTACTACTACCCAAATACTTAGAATTAATAACAGCTTAAAACATTGAGCTTAATGTATTACCTAAGAAACTAAGTTTAACCACAGCATTATCCAAGCTTTAAGTAATTGAAAATCTTTTGTTTTCATTGGCATTTAAAATCTTAAGTACTTAAGTCTATTTTAGGATAAAAAATAGGAATAAAAATGAGATACAGCAAGTTGAGAACATCTCACTGCTTTATATCATTTAAAATCATGTCAACCCTGCACAAAAAATTTAATTCTGTTTTCATCGGTGTATGGCTGACAGTGGAAAATATCTGGACTTAACGGCATATTTTAAATTTGACCATCATCGTCAAGTTTCTCTCCCGTTTGTTGTAACTGTCACTTTTTCTTATCCCTCTAACTAGAGCAGGGAATCGATAAGTACTATTTTTTACGGCATATGGTTCCTCAAGAGACCACGACCAGTGAAAATGTTAGCGCCCCGCTCATTTCAAAACTTGAACTCCATCCCATCAGCGGCCTTGGTCCCTTGGAGTGCGTCTCTAATCCCTTTCAGAAATACCTCCACAAAACGAGTCAACGATTTCAAACAGAGTAAATTATCGCGCCAAGGAAAATAAGAGACCAATAATATTTAACGAGCATTTAGGGTTTTATATCTAGGTATATATTCTCAAGGGAGTCATTACCGGAGTTTTACGAACAACTTTCAACCTGCCAAAGACAAGAATAAAATGAGGAAAGTAAAACAGGGTTAAGTGCATCGATTGGATATGTTATTAACTTACTCTTACTTCCCTTTTCGCCGCGAGATTTATCCAGCAGTCGCCGAGTTAGTGATTGCGATGGAATCGTTAGGAAGATTGAAGTTCCGAGAAGGGGAAACTGTTATTTCGACTAAGTGCGGGGATAAAACGAGAGGCTAAACGATTGGTCCATTGCCTTCGGTGGCGCTGCAGCCAGAATCTTCCATTTTCGAACCCCGCATCGATGGTTCCATTCCTGAGCCATTCCTCGCCCCTGCTCAAGGGTACCCTACCATATCCTTCACCAATACCCTCATTTCTTTTTACGCATACCAACTTATCCCCCCCACCGCTTCAATTTTAAGCCCCCTCACTCTCCGTTAAAAAAAACCTCTTCCCTTCAACCTTTAAGTCCTCAGCGGTTTCCCATGCTCTCAGCTCTATAGGGTCCATTTCCCCACCTCAATAGATTGCGCACTTGCAAGTTATCCCCTGGGGTGGAGGGGAGAGAGGGAGGCACGATCACCGCCAAGCCTTTTCACGATTTACGCATGGGATGAAACCAGAGAGAGGAGAAGAGCGTAATAAGGACATCCTTTAGACTTTCAAATCATCAACGATCCGCGTCACGCGCTGGTTTCCTGAAGAGTAACAACTGGTTTCATAAATCTCTTTATCAGGTCAATGAGATTCCTTCCGTAAAAGCACGGGACTAACGGAGTTAACCAAAAGGATCAACTGAGAAAAAAATGCATAGCTGGAAGTAGATTTTGAAATTTAAAAAAATTCATGAATAGAAACGATGATGACTTTTCTACAGTTTCACTTCATCTGGTTGCTCAAATACCATACACCTCAGAGTCTATGATAAGGGCAATACGACCAGGCAATATTGATGTTGATCCATGAAAAGAGAAAAAATGATAAATTTTTCTTTAACATAAAAATGAAGATGAAACAACGAATATAAACAAACCAATGCCAGGCGAAAATCAGGCGTATGACAGATGAGCAATGCAGACGTGACTCTAATGCATGTGAAAAGATAAGTAACTCTTTGCCTTTCTCTAGATACCACTTTTGGCAACATAATGTGGCTTCTGTAAACTGCACTTGTTTCGGCAACATCATTAGAATCAACTCGGGTCATTCTCAAACGAAGATCATTTCAAAATGAAATGTCGTACCAACCCGACACCAATCACTCCAAAGCTTTAAGGCTAAAATTCACAAGATTTTTAAACGACGTATTTTTTTATAGCAATCAATGGAGTTATATTATGAGTCATAACCTTTTCAGCCAACGCTTATTATGGAAAAATATATATTCAAGGAAAGCTCGAGAGGAAAGAAATAACAGAGAGATGGACAGAATATTTGGAAGACCTGTATTGCTCAAGGGAGAAACCAGTGGATTTGGACTTGGTGGCGAAAGAAGTAGTGCTCCCAGAAGATAGAGGTTCAGCAGTGTTGAAGAGGGAAGTAGAAAAAGCAATTGAAGAATTGAGGAAAGGGAAGACAACAGGAATTAATGAGATTCGTATTGAATTTTTCCAATGCTAGGATGAAGACGATATTAAGGAAATTGCTAAAATGTGTAACAAACTATATCACACTGGTGAATGGCCTGAATATTTTGCAATAACAGTTATGGTGCCAATTTCTAAGAAGCCAAGTACACGGAAATGTACTGATCATAGAACGATAGGCCTAATTTTTCACGGAGCCAAAATAATGTTGAGAATATTGAATAGGAGATTAGTAAGCATAATGGAAAAAATATGCATGAGAGGAAAAATTTGGCTTCAGAATGGGGAAAGGAACAAAGGACGCAATCGAACTGATAAGAATGGTGGGAGAAAGGTATGTAGAGAAAGTAAAAGGAAATGCACTTTGTTTTATTGATCTGGAAAAGGCTATTGATCGAGTTAAATGGGAAAAAATGTTGGAAATTCTAAAATAGTATGTTGGTATAGTATAGTGGTCGGTATGGAAGGAGAGAAAACTCATTTAAGAATTGTAAACGAGGCAAAAAGCTGCATTAAAAATAAATGAGGGTATGACAGAATGGGTGGATCTTGGTAGAGGAGTAAGGCAGGGATGCTGTCTGTCACCAAGCTTGTTCAAAATATATGTTGAGGACATGATCCACAAATTATTTGATAGGAGGGAGTTAGCATTGGGGGGAGGAAGATAATAAGTATAAGATTTTCAGACGACATGATGATCTTAGCAGATGATATGCAAGCACTTCAAAAATTGTTAAAGGTTTTGTAAGAAGGGATGAAGGAATACGGTATGAAGATAAATTTAGGAAAGACAGAGGTGATGTCAGCAAACTTTGAAGATTATATGAGTGAAAATAGATGAAGGCATAATAGAAAAGTGAAAAGCTACACGTATTGAGGAACTATGGTAACAGATGACTGGAGAAGTGTTGCAGAAATAAAAGGAAGGATAGCAATGGCAAAAAAGGTCTTCAGCCAGAAGAAAAATTTACCGTACAGTAAAAGCCTGGAGTTGGAGCTGAGAAACATACTAGCTAAGTGTTATACATGGAGCGTTTTCATTTATGGATGTGAAGCATAGACATTAGGGAAGAGGGAAAGAAATAGAATAGAGGCATTTGAAATGTGGGTGTGGAGAAAGATGGAAAAAGTATGATGGGTGGATAAGGTGAGAAATGAGGTGGACTTAAATAAAGTGAAATAAGAAAGATCGCTTATAAAGGAAATAAGAAAAATGAAAGGTAGCTGGTTGGGTTACGTGATTAGAGGGAAACACATTAACACATTAGAGGGAAAAAGTGGCATTAGAAGGTTCAGTTGAGGGAGAGAAAAAGAGAGGAAGAAGAAGAATTTAATTGGTGGATTATGTGAAGATCAGCAACTAATGACTAATGACAAGGTTCGGGACAGAAGCGGATAGAGACAGCAGTGGTGTACGGGACCAGCATGCAGAACACCAGATGATGATATATTCAAAGATTGACAAGTGTAAATTTAAATCTTTTTTGAAATGGCTCCAAGAAGCCACACATACTATAACTAAATGAGAAACTAGAGCTAAAGCCTCATTAGCTCAATGTATGCAAAAATATAATGAACTTGACTTTTTTCACTTTTGCCATGATAGCATAAGATTTTGGTAATAATATTAATTCATTTCAGATTGTATATCATGAAAAGGCATTTATCGATTACAATTTCTTTGCTGGCTATTTTCATCTCAGTTAAAAGAACCCAAATTTAGAAGTTTTAAACATTTGGCGAAACTTTTTCTTCAAAAAATGTCTGAATTTTTATTTAAAAGACTCAACATTAGAGCCCCTGATTTTGCGTTTTGAATAGCGAATTGAACCTCCAAAAAAGGATTGGTATAGCCATCATTTCTGATGACCTTGGAAGTAACCGCCATAAAACTCCCTCGTTCAGACACTTAAAAAAATTAAAAAAGGATGACACCTCTACTGCTCTTATTTCCATCGTGCGCCTTAAGACGTCTACCAGGGAAAACCTTCACAATTTTTTCCCGAGCAACAACTTAAGGAACCTAATGCATTTTACGATGACCTAAGAATGCATTGAATAATTTACGACCCGGATCCATTTTGCACGGGTCCATTAGCAAATTTGCTTATGCGTGGCGGTAAAATAAGGTAGACTCCACTTAGCAACCTGGAACCGCTTTCAAGTAATGTGCCAGGGATCCGAAAAAGTGTGACAAAGGCCTCAGAGTAAATTAATTTGTGAGATGCAGCATTTTTTTCAGGTCAAACTTCAGGTTTGTAAGTAAAATACAAGTGGGATTACTTATGAAAAATAAGTACCTAGAAGATAGCTTTAATGACTCCTTCCGTGATTTTCAGGCGACCTCAGGGCGCCACAGGGACCAGAAAAAATAGGCATAGAAAATAAAATCCTCGTGGAGTCATTAGTTTTGAGGAATAAAACTCTGCTCTAAATTTATCATACCGAGGACGTTACTTCAAAAAGTTACCGGATACCACTCAGGGAGAACAGAAAATTGAAATAAATCCCAAAAGTAACAAAGTTTTGGCGAAAAGTTCACCGTCACTGGAATATGAATATGACCCTAGTTTGTCTGAGTAGTTTACTTAGATGGCGCGCAACAAAAAACGCTCCATATGATCGTGATGAAATGGAGCGCTGGATTCAAGAAGAAAATTAAAAGAATTTTGTTCTCTCAGGCAACCGCAAGCTATTTATTCACTTTAAAACGCAGTCAAAAACGGTGTATTCTATAAACTTTCTCCATAAAGAGAGGAAATACTTTTCTATATCTTTATATTTATTTAGATTTCCATGCCTCATGATAAATTTTCTCAACTGTAGTTCAAATTCAGAATCCTGTGTAACCTTATGTGGGGAGGGACTAAATTAAAGCCTCAAAGAAACAACAATATGGTTAGACGAAGCAAAACAAAGACCATTGTATCGGAACAAAATGACAACCTACCGACATGTAAATACACGGAGCATAAGCATTTTTCTTTCAAAAGGAAAGAGAATACAGGCTAAATGTTACAAAAGATACATTTTCATCCCAATTTTAGAGGCCGATTTAATATAAATCAAAGAAGAAACTTTCTCTCTCCAGCATTTTAGGTAAACTAGGCTATAATTAATTTATTAATTATGGTACATATATATTCAACTCATGTTATTTCCACATTCAAGCTTTTACATGTAACTAAGTGCCATTTGTTGTATTCAATTTTTCATTCAGAAATATAGCTTTAAGAATTATAGCCAATGAAACATAGTGTCCTCCACAGTTTTATTTTTGAGAGTACAAACCGTTTCGGCAGTTACGCCATCATCCGGTACGGGTACAAACCAGTTATACTCTTAATAATAAAACCGTGGGAGAGACAAAGTTGGAGTTACCACAGTTCCAGATGAACCGGTTTCGGCAGAAATGTACAGAAATGGACGCCATTATCAGGTACGGACATGTACCTGATGATGTCGTAACTGCCGAAACCGATCGTTTTCTTAATAATAAAATTGTGGATGATACGAGGTGTGATTTAATACAGGACCGGATGAACCGGTTTCCGGTACAGGCGAAAACCGGTTATACTCTAAATAATAAAACCGTGGGAGACACAAAGTTTCAATTACCTACTACAGTTTCGGATGAACCGGTTTCGGCTGAAATGTACACAAATGTACGCCATCATCAGGTACGGACATGTACCTGGTGATGTCGTAACTGCCGAAACCGGTTGTATTCTTAATAACAAAACTGCGGAAGATGCAAAGTTTGATATACTACAATGTTCATCTTCCACCAAGTGAAAACGTTGAATTTTCAATCAAGCTTTAAGAACGATAAAATAACAAAAAGCGTCAATGTCGTACATATATGCTCATTTCACCTTGAGGAAATTTGCAGAGATGAATATAGACAGAAAATAGGCACTGTGACTAGGCAAAGAGGAAGGATATTACGCTAGAAACTAGAAGATAAGACTCGGTTCCGATGAAATGTGATCCATATTACACGTCTTTCTCAATGGCATCCCAAAACGGTTTCTCCTCTCCTCTGGCAGCACTCAGGCGATGACATCAATGGGGACTTATTGGGAACGGAGAGACAGGTCGAAATTGCGCCTCGAATATCTCTTTCATTTTCGATTCCCAGGAGGGGGAGACAGACTTCTGCATTGAACGCAAGCTAAGGCTGAAGACACACCTAGTACAACAAAAAGAGTGGTGTGGAGTGGAGTGGCGTGGGTCGGGTCGGGAGGAGAAATTCCACCATAACGACGGAGAGCCGAGGGTCGCGTCGCGCAGACATGCTGTGAGGTTATATCGGAGCTCCTCCGGAGTGACTTCGCAAGAGTTCTTGAAATAATAAACATACACAATGCAAGTTTTCCTCGGAATCTGTCCTTGAGGGACATGATGTACGATACTCATGTACATGTGTGTGTGTGTGTGTGTGTGTATATATATATATATATATATATATATATATATATATATATATATATATATATATATATATATATATATATATATATATATATAGATATAGATATCTCAAATCTTCCACGAAAAATCCGAAGGCCAAATATAAAAAAGACGCAACGCTCTGAATGATGGGAGGGGGATACATATTCAGGTTTGGGAACGGAGATGCATTCCCAATAATTATCGCGTAGGAGTTCAGCTTGATGCGTTGGGTGGACTGAGATATAAAAATGAAAGCAATGAAATTCTGGGAAACACGAAAACACTAGAATAGTTTAAGAGCCGAAGATGAAGTACATTTTTAATTTAACAGCACGATTTCATTATTTTTTCATTAATAAAGAACGATCCGCTTTATAACGAAGCAGTTATTCGACGAACAATCCCGTAACATAAAAAGGGTAACGAAACACTTTGATTCCACAGCGTGACATATTTAAACGACCATGGATGTGATGTAGTGCATCTTATTTACGCAATCTCTCACCTCTACCCTACTTTACTACTCCAGTTCCCAGCTGGTCTCAGTAGTGAACGGACGTGTCTGCTGCTACCGGCCTCTGGCTTTCGAGACGACCTCGTACTTCCTCTGTCTGCTACGAGACCTTTAAAATGCGGAGCAGTTGCATTTCCTGTGACCAATTGGTTAAGCGATCGCAAAAGATATTAATTTTTAATATGTGCAACGGTAATTATCATCTTTCCTGCACCACCATGACGGATAATGATCTACAGGCGCTCGAAGATTTACAGCAATCATGGTGTTGTGACGTTTGTTCTTCTAAAGCTCGGTCAAAACGCGGGGATGAAACCCCGGTTTCTGGGAGACCCGGAACCCCGGTGAGACACCCGGCAGACGTGCAGTTGTCACCCAACTCCTCCGATTCCATGGCAATGATGCTGAAAGATCTTCTAGAACGAGTGAAGTCGCTACAGGACATTCTGAGTGCGTTCAAGACGAAACTCTCTTCTCTGCAAGAGTCATCGTATGAACATTCGTAAGCGCTTACCCTCATGAATGAATCAATATCAACAATTCATGGTCGATTAGATGCAGTGACTGATGAAAACTCGGCTTTAAAGACACGTGTTGCCCTTCTTAAGGCTCAGTTAAATCAAGTGGAGCAAGATACACTGAATAATGTTAGAGAAATTCATGGTATTCCTTATAAAAAATGCGTAATAGTTGAAGCGCTAGTTTTCCATACAGGGCTTGCTCTTGGAGTCAAACTGGAGGCTCATGATATTGATGAATGCTATCGGCTTAAAACTAGGTCATTGACTACCAAAACTAGGTAATTGACTACCTCCAATGTTAAGCCGTCTATTATAAAGGTCCGTTTTACGCGCAGTAAATTGGCTAGAGAGCTTCTGGAGGCTCGTCGAGTCAAAAGAGACCTCCCCAATAAGGATCTAGATTTCGGTGATGTCACTGCCCAAACTGTTTTTGTAAACGAGTGCCTTAGTACAACTAATTGTAAAATCTATGCCTTGGCGAGGGAATACAAAAAAGTAGGTAAACTTAAGTACTTGTGGTTTCGGGATGGGAAGATGTTTGCAAGGAAGAAGGATGGAGCAGAACGACTAATAATCCGTAGTGAGGCGGACTTGCAGTTCCTGAAATGACAGCGGTCAAATTGTGCATGTGGGGGCACCATTGCCTGTTATTCTGTGCCCTCCAATGTCACCCCTAATAACTCCCGGCCTAATAATATGTCTTGTGTATTAAACCTGTGCCATTTTAATGCTCAATCTATTCCAGCGCATATTGATGAATTTCGTGTCTATTTTTCAAACAAGGATATTCATGTGATCTGTGTCTCTGAATCGTGGTTGACAAGTTACATTACTAATGATGTGGTAGGGCTTCAAGGATATCAACTCGCTCGTCACGATCGTGTCGGTAGAGTTGGAGGTGGTGTGTGTGTATACATAAAGGAGAAACTTAACTTTAAAATTATAGAAATGTCAAATACTACTCATTATCAACCTGAATACATTTTCATTGAAATAAATGCTCCAGAAGGTAAACTTTTGCTTTGTGTCTTATATAGACCACCCAAAATCAGTTATATAAGGAAAGAATTTGAAGACGCTATTTCAAAATACCTTTCCACTTATGTTAATGTTATATTATGTGGTGACTTTAATGTTGATATGTTGAAACAGACTTATGAGAGTATGTACTTAAAGAATTTTCTGTATAGTTATAATCTCTACCTTATGCCACAACAACCAACACACAACCTGCCTGGAAGTAACACATTGCTGGATCTAGTTATTGTTGATGATGTGTCTAAGATTGTTGATTTTGGCCAGTGTTCTGTAAACTTTCTGTCCGAGCATGATTTGGTGTATGTTAAATATAGGTTTAAATTTCCTAAACGTAAGCCTCCACTGATCAGTTTCCGTGATTTTAGCCAATTCGTTCTCTCGAGGTTTGAAGACGACTGGTATGCCTTACCATGGCAAATTTTTTTTACTACCCATAATATTGAGGAAAAAATAACGAAGTTTAATTTTTTTGTTACTAGTCTGTTAGAACTTCATGCTCCAATGAAAAATGTAAAGGTTAAACGAATGCCTGCTCCCTGGATTACAGGGAAGATTAGAGCTATTATGGTTCAACGAGATCAAACACGTTATGCGTTTCAAAGAACAAAACCTGTCTCTTGTTGAGAAAGATATAAGGAATTAAGAAATAGGGCAAAGAAGATGCGAAATCAGGCAAAGAAAGATTACTATGTCAAGTGTTCTGCTGACAAAACCAGCTCACGCTCAGTGTGGCAAGAAATTCGGCGCTTAGGACTTGGGAACGCTCGTAAAGCGCAGGTTAATATTAATTTTCCGTTGAACGAACTCAATGAGTATTTCATAGTTACCCCAACTGCTGGTAATACTACTGACAATATTGATCCTTTGTTACATGAGGGACAAAGTAGCCCGATTCATGTCCCGGTAATTGTAGAGAATTTCGAAGTCAAAAGCGAGTTGTTATTTTTTCCTCATTTTACCCCCGACCTACTACTTAAATATATATCAATGATAAAGTCTAACGCATCCAGTATTGATGGCATAAGTGTAAAATTTATTAAAATGATTCTTCCGCTTGCATTACCTATGATATTAAATATTTACAATTGTTCCCTGAATTATTCTACTTTTCCCGCATTATGGAAATTTGCCCTTATTAGACCTATACAGAAAAATTCTAACCCAACAGATATGTCTCATTATCGCCCCATATCCATATTATGCGCCCTATCAAAACCTCTCGAGAGATTTGTCTTTAATCACACCATAGAGCACCTCTCTCGCAATAACTTGTTAGATAATTATCAATCAGGTTTTCGCAAAGATCATAGCACGCAGTCCGCACTAATCAAAATTACTGATGATATTCGTCATGCTATAGATAATAGAAAAATAGTCATACTCTTTCTATTTGACTTTAGTAAAGCTTTAAACTGTGTAAATCACGAGATTCTCTTGGCACGATTACGCAAGCTCAAGTGCTCTAATGCCGTCCTAGCATGATTTAAATCCTACCTCTCTGATCGCCAACAGGCGGTGAAGAGTTTGGAAGGCGTTTGTTCTGATCCATCCCCATTGCCTAGCGGAGTACCTCAAGGGTCCATTCTAGGGCCATTGTTATTTAATATTTATGTCCATGAATGATCAAATGTGATTTGCACCTGTCAGTACCATTTTTACGCGGATGACCTACAAGTTTATGTAGAATGTCATTTAATTGCATTGAGGAAACAGTTTCATTGCCTAGTAAGGATATTCACGCTATATGTGCATGGGCATCGGCCAACGACCTAAAACTTAACTCTCAAAAATGAAACCAATAACAATAGGGAGTCCTTCATTTATAAACTCTCTTGACTTTGGTTGCCTCCCTAAAATAACTGTTGAAGGAGTACAACTTGATTATGTTGATGAAGTGAACGATCTCAGTGTTGTTATAAATAGAACCTTGACTTGGAAATCACATATTCATAGTATTTCTAATAAAGTTTTGAAAACACTTTATCAGCTGAAGCAATACAGACACCTAATACCTTTTCCGCTACGCCAAAACCTGGTAACCTCTTTAGTTTTACCACACATAGATTACTGCTCGCTGGTGTTCACGAATATATCAAAAGAACAAATTGCCATTATAAAAAAAAATACAGAATTGTTGTATACTATATATATATGATCTCTCACGCGATGAACATGTCAGCCCTTATTATGAGATGTTAAATTGGTTAAAAATTGAAGAAAGACGTATGCTGCAAATGGGTGTATTTATTTTTAAATTATTAAATGTAAAGATTCCATTGTATTTATATGGCCAATATGTATATAATAAGGACAAAAAAAGCAAATGACTAGAAGTAATTCCAACTTAATAATACCATGCCATAGAACTACTACTTATAATAAATCATTTTATGTATCATCGTGTAAATTGTGGAATTCTCTTCCTCAGAATATAAAGACGTTGACATCAGTGTATGCATTCAAGAGAGCTCTAAAAGAGTATTTATGTTCTAAATATTAGTATATAAAATGTAAAATGTATTTACTTATTTCTCTGTTCTATTTTTTGTAATTTGTGTAATATTAGTGGCTGTTTATACAAATCATTGTGTTATGCCTTTAATATTTTTAAGTAATATTTCCAGAGACAATACCAACCTCTAATATTATGTCTCCTGCATGTCATTATGTAGCTATTACTTTATTACTTTACGTTGTTTGTAAATCTTATCAGCACCTTATAATATAAACAAATGTAAATTCCATGTACCTGTGCTCTATGGGATTATATGGTCCCAGAGTAAATTAACTTTATCTTATCTTATCTTACTTTAAAGTGGTCTTTCACCGAAAGATTATGCATAATATTGAAAAACATAGTCGTTTAAGTACACCATTATGCGGTTGCAGTTTTTCTTCACCTTCATCATAAAGGATTCCACTAACCTTCAGTTCAGTTCTATTCCATTGACGAATGAGTTTCAGATAAGCGTAATGGAAAAAAGGATTAGATTTGATTTTGGGGAAGCGACCGACAACTAAGGTCATCTGCGCTATAGGGGACAGGTAAGGGAGGAAGGGTGGATAGAAACTCTGCGTCGGCATTAGCATGCTCTTTACGAAAGGGGACCACGGTTTAACGTCTCATTCAACATACGAAGTACTGAACTTGAAGTGACCTCCACAAGACACTCAAGTAGGGATCGAGTTTCTTATGAAAATTATCATCCTCTGCAGGGATTTGAACCCTGACCACCCGTACGGTTAGCCCTTGCCCTTGCCACCGCACCAACCCGATCCTCACGGAATAAACAAAGATTTCAGTTATTTTTTTCAAGCATTTATTGGAAATTTCACGTAACTTGAACACGATAAGCCCTAAATGCCCTCATTTGTCATCATCGTCACTGATTTTCAGCATAGAGCCCAATAATTTTGGAACCGGATCTTAAAAGTCTACTTTTGTGAATGTCTTTGGTAATTAACAAGCAGAAAACCCCAGATTTCCGCGGAGTGAGACGTTGAGCACTTCATTTAGTTATTACAAAAATTTAGGGTCATACCCACATTTTGATTCTACTTCACCATTCGGGTCCATGTAAAAGAAAGGGGAAAATCAATATCAACCCTACTACCACAGTTTGATTCATAAACTTCGCATTCTCGAGTTTTCATGACCTGATTGATGATAATTCATGATAAAGATTGAGTGGGTAGCGCAGCATGTGGTATTTCAATGAACCCATACATTACTAGTTCGAGTGCATCAATCTTCAAGGCGTTTTGGAGAGACTACCCCACGCATCGTAAAAATTATAATTGAACAGGGAAAATTTGTACTATTTGAAAACTATTCGTTTTTCAAAGGCGTGGAGACACCACGTCATAGGGGACGCTGGGAATTACGACCCGTAACGCTTTCGCTAACAGCAATAAGGCATAGTTCATGTTCGAATTATGCATTTATTTTGTGATTTTGCAAAAAATTAGATTCAATTTCCTCTTCGGAAGACATAAAACTTGAAAGATTATTTAATTTGAAAGAACAAATAGCAAAGTTCCGTGAGGAGGCGTCAAGCCACCGATACGTCATTTTGTATCACAATACTTGATCAAATTTTTAAGTACTACTAAAGGTCATCTGTAACATATGCGGATTGTGCATATTCGAATTATAGAGCGAATTTTTGTCGTATAAATACTGCTAATACATGAAAAAAATGTATGCACGCTCCTCAGATCTTTTTTTGCAAAAAAGACATTCTGTAGTATAAACATGCCGTGAATCACCTCGAGAGATTGTTTAATTTCTATTCTGATCTCTGTAATGGAAACTCTTGGAAAATGATGTATGGAACAGACAAGAAGTGAAAAGCAAGGAGATAACTTTTCGAAAGGAAACCGTTCGTCCATCTCTCCGAGCGCATTTGCCTATTGGGGGCGGGGGTGGAAAGTGACGGATAGGCAAGCGGGAGAGTAAAATGTTGTTTTTCCGGGAAGGGAGCAGGAAGAACCACCTTTTCCCCCGGGGCGATGACAAGGCCAAGCATAGCCGCCAACGCCGGTCAAATCTGCAATTCATTGGGGCAAAGAATAATGGCCCGGTGTGCCCGGGGATATGATTTGTCACGTGATTCCGAACTAATGCCTGCAGGGAGCCTTCCCCCGCCCACTCCCTCCCACTTCCCTCCCACGCCAGCCAAAACATCTGACAGGAAAGCGAAATGTCCGAAGCGATTAATCCGAACATGAAAAAAATTAACTTTCCCATATTTGTTGAACGTGAACACAGCACGTGGTTTCGCCTTGCATCCAAATGAAAGCATTAGCCCAGCACACCGCATTGCGGGGTTTTATTCCCGTTTAAGTGCAGTCACATATCGCGTCCTTGCACCTGAAAACCAAATGGGAATGCGCTTGCATCAAACTGGTTCCTGGCGTCCGCCTAATTTATGGATGATACTCAGACTAAGATGTAGCTAATGACGTACGCTATAACCTAACAACGTGGTCAACACGTATAAAATGTACATCACTTTTAGATTTAAAAAAGTTGCACAGTAAATTACTCAACGGAAGCCTCTTAAACCTCAACGTGACTCATAAATTAATTCTAAAAAGTAGGGCAAAACTAAAATCAAATTATACCTCCCCGTCACATTATGTAATCAGCTAGCAAAATGACTTCCTAATAACAGTTCAAAAGCAATCACAGAGCAGTCAATGTTTATAATAACTAGCTAATAATATGATTGCTGTATAATATGGAAGACTAAATTTGACAACTAATACTTCGTGTAACATTTAAAAATAAGTCAAGTAAAATGATGGAAATTCGATTAATTTCGCCTGATAGTTATCCATTTCAACAAACAAGAGAAAAAACAACAAAAACAAAGAAAAGGAAGAATTTATTGAGGCACATCGTTTTGTGAATAGATAATTTTTAAGGTGAACGTTGCACTATATCACCTTCACCTATGGTGAATCTTACATAATAAGTCTTGTTTGTTCAAATACAGCAAATTGGAATGCAAAGACAGAATTAGATAGACTAAAAAAATCGATTCAGCATGATTATTACATACGAGAGCACTATTAGCTATCGTATGCCGGCAGTGAAAGCGACACATTTTGCATTTTAATTTATCAGTGAGTTGCCGTATTCAATCTTGAGGTTATTCGGATGATGATTTAAAAGTGAAAGAGATCAAGAAAATGAAGTCTGCAGACGAGGTTGGTTAAGACGATAAGAGAGGGCACCCCCAACGCTTGGGCCCTTTCTCTCTCACTCACTCACCCATTCATGCAACACAGGCATACAAACATACTGGAGCGATAAAGAAATGGGGTGAGTCATTGATGAAGACGGAGTGAAAGCAGCTTATCAGGGGAGATGAAGAGCTGGAGAGAAGACGACGCAAGCTTATGAGTCTACGATAACGATGGGAAAACGGTGATAGAGAAAGATAAAGCAAGCGGGAGAAGAAATCAGTCGATGGATGGCGAAGGAGTAGGCGAAAACGGGAGAGAACAAATAGTGGAGACAGAACGTAGAAGCTTAGTGAACGAAAAATGGAGGAGGGAGAGAAATATAACAGGTAATGAGTGAAAATGTATCTGATTTCTATAATCTAAAAATGGTTCGATTTTAACCAACTGGAACTGAGTTCTTGTTTTTATTCTATTGAATAAAAAATTAACTATTTTACTGCAACTAAATGTAAACTGAAAATATAAAAATGATAAAATATTAATTATTTTTATATATATTATAATTATTTTATATTAATTATTTTTAAATGTAATATTCTGCAGATATAAGTAAATAAAATTCTGTTTTATTCCATAAGAAAGGCGTGGGAAAGAAAGTTGAGCAATGAAATGAGTGGGATGAATTTATCTGATGAAAGGCATGAATGGGATTAGTTCTCTGTCTTAAGAAGCAGAGAGGAAGAAGCTTAGCGAGATCCTAGGGAAGGATGGAAGGAGATATAGTTGGGGGAATCGCTGAGCATATAGAGAGGGGGTTTAAAGAGACGGAGGGATACATTGCGGGAAGATGAGGAAGGAATCCTAAAATTTCCTCACTTCCGATTCCTGAAAGTTATTCAAATTTCTCAGACCACATGAATTATATTCACGCAATAATCATAATGAAAATAAAAGGGAAAAATTATTGTAACTTATAACTCATGCCTCAGAAAAAAATTATTATCATACAGTCATAAGAAAATATTTATAAATAACTTGTTCCACATTAACTATGGTTAAAACACATTTTGGAAAGTAATAGATTAAAATAACCTAATTTGGTGGAGAATCCGAGAGATTTTTGCCTATTTTATTCTTTAAATACACTATATATTATAACAAATTTGTATTTAAACTAGAAAATGAAGGATACAAAATTAAAATCTAATTTTAAAACCAGCCATGTCAATTAGACTCTAATCAGAACAATTTTTTTCTTCGTAAGTTTTGAGCCGAAGTGTAAAATTGATTTTAAGCCAGTATGAAAACTATTCGAATAAAAATGCGAATATGTAAGATTTTCTGCATGCCGAGTCATCATTTCAAAGCTAACAAACTTAGGATTTGCAAGACAGGAATGCTGAAGGACCCGACTACCCCACTCCAAATTTAGTGCGTCCATGAGATAGGGCGCAGAAACGAGTAATGAAAAGGGGAAGCGTTTAAGGAGAGAATGTGAAGAGTAGAAAAGATAGGTGAGTCGCTGGCCTAAGAGATGGAGGGAGATAGAGAGGGGCTAGTGACTAGGAGCGAGGTCACCCCGTAAAGAATTCGGGCCTGAGAGGCGAGCGTGGACGTAGAAAAGAACGCCGTTAGAGGAAGGGGAGACGGGGCTAAGGCACTCCAGGGGGGGAGAACTCGACCCGGCGTGTGAAAGTTCGAGGGGAAAAGGATCAAACAAAGGAGGCCGCCGACGTGAAGGCGCGGCCGGGAAAAGTGAGGATAAAGAGCAGGAGGGATTCTACGGGGGGCGGGAGAGAAAGGCTGGTAAGGCGACGATAGGAAGAAAGTAGAAAGTGCGGAGATGGAGAAAGAGGCATTTGCTCACGAAAAATGTAGGACTGAACAAGCGAAACATGTCGGAGCGAGATTGGTAGCGCAAAGCTTTGTTCTTTCTCGTTCTCAGAAGTATCAGGATTAGAATATTAAGCCTACGTTATCAATTAAGGCCATTCTTCTCGGATACAGTTCGATTAATTGGAAATTCTTGTCGTTTAAACTAAAAAAGAGATAAAGATAGTGACTATCCCTTACAATATAAGACAAGTAAAAATTGGGAAAAAATTGAGGAGGCCAAGGCCCAAAGTGGGCTGTAGCGCTATCGAAGAAGAAGAAGCTCAATAACTCATAATTGCGTGAAAAATTGAAAACTAGGCTGATGCAACTCACGCATGTCATGTATGCCTAGTCCTAGGTCTCTCCTCATATATAGTAGACCCTCGCGTGCATCCCAATATTAATTACATCTCGGTGGGTGACTTCTCACCATTAAAAGAGAGTTTCAATCATCACATTCTCTTCATCGAAGAGTCACGATATTGCCATGGAAAAACTTCCTATTCTAGACCAAGATATGGCCACTTCTTCCGGGCGAGTACTACTGGCGTGTCCGGGTACATTCGCTTTAAGCATTCGAGCCGCTTAGTCCCTAAGAGAGCGTATCAGACATAAATTGACCACAAGTCATACCTTTTCCAATTACAAATCAATATGCCTGTCTCAGAAGCCCGAGATAGTAATTAGGGCATTATGAAAGCACGTTATTATTATTAGAGTCATCGACCGCTTGAGGTAGACTTGAGCAAATATCCTCCAGATATGCCGCGAAAAGCCGAGATTTCCTGCAATGATTTTCCACCATCTACCTACTTTTAGCCCATTGAATGATCCACCCTCTGACTTCTATGAAGCCTCTGACTACCCACCATGTTTTCGCATCAGCCACACTCGCCTCTGCCCTTTGGGTCAAACATACGTTTCAAATAAGACTCCTATTTTGCCAGTCAATTTCTATGTTATGAGAACCTGCAAAACTTTACTGTTCAATGAGTTGAGTCAGATGAGATCAAATATATCGCACATCTATACAAATCATTCCCTCTTTATTCACACAGCAATTCTGGGCAAATAGGTATAGTTAACTTTCCAAATTAATGGCAATTTTGAAATCAATGGTGAAAATTTACGCGCTACGAAAAGCTTTCTTCTTAATGGAGGGTGTTGGATTGCCTTCGAACAAAGAACCTCATTACATCTTCGTAAAGTTAGACTTTTTCAGATAAATTGGGGAAAATTGACAAATTTTTACTACGTTAGCATTTAGTACCTAACACACGCAATAAGACAATTCTTTGACGAAAATTGCCACGGGATATCGACTTCACTAATGAAGGTTGATTTTATCGGAAGTAAAATTTAAAACTTGCCAAAAACACAATCGAGTCCCACGTAAAATTTACACTTATGAAAGATCAGTCACCTTTTAGCTTTTGGATGAACAAGTAGAACGCAAGAGAATAACTAAACTACTAAGGTTAAACAGGAAATGCCCAAGAGCCTTTCGTGAGTTTGAAACCAGGTCTTCCGCGAGGCAGCTCAACGCGAAGCCTTTTTAGATTTTACGAAACCACATCTGACAAGAATAAAAGATAATAATTGAGTAAACTGTTGTCGTGTCCCGACTTTCGCCTTCCACAAAGTTCGCCCGATTTCATTTTCTCATTAGGCTCTCGCTTTCGCGCCTCCAAAGTTCAAGGACGATTAGCGAACCAATCATCATCCATTCAATAGTGGTCCCGAGCCTAAGAATTCCATATCTTTGCCTCAACACGAGGGTCCGGTCGTAAATAAGGCCAAGGCTGGCCTCTCCGTCCGGCGGTCACATCATTCCCTGTTAATTCGCAGTTTGCTAAGCCACATCCGCCTAGAGGATGATCCACTCTAAACGCTCGTGCGTCCTCTTCGACCTCCAAAAGACACACATTTTATTCGCCCGGGACCCACTTGTTTCTCACCCAAGACGCAATTCGCGAGGAACATTTTGAAACTCTCCTGAGGAGGAGGGGAAGGTCTATCCGGTCAGAATCATATAAAAACCCCAGATTTCGGACCAAACGTATCCATAATCGAACCAACGGGGAACCACTGCGCGACCGAGCTCCGACCGGAAGTCAACGCCACTCTCTCAACCCGGACTTCGGAGACATCCCTCCACGCTCGGAGACTGGCCGCCACTGCAGCCAGAGACAACCTTCAACGATGTAAGAACGATTAGCAACTTTAGTTTGCAATAAACATCACTTCTTAAGATAAGTCCATGTTTTATTGATCCCTAAGAGGCCACCTCGACCCGATGTAGCGAACCTTTGATGAGTTACGAACCCCTAATGTCTCTCACGGGACATGACACAATCTCTTAACGATATTAACGAAAAACGCAAAAGCGACCCTTAGTGTTAAAAAGGATGAAAGAACCACAGGGAAACTTAAAAACGAAATTTGGATAAGAATTGATCAATAAACTATATAAAATGAGGACGGTCAATCGTAAATATACATAATTTACCCATAAATCCACGTTTGATGCTCGAACCTTTGATATTTTTAAGCCAAAATATTTATATTTTGCCTTAAAAAGTCAATTTTTTTAAAATTCTCCCTTGTAATCACACAAAAGACCAATCTCATTTTGTAAAAAAAAACCATATGAGCCAAAATAAATAATTTTAACAACAATTGATTTTCAATAAAATATATCCGAGTAGAAAATGAAATAATAAGAACGTCCCTCGTCGAAACAAGCAGGCATTCTTTTCGGACGACGATTTGCTCTTTCCTTATTGCTCAAAACTCGACTTTGAGCTAGATATATTTTGGCAGAGATGATGAAAAATTTCTTCACTTGCGGCCTCATTAAATCTTTGATAATGCACTTTCATGGAATGGACACCAGAAGATGCTATTTGGGAAACATTAGTAGAATAATTAATTCGTTATTGTTAAAAAGCCTATCAAAACTTTCATTTTAAGAAGTTGATTAAAGAAATATTGAAACAGCTAGTCGGAGTTAATTTTACCGGACCGGTTTAATTGAATTAAGATAACGTAAACCGCAGTGCTACAACGATCTCAAATGGGAGTACGAATTAACTAAATGACATAAGACTGTTAGGAAGCTCATGCGAGCATTATCAATGAAAGACGTATTTATTTCGCTTTTTATGCCGAGAAAATATTCAATTTTCTGACCAATGCAAAATAAGATAAATTTCTTCTTTTCCACAACTAACTTTATACAGTCATGGATTTAAAAGCATAATTTATAGAAAAAAGTTGACGCGATACGATTTACATTATAGCTAACCCACCAGAGGAATGCAAGTATTTCGACAGTCAGTGATAAACATATTTCCTTCATGGATGATTCCTAGGCAACCAGTACAGCTCTACCTTCCGTTTATATTACACTGTTTTCTCCAAGTGATCTTCTAGATTGAAAAACATAAAACCTCCAAATATCTCTCCATATTTATTTCCAGTTTTGCTTCCTTAGAAGTCATCCCTCCATCCTATGATATACTTCAAAATTTCCAGTACCTTCACTTTCACCCCGACCTATAAAATCTCTCCAGTACAGTTTTCCTGCCTCACACTAGAAAAAGTTCTCTCCTCGTGCTCGTTGCTTCTTTTATCGTCACCTTATCTCTGATCGTCTCCTTAAGCTGTACGTCACACTCTCAACCGCTTACATCAAGGCATCACCGAACTCATGTTCATGCTATTCCTTCAACGACCATAATTACGTGCCATACAAATATCTATTGCGCAAACTTTCCCAGGGGAGAACTAGGCACATTCACGACTCCTGTGACTACACGAGCCATTGAAAGCGTCAGATAACCCGATCAAGATTAGAGCTGTGTTCCCAGGGCCTCATACAAAATAATGTCCACGAGAGGGCACTTATTCTCACTCTCACCCTTTTTTTTAAATAACAAATCGCATATTAGGCCTCTTAATAGTATAAAACCTACCTTAGATAAATTATTACAGTACATTATACAAAGAGCACCTGCCATCGATTTCATTTTCTTAAAAAATACCAATCACATCAGCCCAATTGGTATTCCTAAATTTACCACTATTCCTCTCTTTTTAGTACGTTAACCCAGTGGTCAGAAAACTCATTAGTCAACAGAGCCAAATATTAGCAGTATAACGATTGAAATTTCACTTGGGAGCCAAAATGTTTAAACTTAAACCATATAGTTGAGTAAATAGCTATTCACCTAACTAGGATACTCCTAAGCTGGCCTTTGCTAAAAAGTCCTCATTTTGATTGAGGTACTTATGCTGAGATCGGCTCTGCTCAACTTTTCCATTCACACTCGTCTTGCATACTTGTTTCACCCATCTCCTTTCGTTCGTCCTCTCAATGTCTAAACTATCTCAACACACCTTTCTTAATCCTCGAGACTACAATTTCTTCCCCTTTACAACGCTCCCTAAAATTACCTTAATAAGCTTTATTTAAAGCTTTCAGTCTTATTTAAACTATAGGTACGTTGAGTAAAACTTGATATCATACTTAATAACGGCATTACTTATTGATAAATTTAAGCACGATGGCCCTTCCACGTGATGTTTTGCGGGAGAGGTTCACTCAAGGGGCTAAAGACCCGAATGTGGCTCAGGAACCGCGGTTTGCCGAACACTGCCTTAGCTTTTTGGGTTTCAAGGGTTGACGAGGACTACTGAGAGAAGGGATGTACCCACGCTTTGACCAGAATTGGTCCGAATTGACCTTTCATGGGTCCGGTGGTCCCCGACTCGAGGGCGTATTCTGGCAGACCGCACAGTGTCAACCCGGAAAGGGAGCCAGGGAGATACCAAATCCTAATTTTTTGGGCAACGGGCTCTTCCGGTTCTCAGCAATGTGCGGTAGGTTTTTCGCGAAAGCGAGACCGACGGCAACTCGTCTCAGTTGTTTGGGTACTAATGCGAGCACTTCGGGGGACGGAGGCACAATTGAGGTCCTTTTGACCTCAATCCGCCTCATTGGTGTCGGCCTCGAAGGTCGGGCTGTTGGTTTCGCTAACCTTCCTTTCCCATCCCTTCCTTCCCACCTCCTCCTTCCCTTGGAGGTAAGCGAAAGCTTCCAGTCCGAGGGGGAAGTTGTAATCCTGCGGCGAGAGCCGGAACACCTGCCTTAGCCAAGTCAGTGACGTATTATACCCTTATGATTCATGTCAAGACGCTTAAATCTTAAAATTTGTCTTTACACATTTTTAATAGCTTCCGTCAATGCAGCGTAAATGAATACCGATTCCTCATTCAATTCATATCGCACAAGTTCATATTTGCTACACTGTACAGAAGAGACCGAAGTAAGATATCCAAGCAAAGCTTTAGATTCTTGCAGTATGTCGTTATTTCATAAACTTGCATTTAATGACGATTTTATAGTTACCAAAATGATAGCTTCATACTTGTTATTCTTTCATTTGCAAAGAACACTTCTTCTTCTTTGTTTAATATACCTACTTTATGATTTTTCAAAAGGATGAAGACAATAGTCAAGTATTATTAAAAATACCACAGCATTTGAGACAAGATGGAGACCAAAGTAGGAAATTCAAGCATAGATGAATAAGCCTATTAACTTAAGCTATTGCTAATCACCCTGGAGTGGTTCCTAAAAATACGATATTGACCATTGTGGAGGCACCTATTCCACTACCCGAAGAACCAGATGTTAAATAAAGGCCAAGAGGAGGCCATATATTGGGTACATATGTTCACATAAATATTCATTTTAAGCGAAATCAGCAAGCTAAAATTCTTAAACTCTTTCCTATTTACTCATGTACTAAGCCTCTTGTGTATACATTCCGCAATCTTGCATTCAAAGCTAGCAATAGAATAATTAATGCATTAGCTTCACACAATATAACATCATATCAAACATAGCTAGTTAAGCCGACCCTTATTTCTAAGACCTCGGTCATGAAACAGAATTAATTTTCATTCATTGGTCGTTAAGTCCTAAGATTGGTTGACTAAAGCCCTCCACCCTTCCCCAACTAATGCTAGTTCCATTACCTCTTGGTACATCTTTCTATATATTTTCCTCTTTATTTGGCCTATGAACTTATTACTGACCTCCGTCCTCTTCTGGGGCTTTACCTTTTATTTTACCTTCAATTACGTTCTTCACAAACTCATTGTGTCTCAGGAAGTTTCAAATCCATCTTGTTCTTCCTTACTATATGGTGTTCCGTATGGTACTTTCAACTTCTACTCTTCTGAGCACTTCATCATTTCTTATTTTGTCCGTTCATTTTATCTTCAGCATCCTCTTCCCGCACGAGGTTTCGAAAGCTTCTAGTATTTTCCAGCCAGCTTTTTTAAATGGTTCATGCTTCCAATCCACGGAGTTCCGCGATCAAAACCAATATTTTTTTATATTGTTTCCTGGTTTTAAATCCTATCTGCTTTGAACGCTGCAGAAAAATGGGTAATGGGAAATTTTACCCGTAAAACACAGAAAAGTTAAAACTACATAAACATAATACCTTGAAACAACAGAGGATTAAATTTAAAAGCTCCTAAGCTCCAACTCCAGGCACAAAAGAAATTTTATTACCACAGTGGGTATCATAAACCTGAAATATCCTAACCAGTGGTAACCTATCAATCTCCGACCTGGAGCAATAAAAATGCCATAAAGTTTTATCAATGACAGATTTCCGGCACGGAAAATGCTATGAAAGATTATTTTAGAAGAAAATGGTAGATTAGGTTAAATAACGTTGTTCAAATCTCATGATCCTAAAATAAATATAACACGCCTTGGGAGGAAAAATGATCGAGAAAATAAAAGAAAGATATAAGTTCCCGTCACCAGGCTCGGTGAACAAAAACAGTTAGTATTACAAGATTTACAGATTAAAAATTGGACCAATCTAGAGGGGAATGCAAAAAGCGGATGAGCAGCACACAATGTCCCTTTTAAATGCATTCGAGCGAAATGGAATAATTGCGAAGGCATAAACCATCTTGCAAAGGGATGAAATTACAGGGCGCCTCGCTTCGCTGATCGGCGAGGCGTCGTGATGACCGGACGTCGAGTAGCGCAGAATATTTGAAGGAAAAGGCTTATATGATTACCGGAGCATGGGCCACTTAAATTTTTACTTTTTCCTATTTTTCCTCCTATTCAGAGAAAATTGTATATAATTAATTTCTAACTCACATCATGCAGTTTCATATTTTCCCATCAACAATAAAACTGTTGTCATTCGGTGTTTATCAGTACTATTACAATTATTTTCTTTTCCAGATATATACTAGAGATATAAAACGAGACACGAAATAGATAGAAATGCATAGAAATATAGAAATAAGCAGGGGAGATTGAAGTGAGGAGAAGTCAGCCGACCGTGAGATTTAATGATAACCCGAACTCAAGGCGATATTCAAATCGTTAGCGGGTTAATTGACTATTTGACGGAATGTTACGCGACCATAAATTGAGGAGACTATCTACGCAGGCTGAGAATAGGTGTAAAGTTTGAAGAAGGAAAGATTATTAGAGGAAAGGGGGAAGAAAAACTTATCGTTGGGACGAAAAGCTGTTCTACATTTAATCTTCGAATAGCACACGACCAGGGACAGGGATTTCACAAAACATGTCCCAGGAACTAGAGTCAGAGAAGTCAGGACTTAAGTAACAAAACCACCAACTCAAACTCAAGTATTATGCTTAAGACTAATTGATTTAAACTCAGCCTAACACATTGATAACTCTCACTTAAGTTGTTTCCAAATCCAAATGAAATAAATTTAAAGCTGCGGAAATATTTTAGTCAGACTAAAGGCATGAAAATCAAAATGAGCACACTACGCTACAACGCACTTTTTTCCTAATAAATGTCGCAGCCATAGAGTAATAAAATGTAAATTTAACGGTTTGACTTAACCAAGACGTCGATCATTAAAAGCTGCTCATAATATTTTTCTTTTGTTAAATGGAATGGACGTTAAATATTCATAATTCTCATATTTAGATCACCAGTGTCCATAGGTCTCTAACGCATACTATATTCTACGTGATTATCTAAGCACCATTAATCCTGACGTAATAATGGCACTCGTAATTACCCTAAAGCTAAAGCCCAAACCGTAAAATAATCAGATAAAACTGAAGTACAATGGGAGGGTTATCGCACTGGTAACTCTTATTTGAATTCATTTTAGGATCAAATGGGTATTATTGGTCAAAGCGTGGCTCGAATTATGGGGTAAGGTTCAGCGGCTTTGAGTAGCAATGAGAGCACAAATAATAGACAATAGGAGTTTATGATGGTCATTGTGCATGCCAGCATCAGAAACATATGCTTCCGGCTAGATATTGCCCATACCGAAATGTTTCATGCAGGTCCATAGAGCAGAGCTGACGTTTTATGTATGCTAGAGACAAGAGCTGAAAACCGAACGCATCGGTTAATATTCAAGCGTTTTCCCCTTAACCAGCCGTCTTCGTTCCAGTCAGCAAAAAATAATCATGATGGAGTAGAGTGAATAAAATTGGGGTATACTCAGCATGATAAATGGTAAAGAGAGGAACAGGCCACCTACCAAAAAGTGCATAGAATTAACCAATTTACAAATTAAAAACGGCCGATTATGACGTCTACAGCCTTAGAGAAAATACTAAATAATCGAATAATTAAGCATGTAATAGATAAAACGTAAAAATAGCTAGATGCTTTTCTTTTTTTATACATTTAAACAAATATTAGTTCAAATTCTTCATCTATATGCTTCGAAAGGCACTAAAATGTTACCTTTCCAAATAAGGTGTAGGGATCTATTGAGAGTCAGCTATTATATATTCAGTACAAATTATTTTTAATACATTGTCTCAGATGTTTCTCTTCAGTTGGAGAACTTTTTTCACTACGTTTATATTGAGATGGTAGATTTTAATAGGGTAATATTTTCAATGTACCAATAGGTAATGCACTGAAATTTACGATGGTAAATCTTTTTCACTGCACAGAGAAATATCTCTTCTACGAGCAATTTTAATGATCATCGACAGCACATTCAGGGTTCATTAGCGTTCGTCATGCCACCTTTAATGAATTAGCTCCATGAGTATTTTCATGAGGTAGAATTTTTCTCCTGACGAGGAAATCGTTTCTAACGCCCAAACGACAACGACACTTAAAATCTAATTTTTATGTTTTTTCATCCTCCCCAGCTCAGGCATCAAATCAACGTCTCCCTCAGGCGGAAAATGCTCAAGTCCGCGGAGAGATGATTGCCATGCCTTCCTCTTCCCTCAATTTAAAGACGCTTCCTTACGGAAAACCTTCTCTTGCCACTATTTCCTCGTCACGGAATCCCTGCACGCGTAAAATGATTTAACCCCAAGAATCGATCAGACAGAGGCGATTGGAAAATTGAAAACGAAAAAATAAAAATACATTCATCCCTCTATCTCTCTCTTCCACCCTTTTTCTCTCTAACCTCAAAAATTGGCCCCGTTTTTGTCTCTTCCTTTACCTTTTCCTTCTCCCATCACACCTGAATCGCTCCAATGCCAAATTGTGAACTCCTCTGACGCTTACACGCACCGCAGAAAACGGATGTGGGAAGGAAAAAATATCGTAATCATCTTGAATCCTCAGCAATTTGAAAGTGATGGGGACATTTATTCCTTTGTTTTTACAGAGCGATTTTTTACGCTGTTAACAAAAATAAATACGAAATACACATGAAGACGCGCAGAGAGCAGGAATAAGTGAATGGCTGCTGACCTTCGAAACCCAGTCTAAGCTTCTCCATTTCATTGTCCTTTATATTTCATGCAACATATGTACAAATGGAAGGAGCAACATATTACTGACTTACTTGATCAAAAAACATGAACTAAGTAACTTATATGAGGATAACTTAAGTGTTTTACCGAATACTCTTCATCTTCCCTGAATTATTTGGTGTTAAAGTTTTATACATACGCACATTTCCTAAAAGGAGATCGCAAAGAATTGAACACGTAATTTTCAGTTCCTTGAAAAAGCAAAAGCTTTTCAGATCCACACATATGTAATTAACCGAGCAAGGACTATAAGATTTGTTCTGATACAAATTAAATTGATTCCCCTAATATTTAAATGAATAAAAAATCAGTTATTTTTCAATTCCAGTTGATGCGTGTCACTAAAACATGTCACCTCTCTATTCCCTCTTCAACTATAAACGAGCGTTCATGATAATTATAATTACATCATATCTTCAGGGCCGTTGTTAAGTTAACAATGGGTGAACAGAAGGTCAAGGTTGTCCCATTTGCCAAATAGAGGGTATAGAAATAAATTCTTATGCGTGCGTAATACCTAAGAGGAAAAATCATTCGCCCTGACGGCGACTCAAACCCGGTTTCCTCAGTCTCGTGTCGAGAGATTCAGCTACTTCAGCTATAAGTAGTAAGGACTTACGTAACCGATCCTTCGGTTTAGATGTTAAAAATAGGTTTAAGAAATTTATGCCAGGAATGCTTTAGCTTAAACCACAATAATCAGACGGGAATACATGCTCCTCAACTGGCATCAAATGTTTTGTTAGATAGCCACTCCAAATGATACATCATTAAAATTCTTAATCTGGAAAATAAAAGTGTCATGTAAAACTATAGCATTTACCGTCATGTTGACCTCCATTTATTGAGCATTATTCGTGAAACAAACCCTGACTACCCTGTCAGAAGAATGGCAAACAAAAGACTAAGCTCAAAAGATAAAGATGGTTCAGACCATAATTCTAAACAAAACTATACTCCCGGAAATACACACCCAAATACCACAAAAGACGTCAACGAAATACACAAATTTGGAAAAAAGACCTGTAAAAATGCGTCACTGTTTAAAAAAAGATTCAGGCAGTAAAACGAGCATAATTTTTAATGATTGCAAATATTTAAATCGCCATAAGAAATTGGTAGTAAGTACAATTTCATACAAGATTTCATGAAAACCAGTGCAGGCGAGAAAACTTTTTCCTCGAGAAATATATGAATGATAACAAAAAAAATATCTATTTACAACAAGATCATGTAAGATATGATTCATTCTGCTGAATCCCTATATTTGAATACATTGAATCAAATTTTGCACATTTAAAAAGACTTGTCAGGACAGATAGATCGGGGCATAAATGCTATTTACATATGATAACAAAAATTTAATTAAGATTAAATGATATTTTCTAAAAGAAATGAGCAGAAAATAATCATCAGTAAATAGCTACATGCATTGTGCAAAATTTAACTCGACCTGGTGCCTTACAAAGCTGAAGAGTACACATTCACGAGGGAAGGACGACGGTGTTGCAAATCGAGACGCATGCGATCGGGAACGGAATCTTCCCGGCATGATTGAGGGAGGATTTTATCCAGTGCCCCCCCTCGTCACGAGATAGTATTTTATCCCGTGGGGAACAGAATAAATTGAATCTCGCCAGAAACAAGTCGTTCAGCTCAAGGGTAGGTCATCGAGCACGTAACGTGTCTGGGGTTGGAGGTCACGACAAGCACGGCAGAAATTCATCTATAACTTTTACAACCCCACTGTCACCCAATCCACGAACTGATTGATTTCTCTTCACGTAAAATTACTGCAATCCGGACTATGCACCTACTGCCCCCATTATGTGCACGTTTAAAGATTGGCGTCAAATCGAGAAGCATGTCCACGACACCAGGGATGCCGGTCAAGTCATATGGTTTATGCCAATTTATTTCTAGTTGAATATGCACCCGTGCGATGGACTTCAGGCCAAATCATTTATACACAAATGGATCGGAAAAATCCTCGCAAGACTTTTAAATACACTTCAGTAAAATACTGGAAATAAAAAATTGATACCTATAACGTTTTTTGGTGATTACACCTACATCTACATACTACACTGCAATCCGCTGCGTAGGCGTGAGGCAGGGGGTTTTAGGTTACCAGCCGTGTAAATATTTAAGGTTTTTGGAGGTGAAATGGTGGCATGTATTATAAAAGTGTTTTTAGTGGAGCTCAGTTTTTACTGTGTACGCTTATAGTGCGCGGAAAGAAAGAGTTTTTTCTCCTTATGTCCTGTCAGAAAACTGTCCAGTAATTAAGATTACCATTAAAATATCTGATCGGCAATGTATCTCTCTAATTCAATGTACTCTCCCTTCTGTCAGGCTTAGAGATGTCGTGAAGCGTCATGATAATATTCTCTATGTCGCACTGCTATACACCAGTTCTGAATTCGGCAAGCAAGTTACGGTGCAGGTCAGCTATTTTTTAGGGTATAACGACAATCTCAGCATTATCAACAGCCCAAAATCGATAACAAAAATTACAAAATATAAATTTTAAACCACTAAATCAAAATCACGCAAGTTTTAAAGAAAAAGTATAAGTTATGATAACGATTTTAGTTTTTAAATTCTTTGGCATTATCCACGTTTTCTATAAAGAATTTACCCAACACCTCCGTGCGTGATAACATTTTCGTGAAAAACTCGATATTGGACATATCCTGTCAGGATAGGTAATACACCAATAAAACAGCTCTATCGCCACGGCCGTGAAAAAAATTTCAGTCATGCTTTAAAGACTAAGGCCAATTTTGAAATGAAAATTACTTCACATTAAAGGATACTATGCCTTATGAATCCAAACAAAGTCAACTTTATGAGAATGTAAGCATAAGAGCGAAATTCCACCCAGGAATACTCATTCGCCATGGCCGATATTCCAAATCGATTTCGCGCCGAGTGCTTTAGCCAGTTAGGCGCCCAAGGCATCCTTTGGGAATCCAGAATTTGGTAATACAAACACATTAGTATAACAAAAGGGCAGCAGGTATAAAAAGGCATATCTAATCGTTTGATAATGAAATAAGATAGTGGCTAAATACAAAAGTAAGCGCTATAGATTGTCACTTTAAGGCATTCCTAAGGTTGGTTTGAATAATTTCAAACTGTCCAGTAACTGCACAACTTGCAACAACACAAAAATCCAAATCAGAAAAACGAAATACCGAATTAGGATATTTATTTTAGGAATTTCCCCAGTCAAAATACTTTCCTCGTTTGATCTAGATATCTCGGCATAGTACTCAAGATATTGTCTAAAACATTTAATTTCCTCAGGACGCGGGGAATAATAGATCTCAGCGTATACACAACTGGGGCATTGGATTTCGCCAAGCTGGAATTGATAACCAGATTAAAATGGAGCTCGATTAAAGATAACTGAATTGTTCACGATGTATGACAAGATAATGACAAAACACAAGAGAAAAATAAAATTTCAGAAATTGAGAGATCAAGTCAATTTAAGTCTCTTGATTACAGATCATCTCTCATTCCTTTCCAACGCTCGATATTCTGCATAGATAACTACCTTGTTTCGGATGCACTGACAGGGATGCAAATAATATTATTCTCACAGAATATTTTCACTCTGCCACATAATTTCCACTCAGAATTCGCCCCGAGATGTTTCGATCGGGGACAAATGGAGGAAATTTTATCCAAGGAATATTTTTCCTGGAGGAATACTACAGCGCCATACACCAATGAATGCAAGGATGTATATTCTAGGTAGGCTAATGCGTTGCTTTTGCCACGTAAATGCGGCATCATCATCTCATCGCAGTGCTCCAGCCGATTCCAACTTCACTCCCACCCTAATTTGTGGCAGTGGATATCGTACTGATACACTTGATCGGTGCCATCAGCGGATTTTAGACACTCAGTTGCCTCTCAACACTGAATCAGGGGGTAGCTAGGGTAGCATGCACGGTGCATATAAATCTCGAGGTCTCAGTCGAGAAAACATTTGATTACTTTATAGAATATATTTTCAAATGTCAAGAAAATGTGCATCTCCACAAATTTATCAAAACTACGAACTTCAGATTGAGAGTCGAGTACGCTAACCCAAGAATAAGACGGCCATCACTTTTTGCAGAAAAATTGTAACATGCTGAAGGCAAGAAATTAAGACCTTCGCTCTTAAGATTACCATTAAAATTAACTTAATACGCGCATATTTACAGTAATGAAGGATTTATTCGTGCCTGCTATAAAATACAACAAGGAAAATAACGGCAAAACATTCATTCCTTATTATAATAGACAAATGAAAAATGATGACTTTTTCCGGTACTCCGTCCAATTTTTCAACTCTGCTTGAGCCACTTTCTTATTATTAGCGATCAAAGTCTTATTTGTTTAAGGCATTGATAGCTTAAAATGTACTATAAGTTGCATTCATCGCTGTAATCCATCCGAGGTTGATTAATACAAAATTAGACGTATTAGCGGACGAAGGAGTTAAGCTGAACTATAACCATATGTGTATAAAAATCAATGGTGTTTGTACGCTTGTTACTCCTCTTCTCCAAAACTATTTAACTAATATACCTAAAATTTAGGATAATAATAGCTTTTTTAACAAAAGAATCTATTGGCTATATAAAAAAGACCTCGGGACCTCAAGGGATTAAGGACCTCAAAAAAGGATCCCAAGATCAGTTTAGAAGATTATTTTTTCCATTTTTTAATTACTTTGAATCAAGATATAAGCTTGAAAATTTTGTTATCATACGGAATAGAGTATTTAAAATCACACTATTGCGATTTATTTTATTGGACGCATTGTATTAGTTTAAAAATCCTCTTTTTTTATTAATATTTTACATCTCAAACCATTTATGCGCCCCAAACGGCTTTTACACTGAATACCCATTAAGCTCGTCACATTCATTTCTTTAATTAGGCACCATCGCGTATTCATTGTATATGGCTTGTAAACCGGAATGCGCATTGTATCGCATACTTCGTGGAATTTTTGCACACTGCCATAGTCCCAGGATAATACACCTATTAAATCTCAATTCAGTCCTAGATATCAAGAGGGATGGTTGGGGATCGTAATTAGCCTCAAGTCTCTGAGTTATGCTTTCTATTTAGCCTACAACTAAATGAACTAATGAGCCCCATTATCTTTAAACTTTAAGCGCAGGTACATGATTGTTATCGATACCAATTGTGCAAAATATATTGGTGTCTATCTGACAATACAATACGACCTCAATCGTGTCGTGGTGATCCCTAAAAAAGGTATGTATAGTCCTTCTTCGCCAATTTATGGCTCAAAACCTCATAAAAAATTTAATTGGCGTTTATAATCGCGTAATGTATTAACGTAATAAGTATTATTTTACAGTTTTAAAACTGAAAATTTTCAGCGCATGATCCTAAATCGCATGAACGGGGAGTTGACACTCAGTAAAAAGCATTACGATAGTAATTTGTTCCTTAGATTCTCTTTTGTACACATGTAACTACTATACTTTTTTAAATAATATTCTCTTCCATTGAGTATGAACAGGAATTCCTGCACTTAGTAGTATAAAATATATTTGTTTCAAAAAACGGGCTTCCATTATTTGCTGAAGTAGCGATTAATGGCGCAAGAATATCAAGAGAATGATCTGTTACCTACTGATAGTTATTCATTCAAAATCACATGCAAAATTTTGCATATATTTTTCTAAGGATTAATTATTACAGTACATATTGAAGAAACTTCGAGCGAGATAGTTCCCTAATCATAATGGAGACTATTTTCTAATTTTACATTTTAATTTTGGCAGCTATATGTTGCATGAATTAAATATTGAGTTATGAATGGTATAGTGATATAAAATTAGAGGACTGAAATTCTAAGTAACTAAATAAAAATTACTGTACAAGTATTTAACTTGACTCATTTTTCGCGCGCGGTTCGCTTAAAACCCACACGTTTGCAACAAAAGGTTATTTGTGATCCTGAAAAATGACTGCGGTGACAATACGATTATTTATCAAAAATAGTTAAGAAAACATAAAAAATACAGTGTTAATTTTTTAACGAGATCAAGGTGTTACAAATTTCTCATTTTCTGAATTGGTATCTCTCTGGAGTGCATACACGTAGCATTTCCCATGTACAAGTGCTGGCATTTTTCGTAAAAAATCTCGGAAAGTAGTTAGATGAGGGACTGAAAGTTTGGTATTTTTCGAATGGCGAGTTATTATTTTTTAATGATACCAAATTCATTGATTTATAGGTGAAATTACATTTCGCTCAAACTGCCTTAAGAAAATCTTCACCGATCATGGCCTTATACGAAATTTACAATATACATTTCATTCACTCTAAAATTTGGGTACAGATTTAGCAATAGTTTTAAAATTCTCGGCCAATTATCAATTATGTAGCTCAATGAAAATTAAAACGCACTAAAATCAAGAGATTATTTAGCATCAGTTTTTATGAAGACTTCATAAACAAATATTAAAAAAACTAAATTCATACAAAATCAAGGTCAACTACGAAATTAGCATCACATTTGCCACATGATCGTCCCGGAAAATTTAAATAAAAGAGCGTCTTTTACTAATGTCCACTCTCCCCTCTAATGGCTGAGTGAAATGTAAACAAGGAAAATCAACCGTAAGTTTCTATTGAATTGCGAACTAAATATTTTTATGCCTTGACGGAGGAACACTGATAAGCTATTTATCTAAATAACATGAAGAAGGTCTGGATAATTTGCTCGTAGGAGAGAGTGGGCTGGATATTAGGGGATAGAGAGATAACACTTGGGCTAAACGAATATTTAGCAGACTGGGTAATTTGAGCCAGCAGTTCAAATGTTTTAGCGGTGGGGTGATGCCAGCTCACTTACGGCGTCCTCTGCGTCAGTGTCTGACAAACCAATACCCCACTCATCATTTACCACTTCCTCCTCTTCCTCTGGATCCACCCCCAGGTTCCCGCAAGGGTAGCCAACTCCTGAATAGTTTATTACAAAAGTTGCCCGTTCCGTTAGTGGTAATTTTCATGGAGATTCCAAGAGATTAATACCACGCGCATAACTACGATCAGCATGGAATATTTGTGCCGATTAAACTATCAATAAAAATCAGTACTACATCAATTAAACAGGCCCTACAAAAAGGTGAAATTTTGGATAATTTGACACGATTTACGTGACACCAACGTAGAATTAGGCTGATGGAGTAATTACATTGAAAGTATTCCCAAATAATTCCTAATACTTCAGATGAAGATGGGACGTAAAGCTGATCAATCAGCAGGAATATTTATGTCAATCAAAATAAAAAATAGACCCGTTGATACTGCATCTTCCATGCTAACAACATTAAAATGCATATATTCGCACTGCAACGAATGGTCGTATTAAAACTAATTACATGAACATGATTTTTTTTTAATTGCTGATTTTGGGTATTTTACGCAAGAAACAGCGAGTCACAATAGATAACATTTAAATAACGTCTCTATACATAAAAGTCATGCAAATGTCATCCATTTACCAATAATGTTATAGAATATTACAATGTATCGAGGAACACTAAAACTGACAAGTATATTAAGAGTTGGTACTCGGCAATTCGCACTGTAAATAAAAGAGAGTAGGAGGGTGAGCTGCTGTAAATTCATCTTTGGATTGACGAAAGCTGACAATGATATGGCTACTGAAATTTCTAAATGGAAACTCAAGTTTAAGTCAATAAATGAGGAAAGGCCATTACCATTTTCCTAGGATTGAGCAGAAATTGACGAATACATCGAAATAACTCATCGTAGTAAACAACAACTACAGAAAATATTTTGCATTGATTAAAATAAATTTAAAAGAATGACAACTCGATTCTCGATATTTTAAAAATACTATTCTCAGTCTGAGATTCCTCATGATAGCTTGGGAGGGATGGCAGCCCCTAACGCAGAACCTCTCGACTCGCGTCATTCGAACCCCTTCACATCTGACCCCTACCCTTCCGTCCGTCCGGTAAGGGTCACTGCCACCGTTACATTAGCTTGAGTGGAACGGTGGTTCGCGTCGGAAAAGGGAAACAAAAACATAACGGAAATATCAAAAGCTCACTTCCCTGGGGAGAGTAAAGGAACTGGCATTGGTGGAAAGGGTTTGGTCAGACGGAAAATGTCACATTCGATACCACCCAGCCGCTCCAACACCTCGGACCAAACCCTTCCTTCATGCACGATTCTATCCACTGCGAAATTGAATTGCAGGCCGAAAGTTGAGAGGAATCGATTTTCAGGGCCGATTACAGATTTTTGCTATCGATTGCTTTGACACCGATGTTTAGTAAACCATACATGCTTGCGTATCAATGAATGAGATCTCTTTCGGCGTGAGCACCGTAAAAAACTATAATTCTTGGTTATAGGCCATATAAGCAGATTCTGCTTATTCTGATTCTGCTAATGATTTCCTATTGTGAACAGATTATGACCACTTTTTCTACATACACACAATTATTCTGAAAAAAAATTTAAATAAAGGTTACCATTGCCAACGTTTTGCGGCTTTATTTCTACATCATCAAGGATTGAGGTTAATTATTCGTGTAAGTCCATTTCAGAGCAGGCTGAGTGTAATTTATATAAAGAACTGCATCAATTTACATAACAGGTACTCAGCCTGATCTGACCATTAACTCATATCAATGACAGAGGCCTACAAATTTCTGGGTCTCGATAGCTTTTTGATGCTATTGGCCATTTTCATCGTAATTTAGTGCACCGAGTCTACTCTCGAAAATTGACAAGCACGTAAGGATTTCGAGATATTCTGACCAATAAGGGCCAAAATGGCAAATTTCAGGTCTTTTTGAGCAAGAATATCTCATAAACTAAAGGTGATAGATTAATTCTGCAAATGGATGCAAATTCGAAGTTTGCGTAAAAAAATGTACAAAACACATATGTGAAACCTAGAAAAACTACTATTACCATAACCTTTGTTAACATTGCAACTATGAACAACTTTGTTATAATTTAACTAAACCTTAATTTTTCGTGCTCAACTTTGAAATATAACATACAAGTTTCGGAACAATATCTTTTCTAGGCGTCATAGATTTATTCTATACATTTTTATACGAAAACTTTGAATCCTTTTGCAGAATTACTTTATCACCTTTGTTTTATGAGATATTCAAGCACAAAGAGACCTAAAAATTGCCATTTCCATGACATGTTGTGATATTTATTGTTAATCATAATGAGTAATAGTAAAAGCTATTATCCACTTAGACGATAATTAATATAACTTTTATTCGACCTAGCTTTCGATGTAGCACATCGTCATCAGTCTAATGCTGCTGTAGAATTTACATCGAAGTACAACGAATTTATCTTGGTGGAAAATTGCCTTTACTCTTACTAATTATGATGGATTATTTCCACCACATCAAGTCTGATACTTCAATTCTTATTATTAATAATCCCTGATTCACCAATTTTAACAGCTTAACTTACACGTTCCATTATTTATTAGAGATCACAACTGCCGCCAAATAAGCCACCAAAGCCAAATGCCTCTCAAGGCACTTTAATTTCCTCCCCCGACCTCAATGCACACCCAGAGAAAACGAGACAGACAGGGACTGAGCAGTATGGAGGGTAGGGAGGCTCGATTCAGATATACCTGGTCATCTTTCAAGCGCACTGTACCCAGTTTCGATGGAGTAATGAGGAATCTAACTTCCTCGGTGCGCCGAAACTCACACCGAGTAAGACACGAGTGGAAGCCATCGTACTTAAAGTAGAATTCCTAGTGTACTTGTGACCAAATCAGAGGACAAGTAGAGCAGATAAGGTTACCACTGAAGTACTTGGTTTCAATTAAGTTCAATCAATAAACACATAATTAGAGGCACTATAAGGCTAATTATTCGAAAAACACTGGTGGCATAAAACCTTCCATGTTCAGAAGCATAAAACCTTCCATGTTCAGAAATTACGATAGTTGGATGGTAAACTGTCTCCAATATCAACAAATAAAAAGGAATTGAAAAAAATGCTTGAGGAAAAAAGTATAAATTTATTATTAAAAAATTTAAAAAAAAATTTTAATTTAAAACAAATTTATCCTATCTTCAATAAACCAGGTGAAACATCCAATATAGATATGATCTGTGCTCAGGCCGGATAGAGATGCCAAGTATTCAGCGTATAGTTAAGATTGTTAGTGATTTCACCAAAATGGCTACACTCATCGTCTGGCGAGTGGATAAAATATTCCCATCAGGGTGCAGAGGAGGACGAAAAAGGTAATCCATGAAATTTTTGTTTTTTGAGTAGCTGATGAACCACTTTTGCTCGATTCGGGCATTAGCATTACTTGGATTTCATAATCTTCCTTTAGATGAATTTTTGTGCTCAACCCACTAACACATTATCATTGCAGTGCGGTTCCTATATATTCCAGAGCATGCTAATACGGCTCATATGGGTGACTAATTACCCTCTGCCTCAAATACATCACTGATACCATATGAACGCTAATGAATCATTTTGATCTACATAGATTGACCCAAGGGTGGAAATCGCAACAAAAATGGTTACTCATAATGTTCTACAGCGGTCAAAAGCTTGCAAACAGGACGCTTATTAGCGAATTTCTATGCCCCCCTCACCAGAAAAATAGCACTTCACTCGGTTCTTCTCCAGTGGTTTGTGCTCATTTGCATATTCAAGGGAACCTCTGATGCGGCACTTCCAAACGCCCGTTCCGTTTGAAAGGAAATGTAGGCAAAAGGTAAGAGGAGGATGTCACAGGGGGATAGAGTCACGGGAGGAACAAGAACAACACGGCAGACAAACACCTATTAACACTCCTTTTCATCAGATCCCGTCCGAAGAGTGCCATTCGCTTTTATTCTTTTTTTCATTCCGCTAAGGCTTAGAGTAAATAAACAGCAAAGACTCCTGTTCCCCAAAAGCCTTTCCCTGGTCACCCTACCTTTTGTCGAACTCTGTTGCACCAAATAAAAACAGACTACCCACGGAATGTTTTCTAACAATTTTTTTCTGTGAGCATGTATGTGTTGCAATGAGCGCACTTTGGAGAAAAGAATAAAGATAAAAAGATAAATCCAAAACAATAACCCTTGGGAAGAGAACAAAATCGAGAAAATTGGTTTCGAAAAGACCGCCCAACACCGAGGAAACAATGGCTGATAAAACAAGAAATATTTTTTTTGTCTCTTTGTCTGCAAATTCACATCAGGGAAAACTTGCATGAAAACAAACGGAAAGAAGATGGGGCATGAAGGCCTTCGAGGGATCTTAGCTGTGGGGTAACTTACAAAAAAGGGGGGAATTTGACATAAGTTGCCCCAGTTTGAAAAGAAAAGAGCGATGCTGCACAGTCATTTTTACACAGCGTGTGTAAAGCACCTAGGACATAAATAAGGAAACAACGACCAGGGAAGAAGGTAAATCGCAATCTCCGCTTGAGGACAAATATTGGAAATGAGTGATTTCATGGTTTTGCCATGATATAAAAATGAATGATTATGAAATTAATTAAATACAAATGGGGTAACTTATCTCAAAGAGGGGTGGATTTGACATAAGATTCCCCAATTTTTGAAGAAAATAGCGATGCCGAAGTCAATTTTACACATCGTGCATAAAGCACCTAGAACACTAATAAGGAAACATAACGGCCAGGGAAGAACGTTAATCTCATTCTCCGCTTGAGGACTAATATTGAAAAAGCGTCATCTCATGGTTTTTCGATGATAAGAAAATGAATGATTATGAAATTAATTAAATACAAATGGGGTAACTTATCTCAAAGAGGGGTGGATTTGACATAAGATTCCCCAATTTTTGAAGAAAATAGCGATGCCGAACAGTCAATTTTACACATCGTGCATAAAGCACCTAGAACACTAATAAGGAAACATAACGGCCAGGGAAGAACGTTAATCTCATTCTCCGCTTGAGGACTAATATTGAAAAAGCGTCATCTCATGGTTTTTCGATGATAAGAAAATGAATAGTTATGAAACAAATTAAATACAAGTGGGGTAATTTATCTAAACGGGGGTGGATTTGACATAAGTGGCTCCAGTTTGTGTATAAAAGAGCAATGTTGCAAAGTAATTTTTACACAGCGTGCATAAAGCAACTAGAACACTAATAAGGAAACGTAACGGCCAGGGAAGAAATTTAATCATCGGATTCTCCAGTTAAAGACAGATATTGACAACGAGTGATTGCATGGTCTTGCTATCATAATAAAATTAATGATGCTGGAACAAATTAAAGGATACGTGATTATAGAGAGGAGCAAATGATGAGAGCGGACAGATAGGTCAATAGGGCAGGGCGGAGGGAATGACTGTTACCCTGAGGAGTAAGAGGAGTCATAAGTACAAGTAAGTCTGTATGAGTAATACTGGGGAAAGGTAGAAGCTAAGGTTGAATATTAAGGCTGGTTCGAGCGTAATTGAAACAGATCTAGATAATTAGGCTTAACACAGTAAACCTTTAGTCTGTGGCAACCCCGAAAGATAAAAGAGTGATGCGTGAGTATACAACAAAACACATGCTTTGCCAAGAAATGATTTCAGACTTTGTACGCCCCTCTCCAAGGAAAGATATGCAAAGTATAATTTGAGTAATTTGGGACAGATACGGTTAAAGAAGCATGCATAATCAGGTATATTTCATCTTAAATAATACAACACCATGTTGTTACCTCCAGTAGTGTTTAGAGATTTCAAAAATAACGCAGAGTGGGAGTAACTCTATAAGTACAGGAGGTCCAAAGCGGCGAGTTTGCACAGAGGATAAAAATCATTATCATTGTTCAGGAATAAATCCCGTATCCTTCAATTTCCGGCCGAGTGATTAAGCCACTTAAGTTGCCGTTGCGTCCTCCTCCTCAGTGGATGCTTGTGGGCTTAAGGGGACAAGATGGTCTAAATAATAGTGTCGGACCATACTTGGTGGTACTCCTTGATATCAGGGATAGAAGAATTAACACTGCAATTCCACATGGCAATGTGGATTTACCATGTGGCATTGCAGTGTTAATTCCTCTATCCTTGAAGATAGTCTAGTTAAAGTTATCCATGGCTAGTCCCGGTGTACACACAATAAGTCCAAAGGGGCTTAAGGCAGTTTCAAAGGGAACTTGACGCAATATGAGATAGAAAGAGAATAAAAATGTGGAAATTGAATGGAGTGGGACGTTTGAAGAAGAAATTGGCGACAAAAAGTGAAAGGTTGCCAGGGCTATGTAAAGCCGTCCATTCTCCGACATCAGCAATTCGACCTGAAGACGCCTGCTGGAACGCAGGCGAAACCGTTGTCATCAAAAACAACAACGCGGTGAAATCCCAAGAAAAATTGCAGCCAACTACAACAGAGCACCGCGGAAGTCTTCGCACCAACTGGGACGTTTGTGTTGGGAAGTAGGGCTGTCAGTTGTTTGTTCGCTCACATTTTCCCGTATAGCTGTAAACAAGTCCGGAATTTATTGCTGACAAAATGTAGAACGTAAGCAGCATACTTTACCCGTCATACCATTTCTAAGCAAGCTAATCACTTTCCGAGAAAGTTCAAGAATTATCACTTGCTATCAGTACGCTACATTACATATACCGTCCTAAATAGGTTTCCAGGTTTACACACCCATAGATAATACGGTTCTATGGTTCCGGGAGTTCTGTCCAACCTTTTACCGCGAAAGACGTGATAAATGAAAAGGGGCGGCAGCCCTTGTCGGAAGAGAGCAGCAAGGTTGATGAGTTAAGCGACGATGTCTTGCAGACCATCGGCGAGTTGAAATACACCGAACGTCGTAGCCGTAACGGGAATGATTGCGACGCAAAAAAAGCGACTCATGTGGACACGCACGTGCGCCGAAGAAATTAGACTTCCCTCCGGAGGGAAAAATAACAAATTCCTTCCCCTCTCGTGAACGACCCCACCCCTATCTTACCCCTCCCTTCCGTGTTCTCTCACCGTCTCCTACTACTACTACTACCGCCCAACCCCTGACCATTGCAACCCTTCTCGCTAGCCTACCCAACCACCCTCCCGCCCTGAAATCAGCCGTCCAGAGCGTGTTTAGAATGGGAAGGGCGAGTTAAGCAAACCGCCGAGCGAGGGAGCCTCGCACGCGAGACGCGGTGCGCCGGGTGTCCCAGATTAATATCGGCGCGATTTCTAGCACGAAACCGGCAGAGGTGCGCCGTCTAAGGCGCCGACCTTAAATGACGTCACACACGCGGCCATTTTCAGCCCCCTCATTCACCGCATAGTCACACAGTTTCACGCTAGAGCGGGTCTTTCGTATTATTGCAACAAGCCCTGGCCACAAAACAAGAATCCCTCGAATAAAAATAAACTAGATTTTTTTAAAATTTCAAACGCCATTTGCACTGGAACGTCAAAATCGATTCAATTGTGAGAGAAGAAAGCCTCGAAATGTATATGGCCCGGCTATCTGTAGTGTAATATACTCATAATAGAAATAAAAATACTAGGGTTGAAATTCGCAATGAAAAAATCATTTGACTTGACCGGGATTCAAACCCGGATCTCCCAATTACCGGTCAGATGTTTTAACCAGTTACACCACCAAGCCATCTTCCTTCAAGGCGAATTTCGAAGGGGCGGTTTATGCGAACTAGATGAGGGTTCGAATCCCGGTCAAGTCAAATGATTTTTTCATAGCGAATTTCAACCCTGGTGTATATGCACCCGTGCGAGTGACTTCGTACCACATCACTTTTAAATGCAATGTTTAGAAATAAAAATGTTTTATTTTGCTCTGGGTACAAGACCCTTAGGGCGATAAGGTGGAATACATGATGTAATGCACGTACAAATGATAAAATCAATAAGGGAAATAGATAGAAACATTTAATAAATATACAGAGATGTGTTCCTAGGTTTCTGACACAGTTTTGACATAAACAATATAATTTGAGTTGGTTATGTTGGTATTTGAAGGTTTTCTATTAATTAAAACTATAAAAATGGCAACAAAGGTATGAGATGCACATATAACAATCTGTATACATGCAACAATCGAAGTCAAATAGCAGAGCTACTTAAAAAGCAAGGAGTGATACAATTTTGTTTTAAATAAATTAAGAGACCCACTCCATTTAACAGAATTGGTTAACGCGTTCCGCGTTGCAGTTGTGCTAATCACAAATGACAAATGATATTTGGTCGTATGATGTGCGGAGCAGTACAAGTTGGAGGAGTCGCTCCTTGACATGCTCCGAGATTGTGGGGTACTGTGAAATAGGTCGAGGAGATAGCCTGTCTCACTCTGAAAAATTAAAATGTAAAGGAACATGCAGGACATATTATGTCATCTAGTTTCTAGATTCAATCAGGCTCATTTTGCTCTATAATGAGAAATATGCTCATCTTGTCTGACATCAAACATACATCTGTAAAAGCTGAAGTCTCTCTTTTCGCTCTTTAGTTGCTGAAGACTGGTGAACAATTATCAAAGTGCGGGGAAACTAAAGTCATGGTTAATAGTATTTTGTACATAGGTAATAGCTTTTAATAAGTCTTAAACTTTTCGGAAAAAGAATAGCTTGCACAGAAATGGAAGAACGACGAAATGTACCGTTTCCAATTTACATGCCATCCAAGAGATTCCAAAACTATTTATATCTAAACGAAAAATGTCAATGTATAAAAGATTGGCAAACCTAATTCCATTTAATTCTTTTTCCTGTTCCTGTTCCAGTTTTAATAAAATGTCATTTTCTGATTATTTTGCTTACAAATTCAAATACAATTCACTTCTAACAAGTACATTAATTTTTATTTACTAATTTATCTTGCGCGACAGCTACGCGCTCTCTAAAGCTACAACCTCACACGACTTCACACTTCCATTCTCAGCCACTCCGTTTCCCCCATCGTCACTGTGTCAAGGGGGAGAGAATCTCTCGTCAAACTGCGTCACTACTTCCTCCCGGTTAAATCGATTTCTCCAGGATATGAGGGAGGAGTTGAGGGATGAAGGATCTTTGGGAGGTGGGTGGAAAGAGGATTAGGCTGGTTATACAAGGACAACATACCCAAGGAAAGCGTTAAAACAACAACGTCAAAGATTAAAAGATAAAGGAAGAGAGACTATAAAAGGGGTAAAAAGACGTTCAAAATAACATTTTATCAGGAAAAAAATTTTCTACGCTGGCCAAACGGACCGGAAATTCACTATGAGAATAGTTTAACGTTAACAAATGTTTACCAAACGTGAATGTATTACTGTTTTATCCTTAGCATTCGGTAAAGTGGAGTCACTGCTCTAGTTTTAATCATTTTTTGTGACAATGTGTTCCGTTAGATTATTTAGAAATTTTGTACACAGTTTCAACCTTAAAATGTGCGGCCAGAGTGTTTTAAATGATTTTGCTCCTTTAAAATTGTCCCTCCTTTTTATCTTTTCTCTCCCCATATCTTTTGATTTTTGATGTTGTTCCATTTACGCTATCATTTGAGTAAGTTGTCCTTGCGTTGTATAACAAGTCTTCACACTTTTCTCACAAAATCCTTCATATTTATATCGTATTTTGTACTTGACACAACATTTAGAATTATTATGATGTTGTAAATAACTCGACACCTGTCAGTCTCACTGTAATAAAAGTGAGGAAAATTACAAAGTTATTCTTATTTAACTGTGGGTAGAAACATTTCATTTCCTCGCTTACGTTTAAGGTTAATGCGAAGGAATCGTACGGTGTACTTATGGTGCTCAGTATAATTCGGCCAATGGATCAATACTTCTTTCAAAGAAAGATCACACATCCACAAAAATCAAGTCGCGCAAATCCTTGCGTTGGCCATAGTATAAGGAATTATTAATGGTCGTCTTTTTAATTTTTTGCTAGGGGAGATTACAGGGGCTCCAAAGGAGTCGCTTATTTACTAACGCAGCCATAGAATCGGCAAAGGTAATTGCACAACAAAATACGTTTTTTTTTCATTAACAGAAATACATTACACAATAAATATAATTCTAATGCATATTACAAAAATGTAGTAAAAATGAGTTACAGTCCAATTATAAGCCGTCAACTTCAACACTGTAATTTCTATTTAGTCTTTAAAGTGCCTGGTCTGCCCATTTTAGTGCTTTAGAGGAAAATCACGAGCAGAAAGATAAAAGGAGAAGAATAATCATTGACTGAAAATCGCAAGAAAATACCAAACTTACAACATGATAGTTTTTTGATAGAGAATGCATTTCAAAATTTTAAGATGATTTTACCAATAAAGATACTGTTTAATACCATTCCATTTCACTTAAACATTTTTATGGAAGAATTAAAATAACATTAAAAACTTCACTTGTGATATTTTACTGGCAGGACCCGGGTTCTTCACCTAGCGTCATCTTCAGGCTTCGAAAACTCAAAATTCGGTTCATGACAATAAAATCTCACATGCGGTGTAAACTGAGTAATTTTATTCTAAAGAATAGACCAATGGTAACTTCCACACAAGATTTATTTATATACCGACCCAGGTTTTGACACACACCCAGGTTTCGAAATCTTGTGTGGAAGTTACCATTGGTCTATTCTTTAAAATGAATATACAAATTTTCCACAAAGTTACGCCTTCAGTCCTCAGTGAGTAATTTTAATTTCTCCGTGATGTATAACTCCCACCAAGTAAAAGCTGCAACTAAATCCTTTTTAAAGATTATATTTCCACAAAAAAACTGCACTTCAACGTTAAATTCAGGTTTACAGAATGTAAAATTGATAATTCATTTGAAGACCTTGTCTCATTCTGTCAGAATTCCATAAGGACATTAATGCCGTCAATTGCTTTAAAGGAAAAGCTTTTTTACACACTACCACAAACTTAATGTTCCAGAAAATTTGGTAACGAATACAGCGGGAAGAATCCAAAATTATGACGGTCTTACGCAGGCACAACACATGGATTGAATCAAAGGAACAAAAATTTTTTCCGCTGGAAACAAAAGGAAAAAAGGCCTTTCGGGATATCTTTAGGAGAACGTGGGAACGGACAAGAAACGTTCCGCCTTAATGAGAATTCACTGCACCACACCAAGCTATCAGTTACGTTCATCATCCTCAATTCCCGACGACAATTTTAACGGAAAATAACAGTACAGGGATGCAACTCCATGAAAGAGAAACAAAGGATTCAAGTTTCACGAGCGTTTACGAGATGAGAAGTCCTCGTGCGTATCACGTGAAGCCAAGAAGGGATGGAAAAAAAACGTAGCCAGATGCAAAAGAAACAAAGACATATGGGCAAAACCACGAGCCGTAACCTCAAAATTAATCACGATTACGGAGACTGCAAAGTTCAAAACTTTGGAGAGGAGTTAAATTCTCTAAGGTATTCTTTTCAGGAAGTTGGATATTAAATAGAGTAGGCTGTAATTATGATATATGTGTCCGACGCTCAGCTGGAGCAACATTGTAAGGGGATCAAAAAATAGGCACGGTGTAAGTTAAGATTCAGCTGCAGACATTCTATAACAAAATTTTAACACCAGGGCGTTGGCGTAAAAAAACAACAGGTCACATCAATAACATCCAAAAAATTCCTGTATGAACGTACAATCAATGTAATAATTTTCTAGGGTCATCAAAATTGTTTTAAATAACCAATTCATTTACACAAAAACCCTAACAAGTATGGCTTTTATAAAATGAAGGGCATGACATATCCACACATAAGGACCCGTCTATTATTTATTCCTAAAATATAATTGTAAGTGAATATTCTTCTGGAAAAAATAAAACAGGACCATATAGAAGAAATCCAGAATCATTACGAAAGCAGCCAAATACTAGAAAATAATCATTTTGACCTATGATTTTGTTTATTTCAAAACTATTATTGATTTTTATTAGCGTTACAACTTGTAATACAATATTTTTACAATATGATAAAATAATATACTATTTGGCTGATTTAGTTCATCTTAATATTTCGCACAGTTCATGAACTTGTGGTTTAATATGTACTCCAAATGAAATGAACCATGAGGGCCGCGGATATGTCTTTTCGGAACGACTGAATACAATAGGTTAACCGGCAGAAAAATTCAAGTTTGACCAATGTGTAATTAATGAGTGAACACTTAAATTACGCAAAGTTGCGCATTATTTTTGTAAATCCATACAAATTATCAGATAAAAAATTTTTCCAATGAGTTCACTGGATAATTAGAAACAATTTGTCAAAATTAAACTGATCAGGGAATTACAGTTCACTCTCTTCACAAAGTACTTCAGCATGTATTTTCAAATACATACAAGCCGGAGATCATGGTAAAAATATAATACTTTCACGCTTGTGGGACAATAATGAAACCAATCAATTTATGTAGCAGAAATAATTGGGTACAACTGCGGGGTTTGTAAGATGTCTGTAGTACTTCTCTACGCCTTTTAATGAACACCAGCAAGATTTTAAATATGATGCTACAGTAGGTAAATTTATTCATCAGGAGAAAGAGAACTACAAAGACATTAATGACAATAATACGAAAAAGGTTAAGGAAAACAGAAAAAAATACATCAGATAATACCACTGAAGCAGATGGAGAGGGCGCTTGCAATGGTGGAGAATGCCCAAAGCTGTAACTTTTCACGCATGCGTGATGAGGCGCCAATAGGCGTAATATTTTCAAAATTACGTTGTTTTCTATTTATAACTTACCAGACATCAATATGAATTTACTTATTTAGCATAAATTCTCCTAACATACAGTTGTCATCTACTAAAATTAATAATATTCCGCAATCTCGGTGAAAAAAATATAGTGAAATTTTGTACAATTTATTGCACTACGTAACAAAAATATGTTCCGAGAGTCACTTGTCTAAAATTTCAAACAGATGGTGAATATTCTTTCCATACATCCGGTAATTCGTCTATACCGTCGTGCTATTCAAAGGAAGGAGCAGGGATAACCAATATGGCTATTATCACGGTTGTGACGCTGCAATTTGATGATGTAATGCCCTCTCCACCTAGCTCAACGAAAAAATCTGCAGGAAATATTTATTCCGCATTATGTGACTAGGAAAACAAGGGAGACTTAAGCAACTGAAGGCAGCCATGCGTACGGACGTTGAAACTACTTGACCCAAAATGTTCTTTTATTTTTGGCCAAAGCATCTATTTGCAATAGCATTTCACAAATATGATCCTACTACGTTGCTAGAGTAATCCTCAGGCATTGAGTCAATAAAATGTGCTCGAGAGACATTTGTACACGTGAAGAATGGAGGAAAGGGCGATTACATGATGTGCCCCGTTCAAACTGATAATATCCTTGTTCACAGATTATCTAATAAACATTTCAAGGAAATTCATGGACTTTCTCATTTGAAACTGTCTGTAAATATAAAGATTTCGATATGTCAAAAATACTCTTCCTGTCCGAAAACTATTACGTCCAATGCGAACGGTTCCTTTTGAGGATTAATCATTGTAAAGATATTAAAATAAGTAAGGTTTTATAACATATGGCAATAATATTGCTAAACAATCTATGATCACAGTGATTCAATCAAGTAGTTTTTTATGCAATTACTTCGCAAGAACATTATAATTCTGAGGTGAATTCTTTTAATTTACATTTAATATATACTGGCAAGACATAAATCAACAATTTTAATCAGTTTTTTAATAAATTTACCGCAAAAAAGGTAAGGGATATTCTGTAATCATAACTAAAATACTTTATCAGCTCTTAGGGGTCACCCTGAGAGGTATAAATTGAACAACAAGCCCACAGAATAATATAGATCAATAGGAACATAACAATAAGTTAATGGAATACCAATTAATATAATACCAGAAATGTCAAAGACGGGCAACCTATTAGAGAAGAATGACCAGAATACTTTTGCAATCAGGTGATAAGCTCCTTTGAGTATGTATAGCCAAACGAATGGAATTTCGTTCTACGCCTGTAATTTTCTATTCTGGGTTACGGCGAAAAAAATATCTTAAAACAGAACTCCTGCAGCCCCTGGATTCTGCGCTGTTCACTGCAGCGCTACAAAATGGTCTCGGGATATCAGTCACGTAAGTTTTGATTTATAGAAGTATATAAATATTGTCTCCCGGCAGCACGTGATGGAGATGGAGGACCATCACCAGCACCTGCCTCTGGTGTGAGCAGAACCACTTAATCGTAATGGAGCTCAATGTTGCTCCATTGATTTTTACTCGTGTACGCCTGAGAATTGAATACAAAACTGAACCATATACCATTATTGTTTTTTTTTAATTCTGAAGTATTCCCGCGGACTAAAATATATCAAGACCATTTCTTCTTCGAAGAAATGTTTCCACATCACCTTTCTATGCAAAAGCTGCATGTCGTTTCAGTTTGAAGACCAACGTATTTACATTTATAAACATGACGCTATGATTATGAACAATGAAAAAGAAAACTTTAGTTTAATTCCACCAATTTATTTTAAGAAACGATTAGTTTTGATTCAGCGGTGTCATCTTCAGGTAACTGACGATAACGTCGCTGCGTTATCATCAGTTACCTGAAGATGACACTGCAGCGTCGAAACCTAACGTACCTTAAAATAAATTGATGGAATAAAACTCAAGTTTTCATTTTCATTATTCTTAATAAAATTCCACAAATTTGAGCCTGAAACCCTCTAGATCGTAATCGTGTGTTAATGCATGTAAAATATATCGTTTTAGGTTTTATGACTCAAGTGTTAAGAGGATAAAAAATGGAATGAGCACGAATTGTGTCTTTGATACTGAAAACTCCCGGGTAACAATAATTAAACGAAAGCGAGCATTTAAACATTTTAGAGACGCAATTACCGATTCTTACACTAGTTTTTTTCATAACCCATTCTCAGTTTTCAGTAATTATTCACTTTTCACACGCAAGAACATGTGTGAAAAGGAGACTGGCTCACTGACACCCAACGGCTCAACTTTTGTAGGACCTCCGCTTATATCTTTATTTCGTTATACGCCGCTTTATATCTTTACATAAAATACAATTTGAAATAGCCTTGTTAAACTTATACGTGGTGGATAGAGTGTTGCAGACTGAACATACTGTCCTCGTACAATACGCAAGAAGTTTATTTGGCCCGTATACAAAAAAGACTTTAAATTACCTCATAACATATAGAAAGATACATCCTTTCAATTAATATACATATGCGTTGAGCAAACGTTAAATGAAATGGGTCCTTTCAGTACGCAATCTGGTTACTAACAATAACGCTCCATTTGCAAGGGTTGTGGGATGTGAAAACTACGTGAAAGCATTACCTATTATTAAGTCTCATAAATATCCGCTTGAAAACTTTAACTTAATTTATTAATTTAAATTAATAGTAATGAACATATAAATGCACAAATCAAATCAGTTTATGTTAACATCTTGTGAGTTATCTTAAAAAATAAAGAGCCATTGGTCTTAGTCAACTACCACTGAGAAAACACTTGTCGTGTAGTACATGACATGAGTATAAAAAAATCATGCAATATGTTATTACTTGACCACCTTCCCGAGGAATACTGATTTAATTATTCCGCAAAGTCGACTACACATATTGGCGGTTGAAATAATGCAGGGAGAAATACAGTAATAAGGGATACATGGATAAGAATTTAAAATAGATACAATATGCACAGTTTTCGTCGAAGCTTTCATCAAAACCATATCATCCTAACGTCAGAGAATGATGATTCCATGTCCAACTCCAATACAGTCATTATCGAGCTATAGGCTATAAAACTACGACTTAATTTCCAAAGCTTACTTTGATAATCGTTCGGGTGCCGTTTTAGACTCAAGATAAACAACTTCATTAACTCAAGATACAAGTTACTTACGACCAATATCGGCAAGAACATGTAAAACGTCGAACTCGATGGCCAAAAAATTTGCAACATACTATTCATAAATTTTATCTTTTCAAATTTTAGGTTAATAAAGTATAACTTTATAACACACGCATAACACGACGGGACAAGAAACATTCCATTTGAAAGTAATTTCCTTCCTCTCGTCGGTACACAATATATTTCTAACGTAAAATCTAAGTTTTTTCATTTTTAAAACAATGGAATAAGGAAAACATGGAAGTCTATATTTGAACTTTTCCTCCATGTATTCAATTACTAATATATGTGGCTGCAAGAGACAAAAATGATTTCAAGAAAAAAGATTGACAGGTACAACCTAAGTGGTATTGAGTACATCAAATAGTTGACAGTTTACAATTTAAAAAGAGTAAAATATCTATCAGCTATTAGGCAAGAGACGTGACTTTTATGCGTAATAGTTGTCATCTTAGGCAGAAAGGTCCTTTTGTATCAAGATCAACCTTGACCGCTCCTTATTTCTCTTTACTGATGCAAACTCTATGAATGGCATAGATTGCAGAGGATACGCTAGCAGATGTGTACAGCGTCAAGAAACCACTAAATGGCCATTGAAATGGCCATTTTTAGAATACCACTGTTACTTAATAAGATCAAATATAATACAGGAAGGATGGAAAAATTATAAAGTTACTACATACACCTTGGTCATGAAAATAGCATCACTTATATTCTTCAAAATTTTGCACAAAAATCCCGATTTTTTCCATTTCGTTATTCTGGCATCGCAATTCAGCGACTACAAAGAAATAATCGTGGCCGGTAAAATTATAAAAATTGCATTAGAGGCAAACCAATAAAAAAACTTAAGTCGTTATTGAACATTATACCATGAAATATCAGTATGCTGATTTGATATTTTTACAACAAAAAAAAACCACTCCAATGAATGAGATCAAATTTAGTCATTATGTGATGGAATATTAACATGAATTACTTAAATAATTGTGCCTAGCATTTGCGTCTCCAGCGCTGGGCGGAAAAAAAAGCTGCAGAATGTTTCATGCGCCGGGAGAATGGTGTTTTACCCGGGTTTAATCCTGCGATGCTCCGACGCACAAAAACAATTGGGTAGCGCTAAAACACAGGCCTTCTCTTTTGACAGCGCTCCTAAATCACGAATACCCAAGTTCCATCACGGAAAACGTTTAGTAAAAGACTCGCCAAGTGGAACTTGACCCAAGTTCGCAGGAACAGAAAAAAATCAGGTCAGCAAGTTGGAAGGTCGTTAGCTCAGGCACCTAGCAGTCGATGGGTTAGCCATGGCCGAGGGAAAACGGGCGGAGATGTGGAGAGAGGAATGGGAAGGGAAATAGGAGAAGAGAGAGAGAGAAATAATGGGTATAAATAGAGGAAAATGGAGAAGAGTTCAACAGAGGAAGAGCGGCAAAAGGAGGCGGGGGAGGCTAACTTCACGGTATGGGTTAAGGCTTTCGTAGCGGGTGATGGAGCGAACTCACAAATTGCACCGGGAGATGCGGGCGTGGGAAGAGAGAGGGCGAGAGGGCGAGATAGCGAGAGGGCGAGATGCGAGGCGAGCGAGGAAGCACTTCTCGAATTCATCAATTACCAATTCCTTGTTATCAAGCGGGCAAACAAATGTTCATTTCCTGGCAGAAAGGGAAGAGCCGCGAGAGTCATCCAACATAACAAAAATAGCTTCCCATTTGCCTGCTTTCCCAGAAAGATTAAAGATGGCGGTTTTCAGCGGTACTTAAAATTTTTTAAGCAATATCGGTATTAAAAGTCATTAATATTAATCGCAAGCTAGAGCGAGGTTTAATTCCTCGAAAATAAAAGAAAAATAAATCTTTGGTCCCATTATATCCTGAAAAAATGTTAAATATTTGTCAAAAAGAACCTATCCTATAACATTTCCTTGTTTTATTTATTTTATAAATCACCGCTTTATAAATATTATCACTTTTAGGTCTTTTCTCAACAAGTTTACGCATTAAAGCGCGAAAATTTGAGGAATACAAGGATTTTCTCAAGCCAGGTTTTGCAGTAAAACCAAATGATTGAATGCGTTATTAAAAGTTCACTTCTTACATTGGCAAATTGCCTGTTTTCTTTTTTCGGAGCAATTTCAGTTTGTCACTTCCACTTTCCTTTGGTCTTATTGGAAATAGTTCATCGGCGGTATGATAGCATCTCGATACGTTTACTTACCCCGCATCCGTTAGTAAATATGCTTAATATAGTTATTGTTCCATTCCAAAATCGTCTAATTTACAAATGTATGTCAGTTCCACACTTTTCACCTAGTATATCCCGCGCAACTCGTCACATGACTATTACTATATTTAGATAGCCTGCCGTTCTTTTATGCACAGTCCCGTCTCTACTTTGCACACAGTCAGTACAGAGCTCACAACCATTTTTTGCATTCATCTTTACGCTTCACTTTTATAGGCCTGTCCCCTACATCGTGCTGTTTTAATTCCCCGCCCCACTGTTTGCTTTCATGATTTATTCATTTTCTTATTCTAAGTTACTATGGCTTCATAAAATTATAACACTGTATTTATTTCCTTAACTGTTCAACCATATTCTCTTCTGCCTCTAGTCAGTCCGCTTCAGTGCATATTGATAATGATCACATAGCCATACCAAAATCTGACGAACTAAACTTAATAATAAAAATACGTTATTTGAAAGAGAAAAAGGTTTAGAACGGTAGCTAAAATAATTTAACCCTCGTGATGAATATACGCTAGTAAAAGAATCAATATTGGAAAAGTTGTGTAATATTCATTATATCCCGACGGAAAATTAAAAAAGTGCAGAGACTATCGCCTCGAACCGCAAAAGGCATATCTCATTCATCCAATATCCGGCCAGTGACCGTAGTTTTTCCAATTTCAATCCACTAAATACTTAAGTAGAAGGAATTAATAAAAGTATTCACGAAAATAAGCCTAAAGAAAAGAATGTCTGTAAATACAGCCATCAACGGCTTTTTACGTATGATTCATAAAACGAGGGAAAGTGCTAACTTAGTTTTATTTTTGACAGAAAAGAAAAAAAAATATTGAATCACGATTTACGTATATTTGCAATTAAAAAATCTAACGGAATTGCTATGAAAAAAATATAAAACGTTGTCCTCGGTACATGACAGTGAGCTTACGAATTTCATTCCTAAGAACTGGATGAAATTCTGAAATCAGTTCACTCTGAGAGCACATTGGTGCCAAATTATTACAAACGTAGGCTTTTCAATTATTATTAAATGGACTTCTCAGTTACCGCATCATCAACTAATAAAGCTTTATGGGAAATTGCGTTTGGTAAATTGCGTCATTAATTATTCAAGCAATCAAAACGAATAATGCACCATTGATAACAATGCCGTCTTTATTCTCGAAATAATATTGCCTCGCATTCGACAGTGTATATTTATTATTTGGAGCCATGATAGTGACTGGGGGAGATTTGAAAAAGAAGCGTTCAACGCTGATGCGGAGTCAAAATTGACAAAACAATGATGTATTCCGTGTCGGACGTTCCCGCGCGGAATACCTTTTGCCACCACTGGAACAGAATTAATTACGACTCTCGACCACACTATGAAAGATTTCTCGGCAACTCAATAGTACAACAAATTATAATAATGTCTGAGATAAACAGTATGACTCTAAGGAATCGTATTCCAGTCGGAAATGAAATGACTAAAAAATAAATATTTCAAGAATTTAAAAATCCAGAAAATAGGATCATTTTCATTGCAATTCAAAGAACTTTGCTGTGCAAAAAATAACAAAAAATAGTAAAAAAATGCACCCATTGCGGAATCTAGGCAGTGAAAAAATATATAAATACTCAAGTTTTTTTCCTCTTTCCCTGGCTCCTATTCCTATTTGACGCGGCGCATCCCACGAATTCCAGAAGCGTGCACAAATGCACAACAATCTGACCCAATTCCTAGGGAGACCGAACAGAATTGCAAATTAATCAATTACGTCCCGCTTTTTGAGACGCGCCCGTGGAGAGGTGAGCGCGTGAGAAGTGAGGGAGGAAAAGGGGGTGGTTGCCTGGAGGGTGACATGAAAGGAAAAAAGGGGGAGGAGGAGGAAAACGCTGGGAGTAGGGAGAGAGGAGGGAGGAATGCGAGGGTGGTGGACAGGTAAGGGAGGAAAGGTCAAAGAACGTTCGCGTAAGGAGTAGACACTCGAAAAACCATGCCAAAGGATTTCCGCCCAGAAACGAGCCGATTAATAATACATTCCGCAGCCCCAAGAAGGGGAGAGAACGAGAGAAACAGGGAAGAGTAGGGGACTGGAGACCCATGGTGAGAAGCAGAAGAGGGGAATAGAAGAAGAAGCATGAAAAAGGAGTGACAGATAGAGAGATATACAACGCAAATGATGAAATTTGAAAAGCTCCTCGTTTGCTCTGGTCTGCATTTCCAGCTGTCCATGATGAGACCAGAACAGACTAGAGCGCTTCGAGACCTGGTGCTGGAGGAGGAGGCTGAAGATAAAATGCACGGGTAAAATAAGAAATTATGAAGTTTACTGAAGAGTAGGAAAGGACTATATGGAATACTACAAAGAAAAGAAGAATCAGGTGCAGAGGACACACCCTTAGGCATTGCCAATTTGTAAAGAACATAATTGAAGGTGAAATAGAGGGAAAATTCCCCACAGGACGACCCAAATATAAGTTCATGAACCGAATATGGAGGAAAGTACAAAGGAAGAGCAACCAGGAAATAAGGAAACTGGCATTATATAGGGAAGCGTGGAGGGCTCCAATCAGCCAATCACAGGATTGAACGACCAATGGTGATGATGAGATGGAATTTGAACAACTCTCCATCCTCTCTTCTCATCATCTCCACTATTCCTGTCTTCCAGACACTACAATTCCCGAACCCACGTAGGCACTTCACTCAAGAGGTGCTTCAGCGTGAGAAAACGTTCTCGCCCTTTCGTGGAAATTTCCTGGAGGACTCACACCCGGATTTCGAGCAAGGTTGGTCGAAATAATCACATTCTTGCTTTGTAAATCCAGTTGCAATAATATTAATATTCCGAGCTTTCTAAGAAAACCTCAAATATGACTGAAAACTAGCCAAAACAACCTTGGGGATTTTATATCATCGTCACTTTTTTGTTACAATCAACGCTTTTCCTTCAACAAACCGAGGGGTCCTAAATGCTTACAGCCAGCTCTAACCTAAAAGAACTACTAGGATTTTGAGCAAAAACTTCGGTATTAATTAAATCGTGACGTAGATATAATACAAAACGCCATTTTGGTCACTTCATAGCAATCATAATCTACGGAAGCTGTAATCAGTTACTAGCACAATATGAATAACTGTATCGGGTCGAAGGTAAAGGTTCAACCAATGTCTAGTCATGAAGTTTCCCATGGCCTATTAATAGAATTATCTGACTCATCATATTTAGTTTCATCATCACTTTTAAAGTATCGAGGGTAGGTCAGGAAGAATGAAACTATAATACCTTGCTGACGTATCGGAATGTAATTAACCCCATCATCAGAACTATACAGAAAAGGATACATGAAAATACAACAACCGTCAATTAATAAAATGATCACTTTTACATCAATTGCATAGTAAAATTTCAATATAAAATTACCTCTGGAATTGATAATCATAGGGATTATTGTAATCGATGTATTAGTGATTCTTTTATTGGTAGACGGTTGAATACCTTAATGTATTCTTTTCTGTATTGCCCTGATGATGGGGTGCAATGCATTCCAAAACGTTGGCAAGGTATTGTAGTTTCATAGTCCCAGACCTACCCTCGATATTTTAAAAAAGGTTCAAAATTAAGAGGTCGATAAAACAATACTTTATTTCGTTTCATGTCAATCTTTCATTTGAGTGCCTATGTTCCTACACAAGGTCGAAAACATTTCCTGATTACAACGCTATCGCGACGGCTTTCGTGTGAATTAACAACTATTTATACATGCATTTTTACGTCTAACTCATGAAAATAAAATTCAAAGGTGTTGGCTCGTGGATTCATCTCCATTTCTCGAGAAATATGACTTCCTGTCCTCGAATTTATAATGTTTCAAAACGAGCAGAAGTTATGAGAGTCCACTTTTATCTTCTCACGTCCTTTCACCATTACCTCTCACATTTCTCTGCGCTTTTCGCGTATACAAGGGTGAACGAGTGTTTGTGGAGCGTAGAACTCTACAGATCGGAAGTATTAACCATCGGAAAAGCTGACCAGAAAAGAATAGAAGCCTTCAAAATCTGGTGCTGGAGGAGGATGCTGATGATAAAATGGAGGGACAAAATAAGAAATGACGAAGTGTTCAGAAGAGTTGAAGAGGAAAGAACCATATGAGACATCATACAGTAAAGAAGAACAGGATGGATTAGACACACCTTGAGACAAAATGAACATATTTACGGCAAAATTGAGGAAAAAGTCCCAAGAGGAAGAGCCAGGAATAAGTTCATGGACCATATAAAGAGGGAAGTACATAGGAAGAGATACTAGGAAGTAAGGGAACTAGCATTAGATAGGGAAGGGAGAGGGCTGCAGTGATCCAATCCTAGAATTGAACGACCAGTGATTAGGGTGAAAGAGACAAGGAGAGGAAAGAAGTGAGCTGGAAAGAGTGGAATTAATGTTGGAGGATGCGACGCGGAGGAGAGAGAGATGCGGGAACGGAGGAGAGCGGGGAAGGGGGAGAGGTTGAAAAAGAGGGAGGGGAAGGGAGGAAGAGAAGCGAAGAGAGGAGAGAGAGAGGGGTACGAGAGCCAACTTGCAGGACAAATCACTCCGCTAATCACGTCAGAGTGAGCCACTGACGTAACTCGTTAAGAGGCAGATGCCGTGATTTTTCTACTACCATCCCTCCCCCAACACTCAATTCTCCATTCCGAGTCTCCATCCCCCACTTTATCCCTCCTCACCCTTCTCTCAAACCATTCTCTTTAACCTCCCATCCGTCCCACACCACTCGAATACATCAAAGACATCGAAAAGTTATCACCATCGTTGTCGAATCAGAAGATTGGTTCGCTGCAGTCTTTTGTCGGTTTGCTCAGTTTGGTTAGCTTGGTTGGTTTTCTTATTTACGAAGGCGACCATTTATTAAGGTTATATGCGCCACGAAGGAGATGATTTTTACTGGAGGAATGGAGAACAAGTGGAGAAGAACACAGTGATGTTCTTTGTCCGCTCATAACAAAAGGTGCCAAGAGAACCATAATTCCAACTAACCAACTATAGGCTGAACACTTTAAGAACACAACTGAACACTTTAAGTTTCCTCCTCCCAGATTGAGCTCGGAATTTCATTGAGAAATCTCTTTCACTGCCGGGATACCTACCCGGGATCCAGCGGTATGAAGCCGGTACAAAAGGTTCTTCATGAACGCGATCCCCTTACAAGATTTTTCGTTTTCTTCCTATTTCTAACGAATTATTTTCTCTTTCAGATGATACATTTCTCAATGAAATGTTCCATCAAGTTATGGCACACCTCTTTCAGACATGCTTTTCGTGTAGTATTAAGTTATCAGGAGGATAGCTAGGAATTTACCAGGGATCTCGGGATGGAAAGCCAGCACTCCAGCCAGAATACCAACCCAAATCTTCAAAATTTCAACGTTAACTTCTCCACATAACACCTAAGTGCGAATACTGAAATGAATATACTAGCAACCGCAACGGCTACGTGTCATTTTCCATAAATTATCCGTCGGTCCGGTTAGTAAGCCATAAAAAAATGCGGAATGTAAACGTTAGCTCACGCATATCATCAAAACATCACGAATATCAACAAAATTCCACAAAGTCAACAACCAATTTACATGGAAGAAATTCGGCCCCAACTGTCTGGATTCAGCTAAATAATTTCAATGGTACCAAGGTAACAACACCTTGTGTAATTCTCAGATATAAAATTCATTGAATTAAGATTTTTGTTATATCAATGTTCTATTAAGGACTGCAAAGTTTCCTCTGCCATCGAAATTCAGGTCAATTGATACATGAAATATATAAAAAGAATAAGGGAATGAAACAATAGATCTGAGCAGAGGAATAGATCGTTGATTAGATGATTCAAATTAATCACATAATTGAAATATTTTTAATGCTATAGTAAATACCAACAGAGTACTAGTACGAAACAGAATCAGAAAAACTTCAGCTGTATCTATATAGTCGATGTTCATTTACTTCTTGATAGACGGATTCAACATCGATGAGCGTAATACAGTAGATTTCATTCAACTTACACCAAAGTAGGGATAGTGATTTATATGTATTGTAAAGCGCGACCACGGTCTGGATTCAAACGCCAGCCTTCTAGATCGAATCCAATCCCATGAGCCACTACATCTACCGGGACCTTTACGTGGAAAAGTAGGTATCGAAATGGAATTGCCTCTTTCTATCTCCTCCTCAAAGCGCCCATTCTCCAACACCTCCGAGGATTTGTTCCTCCTCCTCATTTTCTCGTCCGTCACCCCTCCTTGATCGCCGCCAGCCCTCCACGATTATTTGCCCGCCTCTCTTCTTATACTCACGCACACACACACACACCGACAATCCGCCGCAATCCTTCTTGAAAAAGCCGCCACCCCTTTAAGCCTGGCTCTTCCCTTCCTTGCTTAAGCCAAACCCAATCCACTTTAGACATACCAACCTCCACTCTTCTTGCCTCGCCTTCTCAGTAATTCTCCTATCCGCCCCTCTTCCTCCTCTAGGCACCCCAACCCCTCCACTCTCCATTCCCCATCATTCCTCCCTCTCTCTCTCCTTCTCGTCTCCTTCTCCCATCAGAAGTCACAGCGGTGGCAGAGATGGATGACCTTCCATCGAAACCATTGGACGGGCGTGAAAAAGGTTTTCAGTGGATTTATCGGAGGAATCAAAAAAGAGAGAGAGAGGAAGGGGTCCGATGATGAAGAGTTGGGGGGGAGGCCCGGTGCTAAGGCGAGGGAGGAGGAGGAAGAAAGGTATCATGAGGAAAGGTCGGCGAGGGGCAGAGAGGCAAATGGATGTCGGAGTGCGGGAAATAAAGAGCGAAAACAAACACGCAAAAGGAAAAGCAATGGAAAGAAAGAGAGAGAGAGGAAACGGTTGGGAGGTAGAATTACGGAAAAAAGGCAAAGAAATGGTCAAAGTGACAACATGGTACCTACGAAGAATCTCAGATTTTCCAGGCGTATCTGATGGATAAAGGTTTCTCGGGTCTTCCACAGGGTGAGCAGGTACATGGGGCCCAACGTTTCGGAGAACGACTTGTCCTCCATCTTTAGGGGCTGAAGCGGAAGCTGAACCCCCCTGAAGAAGGACAAGTCGTTCTCCGAAACGTTGGTCCCCATGGAAGTGCTCACCCGGTGGAAGACCCGAGAAACCTTTATCCATGGTACCTAAGGACTAATTGGTGAGGAGGACAGAATGGAAAGAGGGAACAAAGAGTTATGTGGTGTGCGAAGATAGTAAGAACATGCACAAAATGAATGAAGAGGATAGACTGTAAAGGACATCTGAATTAGCTGCCGAGACTACACATAATCAAGACCAATAGGTCACTTGACAGGGAACATGAAGCATTCTACGTACAACGCATATGAATCTGGAATGAAGGTATAGGAGAAACGTCTTAGAAATGATTAAGGAACTAACAGAATCATTACAGAAAGGGCATCGGGTGAAGGATGAGTTTTGCCACAGAGAAGGGCTGAAGGGAAACGTAATTCATAGATTGGTTTAAGGGGAATAAAATTCGAAAACATACTTACATGGTAAAAAGAAAGAGGAAATGGCAAAGGAATAGGAGAAGCACACATTAGAAAAGCAGTGAAATTTCAAATAAATGGTGAAATATAGAATGGATTCGTATTTAGATGACAACAGAATTAAGAGAAGAAAGGTCCGTGGCTCAAGGTATCGGTAATATGCAAAGGCATGCCAGAATTGGAGGCATTAAGGGAAAGTCATGTGCACGAGCGATGGAAACAATTGGCGCAGTATTTTTTTAAGACTTAGATATTTCATAAATATAGAGAATTTTTATTACTGTGAAAACAATCTTTTGAGCTCGGAAAAACATAAAAGTGGAGTTACACATAGATAAATCTAAAAATCAGACGTTAATTATAAATACTACTGGAAATAGGATTTGTGCCAACAAAGAGTCAGGCGATAGTTTCTAGCAATTTTGCCACCAAAGAAGTTCAAGGTAGAATACTGACAAATGTGGAGTATGTCCTGGAGAAAACTGTCCTGACTTATAAGCACAGGGTATTTATCAATACATTGATAATTGGAGAAAGAGAAAAGAAGAATCAAGATAACTTGTAGAATATGAGAGTCAAACTAAGTAGGCATATCCCCATTGCAATAAAGTAAATAGGAGCGAATGGAGAGAATAATCAGCATATATAAATAATGGTACACATAAATATTTACGAAGTATGACAAAATAAGGATTAGAGAAAGCATATAAATGTTATTTCTCAAGAGAATCTAGTACAGGACCGAAAAAAAATCTTCAGATCGAGGACAGCTAACGAGAATTTGATTTTTATTCATACACGCAAAAACCAGGAAAGGATGGAAAAATCGGGACACAGGATGTTGAAGAATATCAGCGCAAAACAAAAGAACTTAAATGAGAAATAAAAAGGGGCTCTAGCATAAAAAGGCCTTGAGATAGTAGAGTGAAAGGTTCCCATTGGAGAAGGTTCGATATGGAGAAAGTAAGGAGACAAATGGGAAATAAATATCGGTACGAGAGAAGTAAACAGCAAAAACAAACACAAACAACAGAAACACTGGGAGCAGAGAAGGAGAAGCACGAGCGTGGGAGGATGCCATGAAATTCGCAAGAGAATCGTAAATGGAGAGGTGACTGGAAAGAAGCAAAGCAGAGAGAACGAAGAGGATGTCTGTCGCCTGTTTGGAGGTAAAGAACGTGGAGGGGTGGAGGGAATGCGAAGAGCGGGGATATGGATAGGAAGCGGAGGAGGCGGCGGCCCTCTACGGAGGGCGGAAGAGAGCAGATGACTCGGGAACGGGTTAGGAGATGATGAGGGAATTTGAGGAGGAAATTTGATGAGCGCTGTGTGCGAGCCAAGTGGTTGGTAGGAAAGGACGATGGGAGAGTCCAGGAGAAGGGGGGAGAGTGGAAGTCAGCAGGAAAATGAAAAATTGATAGGAGTTTGGACAAGGAGAGAAGAGAAGAGAAAAGTGGGAAGAGACCAAGCGACCGAAGGAGGAGAAACCGAATAAGTACAGATAACTTAGACAGATTCATTCATTCATTGATCGTTCAATCCTAAGATTGGGTGACTGACGCCCTCCACCTTTCCCTATGTAATGCTAGTTCTCTTATCTCCTAGTAAGGAACTAGCATTAGGGATCTCTTCCTATGTACTTTACTCTTTAATTGGTGCATGGACTTATTCCTCGGTCTTCCTCTGGAAACTTTTCCCTATATTTGACCTTCAATTATGTTCTTCACAAACCCATTGTGTCTTAGGGCGTGTCCAATCCACCTTGTTTTTCTTTTCTCTATGCTGGTCCACATGGTCCTTTCTTCTTCTACTCTTTCTCTAAACCTCATCATCTCTGATTTTGTCCGTCCCTTTTACATTCAGCATTCTCCTACAGCACCAGGTTTCTAAGGCTCCTAGTCTTTTTTGGTCAGGTTTTCCAATGGTCCATACAACGATCCATAAAGTGCCACGCTCCACACGAATTTTTTTACATACTGCTTCCTGGTTTGTAGTCCTATCTTCTTCGAGCACAGAAATTGTCTTTTTCAAATGAACGCCCTCTTAGCTTGGACTATTCTCAGCTTGATGTCCATTGTACTTCTTCCGTTCCAAATGATGATACTTCCAAAATAGGTGAAGTAATCCACTTGCTCTATGTTTTCTTCCTTCAGCGTGACTTCTACATTCGGTTTCTCTCTTTCGCGTTCTAGGACTTTAGTCTTCGTCTAATTTATTTTCATGTTGTAATCATGGAGAATTTGGTCCATTACGTTTAGTGACTTTTGAAGAACAATGGACAGATAATGCGATGAATAAAATCATCAGGACACTATACACTAGCACCGTAGGACAAGTTGAGACATGAAGGATAAAGTAGCAATGACCATAGGATTAACATTTTACACAAAAGATAGTCAAGAATGAAGGTCATTGCAATTAATTTTACAGTTGTCCGATGTTAAAGATTCAAATATAATGCATTACTTTTTTCCTTTTGCTCTTAGTATTATAGCTAGTAACTGTTCTATTCTAACTATTTTTATTTCCCATTCAGCATACTTTCTACCTCTTTTCACCACATTTGAAATTCCTATTCTTCCACCCCTTCCTTTCACTTCAAACAAATGTCTTACAAAAACAACCTTAACATTTCCCATTCTCGTTACTCTACATGCATTGATGATGGTTCCTCTAAAATTTTGTCCCGGATTTCCTCACCAAGCGAGGAAATACACGCCTCACATTCATTCAGTCACCGTTCTTTCTTTATCCTCGTCTCTCACGCCTCAAAAGTCTCTGATCTGTCCTTATTTTCTACAATGAAAGTCCAAGTTTTGCAGTTATGGAATTCAATCAGACATTAATAAAACTCAGATCTCCAGACACCATCAGACATTAATAGACTCAGATCTATGGAAAACTTTCCATTTACCATGGAAGGATTGTCCAATACTCTCTCTACTGAGGATGAGGGATATGACTGGGTATAGAGAAGGGACAAATTCTAAAGAGAAGCATAAATAACACATATGATAAATGGGAAGAGCTCTGAAAGAGAATGAATGTACTGGCAAAAATGCACAGAGAATATAGACATAATAATTGAATCCGTTGGAATTGGCGTCCGACACCAATAGGGTTTGCGCCCCATCGTATAAAAGTAGGTTTTCCCTATGAGTCTCACCAAAATCAAGGACTCTTCCGTAAAATTGCCGGACGGCCATGGATAACACTTTCTCGAAGGCGTATTATCGAAAAGCTTCTATACTACGAATGACAATAAAATGTGAGCAAGTGACGCCATCGTTGAAATTCGTCCAACTTCGACGGCCGACTCGTAACTCTTCATACGACCGGTATCGGGGATGCGTCCTAGCATACCAGAGTTTCTCAGTACTAAGGGCAGAAAAATAAGCAGGTTTAGGAACTTTACTTCATTAACCGTGTGATTTCATGTGGATAGAGGTCACATATTTTTTAACTGGATATTATTGGCACTCGAGGATTCCAAACTTAAAAAAAAAACTTTTTTTCCATTTCCAGCTACATTACATATATTTCAGCCTCACGAAATAAGGGCCAATATTTTATGAAAAAATGATCCTTTTCATTTTCAAATAGCCATCATACCAATTTCGGAAGATATAACGGGGTCCTGATATCATTATTATTCTTTTAAACCTTCTGAATCTGTTATATAATCCATTCCTTCTATTGCCATGGATATAACGACTGATCACATCATCTCCAACTTTCCTTGTGGCCGAACTACTATAATAGAAGAAGTATTGAATATAGTATTCCAGTTTTCATATGTCATTTTTACTACTTGCTTTAATCAGAAAATCAGAATTAAAGATGATTTTTTAATGATTGTCACCAAGATACTATCACTGCCCAGGAGAAATTACCTTCACCAAGCGACGACTAGTCAGAAATACAGTTTAACAGGCGTTCAACCAACCCGGGGTGGCCGGCGATAAAAAATGACGAAACTTATGGAAACTATACAAATTTTCCAAGTTTAAAAAAGTAGTTCAATTAAAAAAAATTGCTCTATCCATTCCATCAGGGTTTGAAGAATGTGTGCAACTACGCAGCTTTCTGGTCGAAGAAGAGGTGCGAGGCCTAAAATTTTATGACATGAAATGCTCAAACTCCGAGATGCGAAGGAACAGGTAGGAATACAAAAGCTGGAGAAGTACCTTAATGAAATGTCACACGGGGATATGGCACATTCCATTTGCCAAGAATAACAAAAAGTTAGACTAAAAATCAATCAAAATATCTTATAAAAAAAAGCATTTCGTCAACTTGAACATTTTGGTAGCACACAGTGATGATGATCTCACGACCTCGAATGTACTTGAGGATGATAATCAAAAGGTGACGACGGATATCTGGTTACTACGAAAGGGACAGGGAAATATATGAGAGACTAATATAAGCTAACAATATTATGCAAGACCAGTACACCATTACATGCCTTGAGGTGGTGGATATTGACGAAGGGGTAGACTAGAGCGCAATATCTACTTCAGAAAAAAATTCTGAAAGAAAAATTGAATTAAGACACTTTTGTTTTTTCATTTATTTAAATTAAAAGTAGTGAACTCGACTCGGTCCCAACACTATTACAGAAGCAGGAATAGTGGAACATTGCCGCGAGAACTGTGATTCATGAAGATTCCATGAGGTTGCAGTCTACGATTACAATAACGTTTCTAATTGGAGTGAAGGAACTTAAGTGATTAAAGATATCAGTATTAGGAAAAAGACAGGGAAAATATATAATTGAGAGTTGAAATATATCATAACACGAAGTGTTTGTGTGGCAAATTGACACACATAGAGAAGGGTTAGTATATCTAATAAAATGTAGAAAAAACAGGCACGAGTCCATCTAAAAAATTGAAATCAATGGATTGAAGGTGATTTTGAAAATATAACAGGTAAAAAATGAAAAAATTGGGAAATATTAAACATTAGATTAGGTATAATAAGACAATTTTAATACGCATCAACATCATAAAAGTGATCAAACTGAGGAATAAAAAGGCATTCAAATTTAGACAGGATGAAGAAAAACAAAGATAATTACCTATAAAAACCCATAGAAGGATCAAGGTCATAAATGAAAGGAATATAAAAGCCAATAAAAAATTATGAAGCAAAATAAACGACTCACTTATTCAAAATACACTCATGGGCACACATTATGGTAATCGTAAATTATTAGGTCATAGAAGTTTCATACTATGGCATAGTTGTTAGAACCATTAAGCAAGTTATGGTATAGTTGTTTTTGCAACTGATATACCAAAAAAAGTTAAAATTTGAGAACTGAAAGATAAATAAATATCGAAAGGCGGATAAGTTTTATTCCACGTACCGTAAAGAAGTAATAACAGCATTGTAATCAGCAACATGAGGCTTGATAGTTAGTACAGTAGACTGGTGATAACAAAGGATAAAATTTATTTTAATTTTCATTCATGACGCGAAGAAACACTGACAGGCACGGTGTTCGCATAAGAGAATTCAAGAAAATGCTTTCGCTGATACTTATACTGGACGCCAGAAACCAAAATGAGTGCATGGCAAATAGTATAAGAAAGGTCGAGAGAAACGTCGGGTAAGAGAAGTGGCCTGGAGAACCGAGATAACAAAAGAAAGGTCTAAAAGAAGGAAAGCATGAGACTCGGAAAAAAATTAAATAGACGCCTTCAACAGATTAGCTCGCACTTTTCTCACCACTCAATGAGATTAAAGAAGGAAGCATTTCTGTGATGGCCACTATGGTCGGAAAAGGGAAGATTTAGAAGATATTTAAGCTCGTCAACTTTAGTCTTTCTCCGTTAGCGAAAACCATCGTGGACACGCTAGCCTCAATCAGTATTAGAGGAGCTCTTAGCGTGAGCAAACATGGTGAAATTCTCTAAAATTCTGGTGGATATTTCTACGAGACTAGGAGAAGTTTGCACGGTGTCATATGTATGCACCCCTTTTTCATAGACCCGTTTCAATGTATTTTCATTAATTTTTTAATGTACTTCAAAGGCTTTTAGAGTCATTTCACATGGTGAACGTAATGCAAATGGCTCATGAAATGTAACAACTCTCCATTCCCTCCTCTTGTTGATTCAGGTAGAACCAATGTCAATTATAACGTACAGAAATTAAGATATATAAAGTCATCGATGAAATATTGGTATAAAATAACATTATTCTCTCCTCAAGAGTATTTAGCTATTACCTTTGTGAATTAAAACATGCAAGAATATAGATAAATAGATGAAATGTTGGCATAAAATTAGTGAGACAGCACTCCTGCTAGTTCAAGGTCAACGCATAGTTTATTAGAATCACAGAACCAAACATTTTTCAACCTTCATGAACTAGAAAAAGCTATAAGTTTGTAAAACAAGCCACCATACTATAAAAATTTCAAAATCTAAGAAAAGATTTTACTATCACCAAAAAATTTATTTCTCAATACTTTCTGAGTATAAAAATATAATTTATCAAACATGCGCATATGAAGCATTTTGTGGATACTATGGAAGCTGGATATGCGAACAAGGTTGAAGTCGTATAGCAGAATTATATAAATAGGGCCAGTTTCCTTGATATAAAATCAATAATCTGGCAATTAGATGGTGGGTATTCCGAAAGGGAATGGCATAATACGTAAATTCACTATCTGTTTTAAGAATAAGACTGGTAACTATACAGTACAGCGTATTTAAGTGACCAAACAAAATCATCAATACATAATTAACAACGGATATTCTCTTTCAATGTCACTTTAAATTTTATAAACATTCCTAGATGCATACCTACGCATCATGCCGTTCCCATATGAGATAGATACCACCTAATTTCCAGATTGACCTATTAAACGGAAGATTATGGCCCTATTTATATAATTGTGCTCCAACTTTTTTCACTTCTTCAGCTTCCATAGCACCCACAAAATACTCCATACGCGAATGCTTGCCCATAAGACTCCCAATATTCATCCACTTCTACCACATTCACAAATCATTTCCTCTGTCAATCCCTTCCTCTACCAGCATTCACTCTATCATCGTGTATTTGCTGAAATATTGCTGAAATTAAAATACAATTATCTTTAAAAAGGTGTATATTATATTACATTTAAATATACACAGACGTAGATATAAATTCTCAAAATACAGCGGCACATCATTTTGACGCCGACAGCGTGGCGTGGCGTGGCAAATGAGGGCGTAGTCCAATCTTTGAAGTTTAATATCTCAGTGGTTTGTGAACTGCCCACGACCAAATTTATTTTTGAGGTTAGACAAAAGACTAAAGTATCAAACGAGAACAAAAATTTAAATTTTCAAAATGGCAGTATTTTTGTTTTTAAAATTTAAACATTTAAGATTTAAACAATTTCAAAAAAATTCAGTTTATTTACCAAACTGATCCACACTGTTGCTTTACATTCTTTTTCAAACAAATTAAGATGTCAACCGTTTCTCTAGCTATTTTCGTTTAGGAGATATAGCGAAAATAAAAAAGGTCTAAGCGCAAATTGGTCGAAACTTTGATCGTCTCTAGATTTGCCAAAAAATCTTTTTTTACAAAAACGCATCTACAATTTTTCATTAAATGCTAGAAGGAACCCACACAAAAATTTGGGTTCGAATTGGTGACACCAAGGGTCAACTCACCGCTGGTCTAACGTGGAATGACCCACGTCATTTCCATGACAGTAGTCTTTCAGGTCGGTTGCGCGCGACGCTTCGATGAGTAGGGACGGATTTCCGTGGCAGTATGGATCAATATTTGTAGATATAGACCAAACATCGCACTTTTAAGGAAAGAAGTGTGGCTTATATTCCGCCCGCCAGCAGCATATCGATTCTGCGAAGCAATCGCTTCTTGGTGACATGACTGCAAACGGTTATTTAAATGTAAAAAGCGAATAAATTAGTGAGTAGAGGATATAAAGTCATTATGTCAATATTTGTTTGCAATTGGCAATGATTTAAATCTTCGAAACCCAAATGTAAGATTCTAAATGATGGTAAATATCGTTATCGTTATAAATTCTCATTATTGATACAATGTAATAATGTGCACTTGTATTGTAATTTATGCACCTGTAATGTAATTTATCAACTGCATTACATCAATAAGTGGCCAAGGTAGTCAAACAGAGCTTTGTATGAGCACAATTATTGCCGAATTCAGGCAATATTCGAAATTACCAAACTCATTGTTTCCTTCAGTCATCTACACATTTCTATAGGAAAAAACGCTAGCTATGCATAAGCAGCACCATGCCCTAAAAATAGGGATAAGATTTGATATATTGCTACACTCGATATTTTCTATAGAAGTCAACTTCCACATATCAAGTCGCCTTATTGATAAATACATTTTGGAAATACATATACTTATTCTGGCATGGTTAAGTTTAATAAGCTACGAATTAAAAGTGATGGAGAACATATTTATAGACTTGATATTACGGGAGAACATACCATGTATAATTGTAAAATATACGAAGAGATTCAAACGTATCTAGTGTTGCAAAACTGTTACCAACTTTAAGCGACAATATATTAAGGTGATCTCAAACACATTAAGATTTCAAGAAGTTTTGCCTTTGAAGTCCTTAGCAGTCACGTGAGCATATCGTTTCGTTCATGTCATTCACACAGGACCCTCGAATTATCACTCATTACATCCTCTTTCATTACAGGAGCATAAAAGAGCGGGAACCAGTTGCCCGCTCAGGAAATGAAAGTTATGATCATTGCTCCACAGCCACGTCGCATGGGCCAATTTAAAACGCATGAGTGTCAGAAAAAAATAAAAAAGTTTGATCGAAAAACACCGGATAATTTTTATCTTGTGGCTCACCAGCAAGTGCCGTCCGCTGGTTACTCAAATCGGACTGACACAGTATCCAATGAAGACAGTCAAAACTAAGGAGAAAATATAATTGCCCATTAGTAGGTGAAACCGAATATTTCGTTTTTTAAGTAAAAGCTTAAAATTATCTTTGATTAACTTAATTCTTACAATCAGTAATTCTATATTATATACCAATAGAGGGCAACGGATGTCAACCTTCTGCAGGCATAAATAAATCAACTATAAAATAAGTGCGCAGGAGAACGAGGAGTAAAATAAACCACATTTTAAGGAATTTTCTACTCAAAACGAAATAAAATCACTAAAATATCACCAAACCGTGTGAATTTTGTTTTTACTTCGCACAGCGTCTTGGATAACGAATATAGGTTATGAAGGGGGGAGGAAAACCCATCAAAAACATAAATACTCATAAGAATTCCCACAAAATACAGGAAGCTGAAATAATTCGCGATACTAAAAATTTAAAAAAATGACAAAATATTGTGCTAGTACACAAGTAACTAAGAGAACAGAAAATATGGACGACCTACACCTAGAAGCACAATATGTATACCTTTCTTATCTGTAGTTGCAAACGTTAAAGTGTACGATTGCTACTAAAGAGATTTTCACCAACAGGTACTACTTTAAATAGCATTTTAACATGTACACCTTTCAATTTTTCGTTCCTTTAAATAGCTTAAAAGTACGTTTCAGTGCGAAAATTCAAAAATTTTCCACTCCACGTAAAACATATCAACGTTAAGTTTTAGCCGCCGAAAAAACACATTTTCAGGCCTAACTGCTGTAAAATATAGTCGCTCAAACAATAATTTGTGATAATACGAAGAAAAAGACATTAGTGGAAGTTTATTTGGAGTCGAAATTCAAACAAGTAAAAATATGGAATTCACGAGTTGTAAACTAAGAGGAAGTCCGAATAGCTAAAAATACGAAATGGAAAAATAAGTTAACTAAATGAGTCCCGCCATTGTAAAAATCCGAGCCCTAAAATTATAAAAAAAGAATGAGTTGCTTTATAAATCGTAATCCTAGATCAGTATTTCCATAAGTTATGTTAGCATTAGCATATGCTTCCTTACATATATTACAAACTAATGAATGTTTACCCCAGCCATTAACTACTAACGGAAACTTTCTCCCCGGAGCACTGTAGGTGGATGTTTCATTTTCTCGTACTTGAATACAAACTCGTAGCTGTTTTATGCAAAGTCACTGGTAATATTATTTTTCGTTTTCTTTAACTGCAACAGTCCTTTACGCATGCCGCGTCCCGTTCTGTAGTGCTACGGAAATTCTTTCTCCTGGGAAAAGGTGATAAAAGAAACTAATACTTTCAAAGAGTCCTTTTCCTAATTTCCAGTTTAATTATTCCAGATGAGATACCTTTGCTTTAAACAAGAATAGGCTCAAATGTCTCTGGATGTGAACGGAGATTTAATTGCAAAGAGCAAAAGAGTTAAAAATACTTTAGTTACAGCATCTCAGCACTAAAAAAAGTGGAGAACGAGGGGATATTTCCTTTTCAAAGCTTATCGTCGGTTGAATGCAATTAAAAACTAAATTAACAGGAAAGAAAGGGCAACAAAAAAAATATGATAGCAAGAAACGATTCTTCTTCAAGAAACTTAGAGATTTGGAATTTTTCATACGTAACCTAGAATTGGCATAAAAAATGAATATTTCTATAACTACTACAAGCAATATCAGCTTCATTAGATTCACGTATTGTAATTCACCATGGCGGCTGCTAGAATTCTACGCAAAGCTCTTAGTGATAATACCGATATTGGTTGATAACAAAGACATTTTCGCTGCTCGAATTCAAACTTTTTTGCCAAACAAGTGACATATAAGTTAATATTACTACACAAAGTTCAAATAGCCATCCATTGTACCAATACATAGCAAATATATTAGCCAGTATTCACCTATTCAAAACATTATAAAGACTCATTCTACTGAGGCAAAGCAAGGCAGTCATTAGACGTGACAAATGAATGAGAAACTTCGTCAAAATCTATTCATTCCATTTTTTCATTCAATTCTATTACAATGATCCTCGGGCGATGAGGTCAAAATAGAACTCCTACGCCACAAAATTAAAGCCTTTATCTAACGACCTGATGAACGAGGAAAATAATTAAGGATACGTTGAAACAACCTTAGAGCTGCGTGGCTAATCATTCATGAGAAAATCCAAGATAAATTAATTGATACGAATCTAAGGTGTAAAAGTGGGGGGTGAGGTGTTTACCCCACACACTGCAGAAACAAAGTAAATCAGGGTGATGATGATAAAAGGCACTGGCGATGATTATAAGGATACGTGGAACACAATGAAAAGACACGGTGGTGGGGTGGGCGAAAAATAAGAGCCGGAGAGATAAGAATGAAGGGAAGTTAAAGATGGATAAGGGGAAAGAAAAATAGGCAAGTTGAGAGAGAGAGAGCAAACAGAAAAGAGAAAATGAAGAGAAAGGAAAGTACGAATGAGTGAAATCTGAAAATGAGGGGGCGTGGGTGAGTGTGGAGAGATTTCTGGAGAGAGAGAGAGAGAGACGGATAGTAAGTGCGGATGGGGGAGGAGGCTGGGAGGAAAAAGACCCTAAATCAATAGACGTGAATGAATGGAGCTAATCAAGGCTCCGCAGAGCGATCGAACGTCGGATAACGAGCGGCAACTGGTGTTACAAATTACGTCGAGGAGGAAGAGTTAGGGGGAGGGAGAGGGAAAAGGAGAAAGGGTTGGAGGGGGGATGAGGGGAGGGGGGAGGGTGAAGGGCCCATGGACGAGGAGAGATCTCATTCCGAACGAATTTACAAATTCAAAATACTCCCCTCTTTCCCAAAACTCCGGCAATCGGAAAATGTATGTTCTCGGCCAAACGCCGCGGCAAGCGGAGAGAGAGAGGCGGAAATGGAGAAAAGGGAGTGAAATAAATCTCCTTGCAAATGCGACAAGGGAGTGCGAACCTTGAATGAACATTTTACTGTACCAGTCCTCAACAAAAAAAAACACGATCGAACTGAAAGTTTCCTATTAGCTCAGCTGAAATAATAAAATAAAATGGAACACACACACACGTTCAAAGAATAGACAGAATGGAATTTTACTCTTAGGGGTCAGAATAACAAGGAGCGGATCCTTCCAAGCGAGATTTCTGCACAACGCCATTAACCCACAGAATTCCAAAACATTAGCGAGGATGAGGAATCGGGTGTTTCCTCGATGTCTTCAAATAAGCATATTCACTTAAACCAATAATGCTTCAATGGTTTCAAGCTGCTGTCGACGTGAAGTTTTAACAACTGACTAATGCTATTTTTACGAGTCTGAAATTGATGCAAGTCATGACATTGATGATGACTGTCCCCAATGAAGGACACTGTCTCAGGCCCTACTGGGCAAAACTGTTCCATTTTGTAACGAGGAAAATATCTCTTTCCATGCCACGCATATTTAGTTTAAAAATGGATCAGATTTTTCAACGAAGATATATCTGCATTTGTTCTTCTTCATCTTGCCATCACTGCACGAAGTGTATTTTAGTCTTTAATGATGACAGCATCAAAATAATTCCACATTCTAACCAAATCCGGAGGAGAGTGATTGAAAGCTGATGCAACCCCGTAAAATATCAGGATGAAATGAAAGTGCACAGGGTAGCTAAAACGGCAATATTCACCTAGTATGTTGATAAAAATACTTCGGCAATATATTAGCTAAAGCAATAACAAGCAGAAAACTCAACTGGCATTTTAAAATGCACAAAGTGCAAATGATAAATAGGTATTGCTGTATGTAAAACGAGCGCCTCATATATTTTGACTTTTACAAGCCACCTTGGACATTTCTCTTTGGTTGTGTAAATGACAACCATGTACTAAACCTAAAACTAAAAAGGAATAGAGACAGAAAACAAACCACCTAATATTAGCTTACCGGCATTCGGTACCCACTTTCTATGTAATTTCGGGACGATGAAAAACTCCCCAGGCACGGACCCTCAATCCTGTTATTCAAGGCTAGAAATCTCATTGCAATCTTCACATTACCTCGGCTTTCATTAAGCCTAAGAGCTTCGAACTGACTAATGCATATTTCAAAATAGACTTGAGGATAACGGCATATTGAAAAAAATATAGACAATTTCAGAAACAATTGTTTACGATAAACGCAAATGTGTAAAGTGGAATTTGATGCGTAGAAAAACTACTATTTATCGGATCACAGTTATACAGAATTTTGCAAATTTATCACCATTTTCCTCAGAGTTTCCAAAGAAATTACGAATATGAAATAATGGATAGATATTCGGCGAATAAAGAGAAATTTCCTGGATTTCTACACTTGTCCGATGCATTAAACTGGAAATATCACGCGTTAGGGGACAAATTATTCCCTATGCCAAAGAACAGTGAATTTACTAAAGCATTTTGAAAGTAGTCTTGAGAGAAACAGCATATAGAGATAATAAAATATAGATAAATTCTGAAATTATCGTATTCTGTAAGCGCAAACGTGTAAGGTGGAAATAGATGCGTAGAAAAACTACCATTTATTGGATCAGAGCTATTCAGCATTTTGCAAATTAACCACCATTTTTCCAAAGTTTTTCTCTAGAAATCACAAATTCGAAGTAATGCGTAGAGTATTAAGCGAATGACGAGTAAGTTCCTGAATTTCTACATTTGTCCGATGCCCATAACTGGAAATATTACGCGTGAGAGCACAAATCTACACCTAAAACGCAAAATAAGGTAGTGGTAATTTATGGAAAGGTACGTAATTAGGGTATAGGCTTTGCTTATAGTTTAAACAGGACAATACTTCAAACATTCTCAGAAACTGTTTTGTCCCATTAAATTGAAATATTAATGACTTCTTTTCATCCAAAAATGGAATATTTTGGCGATTGAGAGAAAAAAACGAAAGACGAAAATTGGTTTTTCAAATTACACTCGAGGTTTGATCAATAACGGAAAAATTTTCTTTCTGAGCCGAAGTAGTGCAAATTTCCAACGTTCTGGCGGTATTGCATAAAATATTTTGTAAATACACTATAAGACACAATTTTTTTATATTTCAGAAATAATTTTTCAGCATGAATTTGTTCACTGAATCTATATTTTCATATTCTGCAGGATTACTAAAAATTTCTGATAGATTTCAAACATTGTTTCACTGATGAGAATCTCACTTACCTTTTTTGTAATTTTAGTCGAGGTAAACCCTTTAATTAGAGTTACTTACACAAGCATTATATCCACTTGAAATACCTAATAAATTTCGCAAGGCCTGAAAGAAAAAAATTCAGAAAGTATTCAGGACAGTGTAAATCAAATTCCGAATGATAACAGACAGTGACTGAGCCAAAAATACACCTAAAATTAATCGGAATAAAGTTTTCACCTATTCCCTGTTGCCGATAAATAATTAGGCCAATTGTTCCCACAAGCCCCATTAACATATCGAAAAAAAACTTCATAATTAAATTTATAATTAAAAGTAACAATTAGGGACACGGTTTTATTCGTAGCGAGTAATGTTGACCGTCGAATACTCATTTAAGGGAACGTTCTACGGCGAAAATTCAACACCCTGGCAATCACCATCAAAATTCCCCACTACCACCCACGCATTGCATTTCATCAAGATTGAGCTCCAAAGCGCCAGAACTCGAATGAAGCTTAATAATCGCGCCCACCAATCATTATGAATGCTCATTTAATTTCCTCTCCATCATCACAGAGAATTTCTCCCCTTACAGCAGGTGGCGCGAGCTCCTACAACGTGTGTTTAAACTAAAAACTCACACAATGATCGACTACTCAAATGATTTCAATATATTCAGGCGAGATATTGTGAAAGATCGTTATATTACAGAAAAACATAGTGCACTTTTCCACAGGATATTTTAATGAGTACGACTGGTTTCAGGCCTCCATCCTAATCAGCAATTTCAGGTTTACAGCCATCATCAGGTCTGTCTGTCATGTCATGATCTGTAAGCTGAAATGAATCGTACCCATTTAAATATCCTGTGGAAAAGTGCAATTGTCGTTTCTGTTATAATATCGACTACTCGTTTCATATTCATATTCTTTAAACAAATGGAGAAAAAATAGGAAATGTATCGCGATTTTCTCCACTATTACACTGTTTTGCATCCACTCGCGATTCACATCCACTTGCGATTTTTTGACAGGCTCAATTGCAAAAGCTAACTAACCTACCTGCGTGCAACACGCAAGTCATCCTTCGGCCAAGAGAGGCACCTAAGTATCATAATTATTTGAACAATAAGTCGCCTCATAGTTTTCCACATCGCCCTTCTTTTTATTAAAAAGCGGGCACAGTCAATTCTGTCTTTATCCTTTAAAATTTGAGTTTCTTTTTCGTATCTATTAGAACAATTCCATTGCGTTTTATGTATCAACTCAAAAACAAACAAGTCTTTGTATAAGTACTCCTCATCTTTATCCACATTCCTGTCTTCCAACCCTGCGTCCTAAATGAAGTAACCTTCAATTTTTTGACACCAAAATCACATTAATATGTGACAAAGTCAAAAGTACTACCGATATTTAAGATGTTTCAAAGGTAAACTTAGCCGTTCCACTATAATATTTACAACCCTGCAAGTCCAACATTACCTTTTTCCGAACATTTCACTTAATCACTTCACGGAAGACATTTTTCAAAAGTAATTACTTGAAATATTAATTTCCTGATCCATGTGTTGTGCCATTTAAAGCTATTAATCTCACTCTTTTACCAAAAAGCATATTCACAAATGCATGATTAATTCTGACTTACACCTCAACATTTTCCCATAAAATTACCCCATGATAATAAAACAGGAAGTGCTCAATATGTGCAAGTAAAATGTCACGGGAAACAAAGGAAGGTAATATAATGTAGCCTTAAATTAGGCCAGGAAGTGTTTGTTATCCTATAGATACTTGACCGAAAACAAAACAAAATATGCACACCGTCTTTCCAGTGCATGGAACTTAATTCATTGAAAGCTCATTAATTAGCACGAGATCATTTATAGTACCTTTAGAATGTTTTGACCACTGGTGCCTATAGGCCATACAAAATTCTGTATCATTTAAGAAAACAAACATCAAAATTGTACACTGAAGTCATGTCAGATTAATTCAGTCATCTGAGGGAAATACAACGACCGCGGGAAATCAAGTTGAAATTCAGTTCTAAAACACTTTATGACGGAAATATTCTCCTAATTTCACTCAAGGGTTCTATTTAAGAGTTTACAAGAAATTGTCTCATTAAAAAAAAACTTAGAGATATACTGAATAAAAATCTCCAGCAGACCATATAACATTCACGCATTTTACCACACAATTGGATACATATGATAATATCGCTGATGAGTAATCAAAATCTCTACCGGAGATATTACTCGAGATACTCTGATATATGCCCTTCTTCAGCTCTTCTTTCCCATTTCAATCCTTATAAATTATTAGCATAGAAGAGGATTTAGAGGCGGTATACGAAACCAAGACAGACACAAAAGAAAATAACTATTCTATGGCTTCCATTTTGGCTAATAGAATTCGACGAAATTATTGGAAATCGGATGATAAAATAAGGGTAACATGGAGGAATTATTAATTAAATCTAAGGAATTATTAGAATTCCTGTTTTTTGAATCATTTTTGACAGCTGATGACTATCTCATCGCATCTGCCTCTGACATAAATATGAGACTAAATTTTTCGCGATCAAATGGTATTTTAAACCAAAAATCTCCCATTGTTACAACAAGTTTTGGGTCTCATCCGCGGTTAGTTAGCCCTAGCTTGCTTACCCGCAATCTCTGCATCAGCCGTCCGCAGAATGTGGGTCACTATCATAAAAGGTGGCCCCCAAGGGACACGATATATGGTTCCTAAATTCTCTTCTCTGCACAAGTTCATACTCTCCCCAATACCTTCGATATCACAGGACTTTAATACGGTGGGGATGGCATGTGTTTTGCATGTAAATTTAAGAGGAAGAGATTTTAAGAGCATTGCGAGAGAACTTTGGCCATACATCATCTCGCTTGTGCCATTTTCATATAAATACAACGCGGCAATGAATTTTCACTAGATGAAGCGGTGCCCATGAATTCAACGGATTGCCATCCGGTTAATTTTAGTCGTCCGTGACATACTTATTCCAGTGGTTTGGGGGTAATCCCGCAGCCAAAAGCTTTCCAATCATGAGGGTGCAAATTTTCCCTTCATTGAGTGACTAATTAATGCCAAATATACCTAATCCAACTTAAACCATTAGGTATTTAAAGAGTTAATTATCCATTAGAACTGATTGAGAGATTGTATTTCATGGATTGCCCACCGCCGACTGATGCGGCCATTAAAAAAATAACTTCACACACGCCAAATCCACTCCCGAGAGGTTTAAAATTCTGACCCGAATGCTTTCCGACATATCCCCTCGCATCCTTTCCAAATTAAAATGAAAAAAAAAAACATGTTTATCAATGAACTTCACCTTATTCAATTTGAGATGGGTGTCCTCGTTCCATAGCATTTCCCATTTACATACATATGCAAATGTATACACATTTTTTATAGAGGAGTAGAGAAGACGTCACTCCGAAACACCTAGGCGCCGCAATATTTACGTCCCTTCCTTTTCCAAAGACCTTTCACTTTCCATATATTGTTCATCTCTCCATTTCTCTCAACCAGGAGCCACTGCCGCATTTAGTCTCTAAAAATAAAAACGCTCCCATGGTAATGTCACCACGTTGAGTTTTCCCACATCTCTCTTTCAAGACCACTTCCTGGAAACATCACTCTGAAAATGAGGGGTGTTTTTTAACAGCCAATAGATCATGCGGCGTTAATGATAGCACGAGAGGGAATTATTTAACCAACAAGAATTGCATTTTCTTACCACTCCCAAAAAACGGTTGAGCTTCGAAGCTTTACGAAGCCTCAAAGCCTACTACTGCAGCATTCACAAATACTGAATACAACAAGGAAAAATTCATTATCAACGTAATTTCTTTCTTGCAAAAACAGAATAAATTTAATTTATATAATAAAAAGCTAATATAGATAATAATGAATTTCAATTCCCAAGTTTATCTCAATGAAATTATGAAATTAGGTTTACAAATTTTACACCTCTTCTTCTTACCAATGCAGAAAAATATAAAAAAAATAGCGACTAGACTTCCTATTAGTTTAATTTATCAACACTGATAAAAAACTTCACAGCTTCAAAAAACTTCAAAACTTTCTCAGCATAAAGACATTAAATATAATAAAATGTGCTCTGTTCACAGTAAATTCAAGGCATATTCTGTGAAAAAGACGTACTGGAGAGTAAAATACCAATGTGCTCCATGTAAATAGTTTATTTCAGACCCCCTTGGGAAACTTCACAAAAGTATCAAACTTAACTTTGAAAGTTATCTCAGCGCAAGCTTGAGATGCAAAATATTTATGATTAAAATTCCGCAATCCGTTTTATATAATAAAGCCACAAACAAAGCAAATATAAATGTTTATATTTTCATAGTAGGGAGTTTAAAGACACTTTTCGTATACGTTACGCATCGCTTTTGCATCACAACCAGCAAAGGAATAAAAATAAATAACTTACTGCAAACCTTCTAAAAAACCCAGGGAATCAGAGAATTCTCGGATCTCTATAGTTATGTGCAAGAAAAATTTATTCTCTCTCAGGCTCATTCACATATTACGTAGAATAGAGATAATCAGAATAATAATAGAATGTATAACACATTCTGCAGATAACACAAAATCTTTAAGCCGTATGTTGGCACTAAACCGATCGGATCTGTCGAAATTGATCGACGCTGTTGCCGCATTACGTCAAATGGTGAATGGTAGTCAGTCGCCAACCAATCCGTCACCTGATTGGTCCTTTATAATAATGAGTGAGTATCTAACTTCAATTATGAGGAGCAAAAGTATAATAAAACCTCTCTCCATTCATCGCCACATAAAATCAAAGGCACTCACGTGTCTATGTTTCCCTAGAAAATCTTGTACAATGGATACCACTAAATAGAAATTCATCAGAATTAGAAATAGAATTTCATCAGGAATGTCCAACACAATTCATAAGTGATTAGCGTAGGGTCAGCATCTATTTAACCCTTACAACGCCAAGAGACATGCAAGTTGATTGTTAACATGAAGTTTAGCCACAAAAAAGTTTACTAAGGTTATGTTTCTAAATCAACTTCAGCATATTTGAACTTGTAGGCAGCGTCAATATCAAATTCCATTCGAATCTATCTCAACCCTACAATTAAATTTCAAATAGAATTTCGTGAGTTATGAAGATACTTAAGTGAGACGACGATGTTTTTCCGTAAAATGCAATTGATTATACATAATCAAATTTAACTTAAATTTTCGTTTTGGATCAAATATATCGTCGAGGTATTGAATAATCGCACGGAAAGTTTCAAATGATCGCGATTCTTCACGACATGGGAGCGCAACGCTTCCTAAAAATTCACCCCGCAAATCTAAGTTCGTAACGCAATAAATAAGTTACCTTGGAAGTTTCAAATCCATACCCACTTTACAAAGGAAATCAATCTTTCTACGTCTCCAGACGCACAACAGCTCTGGGGAGCGATCCCCAGAGGAGAAGAGTTCATCAAGAGTTTGAGCTCAAACCTAGAAGTTGGGCGACAAATGAAGAAGATTTTAACGTTCAAAATGTATCCAAAAACTGCAAATCACTTTTAAGTCGTCAGGCTATCATTATCATCATTTCATTTTATGGGTTTTGAACGAACTGGCTCTTTGTGCCTGGTAGAGAGGTATTAGGTTAGGAGTGGAAGGTAGGGATGGAACGCAGGGGAGAATACCGCCGTTAACATTAGCTCGTTAAACGAAAGACAGCACAGAGACCACAGTTTTGGCGTTCCATCAAACAGTGGGAATAGTGTACCTATAGTAAAAATTCTCCCAGAGAAATCCTGAAGGGATAGGATCAATTCATGCATTGGCCATTCATTCCCAAGATTGCTTGATTGCAGCCCTCATTCCTTCCCTATCTAATGCTAGTTCCCTTTTCTCCTGTTATATCTTCCTACGTACTTTCTTCTTTATTCGGTCCATTTATTTATTCCTGGGTCTTCCTCTGGGAAGTATGCCCTCAAGGGCCCTTCCTCCGGGAATTTTGCTGAATTTTGCCTTCAATTATGCTCTCAACAAATCCACTGTGTCTCAGAGTTTGTCCAATCCATCTTGTTTTTCTTTTCTGCGTGGTGCTCCAAATGGTCCTATCCTCTTTAACTCTTCTGTACACTTCATCATTTCATATTTTGTCCGTCCATTTTATCTTCAGCATCCTCTTCCAGCACCAGGTTTGAAGGCTTCTAGTGTTTTTTGGTCAGCTTTTCCAATTGCCCATGCATCTGATCCATAGAGTGCTAAGCTCCACACGAATATTTTCACATGCTCTTTCCTGATTTGTAGTCCTATCCTCTTTGAGCACAGCAGTTGTCTTTTCCCCAAGAACGCCTTCTTAGCTTGTGCTGTTCTCCGCTTTATGTCCATTGCACTTCTTCTACCAGGCGATAGGTTTACCTATGATAAAAGTTTCCCCCACCGTATGGTCTCGAACTCCGACACTAAACGCGGTGGGCCCGTGCACAACCCAGCGCCCTATTACAGATTATCACTGTCCAAAAGAGTCCCACATCCATAAATAGCCTTTCATCGACGCTTTCCGTTTTTCCTTCGGTCGTTTGACAGCTCGAACTTACTATTTAGAGTGATGCCTACGCTACATCCTTCCCTCCAACTTCAAATAGCACTCACCTAAAAAACACTTCATTTCCCCAAGCTGAAACTAACTCCCTCGGAGAACACTCCCTTCCACCCTGCCGGTCTCTCTACCCACGAATCCAAACGAAACTCTTCCCCACAGTCTCCGGAAGAATCTTCTCCCTCAGCTACATTCGCTCTAGGTTACCAACAACCACTTACGCATCCGATCAAACTCGGCTTTTTCCTCGAACACCGTCTTACTTTCTTGATTCCTTTCCGACGTATTATTTTTTAAACCCTACCTCATTCACATCCTTAAGATTCGTTCAACGTCTTCTCCTTCACCTGAACGCTCAGGAGGAGCAATACGTCTGCCTTCAAAGGAGAGAGAGATAGGAAGGGGAAATAGAAAGGTTGAGGTGAAGGTTAGGGATGAGATAGAAAGGGAAGCTCCAGAGAGAGAGAGAGGGAGGAAGAAATAGAAAAAAGTCCCTTGATACCGTAAACGCACCTTTTCTTCCCTTTTCAATCTTCATCCCGGCGCTACAACCTACACCCGGGCCACCACCCTCGAGGGTTTGCCCACTTGGAAACACGCCTTTCCCTTCCCTACCGGTCTTTTTTTCCGCCTTCAAAAACTCAAACCATCTTCTTGCCATCCAATTTCGCCCAAAATACTCCTTCCCTCTTTCTCTTAGACCGCCGCTCGATCCTTTCATCCCTCTCACACTCCTCCTCCTCTATCTCCATCCCCCTTCCCTCCCCCATATCTCCTCCTCGAAGATGCCGACACCCTAACTTACTTACTTTCACCTTACCCAAACGCCTTTCCTCTTGTCTCTGCTCCTCGGTTTCATTCCGGCTACTCGATATCTTTTCCCTCCAGAGCCACCACACACAAACACGCACACTCAACATCACAGCCAATCATTTCCCCGTTATCGCTCATATTTGCCTTGAAAATTTCTTCTGACATCGCCGCTCCATTGGCCCCATTTGGGATGTTTGTAGCGTCAATTTTTCCCTTACACAGGTTTTAGATTATCATCCTTGCGATGCACGTGTACTACATTCTGCGAACCGGCTTCTTAAGCAATTCTTATAGAAAAAACAATCGACCAATTTGTTTATGAGAGCCATTAAATTTCCCACTTGTTGGCTTAATTCTCACATTATCGACGGTACTCTTTTCAAAAATTTAATCCCTCCGAAATGAGCAATGGAGCACTCGTAATTGTATTTGGTAACTCGATAGGAAATAGTACATTCTACTTTATGAAGCCAACGAGATGTCGACCTTTGACTAGACTGTCACCCTAAACACTTTTACGCCGCAATCTTGACAAATTTTCCATGATTTACGGCATGGTTGTCGGAATTTCAGTAAACCACCATTTTTAACCTTACTAAGCCTACGACCCGCCATTTCCACAGCCCGACAATTAAAGGTCGTTTCCAAATTCAGGCCCTGCGGTTCAATGTCACAATGAAGTTAGTATCAGTACATACTCCGATGGTTTTCCAGTTTTGGATGTCCATTGCTGAATAAATACTATCCAATTTTGTACCCGAAAATATTATGTCTCTTTAGCATTATCAACGCACTTCATGAGAAGTAAATATACAACGCGAGCGATACGTGAGCCAGAGATGTATGTATATAGAGAGGTCAAAATGAAACACATGAACAGAATAATTTACGATGATACAGCCGAGGTTGTGTCGATGAAACAACAATTTATGGCCTTATTAAAAGTATAGCTTGGAGTGCACCCATTAAAAGCCATATATATATATATATATATATATATATATATATATATATATATATATATATATATATATATACACACCTCTCTATATGCATACAGCCAAAATCTGGTGACAACTTTCAGCACACAATTTGCACTGTCTCGCTCTAAGTGAAGCCACGCAAGACGCATACCGAGCACTATTCATTACGTCCCTTATTAATAAAGCCATTTTCATTTCACAATCAAACGAAGGATATTATTAGTTAATATTTTTCCATAATATATTAGCAAAATCAACACGGAAAAATCGTAGCAGAACCATAATGCGTAGGAAAATAGAAACTCAATACAAACCGAGAAACTTTCCATTGAATAAAAAATTAAACAGGCACTGCATTTGCATATGAGAAGATAGGGGCAGAAATCATTCCAAAAATACACTAAATTCTCGGCGTTGAATCGACTGCAGAAGCAGTTGCTTAACCTCTATCCAATATTATCCTTTATTTTTATCTTTAAAGATAGCAAAAAAATGTAATATTAGGACACGAGAGAGTGACAGCTCAGTTGAGTAATTAAAGTTCTAAATAAATGGCTTAAGATTTCATAGCCAATATAGAATAACATACCTATAAAAGTGAAAGGAAGATCATTAGTAATTACTTTTCCTTATCGCCATCGCTGTTCATCTATATCACCAAGAAATTGGTTTGAAATGCGTAGGAAGAAGGTTGATAATAGATCCAGAAGTAGGCAACAAGTTGAGTTAATCAACTTTGGGAAACACCTAGCGGTAATATACTAGATAGCTGGTTTATCATATTCAACATTGAGAGCATTGTCAGGTAGAGAAAAAAGGTTACGAAAGAATAAAAGTAACAAGATTCGCTAGAAGTCTGTAAGCTTGGATTAATTTCAGTACGACACAGCATGAATACTAACAGAAAAAACGGTTTATTTGGGAAACTGAGTAAATTTGGAGGAAAATAAATAAAAGGAAATTCCTTCCATGAATGTATTACAAGAGCAATCACGAAATAAGGGTTATGAGGTATTTTCTAAAGGGAATTATCGACGACCTTCCATCATGGACACAACGATCCCCACTCCATCAACTACGTTAAGTACAGCTGGTCTTCACGTGAATATGAGTGGAATGAGTCGAGCCTCTACCGAGTTCTAGCTGACAGTTTTGCTCATTGACCTCATCAGAGGAAATACGTACAGCAAACGACTATTACCAGAAATATTGAAAAACGGGATTTAATAACTTTTTAATGAAAATGCAAAGCTTGACAAATAATTAGGTGACTAATAATTTTAGTAAGCACGAGAGACAAACTGGTTATTCGGAAACCGCCTTGACGAAAGAAAATTAAAATTTTTATATCCAACTAATTCTAGAACGACTGCGAATTAATTCTTCCACTTAAGTATTGAGTCAATGTGATAAGATTCTACCACCAAAACTAAAATTTAATCACTCTTCAATTAAAAAATTGTACGAACGAATTTTAGGGGGTCAGGCGAGTTAGACTTTGAGGAAAGATGTTATATAAAGCTTATAAAACTTCAATTTGTTCACTCTTTCTTATCATCGAAACCCTTGTGGGCTGATAAGTAAAAATAACACTTGGATAAATAAAGGAAACGAAGGGGAAGAAATAAGAAAATATCCTGATTTTTCATTCAGCTAAATAATTTTAATAGGTACCGATTTCTTCTCTACCACAGGTATCACTTTTGTCGTCATATTCATCTAATTTCTAAATTTCAATAAAACGCAATAGTCATTCAAAAACTCTATCCATCTCCATGGCAAATCAATGGACCAATAATTTAGTTTCCTCCCGCTCTTTCAATCGGACCTTCTTTCCCATGGCGCTTATTTTCTTTAGCTCCCCACAGACTTTTGCTTACACTCAGAATTTTCTCCATCGCTCTCCGACGGTGACATTTCCATCCTCGAGCCATGGAAGCCATACAAACAAATATTTACCGAAGCCTTCAACGGGGTACTCTCTTCAACCTTTCCTCCAGAAATAAGGCTGTGATTGAGCGAGACCCAAAGTGACACTGGTCTCCACACAGGCAAGCACAATTCGCTCGATCACTGAGTTTCAGATAAATTCAAAATATTTTGACTGAAATCCACCAGCATCATTCGACTCCCTATTCAAAACTTTCAACTCAGGCGATAAGCGTTATCGACGAACAAATATCTCATCATATAAAACCCTAATCATATTTTTTCAGAATGGTAACACAAAGAAAGGTTCACAAAATTTGTTTTACAAAGAGTAAATATGCCTTTGCTAGTAGAAATTAAGAGTTCGAAGTAAGGACTGTGAAATTAGAAGTAATTTTATTTTCAATTTTGTCATTCGTTGTAAGCAGCAATCGGCTATCCATTCAGCCCATTAAATTCCGTTCTAGGGCCATGGCCCGAGCAGTTATTTTCCCCACAACACAATTATAAAGGCAATGGCCCAAGAAGTTGTTTCTCTCACAGCATAATTATTAAAAATCAATTTTTTACAACATTGATTAAAATTTACTCTTGACTAGACATTACATGAAATTGTTTGCTCAACAGTTAATAAAATTATTCCATTCCCGCAACACACATAATCGTTTTAGCCAATTATCCCGGCATTAAAGACGGATTCACAGCATTCCTACGCATCCTCTTCATCCATTTGACTAATTATTTCACTCAACGGTACTTACTGCGATGATTAGAGAGGCTGTTTTTGAAAAATTACTGGAACACAATGCCTCCCATGAGGAGGCTTCTTACCGTTCGGTTGCCAAGCAGATTAGGTACAGATTACTTCAGATCAACGATCACATTAGCCGGCAAGTCTATTTTGAAACAGATTTCGATCATTTTTTCGGCTCATTATACTAATGAACCTACCTATCAGATTAGAAAACCGATAGGACAGATGGAATCCTACGATTTTCATGACATACCATCTAAATTCATTTTTCCTTTCGTTTTATCCAGACGAGATTGTAATGGCTTAAAACTCCGTTAGCAATACCTCTAAAACAACCAGTTCTCATTAATGCGTTTATAAACGTGCCTGTTGACCCGAGAGTTCGATTTGATGATTTCCCGTGTGGTTTCATACGAAAACAGTGGCAGTAATTTCATCCCTCAAGAGAAGTCATTACGGCTGGATTCATTACAGCATGTTTGGAATTCCAAGGTTGAAAAATGTCAAAATTCAGCAAGCAGAGAGACCTTCAAAATGAACTTGTTATCTTTGTTTCCCCGCGCCATTTACGTCCAAAAGTAAGATTTTCCAAATCCCATCGACGGCTAAACTAACTTCCACCGCCCCCCTCCTCCTCCATCTTCCAACCCCTCTCTCATTGTATAATTTTCCTGATTTTCTCTCTGTTTTGTTAGTTCCCCGTTTAATGGGGCCATTATTTTAAGCTTTTCTACTTTCTCTCACTCCGTCAAATCACCTCTGCTCTCACCGGTCCCTTTACGCCAAATGTTTTCTCCTCCTGTATCTCTCATTTCTTCAATCACAAATGCACTAGGAATGGGAAGGTAAGTATTTCTTTTTCCCAAAAGATATACATATACGCCATCGGTCTACAAATCAGTTTTACTTGAAGGCGCATTCTACATAAATATACCGCACGTTTTACTAAATATGAATTATAGATCAATACCTTCAACTAAAGGCAGGAGCACAAAAGTATCCAGAATATGTACCAAGTGCGAGATCAGCTGAATTTTTAAAGAAGACATTGCATAAGCTTGGACATCATAAACATCTTTTTGACATTAATGCATGGAATGTAGTTATAAAATATTCTTTTCGCGGGATTACAAGATTAAACACCACCATTTTTTCATAACCTTACCCATTTATTATACACAATTATTTAATAATATTATTATAATTTGTTAAAATTCGGCTAGGTCATATCAACGAAAAGTAACATTTTTCTCCGCTAGAAGTCTAAATTGTGAAGTGGCTATGGATCAGGTGCATAGCAGGAAAAAGGAAATATTAACTAGAAACGTCTTTCAGGGAAGGTAAAAAAAAGTGAAATTACTCATTAACAATGGAAGACATCATTTGAATACAGCAAAATTGTGAGATATTCAACATAATATCCAATTGGATCCTAATTTAAGCTTTACGATTGCAATAAGGCCCAGTAAGTGTATGGTCAGCTGGAACGCGTTTTTCCTTTGAAGTGAAGAGCGCTTTTGGGCTGTAGTCAGGTGAGAGTGGAATCGGTTCGCTGAACTTTTCGTTTTCGCATAATGAAAACCTATTCGCAATATGGATTATGCAGCGGACGTCTTAGATGGAAATGATGATGCTAGTTTTTCGACAACTTTAAATAGCTACTGTTAGTAGTTAGTGTAGTAGTAGTTAGTATTGGTAAGATTAACTTCTCCTGTCGGCGCCAGTTATTTCGTTTTGGTCGTTTCTGCATATAAATCCCTTTTTCATGTATCGTTGTGGAGATAACCATCCCCCTGGTAGATATTCCGAGGGTTTTTCTGTGCTTTCACAGTCTCTTGAACTACTCTCGAGAGGTTCTGTGATTCCCTGGGAATTATTGAGGCTTTCTCCAAGACAGTAGCATTTCCAGGCTTTGAGGAATTATGCTGTGCCACAGCAGAAAGGTCAAATCGTATATTCCTTATAGCCTATTAGTGTTCTCGCTGGCGGAACTTTAAACCTCTTCCCGTTTGAGCACCTTCGCACCAGCTTAGGTTTTGAGGTATTCATAAGTATGTACGTGCGTCATTACATTGGATAGTTTGGCAGTTTGGGGAAGCAGCTGATGTTATTCTTGGGAAAAAAGTACAATTAGGGGAGAGAAGGAAGGATTAGAGGGTTTGCCATCTCTTCAACGAAAAATGCCAGGGAGTTCACTGCATAACGTAACATCCAGCAAACTAAGTATTTAGCATGAAGGATGCTCTCTCTAAATAGCAACCAAGTAACAAAACGAAATATCCCCGTAAATTCAGAATTCGAAATCATATCATTGGTTTAAAAAAATCAGCATCTACCAGTTCAACAGCAGCCCTAAGTGTGTGCGTTCAAGAGAAAACTTCTAATGGAGAAGATTTAACGAAAAGCGTCGCCCAGAGCGTATCTGTTCCATAGAATGAACGATGAAGGTAATTACAATTCATGTTGCGGATTTTCTCGACCTCTTTTAGAAAATAATTATTTTTTTAGGGTTTAAGGTACATGGTCAAGAAATAATGGATGTCATTTCTTCCATTGATACATTCGTTTTGATAGATTTATCATCATATCTGTACTAAATTAAAGCTATAAACAATGCACAGTCATTTAACAAAACTAATATTCCACATTTGGTACAACATTTTATATTAATAACACGTAGAAAACTTTCCACTACGTCATTTTTTTACAGCGCGAGCGCTAAGTTTTTGCTAATACCTCCTATTTTTTGGCTGAACTCCTTCGGTTGTTATTAGGATAATTTAAAGAAAGGTTGGGCATTTTAATAGGCCGAAATCCATTAAACAGCTATATAATTTATAAAAATGTGCAACAGGTATTACTAAATAAGAGAGAAGTATTTTGAAACTGAAGTGCTTACAATTATTGCCCCAAAAATGTATTCAACTAGCAGGAACTACGGTGGAAACGTTTCCTCCGATAAGTGATTAACCACAGCTGCCACTGAGCGCAAGATTCAAGAGCATTTGAGAATGCGGGTGCGAAAAGGCATCTGCCTCGCAATGTCAGGGCAGAATGATGTGCCAGCTTCCACGAAACCTCAGCTAATATATCGACGTTGGCGGAAGCGCCAACGCCAGGCAGCGAGGAATGTGAAGTTGTCTCTTCTGATCGAGATCGTCCTTCATATGGCCGAAAGGCAGGAGTTTGTCCAGAGGTCACGAGTCTATTGACCTTTAATATAATAACCTAACTTCACAGTCTCCTTCAGACCACCTTATTACATACTCTGGCATCATTTTCTTCTTTCTCGATTTATAAGTGTACACGGAGTTCCAAGATTTTATTTGTTTTATCGTGAGACCCGAGTGACACTCTCGTCGTCTTCATCAGCAAAAAAGAGCATGAGGGTAGAAAACTACAGTATATCGCTTGAAAATCATGTATACAGCTTTAACAAATTCTTCTCCCTAAATTGGAAGCAATTTTCTCCTGCATTAAACCCAATACCACTCGAAGTATACACGGTTTTATAATTTCTGGTTAAAGTTCACCTTAAAATGAAATATACTCTACGTTAGCCTACCAGGTCTAGAGTTACTTTTGGTTCTCAGAGTAGGTTTTTTTTCTTGATATGTTATTAAGCTTAGTTTGAAATGTATGAAAATAAAAGTTGCCTTTAAATTTATGGCAAAGCTCTTGACATATGGAGTGGTACCATATGGTAACGATATGACTTCGTGGGGTCAATTAATTCCACATTTCCTTCGTTTATTTGTTGCGTGCTTCGTCGATCACATGTTAAACATTGCTGATGGTTCAAGCATTGTTGAGCATCAACAACAAACGGTAAGTTCAGGTGAGTATACAATAATGGCATCTCACCAGCTCTAATCAAGTAAGAAATTTATGAACTTTTTAAAAACCTGTACAGACGTTAGGTCTCTGAATCCAGAGAAATAATCTTCTGTAAAGACACAGGTTTTTTTCGTTAAGGGTTTTCTTCGACTTACAATTATTGCCCCAAAAATGCATTCAACTAGCAAAAACTACGGTGGGAACGTTTCCTCCGATAAGTGATTAAACCACAGCTGCCACTGAGCGCAAGATTCAAGAGCATAGTTCAACCAAAGTTTGAGAATTTTTTCTAATTTTGGTTGCGCGTGCAATCTGATATTATATCCATGCTTTTGATAATCGGAAAACCCTAGATATTCAACTGAATAAGCGTCTTGGTCCTGGTGTAAAGGTATTGTGTTGGAGGAACGTTGCTCAGCATGAGCTTAACGTGATCTACGGCCACGTCCTTCGCTCCTTCCTCTAAAGGAATGTCCCTGGGACACTTATGACGGATCAGCTGAACTTTCAACTTAAGGAAGTTTCTGAGGACACAGCATATGTCTTGACGCCTCCCTTAACACAAACTCACATCCCGCTCTGATGACCTAAAATATACTTCACTTGGCCACCATTATCCTATTCTCTTGAATCGCAGCCAGAGTTCATAACCATTTCAGGAGGCTAAATGTGAATTTTGACTCTTTTGCCTTCCAGGTTCTCCTAGAGAAAATCCAATACTCCACGTAGCGTAATATTCATTTTGTAAAAAATGGTAGAATAGTTATTATTTTCATTTAAGTATCTTTAAGAAAAAATCTTTTTTCCGCACTCATCATTTTTATATTTTGTTAATGCTTATAATTTATTTGTTTGTTGGCCATCGATGTTAAAAGATTTTGTGCCGTTTTTGGGACTTTATCACATAAATAAATAATGAATTCACATACCTCCGTTAAAACAATAAATTGTAGTATTTACATAATTAACGTTCTTAATGTGTTCTCCGTATGACACAGCCCAAAGCCATGGTTTGACCCAGCAACATCCAAGTGGTACGAAACAGTACCACGAAAACTCTCGGGCAATGGAAGAATTCTGCGGCTTTAAAATTACTTGAACGATTGCCCTACTACAACAGCGCTTCGTTAGATTGTTCACCATGAGAACACAGAAAAATCATGTTTGAGGATACAAAAGGACAACCACAAGACCCCAACTAACCTTGAACGTGTTTCCATTTATTCGGTCAAAAAAACATTCCCTCTCTTCGGACGCACCGATCAAGTCACAACATGCTTGAGACGTAACCACTGCAGCGAACATAGTGAGCTGGTACCTCAAATATATGATGGCACAAGTAAAATGAAAGATCCCGGAAAAACACATGGAATACGATTAGCATGGGCTTTTTCAATTACCCTCAAACGGGTATCAAACTGCACCGCTAATTTAAATTGGGCTAAATAAATGTAAAATGAAAGACGGGGTGTAAAATACAATATGAGACAGTTTATAAATGGAAACTAGCTGACCCGTGCGAATATTTCGCACAGTATGCAGCTTCTTCCTGTTTCTTCCTTCTTTCTTCCTGTTCTTCTACCTGTCGAATATTTTGCACAGTATGCAGATTCTTCCTGTTTCTTCCTTCTTTCTTGCTATTCTTCTACCTGTCGAATATTTTGCACAGTATGCAGACTCTTCCTGTTTCATCCTTCTTTCCGTTTGTTCTTCTACCTGTCGAATATTTCACACAGTATGCAGCTTCTTCCTGTTTCTTCCTTCTTTCTTCTTGTTCTTCCACTTGTCGAATATTTCGCATAGTATGCAGCTACTTCCTGTTTCTTCCTTCTTTCTTGCTATTCTTCTACCTGTCAAATATTTTGCACAGTGTGCAGCTTCTTCCCGTTTCTTCTTTCTTCTTGTTCTTATACGTGTCGAATATTTCGCTTCTTCCTGTTAATTTCTTCTTTCTTCCTGTTCTTCTACCTGTTCCTTCCCACTTTAAAACGATGTTTGAATCATTAATTTTGATGAAGAATTATGGGAGTTATGGCGTTGCGACAAAAAACACCTTTGAGAAATAATATATATGATAAATATGAAATCAAAACGTTTTAATTGCATTGACTTACCAGATGACCATTCACCCATGTACAATCACTATGTGCATTTCGTACTATTTTCATTTTAAACCTTTTTTTTAAGTTTAGAATAAAAAAATGTGTGGAGTCGATATACCTCGAGCGAGTAATTGACATGGAAAAATCGAAACTTTTAAGTCAAATTAATGGGTAAATAGTGAAATTTGAGATTCAGATTGTATTTTTCGTCAGAAGCCGGTGATTCAACGTTTAAAATGATACCTCATTTATCACTGCAGGTGCAGTATTAACGGAGCATATACGGAATGACAGAAAAAGGCCTTTGAGAAATAATATATACGATGAGCGTGGCCGATGGATGAGCTTAGGTTTTCAAACCGAGAAAATATTTAATTGGAGATAAATAAAATGGCTCTCAAATGACAAACGTCCAGACAGAATGTGAGATATATCTGACCGTGGATGAAGCTTTAAGTAATACTGGCAGCTTCATAATCATGTTAGAAGACAATGCATTTTTTAACAGCCAAGACTATAGTAAAAAGGAAAAAATCAGGACTTTTTCGAAACCTCATTTTTCTTGACACCCAGCCTCTCAAGGAACCCTCTCAGTTTAGTACTCTATTTTAAAGGTTCAAGTTAATGTGGTTGCTAGAGTACTAGCTTTCCAACCTCAGATCCTGGGTTTTAATACTGTTCCTGGGTAATAATACCGGCATGCCGTGGAAGTGGCGAAAAATTTTCGGTGTACCATTAATATGCCATTTGAGCATTTACTGCCATAACACACCCAAGAATCTGCGAATATGCGGCACAAGTTGTTACTTCGAATGCAAAGGCGCTACCAAATTAACAAAAATATGGTACAACCTACACTATACTTCTGGAGAACACAAGTTAGTGAGCTCATTAATGGCGGATCTATGTACGTTGCGAAGACCTATATAGAAGGAAGAACACAATCGATACTGAACAATCTTTCTAGTTTCAACGCAGCGGCGTTATCTTCAGGTAAATAGTAGTCCGCCGTTAAATAGAACTTTAAAACATGGTTTTCTCTAGGAAAAGAGGGCTAGCGCCAACGCTGGGTTTCTCTCCATCCTTTCTTCTCTCCCCAAGCTAATTTTCCACTATCTTCTCATGCTCAATGGCGCAAATGGCCGAAGTTGTCGCTCGCCTTCCGAAAAGAAACAACCAACTCAATTTTTTGCAGCCATAATATTAATATACTTACTCTTACTCTCTTGCTCCCAGGGCCATTTATATCCAAGTTGATATTTAGCCGTGCCAACATATCCCCTCCATCTCCTTCGGTTAATTGCATCCTCCTCCGCAGCTCCAGCTTACTCCTAATCAATCTTTACTTGATTCATCATCTCAGTCGTTTTCTTCCCCGGGATCGTTTTCCTTCTGGATTTCCCTCAATATCTACTTCACCACACGTCTGTCCTATTTTCTTAACAAGTGTCTTGCCCATCTCATTCTTCTGAATTTAATCTCACTTATTATGCCGGTATTCTTGTAAAGGTCCCTCATTTCCTTATTGTACCTTAGTCTTCACCTTCCTTGTTTGTTTGTAGGCCCGTAGATCTTTCGTATTATATGAACCCCCATAGTAATTTGATAGACTAGTACAGGGCAGAATGACCTATCCGTAAACGAACTCTAGTAAAAACAACTATACTAGTCGGTTGGATACCTTAGGGAGCGTTTCAAAGTAGGAGCTACAAGAGTATTCCAAGAAGCTGTTACCTTTATCGATTGCGAGTCACATCACTCGGTTCACTCCTCCATTGCATGGGCGCAAGGGCTCCCGATTCCACAGGTGAGTCCACGCTCGAGGCTACGGAAAGCCTTCCTACCTACACAGAAGAAGAGAAAAGCAACGGTGAAAACGGATGGGCAATGTGTACATACCGATACAGTGATCAGGCCCCGAGCCTCTTGTAAGGATAGAACCAACATTACCCTCCTCCAAAAGGACAACATTTGTGGTCAGCCCACGGTAGAAATGACCAGGGTTATCTCTTTCTCTACATTTCCAAAGGCAAATTCTCTTTGTTTAACGACAGGTCCCCTACAAAGATCAGCGTGGACGCTGTCACATTCCTGGAGACGGAAATATCGCCAAATTTTGTCTATTTCAATGACATTTCAACAGTCACTCAACATCACAATCAAGCAAATAGGCATTATGTTTTTATAATACCTTGAAAGGAAATATGATAACATAAGGAACTTAGCTAGTACATAATTTGTTTGTGAATAAGGATCTTTTTTCTGGGTATTAGAATATAATGATGGTGCTTAAAAGAATATCAAATATCTCGATAAAAGCAAAATAACAAGTTAATGGTAAGGAAATAAGACCACGTAAAACTGAATAACATAATAAAAGGTAAAGAATTAGTATTTAAGAAAATGTTTGGACCACAATCATATTCACAGAACAGAAATTCTTAATTTAAATATCATTTTGTAAACCAAAGAATAGTTTGAAATGTGCTATTCGTTCGTCATATTAAGCAGAAAGAAGAGTAATCTCAATTCGTTTTCCTTTCAACTCCATGGTCAAAGAAATACTTATGAAATCAAATACGAAGCTTAAATTAATCCGCACGAGTATTTAACTTTGAAAGCGATTAAATGAGACCGAACCCCTGCTGAGCTGCAGGCTGGCCTGCACCGGGCGGAAGAGCGGACCGAAGCAGAAATTCCCTCCGGAAAGGAGACGCCAAGCGACGACGGTATTGGCTGCGCTGGAGTCAGCAGCGTTGAAGAACGACTCCCACTTCACATAAACTGGCGTGGTTTTCATTTATCAAATTAGGCTGGACTTACAATTAGACTCAAACTGAAGCGCAAGAATCAGGCTATTTTAATCAGTTTTTTTTATCCTAGGCGCCTTTTGCCAAATACGGGGAATATTGAACATAAAGTGACTGACTGGTGCAAGTAACTATTATAATACTCGTATTTAAAAAAGCCGATAAAACGACACTATCAAGATACAAGATTCTGACTAATTCAATTCAAGACTAATTTGCAAGAGTTTGTACCCATATGCGCTATTTTGGCACTTCAACAAAACGTATCTGGCCATCCTCAAGTGTTGAAAAGTCACCCAGATGAGAAACAAAGCCTCACGTTAGCAGTCATGGGCTAGGCTAAAAGGGGAGTGTCAGATAGCCGGGTCTCATATTTTATTCAAACTTATTGTTAGTAGTTGTACAGACCGCTTTATGTGGTTCATGAATCATCCCACATATAGGGTTATATAACCAATAGTTTAAACAACAAAGGCCTTTAAAAATTTCAAAATTCCCTTCAGACGGGCCATCCACATAACTGACAAGCTGGACGGGTGGCTGACGTACTCGTCTCCGGTTTAGAGACACGAGTTCGATCCCAATACAGGGGTTAAGAATTATGCTTGAACTGTAAAAATATGAAGACAATATTATAAAATAATTATAGAAAAAGGAAATCATTTGGGTGAAGGAATAATGAAAATACGTCGTGAAATGATAAGGAAGTGACATAATTAGAAGGCTGCCTTCGACCGCTAAAGAGAATAACGGCGTGTATGCAAATGAAAAATTTGCCTCGCGCAAAAATAATATGTCGAGTAAAAATAAAAAAAATATTGAGCGCATTGTAGGATGCCGTTAAAGAAAAACTCAAAAAACAGCGGAAGAAACATACCCCGTATTGGGATCGAACCCGTCTCTCTAAACCGGAGATGAGCACGTCAGCCACCCGTCCAGCTTGTCAGTTATGTGGGTGGCCCGTCTGAAGGGAATTTTGAAATTTTTAAAGGCCTTTTTGGTTTAAACTATTGGATATATAACCCTATATGTGGGATGATTCATGAACCACATATAGCGGTCTGTACAACTATAAAGTTTGAATTAAATATGAGATCCAGCTATCTGACACTCCCCTTGTAAAAGAAGCGAGGACAACAGAGAACGTTTCTATGGATGACGAATAAGACCTAGTCCATGCCGTGACCAATGATAACATCACCAAATTCTAGAAGGCGTGGAATCAATTCTCACCCAAGACAAGGATGCTGAAATCACTACATGGATACCCATAAAATCAGACGAGATATTACCGAGGGTGAAATAAACCCTGGAGGCATGGATTTGACTCCCTTCAAAAACATAGATGCTTAAATAAACGGGTACACATTTAATCAGACGGGATTTTTATAGAGAAATGTCACGACGCGACCTCTGCACTCAAATACTCAAAATATCTGTTTCTACGTATAACTTTGTGAACCTCCACGAGGACACGTTGGAGGGGTCATTTGTAACTACATATCCTACATAAATACAGGGTGACTCATAAGTATAGTTATGATTACGGAAAATCAGAACTTTTGCGAGATCATAATGACTGGTTCAGCCATGTACCACAGAGAAAAATTAACGCTGGAAAAAATACCTGAGCATTAGTCGGGCGGAGAGTTCACATCCCATTTCCATCATCCTCTACTGCAGGTCAAAATGTATTAATACTGAAAAATAAGAAAAGTTCTGATTTTCCGTATTCATAACAAGACTTTTGAAATACTCTATACCTTGACAAAGCGATATAAGGGATTATTATGATAAAGATGATTGAAGGAAGGAAAGGAATAAATAAAAATATTGGTTTATTTTAGAATGACTTTCATTCTCCAGCTACTTATGTTTTTGTCATAAATTATGAACGAAAATAAACAATTCTAGGTGTATTCTCTTCGTCAGAAGCGTTATTCAATTTAGCCACTCTTTTCTGCCTTGTAGATGCATCGAGGATGCAACGTAATATCCGAAAATTAAAGTATAGGACGCGCAGAAATATCTCGTGAAATTATAACTGCTCTAATTAATCTTGTCAAGCTTGTACAAAAATCAAATTCAAATTGTTTTCTTCAAACCTTTTTTTGTTTGCAGTGCAATGTTAATAGAACAAGATGCTTATTTAAACGCAAAAAAATAGATAAGTATTTGTCCACACTCCTAATATATTACTGGCCACGGCTTCTAGAAAGCATTGCCATTTTTACAGTGCAATTATGGTATATAATGGCGTGTATTACCAATGACCACTAAGGAAGCTGCGGTGACGAAAAGATAAGGATACAAGGTAAGGAATCAAAAAGCGACCTGCCTTACCTTCCCGCTCAGTGAATTCCTTACATTTTCTCCTAATCTTCTCATCACCACAATCTTCCCCTTCACTTCATTTGTTGACCAAGGTATATACAAATATGCTGTTAGATTTTTACTCTGCCTATATGATCGCAATAATTTGTCGAAACCACGATGTGGATGTACACTAATCGACAGCTTTTACAAAAAATAATCAGTTCCAATAAGTTATAAGTGATTCAGTCACTTGTACGAAAACACGATCCTTCTACAAAGATATTCTAGTCGAATTTGTGGATAAAATACTTCATTCAGGGTCATAATTGCTTAACACAGCATATTATATATGTCGCCTGAAGAGGATGAGGTTACAGCTCTTTCTAACGTTTTCGTCAAAGGGCATACCAACAATTCACCCGCGGTCAATTATTGCTTCTGAAACAATTATTCGGGGTAGAGGTTTCCCAGTTTATTTAACCTAGCCCGTCACATATTCCTCCAGCTAAATTGCTACAATTAGTCCACGCAGGCGATCAACCATACCCCATTAATACACCAGCGTCACTCAATAATTCAAACGTCCATTAGAGTTCAATAGGAACCAAGGATCTTCTAAGCTCCATCACTGTTCATCTCAGTTGAACTCAGTTTAATGCTGTACGCGGAGTCTGTAACGGCCTCTTGTGCCATTAAACTCACCGTGAGCTCCTATCGATCATATGGAATGACAGGCATGCACAGGACATCTATAATAGCGGGCATACCTCACGACGCATTCATCCTAAATTCAGGATTCCACATTCAGTCACCCCACGTCCTTCTGTGCACTTTTCAGAGGTTAGTAAACTTGCATTCACAACTGAAAAATTTTTAAACTAAAGTTTAATTTATTTAGTTGTAATTACATGGATTAACATTCATATACATATAAACATAACGTATAAAATTGTCTTTGTAAACTATATTGTATCTCATTATCATTATATTGTATCACATTATCAATCAGAAAAACCTATCACAACAAATTATAACACAACGTATCAGTACAGTATAGGTCCAGCTCAGGTATTTACATAGCTTGTCAGCAGGTTCCTCTGTTGATCTCATAAATTTTTATTGTTTTTCTAGTCATGTCTATATTATTTTACACGATAGAAAAAATTTGGAACATAACCTCTATATAATTTAACATTCTAAGAGCCATTTTTTAATTTCTTTTTTAACTTCACTTATTTTAGCTAGATTTTTTAAGTTATTGGGCATATTATTGAATATGGTAGGCAATTTCACCGTCAGATTTCTCTCACCATGCAATGTGAGAAACTTTTTTAATTTATGGTCTATATTTTTCGTTATTGCTATTTTTTTAACCTTATCCAAAACGTTATATTTCTCACTAAAATGGTTCTTAAAAATAACCACATAATTGAATACCTTATCAAATGCTAGTATTGCCATTTTTTTAAATGCATCCTCTCCAGGACCAATTATTTTAATTACATTTCATTTTTTTTCAAATTATTTGTCTTTATTCGGGATACTATTCTATACCATGCCAGCAGACGTGTGCAACTTTACATATTCATCGATGCTTCTCCCCCTTTTCTCACTTGTTTTACAGAGTAACCACGCTAAAGCATAGAATAAATGCAAGCAGGAAATAATCTCATTAGGTGAAATGTATTTTCATAATTTGAAACAGACTTGTTATCTTAAACTTTGAGAGAGCTTGGTAATTAGATTTTTCCACTCATCAACGTATTTTTCGACCTACAGTAGCAAATGTATTCCCAATTAACATATTCTATTTCCTGAAGAAGTCACGTGAGTATAAAAGGCTAAATCAAAATTATTTTAGCAAATTAAAAAAAGAAATCTCGGCCGGGAGTAAAAATTGTAACAATATGGAGACTATCGATATCAATGCTTTTATTACACAGCAACATTTTTCAAGTAACGCACTACATATACTGATAATTTTGAAAAACTTAAAGGGACTACTGTAAAAAATACACTATGACTTGATTTATTAAAATATTCTAAGAAGCTGGTTCAATTTCCACAAAATTTTTCGTAAAATATTTTACCCCGGAATACAGGCACATATCTCATTCAAGAATAAAAAGTTGCAGCACACGCTAACTTGAACTTTCGAAATAAGGCTACTTGAATTTTCAGCATCAGAGATAATGTGAGGCATATTATGTATTGTTGCTTGATTAAGCAACAATACATAATAACAGAAGCTTTATAAGGACTAGTTCGTCATTCTAGCTAAGCAAACAAGAACTGATAATAGTATCAGCTCAAAGACCAAACTATGAACTCAAGCACTAACTCCTTGGGACACCATAAGCACTGACTCTTTAGGAAATCTGAATAACATTCAGGAGCAATTGCAATAGAATGAATAAAAACAAAATGCGGATGGTGATTAAGCATTACCTTCATATATCAGAATAAATTCACATGTATCTATTGACGACCAATAGACCTAAGCTTCTCGCAATTACCTGTAATCAATTGCATGAACTCATATGTATGCTTCTGTTAGTAATAAGGCATGCGAGACATTTTTAACCTCACGGATATTGAGCGCGCTATAAACATTGAATACCAACTATTGGCCACACATTCTTGTGTCGGTTATATAAGCATAAATTACACCTCATTAACTCACTCACTAGTGAATAAAATTTTGACTTTTAACCTAAATAAATATCACTAAAGATACAAAGTCAATTTTCCTAGTAGCGCAGACAGCATTTTGCATCCAAAGAATGAGGAAAACAATAAGCATCATAGGAAAAGGTTGAAAAAAAACATTCTACCAGTACTAAACTCAGTTCACGTAAAAGTTTATACTGATGAGTTTCAAACATCAAGCAGACTGTGATTGCCATGTTGATAACACGCTGATTTTAGTGGCGGGTATGACACGAATGATAGCTTAGACCTCGAAACTTTTATAACTTACTTTGGTAGCCAAATCACTAAAAATCCGTGGATAGAAACAAGTCTGTATTTTAGGAAAATGTTTTCGTATCATGTTTTAGAAGAGTCCTTCATAATCCCAAACAAGCTCGAAATGATGACTAGGGCTTTTCTCCCATCAATTCAAGCTTGGAATTTCTTCCCATTACAACTCAATTCACCAACATCTCTAAGGGAGTTTAAAACACCTCTACTTACACCTAGCTTGGACGGATAAGCGCTGTTTTCAGATCTCTAGAAACTTCCAAGCCCAACCATTTTGTTAACCGTGTCATTGTGGATTCTGACATTTACATTTATCGGAGCTGTGACGCAGAGGGTGATAAATTTTTTCTTCAGAATTATACATGAACATGCATTTTGTAGCACAGAGTTTTTTCATTTATCATTGATGGTATATGTGTGCGGAGTGACGTCACCGGGATGTGTCCTACATTTCTTTCTCTAATTGTTGCGTTTTTTTAAACCAATTATTTGCCTATTATGTGAGATTGGGTGGATTATTTTGCGCATAAAATGTTTGGAAAATTCGTGAGGACCCTGTTCAATAGGTGGAATACGATCTTGAGAGAAATGATTATTCCCGGTGTGGTGATGCCGCAGAGGCGAAAGAAGCGAAGACTACTTTACCGCAAGGATGATGCTGTGCAGAGTGTCAACAGAGTAGTAGGAGGAGGAAGAAGAGGGCAGAGGTCGTCGGCTAAAGCCTGCCGGAAAGAGGGCACAGCGGAGCACCTATCCCCCACGCATAAGCGCCGACCAGCGCCCCTTGCTCCCGAGGCGGGACCGGGGGGTAATTGGCAGGCGGTAATGTTTTTGGGGCACGTAACCCACTTCCGGTGAATTATGGACACGTGTAATTATTAAAGCAAGGGGTGCGTTAAGTACGCCGCACGATCGCGCACCAGGCCCCCCCTCCCCTTATGAGACCACGTCGACAATTTCAACCTCCCTCACCGCCTGCGTCCACGTTCTACAATAAACGGCCCCAAGAGGCCAGTCCGTGCCTTCTTTATGAAGCCATAATAAATAATCGGCCGTTTTACGAAGCGGAGGTTGTTTAGGATATCCAGCGGGGTGGAGGGCTAGGCACGAACTTTAAGATGACTCTAGGCGTCATATATATATCCGAGAGAGGATAAGTGATGCCCTGGCTGAAGCACAATAAAATTTTTTATCCCGAATGGTCCGGGTTCAAATCCTGAACTTGGCGTTGATTTCCCTGCTTGATCCAGAATACCAACACTTAGGTGCTGAGAAGAAAAAACTTGAAGCAGGGGCACGGGAGAGAGATAGGGGGTCGCCCCCCTTTTGTCAGGGTTTTCTTGGCATGTATGTCATGTGTAACCATAAAACAATTTTTCTGGCTATTTTATTCTAAGGTTTAACTCACTGGTTCTATAAATATGACCAGATAAAGTGCTTAAATCCCAATAATGTCAATGGTGCTACCTGTTTTTTAGGGTGAACGTGGGTGCATATATGACTCCGAGAGAGGATAAGTTATGTCCTAGCTGGGGTACAATACTATTTTTTTCCAAATACCCCGGGTTCAAATCCTTAAGCTGGCGTAGATTTTCCATCATGCTCCAGAGTGACGACACTTGGGTGCTGAGAAGAAAAAACTTGAGCAGGGGTACGGGTGAGGTCTAGGGGGTTTTTGCCAGGGGTTTCTAGGTCTTTTTGTCATTTGTGACCAATAAATCTTTTTCTGAATTTTTAATTTTAGTTTAACTCACTAGCTCTATAAATATGACCAAATGAAGTGCTTAAATTCCAATAACGTCATTAGTGCTACCAATAGTTTTTAGGGAGAATGTGGGTACACCCACGTTCATAATTTAAATGTTTAATTCCCATGTAAAAGTGCCTCTATCAATTCTTAAAAAAAAATACCCATCGATCCCGGCACATGAAAACTTCGTACGTACACCATTGACTTGGAAAACAGTGATCCGTCCTGCTGGTGGGACGATAAACAGGCGAACAATCGCACCATATCGTGGAGAAATGGCTAATACCTGAGTTGGATTACCCTCCACCCCTATCCCATTTACGGTATCATTCCACGTTAACTCATCCATCCACCGATATTTAACGGCACTAATGACCATCAATCTCTTCCCTAAAAAACCAATCCTGAAGAAACGTTCTCCTCCCACATGCGTTTGTCGATGAAAAAAGGCCTTCTCATCCACTTCACGCGATTTAATATGGCCACCATTATCTCTCATTTGACCGGTGAAATCTAATTACAGAACCAATTGCTTATGATAAACGCCCAGGCCAAAGGAACAAACGCGGAAACAGAAATGTGTTTTTTGGTTCAACTCTCTGGCAAAATATCCATAACATTCACACACATTTTAGACTAAACCCGAGGATGCCATTAAGCCTGAATAGATAAATATTATTTGGTGACGAAATACACGAATAAGCAGTCATTATATTCTGCTTTCACTCTTCCCTATCCGACAGTGGGAACGATACAAAATTGACTCTAAAAACCTGGGAAATGAAGATAAGGAGCGAGGTAGGAATGATGATGAAAAATAGATTCTTCGAAGCGGCAGTTATGTAATTCTAGGGCTAAATTTGCGTAACAGAAGCGTCTATCAATTGAAGTTAGGTTAACGGAAAGAAGTAAAATTGCCTCGAAAATGACCTGTGGGTGGCCAGGCGAAGCAAAGGGTGGATCTCGTATTCGGACCTCACTTTCTGCAAGTTTCACCATCAATTTTGCAATTAATTTTAGTAAAATATTGGGTTTTGCAATTTAAAATTCTTCGGAAAATAAAAGCAATACTTTGTGGTCCATATATTTAACACATATCCTTCCACATCAGCCTAGCAAAGAAAAAGACCAATTTTAGTGAGGTTAAAAAAATAGGAAAATGAGGGAAATACGAATTAAGAAGGTAAATAAATTACATGATCAGGTACCGGTCATGTAACAAGACGGACTCAATTACGTGAAGGGTAGTTATGGAGACGGAAGAACGCTTTTAATGAGATGAATACCCTCTCCCCTACGTAAGGTCAACAGTTTGCTCATTTTATTTCCCGTTTTTTCCCGGAAGAATTCCCTCTAATATCCGAAAAGACTAAACCTAACGATGTTCTTTCAGCGAACAATAACATACACTCTTTGGCCATTTTAATAACGTAACCACGCAGTTATTTTAAACGTGTTTCCTCTTCCCTCTCCGCCGGCCGAATGGAAAATCGATACTAGTCATTGGAGAGCTCGGAGGAATAAGAATGGTATGAGTGTGGAAAGGCACATTAGACGACAAGCTAACTGCTGTGACATTAGACTACGGATTCCATTTCCTACGAGCAAGAATGTAGGTTTACAGAAATGGGAAAAATTCAACCCACGGATGCCTCGCGAGGGCTGATCATCCATCTACTGCGCCGAAATTTCAACCAAATCATGAAATTATTTACAAATTACAATTACAAGTTCAGTTCTGAGTAAAAAAAAACAACTTAATTTGTAGTTGATTTATCCAGTCTTAATCCTCGGCCATTTGCAGGTCAAAAAGAATGGATAGATTGATTTTATAACAGAGGGGCGAAGAGTGGAAAAGCGAAAAGAGAGATTCCCTGCTACGCGGTAGCATGCGGCAGAATTGAGTTGGAGCATGAATACCGTTAAACAATTGATGAGAATTTTTTCGCCCTTAAAAGGATGAATCCGTTCCGTTTATTGTTCCACACTTTTGCCTTCGGCGCCTAATAAATTTAGAACAAGCGGAACGATGGGAAATGGAATGAGCTGGAGCGGGAGAGGGGAGGGGGGATGACAGGGAAGAGTAGGGAGAGGTGAGGGAGGGTGAAGGGCAGGGAGTGGGTGGGAGAGAGAAAGGGGTAAACGGGAGGGCCAATCGAAAGTTGAGAGGCAATGATCATTGCTTATGAAATATGAGAGCGTTCGATATGATTGATCGTTTTCGCATCTGCAACATTTCTTTTTATTCTCTCATCGGTAAAAGTCAAGTGATGACGGATGATCCGTCCCTCTCTCTCCCTCTCTCTATCTCTCACTTTTGATCCGGATGGGATTCGGAAAACCTATCAAAAATAATTCGAGCTCATTCATTGAGTTATGGCTCGCAAAATGTTTCGCCGCCGCCGCCGCTGAAAAAAAAGAGCGGGCGGCGGCGGTGCTTGCGGGATGGCGATCGGATGTTTTATGAGTTTACGCCGAGACCTGGTGGCGCGCGCGCGTGAGAGAGGACGGACCTCGTTAAGTTTTTAGGCGCAGAGGGCTCCCGGAGCTTAATAGGAATGTCGGCCCAGGAATGAAATGGCCCACGGGGAGCGAGTGAGTTCGTCAGGCGCGGAGAATAAGGGACAGTTGTTCGCAGTCTGAAAAAAAAGACGTGACCGGCTTTCAGATTGACGAATCTGAGTTAATTAAGGAGGCAGATTACGCTAGCGAGACAGACATTAGGACATCGCTGTTCAAAGGCACGCGATTCACAACACACGCATTTCGAGCATAGCCACAGTAGGCGTTCAGTAAAAAATGTACGACAATCTATGGATAGCGGGAAAAAAGGCAATATCATTCCCACAATAATATCATTTACCCTTCGATAAATACCCTAAGTACTTTTTTATCTTCACAAAATAACCCTTATGACCATAAACGCTCCAAAGTGAAAATATTTCTGACGCTGAGGTAAAACCTTTGACCGTAGAAGTTATCATAAAAACTCCAAAATAAACCGTCATCAGATGCATTAAACGATGATAAATATCGTCCTAGGAGCGCATTATTCACACGGCAGAACATAGCATCTCTATGGTATAGTATGAGATGTCTTATTAGAAAGAATCATGTGTGATCTTCTTGAACGACGAAGCCAGATTCTTCATGAAACGAGCGTTGGAGTAAGAGAGGCATTTCAAGCTAAATGAGTTATTATCGGAATATTATTGTAATACAAAAATATCATTTTCATGAACAAATTTAGACTAAAGGACGTTGAAAAGCTACATTCCTCATTAAAAGCAACAAAAAGACGTGTTTCCATTATAGTTTATTAATTAATGACGGATGTACATCTACTCTTCCTCTATAAATGCGTGCATTTAAAGACCATAAAAGTTGAAATGGAAAGTCATGTTTACTTAATTAAAGCTATATGTTTCTTACTTTGTAATTTAGAAATAACTGTTAGTCATTAGTGAAATTTATGCCAAAACTTGGTCGGTGTGACCACGTTAGCCCATTATAATTTTTTCCTTGGTTATTTTATAAACGTTATTAAAACTCTATTTTAACTTGTATTTCACAAAAAATATTCATGAAATTCTACCATTTCACCGCATTCATTGAGAATAATTCGCAATTTGGAGGCAAAATGAATCACCCTACACAATGCAAACCAATTTATTTCATATAATGAACCGTTTTGCTAACATTTTGCAATTAATATTCATAATGTTGTTTTTATATGTATAACGAAAATCATTACTTTTTCATCCAAGGAAAATAAAACAATAAAAACATCTGCACACATGCAAACACGTCACGTATGACAGCAAAACATACAAACTCATCATTAATTCAGACTCCGAAACTCGCAAAAAAAAATTAAGGAAAACAATAAGTCGCATACGCGTTTATTGTATACGACACATTCAGAGTAATAATTAATATAGCCCTATCATAGTTTTACCATTTTGTTTTACTTTGAAACTATTTTTTCCGAGGTTCTAGTACATGCGGTGAATTCATTGGTAAACTCCCAACGTTTCTAACGTGCCTGTTTTAATTTACCCCGTCAAGGCCGCTTTACACTGTGCATTTTATTGTACAAACGTATGAATCATAGAATGTGCAAGAAATTAAAAGAAATTAGAGCAGATTCTATTTCCCGCTTAGTGATTCAGAGAATCATACAATTTGCCGCTTTGTACGTCACAATTTTCCTCATAAAAGAGTTCATACATTCGTTTGTACAATAAAATATACCGTGTAAAGTGGCCTTAAGGGCCTCCAGATATGCTACAATTCATTTATTTTCATTCATTTCCCAAACAGCTCCATACTAGCCTGAAGTAAACCAATAATAAAGTGCGGCTCGTAATGTTCTCTCAAGGAATTTTGAGACAAGCTCTTTTTGGTGACATTTACTAAAAAATGACGGTAAGAAAGCCAAAATAACCACTATCGGCGATATTGTGCTGGGAAAATCTTCAACATCTAAAACTTATCTTGCCCAGGGAAACGAAACTTTTAAAACATCGAGACCAAGTTCTGCGAAATAGAGAACACCGCGAAGAATCTACGACTTCACTAAGATCACATATATGTATAGAGCCATTAAATTACGTTTAATGCACGAACACAATGAATTACGTGAGATTTTCAGATCGCAGGCCGCATAAAAGATCGACGCTGACATCGGGTACTCCCTCATGCAATCTCGCTAGGTTCAATCAAAACTTACTCATTTGACAATTTTTTAAAAATAAAATCAGAGTAAGTGTTACACGTCAGTTAGCAGTTGAATTTCTATCACAAGGTATGAGATAACAACTGAGTCACACCAGCTATCCAAGCAGTTCAAAATAGCTGCTACTTCCGTTAGGATAACATTCTTGGATATCAAACAGATCTTAAGGGACATAATCTTTACCTGTCAAATTCTCCTATGCCAAAAATACCTGCCTGAAAATCGTATTTAATCGTTCATGCTTGCATTGTGGCTAACAAGGTGGAGTTTTTATTGAATATGTACTTTTGGAAGGAAGTTATAAGATTATAGTCAAATTAAAAACAGGAACTGGGTGTTAATTAGCTGCTACTAATAGGCATTTAATACATCACGCCATAGGTTAATTGCAAAAAATTATAAAAATTATACAGGGCAACAGTAACTACCAGAGTAAGCTACTACAGGAGTAACTTAGAGAAAGCACGATTCACGTTCTTGAGATAAGATTCGAAACCATTTGTTCATCTTTTATTCCTAAGAAAATAGCGTCAGAGACCACTTGTAAGCTTCGATTTGAAGCATTTATAGGGAGTAAAAACCGTATTCTACTATCAGTTCCATAATAATACGACATCAGTTTCAAAAAAGCCACAATTCAATACCTCAGCAAAGAAGGCATCCAAAATCGAAGTATTATTTCAAACACCTAAAACGACCTGATTCAAAATCAATCAACATTTGATCATAGCTTTTCATTCGCCTTGATAAGCCGACAGGTAAACTCTCATGTTTCATATCTCGGGTCACACCAATACTAGGTAGTTGGCGGAGTAAAAATCTAAATTTCATGGGATCAATAAGACTCACAGGAGATAAATTGACAAGATATAAGAAAGTTCTCCGTTCCATGGAGAAAACAGATTTTTTATAAATACTTCGCAGACTTATGCGAAGGTCCAACGCCCGTAGAGAACAGAGGAAGAATATAATATGCCGAATATGTATCATGCATCAATGAAAAACGATTAAATGTAGGCAATTTTAGACATAAATCGACTGAAAATAGGATGGCGTGATTTCCCTTAACAGATTCGCAACATAGGCTTCATTACATCAAAAAAGGTGACAGAATACCTTTAATAGGGTCTGGTGGATAGAGAATCACAGCAATTTTAAATTGTCGCCCTATAAAACCAAATTCTGTTCAATACATTTACACAAAATAACCAGAAATTTCCGCTTAAGCTACGTTTTTTGACATAGTCGTGTATTAAAATTGCTAACAATAATTTAAGAGCATATTTACAAAGAAATTTTAAATTGTACCCATGTCACTTAACGAAAAGAATAAGTTAATTCTACCAGAAATATTGTAAAAATCATTCACTACGCAAGTAAAAGATCACATCGAAGAGCTGAGGCTTCATGCAACTAAGTATCAACAACATAGGCGTATTGGTCGTAACGTCAAGGTGGATGCTTTTTAAAAATACATATTATAAATATATTCTGCTGTATATGCAATCATAAAAGATGGATTCGAAAAGGAATGCATCACTTTCGAAGGAGCAATGAGCAGTAAAACATCACACAAAACACCTCAGCTACATTCCAGCATGAATTAATACATTTGTACGCAGAATTATTTCCAAGGAGAAGAAAGACTGAAAAACCGGTAAAATAAACTCTGGAACTGCCAACGCCGTTGACACCTCATTGGTCGTTCAATCCCAGGATTGGTTGATTGCAGCCCTCTACCCTTACCTATCTAATGCTAGTTCCTTTACCTCCTGGTATCTCTTCCTATGTACTTTACTCTTTATTTGGTCCATGAACTTACTCCCTAGTTTTCCTCTTAGGGCTTTTCCCGCTATTTTACCTGCAATTACGTTCCTCACAAACCCATTGTGTCTCAGGGTGTGTCCAATCCATCTATTTCGTCTTATCTATATGGTGTTCTAAATGGCCCTTTCCTCCTCTACTCTTCTCTACGCTTCATCCCTTCTAATTTTTTCCGTTCATTTTACCTTCGGCACCAGGTTTCAAAGGCATCTAGTCTGTTCTGGTCAGCTTTTCCAATAGTTCATGCTTCCGATCCATAGAATGCTACGCTCCACACGAATTATTTTACATTCTGTTTCCTGGCTTGTAATTCCATCTTCTTAGAGCACAGAAGATATTTTTTCCATAAACGCCTTCTTAGCTTGGGCTTTTCTCCGCTTAATCTCCGCTGTCTTAGGTGATATTGCTTCCGAGATAGGAGAAGGAAACCTCTTGCTCTGATTTCTCTCCCCTCACGGTGACTTCTGTATTCAGCTTCTATGTTACGCATACTAGGATTTTGGTTTTTGTCTTACTTGTTTTCATGTTGTAGTCGTAGACCTGTATCTTCAGAATTAACTTTGAGGTATTTCAGTGGCATTATTTTAAAAGAAAAGATGTAAATCACGATGAACCTTATGATCAGAATTATTCAAAAACACCCGAGGACAGATACACCTCCGGATCACGCCCCTATCTCCGTGGTCAACTGTTTGCCGAAGGCTATGGCAAGAAGGAAGCCGGGAGCCGGCGTTGAGGGGATACGGCGGACGAGAGAAAGGAAGGGTGCCTGAGTCTGTTTGCGTGCAGGTCGGGAGAACGACGCATAGTCGGTGGTGCGGTGGCAACGCAATTGGGGAGAAGTGCTAGAGACGTAGAGGGGCAGAGCACGGTATGAGAGTGGTAGTGGGGATGAAAGGGTAGGAATTCCGGCGCCAAGAGCGAAGGCGTCGTCCGACGCGAGATACCCAGAAGGGGTGTATTCCCTCCAGAAAGGGGTGAGGTTCGGAACTGTAGGGAGAGGGGAAAACGGGGTCCTTGATCCAGAAGACATTCATCATCTGCCGGGAGAGAATCGTCAATCTCCGGGCCTGCTCACGAAAATGTTGCATCACCAATCATCTAAAGGCCCATCGGGGTCGTCTTTCCTCTTACAAACGTTTCCTTTTCAACAACATGCCTCTCACTCCCGGGGGAGGAAGAAGAATAATCGATCCGACAATAAATTCAGCATTCTGTTCCAGCACTCAACCTTATTTTATCCTCCCCTCTAGGACTATCAATACTTATTCCTCCAAGTCCCTTTTTATCCTTTCCTTCCCGCATACACGCACGCATGCTTGGACAATCCCGCTCGATTTCCCTTTCACTTCCCCCACTTCTTATCCAAGCGCCCCAGTTCTTTTCTTCGCCACCGTCACTGGACTTCATATTCCATAACCTTTCTCTCATTGGCATACATTTTCTCGATTCAACCCTTCGAGTTTGGAGTGTGTTAAAGATTCATAAATAGGGCGATGGTCTTGAGTTGAGTGCCAAGAGAGCTAATGACCCATGGAGGTTTGAATAGCATTCTTTAATTTACAGAGATATACAGGGAGACAAACACGAAAAACACTGTTCATTTTGAGTGTCTTACACCAAAGAGTCTACACTATAGGCAAGCTCAAAGTTCTGAATAGTTCAATTGTAATTTAATTCAGAGTAATATAAGTAGATAAATATGTATGAATGAGAATTGCAAGATGAATCTTATTGAGCCATTAAGTGTTGCTTGGTTTCCAAGGAAAATAAAATATATGGTACCTCCTATTACGTTTGCTTATTGAATCTAATTAAGATCTACAAGGGATACACATTACAAGATAAAAGGTATGCATTACTTATAGGAAAAAAATTAATTGGTTCATTGGTGCACTTGCGTTAACAATTTCAAGTGAAATGTAAATCATTACAATAGATGAAAATAGGTTATTCGTGATTTTTTTCAAGGTTGTCACGCCACGCGACAATCGGCTTATCTGGCAATGAGAGGTAAGGTATCAAAAGTAACTGACAGGCAAGGAGTTGGGCTTATTAACACTTCGGTTTACGTGTCTCGCGCGACTGTCACGCGTCCAACGTGAACTCCTTACATAGCGTCCCATCGTGATTCCTCTGTGAGGGCCACAATTGGTCCACGGTGGCGTCAGTGGCATCGCGCATCTAGGTCCAAGATTCATGGAGGACTAGGTGGGAGGGGTGGAGACATAGAACTGGAAAAGAAGGCAGGAAGTGGGTGGCAGTTGAAAGGAACAAGGGGGAGAAAGGAATGCCAACTCAGGAGATAGTGATGGCAAGTGGTGCAAGCGAATGGTGGTCTGCAATCCAATACGATTGAATTTCCGTACATCAAGCATTAGTAATTAAATTATTCATTTCATTAATGTAAGGGAGGGGGTGAATATGATTGGGGACATCAATCTTCTAGGCAACAAATTAAATTTATTATTTACGCATCTATTCACCAAGGTCGTTCGATATCAAATTATATTCTTCCTTCGATATAGGTCATCGCAACCATTGCCACTACACGTCCGCCATTAATGTGCTATTTGAGCATTAACAACCATAACATACCTAGGGGAATCTGCGAATATGCGGAACAAGTTGTCATTTTAAATACAAATGCATTGCCAAATCAACAAAAACGTCGAACAACTAATTCTATGCTTATGGAGAATACAAAAAAAAATATGCAAATTAATGGCATTTTTATGTACAGTGGCGGAAAAAATTAATGCAAAACTCATTGGCGTTTGAATGCGGCGTAAACGGGAACTAATTGAAATCGCTTTTGCTTAGACAACTTGACAACAATGAGACAGCATATGGAAACCGGGAATATTCAAACTCTCTATGAATGGATATCGATTTTACGCGTCATGTAAATAGTCATACTAATAAGGTTTATGTTCGCGAGATCGTCTAGGAGTTATAAACGTGATGAGCTTGCTTCGACCCTCACCCAGTTGAGGTTCCGAAGTCGTAGTTGATTATGTAGAGATGCTTACCATATTTTTTTAAGCTTTGGACCGTTTAAAAAAAATTTCTTGATTGAAACTTGAGAAACAATACGATGAAAGCATTATTTGTTGGAATATAAAAATTTTTTACTCTCCAGATCAAATTCACTGACAATAAAACGTATTTCCTCGTGCAGGGAATAGCTGTGGATGAACATCGTTTTTATAGGCCTCAAACTACTTCCGAGAAATATGATGCATTACAATTAACATTTTGGCGTAATATCCTGTGAATTTCAAGTAAAAGTATGGGAAATCTGGTTGAATAGAATGGTTTCCATGTGGAGAATAGTTTTATTTACGAGAATTTCCAATACCTTGAAACCCTACGTAAGTTTCCGCCCTCGTGCATACAGGTCGTCTCAAACACTTACATTTCTTAATTACTCCTAACGTAATATTATTTACTTTCTGAAAACTACTTTCAAAAATCCAGAACATTTTATTTGGTCCATTTTTTAAAGGAAGCATTAAAATTCCCTTTTTTCGTTGCATAGTAAGAACCACTTGACGCGGATTTCGCTTGATCGATGAAGTGGCCTAGAGGGAGAGTGTTCGTCTGCGACCAAGAATGCCTGGGGTTCAAATCCTGGCGTGGCCTCTTTTAGTGCCTTTATAATTAATCTACGCGATGTGACTTTATTGCAGCCAAAACTTCGCAGGAATCCGCGGAAGGCCCAGGGAATGGATATTGACCTCAACCATGAGCGTGTGAGTTTTACGCATATTCGGGCTTAGTAAAAGAATGAGAGCGGTCTCCTTGGTCGTCGAATGAGACGTTTACTTCCCATTCTAGGGTACTCGGCCCCACTTGATTTCTACGTCCTGTCTGTCGTGTGATGCTCATACCTACTCATTCGCCAATTTACCACTCAATGAAAAGCTATTCATGAAGGAGGGAATAGACCGGATCTCTGATTGTGTCAGTTACTCGATTTAGTGACCTTACCTGATGCTACATTCACCTTTAAATTACTTTGAAATGATTTAGTAAAGAGGGCAATTATTTTTATTAGGAATTAGAATTTGGTTCTATCTGCCGAACTTGTAAATACCGATTACTTATCTGAGTGAGAGACCAAACAAGTGTGGAATTTTCTTCAAAATATCTTTAAAACGGTATTTGAAGCTTTCCCAGCATTGTTTTCTAGGTTTGCTATGAGCAATACATTAACCGTGTAGTTCAACAGTTCAACTTAGAAGATGGAGGATAATACTTAGAGGAGAAGGTAAATTAATGAATCACTTAAATACCTTTTGACATATTCGCAGTGAAAAATGTTTGGCTAAAATTACGCAGTTAAATTTTATGAGGAGCATTTTTATACCCACGCGTTAGTAATACTCCGACAAAAATGCATCGCCTATCTTCCCCTGTGAAAGTGATAAAATACTCAAAATCATCTTTTCCATGTAGCGACTAAGCAATAATTAGATATTCTTCCTATGGTCATTTGTATACTCCTCATAAATCCGCAGAGTAGTCAATGGAGTGCAAATTAGGAATGTGCACCATCAAAGATTATACGATTGATACGTTCCTAAAGAATCTATTCCTCTTCAAATGCGTCGTAATATTATTGCTTCAATGGAAGTTAAAGTTGTGAGTGCCTCCACATGAAGATATTTGCAGACTTTTTACAGGGTCATAAATTTCATCTCTTAGTGGTAATGTATTTCAACGGATGTTGAAAAGGGACACTGTAATGCTTTATTTAGAACGAGTGGAAAAGGTTAAAATGAATGCGTAATTCTCTCAATTTGAGCTGTGTGTGCTCATAATCACAGCAAAGGATCATCGAGAAATATGCTGGTATTTACATAAAGAATGTGGATGTTTATTAGCCTTATAATCAATCAATCCCCCTCCATTTTCGATTTCCTGACCAAGTATTTGTGACATGGAGTTGCCCTCATTTCGGTATCATTTTACTGGGTTCATTTCCCATTCTTCCCCCACGATTTTCCTCAATGCATCTTAATTTGGGGTTGTTTCGTTTGAGGGGGTAGAAAAGCGTTCGTTTCTTGCATCTTTCTCATAATGAACGCTGCGCTCCGTACAGCCCGCTCCATCTATGTTTCATGATTGATTTTGAACCATCGCCTAGAATTTTGACATTTGTGAACTCGTAAGTATTCCTAGTTGCGGACGAAAAATGAATATTGATAAAAATTTGAATAAACATAGTTCTTATTATAGCGGACATGAATTTAATGAATTTCGTTTGATAGTAGTAAGATATTTTTTTTTTGAACTTTTAAACACCAAATAAAAGTTCAGTGGGTGAAAGTCAAAGGCGGAACACCTCTTCGGGTAATTTTTCGACAGATGTTTTTGCCTTTTACAAACCTACTATCCGATTCCTCCGCCTGGGAGAAAAATGAGGCATACTCAAAGGCTATTAAGATCTTTTTTTCCTCCAAGAATTGTGGGAGAGGCCGCTAAAACTTTGAACTGTATGTCTGCTTGCGCTGTCCGCTCTGCTTGTTCGTCTATCGACGCTCGTCTCAATGAAGTAGTCATCAGTAAACCTTGGCCAAGTTCCGGGTGGTGATGGTCGGGGTGGTTTGTTGTTGTGAATAACGCACAGGTTTCAAATACTTGCTGCACCAGAAAGAAAAGGCTCGTCGCGCTTCGAAAAAATTGGAAGCCCCCGTCGAATACTTTTAAGGGCGTAAGAGAAGTCAAATACCACTTCTTTCCTGTGAGCTAAACGCCTGGCGTTCAAGACATTATCTATGGCAGAAAAGGTATCCCCCGCAACACAAGGGGAAAGTAAGCTCTTATTAAAGGCATACTATTTTCCAAATCAATATAATGCGCCCTTCATACATTCCGATTTTTTATGGATTAGTATTGGTGGAGCTTTGTATCGACACGGGGAAACCTCTAGGGATCCTCAAGAGTCCTCCACGATTGCTCGTTGCTTTAACTCAGACTTAAGGAGCTGGCCTCCAAACCCATGCATGAGGGGAACTTATGGCGTTTGATTGGAATGGTCTGGGCTGATGAGGTAAAATCGAGAACTACTTCTTTCTGTTTGTATTCCCGGGAGAGTAGTATGCTTTTTCCTATCCTTTGGTTATTTTAAACGTTCGTAGACAATACCACCACTCATTTTAAAAGTAACTTAGTTCACATTAACGCATTCGGACGCAAATAAATTCACCGAAAGGATACGAAACATCATCATAAATTCGCCTTGTCATGAGAAAGTCTAGTAGTTGTTATTGGGTAGCAAAACTGAATCGCAATCATGGTTCTTCATAATAACATTGTTCGAGTACGCTCATGATTTCGAAAACGTGATCGTCATTAAGAAAGATCGGGTGCTACATAGCAATGGAGTGCGCTTCCAGGACCTTGTGCATTGCCCTACCAATGCGGCTTGCCTTTTGGATGACAATAACGACCATAAGAAGAAAAGAACCGAAATCCCACCCCTGGTCGAGACATTTTTGGGTTTCTCGTTCTATTTCTGGTCGAGCAAAATTATTTTTATTCGGCAAATTTTATCTCTTTTATATTTAAAAAATTTCATATTATCAGCCAGTCATTGCAGCTACACACTACATTCATTCATATCGCCAATATGAGGAAATTTATATAAACACTCATTTGCGTTCATTACAAATCGAACACGGACCACTCTTTAGCTAGCCAAATACATCTGACAGCTACAACATTAACCGTTACCTATTAATTTATCTCATTAATGATATTTTACTCCAAACTGAAATCATTTAAAAGGCTTTTTGTTAATTTTATATGTGCGGCGAATTTATAGCTAAGCATATAAGATAGTTTGCAATCAGACGTAATAGAGTTGTTTATCCATAACTACACCTAATTTGGGTAAACTTTTCTGAATGCTTATTCGTATATCCTATATTTACAAGATAAAACTTAACAGTGGACAGCTCGTCACCAAGCTTCCTGGGATAAGATGAAAGAAATATCGGGAAAATATGCCTAGATTATTCGGTATCGATACGAGCACATTTATTTTTATTTCGTGAAATCATATATGTTTACGTATGTTTTCATAGTTCAATCCCATTCTGACGAACTAAAGATGGATTTATATTGGGTCAAGAATGATTCATTAATAAATATCAGTTTTCAATTTAATCAATATCCGTTTAAGGAACTTCGTCAATTAACAAATGGAAAATCATGAAAAATTACATTACGTAGACAATACTTATTTTAATTAAATCGTCTTTTTATCGACATTTGATGAGGATAAATCTCCATTTATATTATTTCGGTGAAACAGACACAGTACGCATCATTCTAAAAGATCCTCGGAAAGTCGACCACAATAAATATCCCTTGGTGGTAAAAGATGAATATTTCAGCATATAGTATACTGAATTGGGGGGGATAGTGAATATTTTTTATCATCAGTCTTTCTGTATAAATGATACCATTCGACCTAAGAACCACGTTGAAACAAACAGCGATGCGCTGCGACTGAATGTGCAAGTAAAATGAGACGAAAGCTCAAAAATGAGGCGATTGATGACCAAGTTCTAGGCTCCGACAAATGTGAGTTCCATTGCGGATTTCAAATATTTGCGGTAGACGATGTTTTCCTCAGTGTTGCCAGTCTTTCGAGTGTGTACTGCTCCTAGAAGTTCCCAAAAATTCCGCATTCTGGCGCGCGAAAAATTTTGCGTTAATTTCTTCCGCCACTGTACATACAAGCATGTGTAATAAAAATACATTTATATAATGTTAATAACTAACTTTATTTCTGACCCTTGCTCCTCAGTTAAACTCATCATTGAGCTTCCGTGGGTCCAAAAATTCATCCATTAGCTACTCGTTAAGCTCGAAACACATTAAATAACTTTTTTGAAGGCCTTGCACAAAACATTCTCCGAATCTTCAGTTTTATCAATGAATGAAATATTTCTACGGACATTATGGGTGAGTTTCAAAAAGTTATGGAACAATGCCGAAAAAGAAATAACTGCGAGCGTTCCTATTAGTACAGAAGCTAGATGGAAAAAGAGGATGCTTGCTTGGGAAAGCTCACCAAGTTTTGCTCAAAATTAAATTTGATAGCTATGGTTTATTATTGGAATTATCTTGTTCTATAATATGACAATGTTTATGTGTTTGTGTGCTTGCGTGCTCTTGTGGGGTCATTGAAGATGATGAAGTCCTCTGATGAAGTCAATGACCTCTAATGGGGTCATTGACCTCTGGTGGGGTTATTGACCAATGGTGGGTCCATGACATCTGGAGGGGTCAATGACCTCTGATGGGGTCATTGACCTCTCGCGGGGTCATTGACCTTTAGTGGGGTCATTGACCTCCTGGGGGTCAATGACCTCTGGTGGGGTGAATGACCTCTGGAGGGGTCATTGACCTCTGGTGGGGTCCATGACATCTGGAGGGGTCATTAACCTCTGGAGGGGTCATCGACCTTTAGTGGGGTCATTGACGTCCTGGGGGGTCAATGACCTCTGGTGGGGTGAATGACCTCTGGTGGGGTGAATGACCTCATGTGGGGTCATTGACCTCTGGAGGGGTCATTGACCTCTGGTGGGGTCAATGACCTCTGGAGGGGTCATTAACCTCTGGAGGGGTCAATGACCTCCTGTGGGGTCAATGACCTCCTGTGGGGTCAATGACCTCCTGTGGGGTCAATGACCTCTGGAGGTGTCAATGACCTCTGGTGGGGTCATTGACCTCTGGTGGGGTCATTGTCCTCTGGTGGAGTCATTGACCTTTAGTGAGGTCATTGACCTCCTGGGGGGTCACTGACCTCTGGTGGGGTCAATGACCTCTGGTGGGGTCGTTGACCTCAGGTGGGGCGATTGACCTCTGGTTAGGTCATTGACCTCTGGTGGGGCGATTGACCTTTGGTTAGGTCATTGACCTCAGGTAGAGTCGTTGACTTTTGGTGTGGCCAATGACCTCTGGTGGGGTCAATGACCTCTGGTGGGGTCATTGGCCTCTGGTGGGGTCCATGACATCTGGAGGGGTCGATGACCTATGGTGGGGTCATTGACCTCTGGAGGGGTCATCAACCTTTAGTGGGGTCATTGACCTCCTGGGGGGTCAATGACCTCTGGTGGGGTGAATGACCTCTGGTGGGGTCAATGAACTCTGGTGGGGTCAATGACCTCTGGTGGGGCCAGTAACCTCTGGAGGGGTCAATGACCTCTGGAGGGGACAATGACCTTTGGCGGGGTCATTAACCTGTGGTGGGTTCATTGACCTCTGGGGGGTCAATGACCTCTGGTGGGGTGAATGACCTCTGGTGGGGTCAATGACCTCTGGTGGGGTCAATGACCTCTGGTGGGGTCAATGACCTCTGGTAGGGTCAATGACCTCTGGTGGGGTCATCGACCTCTGGATGGGTCATAGACCTCTGGTGGGGTCTTTGACCTCTGGTGTGGACAATGACCTCTGCTGGGGTCTAAGTAACAATACCATTGTTTAGAGAAAACTTATGTCAAAGGTGAAAATGTTTAGTACACACCACTAATTAGGTAAGAGTCATTACCCTAGATAGCAGCACCCGTGAAGAAAATCACTTGGATCCCTTTGACACATAATAGATTAATATGTTCTCATCCTATACCTGCACGTAACTTATTTTTTCCAAAAATGTCACTTAGACCCCTTGACTTCTGGGGTTCACAGTTACTCTACCAAGGGGGGCTATAACCTAACTCAGGGGTTTAAATAACGACGGCGTTAAAAGCGTTCGCTTCGGCCGTATATAGCTACCCTAGCAATAAGGGAACTAAAGGTAGAAATAATGAAAGGGGACGTTATCAAAATTGACAGTGTTTGGCAAGTTCTTCGTTCAAGTCTGTACAAGTACCTCAGAATTCACATCGGCCAATGAAATCCTCGTTTTTTATATGCGGAATTATGGACCAAAGAATGAAACGTTATCATCAACGAAAAGTGAACAACACTAGACAAATGACTATCTCTTAGCGAAGGCCGTCGTGGATGTAAACAAACCATAATTTTCAGTCTAATGAAGGGTAGTGAATACCTTTATCAATAATTATCACTTGAATGAAGTATTGTATCATTTTTTATACATCGTAATAGCTACTTTCGTGCATTTATGCCTATTATTAAAGGATTGTGTTTTTTTTGCGTTATTCTTTACCATTATATTAAATATTGCGTTTATGTATACCTACCAAGAAAGACGTCCGGAATTATACCTCGTTATTAATACATAAGTCTCAACAATTCATTTGAAATTTAACTCGAAAATGTTTTAATAACATTTAAAAATTTGCCTATTTATAAAATATTGAGTTTTTTTGCGTTATTTTTCCTAATTACAATGATTATTCCTATTGTCAACGTACTTAGGCTGCTATTCTGAATCGAGCGACGCTATTTCTGGCCTATGCTATTTCTTGCTCCAGAATAGCGTCAGAAGCGATTTTGAACACGATGCAGCTATCCAAGGCGTCGGTTCCGTAATGCTATTATTAATTCCGTCCCTTTGTGTATGAAAACCTTCTGGTACAGTAATTGGAAATTCAGGCAGCCAATGACGAGCGATGTTTAAGTTTTTCACAAACAGCTGAGACCTTCGCCATGGATGCCGTGAGTGCATGAAAGAATATTTTCAATAAATAATCTAACCAAATTCATTCAATGCTGTCTTCGGATACTATTATTTTTCTCTATTTTGTTCTGATTTTATCAGCTGGTAGATAAATCTCTGATAATTTTAGAATTTGTGAACGGTATTTCAGTTTAGGAAAGGCTGGCAATGTTTGTTTTGCGTACCTATATGGACATATAACAGCTACCCGTGCTGGGAAAACAATTTTAATTTCTATAATGAAAGTTCACCTCACCATCGTAAAAAATCATATTGTTTTCATGTATATTTTAGGTTTATTTTTGAATATTTTAACTTTTACAATTTATGGGAGGGAGCGGACGACGTTTGGATACATGGGACGTGCATGATCCAGCATTATCTTCAAAGTATACTTTCATTTGAAGTTATCATTGGATTTGTTATCTAAAATAATCTAGTATTCTATTAAATTCATCAACTGATAGAAAACTTTCGGAGAACCTGTGCGGTGAACGGAAATTCAGTTCAGAAAATTCTTGCAACGGTTGTTAAATATTGACAAATAACGGATTACCATGCTGAGAGAACAATTTAAACGCGTATAATCACAGTTCAACTTAAAATTATAACAAAGCATATTGTTTTTGTGTATCTGTTGGGTTGCTTATTTTATTCTCACCACTTTTGTCCATCCGGCTGAGCAGACGACGTTTGGATGCATACGAAGTGGGAATAATATTATATAAGTGTATCAAGGAAAGTGATGTGATGGTAAATATCAACTATTTTATCACGGATATTTGAAATCTATTATTGCAAATAGCCCGTGGGCTTAATAAGATGGTTAGGCATCGGAATTAGCCTCTTTAAAATCTTGTGGGACCGTTGGGAAATGTGAGGTTGGAAGTGAATGTGAATATGGTAAGCAATAGTTCGAGCCGACTTGTTTAAAAAATACAACGGAAATGCTAGATACAATTCTTTACGGAGAGAGTGAATACTCATCCGATGCGGGTAGATCAGGTTCTTCTATTTTACCAAACTTGTTATCCCCGGCTGAGAGAAGGGAAAAATTTTGCAATTAAAGAATAAAGCAATGAGACTCGATCGGAAAAAATACCAGTCTACAATGAGAGGTACGGAAAAAGGCAAAGTCAAGGAAGGTTTCCTATTTCATGCTTAAACTCAACTTAGTTCAGTTTTAAATAAGTTTGCTCACTTTTCCTTCCTGTCCAGCTTGACACATTTTCCTACTTTTTATGAGAATAATTTTTTTATGTTTACTGGACTATACGTAATGACAAGTCAATCCTGCTAATATTTTAATGCATTTAGGAACACTTTTCAATGCATATTTTGCCGAATCTTCGTTAGATAACGTGTGATAAAGAATCAGGTGTCCGTTTCACTCGAGAATAGCTTGACGCTCTTAGAATAACGTGGGGATCAGATCGTCACCTAAAATAGCGTCGCTCCCAGGCGTCGGTCTGCGTTCAAAATAGATAGCTGAATTGACGCTATTCTTTGAACCGATAGCGTCACGTTAGCTATTTTTGGCATAAGCAGTACAGCTATTTTATTCAGAATAGCAGCCTTAGTGAGATCTCTGAAAGACCTATCGTCATTAATATTCTAGTCCAGCGATAAACATGATTTGCAAGGCGAAAATATTTTAAGAACATTTTTAAATGTTCCTGATATAAAGCGTTTGCGTTTGTGTGGTATTATTCATCACCATTAATTTGAATATAGTAGTTTTATATGCTCAGCGATACTTCGGAAATGATCCCATGTCAGAAATACTCTCAATCTCAGCAATGGATATTATATAGAACTCGGAAATATTTTTAAAACATTTAGTCATATGCCTAGTAATAAATATTAGCGTTTTAGAAACTTTATTCTCGCCATTACTTTGATTGTTGTTCTATGCTCCTAGCGAGATATCCAAATGACCATTCGTATTAGTGCATCCGCGTTTAAGCAATTCAAATGTATTGTAACTCGGAAATATGTTTACAATATCCCGCATCATGCCTAATAATAAATACTTATATCTTGTAATATTATTCATTACACAGCCGTAGATGGTTATTATATATCTTGTGAGATCTCAGAATTGAATCCACCAAAATTACGCAAACAGGATAGCTATTTCCATTTGGACCCCTCTTGAGGGTTTTTTTTGTTTGATTCGCTACCATTGCGCATCTATTCTTGATAAAGATGGCATTATGAGTTCGGTAATCTCTGTAGTCGATATTATAACATAGAAACTTAATTTGGGTCAGATGTCAATGAACCCATTCAGAGGTCAATTACCGCCAATCAGAAGTAAATAAGCCTGCCAGAGGTCATTGACCCCACCAGAGGTCAATGACGCCACCAGAGGTCATTGACGCCAAATGAGATCAATGTTCCCACCAGAGGTCAATGACCCCAACAAAGGTCATTGACCCCTCTAGAGGTCAATGACCCCACCAGAGGTGAATGACCCCCCCAGAGGTCATTAACACCACCAGATGTCATTTACCCCCCAGGAGGTCAAGGACCCCACTAAAGGTCAATGACCCCCACCAGAGGTCAATGACCCCACCAGAGGTCATTGACCCCCCAGAGGTCAATGAACCCACCACAGGTTAATGACCCCGCCAAAGGTCATTGTCCCCTCCAGAGGTCATTGACCCCTCCAGAGGTTAATGGCCCCACCAGAGGTCATTGACCCCACCAGAGGTCATTCACCCCACCAGAGGTCATTCACCCCCCAGGAGGTCAATGACCCCATTAAAGGTCGATGACCCCTCCAGAGGTCAATGACCCCATCATAGGTCATCGACCCCTCCAGATGTCATGGACCCCACCAGAGGCCAATGAACCCACCGGGTTCATTGACCCCACCAGAGGTCATTGACCACACCAAAAGTCAACGACCCAACCTGAGGTCAATGACCTAACCAAAGGTCAATCGCCCCACCAGAGGTCAGTGACCCCCCAGGAGGTCAATGAACCCACTAAAGGTCAATGACCCCACCAGAGGTCAATGACCCCACCAGAGGCCAATGATCCCACCAGAGGTCATTGACACCTCCAGGGGCCATTGACCCCACAGGAGGTCATTGACCCCACCAGAGGTCATTGACCCCATTCAGAGGTCAATGACCCCTCCAGAGGTCATTGGCTTTGTACGTAGCGAAAGCCACCACATCGCCACTGTACGTAGCGAAGACCAATATCGAAGGAAGAACGATCGATATTGAACAACCATGTTAATCATAAGCATTGTGTGACATATATCATCAAAGTAACAAACTAATTTTTTTTACGCTTCTATTCATATAGAGCAACTGGCGCAGGCTCATTTTCAATTGCCTTACTTAGAGCCAATATGAAGTGATTCATGTATAGTTTGCGCAACATTTCATCTCTTTAATACAAATACCAATAACCCATGGTCACCATCAAGCAGATTAAGATTTGATTACAATACATGATTAAGACTTCCTAGTACCCAAAGTACAGAATATGTTGTTCCACGATAGTTTCGTCCCAGATGGCTCCATTAATGTTCCTTTAATTCCCAGATTAAAATTCGAAATTATATCATATTTGTTCACCCTTTGCACAATAAGATAAATAAGAACATTAAATTTGGAAGGAAAAGATTATTTATTCTGGAATACTTTTGGAAGAGCTACGTCAATTCATCGGGTATGGGCAATTCAAGGATTCAAAACATAGATGAATTCAAACACTGGACTCTAACACACTGCGAAGAAAATATTCTCCAACTGACATAAAAATAAATACTTTAACTTACATTAATTTTAATAGATAAGACAATTTACGCTTATAATTCTAATAAATATTAACATTCGAATGTCCAGGGAATGATTTACCTGAAAACTTGTGGAAATTATACGAGAGTCACATGAAAATAAGAGATTTAACGTTACTTCATCAACATTTCACATGAGATAATCAGATCCATCCAGCACAAGTAAAAAATACGCTTCGTTTTCATAAGAACATTCAATTTTCACATGAATTGGATCCTCGGAAAAATAACACCAGGAGAATCGCATCACCCTCCAATGAACGTATGAGAACGCCTCGGAATAATAAAGGAATCGGAGGTACTACGATAATCACATTAGGTAGGTATTAAACTAAACGGCATCTTTAGTGCACTTTTAGTGCATTAAATCATCCATTCAAAGACGAGACAACTTTAGTGCAAAAGATTTGGCACTTCTCTTTGTTAGCTGATCATTAATGCAATCACCTAATGTTACTTGACATTTCCCACCTGACTTTGCTCCCTGCACGTCACGAAACTCGTAGTATCCATGAATTCATAAACAGTACTAGTAAAATCTGCGGCTGTCCCGGCGTGAGATGTGAAGTAGCTCTATTTGGGAAGTGTACCGCGTGAGATAATCCGTAAGTGCCGAATTTTCGATAGCCGAGTCGTCCATTGTCTTCAGGGAAGAATGTCGTGAATTCCTGGGTTCCGGAATATAAAGGCAAGGTCAGGAGGTTCCTGATTGGTCAAAATCTTCCCGCCTTTTTCCGATCTCTCGTATCCTGACCTTGTTCTATTGGACGAGGTGTTGTTCCTCTAAATGGAATTTCGGTTAGCGCGTGTTTCAAACGGTTTCCTCTCTCCCCAGGATGGGTTTTCTCGATTAAGACAATATCGGTTTCCAGGCGATACTTGTTATCATTGAAATTTTCTCCTCCTGTCTAATCTGAACAGCTTCTTTTGTGAGCCTCTCCCAGAACTGGCAAAGAATTTTTGCCTGGTCCCATTGGATAGCATCTTAACAGGCGTTGGTGATGCTGTGTTCAGCCATGGCAGATTTCAGGCTCGTACAACCGGAGAATAGAGCTACTTAGTACTAGTAAAATTCATTAGTGGTCGTACGTTGACCCATTTACTTCATGCTAGTATGTTCCTCAAGATAGCGCTTCCACTGTTTCCAGATTTGTATTGCATTATTCCCAAGATTCCTTTCGGTCAGAGCCTAATGTGGAATCACCACGTTCCGTACACCCTGGAAGTATCTTGGTATTGGTGGGTAAACTGGGCCTCAACTTATTCCGCGAAATACATCCAGGGGGTTGTATTTGAAGCGTTCGGGATAGTCTCGATCATGTAACTAAGGAGTTACGAGGTACCACTACGAACGGCTCGAGAATTCGGTATCTCTCGAAGCGATATCTTAAGTGTCTGATATGCGGTTCGTAGTGCCTCTAATAGGGATATTAAAATCCATTTACAACATTTCCCCCAGAATATCTCAATCTGATAGGTTATGAAGCATTTCATCGGGTGTATGAAACAAATCAAAATCTCTAACCGTTCGTTATTGTACCACGTGAACCTAACGTTACACCTACATCTACCTATTACCCTGCAAGCCACCATAAGGGTGTATGGTAGGTGGTGACTTATCACCAAAATGAACTACAGTAAAGAAATGTGCATTCAATAACAAGCATCACACTATCGGTACGCTACAAATACTATGGAGACTACTAAAATAAACTATAATGTAACTATGAAAACGTGACACAATCCCTGCATGTCATACAGGGATTGTGTCACGTTTGGGCGCCATTTTGCATTTTCCCTGCATGACAAAGATATTCATGCAGGGAACATGCAAAACATGGTGCTAGTGCTACTTGGCAGATTTATAAACATGTATTAGAAGGCATATGAATAAATCCACTATGCTACCTGTCAACTAACCCACTTCAAAGTCTTAACGCAGCCATTATGGTCTCTTATCGATCGCGGGAAAACCGACATTTTAAACCTTTCTGTTCTTAAATCTATTTCCCTTACTTTATTTTTATGATCTGACCAACCGTAGTATGTTGGAGTTCGTAAGATATCGATAACATCGTCAGAAAATAATTCGGTTTTGAATTTACTGAAGAATTGAAAGATGATAATGATGAAGACAATGAAAAAGACTAAGACTAATTTTACATCGACGGTCTGAAAGCGATTAACATCCTAGTTGAACAAGAGGAAGGTAACACTAACAAGTCTCTCTAAACGGGTTTTCACGTATCTTGCCGATCTTCTCTGCTCGCGTTCTAACTCTGTTTTTGAGTCTACCTCATGAGGATCCCAAACTCTGCCAGCGTATTCTAAGTGGGGTCTAACAAGTGAGAAGTATCTGATTTCTCGAACTCTTTCGTCGCACTTTCCTAGTACTCTTTTAAGAAATCGGAATTTACGATTAATTTGACCAGTTATTTCCCGAATATGCTTGCTCCACGAGAGATCATTTATCAGTTTAACTCCGGGGTACTTTACAGATTCTACAGTACCTAATTGAGTATTCTGTACGTATTACCTATGCAGAGGGCAGTTTTTCCTTTTCCAGAAGTTCATTACAACACAATTTTTCAATTTTAATTAAATGCCACGCGTCCCATCGCGCTTAAATTGCCTTGAGGTCGGGTATCACTTTCTTATCATTATCACTACGGATTTCCCTGTACCCCACAGCATCGTCTGCAAATAGTCAGAGTTTACTGTCTACTACTTCACCAATATCGTCGTATATAAATAGAAGTAGTAGAGGTGGACTTACGATACTCCCCAGGGAAACCATGTTAAATTGGTATTTTTGTTGTGGTACTCAGAGATTTGTTTTCCATGACTAGTTAATATTGTACCCAATAAACCTACCATACTATCCTCATATCTACTTCATATCAACCATGCAGGTAGATTAGAGACCAAGATATTTGCAGACTGCATATCCATTTCAGTTACTCATTTTCTGTGCAGATATGTGAACGGGGATTTTATAAACCGAATTGAGTTCGAGTACAATAAATGATCAATTTTCGAGGTTAAATTCAAATTTTAGTACACACTTAAGCAATAAAATAATAATATGGCGATGGATATGTATGTACGTAGATCAGCTGGTTTAATAAAATAATATATTTCAGATAGTGAACTTGAAGGGCTGTTTAGTTAGTGTAAGTGCGTGGTGCATGCGTGTGCGCATGCACCTCCACCATCTAGCCTTAAGTGATATCTCAAATTAGACCTCGCCATCCCATAATTTTAATTTAAATCTGTTGCTAGAGTACTGGACAATGTGGGGCTACACACAACAGCAATCCATCTGCAGAAGCAGTTAAAGGAGGTGTCTGTTGCATTGTATAAGCTACAGGCAGAAGCCACAACGATTTCTGATGCAGTGAAAGTTTGGATGGACTTATTAGAAAGTTAAGAACTCGAGCCGTATAGATGAACATTAAGAGCAAGGTTTGGAGATGCAATGGAGCCATTTCACTTTTGGGCTAACATTATGGATCCACGTTATAAAGGTCGGCGTTTGACAGCCACTGAAGAGCAGTTGGCTGAAGACCGGGTGCAGAATCAGTACCCAGAATACCTACCGGGAGTAATGGCATTCACCATCAAGGACCCGGACATCTTTCCACCGAACTTATTTCAGGAAAGTGTAATCTCATCAATTCTGCCAACTGCAGGTGGAAGATTGTTGCTCAGAAATCTGAAAAGTTGAAAACATTGCCTGATGGTTTCTGCCAGTTTTTCTCCTCTCTCCACACTTGTGCAGCCAGTTCTGCATTGATTGAGAGACTATTTTCAACTTTTGGTATGGTGTGGTCCGAATTGCGCAATAGTTTGGGCATTGAAAAAGCTCAGAAGCTTGTAACAGTTTATCTTTGAGACAAAAATCAGTGCAACTGGGACTGGTGATTTCAAACAGACAGTTGTTATAATTTTAATAAGAAACACAAACATATCATTTCTTTGAAGGCTTCCGCGACTCATATACTTGTTAATATTGCTGTTTTCAGGTATTCTCGTCGCGTGTTTAGTTTTTCTGACTACAGTTTCTCCCCTCTTCCTGGGGGCGTCTTCAGGTCCGTTGGACATTTTGTAATTATTGTTATTATTTTATCCCGTTATGTATTTCGTTGCTAGTTCAGTTGACCATTATGTTCATCTGCTGGACATAGGTTTAAAATGTGTCTCCATTGCCCGCTCCTCGCTGTGGTCCGACCACTGTCTCCCAGGTTGAGGCAAGTGGGTATCCATCCTCCCGATTGAAATTTGATGGATATTTAACCAGTTCTACTGCTTCTCTGATCAGCCTGGGAAAATAACGATTTTCCCTTGAGAGTACTCTCACTTGGTCAAAGGCAGTCTGATGTTCTGGCTCGAACCACGCATGCTCTGCAACTGCGGAGAGGCTGAATCTCTTCTTTTCGGTGGCCCTCTGGTGCTCTTTAATTCTACATTGAATTGCTCTCCCCGTTTGGTCGATGTAGGATTTACCAAATCTACATTTTATTTCATAGACTCCTTCATACATTACAGCGGGAATTTTGTCCTTGGGTTTTGGGATGATATCTCCAATTTTCTTCGAGTTTGAGAATTTCGTCACTATACCATACTTCTGAAGGAGCCTACTAATCTTTTGTGCCGTCCCTGCGATGTATGGAATTGTGGCATATGCAGCTGGCTTTTCTTTAGGTCTTTCTTTGGTTCTGTTTATTATTAGATCATTTGCTTCCGCCAATTCCTTTTCTTTCTTTGCGGTCCTTAAAAGGACTATATGCCTAGGGTATTCGTTCTTCTCTAGCGCTGAGATTAAATGTTGCTTCTCTGAGGGAAGAGATTCGGTGTCTAAAATACTGTATGCACGATGAACTAAGGTGTTGATTAGAGAGTTCTTATGGGCGGGATGATGGTGCGATTTTGTATCCAAATAGCGATCTGTGTTTCAGCTGCCTACCATTCTTAGATGTTTTGGTGAGCAAGAAACCAGATGGAAGCCTTGGTCATGCAGTATATAGAAAGAAAACCCACACAGATCGCTATTTGGTAATCATTTGGTAGTAATCCATTTTGTAGGTAAGTTTTACATCTATTGAATACATTAGACTTAAATGGTGAACGTTATATGCAACAAGTAAATGATTAGACAATTGGTTGTAGGGCGAATTAAACTTTTAAAAAAAATCATATACCAGGATGCTGAGCACTAATTGGCAGCGTGCACTGACGAAAGTTTCAGGAGTAAACAAAACAACGTTAACAGTGACAGGTCAGCCACCACAGAACCCCTAGTTGGCTATTCTATGAGCTAAACAAAACAGTTCCCACTCGAGACTGTTTTGCTATCTAATAGGAAACCGTGTTACTAATTGTAAGACTCAAATACTTTATTGCTGCCACTTACAAGTGCTACAATCATTTGTTTTATTTTCGGCTCAAGTTACCGTCAAGGGCTCAAGTAGCCCTATATTACCGTAGATGCCTACCAATTATTATGGATGTCATACAATATATAAATTTATTACAAGTTACCGTGCCCTTCAATTTCTGTTTTCAATACAGACCATGAAGTCTAACAGTTTACTCAGGCCTTTTGAGAGTCTGTTGATAAAATTAAAAACCTAAATCAAAGGTGTTACTGATACCGCCTAACCATACTCAAGTCTTCAGTCTGGTGCACTGAGCTGATATAAGATTATTTCATTTTGTAATAAGGCTGCAGTAGAAAAACACCCAGAAGAGAAGAAAAGAACATAAATAGTGCCTATAAATATCATAAACTTTTCAATAAAAATCAAATTAGGCACCAATATTACATATTTGAAAAAACCCACTTTTTGTCTAAAACACGTGGGTTTTTTCAAGTGGGTTTTACCCAGGTGGGTCGGGTAAAATCATGACAACGCAGGTGAAAACCCGATGTAACTTTAACGTCATTGGCGACGACACCGTATAATACTACCGTCTATACATGATCAGTAAGGAACTCTCTAATCCAGGAAGTTACATCGTCATTTAAGCCGTAAGGTTTTAGTTGAATTAATAATTTTCTGTGGTACAAATACTCTTTTAAAAAATCCCAATTCAAAATTAGCTTAATCAGTTATTTTCCGAATATGTTTGCTCCACGAGAGGTCATTAGTAAGATTACGTACTATTAGTTCGTTTATGTACGAGATCAAAATCATTGCGAACGGTACAAACACAACACTCCAGCACAAGAACAACTGACCTCAGATGCACACTGTCAAATCCTATACGAACCGAAAAATAACTCGGAAAAAAATGAGACTTGTACAAACCTTAAGTTCTCTAACCTCGCAGAGGAACCCAATCATCGGCACAGAGTTCACCATTCGGCTCCTCCGTTGCCAACGTCTCACGTTTCTTCGTCGTCTTCCGCGTCTCACCCGATCCGCCGTCCCCCTCACGCATTCAGCGCTGCGCGGATCCATCCATCCATCCCCCTTTTACTTCCGCTTCCGCCGCACATCGTTCCGTATTCATCGAGGACGCTCGCGGTTCGATCCTGGATCAAACCACACATTTCTACATCTCCAACGACGCATAACCTCTCCCCCCCACTCGACTTCTCCAGAGAGAGAGATAAAGGCCAGAGGAAGGCCCGAAGGGACGATTGCTGGGGAAGAAAACAGGAAGGAAAGCGACCGTCTGTTCTCGCAATGAGGGACCGGAAAAAGGGGGGTGAATGGGGAAAACGAAAGTCGATTTAGAGGCAAAGCAAGAACAATGGGAAGCGAGAGGAAAGAAAGGGACAGCAGAGAGAGGGATGATGGTAAAAAAAAACTCCGTGCGCAGGAATTTTCCAAGAGAGAGGGAGCATATCTCTCACCCCATTTGGTATTCCCTCGTACCCTGCCATCCTCCTTTTATTATTCCTTTACTAACTCAACTTTCTCCACGACCCACGGGAGGTGGCGGAGGAGATGTGGAAAGAAATGGAAAGGAAAATGGTAAACGTCTCTACAGCACAAAAGGCGCTCATCTTAGCAAGCCAACCCTCCCGTGGCCCCCGCAATCTAGTTTACATCCTAAAGCCGGTATTCCTCACCAAACAGGACGAATCCTCGATGCAATTGAGAACATACCTACGCGAAAGTTACTTCTCATATTTCAGGACAATATACGATGCTGAATGTTTTTCTGCCTTATGCAAAAATTCCACTCAATTTCGCAGGAATCTTCGTATTTCATACGAAAGCAAATTTTATGAAGTTGAACCTAAATATATATAATCCATAAGTGAGTTCAAAAAAATGCATAAAATTTGGAAATAACATGTGATCCATAATGCTGATGCTCTATGATTTTACCCCAGCGACGATATTGCTTCTCCGATATTCCTACAGGAAGGATGAAATCGCGCTAGCGCCTTTCTTTCCGTTATATAAATTGAACATGATATTCATCGTCCTGAAATGAAAAACAGTCGATCTTCACTTGGAAATCAATACCCTCATGAAACATGAAATATATTCCTAATAATTCAATTCCATGGGCAAAAGTTTCTTCTAAATGAAAAACAATACATTTCATTTTGTTACAATGTTTTTCTAGCCAATAGCAATGTCTCACGTCGCACAGTAGTCCATGTACCCTGAAAAGTTGGCCATCGTCAAAAAGGTCGTCCAATCTATTCCAAATTAAGTACCTATTGGTGTTTCAGGTCGCCGATCGCGAATATGCATCAAAACTTGCGAAATATGAATAGGATTGCGAATATTTTTGCGATTCCAAAGATTTGGCGGTAATATTATTTTTTCATTTCATTCTTCGAGTGGGCCACAACAAAAATATATTTATCTATGATTTCATAATATGTGCAGATATTTTACTTTCCAAATTTTACGGAACATTATACCTTATCGCTAATAAGTCGTGTAATAAATAGTTTCTTGATCTTCCTAAATGGAACAAATGTTGTTCTTCGATAGTTCATTATCATATCTTTGCGTTTGTTGGTAGTGTGGAGCAGTAAAATAAGTAATTTTTGTTTGAAGACTCTCAGCTTTTCTTGTCTATTAAGGATGTTTTCGGGAAAAGTAGCGTTTGGTTCATTTTTTTAAAACTCAACGTTTCGCTCCTCGTACTGGAAGCGTAATCAAGGGAATGAGCATATTCTCATGATTGGAGCGCAATTGAACGCAGAATTGCCCGAAAACATCCCTCATATTAAATTAAGTACATTATTTTTAAGTATTACCCTGAATAAGTACTTGACTTTTCGATCTATGGCCAACTTTTCAGGGTACCTCAAGGTATCACTGTGCGCCGAGTCATTATGAACTTAAATGAAATGTGGCCAATAGTATTTTCAAACTTGCTTAAAAATTTGATAAAAATGAGCTCTAGATTACTCAAAGTAATCCAATACCTACTCCAACCACCATAGGGAACCTGTCATGGGTGGTACACGTTACCATCACGGACCGCGTACCATTGGTAGGGAGCCGTTTATCTCAAATAAACAGCGATTTAAAACACACGAGCAAGATAGTGGGCCATGAAGTTCAGCTCGGATGGCGGCTGCACTGGATTAAGGGTGCTCCGGAGATCTCTGACTTGGCCCTTCCGACATCAAAGGACGCTCCGGAATCCCCACTCAATTTGCGACGGCGCGTCGATATTTTTCAACGCACTGCATTATCTATGACGCCATTCCCAGTGAGGGGGGAAAACCATAGACCTTTTTGAGAGAGGAGGTCGGCTGCTGTTACTCACCAAAATAACCCGCCGAGCCTTTGCTTTTAAATAACACAAGAGCCCACAAAGATTTGACCGATTCCACTTCCATATTCCTGAATCGTGAACCATAACCCTACTCTTTTATATTCTCCTTAAATTTCTCACTACGCCCATCTATTCGGTTTTCTAGGGACTCACACATCACCAAGCCACTAAATCCTCTTGTTCCACATGCTCTCTGCCTTTTCGACGAGCTGATGATCCATGAAGAGTGCACCAAAGCACACAGTATCCATCCATGAGGACCGCTGTAGATTCAAAGGGGATCTTTGTTCTCACTGCGAGAAAATCTTTAACGCTCAGCCTCATAAGCACTTTATTTCGCGTAAAGGGGAACTTTCTATTCTCATACGAATAAAATGCAAATATTTTTCCCATTGGGATCGATTTACTGCACCTGTTATCTCTATTTAATAATTGTTAATACTTTTCATAGTAGCAATTATGCATTAATGAAGAGATAATGCGTGTATCGTATTGACGCAGGATAGCGAATCCAGTTCATTTGCAAAATATCAGTCACCCAACATGGCGAAGGCATGAAATGTTGTCAATAAATGTCATGATCAATAAGTACTATTTCGTCAATTATATCCACCTTAAACTTTTCTGAACCACTAATAACAGTATTTACAGCTTAAAATCCACAACTATTACCGACGTAGTAAAAAGAAGTATTCATGGCACTATGATTTCCACGAAGTTTGCTCGCCAACGGTTTACTTTATTAACTAGATTTTCGAAGCTCCTTAAATGAGCCATTCAATAAGCCCTATGATTTTGATAACTTCAATATTCTCTATGCTATCGCACCATCTGCTTCCATTTATTCTCTTTTTTCATATACGGGTGCCACCATTGTTAAAAACTCACACTTTAAGTATTTGAAAAACACTCCGCTACATTGCCATATTTCTTCAATACCCCAGCTCTCTTTTACCCTATTTGAAAAAAATGCAACGAGGGAAACACCCACTTTGATTCCGTATAAGACTCGGAACTCCATATTTTTTTACTTCACTTCTGTCGATGAGTTCCGTAATTTGGAGTATAATTATACTTCAGCAATATTAACGTATTACCTTACTTTTTACCGGTTATTTCTTTCCGCTCGTCTTTTCCTGATGTACTTCTTCAAGTTAGTACCTTTTCAAGCTGTGAACACGTAGCGACTTTGAAACATATTCAAGAAAGGAAAACCTAAGACATGAGTCACAAAATAATATATAGGAAGCAAGAGTGCGCCAAATCAATTATCAATCAAAATGAAATTATGATATCAGATTTCAATATCATAGCGAAATTAAAGAGGTAGCAATCGTGGTCGACGCGGTTTGAATTAAATATACCAGCTCCTATTAGAATGCCATCTTTTTCACCACGCAATATTATATAAAGGTAGCAAAAGGGCGCCAAATATTATGATATTAAGGTTCAATATCATAGTGACATTAAGGAGATAGCAATCGTGGTCAACGTGATTTGAATTAAAATTACCATCCCGTAATAGAACGCCATCTTTATCCCCAATGTATGAATCGCAGCCTCGCTCTCGAGGGATAATTTACGAAGGTGTAGCTCTCTCAGTACCGAGGCAAACAGCGAGAATACTTCCCATTTCGGAGCTGGTCAGCTAATTATTTCCCAGAACTGCCTCTGCTTTCCCCGATGAGATAGTACCAAGACAGTGCTGCTTGGACTTAGCGGGGTGTATCCAAAGAGATTTGAACACGATACCCTCGGCTTTGAAGGCAATCACTTCAACGGCGGGTTTACCGTGCCGCATATCTCAGCATGTATGAACCTACAATACCATTTAATCTTGGATTTACAGAATCCCATGCAGACATCATCACAATTGCTAAGCCCTTATTGGAGTCTAAAAATTTCACGTATATTATTCTCCTATTTACTATTATACGAAATTAAACTTAACAATTCAAGATAAAATTTATTAGTAGATACAGAATTCGTCTGAATTCTACATAATTTGAGGTGCCATAGTATGAAGATTGTATAGCCTGTTTTTCATTCAATTTTGTACAACTTGAATGATTATTTTGCTTCCTTATTCACAAAGTTTGTGAAGCCAACGAGTTGGTTTAAGTGATTTTCCTATGACGAGAGGATTTTTGAGTGCAGTAAGCTATATCATGGAGTTTGATGTGATGAGATGTGGTCAACGTGTGTGTAAACGGCATTAGTAAGTTTCAACATATAAATTACTGGTTGTAAATAAGGTCGTGTAACGGTGATTATTTGAATAATGGTGAGTGGCGTCGGACAAAGAAAGAAAACTTAACGAATGGTATTTAACCACCCACTCCCTTGTGAGTGTCAGTAAACTATCCAGCAATAATTGGATTTGTGCAGAAATGGCAGCGTTCTCTTCAATCAGAGCATTAGATTAAAGTAGAGCTTCCTGTACGAAATTCATCCATAAAGGGGTAACAGAGGCATGGCACCGGAGGTATAGTTAAGTGTTCACCTTTCAAAAAATAACCTACAATATCGCAGGTGAAATAGTACAAACCACCATCGTCTTCTTCGTCGTGGTCGTGTAACTCGAGGAAATTTGAGCATTACTTTGCTCTCACGAGGACAATGGAGGGGAAAGGTACTCTTAACAAAAATTTATAAAAATATATACATCGCGAGAAATTCCGAGGAGCACATCTCCGTGAAACTTGAAAGAGAGAAGATAAGATCGCGCAGAGAGAGCATAACCAAGCTTTCTTCCCTCTACTCTCTCTTTCTCCTCAGCAATTTTTGGAGTTCGCATATAACACCAAAAGAATGGCTTCAAGCCTTTCCCCGGCTACGTGCCTTATTCGTTTTTTGAGACCAATGCTGCAAACGACAGAGGAGGGGGGAGGGAGAGGAAGGTTCCATAAGGACAAGAGCGTGGGAGATGCGGTGCCACACCCTTCCCACAACCCCGCGACCCTCAAGTCGTCTTAACAAAAGATGATCATATGATGCCTCCGCTCGGCTGAAAATAATGCTTCATAAAGCTGGGAGAGGGCCTCGTGAAAGCGACAGCCATTTCACCTTGAAAATGGAATCCAACCGACATGCCTTGCTGTGAGGGGTACGTTCGGATAAAAAAATTAACGCTAGATTTCAATCCGACCCTATCCCCACCCCAATCCTATTCTTCTAGAATAATTTTTGAAGACTTAATTCTTTGCGTAATACAATAAAGAACTGCCAGGGCCTTCGAGCACAAAATAGAAATATCTCCAGGAAGAGAAATGGTAATGTGCCTTAATTAACTGGCCTTCGTGTTAGTGATAGGCTTCCAAAATTGATCATCAAGTTCTCAAAGGGATTAAAGCCGGGGCAAGTTGAGTACACTTTCGTCTTTTAAATACTCCCTTTTTAACTGTAACTGTTTTCAATAACTGTGATAGCATATGGAAACACTATTTACCTACAATATATAACAACATTTGGTAGAAAATCATTATTAATAAGGTTTTGAAAAAATGATTCCTAAAACAATACACGTGTACCAACATGATCCCTATGCCGGGCAAGTTGGCACAATGGCTGGGGACGTTCGTGCAAATACACAAAGGATCTCAGGTTCAACCAAAAATCTTTCACAATATATATTCAGTCACTTATTAGTTTAAAATTCTTTGAAATCACTCAAAAGTTATCGTCGTCATCATCATCACTGATATAATTGGATCAACGATAGAACAATTCTTTTCCTTAAATCCAGAATTACCACTTTTTATGCATTTCATGCATCTAATGCAATTTACTCCTGGTATTGAATTCGTTAAGACTGTTTTGTGTAAATTAAAGATGCCTGGATATGTAAAGCAGTTGTAAACGGTCCTACAAATATTACAAAAACTCTCATAGTTCCCCGCCATCGCTGGATCTAAAAGAAATAAGGGCCCTACAGGGTTATTGGAGTTATAAGAATAAGTCTAAATTTAATTAATAATACAATGCGATAAAAACTTTATTTAAGCTTCATTAAAAGCTAAAATGTTATTTGTAAGATGAAAGATTTGTAAAATGAAGATATTGCACCCCTAGTGTATTGCTACGAATAGGCTAGTTCACCTAACGAACAGTACGTACTATCCTCATCGCCAAATTTTTCATCTAACCTGACCTACATTTGTACATTTTTGCTTCACAATACAGTTAAACAATTTAAATTTTAACCAAATGGTTGTTCTTTAAAACTATACTACATTTTATAACTTAATTCACTCGGTTAACTATTGGTAAACAAGGAATTAAGATAGAAGAATGTTACAAACTGACTCCAAAAACACACAGTGCAAGTATTTTTCCAAACGGAGGAAATTAACTAACTGGCAGAGCGTTGAGTGAAGGAGATGGAGGGTGCCAGCGAAAGTGTAAGTTTAAACGCGCTCGCTTATTTAATTGTCAAGTTTTCCTTAAACTAACAAACATACCCCTGTGCCCAACCTGTCCCGATCTCCCCTACTATGATTGACTTGCTAATAATGATTTTCACTGTAAGAACCCATAGTATGATAAAGAACCCTGCGCATCTAAGAAAAGTAAGTCCTACTTCAACTGCACCAACTTACTTTGAGTCTATGTTAAATTAGCTACTTCAATACCAATCTATAACCCAAAAATATACCAGTGAAACTGAGAAGGTATTCAGATAACATGATAAAACTGATGATAGAAAGCATAGACAAAATTGTAATTGAGTAAATTAGCGGAATTAACCAAAAGAAGAGCCAAAAATGATCTTGCTATTTAAAATAAATAATTATTCCATAAAGAGAGAAAAACGAGTCATGAAGCCAAATTTTTCCTACGCCGAAGATATAATTACGTTATGGCTAAAACGTTTATGTCTTCACGGGATATTGTGATGATATATTCAATAATAATAATTTAATAATTTCTTTATACCTAATAGCCGAAGCCAATTACTAGGTATTTAATACATGGACGAACACACACAACCATGCCTAAGGAGGTGTATATATCCTACCCAGGTGGGACTCGAACCCGCGACCTTCGGTTTGGCAGGCGAGGAATTTACCCGAGGACTTTACCCCGCCGACACCGAGGCCGGCAATGAATTCCATATTTATTTTAAAAGAGATTCCATTAGGTTCACCCAAGATATTTCTTTTCATCTTCCAAATTCTGTCATTTAGACCTACATAAGAACGTATCTGAGCACTGACCATCACATACAATATCTTACAGCTCTTTGACCACTCAAGGAGGCAATGTTTCAACATATTTTTTTCCTGGACCGCATTAATCCAAAGATAACACAACATTTTATCTCATAAAACCATCATTGGTTTTAATGAGCAAAGAATCTTCGACTTATCCAGGGGCACAGGGTGATACATGCTACTCCACCATATCTACACACACATACGCAGTGGAATCCTTAACTTCCAGCCAAAACGTAATACATTAGGCCATGAAAAGATTTAGTGCCGAGTTGGCATGGAGTGGAATATGCAAATGCTTTTACTTAAACTACACAAATAGTGCAGCATAATAATAAACGTTAGATTATATGGCGCGAAAATAATTTTAAAAATTCAACATGTAACGATGTACTTAGCAAAAAGGGTTATTAGCAAAAGGGGTTTATAACGGTGATCCTCATTCATTCTTCAGACAAAACAAAAAATATGTATTCAATATTCACAATTGACATTCAGAAAAAGGTCTTTTTTAATGCGAACCGATTTAATCCAAATTCGGCTTTAAAATCACTAAATACGACGTTTTGGTCGAACCTCTTCTTCAATATTTTTTTCTGCAGCGCGAAATTCCATATCAAAATACCACCCAGATTCATTGAAACACTTTAAATGGTCTCAAAAATATGAAGCCCAGAGACAAGTGGTTGAAAAGCGGACGCTCGGAATCTGACAACGCTCCGAATTTTTCTTCGCCACGGAGAGAGGGGTAGAGAGAGAAAGATGAAGAATAAAAAAATGGAAAGCTGTCTTTTTTTGGAATGTGGCCGAATCATTCCTCCTGCCCGCGATTTCTTGGAAATTCCCTCCCTTTCCTCGTGGCGACCCACCCACTCACCTCCCGCTTCCCCCTGACCTCCTGCACTGCCTTCTTATTCCATCTATCTTATCACGCCGCCGCGCCGCTTCCATTTCGTTGTGTCCATCGCTTTCCCAGGAATCGCGCCATGGCCCCCGGGGCGACAGGCGGTCGGACGGGCGGAGGAAAATGTCTCAACTCACAATATGTATTTCGCCATTTTGGCTCCTTTCCGTTTCCGATCCCACTCAACACGAGGGCCACGAATAATTCCGATGAGTTTCGCTCTTTGAATTCTCTCTCTTCAAGGCAGCTGGGGAGGAATAGCTCTCTACTCATGATAGATGCCATACTCCAAACTGATGATGGCATAATAAAACAGTGGTAACAGATTTGGAGGAAAAAAACGGTAATATTGGAGGGTTAAAAACTTCACATAAAATGAATGACCTCAGTAATTCGCAAAATGTATATTGCTAGACCTTCACCTAACTAATATTTCACACCGTGCGCTAAAAGTGCTTCCATTATTAATGCTGGTTGCGATTGTATTATCAGTACCGGAACCATACCGTAATTCACTAAATCTAGTAAAAAATTAAGGGAGTAATGGCCAGTTGCAGGAACGACACATATGTATTCCATAGAGTTATGGGACCCAAAAGCCATGGCAACCATTCAATAAACATTGCAAAAACATTCGATAAATTTATTGGTTTCATAAACTGCTTAATAACTTAGGAAATTGAGTTATGAGCTCCATAAGAAGCCAATATGGCGGAAGCGCTTGAAAGGGCGATGACCCGCTTGGAGTTTTAAAGATTTGATGAAATAATTGCTTTGAGACGAATGGCCAATTTGTTTACTCTGATTGAATAATGATTATGTGCATCACCAATTAAACAGGATAATCACTATAAATTTCATCCAGCGGTGGAAGATTAGATCAAATATTTGAAGCAATTATCTATCGGTTGATAAGTAATGAAACTGGTATATGTATTTCTGAAACGCGAACATTGTGAGGCCAATAACTTCATGGATCTTATAACAATTTGTTCCATAACTAATCATATTTGCAACTGGCCATAAGAAAAAAATTTCAGCCTCGGGGGGTTAGATGCCGCACTCTATCATTTGGACGAGCGCTGCAATCAATTTCTTGCAAAATTGAAACTCGATTACATGAGTATTATTCTAGGAAGAATGAATAAAAAAATGTCGACGAAATGAAAATAAGTATGGTCTATACAATGAGTAAAAATAATGTTGATCTACGTATTGACATAGACAGGGAGTTAACCAAAGGCATTACAACTTCACACCATTGTTGCTGTCCATTGGTGTATTTTTCAATTCCTATTTACATTTGGTCTACAAAAAAGCGAGTCTGATAAACAGTTGGAAATTTTAAGACGTTGAAAGAAAATTTCGAGGTTCATCCACAATTCAAATAATCATAGTGATGTGTTCAAATCTGCGATCATTCCTAGTCATAAAATGTTTACATATATAACAGCACCCTATTCCAGGAATTTTTAACAAGTGTAATTTAAAATGCAGACCCTATTTTTATGAATAACTAGCTTAAGCTGCCACCTTAGGTGGCAGTTGCAAGATAATATTCTTCTTTCACGATCACCTATCTTGAATTTGAACTAAACTATGCTGCCACTTTCGTCTTTGGTTCCATTATCCAGAATGATAGCACGCAAAGCTATTACATAACAATTGAGGAAAAACAAAGCAACTTACTGTTGTTAACATTTAATGATAAGTCTTAAGCGACTTGTCTCTTGGTTCACTGCTTTATTTATGACGTCCGATCCCTCTCGACAACAAACAAAAGTGGAACCAAATTCAACACAAATAAATAAACACTAAAATAAACCGAATGTACTTAAACATAAAAAACAACTTAAACCAACTTAATTGGCAATTCATATTCATATATAAAATACATAACACTTACTATTTGTTTTTGCCCGTTTTTGATCTGCTGAAGGTCACACCAAAATGGCGGATACTAGTTTACAGTTCGGAAATTCGCCAATTCGGAGTTTCTAGATCTCTGTCACCTGCAACTGTGTTTGTGAAATTCCAAAAATCGCCCACCCTACGGCTCAAACCTAATACAGCTACCAAAAAATTACTATAAACATTGACTCATTTGCTAGATCTTAAGTCTGCGCACAGCCAACGCCCAAATATTTTTTTAAGAATAATTATCAGTATCCATCAATCCCAAGATTGTTTTGCCATATCTACTATATTCTACATTTCTTTTTCACATATATATTTCAACTATTTGCAACATAGTAATATTTATCTTGAAAATTATGTATGATAAATAGTATTATACAAATTTTAAATTCAAATGAAAATATAAATATGGCTAGCAAGAGACAAGTTATTTTACCATAAAACCTTTTTCTATGAGAATCGGATAGCATAACTGTAGCCAAATATCAGCACTTGTATTATACAGTCGTAGCAATTTCCAAATTTTGATCGCATGCAAGGTAGTTTTTTAACCCTGTTACTTTTTATGCAACTTTATTGCACGCCGTATTTCATCGTCGGCTCCGGGCGCCATAGAACATTTAGGACATTAGCTCAAACTTGATGTTCGCAAGAATACATAGTTTTTGTGTGTCATGATTTGTAGACGCCATTAGCTTAAGTGCATGTATGGCAGAAATGATACCTTTTTGAAACTTTCGCAAATAAATTCATAACAGTCAGACACATAAATGGCCCTCTGGCTGGGAAAATTAATATGGCGAGATAACATGAGCAAGCCAACCTGGACTCCGCGGTAGATGACAGCCTGTGACAGCATTTTTGTGCTCCAAATAATATAATGCCAACACCCGAAACTAGTCTACAGAACTGGATTGGATATTTAGGGAGGCGACGCACAGCTAAGGTCATTTCCGCCATAGGGGACAGGTAAGTGAGGAAGAGTGAAGAGAAACCTGGAGTGGGCATTAGTCTGCTCTTAATGAAAGGCGCCAAGAGGACCACGATTTAACGTCTCATCCGACAAACGATGCACAGTACTTGAAGTACCCTCCACGAGACACTCGAGTAGGTATTGGGTTTTCTCTGAAAATCATCCTCCTCTACAGAAATTTGAATCCTAGCCTCCGCATGGTGATCCAGTACTCTTGCCTCCACACCAACGTCTTCCCTTCACATCTGAAAAATAGCTGTTTACAACACACCGCCTTCTAGAAATTTATCAAAATAAAAAAGCGGTTGACGGTTAAAAACTCACGTAAATATCAGTTAAATTAAATTCCAATCAAACGAGTGATACGTCCGGTAATTACCTCCAAAGAGTGGATACAAGTTTGAAGTTTTTTAGGCAGACGATAAAACAATATAAACTAGTAATTAGCTTTTTTTTAATTAGCACCAATGGAGACTTCTATACAATTCACTTCTTTCTGACATCACGATTTTTATCAACCCTTCATTTCCATACCTTAAAATACAGATAAATATTTTATATCCCCAACACGCATGTAATTACTGCTGAGGTAAATAAACCTAAAAAAATATTAAGGAAATATTTTCACCGCTATTATCAACTTTCAAATAACTTAAATGGGGATGACATTGTCCGATATTTTTTGTTTCATATCCTTAAAGCACCCACATTTGTTTCTCCAGCATGCTCCGGGGACGTTTTATTAAAAAATGTCATGCATAATATAAAACAAGGAATGAAAATTAAGAGAAAAGATCCTCATTTCCTCTTCCAAGGAAATGAAAAAAAATCAGCAGCTTAAAAGATCTCGCGAGTCATGCATTTCCTTAACATTTTTATTAAGGAAGCCGTTCCGAGGACGATGTAAGAAATGTGCATCCGCCTTCCGTTTTGAATAATCCTGGACCAAATTAAATTTTTCTACATCGAGAGCAAAAAAAAGCCACGCATACACACATAATTCGGGTAACTCATATTTTTTCCCCTCTTCCATTCCCTCGCTAACCCATGCAGGCACTGGTGTTGTATTTTTCAGAGGATCCTCTCCTCCCAACTCGAGTCATTAGCTTCAAAAAAAAAAGAGGTCGGGGGAATTGAGAGGATGAGGGGAAGCGAAGCGGAAGAGGAAAGGCACTTGAAGACTTTCGGGCGGGGGAGAAAAGCGGGTAGAAGACAAGGGAGAGGGCGGAGAAGGAGATAAATACGGTCCTGCATTAGCGAACTCTTTTAACTAAATATTACACGAGGTCCCGGCGTTCGGTCGGCTACTTTAACGACTCCCTACTGCTCCCTCCTTCGCCCGCCCCTCATTCGCTAGGAACAATTTAACATTCGCCGGTAAAAATTGGTGATCGTAAGAGACTGGTAAATCGCCGGGGGAAGGGGACGGGAAGAGGGAAAGGGAACAGCCAAAATCTATCGGAGGTAGGTGAAGAGGTCAAGATCTACCAACACGCAAGGGAAAAACACGACAAGGAGAGAAAGAGAAAGAAAGCTCGGACCCCGCAGAGAAAAAAGAAGAGAGAAAATAAAACTTTCAGTCATCGCCTCTATCTCGACAGGAAGATAAAAGGGCAAGGCAGAAAGCTTCGGAGACTTGATAAAAGTCACGCTCTCACGCTTGTCAATTCTGAATTCCCCGCCACCTCCTCGTCCTCCTCCCGTTACTATCAGCCCTCAATGGAGATCGGCCGTTTCGCGCGCAGCCTACCCTCTCATCCGCACTCGTAACCAAGGGGGGAGAACCAGTTCCTCAGGCTCGAGAAACGCTCTTAGCACCCACTTCCCCAATAACTACCCCCTTTCCTTTTTCCCTCCCTCGGCCCTTAACCCGTAACATCCCCCGCATACCTAACTTCCGAGTCCCACGAACGACTACTGCCGTTCCCGGAACGAGACGGGAGTTTCTCCAAAATTCATACTAATGCGATTATCTACCCGGTCCGCGATTTACTTACCTACTCGAAAGAGGCGAAGCTAGGCTTGAAAAGGTAAAAAAAGGTCAGTTGGCGAACGCGAATCATGGATGGCGCTCTCTTCAGTTTTTCTCACTCCCACCTTTCCATTCCAACTCCGAGAGGAAATATCGCATCCGAAGCTCCGTAGACTAAAACCGTGGAAACCAGTGAATATTGATGAAGAAACTGAAAGAAAATGAAGGTCTATGAGAATAGGAAAGAAAATGTCTGCGTCACGGCTGTAGATCTTTTACCAGTTAGAATATCCACTAAATAACCAATTTGTTAGGACTGTATCGTGAACTTTTACAAGCAGTTATGCTACAAACAGTTTTCGGCAACTAAAGTGCGTTCCGTTTAAATATGCACTTAATATTCGTTTTGCAATTTTTTGTCACGTGCATAACGACGGATTTCAATCCAACGCGAAAAGTTTTACGAATATCATGTAAAAAATGAGAGACAAATATGATGACAAGCTGCCAATCTGGACACGTATATCACGAATTGTTTGGTAAACAGAGCAACATGCAAGCCACATTCTTAGATACGATTATGTATCGCAAGTTAACAAATGCTAATTTTCTACGGGCCTCTTCTGATGACCGTTATTTGAAAGGTACTTCTACTGTAACAGAATTAAAATGTCAGATCAGTCATTTCCTAAGTACAGGATAAATGTATCTTTCAATTGATTTGACCATTGAATATATTAATTTTTATACTTGATTTCCGCAATCTGAACTTGAAACTTCGTGCCAATGAATGCGTAAACGGGTGTTTGAAGGTAATACATTTATTTTCTCTTTCCTCTTATTATCATTTAAAAATGACGTTCTTAAGAAGCACAATCTCTCCGAGGGAATGGGATGGTAACAAAAAACAGTTATCTGGCCACTTTACATTTGAGCTAAATACAAATCACAGCAACAATTGAAATCCTCACTAGAAAAATAATCTATATATTTTGTGACTTATCTTTTCAAATATTAAAGGCAGTACATTAATAAAGAACAGTTTTATTCAAACATCACAAACCAAAAGATGGCATAAACATTTCCTCTGATTTACCTACTTGCAAGGCGAAAGAAAGAAATTGCAGCACGAAAAAGTTGTGGTTACATGGACCTGAGGAAGCTAGCAGGACAACCGGCGAAATATTGTCCTCAAAATCAACATGAACCAACGCGGCGGAAAACCCGAAAAAAGGAATCAACCTCTACGAAAAAGATGTGTTTGGCAGCTGGAGGCGATTATTCTCAAGGAAAAAGAAATAGGTTAACGGCTTTGAATGAATGAAACGGGTGTGGCGTAAGAGACGAAAGCGAAAGGTTGAGGGAGAGGACCGACGCTGTGGAAAGCGGAATAGGGTAAGAAACGGAAAAGGTGGTCTGGCGGGCTGAGAGGGGATTGGTGAGAGAAGCCAGAGAATTAGGGAAGCAAGAGGAGCACACGAGGAATAAGCCGAGTGCCTGAGAAGTAATTGAGGGAGGAACGACGGAAGTTGATGAGGTAGGTGGAAGCAGAAGACGAAGAATGCGATGAGGGTGGGTGGTTGGGTTTAGGAGATAAGGTAGAAAAGAGAATTAGGTTGGAGAAGAAGTGCACGTGGAAGAAAAGAAGAAAAGTTCAGAGGCGGAGGCGTGTGGTGTTATTAATTAGCCTGGAGCCATTAATATATCTTCTGGGCGGGGGCGCGGTTCCTGAGGTCATTCGTGCGACCGAGCTATTGGTAAATTCCATGCTTTCAGGGAAAATTAAAGGATGTCCTTGGTCAATCAATTGCAAAATTTGCTGCCCACTGTCAAAGAAGCGATTTCCTACTGACGGTTTGCATTAGGGAAAAATGACAGATGGTGAAAACATGGAACAATGGAATGGAATACATCAAAACCAAACGATTAAATACGAATGCATCCGGCGACTAAAAAATCACAGCTAATATACAGTTTTTGTGTTTCATGATTTTTAGATGCGCAATTAGCTTAACTGCATATACGGTAAAAATGATACCGTTTTTAAACTTTCTCAATTCAATTTATAACACTGAGACATACAAATTGCTCTCTGGTTGGGATAATTAATATGGCGAGGTAAGATGAACAACCCAACATGGACTCCAAGGTATATGATAGCCTGTGACAGCATTTTTGTGCACCGAAAAATATTATGCCAGCAGCCGAAAATAGTCTTCAGAACTGGAGGATAACTACTAAGTATATTAGGTGATAGGTAATTTAAAGAAGCGACCGACATACATAAGGCCGTTTGCGCACCCAGAGATAAAATATTTATACTGTGGGGCCTTATTATACTGTGTAGTAGCTCCTAAGCTTAAATTACACTAAACTCAGTAGTCAGTGCAGTTCTAGTCCTCCTAACAGTACTGGACAGTACTGTGATTTAATTTTTAAGAATGATTTGCACTGGAAGAGTATTGTAGAGACTAAAATGCGGAGAGGGCTTAACAGAAAATCTGGTGCATCAGAGTGCAGGAACTGCGTACTGTTTGTTTCAATTTAAGTGCAGTCTTGAGAACACTCCCAGTCCACTTACTGCACAGTTGGAGAACAGATCCACCTTAAATATAGCATTTTTTCTATGATCAGTCCAGATTAATAGGTTATTTTGGCAAAGGGAAATGGAGGAAGGGAGGGAAGTAATCCGATGTTGGCAAGATCCTAATCTTAGAGACGTCCCATCTGATGGATGGAGTACAATCCACGAAGTGCTCTCCTCATGGAACCTAGGTAGAGATCAGAAGTCCACGAAAAGTCTTCGCTACAGCAAGGATTCGATCCCAGGTCCTTGGGAAGATAAGCCAATAGACCAGCCTCAACATCATTTCTGAAGTGGAATACGGCGCCGGAAATTGCTTGGTCATTAATAAAGGCGCCAGGCAGCCCTCATTATAACACCTCATCCGACAGACGAGAGTACTGAGATCTTTCCAAATAAAGATAACAGTCAAAAATCATAGATAGGGATTCGAATTCAAAATCTCCCCCACTGCCAATATTGACACCAGGTCCCGCGGGATTGAGATCCAGCAATTCAGTAACTACACAACCCCGTCCTCAAGAAGAGGAGAAACAACTAAGGGGTAACGTAGAGAAAATAAGGTTTGGTTCTGAAATTGTCACAAAATTTTAACTCGTAAGAGTGCAATGAAACAGTTTTTAAAAAAACGCAAAAATGAGTACCAATCACATAAATCCCACATCATTTTCCCGTCACCAGAAACAGATCTAAGCGATGGTAACGGAAGTCGCTCCGGAATATTGAGCATCTGAATATTCAGGGAAGAAGCTTAACCCAAATATCTTTCCATAACACTGCTCACCGCATCAAACAGAGCCCCCGTTACCATTGGGCGAGGAAAGACGGTGAAAGAGGTGTGAATAGCCGCTTGGATGGAGAAGGGTACTTTGGGCTAGAGTGGTAGGGTGACGCTCGAGGCAGGAATTGGTGAGCCATAAGGTCGAGGAGTGGATGCGCCGGCGGGCGGGATGACCGTGAAGCTCTCGCTAGAGGAGCAAGCAAAGAGCACACATGATGTTGGGTCGCAGTGAGCGGGACGTGGAAGTGAGCGAGGTAGGCGAGGTCGAGAAAACAAGCACCGAAATGGATGTAGATAGGGAAGGAGGGGTTAGCTGGAGGGATTAGAGAGGGCGGCAAAGGAGAGATTGAGATGTAGTTGTAGCAGCGGCAGTATAAGGATTAGAGCGAGAAGGGGAGAGATAGGAACGACGAGAGAAAGGGGGATGTGGAGAAAGAAAGTAAACTACGGAGAAGGGGTTAAGAGAGGGCTCAGGGAGAATGCACGGCAACGGTTAGGAGTCGGAAAATATTTGATGTGGAAAAAGGCACACCAGTCCCTAAACTACCTCAAAAATCTTTTTTTTTTTTAAACGAAATTGTGAATTGAAGTTATAACTCATTTAACAAGATCAAATACGTTCATGTTAAAATCAAATACGTTCATTTTTGAGAACCTAACTTAAAGTAACCCTAAACTAGCGTAAAATCTTTTTTTATAAACGAAGTTGTGCATTAATTTATAATTTAACATACAAGATCTAATATGTTCATCATAGGAATCGTAAAATATAGCGCAAAAGTTCATTTTTAGAAACGAACGTAACATAACTCAAAACGCGTATTTTTTTTAAACGAAAGTTTGAACTCGTATAATGCAAGTCTTTTTTTTAGAAACTAACGTACCGTAACCCAAAACTAGCGTAAAATATTTATTTAGAGACGAAATTGTGAACTGATATTATAACTTATTATAAAAGATCTAATATGTACATCATATGAGTCGTAAAATCTAACGCAAAAATCCTTTTTGAGTAACAAACGTAATTTAACTCAAAACGGGTAAAAATCTTTTTTAGAATCTAAAGTGTGAAATAATATTAAAACTTATTGTACAAGATCTAATATGTTCATTACATGAATTGTGAAATCTAACGGAAATTATTTTTTAGAAACTAAACGTAATGTAGCCCAAACAGCGTAAAAATATTTTTTTCAAGAAACAAAAGTGTGAAGTAATATTAAATATTTTCTAATATGCACACCACATGAACCGCAAAATCGATATTATGCACCAGTCAAAAGTTCAATACACGTATTAGAAAGCCTATTATCGCTCAAATAATATTTTTGAGTATTTTGCGGTAAAAAAACTCTTTTGCTGCAGTAATCTTGAGTAATATTTGAGTTCCCAAACTTTTGCGTAAGTAGTTAAAGTTTTACTCTCGGCTAGTTAAATTCGTAGCCTGTACTACAATTTACAACACCGAGGTAGCATGGTATTTTATCACTATATAAAGTCGTTTAGTAAATCAAAAATCAATTATACATCATACATACATACCCATTACGCCGTTCCCTTTCGGAGTAGGCACAGTCAAAATATTTCACTCATTGATACATAATTTTACACCTAACTCTGCTTCAATAATTTCCTCCATACTGACCTACCCTTGCAGACCTCTTTTGCCTCATTTACCCCATACACTGTTTCATACACGCCCTCCTGTTTTTAAGACTCCTAATATTCCTCCTCCGAAGAATTTCCCCAACCACCAACCGCAACTTTCTCGGCCTACCTCTACCCCTCACACCATTCATTCTACTCTCGTATATCTGTTTCGTTATTCGACCCTCATCCATTCTCTCAACATGGCCAAATCAACGAAGCACACTCATTTCATACACGTCCATTACTGGAGCATTTAACCCACATTCATTCATGACCCACTCATTCCTGACCCTATCCATCCTACTTTTGCCGCAAATACTCCTCAGATATCTCATACCCACGGCGTTTAGTCTACTCGTATGTATATCCTGACATACCCATGTTTCACTACCATATAGAAAAGTGGGAAGAAGTACACTTTTGTACACGGCAATTTTCGCTTCCTTAGACAAGCACTCATTCCTTGACATGCTCCACATGCTACCTACCACTTTCCTTCCAGCATTTGTACGCCTCTTTATCTCCTCATCTATTCTGCCATCTTTCGCCATATATCCTTCCATATTATCTATGTACACAAAATCATCCACCAATTCAATTACTTCACAATTCGCCCTCATCACACAATTATTCTCCCCATTCTCCTTATCAAAACCTACTACTTTTGTCTTGCACGCATTTACCTTCAATGCCATTCTCTCCGTTGATTCACAAAACTTATCTAGGAGCTTCTGTAATCCCTGTTGACTGCCTGAGATCAAAACAGCATCATCCGCATATAGAAAAACTCTCATGTTTACATTTCCAATCAAAACACCGTCGTTTTCACTACATGCGTCTCTAGCACATTTATCCATAAATACATCAAAAAGCCATGGAGACATTACGTATCCTTGCTTTACACCCCGATTTATTACAAACCAATCACTCACAGCCCCGTTAACTCTTACACTTGCCTTACTATTGTCATAAATCGCCATCATAACATTCAATAACTGCCCATTCACTCCATAATCTCTCAAAACCTCCCACATCCTCTTTCTATTAACTCTGTCGCCTTCTCTAAATCGACAAACGCATAGTACACTGTATTTCGGACACTTATACATTTTTCTATCACTTGCTGAAGTGCAAAAAGCTGGTCACTACATCCTCTCCCAGGCATAAACCCGCAGTTCACACCCCATATTTTGTCGGAAGTAATATTCCTCACTCTTTTGATTAATATTTTACTGAACACTTTTCCCGGGATACTCAATAAACTAATGGCCTGATAATTATTACATTCGGTCTTTCCTCCCTTCCCTTTGAACAACGGAACGATGATAGCATTCTTCCAATCCGCTGGAACAACAGAAACCTGTAAGCATAAATTATATAGTTCACGCAGTCTACAAATTAGTAATTTACACCCACACTTCAACATTTCACTGGATATCCCATCTATGCCTTCAGCCTTCCCATTTTTCAATATTCTCACAGCCGTTGTGACCTCCTTCTCACTGATATATTTTTCCATCATCACATTCTCACATGCCACTTCGCAAAGCTCATCCTCAACGCCTGCAATATTATTGTACAATACTTCAAAATACTCCCTCCAGCAGTCTCTGCTATTGCTCTCGTCCCACATGATCTCTCCACTTTTGTTCTTTACCGCATTCATTCCCCTACCTTCACCAATCTTAGCCCTTTTCACTCACTTCCAAAACAGCTTTTTATTACCTTCAAAATCACTCTGCATTTTATTAGCTTCATCCGCACGCATTCTTTCTTTGCTCTCTTTCATAACGATTTTGCATTCATTCTTTTTCTTTCTGTAAATCTCAAATGCCTTAGTACGCTCTTCGTCTGATTTGGCAGAAATCATATCCTTGTGCGCCTCTTTCTTTTCTCTGACTGCAATTTTCACTTCTTCATTCCACCAAGCATCACCTTTCGTTCTTCCTACCACTCCTTTTCCACATACACCTTCAGCATATTCTGCAGTCACTCCTTTTAAACACTCCCACGCATCATTTACGTTCTCGTTTCTGATATGCTCCTCCCATTCTCTCTGCTTCAACCATAGAGCATCCTCAAGCATGTAACCATACCGCATTCTTACCTCGCTGTCTAGCAACCTTTCCACTTTTACTCTCAAATGCTTACGCACAGCATTCTTTCTTGGTACCCACTTTCTGCCCAGATTCACTTTGGAAAGTACCAAATAGTGGTCTGTTCCACATTCAGCACCCCTCATCACTCGCGTGTCCCACACTAACTCTCTCAATCTCTCATCATACACAATAAAATCAATCATGCTTTTACAAACGCCCCTTTGCCAAGTATACATATGTATTCTCTTATGTTTAAGCCATGTATTCGACACAAACAATACTTTTTCCAAGCACACAGTCACCAAGTTTTCACCAGTATCATTCAATCGGGGGTCACCAAAAGGCCCAACCACTCTCTCAGATGCATCCCGCCTCACACCAACCCACTCATTCATGTCACCTAGTAACATTATTCCCTCACCAGGATCACAATCATTCAAAACCTCTCAGTTTTTCCAAAAACTCATCTTTCACACTGTCACTCTCTCCATCCACTGGTGCTTAGCACGCCACAATCACAACTCTCCTAATACCTACTTTCATGCAAACCCAGAGCAATATAGGGGATACTAACTCGTACTTCCTTACTAGCAACTTAGCTCTCTCATTAAGAATGAGTCCTATACATTGCCTTCTGAGTACATTATCTTCAACTCCTGACCACAATGCCAGACTACCGCCATCTAATGTAACAGCACCCCCCCTTACGCTTAGTTTCACATACACACAAAACATCCATTCGTCTCACTTTCATTTCATTCAGCAACTCATGCTCCTTTCCATACACTCCTCTCACATTCCAAGTACCGAGAGTACAGTTCGTTTCCAGTCCGTATCTTGATGGGCCAACCTTATTCAGCTTCCGCCACCCATCGTGGCTTCGGCTGTCTGAGGCAACATTTTGACGTTTAGCAGGAAGTTTTAATAGAGTATGCAAGGTTACCAGCCGTCGCAGTACCCGCACCACGTGCAGCTTTCCCTGCTAACAATTACGGCGCTCTACCGGTCAGTTTTGGCACATTTTCGCCAGTATGCCACAAGAGAAACCAAAGCATAGTAATACCCTAGGCCCGCTTTCCCTATTCTGTTCAACCTAGGATCCCTTCTGAAAGGACTACCTTGAGAGTATGCCCATATCAATTATATGAGTACAAAATCTTTTAAAAGTTCAATAAATGCCGTGAGGATTTTTTGTATTCTTCTTATTGCTTAGTCATGTAAGTAAACGACTGTGAAAGTTTTACTAACGTATAAATGCAGCGATATCATAAAAAAATAGCATGATGGTATGCAAACATCAAGAGACTAAACAGGCAATAAATGTAATGCCGGATTCTTTTCTGAATAAACGAAATGACTGTTACCAACATTTACTACTTTTATCTCTCCCGTTCAGAATAAACGCGCATTTCTACTGGTATTTAGTACACTAATAACATAATCACTATTATGGCGATAAATTGCTTTAAATATTCCACAGATGAAACCATGATAGAATAATTTTCACTTCTAATCTTTCTTCAGAAGAACATGATCGAAGCCCATGCATGTAGCTTGTGAGTCGCAGTTGGCCGACCCCGGGATAAAAGACGCCGTGTAGGGAAGTGGTTTGAGGGGATGTCAGGAAAAGGAACACGTATATGGCGCGGTGACCTTGAGAAGGAAGGGGGAGGTTTGGGGGTGAGAGGTTGGGAGAAAGGCAAGCTTAAGCAAGCTACGAACCTTTTCCCAGGTCTGTGGACGGCGGCCGGGAGTGGGACACGTATGGGAGAAACATGAAGACGGACCGATGAGAGACAGGGTTGGAAGCAGAGAACTGTCACAGGATTGAGGGCTTGGTGCATTTGAGAGACATGGTGGACAGAATATGCAATTACCCCGTGAGTTGGTACTGTGCATAAAAATCATGAAACTACTGGCTATGGTATCAATGAAAAGTGACGGTGGAATTAGGCAGTTTATTTATTTTCATTTATCTATTCGAGAAAAACATCACAAGGTACAGGGTAGATAGTAAAAATAACTTTTTTGGGAATGTCATACGGCTAGGCTAGCTAAGAAACTGGAAGATAAAGGTGAAAGGGTCGATGTTCTCGGGAAGGTAATTTATAAGAGAGGAGAGATGAAAAATAAGGCAAGTGATAATCTGGGAGTAGGGATATGGAGCAATAAGTGAGTCCTGGTAGGTCGGGTGGGTATTCTGACATTTTTCAAGGAAACAAGGTCGGGGCAGTCAATGGTTGAGTTCAGTGTGCTACGGATAAGTTGAAACTAAGTTTTAAGGAAGATATTATCAAGTTTATTAACGGAGAATGAGGACAAGACAGAATTAGTAGGTTTTGATAATTTGATACTATTTTTCACAATATGTGCGAGGAAGTTAGCGATATGTTGCAGAGATTCAGCACCAATAGGGTCTGACATCGACCAAATAGAAGGACAGCATGAGAGAATAGGAAGAACAATACATGAGACATTGCAGCAATTGAGCGATAACTGAAGTCATGGACGACAACACGTACGAGAGAATAGTCGTGCAGATGGATAGATGTTTACCCCTCAAGGGTTTCCACCAGATTATGAGATCACCACATCTGCTGACACCCTAGGGGTGGATATTGAAAAAAGATGGCCAAAATTCATACAGAACTTTTTCCTAAGTAGAGGCAGAAACATCGCATGGTAGTTCTTCATTGACGGATGCATGAAGAGACTCATTTCCTATGTTTCAGTTCCTACGCATCAGCAACATACGAAGGCTCAAATGTTTACAAATTTTGCAAATAATGCTCACCTTCAATTTTCTGTGAAAACCACCAAAGTTGGTGTAAGGTTGAGGAATACAAAATGATATTGAGCAAGAAAACTGTTATCGTCCATATTTTTCTTAACGATTACGTGGTTATAGCTACTTAAACGGTATGACAATAAAACCAAATGGCAGACGATATTTTCATTCAATTTTTCCCAACTACGTAGGAAAAAGTTAATTCATACAAAGATGGACTTTGAGATATTCAACTGTAGTACTTTGCAAAATTTTAATGAAGTTAATCACACAGGTTAGCTGCAATCGTTAACGACCCCGAAAACATTTTTTAAGAGACTTTATTATTGCCAACAGGGGAGCCACTGCAGGGCTGTTCTGTCTGAGATGTCAGATATTAAAGCAATTAATATTTTCCCATTACATTCAGGTCAAGGATGATAGGTTACTTGGGCAATTTCAGGAGTTTATACCAATAGGTTGTAGCCTTGATTTATATCGAAGTTGTTAGGGCTCCAGATAGATTTTAATGGCTTCCATAGCAATCACATGGCGGTACCCCTGCGTTCGGCGTAGCATACAGGTTTTATCACATTCAATTGCTTGGTAAATGTTGATGCTGTACTCTGCAACCGCCAATTTTTCTGGTAGACTAAACTAATGGTTTCACATGCTCTCGGAGCCTTGTCTCCAAACCATTTCCCTGTCCCAATATGAATTGAGGTGAATATCTGTCTGACGGTAAGGGACGCAATGGCCAGCCACGATGGACACACCGTTTACCCTCCACCACCGAAGTTAAGAATCGTAGGACTCGGTTTGAAATCCGAAAGGTGATCATTTGATTCATCTTACGTATTGACACTCTTGTTAGAATGTGAAAGATAGAAAGTGAAAATGACCTTAACCATCTAAATGCGTTAATTTGGTATACTATACATCTAGCGACACAGCTCTTGCAACATGGAGGACGATTGAAAGGAAATATTTCTCATATAACTTGATTGATCAGTGGTGATAGGGTTTCTAAAGAAAGAAAGGTGGGCTGAAATAACCAGGTTTGCGTTAGCTTTCTATAATGAAAGGATCCACGTTTCTCAGTCACAGCATCCAACTCACCGGACGGTTAACTGAAGTTATCTCATCATACTTCCCAACTAGACATGCAGAAATCGAGGAAAAACATTCTCCTACCATAGTGAAATCATACAATTCTTGGCACGAATACAAGAATTACGACGATCGTTATTCGCCTTTTACTTCAGATAGAGGAACGTTCTTTTGTTGGCAACAATGGAGATCAGCTTCAATGAAGACTTACGATAACATGAGCTTCTAGTAATTTTTCCGAAATCTGAAAAACAAAACTTTCATACATATAAACGCAACATTATAGAGAAAAGCATAGATAGAAAGTAATTTATACCTTGAAAATAAAACGAATGATGACTACAATGATGGAATTGGCAACCAATCTCATCATATACAGTTCATTTACAACTGGCCTTTAAAGTACCTTAAAGGATGAAAAACCTAGTATTGAAGTAGAAAAGGGAATACATTTTGCTCCACATATTTACAGAGTTCACTGCTAATACTCAGAGCAAAATCAGTCTGTTTTTTTAAATATTCGAATGGAATCTCCTCATTAAATTACGCCACGTCGATAAATTTTCCGAAAGAGAAAGTTTGGCCTAAAGAATTCAAATATTTAATGAGGGCTCCGGGAAAAGAAAAAGATTTTATTGACTATCGGCAACACTCACTTAGCAGGAACAACAAACGAACGATGCGATAAAATAAACGTTTTCAGAAATAAATCAGTGAAATTTCGGCTCTCCACTGATATAAAATACAAATATCTAAAGTTTCAACTCTTATTTATTTGAACGGGAAAAATAATCACAAAGGAAATGGTTCCAGGCTTGACTTTGTGGAAGTAATTCATAGTAACTTAAATAAAACTTTGTATACTCCACTATAGGTTTGATAACACGACCCGGGTTTCGAAACTTCATGTCATCTTCAGGTGCAAATACAACATCTGTCACTCTATATATACAGGTTCGTGGTAGGGGAGGGGAAGGAAATGTGATCATGGCTCCTCACCATCTACCCAAACCATACCTCTTACAGTGTAAATTGTAGTTGAATTTCCCAAAACACAAACGATGACTTTTTCCCCTCTCCACCCCCTAACCCTTTCCCACCTCCAAGCATTCCCTGCCTCCCACAACCCCTCACCCCCCCCCTCTCCCAGATTCCTTCCCCTCCCCTACAATGAACCTGTATATATAGAGTGACAGATGCTGTATTTGCACCTGAAGATGACACGAAGTGTCGAAACCCGGGTCGTGTTATTACACCTATAGTGGAGTATACAAAGTTTTAATTAAGTTACTAGGAAAAGATATTGCTGTTTGATTTTTCAAAATTAGCGCGCGGGTATAATACACAATTTTCCATACACAAGTCATTTTTTCCAAGAAAAGCGTAAAATTTCTCCGTTTCCCCATGAAAAAGAAAGGTAAAAGAATATTAAAATACTGATATTTGACCTACATGTCCTTCCATTTGGTAAACTAAGCTAGATTAGTGCTTATCGTGCACGAATTTAAAGGCTTACTAAGAGTAAATTGCTGTCATCTACCACCTTTGGGTGAGAACAGATTGGATTGCTTAGAGTCACGTGAAAGTTCGACCTGCATTATTAAAGATCTCCAAGTGTAATTATCATGAGTGTCATTCAGAAATATCATTTTCCATTCGGATAACTCAAAAAAATCAATGTCTCCTTCAGGTGAAGGAAGTTATTCCTGCAGGAATTGATATGATTTCCTAAGAATCAACCCACTCAGTTCTATGGATTTGGAATGGAAAAGTTCTCGCAAATTAATCCCATCTCCGGGCAATCTATTGATCACCGCCTCTGCTAAAAAAATTCAAACGTCACGATGAAGTCGATCAAGCGCGGTAAAGCAATGATTCAAAAGACATCCGGGGAAGTTGACTTGCCACCTGAGGGGAAAATATCGCGGGTATCGACGGTGAAAATAAATGCTTGTACCCCTTCATAAGTCAGACCTGTTTATTATGACATCCAAAAGCCATTGAAAAAGGGAGCTAGACTTGTTCTCAGCTACCAGGATTCTTAAACTTCCACAATGATTTTCCAATGCGAGCCCGCTTGGACCGAATGAGGAGTTAAGGGGCTAAGTTGCAAAATCTTTTATATTTATCGAATATTTAAGTGAAGCCATTGGAAGCCATAAAATAGACATGCCTTGGCCACAAACAAGAGGGAAAAAAAGATGCGCAAGATAGAAGCGTTTTATTTTCAGCATGTTCACCCCGGAGTAGAAATTACACCGAATAAATAAAAAAGAAACCTAACAAAGGAGACAGTAATGTATGATAATTATTATTTTTTTCTATTGACTCTTCTTATTATTCTTTTTGAAATTATGTTATTTCATAAGAGTTCTTGCTATTTTATTTGTTGAAGTGTTATTAGACTATTTTGGCTGGGAGGGAGTTGTGATGAGGGATTGTTGAGAGAGATGACATATTGAAGGGGGAGGGTCTGCAACGGACTCCCACAAGAGTGTGAGATTTTATCACAAGACAATTGAGGATTTAGTTAAAAGTGGCCAGAAGTTAAAAGATGCATTTGTTCTAAAGACGAAAAAATTATATTTCTAGCAATATGAGCCTCTAAGTATGCAACCATTAAGAAGTGCATGAAGCATATTCTTCCATAAGCGTGATGCATGGATAACAGCAGAACTATGGGACTGAAGTCTGGAGGGAAAGACGTTATAGAAGCCGATGAGGATCACACAATCCCAAGAATAAGTCGTGCTGTTAGTTGTAGAGAAAAAAGGTCTAACGCAAACGCTGCAAAGCCTGAAACTTTACGAACAATGTTGAGACACCTTGGCTAAAACAATCCTGAAAATTAATGAATGACAAGAATTTCCAAGAACAAAGAAAGCAAAATGTCGAGTAAGTAACGAAAAATACTACCACATGAAAAAGAGACGGAAAGAAGTTTAAAAGCTAGCGGAGCTAAAAAGTAGGCAAGGTGGAGAGCCTTTCAGTCAATGGATGCAATTGATGACTGATTGTAATTTAGGTAAGAAGTGGATTTTTAAAAATGCCAAATTTAATGAATAAGATTACCTGTCAGTAGTATGATGACTCATCTTATCCGGCCATTGACATACCCGAGCGTCTACGGGGTTCGAACCATAGAAGGCCCGGCCCCATAAGCGCCATTCGGCCCTTTCCTCCCACAGAAATTATTAATTTTCAAAATTGACACCAAAGCAGAATTTGTATTTTGATACGGAATGCTATATTCATCCATTCTATAACTAGTTAGATAAATATATTTGTGATTTTCAAACAAAAAATTAAGTTTTTTCTTTCATTCTAACCGTAGTCTTACAGCTAAAATATTCAGATATCTAAAGTCGTGAATAATAAAAAAGAAAACTTTGTTCGATTCCTCCGATTTATTTTTATAGTAAGACTAGTTTAGACGCAGCCGCGTCATCCTCAGGTACCTGACTGAAGGTCATCTTGAGGTTGAGATCATCTGAATTCGTATTTGAGCCAATAATTATCAATGTCAAAAAACTTGCTTCTCATTTTTCAAATGTTCAGCCCTTTTTCCCTCCTCGAAAACCCGTACGAATTAGAATGAAACTACGTTGCTGGGTCGTGTCTAGTATTTTGGTGAGCGCGAAAATGGTTCAACCTTGCACTGGGATGACTATTGGATTGGAATTACTCCATGCCAGGAGATGGTTTGCCCGGTTTTTAGTAGTTGTGGATGAGAATCGGCAGTTGAATACGTAGAAGTGAATAAATGCGCGACGCTGTACTCCCAATCCAAATGATGAGATACTCTTCAGTGGTTCAAGCATCAAGCTCACCTCTAGAAGCATTCCGGCTAACGATCTTCGGCTCACTCGACAAAATTTAGGTACCAGGGATCTCCCGCCATTGCGTCTGTACTCGACGCAGGCAGTGGATCTCCCTGGACGGTAGCAGACATTGTTCACGCCAAACCAGACATCCTCCCGGTATCCCATCCACGACCTTGGATGTCGGGAGAAAGGGGAGAAAAAATACACAGCAATCAGTAAAACACGGTCGTCCTGGAAGGATTAAGTGGAGACGTCAGAGAGAGAGAGATGGAGTGGACGGCCAACGTTGAACGTGGTCGTCCGGCGAAAAACAGGGAGGGTGGACGGGGAAGAGGGGATGAAGAGGGGTGCATGGGACGTGCTTCGGACGATGGGCACGGGGATGGAATATTACAGAGCCGAGGAGATGGGATTCGAAGACCGAGGACATGGAGAGCGAGAGGGCCAGGCGAAATGCTAATTCCAACATCGTTTTTCGACATTGATTTTGCAACGTATTATATCGCGCACGGTTTTACAACATATCCCGCATTGAATCGTATATCACCGACACCAGAATTTTTTATCAGCATGAAAAACATTTTAGTGGTCCGCCCGGACGAAAAATTATTTTACCGACTTTGATATCTTAAAAGCACGCGTTGTTGATGCATGAATACAAATATTCACTCGCATACCGCTTTTACAGCAGGGTTACAATAATCCTATATTTCAGTTTTTGAAAACGGTACGTAAATTTATCTGCATACGCTTGAGGGTCCGAGTCTTTTACGATACACCAAAGATGATCATTTAGGTGAATATATATATATATATATATATATACATATATATATATGCAGAAAGTAATTTTTTAAATGATTTCTATACTTCTCGTGTCCTTGATCAATTTTCTTAATCACGGACAGGCAGACTCTAACATATAAGCCTGTGGTATTTACATACATCGCCCATGCTTATGTGCCATTACTTATCGCGCGACATCATATATCCACTTCAATTTATGTATCATATATTTATCATTTCATTCTACCACTGGAGATCGTCAAGTTAGGCAAAATATGCTCACAATAATTATAAACAGTGTCACAAGCAAAGCATGTATGGGGTACGCGCTATGGGATATACTATAGGTTAATTTAAACACCAAATCTTTAAAGTTCGTTTGAAACAGATAATTCTGTCGATGTTGGAAAACACCAATGTATAAGTGTCGTTTTGATCATGAGCATAAAATAATGGATATTTAAGAAGGAAAAAGACAGGTCGGTTCTCATGTATACAAAAACATGATAATTGTATGACACTTATTGTATATGCTGGAAAGTAATAGCACCATGTGTATTCCTGTGCTTTTTTACATCCGAAAGCTTACATTTCTAACCATCGATACAGTTTCGTAGCCTATAAGTGCTCCATGTCCCCAAAACTTGGAAAATCAGAGGAATATGAAGCAGAATCTCGTGTCAGCGAAATTAAAGCTCATTCAACACACCATAGAGATGGCTGCGGTTTACAACGTAGATGTAGAGCGCACTGTAACACATTTCGCACTTCGTCAAATTATGTAGCCTACATCCCAAATCGCATTTTCAGGAGGATGAGAGACAAAATGCGATATAATCGAATTATTGTAGTATATGTATCGCATTGTTGCTCATTCTTGAGGGAAGAGTGTTTGTAGGTGGACACATCGTATGTGAAACAAGGTTGACAGAATTCAAGAAAGTTAACGTACTCTTCCTCAGTTACTGAAGAAACCATTATTCAACGGTGGATAACGAGTTCAGAATTGCACCCGTATCGTTCCCCTGTAAGTGACTGAATAGCGCCACAATATTCCGCCTTCCAAAGTACTTTTGTCATCGCCAGGCACTACGCACCATCGATTTGCACGAGATAAGCATGTTGTAGGAGCGCTCAATCGACTGTATTTGGCACATTAAATCTGGCCAGGACGCGATAAACACCAAAGAACTGATCGTTGCCCCAATTTAATTGGAACGCTTTATACATGACAGGGTAATTACACGAACTATAAACGTCTCTGGGATTACCTACCTAATAATGCGCCTTACTATTCGGAAATCGAGGTTAGCTCAAGGCTATGCCCATTCAATAACTATACATCAGTTTCATACTCGCTTAGCAAAAGCATTCAGGAAAAGAGGTTCAGACTAAAGGTTTTTGTGAATCGATGTACAAGTGTTTACATTAAGTTAAAAACTATTGAAATAGTTTTCCAAACCAATTGAATAAAACAACGAAGTTATCTCATTCCAGGAATATACACCTAAACGAGCCAGTAACTATCATCCTGAAATTGAAAAATCATCTTTTTAACATCATTAAAGAACTAAAGTGAATAGCCATGAGTTCACAATCACTATTGAGTTGCGACAGGATACTACTGCTATAGTCCACACACGGAAATTTCACTATATACGCGGAAATAACCGATAACAGTCTCACAGGGCATGACTATAATGGATAGGCCACGAGCCTTTTTGAACCCTGGACGGAAAGATTTAACAAGCGAAATTAATAAAATGTAACGGAACGCTACATTTTTTTATGAAAACAGCTTCGGTAAATGGAAAAATTCAGCATCCACACTTAAAGAATACAATTAAGTTCTTTTCCACAGAATTTTATTTTGTGTGGTACAACGCGTTTCACCGACTTGCGGCATCATCTGGTACAAAATTCAGCCCAAACAGTACAGTTATATACACAAAAAGGCAAAAAAAAAGGGGGGCTCCCTTTCTCTCCCCCTTCCTTCTTCCTTTTTGTGTATATACCTGTACTGTTTGGGCTGAATTTTGTACCAGATGATGCCGCAAGTCGGTGAAACGCATTGTATTACACAAAATAAAATTCATGTATTGCACAAAAAAAATGTGGAAAGGTACTAAATTGTATCCTTTAAGTATGGATACTATTAACTTCCACGAAGTGAAGCCTGAATCTGTAGAGTGTATTAGGAAAAATTCAGGTCCGTAAGTTTCGGTATGACATTGAGAATAGGATTTTAGAACCGCGCTGTATCACCAATAATGATAGAAGCGACAAAAAAATGGAGATCCACAGCCAGAGTGATAATTATAAAGGTTCCTTCTTTCCACGCGTCAAATAGATTATAACAAAAACAGTCGAGGCACTAACACTAACTAGGAACACCGCTAAACGTACAATTAACCATGGACTTCTCCCCATACATTTCCATATTGTCTCTCATTATATGCCAGGTGTCCCAAAACCCCATGCCAAATGTCCCAGTGACACACGATGATTAATCAGGTAGTGAGCAGATATGTATATAGCATCTAATTATTAGCAGCTTTATCTAATTATTCACAGTATAACCTTTATATTATCGCAGCTCAACTTCAAAACCTCATATACCAAAACCAGCTGTTTAACTAAGCTAAGAGGCGGCAAAAGAGTGATTATGAAATTCCTGTGCAAATTTAGAGAGCAACGGGATAGTATCATTGACTCTTCACCTACACTACTCATTCCCTCTAAAAACAGCGGAATAAATGAAGTAAGACCATTTTTTTATGCGAGTGTTAAAATTGTAATATCCATCCCGAACCAACCATCGCATCGATTTACTTAAAAGGCTATGGAAAAATCCCAGACAGTTATCTCGGTGATTACACCTGAGAAGGAGAACATGACCATATGAATAAAATAATTAAATATTGTACAGTAATAAAAAGTTTCCACCTGGACTGGGATTAAATACATATTCACAGTCCCTACGGTTAACTATTTCACCATGAAAATCAAACATTTGCAAACAAATATTCCTAATTTTCAAGGACTATCAATTAATACAAATGAAAAAATATATAAGAAGCTTTCTTAATTACACAATAACCCATGGAAAATGGAAAATATAGACTTATGAATAACAACAATCGACGCTCGTTTCAGACATATATGATGCCGTTAACTTCAAGTATCAGTACGTTGTTTTTACACCTTGGCTCTTCCCTACGCTATGGAAACGACTAGAATTTCATAACACGAGAACGGGGCCTGTTTTCACCTAATTCGGTCGCAGCTGAGCAGTTAACTATACTCTGCTTGACTCAATGAAACTCTAGGTAACAAAATGCCACCATTTATATACAGACAGATAATTCAGTGATCAAATCAAAGCAGAAAACTCGAATGATTTGATAAACAACGTGCCAGACGTTGGATTAATTTAAAATATTTCTCTATTTCACTGTCATCTTTCTCCAACCTATTAATACAGCTAACATTAATACCGCATATAATCTCCATAAGGCAGTTCCTTCATGAAATAAAAATACAGCCACGATATAGAAAATTCAAACAAAGTTTGGTGATCGATGAAGATGAGACGAAAGTAGAATAAACGCCAAGGACGGGAAGGAGAGAGGCGTGGGCAGAAATTTTCAAATTCCAATAACACAAAAAAGCACGATAACTAGATGAAATAATTTCTCACTACCTCCATATTCTATTGTAGCAAACAAGGTTTCGACACAGATGACATATGAATTTTTTAAGCTGATAAAGATATTTTAGATGCTGAGACCAAGGTCGGAAACAATAAAAAGAGTGGAATTAACGAAGTGGTAAATCATTCATGTTAACCAGCTGCTCTAAGTCAAGCTGGACACATTGACTTGAGATCCTACACATATTTCTAAAAACATCGAAAAATAACAACTTATCACATGGGCAACAAGGAACATCATTAACCTTTTACATGCGTGTAAACGAAGAATGAAATGAGTATGGCAAGATAAGGAAGAGGAAGACCCAAGGTCTGAATTACGAAACGTTCGAATGAGGAATGGGGTATAGTCGTAAGGTAGAGAAACTCACGATGGCATGCAGGAGGGATGTCAGTTCGCTTGTTAGAAGGGAGAAGGGAGCAGGGAAGGAGCCGGGAGAGGAAATCGACAGAATTTGGCGTGAGAGAGAGAGAGGCGGTGAAGGCGCTAAGGAGCGGCGCCCGGGATGCGCCGTGGGACGTTCGAAATAAAACGAATATCCGATTCCAGAAGGTTAGAGGAGGGAGTCGAAGAAGTCAGCAGGAAAGGGAAGCACAGGGAAAGGGATGGGAAGGATGAGGAATACGTAAATGGGACGGCGTGTTATTTTTTAGCAATAGGACTGTTTTAATGGATAGAATGAGGAAGGGACTTGACAGAAAAAAGGATGAAGTAACGGGGGGGGGGGGTGTTCGAGGTGGAAACAGGCTTCCGATGGCGAGAACCAAGAGGCTTTATTCCATACTGGGCAGTGTGGCGGGCAGATTGGCGGAGAGTTTTCGGTGCTGCGGGAGTGATAAAGGAAGTAGTAGGAAGTAGGTTGAGAGGCGGGAGAAAGGGAAGGGCGGGGGATTTAAGAGTCGGGAAGAAGGCCGGGGCTCGCAAGCCGCGGATCCGTATGTGTCTGGAGGATCATATAACATTCATGACGGCGAATAGAAAAAGATGGAGACTTTAAAGAGGCGGAAAGGAATAAAAAGAAAAGCAGAGAGAGGGTGGAAGGAAGGGAGGTAAGGTAGGAGAAGATAAGAAGGGGGAAAGGGAGAGAAACGGCTGGAGAGAGGGTACGTTAGAGGTAGAAGGATAAGGACCGTTGTAAAGGGTAGGGGGAGAAAGACTGGGGGGGTGAAACTCTGTCGGGTAACAGCGTTGGGAGGGAAAGCACTGAGAGGGAAGGGTGGTAGAAGCGAGAGAGGGGTGGGGAAAAAAGACGGGGAGAATTGAAGGGCGGGGTGGTGGGGGAAGGCGCCAGGTCTCACGAGTTGAATTTTGAAAGGATGCTGAGCGAATAAGGTTTTCCTGGGAAGCCAGGGCGAGGGGTGGGGGGGGAGGAGGAGAAAGCAAAAAAAAGCGTAAGGGATAGAGAGAGAGAAGGCCTTTTTGAGCGCTCTGTGGAAGGGAGATTCGCCGGAAAAGGTGAGGAGGGGAGAGTTGAAAAAAATATATTTAAAAAAACCCTCTTTTCACCCAAACCGCGTTGTCGTACTTTCTCCGTTTATCCTTCTCCACTCCCCAACATACAATCCTCACCTTTTCTCTCTCTCCATCTCCCATCCAAGTGCGTTTCGACGCAGTTTCTTTCACCTTCGCGCTTTCGTGAAGGTTTTATATCACCACTGGTACCACGCGGGCCATTCATTCTGACGAAAAATAATAATATGAATCGCTCGCCGTTTTTCTTTCACATAAAATCCGTCAATGGAGGTGCCACCCCTATCTGCTTGGTTCTTTTTCCGCGACCCTGCCTTGAGATACATATCTCTCCGCTCGGTATGCTCTGGAATTCCTCGGGTTCCTTTTGATCAGCGGGAGAGAGAGAGAGAATATATACTTTTCGCATTGCCCACGTGCGTGCGAGTATCCCCAGGGGAGAAATATCTTTCAATTCTCTGATTGAATCAACTCAGGAATTTCCTCATACGCTGACGCCGGCGGTATAATATTAATCTCGCTCATTTCCAAGAGCACATCCCATGGCAGGATGACTATCCTGTTTCTTTCATTTGTCTTCATTCATTCCATCTCCCTTGTTTGCTTTTCGGGAAGATTTTCATCATCTAAAATTGATCATTTCATCTCAGGGAAATGGTTGCGGTGTTATTATTTCTGTGGATTCTAAGACGTACAATTGCGGCTCATAAAATAGGTTTTGTATCCGATAATAAGCAGTTTTATTTGAGTTTATACGCAAGGAAAATACACAGACAGGTACATGTGTACAAGTATAATTTCCCTCGTATGGCAAAAATATTTTTCAAATCTCTAACTAAAGTTTTTAATTTGAAAGTTCTCTATATTCCACAAATTTCCCCGAAACCAAAGAGAAAAAATTATAACTGAGCGTTACCACATGCAAGAGATGTTTGAAAAATACGTATCATTAATGAATTCTATTGAACAGAAGAACTAGATAAAACTTAACATCGCGTAGGTAATAAGAGGATAATTTTCCACTCAACGGCGGAGGGAAATTAAGGTACCGAGGGTAGAGAGAGGAAATCGATTCGCAGATTAGTGGCAAGGAAAAGAAGTAAGAGGTTCGCAGAGTAAAAGAGGTAAAAGCAGACACAAAGAATAAGTTTGTGTGCGCGATGAGGGATAGTTTTTTTCGTTTGACACCCATTCGAATTCTACAGAAATGGGTATAAATGCTAAAAGGGTGATCTCCGTATCGATAAAAAGAAAGCACCTAATACTGTATTCCATGCTATTCCGAGGCGTTTTTACTGTTTCCCCCTCTCACGAGTGGGTTTAACGGCCGATTTTGAGTCGCGAGTGCATACGGGGAAGCCAGTATCACTCGAGACCTAAAAGGTGTGAATTTCATATATATATATCCGCCCCGCACACACCACCAACGTATGCATTTCCTACTCTTACCATGTTCCCTTCCATCTCTTCTCTCGCTTCACCCTCTATACGAATCGTTTTCCTCCACATACAAACACACACCCACCTTTTTCCTTTCGAAGGGCGTCCTCACTCTCCTCCTCTCCCTCCATCCTCCTCGCACTTCATAACGTCCTTTTTAAAAAAGTGCTTTCTTTGAAGACGCGGAAGACATGAATAATGATTCGTTTTCCTGGTGACCCTATGCGCTTGCTAAAAGGCGCGGGCAACATATACCCTTAAAACTTCCTCCCGCGCGCACCCACACACACCACCCGCCAACATTGACGTGCGCCGAAGATTAAAAGTTCATGTGGGTATTCCAGGGGCCGAGCTAGCTCACCCTCTCCGCACCCTCCGCGAACCGGTCTCACTTTTTTTTATTCACCCCCACCCACCCTCGAGCACTCAGAACTTGCGCGGCGCTCAAAAAGAGCACCGCACACCGAAAAGGAAGAGTATGAGAAGAGAGCAGAGTATATATATAAACTTAGAAAAAGGGAGCACCGTCCTTAATTCAGCTGATTCATCAGGCTGTCATGAGTATCGCGACGCCATCATGTATTTCGTCGAACTTATGCCATAAATTCTCAGCGAGGAATTGATGGAAACTTAATATTCATCGCCACATTCAAACGCCCCCTCCCTCCCAACAGATAGCTACTCCTCGTTTGCGTTCCGTCAAATATTAACACGTCCTGCCCTGCGAGCGTCCGAGGTTAAATTACGAGCAAGGGCTCACAGAATTGACGCCCGTATTTAAAAAGTACTATTTTAAAAAGTCGCGCGCACGCTACATGTTTGGGGAAAAAAGGATTCAATTGCTATGAATATTTATCGCGAGGCGGCTTTTTATCGATACACAGAAAAGTAATGATAGTGCAATGTATACATTAAGTTACACATTCTATACACACCGTGGACGACTAAATTTTCCTGCAACATCAAAATTTATATTATAATTTTAAAATCCCAGCACATAACTGTCAACTCATGGACACATGATATCGTGTATCTTCGGTACTATACAATCAAATTATATCAAATTCATCTCTGAATGTACCTACATTTACAGATAGACCAATCGATCACTCAATATTCTTTAAAGCTGTATTCAAATTTAAATTCTCATAACCCAAGGCAGGCATATGGAGGAATACACAAAATTGCGATGCAGGGAAGTAAATGAATTTTTTAAATATCAAAGAAACTGCAAGTCATTACGAGTATAATTCTAGCAATATTTCATACATTTATTAGATCATCATGGAGAAAAGTTTTCAAAAGTCTATACATAACCGAAGTACGTCCTATTACGTACGTAACTATTTCCTCATAATTTTTCAATAATTGAACAGGCTACTGTATATGAAAACAGTGTATCTTTTTAGGTGAACAAATATGATAGCGGATCAAGAAATTGATACTGAAAAATAAATAAGGCTCCAATAATTTTTTTGTTGGTGGTAATCAAATTCAACTCAGCAAAATATAGATGCCTGCGGTGATGGAAAATTCAATAAATTTTGATTCGGTCTTTTATGAATATGAATGAAAGTTTCAATGAATCAGATTTAATGTGTGCTCTCCTGAAAATAACTTAAGCACGATTCGAACAGGGAGGTCATCTGCTGCAAGCACCGTTATTGCAAATAGCGAACAATGAAGAATGTTTGAAAAAATAAGTTTTTTTTTGTTTTTGGCGTAATTATATCCCCTAAATGAACCCGTAAAATAAGGCATACAGGACACTTCAAAGGAGTGCGTAATTCAGAGTGGCAAGGAAAAATTCAACCCTATTAATGCACCACTAGTAATTAACAATTAGAAAGGCAAACCAAAACTCCGGTAATGTAATTGATTCGTCTGTCTCGAACATTTTGCATTTGAGATAATGTATAATGCACCCTATAATTCACTTATTCCATGTCAACAATGATTTCCATCCACATAGCTGACGAAAATTACACCAATTCACCAATCACCTTCATACAATCACCATGCGTATGGAAAGACGGTATCTAAAGACAAATAATACATTTCTTCAGGAGTATACTAAAGCACATTCACCCACTGATTCATATAATATGCATTTAGAGGCCTTCGTTCCGTTACGATGCCACGTCCTAAAATAGTTTCACATTTATTAGTATTAAATGCGAGTATATTACTTTTTTCTTAGCTTGCCACGGCTAAGAACGGCTAATTAGAAGCAATGACAATTTTTAACGATTTAAAAAATGAGACTGAACAACAATGTTCTCAATCAACGAAAAGTTGCAAGAATTTCGAAAGAGTATTAGCCTAGCTACACCCGATTCTATATCCAAGTATGAAACAATTTAAGTTCTATGGCATGGCTGTATTTTTGTGCCATTAGTGGTAGGTTGATACATTTTCCTTAAGAAAAATTATAGCAACTGAAAATGTTTATGCCAAGTACCACCATGTAATTTTACATTTATACTCATCTTCAATCTTCAATCTTAATTTTTCTTGCGCAAGAGATATTGCCTAGATGGGCTTTTGGTGGGTTCCACAGCTTCCATAGTTCATGTATATGTTTGTACGCTATATCATTTTGCGCAATGTTTCAGAGGATTTAGCCTAGCACTACACTTGGCTCGATGTAATAAAGCTCCATAATGCAGGCGGAAAAAATACAACCGACATAACTTTTGTAGAAAACAGTTATTTTGGAAATCAGTAATGGCATAAGAAAATAAATGTGCACTCTGATTTGCACGAGTGAGTAGTTATTTCGAGGTATTTATTTAATACAAATCCAGCCAAAATTAGGTCTCATATTGCTAGCAACTATTTTCCTAGAAAAATGGCAAAAAAGGTACATTCCAAATGGCAAAAATTCTTATCCATGCTCCCACATAAATTTTATTCCCTCGGATATCCCGCAAAAACTTTTTGAATTAAAGGTTTAGCAACATGGACAACATTGGTAGTAATTACATGACCCATAAAATTAAATTGAAAGCGACGATGCACCGTTGAAGAAAAATATGCCACAGATGTTTTCGCCATCAAGCTAGAAAGAAACACCTTCATTTTCAATGCCATGCATCAGACGATATGGCTATGTCATTAAAAATTTATTTTTTATTCAAATAAGTGTCTTTTATTCTAAGAGATTTCTAATACCAATTTCTTTCATTCGCCGTGGAACTAAATACTAGGAAGGATAAATTATTCCTTGTCTTCCTGTTAGGCCGGTCCGTAATATATCACCAAGTTTCCAACCTTGAGACACACCATTGGCTCTTTATCCGTACCCGAAAACCCTTCCAAGTCTCGACATCCTCATGGCACGGAGCCTGTTTAGGTTCAAAATAATCAGCAAGGCATTCCTACGGTCCCGAGAACCACTCAAGGATCTCACATCCACCGGAGAACACACCGACACGAATGCAGCATCTCACTCTTTCCCTCGCAAGACCCTGAGAACCGTGTACGGGGTACGTTGAATTTTGGGGGAGAGAAGAGAAGAGAGGAGTGGGTTGGCGGAAAAAATCGATTTTCAGGTAATGTTTCTTTATATTGGGCCCGTTGAACGTGTTCCGGGAAAAAGATTAAGGAAACCAAGCTGAAGTCTTTTAAGGAGAGGATGTGTGAGGGGTGTGTGTGGGAAAGGTAAGGGTCTTACGGGGTGGGATGTGGTGGAAGGCGGGTCGACCTTAAAAGATAGTGGCAGGGTCTTGGACGGGTAAAGAGAAGCGGCGGACCGAAAAAAAAGAAGACGCTATGAAAAGAGAATGGGGAAGAAAAGGGACGCAAGTAAAGAAAAGGAAGAATAGGAGAAAGGAGAGAAATAGAGCGAAGGGGGTTGAGAGAAGAGAAAGAAGGGAAATCTGGAGAGGAAAGGGATGGATGAAATGTAGGGCGAGAGAGAGCCAAGTGGAAGAGTTACGGCTTAATCTGCAGCGGAAAAGGGAAGTGAAACGCATTAATAAAGGGAAGGGGAAAGAATAATGAGGAACATTTCGACGGAGTTAATAAGGCCAAGATTTAAGCGCAGCAAATATAAATTTTTTTTAAAACAACATCCGGTCATTTATATCAAGTCATAATGCTTTCTAGTTTTTCCATTACGGTAATAATAATTTCTTTATTTTCGCCAAAATAAGATCAAAATAGCACGATAATCAGATTTTTTTTTCCATTTCACAGCAACAGCTTTCTACGATACATGATGATAAACACGTTATAATATTTCTCTTCATTTTTTTACGTCTTTAAGTCATACAAATCGTACTTTTTCTATAAACCGTGGAGAAATTTGATGATACAATGTTAAAGATAAAAAGTTAAAATAATATTGATGGGAAAACGCATATCACAAATACTGTTGCTTTATAGACTCATCTGGTAATCCAGTGGCCTCCAGAGAAAGCCATTGGCTTGTCAGTAGCATCCCCACCAGGAATAACATGTACACCCATGTCCTGTAATGAAGTCACTAGTAATCAGTAAACGACTTGAGCTTATTCAGACGAATTATTTGGATTATGGGACAATTTTTCCGATTGTAAACACATAAAATTAATTTTTAAAACCACACACTCAACTATCTCCAGTTACTGAACAAAACAACTCAAAGGTGGTAGATTCTTTCAATAAATAGAAAAAGTTTCACTGCCCGCTTAGCACGTGCATACAAAAGTCAGCGTCAAACATGCACAAGATTAAAAAATCATGAAAGTATAAGTCTATTTTGGTGGTAAGAAACAACATTATGCTGGAATATCATCAGCTCCGGAAAAAGATGAAACAGCGGAATGAAATTTAAATGGATGAAAGCTTGTCAAACTTTACAGGATAACCTCTTCTTAGTCAGAAAATGGACCAATGTTTCGAAATAATAATACACTAAACTACTGCACTTCTTCTTCAGTGTTCAACCCTGGGGTTGGTTTGCAGCAGTACGCCATTTCTCTCTTCTGTCTGCTTTTCTCTTCATTTTTGTGTATGTGGTGCAACCCATATCTTTCACAATCTGCTGCATCAATGACATCCTTGGTGGATTCCTTCCCTCTATAGCTCCTTCTGCTATTGTTAAAACGATGTTATCGTGTCTTAGAATGTGCCCTACGAGTTTGTCTCTTCTCGTTTGGATATGCCTCCACAGGGATCTGGTTTCCTGAACACTTCTCAGGACCTCTTCATTCGTGACTCTATCTTTCCAGCTGAGCTTCAACATCCTTCCGTAGAGCCACATCTCCAGGGCCTCTAGCCGCCTTCTCTCTTGTTTTCTTACTACCCAAGTTTCGCTCCCATATAGGGCCACACTCCAAACAAATGCTTTCAACCTCCGTTTCCTTATTTCCAAACTAATGTTCTTGCTGGTGAGTAGGTTCTTTCTAAGATAGAATGCAATTTTGGCCTGATGTATTCTCCTTACAATTTCTTTCTGGCTTCTACCATCTCTTGTTATTCTGCTTCCCAAGTAGGCAAATTCCTCTATTACTTCTAGCTTCTCTCCTCCAATTCTCATTATTGGGGGTTCATATTGTTCTTCATTACTGCAAACCATCACTTTGGTTTTGCGTTTGTTTATTCTCATGCCATACTGCTTACAGAAAATCCTACCCATTGTGTTGAGCATCCTTTCTAGATCTTCTTTGGTCTCTGTGATCACAGCAATATCATCTGCATAACGCAGCATATCTATCTTCTGTCCATTAATTTTAATCCCCACCTCAGTAGTTTCACAAACTTGGTTTATAGCTTCCTGGATGCAAGCATTGAATATAAGAGGAGAGAGAGCACATCCTTGTCTCACGCCTTTTCTAACTTTTGCTTCTTGCTTTTGATGAAAATTCCTTATCACAACCATTTCGTACTTATATAAGCTGAGTATCACCCGCATGTCTTTATATTTTAGGCCTGCTTTCTTCAGCACTCTGAACATCTCTTTCCAGATAACATTGTCAAATGCCTTTTCCAGGTCAATGAAGGCAATATAAGTAGTTTTATTTCTTTGCATTTGTTTTTCAATAAGAAGCCTCAATGCCAGAATTGCCTCTCTTGTTCCTGATCCTCTTCTGAATCCAAACTGATCTTCACTCAGCATATCCTCTACCTTTCCTCCAATTCTCCTCAGGATTATCTTTATGAGGATTTTCGATGCATGCGATATTAGGCTTAAGGTTCGGTACTGTTCGCATTTTGTAGCTACCGCCTTCTTTGGTATAGGAACCATGATGCATTTCTGGCAGTCGGTTGGTATCTCTCCTGTGTTATATATGGACCTGATCATTTTCAGCAGCATCGTTTTCATATTTTCACCAGCATTCTTGATTAGTTCTGAAGGAATCTCATCAATACCCGTCGCTTTGTTCTCCTGTTGGTCTTTAAGGGCTTTGTCGAATTCTTCGAGCAGGATGTCGTCTCCTTTGTCATCTTTGTTAACTTCCTCATCCTTTCCTACTACTTCTTTTACTACAGCACTAAATACATAATAAAACTTTAATTGTTTAAAAGAAACTAATATTTGTATAGTATTCATAGGTTGGGGTCTGGTTTGAACCAGTGGTAGCATGTTCGACTCCCGTAACGAGGGTCTCAGGTTCGAGACAAATTTGGATTTCACAACTTTTGCACGCTACCCGAATTTGACTCCCAACTACTGAGAGGCAGAAGTCTCAGCAGAAGGAATTGATCAAGAAGACCAAGAAGATCGAATCGGTATCAACAGCCACAGCTTTGGACAAGAGTGAAGTTCACGGAAACGTCCGGGTTACTGCGATGTGGAAGGCAACGGGGAAACCACCGCATTAGTCTCCCAAGAGGATGAAGTCCTGCATCCTAACTCTGTATGACATGATGTTATTCCTCCAGGTAAATATTCCGGAGGAAAAATAGTCCACCAATCGGATCTCCGGGTGGGGCCTACTGAGAAGTGTGCAATTGTCTGGAAGGACAAATCCTGGGTGAAAACAGTTTGAAAAAAGATATATGCTTAAAACCCAAACTTTAAAGGAAATTTTAATAGAATATCCAAATTAACTTAATGCAAAGGAAAGTATTCGACAAAGCAAAAATTATGAAATTTATGGCGTACTCGTAAGACATACTTTAATTACTAGATTTAATGCCAAATGACATCAGATACATCAGGCAGGACGCAAACTTTTGAGTTAAAGGGAGAGAATACAACACGAAATCGAAACTCAGTACAGAGAACTTCGATCCAAATGTTTTAATCCAATCCGATCCAATGTAATCTCGTTCCCTATTCAATGCCCCTTCAATTACTCAAAAAATTCCAAAAGAGATTTCATTAATTTGTAATAAAACTACTTTTCCTTAGAAAATTTAAAATTCGGTTGGTACAGAAAAATGATGTGGAATATCTGCTAAAACCCATGGTGTGATCCTTGTATAGTACGTGTACTTATTGTATTGTGTGAATCTCGTACTTGCTTGTAATTCCAACACAAAACTGTTATGAAGAAATTGCCATGAGAAAAATTCGGCCTGGACCGGGAATCGAACCACGGACCTTTGGTTTGCCGGACCAAAGCGAAGACCACTACGCTATCCAGGCTTCCTAAACTAGAAGTTGCCTTGTATCCACCAAAATTGCCATGGGATTGCCAAAATTGCCATGGGAAATCATGGCAATTTCTTTAAAAAAAATTCACCTTCCATGTTTGAATTGCAAATGGCTAAGCATGGCATAAGTGCTGGTGAAGGATACTGACTCTTCGTTGTGGCTTCTTAGAAGTCCTCTTCTCCCTTGCGTTGCCATCTTTGATGGACCGCAAGGGCCTAAGATCTAGTTGCCTTGTATACACCAAAATTGCCACAGGAATTTGGAAGCCTGGATAGCGTAGTGGTCTGCGCATTGGTCTGGCAAACCAAAGGTTCGTGGTTCGGTTCTCGGTCCAGGCCGAATCTATCTCATATCAATTTCTTCAAATAGTTCACCCGCCATGTTTGACTTTCAAAACTCTTATAATAATACACATTTATGTTATATAATAGCCAGAATTTATTCTACAACTATTTTTGTAAAAGCTAGCTGCTGACCTACAGCCAATTTATTCACGGAATGGCCACCCCATAACAAGAAAGTATTTCTTCAGGAGTGCCTGATTTCACCCCATGTTTTGATTTGTTAAAATATGCGTATATATATATTTGGGTGTAAGAAATTATATTCTATTCTATTTGGGTTTCACATGGAGAGCGTTTCAGGCGCTGAACTCAGCGGACCCGGTCTGCACCTTCCGTTGAGAGTAAGCAAACACATTCAACTCTGAACATTCCACAGGTAACCCTTACCTGATTAACCTATTCACTCATCCTACATGACGCAAGTGTCTTCAGTGGTCTGTCTTCGCCAAATACTTAGCATAGGAGAGATAAAAAATATTTTCGCACGAATTTTTGGTTCAGAGATGAAAGAGAAAATGAAACTCGAGTACGCCATGAGAATTTGAGACCCTTCATTTTGGCACATAAATATTTAATTCACGAAGTAAATACAATACAAAAAACCCGCAACCATAAAGAGTTTTTGTTCAACTATCAAGCTTGTTTAAGATACCTATGAGTAAACAGAAAGGGCCAAAACACTGATGGAAGGACTACGTTGGTAGGCATTTGAGATTCGGAGGCTACACGCTAGGTTTCAGAATCATTGGTCGATCAACCCTAAGATTGGTTGACTGCAGCCCTCCACACTTTCCTATCTAATACTAGTTCCCTTACTTACTGGTGGCTCATCATATGTCCTTTCCTCATTCTTAGGTCCATGAACTTATTCCTAGGTCTTACTCTAGGCTTATATTACATGAAAAACTACAGCCAAACGTTTTTCAGGACTACAAGGAGGATAGTGTTTAATTCCACGTGCTACTTCTTGAGCTTGATAGAAGAAACAAAGTAAGAGAGGTGCACCGTAGAAATGATATAAGCATACAAATTCATTCTCTCCGCGCCTCATAAGTGATTATGAAAAAAAGCATGAAAAATCTTAAGACACATCATAAACACTCAATTAACCTCTGACCTCTCCCACTACCATTCCTCTTATTCTCTCTTTCTTCCCATGGCTGGTGTCCTAACATCCCCTACCACACGCCACAGCGGTGGGTCACTGAGTAGTATATAGATATACAGGCTATTGGTTTCGGTGGAGTTCCTTATGCGCCCTAAGGCACTTAGACATATTTGATGTACAGGCTAACATCAATGACAGATGTCTCCGAAACTTCCCCTTAGCGGCGCAGATGACCTCAGGTGTAAGTTGCATTCCTATGCTACCGAAACATCATATTAATAGCATCAAGACATTTTTTAATAGCCCAAAAACTCCACAAACGCTCATTCGGTGGTTTATTTTATGAAACTAACACGAGACACTCATACCTGTCTAATCTAACTGGGTCGCTGGCCTCACAAACGGCAACGAATCACCCCCAAGCATAAATCCTCTACGCGTATTCATCAAAGAGCGAAATCCAGAAAAAGAAAACTGGCGTAGTAACTTGTACAAGAGAGAGATTTGAAAGGAAATCAGAGAGAATAAATATCCACCCACGAGCTGGAATTAATGTTGACATAACCTTATTTTTTCGAAGGGACACAGTAGTTCAAGGCATGCGTTGACATAAGGAGGAACTGTCTCAACACAAAGACTTAAGACCCCGACGTATGGATTCGAAGGAAAACTACCACTATACACAAGGTCTGCAGTGGGTCACCGGAGAAAAAATGGGAGAAATATTACTATGACATGAATCTCAGAAAAAAAGTTTAAACTACAGAGAAAAGAGTAAAATACAGAGGAGAAAGACTAGCTTCCGAGCGGAATATTTGGGCAGAGCACATATTGAAATAATAATAAATAAACTGCGTTAATATAAAAAGGTAACATAGTAAATTTGATGATTTAAAATTGTCTAAAACTGCTCTATAATCTGCGAGCCCTAAAGAATAATTGAAAACCTGAACAACAAACATAATGAAAGAGTAGAAAATTTAGTTACCACCCTATGGAAATTTTATAAAGGAAAAAAGCAGACGGCAAGCTATGATCTCACAGGTACACCTTGCAGTGAAAATGAAGAGAAAGATTGAAAAAACGATAACTAATGGCACCATAACGAGTTTGATGCAACTCAAATTGCGTCCATAAATATCTCTAATTTTTGACGCTTGTCTAAATAAATTCATTTAAGGTTCGAATTAGGCAGAAAGTGTAGCTCTTTTATATAAAGAAGACCCCCGGTAAAACACCACTTCAACATTCAAAAATACAAGCAAAGAGTCGCATCCGCAAATTCCAGTTTGAAGTGAGATGTGCAGTTCGTTCTTCATGTCAAACAATCAAATGAGGAACAGAAAATTGATTAAAATGGCCTCCAAAAAGTAATGAATTTGAAACCACACTTCTAAGTATAATAATAGTATCATAATGATTTCAATATCTCCTCAAATCCGTATGCTCAAATTGATAATATCTGGTCCTAATGGAGTTTAAGATTGTAGCATAATATATAAATCGAAAACTATTATATTCGAGCCCTGGTATTGTCACGAGCGTTATATTTCATCTTAAATTATAGTTGATTGATATGTAATGTTATTTTAGAGAAGGAAAATTTTCAGTTAATCCAGCTCTGTATTAATTGCGTTTTTGGTTTTATTATTTAGTAATGTTCCCCTCAAGACCTATATCATGGAATTCACAATATAATGTTATCAGTCATTACTTAAATACCTTTTTTATTGCCTACAGGAACTTAGGGAACATGAGATCACAAGTATCTTAATAAAATTATCATTATAAGAATAATAACGTTACTCCAAGACAATGAAAATATTTGATATATTTGGATTACAACTGTTTTAATATTTTTACAAGCCCGTTGGCTTCAAGTAATGAAACAATGAAAATACCCCTCTATGGAAACTGACTCCTTCCCGATTTTTTAATCTCTGGTTAAACATTCCCTTGTTATGAGAACCGAGGACTCCCTCAATTACGATCAAGTAACCTATCTCACTGATACAAACCCCGTACTCCATAACCACACTAACTTCACAAAAAAGCTATGGTCTCTCACGGCTAGCGATATTATTTAAGTAAACCATAACATATAACTGCGAAATGAAGAAGAAATATATACACTGAAGTTGAATGACAGAAAATTTTCCGGAGAAACGTACATAATTCCTTAAAAAATAGCATAATATCAACTGTTACATCATCTTGATTGATAAATGTTCCTCGGGTCCTACATTAGATGTTTGGATGTCTCTATTAAAGTTTCATCAGCATCTCGTCATATTTAAGTAATCCTATCGCTCAGTCACTGAGGTTTAGAATCATTGAGGTAGTCTCGCATTCGGAGGGGTTCAGCACGTCCAGCTGCTCTGGCCCTTGTTTCCACATGACAAACATTAAGTCGTGAAATATTGTAAACTATCGAAGCACCACAAAATAAAAGTACCAATTAAAATCAAGGACCGTAATTCGCAAGCATGAATTAAATCCTACAAAACGGAAAAAGTAAAAAGTACATGTAGTTAAATTTTACCCTAAAAATTCATTTACGACCTTCGTTAGTGATGCCCACTTTACCCAGAACCCCTATTAAGACTGACGACTATAAAAATACTACAGTGCGTAAAGGGATAAACGCGTACCCATAAATGAACCCATAAAGTCAAAATATAAAATAGTTAAAATAAAACAAAGTAAAAACGATAAAAATGATTGGATACGAAAAAAAACGTTTAAATCAAGGGTTTCCTGGATCGAAAATGTTTTCTCCAGATCTAAATCTCATTCTTAACCGTTCATTGGAGCAGTGGAGAAAATCCCTATGCGCGTTCAGGAATTAACAAACTTCGTAGGTTTTACTCAGAATATTTATTGCACGACCGGTTTCGTCGAATAGTCGACATCATCAGGTACAAAATACAGGCATCTTAGTCATATATATATTCAAGGTGGTGGGTTGGGGGAGGGAAGGGGAGAGGTTAGGGTGAATAAGGCGAGGAAGGTGGGGTAAGAAACCTTAAGTGTGACAATTGCAGTGGAAAATATGTGGGGCAAACAGAGTGGGAACGAAAGAACTATGTGGGGAACTAGGAAAATATGTGGGTCTTTCAGAGTGGGAACGAAAGAACACAGGAGGTCCTTCATCGCGGGAAACACGCAAAATTCCCACTTTGCTAAACACCTTTGGGAGGAAAACCACACGAGTGACTTCAGCCCCGAAATCCTCCACCTGGAATCCAAGGGTCGAAGGCTGGACGCGTTGGAGCAACGAGAGACAAGAAAGAACAATACTAATGGACAGTTGGGGACTAACATGATATTTACTTGTTATTCCCCACTCCTGGAAGTCAATATTTAGAAATTCTTCATACTTCCCATCTCCTTCGAGTTTCCCGGTTCTTCCCACCGCCAACTCATATAGATGGAAATCTTTCTCATTATATTCTCTACTTTCTTATTTATGCATGATGTAAATATTGATGTTATTTATGCATGATATTTTGAATATGTAGTAGTAGTCTTTGTATCCCTTGCATGTTGGAACGATTGACGATAGAATGTTTCTTGGTTAGTAGATTTTTAATTGGCGCTTTGCATGTGTGGTACGCGGGTTTCAATGTAATTTCGATGTTCTACCGTATCATTCATGCATGCCTGGTGTGGAAGCACCCCCAGCCACACACCCATTGGGTGGCTTGCAGGGTATGACGTAGATGTAGATGAACCCCCCGCGGATAATCGCTAAGTTTCCCTGAGCCCGCCCTCCCCTCAACCTGCATAAGTTTCCGTTGAAGAAACAGTGACTAACATCAACCCCCCCCCACTATCCCTTTCTCCCTCCCCCAAGTGACGCACTTAACCCATCGCCATAGCCCCACCCCACCTTCCTCGCCTTATTCACCCTAACCTCTCCCCTTCCCTCCCCCAACTCACCACCTTGAATATGACTAAGATGCCTGTATTTTGCACCGGATGATGTCGACTATTCGACGAAACCGGTCGTGCAATAAGTATTCTGAGTGAAACTTACAAATTTTGTTAATTCCTGAACATGGAAAAGTTTTACAAAGTTAAGGCTGAAATTATTGAATCTCAATGCGCATTCTCCACGGTAGAGCGTAAAACACTCGATAAACTTAGCCAAATTATTTCAAATCAAATCATTTGGTCACTGGCGATCGCAATTTTCTCTCTTTGGCAGCAAATACGACCAGTAGAGAGCAGGATTAATTTTAGTAGAATAACCAACACCTAAGCTCGGAAACTTGGTAACCTTATGACAAGTATTCCTCAGATTGGAAAACAGTAGTTATATTGAGTGTAATATTGTGTTATAGTCGACAGATTTGGGAGATGAATAACACTTGAACCAAATAAAAAGAAAGGTAATATTTTTACGGGCCGCTGGCTCCTCAGCCCAAAGTTTCACAACACAGTCACGTCTACGTCTACGTAATAGCCTGCGAGCCACCACGAGGGTGTGTGGCAGGGGGTGAAGATCACCAAACATGCACTATTGACATGCCACTAGGATATTTAATAGAAACATGCTAGATAATAGGATCACATGCAGCTAGATGGTTAGTATCTACATAATAAGAAAGGAATTATTGGTTGCTATTACATGCATCATGCACTACAGACTACTCTTACTATATTTCACCTACCTATCCCTTTGCTACGCTTCCTATTGTTCTCTCTTATGGTACGCGGGAAAAATAACATTTTAAATCTATCGGTACGACAATCTATCTCTCTAATCTTGTTAATACGATCAAACCTAGCATAATACGCAGGGGTTCTCAAAATATATCTAACGTCATCTGTGAACAAATCGGTTTCGAATTTACTTAAAAGGTTTAACCTAAATTTTAACCTGCGTTCTGATAGTAATTCCCATCTTATTTCTTCTATTAAACTCGTAACACTTATACATTTATCATAACGGCCTTTAACAAACCTAGCGGATCTCCTTTGCACACGCTCTAATTCTTTTATCATACCTTCCTCGTACGGATCCCATATACTAGCGGCATATTCTAAATGAGGCCTGACAAGTGTAAAATAGCTTCTTTCTTGAACTCTCTCATCGCATTTGCCTAGAACCCTTTATACGACTTCTAATCTACGGTTTGCTACACAAGTTATTTCCCTGGTGTGTTTCCCCCATGATATGTCTTCAGTGATGGTGACGCCTAAGTATTTAATAGATTCTACGTTAGATATTTTCTTTTCTTTGATGCAATAATTATTCCGGGAAAAGCCATTCTTTTTCCAAAGTTCATTATCACGCATTCCTTCAAATTTAATTCTAGCTGCCAACTATCACACCAATCATCAATCGCATCTAAATCCTTAGCTAAACACTGACTGTCCTTTAAATTTCTAATTTCCTTATACACTACTGCATCATCGGCAAAAAGACGGAGCTTGCTATTTTTTACTACGGTATTCAAGTTATTTACGTAGAGAAGAAATAGAATTGGGCCTATCACGCTTCCCTGAGGAACACCCGATGTAACTTTTACTTCGCCTGAACTGACACCATTTAATACCACCCTTTGAACGCGTTCATGTAAGAAGTCTCCTATCCAGCCTACTATATTACTGTCTATCCCGTATGATGCTAACTTCGCGAGTAACTTACAGTGGGGAACCTTGTCAGATTTTGTTCTAAAGTCAAGAAACGCTGCGTCTACCTGTACGTTACCTTCTCCGGAAACTAAAATATCATGAACAAAAAGATCTAATTGAGTTTCGCAAGACTGTCCGTTTCTGAACCCATGCTGGTTTGTTATTAATAAATCCTAGCTGTCGAGGTGTCCCATTATTGATGTAACTATTATATGCTCTATAATTTTACATGATAGTGACGTTAATGATATTGGTCTATAATTACATGGCTGTTCCCTATCTCCGATTTTATAAATTAGGGTCACGTTTGCTATCTTCCAGTCTTTGGGAACCGCGTGTTCTTCGAGGGATTTGTCAAATACTACTTTAAGATACGGAGCCATTTCGAGAGCTAATTCTTTATACACACGAGCTGGAATTTCATCAGGACCTGAGAACTTGTTCGGGCTAATATTATTTAGTAAGGGTACAAATCCGCTACAAGATATATCGATCGGGGGAATTGGTTGTTGAAATCGGTTTGGTATGGTTTCGCGCCAACTATGCTTAGATTGATTAAAAACGCTCTGAAAACAATAATTATACAAATTAGCCTTATCTACCTTGGAAGTTACTACTTAGCCTCTATCCTTTTTTAAGGAATTAACCGTTGACTTTTTAGTTCCCTGTACTTCCCTAACATATGACCAAAATGCTTTCGGTTTTCCTTCTCGTTGTTCTCCGAGTACTTTTCTCTTGAATTCACTAAACGCTTTTCTAAGGGCTGTTTTTGCGGCTGCTTTACAAATTTTATAATGTTCGATAGTATTTTTAGGTCGCTATTAGCTACATTTTTCTTCACTTTTCTTAGTTCCGCGAGGTTAACTCGTTGGCGTTTTAAACATTCTCTAACCTCCGCGTTGAACCACCTTGGTACCCTATTCTCACTCTTATACTTATGAGGTAAATATCTGTTGACAAGTGACCGCGTAATATGGAGGAACTCTTTTCATGTATTGTCTGTATCACTATATTTGCTAATGTTCACGAATTTTTTAAAAGAAATCTTTAAGTCACGCCTAAATCCGTTAAAATCTGCTTTATAAAAAAGGTAAATCTTTCTTTTTAATTTAAAATTTTGTTCAGTATTGAGGGAAAATTTTACGTGTACTACCTTGTGATCACTTATTCCATCGACATTTTCAACTTTAATAACTTTTTCAGGGATGTTTGTGGCAAGTAAATCGAGAACATTTTCCCCTCTATGAGGCAAATTTACTATTTGATGTAGTGCGTATGATGCGAACAGGTTAAGCAATGACTCGCAGATTTCTTTGTATCTACCCCCAGACTTATGACTACATGTTTTCCAATCTATCGATGGTGTATTGAAATCTCCACCTACAATAATCTGTCGTTCGTTACTATGGGAATTAATGGACCTGATCTGTTTCTCGAGTTCTAATACTGAGTGTACATCGGAATGGGGTGGTTCTATGGTAGGCACAAACGTATATTACTTTCGAATTAGCACATTGAATGGAACACCATACACTTTCTATTATATTATCGGGATTCACTTCTATTTTGCTGACTATTGTGTTCTTAACTGCGATAAATACTCCCCCTCCCAGTCGACCCTCTCGATCTCTCCTGTATACCCTAAAATTTACTGGAAAAATTTCACTATCAGCAATATCGCTTGTTAACCAACTTTCCATTCCTGTAATTCTGTCAGAATTAGTACTCTCTATAAGGTGATGGAATTCAGGTATCTTGCTTTTTAACTACGAAAATTAACTACCACTACTGAAAATTCCTCAGTTTTAATGTGTCTGCTTATTGTATTTGTGGGGTTTCTCTTTTCTAAATTATTGAGAAAGTTACAGTTTGGAAATTCACGTTCTCGATCACTGCTTTAACCATTGACTTTCCCAGTTAAGCTGAGTGGTAACATAACACAAATACTTCTTATCAATTTATGAGCTAAAAAAAATTATTTACAACACAATGATGGATATATAAATTACAGATGTAGAATCTAAGATCATCACAGTCTTGACTAATAGTTATTGACAAAGTCCGAAGAGAATTCATAGAGCATGCTTTGTTTTCTATCCTCCTGAAACACTCATCATATCGAACCATATAATTTTATAACATTAATTAAACAAACAATCTCACACAAGTCTCAGATTTGCACGGTATCTAATTTCATTTCATCTCATAGAAGATCTACAGCATTTAATTTTCAGGTCTGTGCTTACGGTTACCAAGAGAAATGAAGTAGGTTTACACAGAGAAGTAATCATCATGCGACGCTTGTGAGACGCGAGATCATCTTTGGTAGGGGAAAAGGAAGAGCTGGAAGAATTCTGAAATGCATGGAAAAAATAAGAAGTACAGCGTGTACGTGAAAGCGAAGGAAGGCTCGTGGAGGATCTAGATACAACAGGGTCGCCATGGTCAATTGGACAAGAAAATCTGGAGCAATTTGGATAATATTACTCCCTCGTAAGTAACAGTAACATTGACGGAAGAAGTCAGAAATGAATACTTAACAGATGGCCAGAAAGCAAAAAAGATATTTTATCCGAAGAAAAAACTATTTATAACTAGAAAAACAGGCTTGGGAGCAAGAACTCTAATAACAGCTGCATAACTGAGAATATAGGGAGCAACATAAATACAGAACTATTTAGAAATGATGAAGATCAAATGGATAGATAGAATCACCGATAGGAAGTATTATAAGGAGCAGGGGATAAAATATATCTACATTAAGAAGACTTCAATAAAAAATAAAAATACAAACTCATTGGGCCCGTTTTAAGAAAAAGCTGTTATCTGCAAACCCTATGATCAACTAACCTCGGAAGCTTCCAAGGATAGAATATATTAAAAAGTTGTTAGGAATGCAATATCTATGACTTTTTAACAAACAAATCTGTTATTTCTAATGACATAAGGTAGAACTTAATATTGTTCTCAGAGCTAAAATTAAAATGGTTTAGGTTAAGACATTTAGACATCAGGATAATGCGAATGACTTAACTTGCGTAGGCTAGAAAAGTTTCAAGATGACAGAGAGAAAGCAGTACCAAACTTCAACCCACTTCATTACAAGTGTCATAAAACTTCATTTGACATTTCATTTCACGTATACAACTTAGCATTGAAGAGAATTATTCTTCTTATCCCTAACTAACGGCCTTAATAAGCAACCTAAGATTTTATTTAAATTAGAATTAACGACTAATTACATAAAACGGCCAATAAAAATAAAACAAAAGTAACGTCAGGATAAGCTCACCCCAGAGTTACTAAAGCCACTAAGACTTTAGTAACTCAGCAGCTTACTTTCTGTACCATTATAAGTAGGTGCATTAGTCACACCTCAGGAATGACGCTTGAAAAAGACAGTCGGCGAAAACGGAACCAGTGCTTAAATTTGGCTAAAGTGCCAGAGAGACTGGTGAGAAACGAGAACAACACATTTAAGCAAATTATCCAAATATAACACAACAACACCCTCGTTCTAATTTCGAATGTATCATGAATGCATCCTTGGGGAATGAATATTTCATCGCAAATCGATGGAACGTGATAAAGACAAAATGAGGTAATTTACAACCACTAAACCAAACGAGTTCGACAACTCCACGTAGCGTCGCATCTCCACCAGAGGAGAATTCAATGGAAAACCAGAACACACACCCCCTCAGTATATCCAGAAAAGTATATTCTTTATCCGTGTTGAATTATTCAACGGTAAAAAAAGCATTTAAAATAAGTTCATTTTGACCACTTTATACGAACACACAATTGTTTTGGAGGAATAAAGTCTCAATTGTATAAACGAACTCAAACGCCTCTTTCCACCAACGTTTCGTAGATTTATTTATCAATCCTCAGGGATATTTTACAACAAATATAATAACATATTTATTAAACTTACTAATGATTTAACATTTATAAAAACTTTGAAGATAATTTATAACAACGCTTTTATCTCGAGATGGATATCAGGCTGAGAACAATACAATAAATGGATGGTAAATATTTTAACTCTTGCTATACATAAATGCCAACAGCATAAAATGTTATAGCAATGCGTGACTTAAATTCACACTTAAATAGCGCTTTTTCGTGGCATAAGTAGCCGATTATTGCACTGCACTGCGCTGACGGCTGATTCATTACTACACGAGACTTCGGTTAAGTCACGCACCAGTAATTGACAGCTATTAATTACCAGAAGCATAATAAATTAAAATCACAATTAAGTGCATATTTCATGTTATATTTATGCACTTGAATATAAATTAAATCATAACGAACCTGAATTATTGATAGTTACTAAATCTGAATCTGTTAACTTTTTATCCTTACACTCATTCCTAATTATCAATCTACATAAGTTTGTTAGTAATATCAGAATATTTATGTATTAACCTCTGTAAACCACAATCTATTATATCACTATAGTTATGGCACATAAGAGACTTATTTGAATTCTAATCTATTGTATGTCGTAATTATAAGCCAATACATGGATTATTTAAAAAATTGTCATCTTGGTTCAGGTGATGTTACTCTTTGAATTCAATTAGAATTAAATGAAGTTCAACGATGGAATTCCAATTATAAGTTATATTTTTATTCGGATCATTTAATGCGACGAATATGATAAAATGTAGATGAAGTTGACACTGGCATAATTGTATTCTATAATACATCTTTTAAAATATTTATTATTTTGAATTGTATTTTTAGACAATTCCAGAACTTGTTGGAAGATTGTCTTGAGTTAGATACCTCAAATTGTCTCATCAATTGTATGGCAATCTTCTACCGCAAAAACAAATCGATAGCTCAAATTATTCATAGTATATACCTCAAAAAGTTCTACAAAAACTGAAAAAGAAGAGTACACAACGGTAATCATGTATGGTTTATTGTAAATTTTTATTTATCATACTCATGACTTTCTTACACCGCAAAGGACGGCGTATTTAAGTCACACGAGCTATAAATTAGTATGCGATACTCGTGACTCACGTGACTCTTCCCACACAGCGTGTTATCGTTATGCTAACATCACGCCGTGTATTAATGAGCCATCAAGTCACTAGTATCGTAATGTACTATTTAAATTTTTTAATGACAAAATTTAAAAAAAATTTAACGAATTATTAATGACAACTGAAAATTAAAAACAATTGATTATATTATACAATATTGAAAATCTGGACAATATCGCGTCTATGACATGAACATGTGCTAAATGAATATGTGTAAAAATGTTCAAAGAATATACATTACAATATGCCTATTCAGCTGATTACAAAGCGGATGCTATCAATAATTGATATATTTTCGTTAATTTTTGAACACGCAAATAATAAGAGAACATAAGACGCGTGGAAGTATTTCATGTAAGAGGCAATCATCATTGAATCTAGACAAAAATTAAACGAATATTAACTGATCGAACCGTAAGGAGGTAATGTGGTTAATCTAACTACACTAAATACCGTACAAATTTAAGGATCCGCTATCAAGGATCCGTCATTTAAAACTCCTCTAAGGCAGCCGAGATTTTGACGCTCGTAACTTTGCATGAGAGATTTCTACCGCACGTTGGGTAAAAACTTTCAGGGCCTCAAGATTGCAGAAATAGAGAAAAAACAGACCTAAATATCCACGAGGTAGATTCAATGAACCTGAAGTACGAATCAACGCTTTTTGCAAGTTTTCAAATCCATTTACAGATTTTGAAGGCTGGTTTTGAAACACTTCGAAAAAAAAATATTCATGAGCAACATTGCAGCATGAGCGTTGAATATTTTCCCCCGTTTATGAGCATGAACTTCCAATTGCCATGTTCATATAAGCAAATGTCATAACCATGTACAAGTCCAGGCTTCAGTTTTTACGAAAAACGAAAGATCTCAGTTGATCCTCTTTAAATACTGTTTCGAAAACTTTGGAGCCTTTGAAGAACTGGGATCTTTGGTAGAGCAAGGAGGAGCCTTGAAAATATCGACACATGAGGTAACGTCAAGGACAACTGAAATTGTTCCAGCCCGTAAATCCAGAACGCTTGAAAGAGATGTGAAATACTAGAAAACTGTTGCATTTTTGTGAGTACCTTGACGCAACAGACAGAAAGAGGCTGGTAAAACGACTAGATCTGAAAAAGCAAAGAGTAAAATAAAGACTAAATAACACCACAAAAAATCGCACACAATGCTGTAGTAACTGAATAAAAGGACAGAATGCCTAATAAACTTCCTTAACATGTCATTTTAAAAAGGAGTTTTGAGTTTCACACGTTTGCCTAGGGCAAATTTAATAATTTAATTTCAACCAACTTCCTGATGCCGTAGAGATATAAAACCACCACGTAGAGTCCATAGACCCACATCCGGTAACAATACAATAATCTATATGAATTATAGCCATAAATACGTGTTTAATTAAAGGTTTTTTTGAATAACCTGTTTGTTTGCGACAAATCTGGTGATCAAAATTTACCAACTTTCCGATGAATTAGAACTCTGAAACACTGACAGTAAGCCAAACCCGGTGACAATACATTAAGCGATAGATTTCCCCACGAATTTATATACTACACATGTAGCACATTCGAGAAATGAACCGTCAATTATGACCCCACTCTTCTCCACGAAGGAGTCATCCTCCACGATTGTTGCTCTCGTTCACGGTCTGACCCGTTACAAGATCCGCTTAATAAAAGGCGCAGCGTCACCACCAATCCCGAATACAGATAAATATTTTGCAAGCATTGGAGTTGGATTTATAACAAAAATAACAGATATAATTTATAATTTAAAAATACCGTTACGATGAATTAAAAACTAAAAACTTAAAAATAATACAGTACAAAACAGGCTTTTAAAAGAAAATGGTCTAATTGCTTAAAAAATGCTCTTAAAAAGAAAAAATAATGTTATTCAGCAACCACCCAGTTCAGCGTGCAACTATATATAAAACTTTTGGGTGCTAGATTTGAATCCCACTAATCTGCCGATGAAACGGAAAAATAATTTCAGACAGAATGAAGATTTGAAATAAATATTCTGTATAGCTACAGGTGGTGAGATGTATAAAATATTTATTCATTGTAATACCTAACACTACGTTTGAGCATAAAGGTTTGCGCCTAATATAATCTGGGAAGTCATGTAGTATATTTTCCTTTACAAGTATATAACATTCTATCTACATTTATATGCTACTCCTTGTGTTACTGTGTAAAACAGTTTTGTGTCGTTCTATATTTGATAAATTTCTTATAATACATCAATTGCCATAATAAATTTATCAAAAATAACTTTAAAGTATGCATGAAAGAAACGTCTACCACTAAACCTCAATAATACAAGAACTGGCACGTTTTTGTCAAACTTAAAGCCATAGTTATTACGTACCTATTGTAACATATAAAGTCGGCTTTAGCCTTTATAATAACACAAACTGCAAATTATATAAAGTTTAAATGTAGCGCTATAAGGCTTCCTTTGTCGTTAAAAGCAGAAACGATCGTTTGCTGAAAAACATTTTTTAGTTTTAAAAGCATTCTATTAAACAATAAAACCTATTTCTTTTTTTAGTACGTTTTAATGCATTATACTTTTTTGGTGTAATACTTCGACAATTAAATTTTCGCAAAGGAACTAAAGGATCCCGACCAGTGGACTGAAAGATTGGGATGTGAAGAATGATAATCTACAAAATAGGGGCAAACTATAAACTAAGTCTTCTTCTCCCGCCCAAAGTAGTTTTTTGCACCCGAACTAATGCCAATGGAGGAATGATTAAGGAGGAAATTTATTGAAAAAAACATAGAAGGGGAAGTGATAGTAATAGGGGGTGAAGAAAAATGAAGAGGAAATGGAGAGGAAATATTAATGGAATTTATCGATGCCACGAAAATAACTAGGAATAATTTAGACCCGAAGTGAAAAACATTAAGGGCATTTGATGATAATACCTCAAACATAATGATTTTCAGTGGTTTTAATGGTTCATCATGCACTCACTTAAACTCGAGCTAAATGTCAAGAGCCACGTAATCAACTATTACAATGGGTGGCTGTAAAATTTAATTTAAAAAGGGCATGTAATTAATAAATATATTCGAGATAAATATGGATTAGAAATATAGTAACCTTCTGAAACGAACGAGCATATTAAGCATTAAGCGGAAAGGGCTCGCAAGGACAGACCATTATGAAATACTTCTGGAAGTGTCTCCAGTTAGACGTCAGTAATTAGGTTTTTCCGCAATGCGTACCCCGAAAGAGTACAGACGGAATAGAAAGAGCTTTGCGTGATGGTCATACAATAGATAAAAAATGAAACGAAAAAGAATAGAAAAAACTTAGGTTGCGCAAGCGTTTCAAGCAGTCTCCGTCAAACAAATAAGACAAAGAGCGACAAATATTCACATTTAACGATATAAAGGACAAGTAAGAAATTAGTATTATTCTGAACCCATTTTCTAAAATTAGAATTTCCACTGCAAATGCAAACAGATAAATATCGTTAATCTTCACGATGCTGCTATATCATGCTTTTCCCTAAGGGAACAGGATTACAGATTGGTACAAAGGGTCACAGCTTTTTACAAATCATGGAAGCGAGTGCTCAATTTGAAAGGGAAACCAGACAATCGCAGCATACCTGACTGATGCTTCTACGTAAATTACGTGGCAAATTAAGTTAAAAAAAGTACTTCTAACCAATATTCCCGAGCAGATGTAGGTTCCTCAATGTATATAAATACAGATCCAAGTTCCTCCTAAATCATTATGAGGGCATTCAACTGACAGTTTTCACTTGATATTGATACAAATGGTTACAGCAATGCCAATACTGGAAACAAACAACTACTCATAATTAAAATCCCGGTGGATACGATGGTGACAGTTTTGACTACTGATGAAAGCTTGTTTTCCCTATTTCTTTTTTCCTCGATAGAGTATTTTTTTAGAGCATAACAATCAATTAAGGAATAGCTTCTCCTTTAAGCATTGCGATAAGATTATTTTCAAAATCTTTTTGCAATGGTTTAGAATTTGCCCTTCCAAACCCTCACTTTCTTTCACCACTTACGCGATATACCACTGCTGCGAAAAACTCAGATGATGAAATGGGAATGATGAAATGTGTTTCAGGACGATATGTTTGACATATAAAGGAGAGCATGTGTCATCAGTTTTTCCCCGGTGCAATGTGTGTGCCCTATACCGACTGAGAACTAAAAAAAAAGAATATCAGAAAGCAACTTGGATGCTCGGCAAGAAGGACAGAAAAAAATGAGGCTGTCGCAAGAGATGTGCGAGAAATTGAGCGAAAGGATTTTCAGTGGAATGTCACGACATAAATAAAGTCAACCTACAAAAGAGGCTGGAGTTTTTGCAGATATTTCAAAACCTCTCCATACTGAGTTCAGCCTAAAGAGTAGAGGAGCGATACTTTCATTTAACACAAGGGAAAGCACAATTTTTACTGCCTAACCAAAGTATTCCGGTAGGTAGTATAACAGGGTCTTAAATAAAGCCTATTTCTCTCCATAGGTCCTTTTGTCCTACCAGTTGTAGGAGGGAAAAATAGTGTAAATGTAGTAACGGGAGGAAAAAATGTTATGTTCAGCGAATACATTTATGTCAATTAGTCAATATTCTAAAGCTCACTGAGCTTGATTTATGTCTATAACCATTATAAAATAATTTTTGGTGAAGAACAAGAATAAAAGTAGTAAAAAAGTAAATTAAAAAGTTTGACAATGATAAAAGGCATGAGCAGTAAAGACTGTCTCTGGTAAAATTATATAGTGATCACCGACAAATAATAAGATTTCGGAGAAAGCAACATGCGGAGCAACCACGTCCAGAGTGACCATGTTATGTGTGGTAGAAGCTCTTTCATTTTAAATACTATCCGTATTGACCCAAAGATGAAACTAATCCATTAAGGTCTTAAAAAAATATAATTTAACACGACATCTAAATGATGCAAAAATTCCTGCAGCAATAAGACATTGAGAACATTATCTTAACCAATTAACCATGATATGTTCTATGAGCTCATTAAAAATATTTGTAAACTATTCACTAATTTACAACCGCAGTAGCCATGGAAGCAAATATCGGCCATAATAAAAGCCCAGGTCATGATTTGAAAAACAACTGGGCTCACATAATTAGTTTCGATGTCGAACGAGAATCAGATCACTCGTGGCAAATTCAAGAACACAAGCATATTAAAACATCAACAAAGCTCTCTTGCACTAGGATTGATATCCTGCAAATACCGAGAATTGGATGATGTAGTAACATGAGCATCAAGAACTAAAAAATGGAATTCACGAAGCTGCTTTATAGCAGGTAAATAAAAATACTAAGACGTGGATGATACAGTAATATGAGCAGCACGAACTAAAACATGGGAATCGCGAAGCCGCTTAATAGAACGTAGGTAAACACGTCTACTGTGAAAAACAATCCCTTGGGCTAGAACGTACCAGAAAGATGGAGAGGGAGGAGAAATTGATCCATCTATATGGTGTAAATACAAACAATAAAAAATAGGATAAAAAGTGGTTTTCACTCGGAGAGGGGAAAGAAGAGGCAAGAGATTAGGGTGTGGGAGTGGATGAGAGGCGAGCAGATAAAAGGCTAAGCGTGGAGAAGACAAGAGGGCACAAAATGTGTATATATGAACGGGAAGAGAGAAAGGCCCGCAGAAGATAAGGCGACAGAGAATGGGAGAGAACAAAGGAGGAAGCTAGAGAGCTTTCTTCCTCAGCGTCTCTTTACCCTCGAAGAGACAATGAGGAAAGAGGGACGAATTTGGGAGTTATTTCGGAGAGTTGAATGAAATGAGAGTCATATATCAGTGCACATAAATTTAGATTATTTTAGGTTGATTAGGTTGGTGAGGTAGAAAAAAATCTCATCTTCCTGATAGATGCCAAATCGTGAGGCATTTTATACACAAATTTTCGAGTTCTCTACCGCAAATTTGAGCCCCTTGGTCAAATAAAGTTGACAAGGCTGTACGCTCAAGAGAGGAACAATAATTCTTATAAGAGAGCAAGTTCAAAAATGTAATGATATTTCATCCATTATTTTCAAATCCAAAAATTTATAACTCGCTAATAAGCGATATAAAAGAGCAAAATAATCCTTCGGTTGCGCAAGCGTTTTCAGCGCTCTTCGTGAAACGAGTAAGACAAAGAGCTTTAAATATGCACATTTAATTATATAAAATACATTAGATTATTTGAAATAGAATTTAGATCAGATTTACATCTATGAATATCCCGTTTCATTTTTACTCTAAGATATTTTATCTAAAATTTATTGTAATCTATGTAATGATGCAAATTTCCCTAATATTTGCACATTTGGTTTATCATGCTAACGATCTAAGGTATCAAACTAGCTATTTGCGTTGTTGATATTTCAATATTTTCTCCATGTTAACCCTCTATACACCGTTTTCTTCGTCACTTATTCGTCATATGCATTTCATTTTGCTCATTTTATCCATTCGTGGGAGAATCGGGAATTAAAAGTTACGAATGATGGATACTTTCGTTGCCAAGCTGTACAATTGATGTCACAAAGGCAGACTTACACATAGAAACCTAATCAGAAACAAAAAAATTAACTCTTCTATATGATATATCCAGGTCACTCAGCATTGTAGAGGGTTGATAACAAATGCTTATATCCATTAATAAACTTTGAATACTGCATTTCCATAAACTTTGAGAAAAATTTGGCTCAAACTGCCTTTAATTATACGCACGTCAGCGTATAGAAACGGAGAGAGGACGAGACACGGAGAGATGGGGTCTAAGATGGAGAAAGAGAGAAAACCACAGGGATGAAAGAAGAAGAGAATCGAAAATGCGTGGGATAGGAGAAAAAGGGGGGAGCAGATGCGACTGACTGCGATGGGAGGGGCGTGAGGGCACAACACACACAGGAGAAAGGACAGGAAAGAGACGCGTTCGAGAAGCCCCAGGAGGCGAGAGGAAAGAGAGAGAGAGAAAGGAAGAAGAGAGTCAACACGGGAGAGAAGAATGTGTGGGGCAGTGAGGGGGACCCAACACTGCCCTGGGAGCGAAGAGGGCAGTGGGGCAACCAGGAGAGGAGAAGCGCGTTGGGGACCACCCCCAACTCCTCCTCCCCTAGCCACCCTCACATACACATAGAGAGCATAAAGTCTTCAGGAGTCTTTTCAGAAAGAAAGAAGGAGACTTCGGCAAAGAATAGAAAAGGGGGGAGGAGTAGGAGGAGGAGGTAAAAGAAGCTGAGGCCTTCTCTCTCTCTCTCTCCCATCTCCTCTCCGTGCGATGTGTGTGTGAGTTGGTCCTCTGGGCGCGTGAATGCTCGCCAGGAGTTCTCGTGCGTGTGACTGAACGGGGCAACCCCAAAGGGAGAGAAAAATCTAGAAATGGAAAAAAGATAGATATGGGAGGCGAAGCGGGGAAGGAGGGAATGAGGAAGGACGATGTCTTGAAGGAAGAGAGAAAGAGAAGGATGGGATGGGAAAGAGGCCTCTCTAAGTAAAGGTTACGCAAAATCTAAAACTCCCATTTCACCCATTTCCTTTTTTTTCATCCATCGAAAAAATTTTGTCAAAACTTTTTCTGGAGACCTCAAACTCTCCCGCAGTCCCCAAACCGGGATCCGGCTATTTTCTCTTCTTCCTCCTTCACTCACTCTCTCTATCTCTCTCTTTCTCCCTCTCTCTCTTTTGGTTGCCCCTCCAACAAACTGACTTAACTTTTAATCCAACATGCGTATGAAGGAAGGAGTTTCGAGGGCTACGCTGACTGTTGTTTTCCACGATAAACGCCGAAGGGGAGAAATCGGGATGCGCAGATATGTTGAAGAAGAGATATGATTAACGATTTATATACGGAGGGATTTACTCCACATTCTATCGTACGAAATCGGGATGCGCAGATATTTTGTACGAAATCGGGATGCGCAGATATGTTGAAGAAGAGACATGATTAACGATTTATATACGGAGGGATTTACTTCACATTCTATCGTACGTTTCTCTCAAACTGCCAACGCAAAATTTATATTTTATTATTTTGGAGTATGCCTTGTCAGTGTACAAATTTTTAACTTCCACCCTAAGGGGAGGAATGTTTTTCTCATACATTCATTTCCAGGTGTTTTTCTATTTAAATATAACAATTATAGTAAAACCGTCCATCTTTTCCTTAAGGTTTTAATTTGTCTGTATTTTTTTGATACTTTAATTAACATATTTAATATATAGTATAAAAACATCATGAGGTGTAGGGCTATTGGTTATGCAAATCCATGCCCACCCTAACTGTAAATATTTCTACTGAGATAGTTTAAGAACTTAAAACTGCTGAACACCTTAATACTGTAAAAGACTTAATATACTTCTCACTTGCATGAACTTTAACGCCTATATATAAATGTTTTTGTGATTCATCTGACAATTTTCTCCCATGAGACCAAGGGTTAGGTGGAAGAGGGTAGTTGCTACAAAGCCTCAATCTCGACTCAAACAATAGAGCCTATTATATTAAATCCGCAGATTCTCGTGAAATCGAGAGACACTTGATCATAATAAGTAAATAAAACGGGCAATCTTTTGCAAAAAAATATTTTTTTTTGTTAAAAAAAGAATATTTCATTCTTTACCGGAAAATTGCACCCATATTTCTTCATTAAATCCAACCATCTGTGTATCTATCGACTAGACTGCGCCTCGTATCACAGGCTTAAACTAGAGGATACTAGGCCGCCAGCTATGAAGGAGAGGAATAGGGAGATACAAACAATTGACAAAACGTGTCATGCGTCATCGAAGATTGACGAATCGCTCCCTTCTTTATACATTCTTCTTTGCTGCGTTGGAGGAAGACTGTTGGCACCATTGAGTTCGACAGTTTTTCTCTCTTCCTTTGTCGCTTCCTCTTGTTTTTGAGATGACGGTATTGCAGGGGTAACACAATATCCTCCCTGTATAGCACAATCATGTGATCTGAATTTTGATGAATAACATACCAATTTCGGAAGATCTGAAGTTTTTTTAAGTCCTCGACAAAACGAGAAAATAATTACGAGAGAATAAGGAACTGCTGTAGCAACTGGTTAGGCAGTACATCAAACTTTCTGCTAAACAGAATGTCAAGGGATGGCGGGGAACAGATTCATTGTAAATCAGGTGATAAATAAAGAAATGAGCAATATGGTATTCCAGTATATAATTCGATAAATTCCAAAAACCAACCAACTACCATGGAATACCGAGAAAAGTCAACATGGCAACCTCCGATTCACTTGTTATACGATTTGCTGAGGTATTTCGCAAATATTCGAATTATGTAGGATTCTTTAAAGGAAATCAGTTTCGATCAACTTCTCAAGTGGACAAATGAATTAGCATCGCTTGGTAGTAAATGTTAATTGGATTAAACCGATATTTGACGTACACATATATGAATTTACGCGTGGTGCACTGGATATGTTTGCACCAAAATAGAGACAATGCATTCGAAATATTTACGAATCACTAAATAGCGCGAAAAGAATCCGTGAAATGTATTTGCGTTTTCATGGAAAATAACGGAATGGAAAAAATCTAGGAATCCCATTCCAACCCGAGCTGGTCACGCGAGGTATGCTGCTTAACGATATACTGGGCATTCCATTTGCCTTTGAAAAAAAATCAACGGTAGCCTTGGCATACTCAACCAATGGTGTGAGTAATTTAAACTGCAGGATTTTCCAACGAGAGTATAAAAAATACTATAAAATACACCAATTTCATACAGCCGCGTCCACAGTTAATGAAAACTGAGGAGCCAAAGACATTTTTTTAATTCAGCCGTACGACGGACGTGCTGCCTGTGGAACGCGAGACTTGTGAACTTAAAAGCATTTTTCTAAACCAAAAGATATGTGGCTCGCTTGAAAACCCTCACACTCAGGGTGGGATTAAACTCTGAAAGAAAACCCAAAACATTCCGAAGGCGCAGGGCGCGTGATGCTACCTCGCATTTTTTTAGGCGAATTATGCATGAGCGTTGCAGGTATTTTAAAACGTCATCCAAAGGCTCACGGGTTGATTCTCTCGTTTGAAAACTTTTAACCACGCTTGATTTCCCAGAGCGTTATTCCGGACAAAATCATAGCATCATTTCATGCGGCCACCACAGAATAGAGTCACCGGCGGATATACTTCCAAGAAGATGTCGCAAGAGGAGGAGGTAGAGAGATTTAAAAAAAATGAAATGAAAAGGAGGTTATCGACTACATCGAAAAAGGAGGAATTTCCATTAACCAGATGAAACTACTTCTTTGGGAAAGGAAAGGGAAAACGAAAGACAAATATAATCAAGCCACAAGTACTAGCAGAGGGAAGCACCATATTTTGTTAACCGACGCGCAGGAGCCAAAAGAATATGCAAGGACGAAAAGTATATTTACCGAGTAGGAAGAGGTGACCCAGCTTGAGATATTCACGGAGACCGGCACAATTATAAGATCCAATCGATGTATTTTACTAAATTAAATGTAGGTTCATGGGCAGTCTTGTCCACAATTTCCCAGCTAGTAAAGATTCTTCATTATCCAATCACCCAACCCTATTACCTATTCTTGGATAGTTAAAGGGAAAATGAATTATTATACAGCATACAATGTCTTTAAAAAGTTGAGAATAATTTGTTTGTTATCATACGTTCGAAAATTTCCATCTTTTTCTCCTAAGCTGGCCGGTATATTCCGCTCTGTTACCCTCTTCAAAATTACCCATCAGGACAAACTTCATTCATAAACTTTACACCTTCAAGCGTCACTTCTTGGAAATATTTTATACACGAATTCACATTGAAAGTAAGCCTTGTACTTTTCCACAGTTATTTATTGTATACATACAAAGCGTTTCGCAGTTTGCTACATTTTTAGATACAATTGTTTAACCTAAAGTTGCAAAACGCGTTGTGCGTTTATAACAAATAATTGTGGAAAAGTAAAAGGTTTATTTCGATAATGATTCGAATACTTCGGTCACTTTGGCACCCTCGTCCAAATTTCTCCAATTAGCTTTCTTCCCACCGCGAACTCTGTGACAATATCTGACCTGTCTTATAATCCACCGACCTTCCGTACTCTATCCTTCTGTAATTTTCTCCAGACTGTTTTTAGGGGGCGTAACTTGAGAACCTTTCCCTCATTTGGTACGTTTTTGATGGAGTTACTATTAGCAGAATAGAAATAAGAATTTCATGGAGTTTGGAGAGAGAGAGATTAACAATAGTATCGGCCTCCTATAGAAGAAAGGATTAATGAAGTCCGCACTTTTACATCCAAAACGACGGACGCAGTACAGCTATTGTAAGTCCTCTTAACACAGAACCCAAGAAATGATTGGAATTCCACTATAAAGGTCCGCCTCTTCCGGTATTCGAGCCATGGATATCAGTCGGAGAACACTAAGCTCCACGAAATGCTTTTCATTTCTTTCACATCAATTTCTAAACTCTATCTTCTCCATCTTGTCTTAATACCTTCCTGGGGTAGTTACAGGAAAATCAAACAATTTTCTGACATATGCCTTTAAAAAGTTGAAAATTATTTGTTTTCCATCATAGATTCAAAAATGTCTATTTTTTTCTTCCAAGCTGGTTGATTTATCTCTAGATATAAGGGTACAGATGGGTAAAAAAACTCGTTCTTTCCACGCACAATAAGCGGCCTTATTTATAACTGAGCTCCACTGCATACACGCTTATCATACACATCACCATTTCACCACCCAAATCTTTATTCCTTACATCTTTAAACGGTTGGTGTCTTAACACCCCCTGCCACTCGTCCATAAGAAGGCATACCAAGTCATAAAAATAAAAAGTAAATAGGAATACAAGTGAACCAAAACAAAATAATCCATTTTTTCTAAATAAAAGTACGGAAATGACAACAACCTTTTACGAAATAAATTACCTATAAAAAAATTAGTCAGAAAAAGGGCGGAAAAAAATTAACGAATAACTTTTCTCCTTAGACAAATAACAAAAAAACTGATGAGCTTATCACGCCAATCGTAAACAAAAATATCACTCTTACTGAGTTCACTCGAGATTTACGATCATACCCCACCCTCATCATTGGTTTCAAAACCCCTATATTTATTAGAAGCATTGTAGATAACTTACTCCCCTACATTGCCCTCCGGTCGTGCTTGTGACCCGGTTATGGAAGAGCGGTGCGGGGTTCAACCTTAAACTGGAACGAATATTGCACGCCCGATGCGGAATCCCCAGTGTCACACACCTTCGCGGAGCCTTGAACGGCAATTCGTAAATGTATATGACAGAAAAAAGACCGAACTAAAGGCGCTCCATCTTGCTCCCTCCCTCTCCTATCGAACGCTTCCGCTGCTAAGCGAACTTCCCAAGCCCCGTGAGCTTCGGCCATGACGACGGAAGGACAGACAGTTCCGTTGCTATGGGATAATAGAGATAGCAATACGGTCACCGGTATGGAACGAAGTGGCGGAGTGGGACGGGAGGAGGTGAGTGGGAAGGAACGGTTGACATTGTTTTTTAATTCCAGCTCTTAAATTCCCTAGGCGGCCACAGGCATTAGGAGGTCACCGGATCCGTTCAGCACCCCCTCTAGCGACGGGACGGGAAAACTGGCGCAGCTTGAAAAACGATCGTTTGCCTTCAGCCTTATCTGCTGGCTGGTCACCCGGCTTCTGAGGCCTTAAACAAGGCATGAAGAAGCCACTTACTGCATCGGAAAGACTAAATATCAATATGTAAGCACGCAAAGAAGTAGGTAGAAATACGTAGGAATAATACTATGAACGGTAAGGGCCGCTCTTAAAGGTACAGCGGTCATGTAAACGAGAACGCTGAATGGGGTCAAGGAGGGAAGAACTAATTAGATAAATCTGCCTCCTGAAAAAACTACCGAAGCCTCTTCCTTTACGACGTTACGCGGAGAAAAAACAGTGTCTACTTGAGTAAAATTAACAAATTTGCACTCACTCAGGGCGTGCTTAGAAGCAAAGAGTGTAGATCTAATTATGTAAGTCTCCATATGAGGCCCTGACGTGAAAGAGCGCATGGGTTTCCTATAGCACTCCGGAGTGCTTTAGGTTGCGAAATTTGGCGCGCTGACTCTTCAGTACGAAGACTAATTCCATTAACACTGAAAATGTTTACTACTATTATGGGAAGGCTTTTGCACAGGATGCCAGCGAAGTAACGCGAGGGCCATTT